>OX421980.1:15067493-17467493 GCA_949128135.1 Parasteatoda lunata | reverse complement strand
AAATAAAACTGTATTGACGTGCAAAAACAAATAATAATATTAAACTATTCTCCATTGGCGGAGAAGAATGTGAATAAATGTTACCGCAATTTCTTTCAGTCACCGCAGAGTGTTCCCTAAACCTTTCCAGCCAGAATTTCCATGCATTTACTTTTTTGCCACAAGGATACACATTTGCTTTTACACTTCCACATAAAACTCATATATATTTTATTACGTAAGAAGCTTGTATAAATAGAAGTCATAAAAAATGCTAGGTAAATTTATCTAGAATCAGTTTAAAGCACATTTTTAATGCGATTGTATGTTCTATGGCAATGGTCTCCAACCCCTGGTCCATGGATCAAATGGTACTGGGCAGACCAGGGAAGATTATATTATTTCCATTTTATTTATTTTGGTGTATTTCTATCGGGAAAGTACGATTTTCCATTGACGAGAAGTTAACCGGAAGATGAGAAACATCATCTAAAGCCACACCAATTCCATGCATGTAATTGTATTTTATTTTGAAGGCATGTTTAAATACGATTAAATAAAAATTATTAAATCTAAACAATCTAAAATATAACCAATTAACTCCCCTTCCCCATAGAGGGCAGTGGTGAAATTACCAAGCGTTGACCGATCTGCTGTAATAAATAGGTTGGAGAGCACTTTGAAATAAAATAGAGTGTACAATTTAAATACTGTAACTCTGCATGTTAAATTTATTACTTTGCTAAATTATATAATAATATATCATTCAATTAAATCTATAACAATTATTTGAATAACGAAAGTTCATTATCTTAGTACAAAATTATTACTATTACTATAATATATATATTACTATTACTATATATATAGAGTTAATATTTTACTGAGTGTTTTAATTAAATATATCACTCTTGATGATTCTAACACAATTTCTAATTATAACTGCATGATTGGTACCATATTAAAATTTTATATTGATTATAAAATAATTATTCAGCCTCACCTTACTTGATTTCCAATCGAATACAATGCTTAGTTTTTGAAATCTCTTACATTTACAAAGTAAGAGCCGCGATTAAAAAATATAACAAATGTTTAGTACTTCCGGTATTTCCGAATCTTATAATTGATGGCAAATCAAACATTTATTTTATTTACACACTGGGTGTATGCTAAGATACTTGCATATTGTTTAAAGTTTCACGTACAGGTCATATCATCTGCAAATTTTGAATATTCACGAATATAGTTATAAGTAGTGCCTTCTTGTTTTACAACGCTAATAAGCCCCATAAAGAAAACATTTATGTCATAATATCTAAAATATTCAATAAATTATTTCTGTAATTAGCAAAATAGAAACTTATATGTATGAGATATAATATTGATGTAATTAGAAAAACCCGATTTGCATACATGTTATATTACTGTATTTTTGCAAAACAGTAATTTACTTGTTAAAAAAGTTAATGTAATAATTATTCAAATAAAAATGAAAAAGACACCGATAAGTCAAATACGTGGAAAAATATAATGAATGCCATTGCATGATATTTCCAATTGACAACAAAACACATTTTTTAGAAAAATTTAATTGCACTGACAATGACACAGGAGGAACATCTACGAAAATAAAAGTTATTTTGCAAGGTTACATCAACTAGAAAGGTCGAGAGGGTTTAAAATTTAAGTAAAAAAGTAGACTCGGTAAACATACAGTAATAGCCAAAATGTATGTGATTAAAATGCATCAGTGAGTCTCAAGAAAGTCATTCATCAAGTTTGAAGAATGATAAACGTGTTTAAGTCTATAACTGGACGTCAACCACCCACGAATGGCAAGACCACTGGATAGTCATGGGACTTCCTGAATGTCAAGGAAATTACAGATTTATCTTTAAAGACCAGAGATTGACTAATTTTTTTTTCTTTTTTCGAAATTCACTAAACTATTGCCCACTATGCGAATTCCTCAACGCTTCCGCTCATCATTTTACTATATATTTCACTCAAGCATGTCTAGGTAACATCAGTTTTTACGTCTTTCTGATACGATGGACGCATTCCAAATCAGAAAGAATGTTATACATGGTAATTTTTCTTTTCCGCGTGTAAAAATATTATATTGTTTTGGTAGATGCAAATAAAACTGTTTTCGAAATGGAATGATAAATAAATTTTGAAAGAAAATGCTTTTCTTAATTTATTTGTTAAACTATTTTGTTTTCGAATGACATAAATTGTGATTTGCAAACTGCCTAAATGAGGTAAAAGTTTAATTATAATACAAATATACTTTAATTTTGCTTTGGGAACATAAAATTTAATGTCTTAATTTTGACCTAGAGGCACAAAAAAATCAACGGATTTTTTTCATTTTCACTGGTTTTCTTAGAAGAAAAAGCAGATGCGAGATTATTGAACCTCGAATAAGCAAAGCTAAAGGACTACGTCTCAACCGTTTCAATATAGATGGACAATTAGCTTTGGCCCCCCTAGTAGCTACTTTGTACGTTCGCTACACACTCATCTTCAGAACTGAATAATTGTGATACTAGATTAATTAGAGAACTGACATAAATATGAATTTTTCGCATAGCTATGTTAATTTTAATGCTCTCGTTACTATGTTTTCACAGTAACAATGCTTAGCCATTATTACTATAAAGCTCTTTATCAAGTAGTTCGCAAAACAATAAACGTACAGTAAGAAAAACTCTAATTTACTCTAATTTTTCTACTTCTAGATGCATATTAGAACAAATATGGTTATGTTTCATAGTGATATCTATTCGATAAATTAACCAATTCATTAGTAGGAAATGGTAAACAGATTTATCAAACTGTATTCGGTTCCATGCTAATATGCATCAAAAGGACGATATACTCTTATATCAGCGATGGACCGTAAATAAAAAATAAATAAATAAATGAAAAATCTATCAAAACTCAAGAATGAGACTTGTTATTTTTAACTCCTCACTGCTGAAAAGTTTCCCCGTGTGAGATTTTTTTCCTTCCCTTTTTTTTTGTCCTATGGATCATCATGTCAGCGATACCTGGAAAAAAGAGAAACTTGGCGTAACAGTTGATGGCGCACTGTAGCCATCATATAAATTGGTGATCCGAAAAGAACTGTATCGCTCAGCCGGAGGGATAGTATTGTCAGAAGTAAAAGAAAGACTACCCAAAATGGAGACTTATTTGGCGATAATAGTAATAAAAAAAATAAAAAAAGAAACACCACACACATCATTCTCATGTGTCCTTCATGCACTGGTGGACTACGGGAATGGCAGGGGTGTTGTGCGTTGTAGAATGAATTGGAGAGAAAAAGTGAACTCCTTCAAAATGATGCCAAGGAAGAAAAAAAAAAAGAAATACGTGAAAAAAGAACTGAATTTGAGAAGATGACACTTAAAGTTGCCTCCGGGAAAGGAAGTCAATAAAAGATTTTTATTTTTTATTAATAGGGAGATATCCATCAATAGTCTCGTCGGATGGTATTAAATCAGCGATGAATCAATGTCACGACTTTTACAAAAAAATTGATTGAATGAACTTTTATCTTATTAAATTTTTTCGCGATAGTTAAGATACTGTCAGAAATATGAAAAAAGTGAATTTTTTTTTTTTTTTCAATTTCAATTTTTGTTTCAATTTCATGGTCCTAATTGTTTGATTCTGAAAGACGTATTTGTAACTGCAATCATTTGAACTTTTTGAGGAACGTTTTTCCTAGTGCTAGTCAAATTGCATTCCTTTTAACCAATGTTATTAATTTTTTTTAAAAATTTTCATCAGCTCAAAAATGTATGTCTCATGATAACCAAGCCGTCTATATATATTAATTAATTCTTCACACACAGTGGCAGTTAATATAATTTTAAATCAAATTTATAAATGATAGAATGAAATAGCTTTAGAACTTATTACATTATATGTATTGAAACACTCTTACGGAACTTATTAATTTATGTAATCTCACAACAAATACTGTATATTATTTAAACCAGACTTCTATGTGGTTCTTGCATTATGAAACAAAATTAGATACAGCTTACAGTTTTTCTTTTTTTTTTACTTATGGAAAAAATAAAACTTTAATTAATAACTTATATAAACTTCATTTAAGTCAAGTACAAGAAACAAAGGTAGGATATAACGCTTAATTTAACGCAACGTAAAAAAAATAAATAAAACGCAAGTGGGAGTTTAGAAATAATTTTACGCTTTTAATATTTTTCTAAAGGCTGCATTATTTTGTTGAAAAGTTTGAAAGAATTTCAAAGTATAGGATTTTCAATCATTGAAAGATTCTAAAAACAAAATAAAATTAATTTTTCCACCAGCTTAATCCGTAGAATTACACACGTGTTTCTTCAATATTTTCTTTAACCAAGTTTTTGTCTCAGTAGTAAAAATAAATAATATTTATAAAATAAAAATTTCCAAATTAGATATGAACACTACGCTAGGTTATCATGAGAATGCTATGTCACAATACACAATATTTTGAGTTTAGAACTCGTAATTATTTTAGATTTTTGTAGGGTATAGAATTTTACAAGCCTAAAAAATTATTAGCATTAGTCTCAGCAAGTTTTTTTAGAATTTCGGGTAATATTCTTTCTGACAGAAACATTACTTATACGGGAACAAAATCAGCAATAAATACTGCATAATAATATAAAAGTTTTTTTCTTAAAAAAAAAAAAAAAAAAAAAAGAAAAAAACTGGTATAGCTTTTATAAGTAATTTTTAAGTTGACCCTGCAAATAATTAATATTAAAAGAACAATGCAATAAAAATATATTAATAACTTAGGTTAAAAAGAAAACAACCCTGCTATTGCTGATTTTAGATTCCAAATTTAGAGCATTTTTTAATACAGATAATATCCTAAACCACCCGGTAATTAAAATTTTAATTAAACAAACAAACGAAAAAAAGAAACATTTTTTAACTTCTTAGCTGCATTTTTCTAACCTTCAATGAAAAAAAAAATCTTAGTCGTTCTTTGTACACAATCTTTAGTGACTAGTTCTGTTTTTTTACTTAACCTGAGATGGTCAAACAATAAAACACAGTTTCTTAAATAATCACACACCCTTTAGAGTTCTTTCAAACCAAGAACACTAATTTTTTATTTTTTGTGAGGTAAATTGTAGGGAATGAACGTGAGCTTGTTAAAGAAAGGTATCGAATACCGTGGATGATCTATGTAAAAGGGCACTGACCAATAAAAATGCTTTAAGAAAGTTTTCGTTGACAAAGCTCTACTTTAGTTAAGTCCGTAATAAAGAAAAAAAAAACTTCTTTATTTGAACCTTTACGAACAAATTTTATGGCGTAAATACAGCATCTAAGACGCCCTTTATAGTGCAGGAAGCTATTTTGGTCTGAAAAATGTAAACAGGAATTCTTGAATAGAAGTTGCTTTTTTGCTACTTAAATTATAGTTTCTAATTTCTGAAATGCGAAAAAAAAATTTTTTTATTATACTTTCTCTATAAATCTTTAAATAATAGTTTAATTAAAATAAGCAAGCTCATTTCATAAAAATACCATAAAAAAAGAATCAATGTAAAGTTCGTTATATTTTAGTTTTTAATGTCGATTTTAGATGTTCATGCATTTAACTTAAAAACTTGAAAACATAGTAAAATTGCATAAATTTTAAAAATCTAATTATGATTCAGACACGCATTTTATAACATTTTTTTAAAAGATTAATTTTTCAGGAGTTTTGCAATCTTTAAGCTTCGGTTCAGTCTATTAATTTTATAATTTTTCTTTCTTTCTTTATTTTTGATTTTGTTTAAAAATTAAAACCAAGTGTTACTGGAATTTAACTGAAAATTTTTTTTTTTTTTAATTTCTCTAAACTAATTGCATGAAAAATGCAACTCTTTCAACTTCTTGTGAATTATGCAGTGAGGACTAACTATCAATCAACCTGCATGACTTAATATATTATATTTCATCAATTTTAGAAAATTTCAATTTGACATCTGAAAAATATATAAGAATGAATTAAATTTGTTCATTAATGAAACGATTTCAAACAAAACTTCTTCAATTTGGAAGATAATTAAGTATAGATAGTGTTTTTTAATTGTTAAACTTGGTATTTGAAAAAAACATGATGAGTTGCAATGTACGTGTAAATTGAGCAAGGAGTGTTAGCTTGCAGTTTTTAATAACATTGACAAAAACAATGATGACAATAAAAACTAACATGCGCGTTAATTTTTTTTTAACAATTACAAAAGAAATTTCAACTTAATGTATTGTTGATACGATTTGTAAATAATTGAATAACTTCGCTGGTTATAGGTTAACCAAATCACTTTTTGGTCACAGTGGTCACTTTTTCCATTTACGTTTTAAGTTTCTGAAACCATTCATACAGTTTTAGCTCTCATATCAGTTTTACGTTTTGTATTTGTAAAACTAACTAAGTTACAATTTCAGTAAGGTGCTTAGTTTCCATAACTTTGTAAAAAAAAATTCATAACAGCTTAATCGAAGGCAAGAAGGCTTCTATTTAGTTATATAAAAGACTTCCACACATAATGTTTTAATATTCATAACTTTCTAAAATCTAAGTGCGGGCAATAAAACTGTCCAAGGGGTCAGATATGGAGATTTCAAGAACAATGCAAAGCTTTGACAATAAACTTTCTTAATGTTCAAGATAAAAAATAATTCTTTTTTCATGTTATTAACATCGTATTTTGTCCAAAAACATTTAGAGTTTCACATAAGTCTTTGTGAAGCCCTTGCCACCCACCAGCATTTAGATAACTTTAGTAGACATTCAGTACTTTACAAAGAGGTAGCCAAAGAACCATTAGTAGTGATAAATAAAGATATTTGGTTCCATTTAAAGAGTTGCTTCTCTAATATCCTGGTTGTAGAGTTTAGCAAAATACTGAACAAACGTTGATTGTAGTGATTTAGAGCTTGCCGTGATTCTGACCGAGTTTTCGGGTCACTACGTGACTTGGCGCGAAGCATGAGAGATGATTGAATCCAAGGCCGAAACTGAGATCAGTAAAGGGCGTGATCTCCACGAAAAAATATTAAAAAAATAAATAAAAAACGTTTGCTTCCCTTTAAATAAACTGCGTCGTGAGTGCCACAATTAGATATCCCCTGCGCACATCTTAATTGAGGCGAAAGAACTATTATTGTAAAGAAAGCATGGTTTTAATTGACAATTCCAAAGAAAATAGATAGTACAATTTTCCTCATATCTTAGATATTTAGCGTTAGAAATCGATAGATTAATATCCGTTGTTTCATGAAAATACGATAAACTGAAAAATACGATAGTGTTTACAAATAAATGTATGTCTGTTTTTATAAGTTTACAGTCTTATATTTTCTATTAAAACATACTAAATCCCGAGTAAGAAATATATATCTTGAGTTATTTATATAACGACACTGATTACGATTAGTTGCAGCAAAAGCCATAGTTTCACAGGCGCTGAAATATCTTCCGTTCTATTCCCGTTAATGAACATTCATGTTTGAGATCGTTTGAACTTAGATAAAAGAACAATTCATTTTATGCTTTTGCAGTGCCTACTGGTGTAACGCCAAATGAAACGATTTTTGTTCGAGAGAGAACTCAGCGATATAAAGGGAAATTTTGACAAGGTAACCATTATTTAGGCAAAATTTTATTTCCCTCAACTGCTGAAAAGACTTTGATTTTTCTCCGTCAACTCGAGATTTTTTCAAGTGGTAAGCAGACTAAGCAAAATATTCTAAGTAACAAACTTGATTGAAAAGAAATCTTCTCCAAACACAAAGTTGAGATTTATGAGAGATTTATGAAATAGAGACGTAAGTGAGGCAGGTAAGAATCAAAGAACTTTACATAACAACTCAAGGGAGTGAATGAAATTGAAGCTGCCTATGCACAGAGGCATTGCACAGGAGAGTTTTCTTTTATCCTCATAAGCCTCAAAAAATATTCGCTAAATTAAGATCATTCCATATCAAAAGTTAACTATTTATTGATGTCTGTGACAGGAGAAGTACTAAAATGAATTGTCATCTGTTCTTCATTTTAATATCATGAATTAAAATAACAAATTAAATGTGTATATCTTCTGAGTGTCCATAAATGTTAATTATAACAACTAAGTATTACAGAAGCCATGGGTTAAAAACCTGTTTTTTTTAACTTGAGAATAGTAACACCCCTATCTGCTTATGAATATGGCAATTTCTTTGTCTTTTTTATTTCTTATCTCCAGTGAGTGAAGAAGTTATAATTGAGGAAAAAAATAATTAAAAATCAGTATTGTTTTAAATTGTATGTTTATTGTGTTTTAATACAAATCTCAAACTATGATGGCATCATTTGATGAAGTTTAAGTGTAGCTGTTGAGTTCTTTTCAATTAATGCGATACGAAGATCACTTAATAAACTACTTATATTACACTGTAAACATTCCTGATCAAATTAAGAAAAAAAGTACTGGCATATTGAGGTGGCATACGTAATACCTATTTTTCTGTATGACCCAATTTTAAAGTAAAATTTTATAACGTAATTTGAACAAAAATATTAATTTAATTACAGTCATTCAGTGATTTTACAATAAATATTTATGTATAAAAATTACTCTACATCAGATTTTTTGTTCCGTAAAGTTTAACAGTAAAAATTGGAATTTGAGGCAAAAGGTAATGACACCCTGAACGCTAATACTTTTTACCCGGAATTTTACAGTTCACATCTAAAAGTTTTGTTTTAAAGAAACTTATGTATATCTGGGATTAAATTTAATTGTTGTTTTAGATTTAACAAATGATTGCATAAATTAAAGTTGATATCAAATTTTTACTAAAAACCACATTGAACTTAATTTAGTGTAATCAATTTAAATACATGGAAATTAGTTTAGTATAAGGATTGCGAGCCTTGGTTAAAAAATGAAAAAAAAATTAGTTTCCAACAAAATTTTTTAAATATAAATGATCTAAGAAATTTGTGATATGTGTTGTTTCAAGGCTTCGGTGTCCATGCTGTTCTGAAACTTATGTATATCTACAGAAATTTATGTAAACTTATGTCTACAGTTTCAGAATTATTTTTTATCAGCTAAATATAGAAAATAGAATACATGATGATTACAGTTCATACAGTCCATATCTTTAAACATAAAAAAAAATCCTTTAACTTTAGCGATAATAACAGAGAAATTATTCCACTTGATATTTTTTGATAACACACTTTATCACTATAAATTTTAAACATATTATAATTCAAATTTATATTTCATTAAAAAATTCTTTATGTTTATTTATACTTCAGTTACATAAAAATAAAGAGTTTATTTTTTAAAAAAAAAGTAAAGACAAAATTAAAAGAAACTAAAATTTCCGAATGCATAATTTTTCCTTAAAAAGTGAAAAATGTATATAATAAATGTATATTTCCTTAATGTATATTTCCTTAAAATGTATTATAACTAAATGATAAATCGCTCACTTTCTAATGCTTTATCATCAAAAGTATAGCAATAAAAGAAATTGGTGATTGGTGATTCAAAAAAAGTACTGTCGAGCAGGTATCATATGGCTTTTATAGAACAATTTACTACATTTAATAAGACTAAAAATTACTAAGTTACAAATTTTCTGCCCTTCAAAAAAAGGAGGTTTTAGTTAAAAACAGTCAAAATGGGCTATAATGGGCTCTAATATTAACCACACTAATGTACTTAAACAAAGAAACCGTTCTAAATCTGAGATCATACTGCTTATGATAACTGACTATTACCATGAGTTTGGACACTTTGCTCACTTTCATCTACTGCAGCTACTTGGTTGCTTAGCTACTGAAGCTAAAAAAATTTCATATCGTCTACAATAGAATAGGGAAATGTAGTTTTAATGGCTGTAAGTTGTAGGAATCTACCAGAGATAACTTAGTGGGAAACTAACAAATTATTTCGTTTTTTATTTCTTAAAAACGTTTAACCGTTATAAAGAGTTGATTTTGGAATCTTTGCATTGTGTACCTTAGAGTCATTTAAATTAAGTATTCTAGATCATTTACACTTAGCATTCCAACCTGAACAAACTGAGTATGTTTTCATGTAGTTATTCTAGGTTTGTTTATCAGCTACATGAGTGCGTTTTCTGTCACGGGAATCGTAAATTAATATAGTATTAATATTGCAAAATAATAAATTTCTACAGTAGACGAGTATAATAATTCTAAATCTCATAGTAAATGCAGTTAACTATGAGATATTTCCATGCTTCCTTGTTCTGTAACAGTAAATTTCGGTTTATTTGTATCAATTTTTACAGTAAGAGATGTTTCTTGTGTAGTTTATCTCAGTCATTTCAGATATGTCTTTTTTCGCTTTCTTGTGTTCAAAACAAAACTGAGTTGAACATTTCTTCAAAAACTTCTTCGCCGATCTTTTTTCGAGGCTAAATGAATCGTTGCCATTTACCTAAACTAGGGGAATCTTGCATTTCTTTTTGAATTAGAGAAGTTTAAATATCACATTTATGAGATGAAATGGAGTTAAAGTATATTAAGTATTTTCTTTCACAGCCATCTCGTATAATTTAAATGAACGTAAGTTTAATTAAATATTTAATCTACTATTAAGTTGCAGTTATTAAAAAATAGTTACAATTTAAGGAATCTAACCTTAGTTTTAATTAATTCTTTACATTATGTTGGATTCACGAATTTCATGATGTGTCTCTTGATTATCATGACTTGTTATGATTGTTAGTCAAAAAATATGATTTCTCATGTGGCACGATCGTGACCTAATCATTTAGTATCACTGAAAAAAGCTACAGAATTCTGAAAATGGTCAATGCTAAAAATATACTAAAAAATCCCAATCTTCGCACACGAGGGAGATGAATTTTTCTTAAGACCCGACGTCGATTTTTCGTGAGAAGACGATTGAAGTCCAGGGTCAAAGTCAAAAGCCAAAGAGCAGCAGGTTAAGTCGCACATTCCAACAAAACCCTAGGATCATGTCAAGAGACTTAAAGATGAGTAAAAAAACGTTCTTAGGTAAAAGAATCAAATGGGGGAGGGAATAAAAAGCAAAAAGAAGGAGGTAGCATCGCTACAAAAAGCTACGATGCACCTGACTGGGGTTAAAAAAGGAAAAGGTCAAAATCATAGTTCAGACATGGGTATGCGTTGACGAGATATTATTCTAATAGATAAGATCGAATTTCCCTTAAGTCTCTCTTTTTTTTTTTTACTTGTTATTGACATTTTAACCTTCCAAACCAGATTTAATATACCAGGGTTATGTATTTGTGTTCACGCTGCCTCTTTTTCCCCGTAATCCCCTACACTTCTTGCGCGTATGCTCTGCTCGTGGGAGATCTCCTTCGAGTGTGGTATTCAAATCACTTTATCACATAAGCTGCAGATCTAAATTCATTTTGAACACTTTCTTCTTCTTTTTTCTTGTCAAGTGAGTTGAATTCTAAAGAATGACTTAAGGTATCAGATTTAATAAAACTAAGTGCGTGATTTATGAATCTACTTACATAGATTTACTATTATCAAAAAGGTATAATTATATTTATTGGAGAACGAGAAATGAAAACTACGTATTTTAATCAACTCAATTTCATTGAATATGTAAAAATAATCAGAAAATCTACTACTAAATCTGGATAGATAATTTTTTGGATTCTATCAAGAAAAATTTTCCTCATCATCAGATAACGCCTCTAAAATTCAAAATGAAATACATGTATAAAATCTAAAATATCGTTCTAATGCGCGTGAGATGATGATACATAGATAAACTTTTAAAAATCTGCTGTGTAGGATATAGTCACACTAAAATATTTAACCGAGTGAATTACTAATGTACAAGAGAGTTACCAATAACCATTACAAAACAACTTTTCAATTAATGTTTTGCGCATCCATTTCATTGTAAACGAATGATTACATCAGCGATGTATGGACAATAATGGATTATGGCTATGCCAACGTTGGTCATCAGATTTCTACTGGGAGAAAATAAAGAATGCCTTATCTAAAATTGCACATTTCTTAGTCTTTGATGGGAGAAGGCTTACTTTTCAGGTTTTTAAAGTTTGGGAACTCAATCAATTGCTTATAGCACATCCTCATTATTTGATTAATAAATATTTTATTTCAAATACTACGTTTTTAACTTAACTGCAGTTAGTTTGATTCTACACATTTTTATAAACTCCTTATTGAAGGTTTCAAAGCAAGTCTAGCTGCAGTTGTACTTATTGGTTATTCTAGATATTAATTGATGTTTTCATAAGTGTTAATTGAATGCGCTTTATATTAAAGGAAAAAGATTTGCTCGCATTTTACAAAAAAGACCCGATCCCCAATGATCCAGTGCTCTACACTATCACAATACACTATCCATATCTATCGGTATACTATGCATAAATGTACCGTTCGCAGAAAAAAAAAAAAAACGAATCACTTGAATAACTGTTGATCTACTAGGACTCAAATTTAATGGTTCATGGAATACTTTTCATTTTCCTCTCCTTAAATACTTTTCATTTATTAATGCAGACAATAATTTAAATTACGTAATCAGAAAAAAAAACGTACTTTCTCTGAAAAGCACACATATTTTTCGACCAATTTGGATTTCTGACTCTCAAAATATAGGATGTAGCTGCAATCTAGGAAAATTGGTCCCAATAGTTTGGTCAAAAGAGTGGTTTAAAGTTTGTACTAATTTTACATCTTGCGTATTTTGTCATGCCTCGTAATTTTTGTTTAAGTGAATCAAAAATCTTTGGACACAGTTATAAAGAAATCGATCGAAAAGTTCTTGAGAAATCAAGTTTTAAATATTCAAATTCCTTGAAATTTGATTTCTCCGGAGATATTCGAGTGCTTTCGTTCAAAATTGCAATTTGCCCTAGCAAAATTACATTATTTAAGATCATTTTAAATTTGCATACCTGGAATTAAAAATTTTTTTGACTATTATTAAATAAATTAATAAAAAATAATAAATAATTATTAATAATTATTTTTCACATGTAATTGTCTTTGAATAATCGAATTTTATATTTGTGCATAAAAGGTTTTCGAGTCGCTAAAAAATTTCCCGAGATATGGCAAATACGCAAAAAATAAAATTAATATGAAGGGGTTGAAACTTTCGTCCTCTTTCCAGATAAAACTATTTTGACCATATTTCCCAGATTGCGGTCACCCCTTATATTTTGATAGTCGGAAATTCAAATCCATGAAAAAAAGTATGTTTATTCAGACAAAGTACATTTTTGTGTCTGATTTTGTAGCTAAAAGAGATCGTCTGCATCGTACTTATCATATTTGAGGTGTAATTTAATAATTTGAGGTATAATTTAGATTGAGCCTCAGTAGGTTAAAATTTGATCATTCGATCAAAAGTTATTTAGGTGATTAATTTTTTTGTGCACTGTGCAGTTGTGTGTGCTCGATACACTTGCAAAACGCGTACTATGCAAAAAGAAATTTGTATAATTTTCATTTTTCTTTACGGCATTGCCGGAGCCTAGAATTATTAAATGCACTTTTATCTTTAACTGTAATATTCAGAGTAATCATACCTTTAAATGCTACTAATTTGTCGCATCTTTAGTTATGAATGTAAATTAAAATTTTGTTTCACAATAGCCTCAGCGAATCAGGCTGATATGAAACATCAATATTTTTTTAAAAAATGATTTTAGGCAAAAAGAAATTAAGAAGCAGAGTATATATATATAATTATTTAAAAATTGTTTGTTGAATAAATCAAAATGTATAAATTTGCCAAATTTTCTTGGAAACTCATTTAAATAAACGGATGACTTAATGGTAATTTATGGTGGTTATGGTAATTTGTATTTGGGTGGTTACCTAAAATGGTAATTTGTGGTCTGAAAATGAGAGATTTTAGGACTTATTCAACAATATTTAACAGTTTTTTTTAAAAAATTAATCTTTTTATAATTAGCATAACATGTGTTATTAGAAATTAAATCGAATAAATCAATACAAGAGATTTATGTAGAATCAGAACTAACAAATTACAAAAAATATAATTTTTGCTGTTATTTTTAATGCCACCATTGTTTCAATTCAGGCCAGAAAGAGAGGCATTTAATTTTTGTTTTTGATCTCTCTGTGAACAAGAAAAATTTCTTGTTTTAAAATTAAAAACATTATAAAATTAAAACTCTTTCTCATACTAATCCCCTAAACCGTTTCATATTAGCCATCATTAGTTTCATATAAGTACTGTTTTGATAGTCTGTAACTTCAAAAAATAATTAAAAAAATTTAATTTGACATCTTCCAAGTTTTAATAGCTAAAATAACACATCATCTTTACGGAATAATCCACAATCAGATTAGTTATTATTGTCTTTATGTGTTGCATGAAACTGATGAAAAATTTGTTTAATTATTAAGCTTATTGCCTTATATGCTGTAAATATATTGTTAATACTTTGAACTAATAATATATTGAACTAATTATTTTGCTTTTAATTTGAGAGTGATTTCCTACCCTTTTATTCCACTTTCGTCTTTTCATGCACTAAAGAGAGCGGTCACAACATCAACTATTTATTACATAAAAATGAAAGCTGATTTTTTGAGAATTTTAAATATCATGAAAGTAAAATAGCGATGCATTTCAAAATTCAAGCAGCACAACAAGAAAATCAATTAGGAAAATTTAAAAAGAAAAAGCACATTTTTTAGCAATTTTGAATTCGAAAAACTTATGAAAATTTAAACAAAAATTTCTTTGTCTTACATATTTTTCTAATTGAATTACACGGGAAAAAAAACTAGTTAATTCTACCGGAGAACAAACCATCCCAACTAATGCTGCGTCAACAGTAACAGAATAAAAATTAGTGAGTGTCATTTTGAAACCACGATTATTATTTAATAATTATAATTTTTTTAATGTGCTATTATATTTTAACTTTATTTATCTATAAAACATTTTTACAATTATTTAATATTCAAAGAACTAATGAAACCAATTACCCGTAATGATTTTAAAAGGGTTTGTATAAAAAGAACAGTTTAACATTATTAAATAGAAATAAAATTCTGGTCATTGGAATGAATTGAGACAAATAAAAAATAATGTATTTAACCTCCTAATGCTATAATAAGCAAATATCTCAATATCATAGCTTAATCCCTTCTACAAGATTAAATCCCTCCCAAAACAGTTTATATTTTTTCTTTATTAATGTTACTTTTACCAGCAGGTTTACTGCTGTTTTGACTCCATGGGCGCAGAAAAGACGAAGGCATGATCTACATTATGTGTCAACTTCTGTGAGTCCTAAGTTTTTCACTATGATGATCCTTATTTCACGCTTGGATTTGCACATGGAGAGAGCATTAATAGTTAATAGGAAAAGATGTACGATGTCTTTAGTTTGACAGCTATGCCTTTATCGTATTACATGGGTTTGGTCTTATATAGGAAAATGAAAAATGGATATGGTCATTGTGATTAAACAGAAAGATTTTTTAAGTTTCTTTTGTGAAAATTTTCTTAATCATAGGTTTGAATTCTTTTTGTAAATTTCAAAGAGATTGGAGGCTTTTGATTTGTAATGAGTGATATTGAAATTTTAAATAACGCGATGCATTGCAAGGAATTATATTTACTCACAGAAATATTTTCCTCTAATGAGTTCTAAGTTTTCACTATAATTATTTCATGCTTAGATTTTGCATACAGGGTGAGCAACTCTCGTATGCCCTTAAATAGGGTGGGTCAAGATCCAAATAAACATAACAGAGTGAGGTTGAATAGAAAAGACATAATTTGCTATGTTATTGTTCCTTTATCATAGACATGTGTTTGGTATTAAAGAGAAAACTGAAAATTTTAAAAATCATCGTGATTAAAAACAAAAATATTTTAAATTTCTGGTTAAAATCTTTCATATTTCTTGAAATTGTATGCTTATATTTCAAACTACTTGGAGGGTTTTAATTAGTATTAGGTTAAGTTGGAATTTTAAGTAATGCGCATTTCGACATCTTTTCTATTTAAATAATTTTTATTGGTTAATATTTCTTCATTCCAAACGCAATTTATCAGTAGTAACACTACTTTTGTGTCTAATAAGTATAGTCATACATAATACTCTTGATATTATGGCTGCTAATCATTTTTGTGATTGTTGACGATAATAATTACGCCATCGCCATATTCGATAGGGTATCATCGTAACAGTTATCGATAGTACTCGATATAATATTGTATTCAACATTTATCGTTAAGTCGTAATTACAATACTTTCATTGTCGGTAATTACCATACGCTTATTATTTATCCAAAAAACTTTTCATACACGATAAATTGTGGGAATACTTTTTACATTTTCATAATTACGATGTTTCAAAATGATTGATATTTCACGTATTAAATTTGTTATTGTCACACAGTAGCCTAACTATAGGGGACAATCTTGATAATTTGTTAAATGTTCATTTATTAGAAACTATAAAGGTATATTTAAATTAATTTCAATCTAAATCTTATTAGGAAATAAATATTGATATAGATTAATTAAAATACTGTTGTAATAAGGAAGTCCCTGCACTAACAAAGACATTTTGGACGTAAATCAATACATTTAAAAACCATAATACATTTTGATAAATCGTTTGTTTTTTCTTTTATTTTACCAAAAATAATTAAAGTGTCAATTTTTAAAGTTTATAGGTAATGAAATGCAGCCTGGTAGTTCTACAAATCACTGGCGAGCGAATATTACTAACGGTTTTTTCGAAAAATTTAAGAAATGTTTTCTTTTTTTTTCTTTTGAAAAATGAAAAATTTATGATTATGATTAGAAAAATTATATCTATTTTTTTTCTTAACAGAATCTCCAAATATATAAACAACTTCCACTCTCCCAACATAATTCATCTGTTTTTTATTTAAACTTGACTAGCAAAGTCGTTAACTCTTTACTGAATCAGTCAGTGTTGTCAATAAATTTCATTTTATTTATACAGGTTTGATATCAGATGCGATTTTAAAATGATTAAAAAAAAAAACTAAAACTACTTACGTATAAATGAAAAAATTCACTTGACACAGCCTGATTTTGGACTTCGTTATAAGGGGTCAATTTGACCCTCACAAGAAACTGATGTTTTTTCAAAGTAAATTATTCTTTAAGTGATGAATATTATTGAAAATATACTATGTTAGAGTTTTTAGAAACTAAATTTTTGCTAAATTTTTTTTTAAAATTTAAATTAACGCAATGGCAATCATACAATCTAATGTAATATTGTGTTACAGATTCTTTCGGCAGAGCAAATAATACAAAAATAAATTTACGAGATGGATATAAATAATACACCTCAGCACATAACATGTTTTAAAATGTTAATTTTATCATTACCTAAACATAAGCATGGGCGCAGACAGCATATCCGGGTAACGTGAGAGTGACAATAAAAGATTGACAGATTGTTTTTCAGCAATTTACATAGCGAGTATTCCTTTTACTCTGTGCTTTGCGATTTTAAAAGTCATGTTTCATATATTTTAATAACCGAGTTTTATCAATTAGGGGCTATCTGGTGTACTAATTTGTAGCTAAGTACTAATTTGTAGCTCTTCAAAGTACTAATTTGTAGCTCTTCAACAAACACATGATTGAATTTGCAGTGAATAATTGGGGGAGATGCCTTGAATTCCTAAGGATTTCTTGAAAATAGTTCAAGCATTGAGAACAGAAATATCACATAATTTGTAAATAAATGCAAAACACCTGCAGCTTTCCTTTCTTGTAGAATAATTCAGTAGAATCTAGTCTAGTAAGGCTACGTCCCGATTCGCGCTATTGTAGTAAGTGACAGTGCTTGGCATCTACACTGTGCTATCATCTGCAAACAGATTAGCATTAGTGCTATTCAGAATTATGGTATTCTTTTTCTTTTGCAGCTTTATGGAAAGTATATAGTTTTATTTCAAAGTGCAAAAAATGAATGTCACGATGAAGAAATTACTATGAAATTAAGAGAAAATTTTGTTTTGTTCAAACGTAGTATTCCTGTAATGAATTTTTTTTTACAAACAAAAATCCTCTACAAGTTTTACTGAGGCAAAAGACAGTAATACCGCTGCGCCAGGAGTTTAGGAGTGGTTTAAGCTCTCTATTGCACTCTCAAAAGCACTCTATTTTCTCCAGGTTGTAATTCATTGCCTGTATTTCAACTTGCACAATTAAAGATAACCATTCGAAAAAAGATTTTTTTTTCAGACCAGTTGAAATCAAAGTCATTTGGCTTGAACTTCATACAACTGACAATACATTATAACTTACATGAGAATAACTATTCCTCAACAATACTTTCTTGTCCTGGTAATAACAGACATAACTGTTTATAATCAGTATGAACATGGTTTCTTTCACACAATAACAAAATAATTCAATAGAATTTCAATGAAGCTACTTCGGTACACAAATGTCATTTTTGTGTCATTTCATCAATGCCATTTGCACATGATATTTTTTTAATACGGTGGATCCTAAATTCTGTTCTACTATTCATCTTCATGTTTGCTACTCTGCAAAATTAAAAAGAGACATAAGACTTCAAAAATGAACGTTTTACGTATGAGGGTCGAAATGACTCCTTTTGGCTGTTTTAGGTATTTTTGTAATTATTTATTTTACTAACCAACAGAAAGGCATGAAATTTTGATTTAGTAAACTTATAAATAATTTAGGACAAGTAAAAAAATATGAGCTTCGTAACTCATGTGTATCTTCAAAAATATTAAAAGATATAGCAAAAAACGATCAAAATGACCCCAATAGCACTTTTAGTGTTAAAACATGTCCACACTAGCTCCAATACCATATGTCTGTAATAGACCCACTAAGAAATATATTTGTTTATGCTTAACGATGATTCATAGAAACTATACAGAGCAAAAGTTAATATTGAAATAGATAAAACGCAGTTACCACTTCAGTTTGAATTCAAGAAATAAAATATGATATTAAGATTACAAATTTCTACTTAAATTTCTAGTATTGACAGTGTGCAACTGCGCATGGAAGTGCGCATTAGTCTTGATAGTTTGTGATATCTCACAAAGGATCAATGAATAAAGAAGTTATTCCTCCATTTTTATTGTTAAATGCACACAAATATGCATAGGTTTTCAATATATATTTTTCCTTATAAATAAAAATACATAAATAAAAATAATATCAATAGATTTTGTCAATGTAGATGTTCATATTTATATGCTATTATTATTATTAATTATCTGCTCCATTCAAATCTTTTTATTTTTGCACATTATATTTATTGTGAAGAAAATATAAATTAATGAAACAGATCATGACATTTGAAGTCTACAGTGATTGTGATTTATTGAAGCTCACATACAAAGTGGTCAGAAGGGAAGTTTTTTTTTCTCATTCTTTCGTGGTATTAAGGTCACACACGAACATTATCTAATATCTTCTTTTTTCACGCTACATTTTTTAATCTTTACCTGAACTCAGCATGTGTGAACATCCCACCCACTTTGCCTGTATTCAACAATAATGACTACATAAATATATTTTGTTAAGAGATGATTTCACGCGCTGCCAATTATCACTAACTAATGAAAAGATTTTTAATGACTTTTTTTCTGAATTAACAGACTGATTAAAGACTCTGCTTGGTACTTGAGATGACCTCAAGTAAGCAACTTTCTCTTACAAATTCCGCTTTCTTGAAAGATCAAAGTTCAAGTAAGGTGTATGGTTGATTATTTAGGAGCTCGTTTCATGAAGGAAAGATATGACATTAATATTATTCATTATGAAGTAGCTAGTAAATGTATTATTTAATACTTTTTACAGTTGAAGAGATTGTCAGATTATTCACATGGAAGAAAAAATGGAATTTTGATGAATCAATTTAAGCTAAAAAATAACAAACTGACCTTCTTTGAAAGGTCACATTAATAAAAATATAATGTTTAACAATAATATTAAAATTGAATACGTTGTAGGTAAAATGTGATCAACTCTGAAAAATGTCTAAATAAATAAATGAAATGAATAAGTTGAATGAACAATGTGTTTTTAAAGTTCAAGGTCATATCTTGGAGAAAAAAAATATTTTCAGTGAAATATTTTTCATACCTGGCAGTCTTCATATTTTTTTTTTCGAAAGTAGAATATTTGAAAATGTTTAATGAATCCCGTATGAACCAATATTGTAATCCAAGAACAAAGTTTTGAATTATCGAAAGCTAAATTTAGAATATAATAAATTCTTAAACGACATTTACTAAACAAACCCATAATTAACGAAATTTCAACTAAATACAATGAAGTGTTTCTCAAACGTCAGTTATTTTTTATCTGAATAATAATATTTTCTCAGCTAAATATATCTTTTTATGTTCTAGATTCTATTTGGAAACAGAAAAATATTAACTACACATATACTACTTGTTGTAGCACTTCTAATTTATTATTCAATCAAACAAAATCGTTTCAAAATTTAAGAAACTTAGTCTTGAAAACATGCAGTAAATTTTCTATCACTACAAATGTGAAGACAAACATTTCAATATTTCTTAAGAGTTCTAGCATTCTTTCAAAATGTGATACTTATATAATAAATAAGTAAATATTGTTGTATAGAATAAGAATACAGAAATATGATAATAATTTTTAACTAGTAGCATGTGCTCTGTTTTCATATTTATAGCAATCAACAGCTCATAGAATAAAACAAATTAGATTAATTTCATGTCTATAAAAATGCATTTTCTTTCTTTTTCTAGAGTAAATAAAATCGATTCTTAATCCAGACTAATTTATTACTAGGTAATATAAGTTCTGGTAAATTTATTTTAGAAAAATGTGCTATTAATTTCAAAGAAACAGAACATCAGTATCAACACCACTGGTTTTATCTAACTTATATTTCGATTTTTAAAATGTTTACAGTATTCGAAACTTTAAAATAATTGTAAAATCAAATACAGTTTTTTTTAAAATTAATTTCTTTGTCTTATTTTGTGTTTATTTTAAGAAAGCGATTACGAGTTACAAATTTATATTTAGGTGAATAATATGATAATCATGTTTATAATCATATATATATATATTTTTTTTTTTCTTTAATTTTTTCTCATTATCTTATGAAACATTTGAAAAACAAACATCCAATTTTGAGATAAATTTAGAATCTGAAATAATTTAAATAAAACACACACATTCTGATATTCTATATAAGCCATACTATTTATACGGCGTTTTATTTTCATTTGTTTATGTTTGAATTTGTTAATAAAAATTAGAAATAAATTTGTACAAGATATTACAAACATATCTTCGTATTTTTTTAGCAGTTTATGCAAAGTTGATTTCATTGATTTAAATAAAGTTATTAAAATAGTAAAAAATAGTTATTAAATAATTATGGAAACAGTTCAAGCAAATGTAGTTAATAAAGAAGTTAGTAGCATTGAAATTTGCAAAATCAATTAATTCATGAATAAATTTTGAATTTTAATAATATTTGATAAATTCTAAAATGCATAGCAAAACTTTAAGTACGTGAATAACAACATCAAATTAAAAAATTAATTTATTAAGCTTAAAGATTATTTTCTTACACTAATTCAAAAAGAATTTTTAACATTTTTATAAAGCAAAATGTAATTCGTTTAATGCAAATTATAATAAATATAAAAATATAACATTACTTGATTCAAATTTTGAATTGTGGAATATTTTTCATTCAATTGTGGAATCATCAGTTCATTTAAAAATTGGATCAAATCTTAAATAATAAAGTGAACTATTAAATATTATGAACAAAATGTAAAAACGAAATTAGGAAGATATGTTTTAAGTTTTTTAACTACCGATAATTCTAGAAGGTAAATCATTTCAACGAAACAACTCCTGGTATAATAAAGCCCTACAAAAGTTGTCTGCACCTTCTTAAAAAAGAAGAAAATAATTTAAGCTTTATTTTCCCTGTAGGGTCAAAAATGCGTTTAAAATGAATAAAAGCAAACGTTTACATAAATAAACTATGAATCTACGAAATTAGTTTTAAAGTGAACTACATCACGTGAGTCTATAAAAATCGTTATTTATAATTTTTGGCCATCATTTTAAAAAAGATTAATTTAAAAGAAATGTCAATAGAAAAATTAACGAATTTTTACTTTAATGATGCATGTTAAAAAGCGACGTGTTTTTTCCTCTTAAAAGAGCGCTAAATGACAATACTTTTTGACCTAATGCATACAATTTCCTGTTGCAGTAATAAGCTTAACTACTAATTAGGTATTGACCTTATCAATTTTTTTCATTACTTCTAACTGAATTTACGAAATTCTTTAAGACGAATATTTATTTTTTATAATAATTCTACATAGTTCTCGGATTTTGTTCGATTGTTAATGAAGAATAATAAGATTTTTCTCAGCATCTAAAGTAAATTGCGATTTAATTTGAATATTTTAGCTGCTCTCTACTTTGTTGTTTTCAAAATTAGCTCTGTATTGAACAAAATGTACAGTCAAAGGTTTATCATACAAGAAGAATAGATACAGATTATTGTATTTTTAAAGTTACTACATGAGCACTTTTCGATAAATTATTACAATAGATTTTTCTTTTCTCTATATATAGCAGAATTTAATAGACAGCAGAATAAATGAAAAATAAATAAATGAAAATAATCAAAAATATAACAGTGACATAAAATTATAGAGCATTTGTTCTTCAAATTTGGAGAATCAATTAAGCGTTTCCTGTTGGAACTAAAAATATAAGTTAAAACTAGGCAAAGAGAAAAAAAAATGCTCTGCGATGACGTTATAGTGAATGAAAAGTATTATTTGTTCATTATCAAAACCTCATTTGTGTATGTAATGAACGACTTAAATATTGTTTGGCTACAAAAATTTTGTGTTTAT
Source organism: Parasteatoda lunata (assembly GCA_949128135.1). NCBI lineage: Eukaryota > Metazoa > Arthropoda > Arachnida > Araneae > Theridiidae > Parasteatoda > Parasteatoda lunata. The sequence goes on along the minus strand of OX421980.1, from coordinate 17,444,496 downwards.
CAAATTTATCACGTTGCATACACATGTTTATTTATTAAAAAAGGGATTAATTAATATAAAAAATCATTTCAATTTATTTATCTTTTTATAAGTCTTGAAAAATTAGTAAATTTTTAATTCTCAAAAAGTCAACACATAGTATTTCAATTCTTATTCACTTATAATATTTTTTTATATTTCTGAAAATAATTTAACTGAAAATGCTGAATAATTTTCGCATATTTAATGAGTATTTCTTAAATGAAATTAATGAAAGTCAATTTTAGTCTTAAAATCATTATAATATTAAAATTGTCAGCCTTAGTGTTTTCTTTTTCTCTTGGTTTTTTTTTTATTTTTAAGTAACGTATTTTAATTTTTTTTTTTTTAAATACCAGATGTCGAAAATTATTTCAATTTGAATTAACCCTAGAAAAAGTGTCAAAAGTGTCATCTTGAGTTAAAAACTATTCTAGTTAATTTTTTAAGTAGTTATTTTTTACAAGAAAGTCATCAGAACAAATAGTTCAAATGGAGAACTGAATGAAATATAGTACTGAATATGAATATTTGAAAAAGAAACCGCAAAGAATAAGAAATGTTGGAAATTATCATTTCGAAATTGTCCATTACCTCTATGAAAACTTTATGTTTCTCTGCAACAGTTTTACTTTCTAAACGGTTATTTCAAATAATGTTTAAGATATTTCAAAATGTTTAATATATGTTTGAGATTCTTTAAAGAGGGTTTAAAAATAACCATCGTAATGTCTTTTTTTAAAATTAAAATTACCTTGTCTTAAGCAAGTCCGAAGCTAGTAATTAAGATGCTAATTAATTAAGCTAGTTTGGAGATACAAAACCCATTTGTCCAAATCTGTCTAATCAAATAAACTATCGTTTGTAAGAAAGACGTAGATCATTTGTACCATTTATAAGAAAGAAAATGATCAACATATCGATTTCACAATAACGAGGCAATTCATAAAAATTTTTTATTAAATTTTCTTTGCTCAAGGCGTTCGTTAGAATTGAAGTTTTATTGACTCAAATAAAAAACGATCTGTTGTGACTTAGGGGGTTGAGCGCTCGCCTCCCATTGAGGTAAACAAAGAATTCCAGCGATGGCTGGTGAATTCAAATCTGGCTCCCGACTCATACCGGTTACAGTGCTGACGTAAAAAATCCTCGCGGATTAGAATCTTGTTGCCGTTGCGGAAATTGTGGGAGGTTGTGTGGTTTTCCTCTTCATGTAACATAAAGTTGGGTTAGTTCTAACAAAAAGTCCTTATGAAGTAGGGAAGTCCTAGCAATTGAAACAGGAGTTCCTTTGTATTCTGGGTCGAATTAAAAATCACAAGGCTATGGAGTTGAACATTGATAGTCGTAAGACCTAAAATGAATCGGTTTTTCAAAACCTGTCATAAAATACAACTAATTTTTCCAAAGTAGTTATGAGGAGTGATTTTATATGAATACTTTTCAAAACCAAAATATTTTTCAAAACCAAATGAAAGCAGGCAAATTCACGAAGAGAGAAGGATGCAGAGATGGAAATTTTTTCAGTGCATTACGAGGATAAATGCTTTTACAACCGTTTACTTAAATACACAATTGTAAAATTGAATGTGCAATGTCATATTTTATTGTTTTAAATTATAAGTTATCTTTTTTTTACAATAGTACTAGTTTTTTTTTATCAAATGTTTCATAAGTTATTGATAGTATTTTCACAATAATATAATTTCATTTGAATATCTTTGTACATAGGGACCGGTACTAATGTTTCTGCTGTAGTTTCGTTTGAATAATAAAAGAAAAACATATTTTTTTTTTATCTTAGTTTAGCTGCAATAAAGACAAAACAACCGAAATAATTTTCATATAAGAAACATAAGTGACTAAAGTAGTAAGATGCTTTTCTAAACACTTACTACAAATGATCTTAAGGTCCATAGAAACTTCAAATCTCTTTAAAATGGTGACGTGCACGCACTTAGTTATTTATTTGAACATCTTTAAAAGGAATGTTATATTATAATACACATAAAACAAACAACAATGTATTTGAAAGCAAGAATATTAAAACAATGCAATTTAACTTTTTTAAAGCCAACACAAAGCACTTATCTTTCTAAGGACAATGAATTAGGGCTCTTTGTTTTCATAGGTGATTACAGTAATTTATTTCGAGATATTTTAACGCAAAAGCTGTTAACAGAAACTGGTAGGAAATTAATTGGTTGGCAGAGAAGAGATGAGGCAGCGATGATTTTCTGAAAGCCAATTTCGCGAAAAGTCCGAACCTTGAGGAAGGGGGTAGCCCTGACCTTATCGATCAGAAAGACTGGCCACATAACTGGCCCATCAATGCTTGCTTCGTGCTTAAAGCTGCTCTATTATCATTGAGCGTGCCTGCAGCCTCTGAACTTTGAACCTATACACAACGTGCTTCAACTCAAAACTCTAACAAAACGACGTGACGCCAGCATCTGATAACAAAGATCGGCGCTGCTGCCGTGTGGCCATTGCTAGGTTGTTGCAAATATAAAATCAAACTAAAAAAAAGAATATGTAACTATTTTTCTTTAGCCTCCGAATACTCAATAAGTGGGGGGCTCCATGGCGAATAACCTTTGAATATTTTGCTCGAGGGGTCTTTAGCCAGCAGCTTCATTTTTAAATAACTCGGGTGATTGCGTGCCGAAAAGGTTGACACGTATTACATTTGCAACTCATGGAATGCTTGTCCAGCTTCTATTTAACTGAAGAATCACCATATTTATCGTTACAATAACAAAGGTGATGCACATTAAGCTTTCAAAATCATTAGTCTTTATTAAACGCTAGGTTAAACAAGTAAAATGGTGCAGCTCGTCAACAGTTCCTGATAATGAAATGATTAGACAGGTTTTGGTCAGATAAGTGATTTTTTTTGTCTCAACGTGCTATCAGGAAACTAGCACATATAATATTATTAAATGAATCGTAAAAAATGTTTACTTTAACTGAATTTTTAATTATTTTATGTTGTAGTATTCTTATATATATATATATTTGTTTTTTTAATTTTAATAAAACTTTGTGCCCAATTCGGAAGCGTAAGAAAGTTTTATTAAATCACTCGAAACTACTACTACTGTATATTAGCGTTTCACTATGAGCAACTCTGCCTTAAAGAGTCAAAATAGAAATATTCGCAGTAATTTGCAATGGATAAAATATAGAAGTGGTTTAACAAATGCCAGTTCATAAACTAAATTATACCCCTAATGTTTCTGTGTTTCACGTCGCAAGTCTATATAAACACACAAATTTTATTCCCTGTTTATCAGCTCCAAAAATATGAAACTTGATAAGTTAAAACATCATTCCTTAACTTTTAATTCAATTTGAAAGGTATTTTTTAAAAGTAAAAAGGTTTTAAAGTTTAAAGTATTTATTTTAATATTTTTATGGAAAGATTTATTTAATATTTTCATGCATTTCTTTTGTTAGTCTATCCAAGCTTTTTATATTCACTTGGGTTCTTTTTTTTTCTTTCAAAAAAGATGACAGTCGCTTAAGCGATTTAGGTTCAGTAACTCATTTTTATTGAATTGGCCAATTTTGGCAGTATACTTACGATATTAATATTGTATTGAATGTTTATATCGTGTTATTAAATACTGACATACTAAATTTAATTGCGTTTGGAGATTGGAATTTGAGTATATAACTTTAGTTTCAGAAAATATTTCGAAAAATTTAATAAAATGGTTTATACATACAATAATAAACAATATCCTATAAAGGATTAAAAAAGTTCATGAATATCGTTACAGTATCTGATTAAAAATAAGCCCAGAGACATAAAACAAACAGACCGTCAAAAGTGGTATAAAAAATTATGAAAAACAAGTGAACTGAAATCTTTGCCAACAACTGTCTAGTCTCTGACAGCTTCAAAACTTACACCCAGTACAATGAATGACAGAACAAATGATCTTCAATAACTCCATCTACCTTGTCAGTTGTGCAGCTTTATAGAAATGAAACAAGAATAAAAAGCAATACCACCGTTGATATTACGAATTACTCGCCTTTAATTTCATTTATGCGTTTAAGTTTGATTATGTTATGTTTTCGAAATAATTAATTTTTAATTTTTTGTAAATTTCATTAAAATTTAGTTATTTTGGAAACCATAAACTTTAATAAAGTGTAAACCATATTTAAGTTTGATTTTCTCAAAAAAATCAAGTTTTAAAGAAAAGTAAAGTTTATTCGTATTAAAGTTATTAAGCTTTAATAAAGTTTAATTATTTCGAAAAAGCATAAACTTAGGCAAAGAGTAGCTACTTTTTATAACTTTTTTAGAGTTAGTTACAACTTTAACTTATGCCAGAATATTTATTTGTCAAGCATGGAAAATATTAAGTTATACTCGTAGAAAAATTAGAGAATATTGTTATTATTCTAATAAAAGAAAATAAACTTGGTCATCATAATTAGATAGTTAAGTTTAACCATGATATCGAACAAATTGACGGTAACCTTAATACGGTATCAAGTTTGTCCATTTTCTTTAACTTTATAATTTGATTCGACTTGAACGGAAACAGATCTTGCAATGTATTTATTATTTAATGTTAAACAGACTGATTTTTAATCGTGTAATATTTCATCTTTATGACAAGCTTGTTTTTTTAACCGAATAAATGCCAATGAATATGCTTCTTTTTAAAACCTATTAAAAAATTCACTACTTTTTCAACTAAAAAAGAAAGAAAAATGAAAGAAATGGTGAAATTCAATTGTTTAATAGTATTCATTCATCATGGAAAAGCTTATTCATTATGGAAAAACTTTGACATGCGTATTTACCATCATATAATAAAGATACTAAATTATTTATTTTCTTCTGAAATCACATTAGAGATATATTTTTGAACCCGGTTGATAACTAAATGAATAAAACTACAACTTTATGTAGTAAAAATGTACACTGCTAGAAAGAAAAAAAAAAAGAAAAGAAAAAAAAAACCGACTAACTTTTGATCTAATGCTCGATCTTTATGGCTCGAAGGGGTGACCATCTAATTAATAAGTGCAGACAATATTTTAAGTTTTTACTCTACTAACATAATTTATTCGCTTCACTTATTTTTACAAAGGTGAGAGTGGCAAGTAAAAGTATTGCCCTTTATGTCCATAGATCACAAAAATAGGTTAAAGAAGCTATGATTATAAGGATGTTGGTCAGAAAACGATGAAATTTATGCACTACATATCAAGTTTATGTACTAGTACTATTTTTGTACAGGAATATGAAGAAATCACCCCACCTAAATTTCATTAAGAGTAACAATTAAGAAAGTGACTAAACCATTCCTGGATTTTTTGACATTTTGGTTAAAAAAAAAACTACATTTTGTGTTTGATTCATAAAAAATTAAACTGTTTAACTTAAGAATATAATATTTACATTATTTTAAACAATATTGTTTTACCACCGTTTTAAAAAGACTGCCACTCTAATTTTTCGTTAATAAAGTTGAATTTCATACAATCATATTTTTTATCAAAGTATAATGAAATACAAAAGAAATAAGTCTTCTGTCATTTGGTTACGGAGATATTTGAAATCATAGTTTATGCTTTGTATAAAAATGACTTCAATTTATGCATTCGCTACTTTAGCTTTATATTTGTCTAACAATTACTATTACAAACATGCTTTGAAACGTAGTATAATTATTCTAAATATTGTTTTATGAGCCACCGTGTCTCAAGGGATAAGATGCTTGCTTCCTATGATCTGGGTTCAAACCCCAGCGGCAGCTGGTCGATTCGGATTCTGCTCCCAGCTCGCGCTGATCGCAAGGCTGACGTAAAAATATCCTCAGTGATACACGGAGTATGGTTTAGATTCATCATGTCATCGGGCTAACCTTGGAATGTTTTCGTGTTTTTCTCTCTACGTAGGTTAATTACATCAAACAGTCCTCCAAGAAGGCTAGTTTCTTCTAATACTTGATCTGACGTTCATTTGTCTTTCTAACTAAGTTAAAAATTGCAAGGCTACGGAGTTGAACATTTATAGCCGTAAACTTAAAATTGGGTAGGCTGTTCAAAGTCGGTTATAACGGTTATAAAATATAACCGTTATAACCGTATGTAAGTATGGTCTTACGATAAATAGCTTTTCGCTAAGTTGTCTGGAGGACCTTTTTAAAATTCTTTTTATAGATGTGTTATTCTTTTTAAAATGTTTTATGAGAAGCATCAAAATAATTATAGCTAAAAAAATTTCTTTTCTTATTTAAAAAAAAAGTAAATAATTTTTTGATTTTCAGTAAACAGTAAACGCTTAAAAAATACAGTAAAATGTAAATCGAGTTTTGTTTGTTAAATAAGAAAAAATCGCTCAGGAATGCATGTACACATATTAAAGTCAATGTGTTCCGGAAGGATTTCGACAAATTCCTGAAATAGTTTGCAACAGCAACGCATGCTCTCCCACAAAGAGTAATGGTACACATTTTTCTTTTATGTAAATCGTAAAATAGAGGAAAAAGAGTTTAGACTCTCCAATTTTTCAACAAATGTATACACTAAGGAATTTAGGAAAACAGGAATGTGTATGCTTAAATCGTGTCCGAGAGAAACTGAAATTTTGCTTGCGTCAGATTAAGAACAGGAGTTTTAGATTAGGGAACAAACTAAAATTGTAAAAAATATTCAAAAGAATTATAAAAACGAAATTTATACACACACACACACACACGCACACACGCACACACACACACACACACACACACACGCACACACACACATATATATATATATATATATATATATATATATATATATATATATATATATATATATATATATATATATATATATATATATATATATATATATATATGAAAGACCGATATCAAGAGAATGTCAACTTTCACCAGTGAATGTCAACAATCACAAAGTCGCTCTGGTGAATGTTCGAAATATTTGTTATATATGATTTTATATCAATTTATTCGTAGATATTTTTATATGTCTCAAAATGCCACTTGGCTTGGTATCTTTCTCCACAAAGTATATTTCAATTATATAAGTATCGTTTGTGCTTCAAACGTTTATTTTGATTTCATTTTACAGTAGCACCACAAAAAGGTAACTCGTGTTTTGGAATCAAATAATCACCCTTTCTCAGTGTTACTTAATACCTTTTACGCTAAGCTTTTAATTATATAAGTATTGTTTGAGTTTAAAACGCTTCTTTAGATCACATTTTATAACACAAAGAGAGGCAACTCATTTTTTGGAATCACTCTTAAATTAAATAGAATGGGGAAAAAACTTTTTTTAAACATATTAGTAGGAATTAGAAAGTTAAAAAAATTTGAAAAAATTTAACTTTTTTTTCAATTCATATTAAATTATATGTTTAACTTAACAGCTTATAATAAATTATATGTTTGAATATATCATATGTTTAACAGAAATTTACTTATGTTAATTTTTATCTATTATTTTATTTATTTTTTATCCATTATTTTTGTAACACTGATATGAGAAAGAATTAAGATTCCAAATTCCTTAATAATTCACCTAATTTGTCTTTGACTTTTTTTATTCTTTTTTTTTGTTGCTGTTAGCAATTAAAATTTCTACAACTGTACATTTCACAACTGTGCAAAATTTCAACGACTATTCAAGTTGTACATTTTTTATAATTTTTTTTAGATTTTAAAATAAATGTGAAAGATTATGAAAAATATGAATAAGTACTAAGCAATATGGAGGCATTGAGGGTCAACACTGCGCACTGAAGGCCCTTACTTCCCATACTAACTAATAATCATCGAACTTACAAATCAGGGCTGTCTCATAGTCGTCTTTGAAGTTAGAAACCGTGTCTTTAACAATGATAGCTATCTGAAATATATATATAACATATATATATATATATTCTCGTTTAAAAAAGTCTTGACCTTCACTTAATGTATTTTAATTAATTTCAGATGTGTTATAATAAAACCTTTAAGATATTCAAGTCAAATTAGATTCATGAAAAACATATTTTCTTCGGAATAATAGAACATAGCGAAAGTTCAATTAGAAACGATCTAAATTGTAAGATTTTTAATCTTCTTGATTGTTCTTCTCATTATGAAAGCACATCGTTGCCGGAGAAAAACTCTTTACATAGAAGGTCAGGTCAATTGATCAGACTTTAGTCTAACTGCGCCTTTGGATATATAATAAATCTAGTTTGCAGCCTAAACAACTTTCTTTTCCGTTCCACCTACCAAAGGTCATAGTCCTTTACGCCTTTTTCCTTGAAATGAATTCAGCCATTAACACTTAAAATTAGCTTCTATTAATCCTTCTTCAAGTTTTATTAAACAGATAGAAATTAAAATTTATCATTATAACTTATAAAAAAAAACTAAATGAGTTTTGCAATAAAATTTGAGCAGAACATTAAATCTTTAGTAGAGTTTAAATTATTCACTTTTATTAAAGCGTGCAAAAGACAATTAAACACTAGTGTTACACTTAGTAGGTGTTATTTATAATTTTAGTTTGCTTTATAGTCATTAAAATTAGTTTAAACGTCGCTATAATATTTATATCATATTTTTATTGAAAACAATTTTTATTTCATGCTTAATTGCAATATTGTATTGTTTAAACAACGTTAAATTAACCTTTATTATACGAATAGTATCATTAATATGATTAATATTAAACAACTTGTTATTTAGCGAAATGGAAATGGTTAAAAAAAATAGGAAAATATAAACGATTCAAAATGATTAAATCGATGTAAAAATAAAACAAGTAATATATTTTATATTCTAAAATCAATTTTGATTTTTTAACGCACCCTAACTTACATATCTAAAATGTAATCAGTAAAAATTAAATCTGTGGATAGCGTTACAATGCTAACAGCTTAGTTTCTGTACTAACAGATTCTAAACTATATCTTAGTTAAAAATGTTACCATATAATCAATTTATTCAATTTAAATCATAATATTTCAAGAGAAACAGTGCGATTAGTAAAGACAGTTTCAAAACTTTTAAATCAATCTCTTTTTCGTCGACAATTCAGTTCCAAATGATGTCAATTCCCAGTGATAAATAATTCCTAGTAGTCCCCTTGCCATCAGACTAACCGTGGGAGATTCTCATGGTCTTCCTCTCCATGTAACGCAAATGCCGGTTAGCTCCATCAAAAAGTTCTCCACGAAGGCAAATTTCTCCCAATACTCGATCCAGGAGTTCCCTTGTCTTCTGGATTGGGTTCAAAATTACAAGGCGGAGTTGAACATTACGGAGTTGAACATTAGTAGCCGTAAACCCATATAGTTGAGTCGGCTGTTCAACGACGGTTGCAAAATATAAAATAGAAATAATTCCTAGTGATCTATTTGCCCAACACATATCCAAAGAAATAAAATGGGTAATTTTCAACCTAAAGTCAAAATCAGTTTTTCCTATTAAACTCCAATTACTTTGAAATACGCTAGAGGTTAAAATACTTTTAAAATGAAATAAATATAACTATCTGCTTCTGAAATAGCGTTTTTGCAATTTTCTGTACAACAGATGCGAAAAATAAGCAAAGAGAATTTTCGCCATAACACCAGAATAAACTTCTCCTATTAAACTCCAATTGCTCTCAAGCACGCTGGTTAGGGTAAAATACTTAAAAACTGAAATACATATTTTATATCTACTTCTGAAATAACTATTTTACAATTCTTTGCACAGCACATGCAAAATATAAAGAAGAAAATTTTTATCATAATGTCAAAAAGAGTTTTCCAATTCAAAATATGCTAGTCAGAGCAAAATACTTTTAAAATAAAATAAATATGTCTGCTTCTGAAATAATTCTTATAAAATTGTCTGCATATACGAGATGTGACACTGCACATGACAGAAATGAAGTAGGCAATTTTTGCCATAACGCCCAAATCATTTTTTCCTATTAAACACCCGATTGCTTCCAAACACGTTGAACAGGCTTCATTCATTGACGAAAAGCGAAGCACCCAAAGTAAACGTACCCTCGTATAACAATATTTTCTGAAGCTGGTAAATCGGGAACCAACGAGTGTTCGAGACCTTTTTTGTGCTCTTGAAAAGAATGAGTGCAGAGTAAACGGAATCTACCACCTGGTGAGTCGGACTGCGAGAGAAAACACCACATCTAACTTCTTCAGATCCAACAGGTGTTACCTTTATTGACTATAACATTAAGAATTCTCTTCCTTCTCCTGTATTCTTATTTGATCAACAAAGAAGCGGTTTGTATGTGTAGATTCTGGCACTTTTTGGAAATTCTAATCTAAATCGATGATTGACAGCAAATAGTAGTTTGCTTTTTTTTAAGTTCAATGTAGTGACCTAATATAAAATGAAGCGAAGAAGTATTTGAACGCTTTGGGGACATAATTAGATGCAGATTTAAGTATGAGAATTTAATAAGGACTAACTCAAATATTAAACGGGCCAATTTCTTGGATCTTGAAATTAAAATTCCTAAAGATAATATTTTAATTGCATTATACGATAAAATAAACAATTTTAATTTTAAAGTTTAACACATTTCAATTCCAATTTATAGTTTAAAATATTTAGAAATATTTTGATGAATCACATTTTAAGGTTTAAATATATTTGTGATGAGTTTGGATTTATTCATTTATATTTTCATTCTTATTCAACAACGGACAGCATTGAAATGTTTTTCGATTGAGAGCAGCACTGGGATGATTTAATTTCACTTCGATGTTTTAAAGATCAGGCAATTTATATTTTTAGGTAATTTTAACTGTAACTTACTATTCTTAGATCTTATATGTTGGCTCATTTTTCTCACAGAACTTTTAGCTTCTGCGTTTTTAGATATAATTGTGTTTCTCCAGATTTTCCTTTTTATTTAAATCTTTGAATTTTTGAGGTATTGTGTTTTTATTTTTATTTTGTCTTCTATTATTGGGACACGGTCAGTTTTTGGTTGATCCACTGATTACAGAAAAACCATCAAATGGACATGATAGTAGGGAAAGGTATGTTAGTAGGGTCCCCCGAAGAAGATCTGTTTCTGCTGACATTCTTATTTTTGAAATTTCGTTTGGTTTTTATTTAAGTTCTACCATATTTATTTAAAGTGTGAGAGCATAATAGCCTGAACTCGTGAATGGGATCAATGTCTGGGAAAATTCACAATACTTATAGTTTCACAGCGGTCAACTAAGCGTAATAAAAAGACTTGTTTAAAAGTCACATAGTTTTCAAGATTATGTTACTTATTATTTAAGGAAAGTGTTTGGTATACATTACAAAAAATTCCAGATCAAATTTACTTTTTACCGTAAAATCTACTTTTATTGAAACATGTTACGGAACAAAAAAAACTGATTAATCATAATTTTTACAGTAATAACTACCATAAAATCATTAAATAATTTTAAAATATTACTCTAGAATTTACAAAATAATACTTTACGTTAAAATTGGATGATGCACCTTTGGTGTCGGTACTTTATACCGTAATTTTATCCGAAATTGTTTACTGTGCAATAAAGTGATAAGCAATATTTTTCTTAAAATAGCATTTTTATATCTATCTATCGCTTTGCATCATTTTCGAGTAGTTACTTTATAAGTTAACTAAATTTTCACAACAGAAAAGCATAATAAAGATACACATATTATAGTTAATTTGGATATCTTCTCCAAAAACTCACTTCTGAAAAAACGTGGCATGTAAATCATGCCAAAAGCTCTTCAATTGTGTTTGAAAAAGAGTTTCTTTTTTATATATATATAAGAAAGAAATTACACAATACCTCAGACGAATATACTATTATCTAAGAACAATTTTCGAGAAACCTTATTTGCCAATACTTTTTTAACACAATATTTTTCATATATACATTCAAACTTAATCTGATTATTTCTTGAATTTGTCAAACCTAATTAGACTGATCTTATAGTTTTCAAGCTAACGTTTAGATATATCCTATTAAAAGTATTGCATATCACTCGCAATTAAATGTCCCCAACTAAATGAAATGAGGAATTCGATTTAAATAAAAGTATTAGGAGGGGCAATTTACATGTTTTATTCCCAAAGAATATTTACTTTGAAAAAGTAATTTAGCACTTCCAAATGTGCCGAATAGTGGTATATCATTCTTAATTCATAAACGGAATTTATTTTCAATAGTATATATTGAATGTGAATTAAATAATTACTAAAAATCTATAAGTCAATTTGAGGCATTGAGGAATCAATTTCAATTATTATTTCATTACTTGACGGTATTGAGGCAACATTCGAACTCTGATCGTCTAGCTAGTCTAAGGTAATTGAATCCTTCTTTTAGACAGGAGAAATGAAGGCTACCATATACACGATAAACAATCATTTTTCAGAAGATCAAATCTTAATAATTTATATGTTAGCATACAGAGAATTAGATATACCTACGTATCAATTTGTCTTTGTTATCTGTTGAGAGAAAATTTTCTTAAGCTAACGTTTTAAAGTAATGTAATTTATAGAAATGTAAATAGATAAAGCCCCAAAATTTATTGCGAAAGATTTTTTTGTGTTTAGAACCAAGAAATACATAAAACTTTTTGACTAATGCACTAATTTCATGATTCAATAGTTGAGATATTTTATTTCATAACTGTCGTTAAACAGCCGAGCCAATTTTTGAGCGTTTTACTACTAATGTTCAACGCCGTAGCTTTGTAATTTTGAACCCTATTTGGAGGACAAGGGAAGTATTGGGAGAAATTTGCTTTAGTGGAGCACTTTTTGATGGAACTAACCCGTATTTATGTTACATGGAGGGGGAAACCATGAAAACCTTCCATGGTTAGCCTGACGTCAAGGGGACTCTAACCCATGATCCGTCTACCGCTCAGGATATTATATGTCAGCACTGTGGTCGATGCAAGCCGGATGCGTAGTTCGTATTCACCAGCCATCGCTGGTATTCGAACCCGATACACCTCATTGGAAGGCGTACGCTCTACCCCCTGAGCCATCACGGCTCGTTGAGTTATTAGTGTTAAGGAGTACGAAATTGAAACAGCTAATATTAACTTTATATCAAACTTTAACAATAAATAAAAGCAATTTAATTGCTTTTCATACAGGTGATACAGCTAATTTCTACCATTACAGACTAAAAATTATTATCGTGTTTCCCTTCGCTACTGTTTTTAAAACCCATTGTATTTTTAGGCTTACTTGTTTTAGAAAACAATGTATGCCTAAAATTAAAAGATCCAATTTTCACCATGAAATTAGAATGTGTTTTTTCAATTAAACTCAAACTTTCCAATCCAAAACTTGCTTTTGTTACCCCTAGGTCAAATTAGAAACTAGGGGTTCAGAAAGACACTACAACTAGTTTCATGCCATTTCTAATTATTGGAAGAACTTGACTTCTCCCTGCTGTCTCTTACATTTTTCTTAGCATTTTGTTTAATTTTTCGTCAACAAACATTTGCCAAATATTTAATTTTTACTGCTGGTTTGGTTTAATTTTCCCAATATAGAGGTGCAGCTTAAACCCCCATATATATATATATATATAATATAAATATATATATATATATATATATATATATATATATAATATAAATATATATATATATATATATATATATATATATATATATGTATATATATATCTATATAAATATATATATATATATATATATGTATATATATATATATATATGTATATATATATATATATATATATATATATATATATATATATATATATATATATATATATATATATATATATATATATATATATATATATATATATATATATATATATGGTGTCTCAGTTAAGCGTTTCAGAACTTCTAAGAGGGGTAGGGGGCATCCTGACGACTCGAAATCATATAGCAATGTGGGGTCGGAAATGTTTTCCTGAAGCTGTGACGTACACAGAAGCACCATAAAGAAAAGAGACCGTAAGTGAAAAATCGCTATAATAATACTTTGAAAAAATTATATGGCCTCCTCGGTCACCCGACCTATCATGTCTTGATTTCTGGAGTCATATGAAAACACTGGTTTATGACACCCCTGTTGATAATGCTGGTTGCAAGAATCGCAGTAGCTGCCTGCGAGATATGCCTGGAGTATTGCAGAATGTTCGAATGTCCATGCGCCGGAGATGTGAGGTGTACATTGTAGCCGGTGGCAGAAACTTCGAACACTTACTTTGGCCCATGTACCATATAATTTTTTCAATGCATTATTGTAGCGATTTTTCACTTACGGTCTCTTTTCTTTATGGTTCTTCTATGTACGTCACCGCTTCAGGAAAGCATTTCCGACCCCACATTGCTGTATGTTTTCGAGTCGTCAGGATGCCCCCTACCCCTCTTAGAAGTTCTGAAACGCTTAACTGAGACGACCTGTGTATATATATACATATATATACATATATATATATATATATATATATTAAGGAATTGTGTATTAGAAGGTTTTTAACAATTACAAAATACGTACATTATTTCGAAAATATGTAAACCTACATATATTTTTAAGTTTAAACTTTTTAAGAAACATATAATGTCTTTCACAATAAAACTTACAGACATACCCAATTTACTCCTTCAAAATATAACGAACAAATATTTCTATTTATTTTTAAAATGACACTTTCCCCAATTATTTTAGTTTAATGCTTAACCTTCAAACAAGGTAAATAAATAAATTTTTACTATTGTCTAATGTTGCTTTTTCTTAGGTAACGAAAAAAATCAAAGCTTCGAAAACATTAACAAAAATATTTGTCCCATTATTTCTTTAAAATGAATGTTTCTGTGTTCTAATCGAATGTTTGATCAGAATCTAGACATACCAAGCCAAATAAAAGAGAAAATTTGCGTCAGAAAGTTTAAATCATGTCACATATCTTCCAAATAATATGCAAAACACGGAAGTTCAAGTGTTTATTTATATGAAAACAATCATGGTAATATTTTATTTTTGATGTGTGCATTATGTTGGTGTCACTACGCTACATGGGGTCTCCCCAAACAAAAGATTTATAACTTTAGCCTAACCTTCCTGATCATTAACATTTCCTCCCACGAGCACCAAATGCTCTTTGCTCTGCCACTAGTAGGTGTCGTTGGTGCTTATGTAAAGTTTTCAAAAAGGTTGTAGCAGTCAGGAGTGATATTTATCACAAAACAATCTATTTCAATGGAAAAAACATCTCAAACTGGTCATAAAAACTTTCTGAAAGTCTACAGTTTTATTTGAAAGCTTAAAAAATTCCTTTAATACTTACACTATTACCAGGATAAATGCACTGTTAGAATTTTCATTCGAAAATTACTGTAAAATAACCGACAGCAGTTTATCCATCCATTTAACCGTTAAGATTGCGGTAAAAATAATTTTTTACCGCTACGGTTTTGAAACCACTTACAACTAGTATGGTTAAAAGCCATTAACACAAACTACACGATTTTTTTACATTAGAGATAGATTTTTCTTTATGTAATAAGCAGCGGGGTAAGTTTGTGGTTGAATTGTGTTTTATCAAATGAACCATGCAATGTGGTTCAATAAGAGATGAGGAATACTAGACATTTTGCGTTAAGCATTTTTATGCTGCTGAAAGAAACTAAGTGGCTTCATTAAGTGGGCTTAGTTAGTGCGATAAAATTCTTATTAGGTGAAAGTAGTTAATAAACGGTTTTTCTCACAGTTAAAAGTTCGAATGACATTTTATTTTGGGTTATTTGACTGTTTTGCTTGAATATGGTAAAACAACAATTAAATAAATTGTTATTTAACCATTTTTCTGAGAAATTTCTAACAGTGTATCACCGGCAAATATTTCTTTAGTACCAAGGAGGGAAATATGCATATGATTTCTTTCAATGTAAGTAAAAAAGACTTTTTGAGGGGACATTTTAATGTTTCTTAAAAGCAATTATGAAATGTAATTAGTCAATATAACTAGATAAAAATTCCTTAAGACTGTTCTTAAGGGCCCGTCATCACATGAAAGACTGAATTATATGATATTTTCACAATGACTGTTCATAGCTGTAAGATTAAATTTTTGTCCAGCGCTCTCCATTCTCGAAGTTATAATTAGGAAAATAGCATAAAATGTCAAGATAATAAAAATTTGTTAAAATGAAAATGCTTGTTATCTAACTTAATATTCGAAGAGTTACTCAATTTTTTGGGAGGCTTATACAAATATGGAAAAATTGAAAGTTTCTTTATCTAGTTGAGAAAAATTTCTAGATTGTTTTTTTTTTATAAAATTTAATATTTTTTTATTTTAAATTAAAGCTATTAATCCGGTTTTAGTCCAAATAATTATTTTTAGCAAGATATTGTTAATACCTTATAATAGCTTGCTTCAAATTACATTTACACAAACTGTGGCTTTTTTTAAAATTTTATTTGGCTTAGCGGTTTTGAAAAGGAAGTTATAAAAACTAATATAATACTTAAGGGAGAGTTACAATTATGGATAATTTGTATAAATTTGCCAAAATATCTTACTAATCATTGTTTTTGAAGCATCTAGTATTTTTTCCTTAAATTTGAATATTTATCTTCATTTTGAAAGTTTTATAAAATAATTTGTATTTTAATATTTTTAATATAAGTTGTTTTTGCCCACACTAGCCTCATGTCATAGATCTTGTGAACATGTCTTTAAAACTAATTATTTCCTTTAAATGCGCTAATTTGCATTAAAAAGTTATTTTAACCCAGATTTACAAGTAAAATCAAAACGATGATCTGATTTTAGTCTAAAAATACAGTCTTAACAGTCTTTGTAATAAATAATAAATAAAGTAACTAGTAAATAAAATAACTAGTAAATAAAATAACTAATAAATTCATAAATGTCGATTTCTCCAGTTTTAATGAGAGGTATTGCATGAAAATTTAAAGGAGTAGCAAATATTATTCTACTATTTGACTTATGGTTCAATAAATTTTATTTACAATTATTTGGCCTGTATGATATACACAGCTTGACAGTAACTAAGGAACAACTGATTTATGCAAAGTAGCGTACCCAACAGCCCACCAATAACCGTATGATCAAGCGCAAAAGGCGTGGTGGAACAGGACCCATTATCTGTATAAAGGGCAAGTTCTTCATTCATTCGAAAACTCAAGTTGTTAGGTGTTTAACTAATATAGCGCCGTATGTTAAAGTGCTTATTTCTGTGAAATTCAAGGTAGTATTGCACTAATTAAGTGCAAAATATCAGCAAGACATCATTTGAGTGCATAACATCGTGGACGAGCAACTGGATGGCTGGAAGCAGGTTAAAGTGTAACCACTGTAATGCGAGTATCAAAAACTGTCATCTCGATATTAAAAAAGGCCGTTGCAGCTGAAAATGCTATGCGAAAGCATGACAGTGGTCGTGGTAGGAACATCATACTTCAAGAAAATCGATATAATTCCCTAGTGGTAAAACGGAACAGAAATGTCACTCCCAGTAAGATAGCTGCATACCTAGCAAAAACTACCGGTACACAGGTTTCTGTCAGAACAAATTCATTCAGATGATTAAATCAAATCGGTTTGTATGCACGAAGCCTGTTCGATACATCTCGCTTCAACCATGCCATCCCCGAAAAGGATTACGCTGGTGTAAGGAGCGAATTAATTGGCCTCACTAACAGTTGTTAAGAGTGATATTCTACGACGAATCCCGTTTCACTGTGACAAGTGATTCTGGCCATCAGTTAGTGTGGAGAAAGAGGGGAACACGTTATGCACAACAGTATGTTCATGAACGTGATCGGTGTAGCCCAGGCATGTTGGGGTGCATCATACACAATGGCAGAACACCGCTTCACATCTTTGAGCTAGGTAGCGCTAGATTCTAGCGATATTGCAAGGTTCTCGATCATGTTCGTCTTTTTCAGGAGTGTAGTAGGTGCAGAATTTCTGCTTATAAACGCAATCCGATTCCACATGAAAGCGCTGCGGTATCTAAAACACTAGAAAGTGAAGATATTGTCTGCATGAAATGGCCTGCGTACTCTCCTGACCTGAATTCTACAGAGCTTGTCTGTAATGCTATTGGTAGGCGCGTTTCACAAAGAAAAGGCACCCCCTTTAGAACTGTGTAAGAGTTGATAACTACCTTGTGAGAGGACAATGTCCCTGAAAGACACCCCGATAAGTTAGTGGACCACAAAAATAACAGAACATGCATTAGTATCCGAGGTAATCATACATCTTACTCATACATGTTTCATTCTGGAGAGAAGACTCATTTTTGTGGCTGTATGGAAATCGTCTAAGGAGCATATTTTCTTTATATTTAATTTTCCTATTTTTCGATTTATGTGACAATATTTGTACAATTTTTCATTATAATAAAAGCACATTTTCTCCACTAAATATAGTTTCATTTCTTCAGTCAATGTCCCTTATTAATTTTTTCTAAAAATATAGCTGTTCTCAGCAATTGTCAAGCAGTTTCTAAGCAATTAAAACAAATATATAAGCCCTGGTAGAGTACAGAGAAGTAAACAAACGTTGCTTACCTTAATTATTAATATACTACCACTTTAAGCATTGTAGAAATCTACAACTTCTGTGTTGGTAAATATGTAAATTTTGCATAAGAATACAGTTAATAGAAAGTTTTAAAAGTGGAAACAAAAGGAGACAAACCTCGATCTTGCAATACAGTAATAGCCGCCACTAAATATTATTTCGTAAAAATAAAACTACATGAAAACTTTGCTCAAACAGACATCTAAATGCTTAGCGGTATTTTAAAAAAGAAAATTCTTGCAAACATTACTATCAATGTAAAGATTCTCTGAAACTTTGTTATAGCATCTCACCTAAGTATCTATGGAATCCCAACAGTCATGTTTTCGATTAAGCTCATTACTGGTTAATTAAAAAAAGGAAATTGAAAGTGATTATTAAATTGTGTAATAAACATATTTATTCAAAATATAATGACTTCTATTGAAAAGGATGAATAAAAGTAATCTAAAATGACTATAACAAAGCAAATTAAGAATTTTTCTACCATATAAACTTTGTTTTTTTTATTTACTAATTAACAATCATGAATTTTGTCATTCAACTATTTAAGAAAGCGCAGCATATTTTTGCCAATCTACCGAAATTTACGGATAATTTTTTAATGGTAAATAAAAGAAATATTCCAGAAAAAAATATCAACACAGAATTAAATTGTATTATTGCTTCCCTGATCAAACTAGCACCACTTTCTGTTATTGTTTATGTCATATTTAAATTATTCCAATAAAGGTAACTGAGAGCAAAAGGATTATGTTATAAAAATGAGGTAAAAGAAAAATTTGAGAATGGGCTTAAATTGTATTATTTTATTACAAGAGTCTCAAATATTTTAATACTTTGTCGCAATATATACAAAAGATTAATGATTTAACCCTTTCAATTCCCTTCTCTTCAAGTTAGTTACTTCTTATTTCCTGATTACGAGATAATAAGAAATTTACGACAAATAAATAAAGTTGCCTGCTTCAAAGATACTTCTAAACTATTTTATTATATGCAAAAATTTAAAATAAAAGCTTTCAAAATTTGCATTGCAATGACAGTAATGCACCTATAATTCTTAAAAAAATTTTTTGTGTGTTCGGTACTTTTGATGCAACTACTCATTGAATTTTTTGTTAACGTCTAGTAAAAGAACAAGTTTGAAATCGGCTAGTAAAAGAAAAAGTTTGAATTTTATTCAAAACTTCTTTTTTTCTGATGTTTATTGCATGCATTCAATAATTTACTATGCTACACTAATTTAAATATATTCAACAAAATTTAACTAAGCATCTATACTGCATTCCTGCAATAATCAGACAATGTTTTGTTACTTCCATCTAAAATAATGTTTTCGCTGTTATCAAAAAACAAATGTACACATTATTTGATCTCAGAAGTGCTCTTTCAGAAGAAGAGAAAGAAAGGTTACATTCCCTATTCCAAAATATGCGCAAATGTTAGAAGTAAAGTGGAATTAAAATTTTTCTCCTATATAATATTTCTTCCTCCAGATAAAAAAATATAGTTTCCTTATGGCATATTACATAAGTAATATTTTTTTAAATATTGTTTTTTTTACGCTTGAAATATAAATTGAAAATATAAAATACAATTTTTAAAACGTTTGAATTATGAACAAATTCATATTTTAAAATTTTTTAAACGAATATCTTTTTTTTTTTTTTTGCATAATACTAAGCTAAGGCATCATAGAAAACGTTTTTTAATTTTTAAAAAGTTCAAGCAAAATATTTACTATGATATACGATTACAACAAATTACTTAGTCGTGAATATATTGACGTAGTATTTATATTGACTGATTCTAAGTTCCAGGTAAATTTATTCTCTTTTAATCTTTCCACAAATCTCTAACTATTATAAACAATGTTCAATTAATACATTGGGAAATAACCATTCTACAGACTACTCATGATGCAATGATTTAAACATGTCTTAAACAAATTTAAACTAACAGGGCTTTTAATTACAAACTACCCGAGGAACTTTATTAATCTCATAGTTAGTAAGAATTTGTCAACATCTAAGTTATAGGATAAGTTATTTCAAAGCCAAAATTTGAAGTGAAATATCTATTTTAATGTACGCTAAAAAGTGTCAAACATAGCACTTTTATTTGAAAATACATAGATTTTTCTGACGGCTATACGAATACAAGATTTCAGTTTTGGGAAATATTCGAGCATTAAAAATGTCTTTACATAACTAATGCATGTTTATTGCCTTTTCGTGAAGTGAAAATTTGAATCAAGGGTTAGAGATAACGATCTTAAGAATATACAGAGGCGCATAACAGTGACAGTAGCTTCAGTATTTTATGCGCATATAAATATACATTACACAGCTTGATTCATAGTTAGATTCCCGTAAATTCAGATATCAAAAGAACAGATGTTTTGTACGACTTGGTTGTTTTTCTCTCCTTGGACTCAATGTATTTAATAAGTAAAGATAATAACTTAAGAAACAGTGCTTCTGGACAATGAAAAATTCACGAATAAAACTAGGAAAAATCTTAACCGAGAATTCTGTTACAGACCTCGTGACCTTCACATCATAAAACAGTTGTTGTTCTTTCAGATAAACTTCTTAACTCAGATGGGCTTGACGTCTTCTTCAAAAGTGTCAAAGTGTTTCCGTTGTAAATTTTATATGATGTTGTAAATATTTTATTCTATTTCTCTCTTGAAGTTTATGTGTGTACTAAGTTAACTGATAAAAAGAACAGTTTAAACTGGTGCTTTATTGAGTTTTGTTTAGTAATATTGAAAAAAACGGATGCGTGCATGCATTAATTTTACGTTTTTTCTTTCATTAATCAACTTTTTAGGTGATAAAATTGTTACAAACAAGTAAATCTTTGATAAACTTGTTACGATCATTTTGTATTCAGTTTCAATTCTAAAATATGTTCCAGCAGCAATGAATGAATATAGTTTTTTTTATTACTTCACTCATATTCCAATGCATATTCTTGCACACAAAGGAAATTGAATTGTTTTAACTAAAGCTATAATTTTACTTTAATTCATTTTTTTTTAATATGCAAACGTGATTTGCACAACTTTAAATGCAACAATTTTTAAAAATCTACGTTTTACGTTTTTTCCTTCATTAATCAACTTTTTAGGTGATAAAATTGTTACGTACAAGTAAATCTTTGATAAACTTGTTACGATCATTTTGTATTCAGTTTCAATTCTAAAATATGTTCCAGCAGCAATGAATGAATATAGTTTTTTTATTACTTCACTCATATTTCAATGCAATTCTTGCACACAAAGGAAATTGAATTGTTTTAACTAAAGCTATAATTTTACTTTAATTCATTTTTTTTAATATGCAAACGTGATTTGCACAACTTTAAATGCAACAATTTTTAAAATTCTATAAAAGAAACGGGTTTTTCTTTCTAAGTCCTTAATGTCTAATGACTGCTTTGGTTTCATAGAATTAAAAAACGTAATATGTCCCTCACGATTTTTAATTTATTAAAACCCCGAGTTATTTAATATCAGTCACTAATAAATTACATTTTCAAAGTCAAGTCTTTATTCACCAGTTGTATAATTCAAATTAATTAAAACATCTTTTTTTTTTTTTTTTTTTGGAAACAGTTTGAAAATAGGAAATGCAAATTAAGTTAAATAGTTAAAAAATAATATAATGGGGTGAATTTATATTCGTTTATAAAAGAATTTGACTCTAAAATTTAATTGCTCCATAACTCATTAGAAGTTTAAACTCAAATCAAAAAATTTCAAAATATAAATTTATTTATTTAATTTTTACCCTGAGGTTTAAATTATAAAATTCGATCTGAGTGAGTGCGTGATATAGATTTTTGCTGCAAGAGCCATGTCTTGGCTATACCGCGCCAAAAACTAGGTTGAGGCTAAAATAACTAGGTTAAGATTACTAGGTATAACTCGGTAAAAATTAAAACTAAATTAATTTTTGGTCTCATTGAGTTGGTACAAAGAATGATTTATATTTAAAAGGTTTAAATCCTAGAATAAAATGTAATGTCCTAAAGATAAGAGAAGATATTTTTATGTGGTTTATCTGATAAAATTGGATATTCACAGCCAAAATGGCGTCGTCTTTTGAATATTTTGCATTGAATATGAATATTTTGCATTGTGTGAGAATATGCATAACTATTAACGGCTGGTTGCAAGTTGAGCATGTTGGAACAGGTTCAACTAATAGAAGATGTCTGTGCGTTAAGGGCGTGTGATCAATCAAATTCGATCTGAAGATAAATTTTAAATACAATAGGTATGCTTAAAAATTCAAATCACAAAAATTTAAAATGGAAAAATAATTTCTTGCAAATGAATAATAGGAAGATGGAAAAAATTAAACTTCGATTTCGTCTATAACAGTTTTTTTGTAAAATTTTCGGGATTATATGAGAATTACCCAAACTAAAATCTAATAACCCTGAAACTAATTCGAAATTTAATAAAGCAATTGATAGTTTCATTCATTAGATTAATTCGTAGTAAGAAATATAATTCTACTGTGATTTGCTTCTCCTTTACCTCGAAAAATAATATAAAAAAAACAGTTAATATAAGCTAATTAATTATTCCAAAACTAATTCCAAATTTATACAAAGTCAGACACGTCACACATTTTCAAACATTTGAGTACGTAGCTGGAAAAAAAAAAACGATACCTCTGCTAATAGTTTTCGATACCGGAAAAAAAACACTTAAACTTTTATATAAATTACACGAAAACTAATGATTGCATCAATAACATTTTGATATCAAAATTTTCTTTAACCATTTTTCTATAAAATATAACAAATTTCATTTTATTTCAAGTAATAGTTTTTGGCAGTGAGAAGCATTTTCAGAAACAGAGATGACGGCGGGCAAAAACTTAATTTTTAATATAGAGAAGCAGTTTTAAAACATGAGTATGCTAGTTGCAAAAAGTTTCTCTTCTTCTTTAACTCGTCTAGGTTTGTAATAAAAAATATAAGGGAAAGCGGGGTAGAGAGCACACAAAAAAGTGACCCCCCTGAATAACTTTTGATCTAAGAGCTAATGATTGGATCTTCACGTTTTAAGACTCAATTTTAATGGCTCGAGGGGGATGACTTCAAATATGCTAATTAATAAGGTCAAACGATATTCTAAGTTACAAAATCTGCCACAAAAACGTTTCTCAGAATAAATATACCTTTTTTTCGAAGGATTTAAATTTATGATCCCCAAAATATAGGGGGTAGTCGCAATCTGGGCAATATGATCCCAATAGTTTGGTCAGGAGAGCACTCCAAACTTTGAACCCCTTAATGTTCATCTTACTTTCTGCGTATTTCGTTGTATCTCGAGTAATTTTTAAGCGAATCGAAAAATTTTTACCCAGAATTATAAAATTCGTTTATGCAAATATAATTCCATCTAAAAATAACTTTTAGTAAATTTCTTTTATTTTTGATAATTTAGATAAGGATGGTCGACAAAATTTTAAATTGTAAGGTATGCAAATTTTGGCATCATTTTAAAGAAAATAATTTTACATGACAAAATACAAAATTTGAAATTCGGTTAAATTGTCTGTATAAATATAATATTAAAAAATATAAAGTTGCGAGTCTGCTGCTTACAGCTTGATTGTAGCCAGTTACATATTATTTGAAGTAAATGCACTGATTCAGAGTATTATTATAAAACATAATTAATTTATTTCTCTGAACGTGTTCAATTTTTCTCCGGTACTATCAAAGCTTTAAAATTCTTTATAAATTTTGAGTATTTATCTGTTTTTGTTTTACCGATCTGGAGATTCGAATATTACAAAGATTATGGTAATTAGAACATTGCAAAGATTAGAATGTAAAGGGAAAAAAATTAAAAAAAAAGATTAGTATTACACATACTGATAAGAGTGAAAAATAAAATAACTTTTAAAATTTAAATTTACTTTCAACAGTTAAAATTTAATATTCCTCCCCTTGTATTGCAAATGTGTGAATTTATTTAAATCACAACAGTAACACCAACATCCTGTTTCACCCTTATTAGCGAGAGACATTACTTAATGTAGTTTCCTTGTAAATGAAAATCTTTTATCGGGAATTAATTATGATATCATTAAAGGAAAGAACGGAAGTTAAGAATTCTCTTAACTAAATGATGTTGTTTGATATATTAACACGGAAGAATCAGGAATAACAAAATTAAATTATATATTTAAAGTTCTTCTAGTTGTTAACCTAAATGTCAAACGTTGTGTCGATTTAAATCCTATAATATAGACGTTCGTTTTCTTGTTATAAAAGGTAGACCTAAATTTCAATTTTCAGTTAGTAGCCAATGGCCGGAATACTCTAATAATTTATTGACCTAAACCTAAGGACTGGGTGACTGATATCGATAGGTCCTTTTCATTTAATTTTTATTTTATAACCGTCGTTGAACAGCCGACCCAACTTAATGGGTTTACGGCTACTAATGTTCAACTCCGTAGCCTTGTAATTTTGAACCCAATCCAGAAGACAAGGGAACTCCTGGATCGAGTATTGGGAGAAAATTGCCTTCGTGGAGGACTTTTTGATGGAGCTAACCCGCATTTGCGTTACATGGAGAGGAAGACCACGAGAACCTCCCACGGTTAGCCTGACGGCAAGGGGACTCTAACCCATGATCCGTCTACCACTGAGGATATTTCACGTCAGCACTGTGGTCAGTGCAAGCCGGATGCGGAATTCGTATCGACTGGGATTCGAACCCGGTTCGCCTCATTGGAAGGCGAACGCTCTATCCCCTGAGCCATCGCGGCTCTTTTCATTTAATTGCCCATTTTTAAAAAAAGTTTTTTTTTTTTTTTGATTGCTTGCATGAAATTATATTAAAAAAAAAAAATCATGCTAGAGATAATCTACGCCGATAAAAGGTTAATTCAACAATAAAAATAATATAAAAGTATGTCAGAATTTAGTACTGACTGAATTCAGTACTATACTGACTTTAAAAATATGTGGGGAGACGAAATACATTAAATGTGAACATTAGCTTTGAAATATGTGAAATGTCGAAGAACTCTCCTTCTACATGAATTTTCCCATGATGGGTTTTAAAGAAGCAAATTTATGAATGGAGACATTTTATAGAAAATTCTGTTTTCCAGAGTCTTTCTGCTTTGATGTACTTCTATCATTAAACGATTTTTATTTTTAAAAACTACGATGGGAAAAAGTGACCAATTGTTAATTTAATTTCAGTCACCATTTTTTCACGTTTTTGTTCAATACATCTCGCGGTTAGTGGTTATTTTCAGGTCTAATAAACGGCCGTGTTTTTTTAAATTGCAAAACTCTGAACTAAAATACGCCAGAATGCTCAACAAGGTGATTACACGGTTCAATAATGCTCCGAAATTATTTGCTTCAGCAAATGTTGATTAAGGTCAAACATTAATAAAACAGAAACATATTTATTTTGCCATTTTGAATAAATTAAGTAATATAAAATTAAGCTTACATGCCTGTTAAACTGAAGTAAAACTAAAATGTTTTCAATATTAACAATTAAATTATCAGGAATATTATGTTTTGAATTCTTTGTGAGGATAAGTCTCAAAAAATTATATAACAGTGAATTTAAATTAAATCTTTTTTTAAAATTTATTTATCCTTTTTCACTCTTAAATCCACAGAAAAACAGAAAATAACTTTATCCAAGACTCAAAAAAGCTTAAACAAAATCCTTAACTCAATTCCTGACCACAGTTCCTTGAAAATTATAGTTCACATCAATTATTTGTTCTGGTTTAAATTTGCTATAAATTATTTTTCAATTATTTATTATTGCCTTATTAATGAGAATGAGAATAGACAAGAAACTCTTTTGTTTCATAATGTAACTCTTTTTATTTTCAAATCCTGCTCATTGCAAAGAAAAAGTATTCGTTTATTTCAGTATTATTTATTGATTCATTAATTTATTTGCAGGAAACTTTTTAATAACTAAATGCAATCTTAAAAATACTACTTTTTCTGAAATATATATTTCTTTAACTAAACATTGATTTTCAAACTTTTTTAAGAAATTATTGCTTCGCACAAAGTGAATAATAGAATTCAGATAAAAAGTTGTATTACATCAACAAGTACGTATTATTGGTATGCGTTCTGAAAGCAATTTTCTCGTGCCATCATTTATAGATTTAGAAATAAAGTTATTAAACTTGTATTGTCCTCTTTAAATAGAATTTCTGAATTGAGGAAAATATTATGTTCGTTTATTCATGGCATATTTTTTCCAATAAAATGAAGAAAAATAATGTTTTTTTTAATAAAAAAATTTATTAGAATTATTTTGAGATAAAGCATTATTATCCGGTTCAATTCAAAATGCTATTATATCAATTCAAAATGTTACATTTTAAGTATATATACTTGAAATTGTCTTTTAATATATGACACTAACTGCCTTTTTTTAAAATTTTACTATTTTAAAAATGCACAAATTAGAAAACTTGAAGCAAATATAATTTTACAAAAATTACGTTTAAATTTTGATTTAAAAAACTTTTTTTTGTGCCTTTATAATTATTAGTTAAAGTATCTGCTTATTTTTTAATAATTATTTTAAGAATCTTTTGATTAGCTGATTTTTTTCTTAGCTGTTTTTTTCTCTTATTGTAATAATTATAATTAAGCAATGTTAAAGACTTTTGTCTATTGTCAATTTCTTTCTATTTGTGATTGTAAACCATTGAATTGAAATTTGCAAAATTTGTTTACGAACTTAAGAACTCCAAATTTCAAATCCTATTTTTATTTAATCATATACTTTAAACAGCATAAAAGGTACTGTATTTATTAATTTAATTAATCACATAAACAGTTCAAATATTTAAGTTACAGTTCAAATAAATAAATCAATAAAATGTATTCAAGTAAAAGAGTTTTAATAAAGGATTATAAATACTCAATAATAATTAAAAATATTGATCATATTGGTAATAATTATAATGAATCAAAAATGCTAATTTTTATTACGGAAACTATAAAATTATTAAAAAGAGAAATTACTTAAATTTGCATAAGAAATATTTAAAAATAATAATAATAAATAAATAAACAATAATTGGAGTTTGCGCTTTTTAAAAATAGTAAAGTTTCGATAAAAAAAAAAAATAAAATAAAAAAAAAAAAAAAAAAATTTTTTTATTCTACTTCTTCTAAAAAAATTTCTTAACTACTCGAAAAGTGTTGGAGCCAGAAACATTAATTTTTCTATAAAGCGTTATTTTTTCTCACAAAACTTATTTATTGATGAATTTCGCAATGTTAAAAGTAACGAAACCATTACTTCCTCTGGATTTACTTTTTAAGTTTGTTTACCCAAAAGTCTTTTACCAACTGAGCTTTTCTTATACAAAAAAAATTCGTTGAACAAACTGAGCGACCTGAAATTTTGTTTTCTCGATTTTACTTTTATTCTATATTAAAAAAAAGAAGAAAAAAAATCATATTTCATTGAAGACAAATAATTATTTTGTCAAGACACTTAAAACAATTCGCTGACTTCCAGAAATAAATCGGGGTTTGCGCATGATTAAAAGCTGCGCTTTGAACGCTTTCTCGTCATTTACGCTACAAACAATACCAAAACGTATACACGTGGTTTTTTCACTGCAACTGTCACATAATCCTAAGGCAGGAAACAAAGATACTTTTTACCACAGCAATAATTCAGAAAAAACTATCAAACAGAAATGGAAACACCGAAGGTGTTCAGGAAAAAACCACTAAACCTCATAAAATATTGAACTTACATTAATGGCGACCAACGAACGAGTAAAAGGTACAAAAAATTATTGATTTCTTGACCGAAGGAAAACAGGAGAGAGTTGGGGGCATAGAAATCAGCTAATGATCCGAGTTAAAAACCACTTACCGGGGTGAATATGTCCAGTTTCGGCTAGTCAGTATCCAGGATAAGCTATCACAAACATGGTCCCTGAAAAGATTTTTTCAGGATCATGATAACTGAAGAACCGGTGACGGAAAGAAATCCCCACTAAAAAAGAGGAGATCGCGCGCGAATGAAAGAAGTGACGTCACTTACACACAGAATCCCCCAAATGGTTGAACTTGTTCGGCATGTCTACCACAATCCTAGTAGTCATTTAACCGTGGAGACTGTAGCTATGGTTCGTTTCAACACGCGTTCGCAAAAGAGAATTGTAGGTGGTATACAGAAGACAAGAACGGCACGAGAGCAAAGTAAAATAATCGATTTTTCGAATTGTAGGAGAAGAGTTTTTTATAGTACTCTCTATTCCCCTCTCTTTATATATTTGCGGTTTGCTCCCTACTCCCTAGAGATATGGGTTTCATTTTTTTACAAATCCATTGAGGGGGGGGGGGTACAGGAAAAGGATGTCATTTGGGGGCTTAGCTTCGTAAGGAGGGGGAGATTCTGTTTTGTAGAGTGTATCGATAAGAGAATAAAACATTTTTTTTTTTCACCATTTCAATTGCTATTTTATATTCAAGTTGACTATGCATAAAGTCAATGACTGATATGAATGAAATTTTTTTCATTGGCAATCGCGCTACAGTTAGTTTGAAGTTTGAAGCTTGAGTTGAAGTTCTAACCCTGGATCCGAATGTAAATTATTACTTACATGTTACATTACTTACATTTATTTTAATTAAAATGTAACGCTTAATTTTATCTATTCTTAAATCACATAATCTTTAAGCTATAGAGTAAATGATTTGTTTATGGCAAATCAATGTGACATTTGAAATCTTTTCTAACACGCTTTATCGAGTCTGTCGAGAAATGAAAAGATATTATTTCAAATAGGTAATATAAAACCATTAGGAAAGTAGTTTTTAATTTTATTGCAGAAATGGTTATTCCACTGCTAAATCTTCCAGCAAAATAAATAAATAAATGAATAAAAATCATAATATGCTTTTATTGTCAATGTGCAAAGCTTAAGAGCATCGAGAATAGATGTATCTTGTGTTAAATTTTCTTTTTTCATTCTAACCATTCGTATTAGCATACGAAATCACGAACTCACAGAAACGCGTTTTAAGTGTTTTTCATTACCATTAATGACCAACAAGGTGTCTATATGTATTAAATTGACGCTCTTTGTAATTTGCTTTTACCCCTACCTCATCCTGTTTTTGAGAGAAGCTCGCTAGCTCCGCGTATCTTCACCAGGTAGAGCTGTAAATGGTCTCGCCTATCACTTAGCTACCAAGATGTCTCGTTTATAACTGCATTTGAAGCCATTCGAAAGATGTGAAGGTGGATACGGATTTTATTGGGCACCTTGTAAGGTGAATTTATAACTTAATTTATGTCTTGAGATGAGAGAGAAAAACGCTTTACTAACAGAGAAAATTGATTTTGAAAATTGATTGAAAATTGAAATTATAAGTGCTATTTGTTTTCGATGTAGAACAACCGAAAATAATTCACGTTTATATTATCCAAAAAAATATGCTACACATAAAAATATCAAATAGTTTATTAATATATTTTCTGAACGAAATGATTTAATAAGTTCCATTTGTCTAAAATTTTCATCTTATTTAGGTATCAATTTTATTTCGAAATTCATATTTATTTGATTTTTACAATATTCTATTTCTTCATAAAAAAATAATTACAAGTCTCAGTTTTCTCACTTGCTTCTTTCAAATCTTAAAAATATTTTGATTCCCTTATCAAGGTGGATTACTGGTTATAAAATCTTCTTTTATGTTTGGATTTTGTTTTTCATAAAAGGTAATTCCGCATCTAACAAAAGTTATCCATTTAATTTATTAAAATTGTAGAAAAGCTACATCAAAAAATTTCTGAAATAACATACTTCTTTTTTTCATTGCTTTTTCATAATTTTGGAAGTTCACAGCAAATGTGTCATTGTACAGTGCTTCAAAATAAAACACTTAGAATAACTTTTGATCCAATGATCGGATCTTCACGTTCTAGGACTCAATGTTGATGGTTGAAGAGGATGATCTCAAATATGCTAATTAATAAGTCCAGACGATATTTTTAGTTACGAAAGCAGACACAAAAACTTACTTTCTCTGAATAAACAGAATATTTTTCGACGGAGGCGGTTTTTCAACCCCAAAATATAGGGGGTAGCTGCAATCTAGAAAATATGGTACAACTAGTTATTTTAGCCTAGTCA
The DNA here is from genome assembly GCA_949128135.1 of Parasteatoda lunata. Taxonomy (NCBI): domain Eukaryota; kingdom Metazoa; phylum Arthropoda; class Arachnida; order Araneae; family Theridiidae; genus Parasteatoda; species Parasteatoda lunata. The sequence continues at coordinate 17,413,683 of OX421980.1, read as the reverse complement.
TTTTAGACAGAACCCCCATCGCCAGAACTTTTTAAGTGAATTGAAACATTTTTGCTCACAAATATAAAATTCATTTATAGAAAGATGCAAAAGAATAAATTTTAATAAATATTTATTATCTTTTATTAATATTTTTTTTAATAATAGTCAAAACAAATTTCGAATTGTAAGGTATATAGTTTTTAAAATCATTTTAAAGTATCTAATTTTACACATGTAAAAACACGAAATTTGAGTGAAATTGGGTGAACAGTTCCCGAAAAAACGAATTTTAAAAAAGTACAGTTAAAATCTGATTTATTAGGAACAATTCAACAGATATCATTCAAATTTTGCATTTTGTCATGTGAAATTAGGTACTTAAAATTGTTGAAAAAATTTGTATACCTTATTAAATAAAATCATTTTTCGACTTTTATTAAATCTGAAAATAAAAATTATAATTATTTACTGAAATTAATTTTTTGCATGGAATTATCTTTGAAAAAAACAAATTTTTTATTGTAAGCAAAAAAATTTCAATCCATTCAAAAAGTTTTCGAGATATGGCGAAATACGCAAAAAGTTAAAATTAACATTAGGGGTTTCAAACTTTGGATCACTCTCCTGATAAAACTAAAAGGACCATTTTTCACAGATTACGGCTACCCCCTATATCAGAAATCAGAAACCGTTGTAAAAAAGATATATATTTATATTTAAATATATCTTTATATTATTATATTTAATATATTATTATATTTAAAGAAAGTACATTTTTGTGTCCGATTTCTTAACTTAAAATCTCGTCTTCACTAATTAATTAGCATATTTAAAGTCATCCCTTTGAACCATTAAGATAAAGCCCTAGAACGTGAAGATCCGATCAAAAGTTATTCCGATCATAAGTTATAATTGATTTCCAGCACTAGGTTTCTACATATCAAAGAAAGTAAGTTAAGGATTCTTTTTATTTAATGCTCAAATATTAATAACATAAAATAAATATTTTAATTCTTTAGTTATGTGCAATGATAAAATAATGAGTTTCAATAGTATTTTTGGAAAGTTTTCCGATCTAAAGTACATATCACGCAATCTTAAGCTTCACTGGCGATGGTAATTGAAATCGTGCTTCCAGCAATAGATACAGTAAAAATAATTTTATTTAATTTTTCTACGTTTCCTGTAATTTTTAAAACATTTTATTCGACACGTTAAGTAGAGATGAAGTCATTGATCTCGTTTCTTATTTTTAAAATATCTTATAATGCATATTTTCTCATTTCACACGCATTTGTTTATATGTAACGATAGAAACAAATTTTGGTTTTGTTATGCATGATTTGATAAAAGTCGAGACTCGTAATAAGAAATTCTAAAAATTTGCGCATTTAAATCAATTGTGCACTTACCGTTTCCATTTATAGATTTTTCGAAGTAATTTCTCTGTTTAGATAATCAAATTTTCTTTAACATTTTATTATGATTCATAAGTTTATTTTTATTTTAAACTTACACTTCTTGTGATACAAAGTGTTATTTCAATAATACCGTTGTATTTAGGCTCTTGCACTTTCAATCTAGTTTCAACACTAAGAGTAAAAATATATGTAGCAATAGCAATTTTTTATAGAGATGTCTTGACAGGATTTATATTTATTTATTATATATTTACTTATTTATTTTTTGTAAAGATTTTGTGAAATAAATCACTTTTGATACAAAAGGACATTCAAATATCACCTTTGAATTTTGGTTTTGATATGTTTCTACAATGTTTCTTTAAAGTTTTGAAACTAAAAGTAAAAATGTATGCTGAAATAGCTATTTATTTATAGAACTGTCATTATAGAATGAATAATCTTTATAATGTTTTAAAAAATTTTTATTTCTTGTACTATAAAGCGATATATTCAAGTATCGTCATTGAATTTTGGATTTAATTTAGGTCTCTTCATTTTTAACCTTCTAGTTTTGAAACTAAAGGTAAAACAGTATGCTGCAATAACGATTTATTTTCAGAACTGTCTTTATAGGATGAATAATCCTTATAATGTTTTTTTTTAAAATTTCATTTTAAAATTTCAAAAAATTTGTGATGCACAATGATTTTCAAATATCACTATTGAATTTTGCATTTGATCTGTTTGTCTATATTTTTAACTTTATAGTTTTGAAGTATGAAAAACAATGCATGCCTCAATATAGATTTACATGTAGAATAGTCATTATAAAAATTATTCATCCTGCATTGTAAAATATTTCGTGTATCTGAACACTAAGCCTGGTTAGCAGGGCGCTGAACTGACGTTTGTGAGAACGGGAATTCAAATCCAGATGTTGGTTACTCGTACACGTTAAACCTGTTGGGTCACGAAGTCCTCCATGTTCCCATAACAAATCAATACCTCTGGAGGTACTTAATTAGAGATTATTCATTCTCTGCTTCAGATCAAAATTACGTTCTGTCACGATGAATGGATGCATGAATGGGTCAGCCGTTTAAAAGGGTGTGACATATGGGTGTGACAGAAGTCGAGTTCTTGGCTATATATGGCGCCACTGCAAAGCAAGAACAATCACACTCTCTCTGCTATAATGGCCTATGACAACAACAACAACATCTGAACACCAAAAATGATGGTAATTACTGCCAAAATGGTGGTAATTACTGCCAAAATGGTGGTAATTACTGCCACAATGTGCTGTTACACTAAGTATTTCTCTATGCCAAAAACAAGGATAGTTCCTGGTGTAGTGAAACACCCAGTATGTTCTTTTACACTACTTGATGTAAAGTAGCCACCACAATGTCTGTTGTTTCAGTCGCACTAAAATTTATAATTACAGTAAGATATGCTACGCATAAAAATCATTAATGTTACTTTTAGAACACAGTATAAAGCAAAATTCATAAATTTAGAATGCATATACGCAATATTTCTTAAAATAAAATTACTTCATGAATCAAACATACTCTCTGCGCAGACAGCATATTAATATAAATTCAAACAAAACTGAAGTGAATAGAAGTTGAATATTATAAAATCATTTTTTGCGATATATATATTTTTGTAAATTTTATGAGAACATAATAGTCTTTATTATACAACTGAAAACATACGTGCATTTTATAACGGTTTATATGAATAGTTTGTCAAATCAAGCCGACAGGAAAATTGAAATTACTTGGAAAATAATCGACCATAATCAATATATTTTATAAATCGGTAAAGAGGATTTAAACTTGGTATTATGACCAGTTTGCCAATTCAATCCTACGAGAACTCATATTTCACCACTAAAACCACAATCTTAGCTGCAATATTGTCCCTACCATAAAATCGTACAATTGCTTTCCTTTAAAGTTCTACTAATGTTTTAAAAGTATTTGTTATATCGTTAAAACATACCCTTCCATCATTTCTCGCAAGAATTCAGTTAAATAATTTAAATGTGCAATAATTATTCGCCAAATTAACAGAGCTCCGAATTTACAGAACACGTTCTTCTTCACAAACGTGTGGTTAATTATTAGTGTTAAGCCTGGCTCCATCAATTATTGGTGTTAAAATTTAACTACACCCTTTGAAGTGATCATTCGATTAAGTATTTAGTCGAAAAAAAGTGCAATAAAAGTATGAAATTGATTTAAACAAATTTTAAAATAAAAATTTTAGGATTAAGCTTTAAAATAATAAGTCAAAATGGAAAAGCGCTAAAATCAGCTAAATCCAAATTTAAATCTGTCTTATGTTAACAATTTAAATAAAAAGTTAGAAACCAAAAATGAGCAAAACAAAATTTTAAAGATACGTATGTTAGCATAAATAGTACTTCATCAGGCTGCACACTGTCCGCTAACACACTGGAGCCTTTCTGTAGTCAGTGATTAAACCAAAAGCTGACTGTGCCCACAGGCCCCATAATGGATAAAATTAATAAGAAAAAACAATACCTCAAAAATTTAAATATTGAAATAAAGATGTAAATCCGATGATACACAAAAAATTGAAATAAAGATTTTTTGAGGTATTACATTTTTTTAATTTAATTATTATGGGGCCTCGGGTCAGAGTCAGATTTTGATTGACTGGCTACTGAAAGGTTCCAGTGTTACCCCTGATGTACTGTTTTTGATAACATGCATATCATAAAAATTTCGTTTTGCTCATTTTTTATTTAAATTGTTGAAAAAAGTAATAATTCAAACAATTTTTAGAGTACTGTATTTTTTACCCGTAAGCTTTGCCAATGAGTATTTGGTAAAATAAAACACATATAAAATTAGTTTTTTTTAATCATGCAGTTAGAAAGTAAATTTGGAAAAAAGGATAGTCTGGAAAAGAGTGTTTTATTTTAACTGTGTTTCTTTAAATAAAGCATTTTAAAGAAATGTTCATTTTGATAACCACTATTTTATTTAGTTTTAGCTTGATAACTTTTTTCGGTAGGTTGTTATTATTTTTTTCATTTTTACGTAAGTTATAAGGTAACATTCATCTACCGTTAAAATTACATAAAAAATGCGTATTTCGGTATAAATTATTAAGTATATATTTTCTAGTTTATTATGTTTGAAGTTTTTACATTTTATAAAACATTCCTTACTAAAAAAAAATTTTCTCAGTTTGTCGAAAGAAAAAAAAAATAAATAAAAACTTTGAAAAGTGCTTTTAAAAATAAAAAAAGCTGTATCGGAAATTTTTTTTTACGAATTAAGTCCAAAACAAACAAATACATAACAAAATTTCTTTTGAGTATATACTTATCTAACCTTATCTCAATTTGGGTGACAGCATTCACGCCTATAATTCCTTTTTATTTTATTTATTTTGCTCAGGGGTGCGAAGACAACAGAGACTAAAACACTTGTAACATTTCCTGACATTGCTGTCATAATAAAATTCGTTGGAACTGTTAACTTCAAACTAGTTGAGGAACTGGATAAAAAATGCAACAAACAAAGGAAAAGATTAAAATCATTTTTGTTGGATGGGGCAACCCCTGATATTTAACAAAGCAACAGGAACTAATTTAAAGATCGGAAGAAATGGAAAAGGTGCGGCTGACTCATTTTAAAGAGCGGCTTACGGTTCGTGTTGCTGATTTTTGAAGTTACAAAAAGCAGAAAATATTTTACATGTGTTTTTTATATTTTTGTAGAGTAAATTTGTGGCGTCTATTAAGCTGCTTTTATTATTATTTATTTTTTAAGCGCAAAGTATCACGGAAGTCTGACTTTTAACGGTTTATATCTATCAGCCTTTGAACTCAAATACTCTATTGTGATAACTGAAAGCCTAACTATGCTGTGCCATTATATACATTACTCTTTTTAGCTGTTTTTAATGATAAATGTTACATTCGTGTATTGTACTTAGTCAGTAAGATACAAACTGATTTCTTTTAAATAAATAACTTAAATAAATAACTTTTAAATAATTGTTAATGCCATGTAATTTTGACCCTGGACAGACAACGTGGACAGCTCTCGAGCTGCTACTTCTCTCTACAAACTTTCACACCACAACCAGGACTTTTAGACACGACAGATTTAGCGAGCTCCTTGCTGCGTATCACGCCGGTTGCTTAGTCTGCTTATAGGATCGAACTCACAACCCCCAGCTATCCACCAGGGGTGTGATCGACGCCTTAATCGAAGAACTACCAGAACACTAATATTTATTAAAAAACGAATAAACAGGGGGGAAAAATAAAACAATTTAATTGTATTTTCCAGCTACTAGTGATTAATACAGTTGCAGTCGCTATAGATTGAAATATGGATATTAATCATTTAAATCAATTAAACCTTACTCCGGGGCATTTTTGAATGAACGGTATTTATGATGAATAAAGTATGGAGCTGCCTGCAGGTCTTTGCCTTTACTAGCACTTCGGAGAAGTGTTTATCCACTATTTTTCTTTCTTTCCAAATCTAGTCAAAAATGAAAGAAAGTTAAATAAATAACTGACTTAGTAAAAAAAATTACGTTATTATTTAAAATAACTTTTAAATAAAATAACGTTTATTTTTTCAAATAACTTTTAAATAAAATAACGTTTATTTTTTCAAATAACTTTTTTGTATAAATTATTTTTTGGATTAAATAATTTTGTACATTTTAAGTAAATAAATTTATGAAGTGTATGCAATAAGTCTTTGATTCTGAAATATAGTCCAGAAATAATGTAGGCTCTTTTCTCAAGAGCTATTCTCCAGACTCATATGTTTTATATTTTGACATGTTTTGTATTTTGACTGTTAAAATTACGTAATCTATCATTATAACAAATCTGCATGTATTGGAAGACAAATAATATTTGATAGTAAAAAAAAAAAAAAAAAAAAAAATTAAAATATCTTAAATATTTTTATTCAAAATATTTTCGAGTTTTTCTTATATCGTCATTCTTAGTCTTAGGATAAACGTGTTTTGGAATTGTGAGTAAAAATAATTGTTAGTTTCGAAATACATGAAACAAAAACAGTTTCATTTTATTATACAGTGAAACTTAGTTTAAATAAATATGATTTCATTGTTTCTCTTTTGCACACATAAAAATTTTATTACATTTAACCAAATACTAATGTTTCACTGAATTCCAGGTTTAGATAAAAACAATAAACATTTAAGTAAAATTTGTTATCAGATTAAAGTAAAGTCTTTTGACTCAGCATTTATTTTTTGTTTTAAATATTTTTCTATGGGACCTGATTATGGTATAAATAAAATTATATTTTATTGTGTTATACCATGTACACAACTAAGTTAAATTGTACTTCTTGTGACCTCATTTATGGAACGTTGAATGATAGCAGTAAATAAACAAACAATCTTTTTACTTTTTACGAAGATGTTTTTAATGTAGTTTTTCTATTTAATTTAAAAATTACTTTTAGATTAATTTTCTGAATAAACTAATATTAAATTAGCTTTTTATTTCAGATATTTAATTTGTAATCTTATCTATTCTACATTAAAAATAGTTATTTTAATATGAAAACAATCAAATTATATTTTATTTCCTATTCATTAATCCAAAAGCGTTTTTGTAAAATAATTATATAGTTTGCCGAAACAAGTTTAATTCCATAGAAGCTTCAAAAACTACTACTTGACTTTATATACAGTTTAATGAACAATCCGAAATCTACTTATTATTCTAACTCTATCAAAGAACAGATAAATAATAAATAAAATCAAAAACTCTCATACACTATAGGCTTTTAAAAATACTACCTAGACAAATAATTTTTATTTTATTTGGTTGAAAAGCAACAATCACTCTTTAAATAAACTTAATTATTCTACAATTGGCATCATTAGGGGAATCACTTGATTTTACATTTTCGGGAACCTAACCAATTATCTTTATAAATATCAGTATTTGAATGCTCTTTCATAAACAGTTATTTTATTCATCAATGACTTGCAGATGTTACCAAACTGAAAAATCCGCATATCTTGACCTGAATTAAATGTGCGACAGGTACTTATTAGAAAAAGAACTCTTATTCCCATCAAAGTAAATTTTCAAAGTTATCGATCAAATAAATGATAAAAGCCCTGAAAAGACTAAACAACTTTATGCCCCACCCTTTACATGAGGGGAGAGATGTGGTGGTACTCATCTTCTGCGGTCACCGCTGTCGTGATGGCCGTAATGATGTTATGCGGTCATTTAGCAGAGGTTGGGAGGGAGGTGTGTCACACCCACATAACAACTCAACTCTTTCAATGTTTCTCTTTTAAAGTATTTAAATGATTATTTGGGAAAATGTATTTTTAAGCTTTCGTTCTAGATTGGCAAAAGGAAAATAAAGTTGCATTTATTTTTTCGATGCTCTTGCAAATATGGATATCGTTTAAGATGATTAATTATTTTTCATGACTGAATTATCATGGCTTTTTGAGTCTAACGACACCATCGGCAAAAATTTAATTGCAATTGTTGTCTCAAGAGTCAAACAGTAAAATAAGCTCACCAGTTAAATTGGGCATTACAAAAGAAAACAAAACGAGTCAGTTCATTTTTCTCAAAATTTACAAAGTAAAAACACACATATGAATAGACTTTAAAAGCAAAATCAGTTAATTTTATACTAAAAATAATGTCGTATTTATTTTCTGACGTATTTTCATATTATTGATAATGATCGACTATTTCCAAAGTAAAAAGAAATATAAATATGATAAAAACTCACCAGTTAAATTGGGCATTACAAAAGAAAACAAAACGAGTCAGTTCATTTTTCTCAAAATTTACAAAGTAAAAACACACATATGAATAGACTTTAAAAGCAAAATCAGTTAATTTTATACTAAAAGTAATGTCGTATTTATTTTCTGACGTATTTTCATATTATTGATAATGATCGACTATTTCCAAAGTAAAAAGAAATATAAATATGGTATTAATATTAACAGGTTTTACAAATTAAATCAGGTATCTGAAGACTCCTATATCAATATAGTAGTTGAGTAAAGAATTTTTTGTAATTTCATGCTAAAAAAAAATTGTATTTATTTTTAGACGTATTTTTAGATTGTTGATGACGAGAGACGATTTGCAATGTAAAAAGAATCAGAAATATGTTATTATTATTAACAGGTTTTACAAATTAAATCAGGTATCTGAAGACTCCTATATCAATAGAGTAGTTGAATAAAGAATTTTTTGTAATTTCATGCTAAAAAAAAGTTGTATTTATTTTTAGACGTATTTTTAGATTGTTGATGACGAGAGACGATTTGCAATGTAAAAAGAATCAGAAATATGTTATTATTATTAACAGGTTTTACAAATTAAATCAGTTATCTGAAGACTCCTATATCAATAGAGTAGTTGAGTAAAGAATTTTTTGTAATTTCATGCTAAAAAAAAAGTTTTATTTATTTTTAGACGTATTTTTAGATTGTTGATGACGAGAGACGATTTGCAATGTAAAAAGAATCAGAAATATGTTATTATTATTAACAGGTTTTACAAATTAAATCAGGTATCTGAAGACTCCCATATAGAGTTGCTGAGCAAAAGTAAAAATAAAAATAGTAATTTCATACTAAAACGAAGGTCGTATTTTATAGACGTATTTTCCTATTATTGATGACATGTCGAGATGATTTACAATATGAAATGAATCATGCAAATTAACTCAGGCATTACTATTGAAAGCAAAACGAATTGCTTTGTATTCCGAAAAATTCATACTGTAAGGAACGGAAAACTGCATAAAAAAAAGTTATATTTATTTTTAGACGAATTTTAATGTTATAAATGGTATGAGATGATTTACTATAATGAATCACGAAAATTAAATCATGTATCATCTAAGTAAGAGTTTCTTAAAATTGAACAAAAATGTGTCAAAATATCTCTGGAATAAATGTAGTCGAATGTATTCAAAATTGAAACAGCATATACTCTTTTTTGAGCAAAATGCATAGTCTGAAAAGTGATCTAAACGGAGAAATGTGTGAGAGAGATGTTTGTTGGCTTCCGGCAGGATTCGAGCCAAGGACATCCTGGTTCGTAGTAGGATACTTTAATCACCATAGTTGTACACCCCAATCCAGGAGGGAGAGTTAGAAAGCTTTTGATAGTAGCCACCGCAATGACACACCATGACATACTTATTTCCTCAGTGGTACAAAAGCTTGCAATTTGGTAAATATGGTCACAACAGTTTAGTCAGGAGATCGGTAATTTTAACTTTACGTGTTGCTTATTTCGCTTTTTCTTAAAAAAACTTAAACGAATGGAATTTATGCCATGATACGTCATTGTGGCAGTCACTATTTAAAGCTTCCCATCTCTCTCTGGACTGGAGTATACAGTACAAAAAATTAACGATGCACCCTTAATAACTTCTGGTTGGTTCTAATACCACTTGTCACACGGGCTAGTCTGCTTGGTGAAACCGAGCAAATTTAAGGCTGAGTGTGAGATTCTTGTTTTATTCCAGTGGCGCCAGCTATGGCAAAGAATTCGACTTCTGCCATATCATACGTCACACCTGTTTATAAGGCGGACCCATTCATACATCCATTCACTCATCCACAGATCGTAATTTTGACCTGAATCAGAGAGCGATCGATCTCCAATCCAGTACCCCCAGAGGTATTGATTTGTTATGGGAACTTGGAGGACTTTGCGACTCGACAGAATTTTAACGTGCATCAGTTACCAACTACACGGGGAGTCTTCGGCCGGCGGGGTTCGAACCCACGAACTCTCGGATATGGGCCCAGCGCCCTACCGACCAGGCTATCTCGGCCTTAATAACTTCTGATCCTACCTAATGGTTTAACATTGTAACCTGTACCTCGATAGTTAGTGCAGACAATAATTTAAGTTACGAAATCAGATACAAAAACTTACTTCCTTGAAATAAACGTGCCTTTATTTTTGATGGATTCGGATTTCTGACTCCCAAAATATAGAGAATAGCCACAATCTAGGAAATATGGCCACAGTAGATTGATGAGGAGAGCGGTCGAAAGCTTGGATCACTTAATATTAATTTTACATTTTGTGTATTTCGCTATATCACGAAATCTTTTTAAAGGAATTGAAAAATTTTGCACTCAATTAAAAATTACATACCTTGGGTAGAATAATATAGATTTGTTTAAGTAACAATGTCTTATAACTCACGTCAAACCCATACCTTTTGCTTAGTTTAAAATTCCAACGTAAACTGGGCAACCGACGATTTCAAATTTTCTCCAACATTGAAGTTTTTGGAAGTGAAAAAAAATCTAAAAAAAAAAATCAGGAAATGTGTCAATTGGACGTGATCTCGATGCTTGGTATCCCTCTTTATTGGTGTTGGAGTTTGTATTTAACTATTCTACTTATATATAAAGTATGTATGGAATAAAGTGTTCGTTCAAACGGTATATTAAGTTGTTCAACACATAACTTAAAGAATATTACACCATAGTTTTTACAATGTGCAGTTTTTTTTAAATTTAATTTATTTATCACTTTTTCCTTAGAACATCAATCACTGGGCTCATGTTGCCCTACTACTTGACGTCTGAATCAATGCTTTCAGAAGTTACCTTCTTTTCTTGTTCTCTACTTCACCTTGTATACACATACGATTGAAAAACTTTCTGAATATTATTACAGAATTTCGTTTCACAGTGATAAACATCAGGAATTACTTTTTTTCCCTATTAATTTCATCGGTAACAGTGTTTTGTCATGAAATAGGATTTAGTTACAGTATACAAGGCCATTTTTTAGAATTTTTTTTACTTGATACAAATACTTATATTTGTACAGAACTCGGTAATGTATAATTCTCATATGATTAGTTATATTTTTCTTCAATATATTTTATAAAAGTCACTCAAATAGAAAAAATAAAATATGCCTAAACAAAGAGAAACTAGAATTAAAGCAAACTTAACAATTTAAATTGCTTTACACTGACAAAAGTTTTGCAAGCTTAAACTATTTTTTTCAAAGAAACTAATCCTGTAATATATGAGGTCATTTTCATATTTAATATATTTAAATTACCCTAAACCGCCTATTTACTCGACGGCTTGTACAGGTCTAATTGAAAAATAGCACACTATCTTAATAGCCAGTTTAAAGAAAGAACAAATATAATAATAAAACTTTCCTTACAAAAGAAAAAACGGGTGAAAATATTATCTAACTAATTTGCTTTGTGTGCACAAAAGATTTAGCAGTTTAACTCTCATAATCCTTTTATAGTGCATGTTATCTTCTGAGCAAATAAAGAAAAAATATTCCTCATACTTGTGGAATTCAGAACACGCCATCACCATATTCGCCTTAACGTCACGTCTAATCCAAATATTTGAGTTGTTCCTCAAAAGAAACATACCTCGACAGAAGTTAAGATGGCCCATCCCTTTAAACTCATGACCTATGACTTAAAAATATTGAAGAACTTTTCTGTAAAAATAATATTACAAAAACCATCGAGATTAAATGAGTACGTTAAGTGTCAATTACAAAAGACGCGACATGTTCAAGTGTTGACATAGGTTGTGTGTCTGTGTGATTTATTCGAAGAAATATTTTTTACAATTTATACTGAGATTTTAAAGAATATCTATATGAACCTATGTTATAGCATTAAACGAAAAATCTTTTGATCAAATGATCGGCCTATCTATTAATCTGTTAATATATAATAATAATAATATGTTTATAAATCTATTTAATTGTTTTGTTTATTCAATTTTAATCGATGCCAATTTTTAAAAATCATTGATAAAACTGATCCAATACACTTTAACTAATTTTCGTGCGTTTTGAACTATTTTTGGTGCCTCAGTGGTCCCTATTGTAAATTTCCCTCAAAAAAGGGTTAAATAACAATTTATTTGTTATTTTACCATATTAAAAAAAAAAGACTAATAACCATAAATAAGATGGTGTTTGAGCTGTAATTTGCGAGAAAAACCGTTTATTAACTGCTTTCACCTAATACGGTTAAAGAACCAGACTTTTATCGCACCAACTAGGCCCAACTAATGAAGCCACTTAGTTCCTTCTAACTAGGTACATAATATAGCCTTGAGGACTAATCTGTCAATCTCATGATCGAATGAAGGTTCGAGTCCCAGCGTTGACACCACAATATTTTCTCCATTCCCTTCAACACATAAAGAGCTTCCAATGTCCTGCGCCCCCCCCCCCAATTTGTGATCCTTGTCTACTAGAATACTACAGATAGCAGCACAATAAGGCTGCTTAACTCAAAAAGTCTAGTATTTCCAATCGCCTACGATAGGTGAAGCAACCAGAACAAAAAAACTAATTAAACCCCATTCCATGATTCTTTTGCTAAAACACAGCTCAGCCACAACCTATCTCCAATATCCATTACCTAGCAAAAAACTTAGCTCCAATGTGCAGTAAAATTTTTTTCATGGTTCTAAAACCATGCTAGTTATAAATGGCTAAAAAAAAACGAACAGTTTCGTATTCATGGTGTTTCATGTACCCTACTAGTTGTGTACGGTTTCAAAGCCGTAAAAAATGTCCTTTACTTTAAATTATACTGTTAATTGGATGGACAGACTGCTGCCGGTTATTTTACCGTAATTTTAGAATGAAAACTCCAACAGAACAGTGCAACATTAAACACCAGTATATCTAAATAAGCAAGATAACACATATTAACAAACATTAAAACAATTCTGTCAATAAAATTAGTAAATGCCAAGCCCTAAAAAATCAAAATTATTCCTTTAAACCAGGAAATGTACTCGAAGCAAAATAAATAGTTCTATAAATTTATTTGTGGAAATGCAAAAAAGGGGTTGAAAAAGTAAAAATAATATTTTAGAAGTAGCTTCTAGTGTAACGTGCAATTAGTTTTGAATAATTCAAAAGAAAATTCATTAAACAGATAGCATTTTAAAATACGAAACTACCGATCATAACATACTGTGACTCACGACTTTGAATCGAACAATTCAGTATCTGGACATTCTTCAGTAAAGATAAACACTGTTAATGAGAAGATAGGACACATAAAGCTATACTTTTTATTGAAAGTGCATTCACCGCCGTATGCACTTCACCAATGAATTATTCAATACACAACATTTGAAAAACTGGATGCTGTATTTTTATTTAAAGAGCCGAGGGCATCTCTCTTTCCAATAACTCAATTATGTCAAAAAGCTTACTATGGAAGCCATTGCGGAATCCGGTCTACTTTCTGTTTTATTTATCTTTTCTAATCAAGTCCTTTATAGGAATTTTCGCTTCCACATTTAAAATATATGATCAACTCTTGGTTATTTACTGTTTCCATTTACCATCAGCAAAATCATAAGTTATCGGAATTCAAAAATATGTTTATGTCTATGATAAAAGCAGTGTTATGCTATTAAATAAATATGTGGAAATAAAGAGGTGGTCTTTAAAATTATTGTCTTCAAAAAAGTTATCACCTGTTTCTCTCTGTGATAATTTGTCCATTTCTTCCGGGTATGAATATTTTGTTCGTCAAAAAAATAATAATAACTCACACCGATTTAATTTGATAGTTTCAATTTAAATTGACATTCTCAATTTGGTTTCATTTATGTTATGTTAATAGCAAAATTGCATGTTTTATAAATCCAAGCGTATATTTGTACATGAAAATATATCATATAAGAGCAGCAATAAAATTGTGTATTTCATGAATCCAATCATACATTTGTTCATAAGAATATTTCATCTTATAACGGCAACAAAATTGTTAGTTTTATTAATTATAACATGTAATCGTGCATAAGAGTATACCATCTAATGACAGCAACCAAAAAGTATATTATAAAAAGCCGAATTTATATTCGTACATAACTAATACAGGTAACATCCATGAAAATGTCAACTTGAGCATCAAGATTTTCAAGTTGATACAATGCTGAGTATTGTACATAATTTTAAAGTTTGGACTGCCTATTTCAATAGGAAGCAGAATTAAGTTTTAAATTATAAATTGTACATTTATTTCGTTGTAAAAGAAGTCGAAATAGATGCGTAACTTCTTTGAGAAATTTTTTAGAAGATTTAGTATACAATAACAAGTCAGTTTCTAAATTGTCACTGTTTGTTTTATAAACATTATAATGTTTCGGCCAGCAAGATTGAACTGTACAAATGTTTTTATAAAATAAGCCTTAATGGGTGCATAGCTCCCTTGAGAAACTCTCCTTATCACTCCTTTGTATACCTAATATTCATTTATATATACTTCGGCCGGCCAGGTGACTGAGTGGTCAGAGTACCTGCTTGCCAAGTTAATGGCTGCAGGTTCGTATCCAGCTCAGGGCATGGATGTTGCTCTGTGTGTTATCCCTTGTTATGTAAATGTGTCCCACCCCTTGAACGGGTATCTGTGGCAGTGTGGCGTGGGTAATGTTGCCCGCCTGTTTGACCTTTGGTTTCCAGATGCCCACCGGGTAACGATAAATGAGCAACACTTCCGACATCTTCTGAGGCGAAAAACAAAATTTCCGTGACTGCCATTATTTATTATTTTTTTTTAAAAAGAAAAATAATTCTTGTTTGAAGATTTGGCATCTAGTAATCAGCCTTTTTTTAAATTGTCAATGATTTTTTATAAACATTATAGAGTTTCAGATTGCAAAATTAATTTTTTTAATATCCTAATGGTGTTTTGTTCAGCAGCAATTTTAATTTCACTTCATGAATCAGTTACTTAGAAATCTTAAATGTTTGCACTTAGCACGGCAATTAAGAGAAACTTTTCAAAATCCGTTTTTTTTTTCCTGTATACATTAAGAGAACTTTATTGCAAATGAAACAGAATTGGGAGTTTGCATTTTATAAATTACAATATTTCTGAATTCTAATATTATTCCAATATTTTTTAGTTTATTTTAGACAGTTTTATTGAGTTTAATTTTATTTGAAAAGATTTGACATAGTTCAGTTTAATTTTATTTGAAAGGTTAGTTTAAAAACTAAATAATTTATAAGTGTAAACAAAATTGGAACGTTCTGTTTTATGTGCTTGATTCTATATCTCAAATATTTCCAGTGAGGTGATGAGAGGGGTGCCAAGGGGGTAACGTCACAGATATCCAGAGGTGGTTATCTAATCGTTGACTACGGAATTGATGACTATAATTTTAAATGTTATCACTATTAGTTCAAAAACTAAATAATTTTTTATTTTTTTATTAGGTAAATATTGAAATAAAGCAAAACAATGTGAATAAACCACAAATAAAGTTTGTGCTTTATTCATATTGTTTTGCTTTATTCTTAGCACAAATTATACCCTATTCTCATTAAGGAAAATATTTGGCTCAAAGAAAATATTTCTTAGAAATATAATATAATTTTAGAACAAATTATTTCTGATGTAACAGACTAGTAAACTGAAAAAAATAACTGACAACAAAATTTAAATATTAGATTGATTTGGGAAAAAAATAGTATTTTGTTTGAAATTTTAATTTTTTATTTGGCCGACCGGTCAAAGGGTAAGGGTTAAGGAACTACCCCTGCATCAGACAGTTTCGAATCCCGGGCAAGGCATGGATGTTCTTTCCTCCTCTGTACTATCTGTCCTTACTGTGAGAGCAACGCTGGCCCACCTAATATGATGCCCCTGAAAGAGAGAACAACAAGTCTGTCCTGTAAATGCCTGAATTGACGGATGTTAACACAGGTGGGCATTGGAAAAAAAAGTTTTTTTATTTTTCATTTTTATAATTTATTAATTTTCAATTACGCTAACATAAAATATGGGTTTAGATTTTTAAAAATTACACATTTTTGCAATTGTATAATTATTTCTTTAGTGAAACGTGGTATTCACTAAAAAAAAACTACTACTAAACTACTATTACTTTAACTACTAAATACAAAGTTTTTCTAGTGAATTTTCGAATGATTATACTTTTCATTTCAAGTGCATCTAATCTAAGGAGTTTTCCTTAGGCATCATTACAAGGATCAAGATTTAACTTTAAATATAATAAGTTTTCAACCCTTAAATCATATGGATTGTCTTAATTAATAAGTATTATATACCAATAGTTTAACTTTGACACTTAACGAAAATTTGTCTTCTTAATGTTCATATAAATTTTTGCAGAATTTGTTTTATCTCTTTTAAAATATTTAAGCGAATCTAACACTTTTTGCGCACAGTTGGGAAATTCAGTTATTTAAAATAATTAATTTTTAAAGATTATTAACAAAATGATTAAAAAAACCTCTATATTTCAAAAAGTGCAAATTAATACATCTTTTGAAAATATGCAATTTCAAATGACAGAATTCTAAATTTGAACAGATACAGATTGAACAAATGGGTCTTGAAAAATGAAATCGTAAGAATACGAAATTTTAAAATTTATTACTTTAAAACTATTTATAAATTTAGTTCAAAATTTTATTTACATAATTTAAGATTAAAATGTTTAAAATTATGTAAAATTACATATTTTTGATTAAAATGAATTATCATTTAATTCTTTGATTTAAATGATGTGTAAAATTATACATCTTTGATTCAAAAGTTTTTCGATGATTATTAAATTAAATAGCGAAAAATTAATAAATTATCGTAAAAATATATTTTTTGTATGGAGCTGTTAGTGAATTATGGATTTGTAATTGCAAGCAAAATTTTTTATTCGTTAAAATACTTTCTGAAAAATTGCGATATATGCAGAAATTGAAATTAACACTAAGGAAATCAAACTTTTGTCTTTTTCATTTCTAAACTACTTTGCCATTTCTAGATTGTGACTTTAACTCATATTTTGAGTACCAAGAATTCAGAGAAATATTTCTTCATGGGAAGTACCTTTTTTTTGTAATTTTTTAATTAAAATATTGTCAAGGCACAAATAAATAAGGATAAGTTAGTACCTCTAATCATGAATCCAATTCATTATTAAAAAAGAAAAAAAACATTACTGCAAGAACATTAAGCCAATAAAAACAAGAAAAATTTAGATTTGTACTGCCAAAGAGTATCCTCATAAAATGATGAATGAATGCATCATGGAGAACGTGAAAATCTGATCACAACATAATTCAAGTGAGACTTTTTTTTTCAATTTGAACTACAGTTCCCTTCCAAATTATTAGGGACACTTAAAATTTCAAAAAAAAATTTATTTTTCAAAGTGTCATAACTTTTTCAAAAATGAAACAATTTTCATAAAAATTTCAGGATATCATGTTCAGGTCTTCTAATTTCACCTAAAAACTACTAATTTAATTTATCTCAATTTTTTGCAAAAATTTGCACATTTGAACAAAGCAATTTTTTTTTTTAAAAAAAATGTCAAGTCTGACAAGTTGCTACTTTGTAACAAAATTTTTAGCAAAATTCAAAATCTCATATCTCGGTCAAAACAAATCGTAAACTCATTTACTTTAGCGCGTTTTAAAGTTAATGACTTGTACTTTAATGTGTAAATAATAATTTTTTGCAAAAAATTTTGTTACAAAGTAGCAACTTGTCAGACTTGAATATAATCTTTTTATGGCTCTTTGTTATATATATATATATATATATATCCCATTTTGAAAAGAATCCTACTGTAATTAAATGCTTTCACATGATGAATAAAGGAATACATTTTATCAAAGACGTATAGTACTTATTTTTAACAAATATCAAATACAATAAGTAAGTCCTTATCATAAATACTACTCGTATATAAAAGAGTAATATTATCATTAGTATTATTAAAATTTATAAACAATATTAATTGGTTTTGAACAAGTTTGGAATTTGTCATTTAAAATTATGTTAAATAAAATGGTGCAAATATTTTCAAACCTTGAAATTTAAAATTTTAGCTAATTTTCAATATAAAAATTAATAATATTTTTTACTGGAAATAATTAAAATTTATTATTTTATGCTTATTAAAAATTATTATTTTATTAATAATTAAAAATCATTATTTAATTAGGATAAGCAAGTTTTAAAATCGTGTACGAATTGTTTTTTATTTCTTTCACTAGTTTTAAAAATTCTGCAAAAAAATTTAATTAATATTAAGGAATCTAAATTAAATTTACATAAGGAGCGTTTTGTGTTCGATTTTTTTAACTTAGTTTCATTTGCGCTAAATATTTAGCAGACGCTCGAATCATTAAAATTGAGTCTTAGTACTTGAAAGTTCGCCTGTTTGGGATCAAAAGTTATTCAGGGTCTATCTTTGTGCTTTGTACATTGTAAAAACGCACATATAAAAAATAAAAAAAATTATAAGCACAAATTGTGCTACTACATACATTTCTAATTCATGCAGAAAAAAGTAGAACGTCACGCCGTAAGAAGAGCAGGTTCAGATGGGTTGCCACTCAACAAAAATAATCCATAAACGAAGATCTGAGATTTATAATTTACATAAGAGTTGTACCTTTTTACAAATGCAAATACAAATATGCTGTAAATTATCTAAATATTATTGTAATTTTTTAAAGTAACATATTTCCTTAAATTTCTTTTTATAAGAACACACATTTGCTGTTTGTTTAAATCTGCTGATTTTTGTTTTACTTTATTTGTTTTAGTCAAGTAGTAGTTCGTTCGTCCTTTATTTCTGTTTATATTTTATATTGTTATGCAAACAAATATGAAAATTGTTTTGGTAAACTTTGCATGTAGAAAATGAAAATCCATTTTTTTTCAGAATTGGAGAATTTTTTATAATTTTATTGAAAAAAGTTTCCTGTCTTATATTAACACCAAACTTAATCAGGGGATAAACTAAAATTCAGGGAAACGGCCTGTTGATCAAATTGTTTCTTTTTCTTTTTTTTTGGAAAATCTAAATCTGCAAACAAAAATTAGGGTTTTTATTTAAGATTTGAAGCTACTCCAGCGAAAAGTTTTTTATCCAAGTGTTTTTTTTTTTTTGTTGATATATTTGACGTTTTCGAAACTCATTTACATGTTTTCTACTATAAAGAAAAATGGTTGACAAAAAGCGAAAGATATTTTTGCATCTGTTATTTTCTCAACTCAAAACCTGTATCTTAACATTTATTTAATCTAATTTATAAAGCTATTTTTACCTCTATTGTTAACTCACAAGAATTATTCCTCGAAACTATTTAATATTTTCCAAATTCAAAATAAATACGGCTATATTGATTCAGGTAATAATTTTTAAAAAAATTTTGCGCAGCAAGCAGTATAACTTTTTTAATCTTCTCAACCATTCAGATCGGGGCGTTGCCCTTGACCCCACCATAACTATTTTTGGAGTAATATTCCGTCTTCGATGATCTAGCCACAATGATATACCATGATCACGAACTTTCTAGCCGTAATCACCTCTTTCTTGCCGCTTCCACATAGCAGATTGAAAATTTATCAAAACTCCATCTGTGAGGCCTAAAGAATAGAAGTTACTTGACTACTTGTCGGGCACGATGCGAGCTTAGATTGCTGCCGCTTCCGATGCCAAGATCGACTGGGCGTTGGCATGCCGAAATTCTAGCCTCCCAAACGTTTGCATACTAAATTGTTTACGCGATTCATTCTTTTTTTATCTGTTTTTTTTCTTTCCTTTTACTTATGTTACTCTGGGAAAAATTTCAGCCAGTAATCGTCTACAGCAGTAGCAATTCGTGAGTCGCTGGACTTCAACTTAAGTGATTCTTGATTTAGCAAGAGAAAAACATGTGATATAGATCAGATTTTAATCTTATAACTATGGTTTAGGGATTTGGGAATTTTTTAGTTTAAAGTCTGGGTAAAAAGAAATAAAGTATGGTAATTATTAGTTTAAAAAAGTTTATTTCGCAATGCTGTTTTAAAATTTTCATTTTTTATTATCATACATAATTAAAAATAAACACGTTTTCCACTTATAGTGAAGAAATAGCAGTGAAATTAGGGAGGGGTTTATAAATTAAAGGATTATAGTAAAGCTATTGACGAAGAGATTCTATTGTTATAGAAGCAATTTTTTCTACAATTTTATGAATTAACAAAATATTTGTGAAGTTAAATTCTTTGTGTGAACTTAAAAGCAAACCAAATAAAAGTTAAAACGAGTTTATGCTTTTCAAATATATGATTTAGCCAACAAAACATTTACAACTTACACTTTTAACGCTAAGATTTCTTTGAAATTTTTCTTTTTCTTATTTTTAAAATTCGTCTGGAACAGACTATTCTAAAACAATACCTGAGGAGCAAAACACCAGTTGAAGTGATTCTTGTTCCGGTAAGAAAAAATATATAAGGTTGATTCTCACGAAATATGACAATTTACTGTCCCTTGCTCCAAGATCTAATGCTACAATTCTAAAAGAACTTTTTTTAAAAAAATTTATAAATAGTTAAAAAATTTAATTGAACTTCAAAATGTCATTTTCCTAGCATGTCCCAAGCAATGTTTCCAATAATACTAGCTTCAAAACTTCCTATAAGTTTTTCAATATCTAAATTTTTTAATCTCAACCGATGTAGGCATTTCTAGAACATACGCTGAACTTATTATTTACAAAAACTTCGTTTAAATTAACTTTTTCTGTCAATAATTTGTTTTTCCCAAGAAAATGTCATTTTCCTGGCTACTTTTATTTAGTGGTTTATAACCAAAATGGATAGAGCCAGCAATCAATATCTTATGTTAATAGATTGATTAGATGTCATCCTATATGAACATGTGTGGCATGAATAATATATTTTGAATAATAGAATAATAGATTTTGAACCAATTTTCTGGTTCAAAATCTATTTCAAAAAATTTTTCAAGGTGAGTAGGTTTTTGTGTTGTCATTTTCCTGGCTTCTTGAAACCATTAATAACATAAACTACATAGATTTATCTGAGTTATTTTAAGAAATCCTGTTGTTTTCTACAGAATATAAACGTCTTAGGCCAAAATATTTAATTTAAGTAAAGTTATATGCTATAAAATGGCGAAATTGTCATTATTCTGGCTGTCATTTTCCTGGCTTATGAATGCCAGGACATTGAAGTGTTACCAGAATTTTTTTTTAAACTGCTACTACTGCAAGGAGGGAAAGCAAATATTAACCCAATACCAAGTTTATGTATGATTGTAATATGCTTTGATGTAATCAAAGTTATTTATTTATTTAATGATTGATTATTATACACCATTTTATTCTGTACATATCAGCAACAAAATTGTTTTTGATTCTTTCTACAGTTGATAAAAAGAATTAATTTAAGCAATTTATGGTCCATCTAACATAAAGGCTTAAGTTGAGTTAATTACTATTAACTTAAAATGACTGTTCTTTAAACTTCTAAGCTAATATGTCATTTTCCTGGCATTCAAGATTTGGTGAATTTCTATTTGATTTTTTTCCCGAGCAAATGTCAATAAACTACACTGCTGTCTGTAAGATATTAATAAGTGTAACTAAAGAAGTATACAAAAAAAATTTTAGATTATTTTGACGGCTTTAAATTTGAAGAAATTGTTTGGTCCGAATTGTCATATTTCGTGAGAATCACCCATATATTTCTTAACTGAATTTAATTTTATCATTTTAGTTTGAGATTTTTGTAATTTTTTTTATTAAAATGCTAAGTAAGACCTAAGACTTTAAAAGTTTGAAAAATTTAAAGTTTTAAAGTTTTTATTTCATGTGTCGATTTCAATTTGTTTTTATTCATCTATTTATTTTTATTTTTCCTTATTCATATTTAGAAATGAACACGTTTCTCAAGCTCCAGCCTCTCAAACTCTTACAGACTAAAATGCTTATGCAATGAAATATTTTTAATGATTTTTTTTCTTTCGTTTACTTATGTTACTTGCGAAAAAATATATAGCCATTAAACAAGAAAAAAGGTGATACATGCAAAAATTCGGTCCTATAATTTTAGTTAAGGGTGCTGGTAATTGTTATAGTTCTGAATAAACACTAGGATTTTTTTTTTTTAAAGTGTTTACATTTTTTTTACTTTTTAACGTTGTTTTGAATTTTGCATTGTTATTCATATATAATTAAAAATAAACACGTTTTTAATTTTATCTACATTTATTTAGAATTTTGTGAAAAGCAATTTAATTACGGTATAAATTCATTTCTGAATGGGCACCCATATTAATATTCCCATAAATACACAACTTGTAGAGTACTCAGAAAGCAATTCTACTGTCTTGGCATTCATTCCACTATATTTATCTCCAGCTGGATTTGCATTCAAGTAGATCTTTTCTTATCAAAATAAAAAATACTCTACACTTACGTACATCTTGCATCTTGTAGTGAAAGAAAGACTTCATTCATAATCTTAATCCAGTTTTTATACTATGTCTTCGTGTTACAGTTAAATCATAATTATGTGATGGTGCGAATTAAATAAATTTATTTTATATTATTATGGATAGATGGGTTAAAATATTTGTATAAGTATTTATACTTGTATCTGGATATAGTCATATAAAAATTAGTTAATGATTGAATTTCATAATAATTAAATTAAGGCCGAAAATAGTATAAAAGGGTAATAAAATTAAGAGGAATGTGATTGTTAAGGAAAGTGGTTGTACAATGTTATCGTGGTATAACAATAACCCAATAGGTTCAAAGGGTCACAAAGTGTGAGGTTTGAACAAATTGGATAAATTGGTATCACCAAATTTGGAATGCGAAAACTAAAAATTAATCAAAATCAAAAATTAGAAGATAAGTAAGATAATGACATGCTATATCCAGATACAAATTTAACCTTCAATTGAAAGATGATTTTTGCAATTAAAAAAAAACTAATAAATTCCCTTAACAATAAAAAGGTTCTCACCACACACACACACGGGAGGACATTTAAAAGGACAGTCATAAGAGAAGACAGGGGAATAAATACTTCAGCACAATACTTAGTTATTAACGAATTATTTTATTTAGTCACACATATCTTTCGTTACATTTACTACACAAGAAAGGCCATAGTTTGAAATGGGTGAAAAGAAAATTAAAACAAAAAAGCGTCATGCATCAAATTAAAATAAAGAAAACGAGAAATTTAACTATCAACCATCGAAAATTAACTCTGATATTCATAGTGAGAAAGCTTAAATTTAGGAGGGTCTTTAATGTTAAAAAATTAAAGGATGTTTATCTGAGTGAAATTGGATACGCTTATGGATTTAATTTAAAATAAAGGTTAAGAAAAAAAATGTAAAAATAAATCCCTCAATACGGACCGAAGTCCGCATCTCGGAAAAAGAAAGTCACCAGCCAGAAAGCTCGAGAAAAAAGTATTCCAAAAAATGTCTTAAAAATTCGTTAACTGTTGTAGGACCAGAAAAGTTACAGCCAATTAAATTTAAAGAGGAGGAGAGTTTGAAAAAAAAGAAAAGAGATTGGTTAAGTTAGCCCCCTTAAAAAGTAAAAGAAAGAGAGAAAGGCGGGAAAATAGAGGGGTTGACTCTCTCCCACACGAAAGGCGATGACCGCGTTGACCACGAGGAAGCTCAAGCTGAAAGTTAAAAATAAATATAAACGCTCTATTAAAAAAAAGGAATAAGGTTTTAATAAAATTTAAGGATTAGATATAATTAAAATGTAATTGTAACTTTACATTAAGTGTAAATGTGACACTTCGCTAGATGCTTTTTTTTTTTTTTTTTTTTTTTTTTTTTGAAAAGAAAAAATATCGCGAATAATATGAGCTAACACCATCGTAATTAATACTTTTTTTTTAAATATTTGTTATGTCTAGGAATTATATTGTTGATTTTGTTGATTTAAATTAAAAGCTGAGCCGCGGCTGCTCAGGGGATAGAGAAATCGTATCCAAATGGGGTGACCCAGGTTTGAATCACTGTGTTCGCAGGTTGATAAGAATTATGGTCCAAACCTCGCACCAGCCACAGTGCTGAAGTAAAATATCATCAGAGATAAATGAATCAGTCATTAGATTCCATTTGCCATCGGGCTAAGAGTTGGAAGTTTTCGTGGTTTCCCCTAGATGTAACGCAAATGATAGTTAGTTCTGTCCACGAAACCAATCAACCAATTTCAACCAATTATTGATTTAGAAGTTCCCTTTCTTTTGGATTGGGTTCAAAATTACAAGGTTACGGAATTGTGTATTGATAACCTTAAAGCCAAAAGTTGACAGGCTGTTCAACGCCGGTTAAAATAAAATGAAATTAAAAGCAAGTTCCATTCCATTTTATACACGCAATTTCAATGTTTTTAATTTTTATCACACAGGGTTTTTACAAATCTTCTATTCAAGACCTCTCTCTAGCTCAATGATCCAAATGTAGAAACCTTTTTAGGCCTGGCAATGCCTAAACTCATTTAATCCGAATGTACCCCACACATGAAAACGGTACTTTTATTTGCATCGCGTTTCGCAAATGTAAGCATTTAAACATTCGATTCCCATCTGCTTCTCGTAACATCGAATTACACTATACCTTATCATAAGAATTTAAAAAAAGGAATGGAGCTTACTTTTGTGTTAGTGATTTGTTGCTTTTTCTCACGACTGTTTTACGTTGGCAATCACATGTGTAACTTATTTTCAATTTCTCGACTATTATTTCCCCCCTCCCCCATACACCAAAGAGAAAATGTGGGGGTACACGACTACTATTAAATATTGATATGTTAGATATGAAGTTTGTATTTAAACATCTAATAAAATAATTTACACTTTTAATTTATAAAATTACAATTTACTTAATAAGTTTCATACTATTAAAGTTGTTTTATACAATATTAATTTATAAATGTAGTTATTAAGTCTTCTAAACTAAAAGTACTGTAATAGTTAAGGAATTTTAGGTGATGTCTAAATTTATTCGATAGGTATTTCTATTAGGTTAAACAAGTATAATTGATCATTGTTTTGTTTTCATATTGTTTGTTTTGATATAGTTTTGTTTTCATATTCATTTATTGGTTGCCAATTAATTTCTAATATATTCCATTATTTTTAAAATATTATAGTAATTAAGGCCTCCGGTAAAAGTCACAGTTGGAATGATCTTCAATCTTCAATCACTAAGGATCTTCAATCAAGAATTTTTCGTTTGTTTTTATGAATATTTTGTTGATATAAAAGTAGATGGAGCCACTATAAATTTACTGTATATCTGATTCAAACATATTTTGTGTCCTTCAAAACCATGATCGATCGATATCTTTTCTGGTCGAATCAAAATTTGCGATGAAAAGTATATCAAAATCAACATGTATGAGTTATTTTAATCCATTACTACCTGAATTTGACTTTAATAAATGGTGTCAAATAGAACTTTAAAATTTTTTTTATTTATTTCATAAAAAAATCAAAAAGTCACAATTTTTGGACTCTAGGTACGTATGGGTACAGGTTTTTCCCCATTTAAAAATACCTTCAATTTTAAATAAAGCAAATAATGAAATGTGTAATAATATTAAAACTTGATGAGTACTTCAGTAAAATAAGAATATTAGTTTTATTAGAAAAAATTACGTGGTTATTTTGCATTAAAATCTTTGAAACATTTTTAGTGTGGTCCAATTTTGCATTAACTGCTCTTTCTTTTCCACAATTTTGATCACGTAACTGTATTTTATTCACCTCGACTAAGTAGTTTATACCATTATGTCTAATGAAAATTTTTTGTACTAGTCATCTGCGTGTTCTAATTAGTCGTCATATACTTCGCTTGAAGTTGAGAAAATCGAAGGAAGAAGATGAGCACAAACGATATGTATGTCAAGTACTTTGCATTGGACTTTTGAATCCAAATACATGTAATGGCCACCACCATTTTTTAGACAGTATGGAACAACGATATGCATTTACATCTACAGAAAAAATAAATTTGCAAAAACCAGCATATGAAACATGAATTTTTGGTTTCTTATCATATTATGTATTTACATAGAAATATTTAAGATATTATTAAATTTAATTGTGTAAAATCTTTGTGATATATATAGCATGATGCAATATTTAAGAAGCAACGTAACAACGATATGCATTTTCATTTACAGAAAATATAAATTTACAAAAGACAACATTAAAACACGAATTTTAAGTTTCATATCATATTTTGTTTTTGGTAGAAATATAGATATTATGAAATTTAATTGTGTAAAATTTTTATGATACAAATGTAGCATGATGAATTGTTTAAGAATGAATTGTATAAGATGGATTGTTTTGTTTGTTTTCTTTTTTCCAGTTATAAGGGGAAACCAAAATTATAAATAATTTATAATTTTCTAAAATTATAAAATACTTCCTAATTATCACTATCTCCAATGTTGTAGCTAGCTTAAAAACGTTTTTCATGCGTAAATAAGTGATTATAAAGCATGTTATAAAAAACATTTTTGAAAACATAGCGCACATTTGTCAAAAAATATGTACATCTTTCAATAACAAAAAGTAAAATTCATGAAATCAATGAATTTTTTTAAAAACAATATATTTGAATTAAAACATTGTTTTAATTCTCAAAAAGCGTGGGGAAAAATACGTACCCTTTCGTGCCTATCAATGTAAAATAAGGACAATATACAAACACTCACAAAACAACTAAAAAAAAACTATCAATAAATGCAAAAATGCGTATTCAAAAAATGTTATTTTATCTATTAAATAACATTTGTTGCAAAATGATTGATACTAAATTAAATAAAATTTCTTAACTTTTCTAATCGCCATTTTTATCAGAAAAATCAACATGTCTCCTTTAATCAAACACCTGATTCATCATTTTAATTCTGAAAACATTCTGCCATTTTTGGATATATATTAACAACACCTAGTGAATTTTTTTTAAAAAAGCATATTAAAATCAATACGCTAGGCCCAAATAGGTTAAAATGAACTAATGCCAAAATAGAATTTGTACCCTTCTTTTTTTTTATGAATAATATATGTTGTGATATAACGTCCTTAATGGGGCAGTAAGCAACAGTTTTTCCCAATCACTATCTTCCTAAGGAAAAACCAATTGACGTGTAAATTCAATTAATAACACGTACAAATAATACGAGTAAATTTTAAGATTTTAATGATAAAACATTGCAAAAATGTGTTAAAATATCTTTGTAATTAATGGAATTAGGTAAAAAATATAATTATTTATTTACAGTAAAAAAATATTAAGCTGTATCAAGTTTTAAGTGGAATTATGAGTTGTTATGAATATCCTATGCTAATAAAACAAACATTCCTAAGTCGAATAAAAAAAAATGATTTACTTCACTTATTATACTATTTTATATAAGGCAATATTTTATTGCAATATGCATATTAATTTGCTATTGAAATCGAACGAAATTATTAACTGATTTACTTAATCACTAACTGAATTCCTAAAATACTAACTGAATAAAAAATACTAAAACATTGAATAAGCCTAAGTAAATAACTCAATCAGTTGAACTGATAAGGTGAATCAGCAAATCCAAAAAAACTTCATATCATAAACTGATTCACTTAAACACTAGCCAAAACACTTAATTATAAGCAACTCACTGAATCATAAAGTGTTTAATTGTATCAATATAGAAATAAATGAATCACAGAATCTCTAACGAAATCACCAAATCATTAACTAATTAATTCCGCTGCTGTAGAAGAAATATTTCCCGAAAAGACACGCGTATAAGCGCTGTAAATTTTTTTACTTTACAATGACAAAATATGGTATAAAATATGTAAAACTAATATTTAGTTTTTAAACTAGCTTCTCGTCTTCTGCGTTAGGTCGAAAATTACTAGAAGAACGTTATTTCATCACATCTACTACATACATATTATAGAGTCCCGATTATCCGAGCCTCGATTTTGAAAAACTTTGAAATTTATTAAAACTTTACAAAATCAGCGCTACTATAAAATTGGCATTCAAAAATCTTTTTTTCTGCTCTTGTGATCAATAAACTCAACAAATTTAAACTTAAGAAACATTGATAAATCTTATAATGCATACTTTAATAATACTTATAAATAATAACTAAAATGAGTAATAAATAAATATGATTAACATTATGTAAAAAAATTATCGTATTTTATCAATATATATTTGAAATTATTTTTTTTAAAAAAGAATCATTGTTTTTCTTAATTTTCAATTTTTTTTTTCAAAAAATCCATTTTAAGGAGGTAGTCTGGCCTAATGGGTAATCCAGCACTGACTAAAAGCTATCGAAAGTGCTATTTAAACAACAAGAAGAGGTGATACCAGCCTTCTTATCATTCCTAAAAAAATGGTAAAACATTGCTGCAGAAAAGCGCCAAAGTAATGTAAAGCAAAAAACGATTAAATACTTTTTAGTAAAAACTCTTTAATTCTCGTAAAGTATGCTATTTAAGTGTTTTTAAGTAAGCTTTTTAATTATAATATGAACTGGTATACTCGAATAAATTTTGTATTTGTTAAATGTTTTACATTTATGCCTACTCTTTTTCTTTTCCTTTATATACTCTTCGCTTTAACTGACTTTTTCGATTATCCGAGTTAATATCAACCTAGACTAGTCTGGGTTCACATTAACTCGGATAATCGATTAAACTGATTAAAAATTTCTGGTAAAATTATCTTACTGCTCGGTAATAATATTCCTCGGAATGACATTTTTCGGTAATGACTCTCGGAAATTCAGGTTTTTAAAATTATAATTCTTATTACCACACATTCATTAAAAAATTCAAAACTAGAAAGTAAATATGGCTTTTATGCCTTGCACTAAGATAGCTATATGAAATAAACGAATTTTACCGCATTTACCAAATTTTATCTGACATATTTTTTTTAAAACAATACTGTTAATTCTACCAAAATTATCACCGAAGCGCTTTGGTATGGACTACGGAGTTATTTGGTGTTTCCATAGAGCCTGCTACACAGTAAATTTTACCATATTCTTTTAGTTTTGACCATACTCTTTTTCAGTGTAAATTAAAATAAAAAAGAGTATAGAGCAGATAATCGTCATAGCTTATCATCTTGTCAAATTAAATGTAAGATTTTTTCCCAATCTTCAAGTAAAATATCAATAATAATAAAATTATTTAAAAAAATTTTAAAAATAATTGAACATTGGAAGAAAAAAGAACTTTTCCATACTTTTGTGCAAAAAAAGTAATGAATTAAAAATGTGAAAAAAATGTTGGTAAAATTACAGTACTGTATCGTAATTACCATTGCTAGTTAAAAAAACAACAACTTTATTTTAGTCAATAAAACCAAACGGTATTTAAACCATTCATTTGCTAATTTTACCATTAATATGGCAACGGTTTACTGGAAAAATCTGGGGTTTAAAATTGTATTTCTTATTACCATACATTTGGTAAAAAATACAAAACTGAGAATAAATTTAACCGAATGAATGATTTGTATGTCATGCTCTATGTATCATGATAAAATTAGGAAACACTTCTACAAAATTGTACCACATATAAAACCATATTTTATCGTTAATTTTACAAAATTACAAAGTGCTTCGGTAACAATTACCGAACTCTTAAGTGTTCCCATAGAGTTAGAAGCATGGTAAATTTTACCATATTCTGGAATTTTCGGCCATACTCTTTTTTTTCAGTGAAATATTAGGTGTAACTAATAAGAATTGATTTAAAATAATAGCCTCGCTAAATTTTCCAGCCATTATGATGATTTTATCTAAAGTTAATATAATACATTGCAAGCTTTTCTTACACAATTGGTGAAGACAGCAAATGAAAAATTCCCTTTTTCAAACAATAAAAAATAAGCCACCCATTTTTCACCTTTTTTTAAAAAGGAATACGAAATTGTTGAAACATATTTTTTCGATACATTTTATATAAAATGAACAAAATACCCGAAAAACTAACAGAGACTATGTCCCTTTGACTCTTATAAGTTACGCCAAATATTTTTTCTTACTTTTTTGTGCAAAACCAAAGAAATGTTTGTTTTTTTTTATCATTTTATTTCCTATTTTATCTTTCTTATGATTTATCAAGGCTTTAAAAAAAGTCTTAAGTATTTGTAATAGATAAAGTATTTATATTATTACTTAGATAATCTTATAAATCTGCTTATCTACTCTTATTAACAAAATAAAAAAACGGAGAAGAGAGAAAACTTTGAATATGTCGGAAATCTTTTCTGATATATAATTACTGACTAACAATTAAAGGAAATATGGAAAAATTGGTAAGTAGATACTTTATTTACTTCGCACGAGAACTGCACAATGGGCTATTGGGACTGTCTGGGAAACATCCCTGAGGATAGTCTGAAGACGTGCCATTGCAATTTTGATCCTCTGCAGAGGGGATGACTACCCTGCTTTAGTAGCCCGACGACCTGCGCACGAATAGTTTAACAAGAGCCGATACCGCGCAACCTTGGTCCCTACTCAGGTTGATTAAAGTGGTCAAGTAGATACTTTATTTACTTCGCACGAGAACTGCACAATGGGCTATTGGGACTGTCTGGGAAACATCCCTGAGGATAGTCTGAAGACGTGCCATTGCAATTTTGATCCTCTGCAGAGGGGATGACTACCCTGCTTTAGTAGCCCGACGACCTGCGCACGAATAGTTTAACAAGAGCCGATACCGCGCAACCTTGGTCCCTACTCAGGTTGATTAAAGTGGTCAAGTAGATACTTTATTTACTTCGCACGAGAACTGCACAATGGGCTATTGGGACTGTCTGGGAAACATCCCTGAGGATAGTCTGAAGACGTGCCATTGCAATTTTGATCCTCTGCAGAGGGGATGACTACCCTGCTTTAGTAGCCCGACGACCTGCGCACGAATAGTTTAACAAGAGCCGATACCGCGCAACCTTGGTCCCTACTCAGGTTGATTAAAGTGGTCATACCCACCCGCTTACTGACCGCAGCCAGTGATGCTAGATTTTGGTGTTATACAGGCCACCGTGTTCTTACGATCAGTCCACTGCGGGACACATGAAAAAGTAACTCAGCATTTAAAAGAACATAAAGAAACAGCGTTTCTTATTTTTTATTTTAATAGATAGCATTTGATGGTTTCATCAAAAAATCAGAATTAATAAAAAGCAATATCAAATTTTCTCGAGTAAAAAAAGAGTAATTTTACATCGTAAACTACTACACTTTTTGTATCTATTTTTTCCTCATGAAACTCAGAGTTGGAAAATACTTTTTTGCGTAAAACGTGGTTTATGCTTTTATTCATTACAGTATCTGCTTTTATTCATTAATATATTATAGCAATCCAGATAATTGAAATTTCCCGTATAAGATCATGGAAAATTACTGTTATTACAGTAGTAAATCGCGTTAAAGAGATCACGATTTGAAGGATCTTCTTTAAAAATTAAAAATAAACATACAAGTTTAACTCTCATAAAATTCAGAACAGAACATTGAATAACTAATTGTATTATCAATCTTATTTGACAAGGGGTTTCATCTAGAAGTGTTGATTATTTAGAGCTGTACAGAGGGTAAAGTTCAAGCAAAATGAACTTTAAGTGTTTCAAACCAAGCAGGAAGTATTTTTAATAAAAAACACATTTTAAGTAATGCAAATATAAAGTCAAAAGTTCGACTCATCACGTCAGCTTTAACATGATTCTTAAAGACGTTTGAAAGATGTATGTGTTTTAACAACATTCTGGGATCTCTGACCTTTCTGCAGTCGGCGATGGCTTCAAATAAGAACGACGCGTCTTTGATCTAATTTATAATGACATTATTCAAAAACAAGCACGGCATCTGACACTACAGACTGTAATCTTATGCCAAGTTTCTCCATATTCGTGTTCGAAACATATCCACTAAAAGATACTCTTAACGATAGGACCAGATCGAAGATTTTGCCATCCCTGGTTAGCCATCGGCAGAATATCATCGTGTGGCTTGAGGTTACAGACGATATCATTTTTATGACAAGATTAGCTTTTGGTGAAGTTGGTAGAAGATTTGACAAGGGGTGATGCGTGCATTTCAGGCTATCTGCGTGTCATCAGTAAGTGGCAACTTTGATATTTCTGTAGATGATGCTGGAAGGGATGAAAAAGGTCATAGGTCAATGTATTAGTCTTAACTTTGATTGGCAAAAGGGAGCTCAAAAAATAATTCCGCGATCTTATCTATCATGGATTTCAAAAAAGTTTTTGGAATATGTCATCATGAAAAGGAAATCTATCGTTCTTGGGTGAGAGTTCAGATTGAAAAGTATATAGTCGTGCAGTTAGGTGATCAACCGGGTAAAAGAACCTATGTGTTATATTTCAGCTTAAGAAATATGATCGAAGGGATTCTTATAATAATGTTACAATTTTGTATATTTAATCAATTAGAAAAAAAATTCTAACACTGTAAATTTTAGCCAAGTACGTTTTTCGGTCAGTTACGCAATATTTACGAAAGTAATCTACGCAAGTTAAAAATAGTAACTGTAAAATTTATTTGTACACCTTAGAGACTGATTTATTCGTCTTTACTTTTCTGCTACAAGAAGAATTTGGCCCATTTTGGGACTAATCATATATTTTTATCAAAAGAGCAAAGAGAAATATATTTTTTTTTTAAGTTAACAGACAACGATTAGAATTTGGGAACTTGAGGTAGCTGATTTACCGATGGAGCTAGCGCAAGATTTCTTTTTTATCACCACACACCCGATAATAAATACCAAGCCCCTCTAATTTCATAAAAAAAATCATTAGAGATTATTTTGTTTCATTTTAGAAAAAAGTAATGATAAAAAAGTATTACAAATGCAGGCGGAGTTTTTTGCTTCACAATGGTAATTGAAATTTTGAGAGGATAAAATTTTTTATTTAAAAAAAAATAGCTAAGTTGAATCTTTTCAAACAGTTGAACTAGGCCGGGATACCCTGGTCGGTAGGGCGCTGGGCCCATATCCAAGAGGTCGTGGGTTCGATCCTCGCCGGCCGAAGACTCCCCGTGTAGTAAATGGTGACTGATGCACGTTAAATCTGTCGAGTCTCAAAGTCCTCCATGTTCCCATAACAAATCAATACCTCTGGGGGTACTGATCCAGGAGTTTCCTTGTCTTCTGGATTGGTTCAAAATTACAAGGCTACGGAGTTGAACATTAGTAGTCGTAAATCCATAAAATTGGGTCGGCTGTTCAACGACGGTTATAAAAAACAGTTGAACTGAACTATATAGAAAACTTAACCCCAGCAAAACAGAAACCAAACTTTCCAAACCAAAGAACTGCCCAGTCGCCACTCTAAACACCAACCAAAAATAAGCAACGAACACAAAACAACACAAACAATTCCAGATACATGCACACCCCACAATCAACCACGGACTGGCTCACAATAGCAGCCAACGTGGTTGATTACCACACACGCCTTCACCACTGACCCTGTTCCTAGTCCCTGGGGGCAGGCAGTGCGCCCGGAGCTCTTCAGCTACCCGTGAAGGCCATAGATGTTATATGTGTAAAAAAAAAAAAAAAAAAAAAAAAATTATTTGTGATGTGACTAGCTATTTGATATTGTCTTGTCTTTGAAGTAATGTGCTTGAATGTAATGCCGCTAGTCTGTTTGCTATCAGCTTCCGAATGATACTGAACCGTAGGGGATATTAATTATAAAATATTAACAATTTTCAAAAACATAAATTCTGTCTATTGCCCAATAATGCCAATATCTATCCAAAATGTACTAAAATTAATATGATCCTGTTGACCCTAAATGATAGAACACCCCAATTTAAATTACCAAACTGTATCTCAACTAATAATAAATTATAAATGACCGTGCAATAAGCAATCAGCAAAACAAGAAACGAATTCCAACAGTATACTAACCAAAAACAGTAGACAAGCAAGTAACCAATAGTAAGCAGCAACAAAGTAAGTTTCTCCTAAATATTTTTAATTCTCTAATTCCTTTAAATATGTAATTGTATTTAATATGCACTAACCCCCTTCCCTTACAGGAGCCTGGACAGACGGGCTTAGTGGGTCTGTAGGGTTGTAGGATTGGGCATTAGGTGCGCAGGACTGTACACGACGCTTCTGGGTGACGGCTGTGTGCTTTCTGCGTCCGAGGGGCCTCGGTCCTGACGACCTCCGGAGTGCGAGGGGGATGTATTAACGTGGGGTGCCGCGAAAAGCCGCAAACCCGCTTCGCGGGTCGGCTGGACACCTGCGGTGACCAAACAGTTGAACTGCTTATTTTATGGCAATTTTTTTCTGCAATTAAATAATTTTTATAATAGTTATACCATGTTTTCCAACCATCGAAAAATGGTATTGAAGTTTCACTGATTGGAGAGGAACGAAATATTTTGATTATGGAGATTTATCCGTGAAACACGTGCGAAGAAATTTGTTTTCAAATTAAGCGATAAAAATCAAATTACTATCAAACAGTTTTTTAAAAAAAATGAAAATAAAAGGCGAAAAATTAACATTTAGTTGAGTATCTAAACTAAATTAACATTTAGTTTAGTAAAGTTGACACATGTCAAAACTGTTCAATTTCAAAAAACATGGCAAAGAACTTTTATAATCTCTTTGTTAATAAATGATAAAAAATTAATAAATTGGTACTAGGCCAATTTCTAAAAAGTTCAATATGGAAATATTTAGGCCGTGGTAGCTCAGTTGTTAGATAATCGAATTCTGGTCTGATTTGGCCGGGGTTCGATCCCCGACTCTGCTAAGACCCTCCGAGTAAATGCGCTCGTAAAATCTGTGCAATTTAAAGTTCTGTGGTTGGTCGCTGACCAGTACTATGGGTACAGATATCTGGCGAAAATTTCTTTTCCCTTCAGATCTATGTCTAAATTGAGGAAGTGGCCTCCCAAATTTACTTACGATGGCATGTATATCTGCAATTTGCTTCTTCCTCCGAAGTTATCTTTAGATTCCATATTGAATCTATAGTGATGGGTAGAGTTAAAGCATAGCCATAGGCATTGTAGTTTAGATAAGTGAGTTATTATTTCTTATATATTGCTTGATATGCGCTGTATCAAATCAAATCAAATTCACTCGACAGAAGTAATAGCTTAGTAGTTATTTTATGGAAAAACGGTAAAATTTTTTACTTATAACCATTTAATTTACATGTCTTTTATTGTTATTACACAAATTAATGTTTTCCAAGTAATTTTTTTAGCTAAATAAAATTTAAATCACTATTTTCAATTGTTTAGAAAATATATGTTTTCTGTTTACACAAAATACCCCTAAACAATAAAATAAGAGTCAAATATGGAAAAAAACGAGGATCAGACTATGTACAAAAATCTCACTTAGCAAATCACGAATTACTTATCATAAAAGAGCAGTCCTCAAAAGGTAGGAGCATAACACAGATCTAAACTTTAAACTCTGTCAACAAATGAATTCATAATTTTTAGACTGTTTTAGATTTTTATAAGTTTTTTAGTGACAAGAGTTAATTATGGTGAAAGTTTTTGTTTCAGTAGTATTTTTTCCGACAAAACTGGTCATTTTTGGACATTTATGTTGTTAACTTCGTCAATGTAACCGAAAAATGGTGAAAATTATTTATAGATGTTTAAAAGAATAAGAGAATAAATTTTGAATTGTAAGATTACTTGATGATATCCTTAACAAATGACAGCTGTATATAAGTTATATTTTGCAAACTTTTAAAAAAAGGAATCTAGTAATCAAAATGATCAAAACAGCGCTATTATTTTAACCAAAAATAGACAAAGTAAAAACTTCAAACTTATATATCTATTTTTAAAATAACTTTTCAACCATTTTAAAGTATTTAAGAATATTTTTATGAAAACTTTTGCAAAATAATACCCTTTTCTTACACATGAGCTAACAGTCCGTAACAATTGCTTCGCTGATACTTTTTACACCATTATGAATAGTGAATATTTCGTGCATATATTACAACTAGAATTCAAAATTAGCTGTAGTTAACTTTATTGTTTCCACCTTTTAAAAAGTGCCCAAAAAATTTGCAACCACTAGAACAAAACAAATCGTGCTAAGAAAATAACAAATTAAAATCTGTTTCTACCAAGCTGCAGCACTGAATGTAGAATCCTTATACTTCTCTCTCAAAACTGTAAAAAACTCCGGATCAAATTATGGTAAAAAGTACTGGCACTCTGAGTGAAGCATTCCTAAAATCCGCAAAATCAATTTTTACTTCAAAATTTCACACTGTAAATTTTACAGTAATATTTATTTTAATTACAGTGATTCAGGAATTTCAAAGTAAATATTATAATAAAAATTACGGTATATCAAAATTTTTGTACTGAAAAATTTACGTAACAAATCCTGGCACCCTGAGTGCTGGTACTTTTTACCGTAATTTGAATCAGAATTTTTTACAGTGTACCGTGAATATTACTATTATGTTGTCGAAAAAAGCTCGAAGATTCATGAAATTGTGCAAAAATAAATTCCTATTTTGGAGTTAATGCTTCATTAAAATATATCAATTCATGCTTGCAATATTCAAATAGAGTAAAATATCTATTATATTCAGTATAGCTATAATTGGATTCAATTTCAATTAATGATTATAATAATATTGATAATTAATATTTTTTGATGCAACGGGTAATTTTATAGCGCCTGTTTCTCAATAACGTGTTTCTAACTTATATAGTTGCAACATCTGAAACAAATGTTGAAATTTCTGTTCAGGTAATTGAACACAGTGTAATTACATACAAACAGTAAATAGCGAGCATGCAGACATTGTTATATTCATTTATTAAAAACGTGTATTTGTTTATTATTTCCTTGAATTTCATTATGTCTCAATAGCTATTCTAAAATTTGAGTTAGTTTTATTTTTTTACATTAAAAGTTTTATTTTTTAACATTCTCTAAATGAAACAAAATGTATTCCATAAACTTTTTTTTGGTCTATTATCCTTTTATTCATATTGTTATTTGGCCTATTACTAATATTTTTCCCTAACAAGAATAGGAAGTTACACATACTCAAATTCCTATTTATTTTCAAAGTATACGCGTAAAGATTAATATTATTTTGATAATGCGGGTAATTTTCTAGCACCTGTTCACAATCACGCGTTTCCAAATTATATAACCACAGCATCAGAAATTCATTTTGAAATTTCCCTAAAGGTAAGTTAACACCGCGTAACATGCAAACAGTAGCCTATAATTTCTATGTAACTAATCGAAGTTAAGGTGAAAACGTCTCCATGATTCATAAATTCAAATTAAACACTTGTCAAAAAACTGAGACTAAACGATATTTTACAGTCGATCTTGGGATATGTTGGAATTCAATGAAACAACAAAACCTATGTGGATTTTTTTAATAAGTAAATATAGTACTTACAACTAAAAGCTCATTTTTATTCAATCTTAATTCTTAGACGATATATACCATATTTTGTGCTAACTGACAACTGAAATTGAGGAAAAATAATAGATCTCAAATACAGGGATGCAAACCGATCATTTATTCTTACTTGTGAAACAACACTCCGGATTTGCTTCTATTTATTGGCCACCGAAATCGTGATTTTGGAGAAAGTGAACTCTTTCTAATGACTTATCATCAATCTCTTAAGAAATAAATACTTGATCAATGAATAAGAGATAATCTGTTTATCGTTCGTTTTTGAAGAGTGGAAAATTATTTACTTCAACTTCGATCTAAAACTCGTTTCGCATTTTAGTATTATGAACTCAATGAACTCCATTACTTTATAGTTTCAAAGTTATTTATTTGGTTCAAATATGATTTTTTTAGAAAAAAGAAGAATAAGCAACAATAACCGAGTGTTTCTTTTTCTTTCTTCTTCTTTTTTATTTTTTTTTTTATTTTTAAAAAAGGCAGTAAAAGTTGTTGTTCTAAAGAATTCATAACTACCCTTAATTGGTGAAGTACTGTATGAGTATAGTAAGAAAATTCGAAGCTAGTTTGCGCAATTTTTCGTAACTAGTGAAAGATCTGTGTACACTTCAAGAAACAGAAGCGATAATTGTAGGTTTTTTTTTTTTTTTTTTAAATCTAATTACGTATTAGAACTTAATGGTTCGAGAGCCTAACTTTATCAATATGCTAATTGGTGCAGAAAATATTATAGTTATGAAATCATACACAAAATCAATCATACGCAAAAACAATCATACACATTTATGAATAATCATATATTTTTTCGATGTATTTAGATTCTTAACCCTCAAAATA
Organism: Parasteatoda lunata; assembly: GCA_949128135.1. NCBI lineage: Eukaryota > Metazoa > Arthropoda > Arachnida > Araneae > Theridiidae > Parasteatoda > Parasteatoda lunata. The sequence continues at coordinate 17,375,035 of OX421980.1, read as the reverse complement.
CAAGGGGTAATAGTGATCTAAAAAATAATATTTTAATAATGAGTCAGGTGAGAAGCGAAACAAAAATAGTTTTGCACACAGTTATAAAGCTTAGTAAACTTAAGATAATTCTAAGCAAAAGATTGTTTTTACAATTCTTTATTATTATTATTTTTTATTATTTAATTTAGTTATAGTTGTAACAATTTTGAATTGTCAAGTAGATAAATTTTTACATAAATTCAATCTACGTGATTTTAATTGACAAAATCCAAAATTTAAAGAGTCGAATAATTTTTGAGAAGTAAAAATTTAGAAATACAACTTCTATGATATACAAAAAATGAAATTAAAATTAATAAATTACTAACTATCGTTTGCTCTCCTACCTATACTATATGACCATATTTTTTAGATTATAGCTACCCCCCTTTCTTATTTTAAGGAGCCAAGAATACAAACCCGTCGGGGAAAAAAATTGCGTTTATTCAGCGAAAGTTTTTCCTTCTTTTTTTGTGACCGATTTCGTTTCGTAACTTAAAACATCTTTTGCACTATTTAGACCACGACGTGCAACTATTTGAGATTGATCTATGATACTGTTCTCTCAAATAGTAGTACACCATGATTTAGACCCTCGAACTTTTACGGAGTCTTAGTACACTCATTGGTGGTTCAGTGGTAGAATGATCGCCCGCGACGAGGACGGCCCGGTTTCGATTCCCGGCAGATGCAAAGCATTTTTGAGCTGTGGTGGCTCAGGAGATAAAGCCCTCTCCTTCCAATAAGTCGAACCGAATTCCACACCCGACTAACACCGACCACAGTGCTGACGTCAAATATTCTCAGTGGCTTGTAGTCAGGCTAACTGTGGGAGATTTGCGTCTTTTTCCTCTCCATGGAAAGCAAATGTGGGTTAGTTGCCTCAAAAAGTCCTCCACGATCGCATCGTTTCTCTCAATACTTGATCCAGGAGTTCCCTTATCTTCTAGATTGGATTCAAAATTACAAGGCTACGGAGTTGAGCATTAGTAGTTGTAAACCCAAAATTGGTTCAGCTGTTCAACGACGGTTATGAAATAAAGGAGTTTTACTACGTAAAAATTCGATCAAAGGTCATTGCTTGATTTAATTTTAAAATTTCATAAAATTTAAAGTTATGTAAAATTTAAACCTTCATAGTTTTTTCTGCTAAGAAATTGCATAGTTTATAATTCAAAATTGCTCTGATTTTTATTAAATTAAATAATAAACTATAATTAATAATTATCAAAATTTATTTTTGCGTGAAATTATCATTGCTTAAGCAAAATGCATAATTGTGATCGTATGAAAAGAAAAAGATTTCAATTCACTCTGTTGGTTGACTGACGATTTAGTGTATTCAACTTAGTGGCATTAATTCTCTAAAATTAGAAAAATACATAAAATGCCCTTTCCTATTTTAAATCAGCATGCAAAATTGAATCAGCATCAGTCTTAAGGTTGTGGACAATGCATGAATTTATTTAAAAAATTGTGAAAAATCCCATATTTCTTAGCACTTACTTCACTGAAACTGCAAAAGAAGAGCTATTAGAAAAAAGAAATTATTTTGAATGTTTGAAATTAGAACCTAAACCAAATCAGTCTCATTATTTCAGACATCAAATCATAGATCTGTGATATCAATCCAAATTTTTGTTTTGCGGCTTAAAAGAATCTTCATTGATTTTCACAACATAATTTAGAAATAGAATTATACAAAAACTGAAAGACGGAATCAAATTCTGCTTACCACTTTGGTAACCATGCCTTTGCAAACGCATATTGAAGGATGAAAATCGAAAAATCCCTTTGCCATTAACAACTTTAAACTTCTTCCTCTGTGTCTTATACTACGTTTCCAATCTTTAGCAGTCTCTCGGCCACTTATGTATTGAAATTCATTCGGTGTTAGCCAAACATTTTGAAACCAAATAGAAGCACCTTTCGATCCTTGGCACAATCGAGAAATAAACAACCATCCTACATTTGATCCACACTCAACTTCCAGCACCAATTCTCCACTATGAATAAATGGCTGAAATAGCACTTCTTGCATCAAACTCAATTCTTTTTCACCAATCATTGTTTTACCACAGTCTACACATAATTTTTTCGAGCTCTCGCTCATACTGCCTTATTCGGAGTTGACTAAATCTAGCTTTTTATTTTAACAGAACTCATAGCCAAATGATCCTTCAAAACAGTATGCAATTGTTTTTTGTTTAGACGATAAAAGTAAACGGAACATATTTGTTGCTTGGCAGCCAAGAAATTTAGAATCACGCTGAGTAGGGGTCAGTAAAGGAAGCTTTTACGTCCGGCTCGTATATCCGTTTGAAAGCGACGGAATATCGTATTTAGGATTGCAAAGGGACGATTATTTTTTATCGCAAAGCGAAACAGCGACTTGAATTTCCGTTTGGTGCCTAAGAAAAGGACAACAAACATAAAAGAAAGAAATCACATTTTACTATAATATGTTATAACGTAAAATACAAGAACACTAATTAAAATTTTTGTTTACTCTTATAATGGTTTCATCTTGACTTGATGAAATGCTTTATTAATATTTGCTAAGACAAGTTGCAGTTTAACTGAATCTAAGATAAATAAAGTAATAAATAGATAAATAAAGTAGAATCTATATAATAAAGTAAAGACGGTAATATTTTGCTGCAAAAAGATAATTATAATGTAATATATGTATGCTCTCTATTGGAAATTGCCTGCAGTTCTTGTGTTATAAAACAAAAAATCTTTACAAACTGGAGAAAAAAAAATTGATGTAAGAGAAAACTTTTAAACGATGGCTTCGCGTATCCATTAAAATATATCTTTCTCATTCTGTTCTGAGTTAAATAGAAAAAGCATAAAACAAGTTTCAGAAAAGGAACTTAAAAAGGCATTAAGAGATTTATTTATAAGGCAACGCAAAGAATAAAGCTACACAACTGTAATTTTAATTTCCTCTCTTAATCTACTCCTCCTAATTATAAGCTTTTTTCCAACTAGAACACTCAATCTACTTATTTTTTATGTAAGCGCCCAATTACAATAGTATTATTAAGTACAATTAAGTCTTTTCACATCGTAAACACAAATTTTCAATATTTTTAAAGTGACTTTAATAAAAAGAAAACCAGATTTCTTTTTTCATCTGAGTACTATTTTTCCTTGAACATAAATTGGAAAAGTAGTTGATTTAATCAAACTTTGATGAATATTATGAACGATTATGCAGTGTGAAGGATCTGGATAATAGGATATTAGAGAAATATCTCTAAGTTGTGGATATGGGTATTTTGGATGTCTCTTAGATGTTTGTAATTAATATGGTTAAGATATGAATGTTCGGATATATAAAGATAGCTCAGAGATATTTCGAATTATATTTTATATCAGTTACTGATCTAGTTGTTAGATACATCAGAGATTTAAGCTTTTCGTTATGGCTATGATATGCTTTTACAAATTCCCGCTTACATTTAAAATACTGCATTGAATTCCTGCATATATAACTGTTAAAATATTTCTAGATTAAATAAATATATATATTGTTACTTTTTGATGCAAGCAATATTTTATTTGCAGACCACGATTGTTTTCAATTTTTTATCTAAACAGGAGCCGAATTCAATTTTATTTATTTTTTAAAGTATGGTCCTTGTCTTTAGCAAGTGTATTTATGAATTATTAAATAATTGTGAATGGTATTTGGTTCCATATATTATATTCATTTAAGCTGTTTTTATTCAACAAAAATACAGGGTCATCTGGAAGGAATACTGAGATTTTGCAACCCCATTTTAAAATTTATTTTTAAGCGATTATTTTCAAATACCGGTAATAAAAACTTTTGTTATTTTTATTTTTTACAGAACGGCTACACACCATATTTTGCGGATCAAGAATCTCAAACCTATAAAAAAATTAAAGAAAAAATTTTTTATTAATAGAAAGTACGTTTTTGCATTTGATTTCTGAACTTATAATATCGCTTGTATGAACTAATTAGCACATTTAAGGTTAGTATTTAGAGTCGTTATAATTCCCTGCAAAATTGATTACTAAATCGAAAGTTATTGAAGTGTTTGTTTTTATAGTCTATTTTATTGATCAATCAATTTGAGTATTTTTTAATATCATCTGTAAATATATTTTAGTGCTTTACACTTATTATTTAAATGGCCAATGTGAGTAAAGATCAATAAAAGGCAGATACCTTTTATAAAATTTTAATGCTACACATTTCTGTAAACATTGTGGAGTCAGTTGTAGACTATACTGATTGGAATGTAATTTTCTCTTTTGAAAATTAATCACTCTGAATATTAATGTTGTAAAAAAATTCTTATCCGATCGAAGCAAATTTTATTGTTTTGAAAAGCTAAAAAGAAAAAAAAAAAAAAAAACATACAGATTTTATGAATCTTTAAATGTCAATTAAAATACCTGTATTATCTACTTGTACTGATTATAAAAAAAATTTTCTTATAAATTTTTTTTTAAAGATTATGTGAATTTTGAAGTAATTTATGTTTCTTATTAGGAGTACAAAGTGCCCACTCAGGGATGGACTGGCCTGCAGGGATACCGGAACTAATACCGGTGTGCCTTCTCAACTGGCGACCTCCAATTAGGTTACTTTCTATTGAAATAAACTTTAAAAAAAAAAAAAAAAGTCAAAGTAATTAATATTAATTTTGCTTTGAATCTTCGTTTTTAGGGGAAAAATTATTAAGGAATGATTTGCAATAAAATTTTATTTTATCCTTCTCCCTTTTCACATTGCTTTCTCTTCTTTAAGGAAAATAGTGGCTTTTTTCCTTTTTGTTCCATCTGATCACAATGAGGGAGCTAAGAGTTCGTAGTTTACAACATAACCACCCGTAAGTTCCTAGAAACTAACAACCACCTCTCCTGATTGATCGATTTGGTTCTATCGGAAACAAAATGTTCCGATAAAACCTTCTGCTCTTGGTATTAAGAACTTTATTTCAAGGTTTAAATATTTCCTTGGCAGAAACTGCTCATCAAATCATCTTTTTACTCATCTCTCACCGAGGTGATACACGTCCCTTTGACCAATGAGAAAATACTCAAATTCAAATGGCACTTTATTATTTCAGAAAAGTGTTGTTGGACTCTTTTTTGAGCTTTTAATTTTTTCTCCTCTGTTATGGCAAACATCTATATGGTCCTTCGTCCCAATTTTAGACGCACATTTCTTATTTCTTCCTGTGGAAATCTCTTGGGGGCTCTTTTTCTTACGAATTGTTAAGAAGAAGCCATAGAGAAGCTCAACTTTAGACTTTAAATGAAATAACAAAAAGAGAGAGACTTTTTGATCATTTTCTAGCAAGAAGTTTGATTGATCTCATCCCTAAAAAATACTTTCCCTCTAGTCCATCTCTTCCATTTTTTGGTAAGTTAAGAAAAATATTTATTTACTTTAGTAAATGTCAAATGCAATAATTCATGTATGTATTAATTATTTAACATCCATATTATGTTATCCATAAAAATTGAATAGTTGAATTATTTGAGTTTTTATAAGCATAGTTCTTAGGGTCTCTCGTAGTCTGTAGAATCTTGTAAATTATAGTTCTCTTAAAACTTATTTTAAGACAATATTATTCAATTTTATTTTAAGGATTTATTTTTTTAAAGGATGGTCAATGTCAAAGTTATTGGTCAAAAAGATGTTTCAAATTTTCAGTTTCTCTTAATTTTTAATTTCTTTAACATAATTGAAGCAACTATAATTTATTTTAAAATTATCGAGGTTTACTTTACTTTTAGACTTCATGCTGAAAAATTTATTCACTTCAGGAATTTAAATATTCTTAAGAATTAATATATATTAGTCTTATGTATAACGAGTTTATGATAGTCACTAAAGAGGCAAAGTGGCAAAATGACAGTCGTTTTAATATTTTCTTTACTATTTTGAATATATTATCAGTTAGCTTTAAGTAAACAATGTTCGCCTGCCCATTTGATCGCTGTGCGTTGAGAGTTGAAACACAAATGTTTTTAAATGATTATTATACGAGTCACAGATGAAGTGCAAATAGGTGAAAATTATTTACGTTTTATAATTGAAAAAAGTGGTTTGTCACCTATTCGAACGTTGAAAACATTTTAAATAGACTATTCCAATTTTAATCAAATTCTACAGATTTTAATAAAAATCTGTTATTTAAGTAATAAGACAACAGAAGTATACTTTTTCTAATAGTTGACTCAGTGCAGTGCTTATTGAAAAATTAGCGGCAGTTATTCCGGGAGGGCAGGGCTAAAAGAACGTGATTTAAAATATTAAACTTCTAATATATTTCTGAAGTAAAAAAAAAAAAATTCTCTGTGTTTTGGTGAATCAGCATAATTATTACGAAAATAAAATCTTTATCTTATACATCAGAAACATGCAGCAAAAAAATAATAAACAAATTAAATTATGTAAAAAATGCTCGCCAACCCCCAGAACTTTTTACGAAGTTGATTTTAAATTGCTTAGCAAGTTGCCTAGGGAATAGTAAAAAAATCAAGACATTGGTATTCGATCGTAAAAAAACGCAGCTTAAAAATTTAATTGTTAGAAAAGTAATAAAATATGTAAGCAAATTAATGCATTTTTCCTCTTCAGTTTATCGACGAAGGACAATTCTACTGCTAATAATTTTTGGCCTAACTAAATAAAGGAGTACGCCTCTTGTCCGTCATCGCTCTCCAACTCTTACTTTTTTAAATATAAAAAGAAAATTGCTGAAAAATGCTAGAAAGAAAGAAAAAAATCAGGAGATTCAGTAGCCATGTAAGATAATTGTTCCAAAAGTTATTAGAAATTTAAACCGAGTAAAACGTATTTGCAATTTTCTGTTAATCGGCAAAATATCCCCCCGGAACTTACTACTAATGCAGTTGGTTGTTTATTTCAAATCGCTGTCGCGCGCTTTTTCATTGTTATGAAATGCTCCGATTAGCACCTTTCTAAATCAGACATCATTTAGCACTCTTATAAGCAATCAAATTTCGCCAATTAACAAAAGCGTCAATCTTTCACTCCTTCTCCGGCAACCCCATTTTCGCTCAATGTGATTCTTTTATTTTACCTAGACAGTCTTTCTAAGTTTCGATTTTATTATACAGGGTGTTTATAAAGTCCCGGACCCATTTTGATGTTTAATAACTCATAAAATAATGAAGATATAAACAAACTTATGGCATTTATTGATGGAATAACTCATATATTTTCCTTTTCACACACATAACCCAAGGTTAATGTGTGGTGTGGACTTATGTACGGCCGAGTCATTGGGCCTTTCTTTTTTACAGAAAAGACGGTCTCATCAGTCGTATGCTTAGACATGTTGGAAAACTTCGTATTTCCACAACTAGAAGAACTTCAGCCACATGTCTTTTTGCAACAAGATGGTGCACCACCTCATTGGGGTATCATCGTTCGTAGTTCTTTGAATGACCATTTTCCAGGAAGATGGATTGGACGAGGAGGTCCAAATCCTTGGCCACCCAGATCACCTGATATAACGCCGCTGAACTTTTTTCTTCTGGGATTTATAAAGGACAATGTTTACAGGAGGATCGTGTCAAATATTGATGACCTAAAAGTCAGAATTACAACCGCAATAGCCTCTGTGGATGCCGACATGCTTGCCGCTACCTGGCGTGAAATTGACTATCGACTTGATATTCTCCGTGCGACGAAGGGGGCACACGTGGAAGTTCATTGACAAGGGTCATGAAACTTTTTCAGTCTATCTAACCATTTATGTTATCAATTTTAATCTATCTTCATTATTTTATGAGTTACTAAACATCAAAATGGGTCCGGGACTTTATAAACACCCTGTATTAAAAATTGAGAGTCGCAAAAAATAATAATCAATAAAAATCACGTAGAAAAAAGTTGATCAGTTAACATCTTTATTAAACAAGATTAGTTAAAACAATAAAAGCTTGTGTAACCTCAGTTATACAGACAGCGTAAGGGACTACTTAAATGTAGAAATGAATAGAATGGATTTCTTTCCAATTTTAAATAGGATTTAAAAATTTTAACTTTAAAATACCGAGCAATGAAGGGTTGGGAAAGTGGGCACCTGCGCAGGGTTCTATGAGGCTTCACGCTAGTAATATTCAAAACTAAATAATAAGTAAATAAATAAATAAGTAAATAAATAAATAAGTAACAAAATAAATAAGTAAATAAATAAATAAGTAAATAAATAAATAATAATACAAACAAAATAATTTTAATTTTTTTAAATTGAGTAACATTGATAGCTCAAAAACTTTTTTTGTTTTATGATAACGATGAAATATGAAAGAATGCAAATATATCTTTTAGTCCAGGGGGAAAAACTTGAAAATAAGATATATTTAAAAACTTTAGATGGTTTTTGATCGGGCCATTAAATGTAATATATATATATAAGTCGAACTTCTATTTAACGAACTTCCATTTGGCGAATTTCTCTATTTTGCGAATTTTTTCGAGGAACCAAGAACATTTTGGAAATTTCTTCGTAAAATAACTTCCAAATAGCGAAGTGAATTTTCTATTTTAAGAACTTTTCATTGAGATCCACTTTTCCTATTTTCCAAAATATTTCAGAACATTGCAAACTTGCTAACGCATTTTATGGGGGTTAACGCATTTAATTTTCGAAGCCACTGCTTTATGTAATGTTTTATTGCTTTCTCTAAAAGTTATTTTGTAGAAAGCAGTAAAATCCCTTTCTTTTTTGTTTGCATTTCAAACGAAAAGCTCAGTCCAAGTTAACGAATTTTATCAGTAGTATTAAACTTAAGAATGGCATGTGCTAATGTATGCTTAAAATTACTTTTGTAATAAATGCGGCTATAATTTTATTCATAAATTTAGATTTTTTTAGGTGAAAACGTATGTAGCATAACAGTGTAGCACTGGATAATGTCTTGCTCTATTCTTGCTTTCCATGCAAATTTCTTTTATGATTAAGATTTATAAAATAAATAGTAGATACTAGTTTACAAGATAACGGTGCATCAATTAATGCCTAGTGTTTATGAATTTAAAACTGTTTTGTGTTGTTTAAGTACTTTAGAAGGTGATTTTCCATTTAACGAATTTTCCATATAACGAACTTATTATCAGGATCTAGCGATTTCGTTAAATAGAGGTCCAACTGTATATATATATAGAATGTCACACTTGAATTACGTTGTAATCAGATTTTCACATTCTCCATGATGCATTCATTCATTTGATGCATTCATTTCGAATTAGTTTTGTAACAATAAAATCTTTTATACATTAAAATTATTTTTGAATGGGAAGAAAAAACTAATGGCAGTAAAATTATAATTTTTTGTACGTATCCTTATGATTGAAAATCAGAAGAAAAAAACTTTTGAACTAGTTTCAGAGTTATTAAGTTTCAAAATTTTGTTTTATTCTTACAGTATAGTTTAACAAATAATACGTCCTTACTTATTAATTTGTTATCATAATTATTATTATTTTGACGGAAGAAAAACAAAGTATTCCCTTTTCTTAGAATTATTTCTATCATAGGCTTAGTCTTAATATTTATATAAACTAATATCGATTGTACATTTGTCTCTATACTTGCGTTTTCTTTTCCTTCTCGCCTGTAACCTGTAAGTGACGTCGCCTGTGTGTGACGACTGACTACCATTTCCTCCTCCTTTCCTCAATTCATTTGCAAGGAAATATTTTTCATTTTTTGTGAATTGAATTTTTAAACATTTATACGTACATATGTTATTTAAAATTTTCTTTATGTTGAATTTAACAATTAAAAGTATTAACGGGTAAAAATGCCGACCGGCCTGTGTAAGGGGCAGGGAACTGTCCTGGCATCAGAAAGGTTCTGGGTTTGAATCCCGGGCAAGGCATGGATGTTTCTCTCTCTCTATCTCTCTCTGTGTTCTATGTCCTTTCTCCTTTGTGTGTGAATGTGACCCGCCCTACAAACGGGTTTGTGGTTGTGTGAATGGTGTTGCAGAAGTCAAATTCTTGGCCGTAGATGGCGCCACTGAAAAACAAGAACAATAGCACCCCCTCAGCCTAAACAGGCATACGACCAAAAATAAAATAAAAAAAATGAAAACGGGTAAGAATTAAATAAATCGATTTAATCAATTCAATCAAATTGAATTTAATTTGAATTTTTATTCTTTATTCTGAACTTATGTAGATTTTAATTTCATTTTTCATAGGTTGTATTTAATAATTCAAAATAAGAATAATAAAAATGAATGAAATATGAGTTAAAATAACCTTTTTTTCATGTGAATTACAAAACTTTGCAACACTTATTAACAATTCCTTTAGTTCAACTTAGATGCGAGAGAGTGTTTTCCAAACTTAAAATTATCAAGTCTCGTTTTAGTGGACGATTAACATTTAGAAGCAGCGTTCAGTATGATGGTTACATATTGAATTCCCATTAAAAATGACATTGTTCCTGTGAAACCAGTTCTGAAATATTTAAAAAGAAAATCCCTTTCAGTTTTTTAAAACAGCAGTCTTAGTTCTTTAGAAATATTATTTAGGCCAGCAAAACTGTTTTTTTCAAGCATTAAATACTAAAATTGCAGTATTAATGTATTTCATTCCTTTGTACTAGTAAAGATTTTAGAAAGGTTTAGTAAAGATTTTACTGACTCTTATGCTCGTTAGTAGGGACAATTTATAAGCGCATTAAGAAAAAAATAATTTTTTAAATTTAGATTTAAAAATATATATATAGATTAGATTAGATTTAAAAATATATATATTTTTTAGATTAATGCTTCTCAATATTTTAAAATATTATATAAGCTATATTATATAAGTTACAATTTTAATTTATTATTTATTTATTTTTTTATTTAATTTGTTTCATTAATTGAATAGTTCGAATTAATTTAAAAGAAATATAACTACTCGAGGAATTTAAAATTAAATTTTCAATTTTTTTTATTTTTATATATATCCTTATATAAATATACATTCATATCTCACGGTACCCTAAAAAGTGTGTCCACCGCCCATCAGGTTATCCCAGTCCTCTCTGCCCACTGAAGTTCGTACCCACACCATTTATTTTCGAATAGGTATAGATAGAGCCGCGATGGATCAGGGTATAGAGCGTTCTCCTTCCCATGAGGCGAACTGGGTTCGAATCTCTGTCGATACGAATTCCGCATCCGGCTTGCACCGACCACAGTGCTGACGTGAAATATCCTCAGTGGTAGACGGATCATGGGTTAGAGTCCCCTTGCCGTCAGGCTAACCGTGGGAGGTTCTCGTTGTCTTCCTCTCCATGTAACGCAAATGCGGGTTAGCTCCATCAAAAAGTCCTCCACGAAGGCAAATTTCTCCCAATACTCGATCCAGGAGTTCCCTTGTCTTCTGCACTGGGTTCAAATTTACAAGGCTACGGAGTTGAACATTAGTAGTCGTAAACCCATAAAATTGGGTCGGCTGTTCAACGACGGTTATGAAATATAAAATAAAATGGTTTCGATGTAGCTATAAAAGGTAAGTGTAATCAATTTGTTATTTCTACAACACTGCAAGATGAGAAGCATACAGCGCCATTGAGTGGAAAACAACCGATCTACCGTTCTTACTTCAAAAACTCTAGGAGAAAGGGGGAAAAAGTGAACTACTAAAAGTTGTACAGCATCATGGACAAAATAACACATTGTTGAGAGTCTGAATTCCGAATTGGAATTCTAGGCTCTGGAACACTTTGTGGTCATAAATGCTCAGAAATAATCACTTAAAAACCGATTTTTTTTCGATCGGAATGTCTTTTTACTATCACATGACGAAATAATAAGAATTATTGAAAATAACTACTAGTCAAACTAATTGACGTTCTAAACGTTTTTTGTTTCTTTCCCTCCTAATCATTGTCGATATTTTGGAGGTATTTGTGCCTGAAGGTATATACATATACATATAAAGGTGAATTTTATTTTAACATATAACAATTAAAACATTTGCATAACTAGAAAAAAAATTAAAAACTAAATGTTTTCAACTTTTATTTTATTTTCCAAAACAAAACTGAAAAAGCTATTTTTTTCCGAAGTCTGTCTTACACTTACTTCATTAAAATTTGTAGTGCTGCCATCTAGTAAATTTTATGAGAAATAGATATAGAATATTAAAATATACTTACAGAATAGTTAATTTATATAAACAATTGATATAAACAGATTTTATACGTTAATTCATTGTTGGACATATGTGTTGCACTAAAAGTTATAAGTTAAATATTTTATGATTTATTTTTAATTTTTTGATCCATGATTTATTATTTTTTTAAACTGATGGTTTAATAAGAAACAATGAGTGTCATATATTCTAAAGTTATCAAAATATGTCAGAAAAAAAATTTGATAGGAATTTGTTTAAAAAAAATATATTGTGCCCAAAACGCTAAATTGGGCATTATTTGGAAAATGTTATATGGTGCATCCTTTGCGGAGAGAAATGTGTTGAAATCAGATATTATATAAAACAGCGAGTATCTTAATTTTGGGAAATACTCATATATGTTTCAAACATTTATAGTAAATTTTTCAAAAAGTTTACGTCAGTTCTAAAATACGCTATACGAGGCATTTATTGGATATGTTATGGGCTACACAATTTATGAATTTAAAAAAAAAAATCTTTAAAACTGTGACATTTATTTGAAATTGGCTTTAAATAAAAACAATTAGATTCATGTTTTCGAAATATACCCATATTGGCTTAAACACATTTATGAAACATTTTTTAAAAAATTTACGTTTACACAAAATGCTTTTTATAAGGCAATAGTTGGAAAATGACGTTACATATGACTTATTATAAAACTTTTCTCAGCATTATATTTTTAAAACTGATTATATAAAACAGCGAGTGCTATATTTTATAAAATAACCTTATGTCTAAAATATTTATAACAGATTTCTAAAAAATTATCTTTGCCCAAAACATGATATATAAGGCATAAGTTTGGAGATATTATGTGTTGGATATATTTCTTAGAATTTTTTAAAAACTATTGCACCACAAAATGGTTTTGAAACTGGCTTTTTATGAAACAACGCGTGACATATTTTACATAACTGACTATATATGTCTAAAAAATAAATTAGTTCAACTCTCAGTTTCACCCTTTCGTTCAGTTTCATTGATTTCAGTTTCAACATTTGAAATAAAATATTAAAAAAAAAAAAGATGAAAAGTGTAACAAAGATGAAAAAAACTAGGTGAAAAAAATCATAGACATTTAGCATTATATTTGCCCGAAACACGCTATATAATATGTTAGTAAAAAAACATGTTTCAAGTTTTCAGATTTTGTAAAGAAAATTTGCGTTATAAAATTTATTTGAAAGTTTCTTTATATCAAACAATAGATGTTATGAATTTTAAAAATATCAGCTTACCTATCAATTTTTAGAGGAAATTAAAAAAAGAAAGAAAAAATTTTTTTTGTCCAAAACACATTACATGAGGCAGCAGAAGGAAAACATCCTATGGTGACATAAAGTGGGCTCTATAAATTTTTGGCATCGCGAAATTATTTTGAAACTTTAATAATACGAAACAGTGGACATTATATTTTCTAATGTTACTGATACAATAAATGGATTAAAAACTTCAACTCATGGGTCTTTTAGTTTCTTTTTTAATATAGTTAAACGTTAATTAATAAAGGACGCAATGAAAAAGTCTCAATGTTACAATGCGCACTTAAGAAATTTATAAAAAAAGAAAATTGGAATTTAATTTTTTGATGAAAACATGGTTTCTTACACGCATCTAAAAAAAATATATATATATATATATAGCCTTCAATTTCTTTATAGGTTTTTTTAATTTTTTTTCAAAAAAAAGAAAATAAAGCATGTTATGTGATGTCTAATATGAACTAAGACAATGCTGAATTAAAAATTTAAGACATAAATTAGATCATTTTGAGGAATATATTCAACACGTGCTCTCCTTAAAAATTTGTACGTAGCATTTTGTTTCTAAGTTCTGAATTTTTTCTAAAAATGATTGTAAAAATTAAGGTTTGTTTTGATAAAAAAAGTTACATCCTGTGTAATGATACTATTACTTTACTGTAATTACTTTATTGAATATGATGTTTTATATAAAATACAGTAATAGACACTAAGAAATTCATCAATAAGTTAGTATTTTTCATTTATTTATAAAAAAAATATCTTCTTATCGATATGATTAATAAAGCAGCAACTTACAATTTGCTTCTGAGTTTTAATTTTTTTGAAAAATGGTAGTAAAAAGAAATTAAAATAGAAAATAACGGAGATATAATTATTATTTCTTTTTTAAATATATACGTAATCAATTTAAATTACATTTAATCTTATGTTCATCTGTGGATTGATTACTGAAGAAATAAAAATTCTAGGAATATATTCACATTAAAAGATTGGAAATAAACAAGAGTATTTTTTTTAAAACATAAACTGGAAAAGTTCATTTTACTTTCAACAATTGAGAAATTTAATATTTCCTTAACTGCTTTTTACGGAATTATATTAGTTATTTTCTCAAAAATTAATCCAGTTCAGGGCAGGGAAATTTCTTTTTTTTCATCAACACAAAAGTTCAAATGGAAAAGGTAAGTAATTATTTACCATATTTTCTCCCAAACAAACTCCAATTTCACTTAATCTTGAACAGGGCACTATTCCTTGAAATAATGGATATTTGTTAAAAAAAAAAAAAAAAAAAAAAATTTGCAGCACTTTGTGGTAGAAAATACTTTAAAAAATTCCATTCTATATAAAATCTATCACGTCCTCAATTTGTACCTGATTTGCTAATATGGGAAGAGTCTTGTTGCTATCTAATGTTACTCGTCGTGTTGATAAGAAATAAAAAACTCATTTTCTCACCATGATAATTTATAGTAAAATAATGAAGACTTATTTCTTAAAAATAAAATGAAGTTTGAATAACTCGTAACATTTTATTGGGAGATTGAAAGAAACCGCTACCTGGCGTGAAATTGACTATCGACTTGATATTCTTCGTGCGACGAAGGGGGCACACGTGGAAGTTCATTGACAAGGGTCATGAAACTTTTTGAATCTATCTAACCATTTATGTTATTAATTTTAATCTATCATTGTTATTTTATGAGTTATTAAACATCAAAATAGATCCGGGACTTTATAAACTCCCTGTATATTAAAATTGAAAACATATTGAAAACATAATGGCTTGAAAAAGAAAACATTATACCATAATTTTTGAGAGTTATTTTTACATACTTTTATGGTGCTGCCATCTTTTGTAAATTTTTCTAACTAATGATTTCCTAATAATAACTACTAAATGTAAAATGCAAATGTGAAAATCGTCATGGTAAAAAACTTTTTTAAAAGATGATATTCTCTTATAATTAATAAGCATTTTCAGCTTCAACAATTTTGCTCCACACGTGTAGAAAATATTAAAACAGTAGACCACAGTCACCCACAATTTTAAATGTAATTATTTTTACTAAAGAATTAATTATGTAAATTCTTAAATAGAAAAAATTAAAACCCCTTTATAAAATATTTATGCAACATCTTAATTTTTTTTTTTAAAAAAAGAAGGGAATAAAAATGGTTGAGATTAGTCAAAAACCTGTACAAGTACAACGACAAAAAAACACTTATAAGACAAATGCTGCAGTACAAATCTTTTAATATATTTAAATTTTTAAAGAGCATTTAATTTCATACAAAGTGACACAAAAGAAAATTTTAAGGTTTTCGTAGTTTTTTTAAAAATTTTTTTTTTATCTAACTTCATGGGATAGCTGCAAATAAAATATCAATTTTAAAATAAATAATTACAACAACCTAAATAATATCTTCTAGTTCATTAATAATTTTCTCATTACTTTAATTCTACTTTATTTAAATTAATAACAGTCTAAAACAGACAAATTACACGAGCCATTCTTAAGTTTTTGAAGACATCAATGCATGACTTAAAAAATGTCTATTTAAGAATTTAAATTTATATATCAATCGTGGTAATCATAAATATTTTTAATTTAGTAAATTCTACTTTAAGTTATTTAATTCAAAAATTTAATTTCCTTGCTACACGAATATTTAATAGAATTATGACACCAAAAATATGTGAGCAGTAAAACTGACTATTAAATATTGGCGTTTAGAACAATTTTGCTTTCAACCAAATAACCGAATTCTAAATTAAGACATAAAATTAGGAATTTTATGTTCTTCATATATTCTAATAATTTTGTGCAAAACGTAAGAGTTTTTAAATTTACAGTGATCAGTATTCTGTGTATTCTATGTAAATCTTAACAGTTTCGTATTTTCGGAAAGTGGAAATAGCGAAAACTGAAATTAACATCAACATCAGATATGTAAACTTTTTGGAATGTTTTTTTTAAAGAAAAAAAAAAAAAAAACAAGAGACCTTACTGTGATTATTTTGAGTGGCTGCAGTATGGGATAAGGCGTGTTCCAGGAAAATAAATTACAAATCCAGTGGTCTTTTACGACTCGCTGTCTTTTTTGGAGATTTTTGTCTCGATTGTATTTGGATGCAATTACAAAACAAGATTTTATTTCTTTTAAATTTTGTTACCCAAACTCAAAAAAAAAAAAAAAAAAAAAAAAAAAAATCAAGAATGAAGTTTATTTATTTTTATTTATTTATTTTTTTTTTTTAAGAAAATGCAAAAAATTAGAGCGAGTCACTAAATGCCGCTGGATTGGAAAAGCGCCTCTGGCCAAAGTAGGTTTTCGGGATAAGTGGTGCCCCGGATACCTGAAAATAATCGGACAATTACAATTCTCGAAAACGAACAAATGATGCGTTATGGTTATGTTACAATAAAAACGTGCTTCAGTAAGATAGGTAGCTAGTCAGAGGCATAAGAGAGCCTGCAAAGTTTTTTTAAAATATTTTCTCAATATTTTCTTAATAACTTGAAGGTATCCTTCTTTGGTCTTTGATATAATTAAACATTTTGAAGTTAACGGATAAAGATTGGTAGAAAAGGTTTTCATAAATACTTTTGCACCCAAATATGCTTTTACTTTTTGATACGTTTTCTTTAATAGAATTTTTCTGCAATTAAAAAACCTAATGCTCTTTAATAGAGCTAAAAAATAGACAATCAGTTCTATAAGTTATAGCAAAGCTTATAATTATAGCAAAGATTAAGGCTTATAGCAAAGTGATATAATTTACGAAAATTTTTATACGTCATTCTTTCCTGTTGTTGGAAATTTTGCAGTTACTTTTGACTGTTGCACGATATCAAGTATCCAAAGATTATATTTTGGGGCCTATATTGCTATAAATGCATTTTTTAGTTCCATACGAGGAAAAAAAAGGCTTAATATTTTAAATTGATTTAGAGTTTCATGGTATATTTATTTCAAATATTGAAATTTTTATTTTTCAGAAATTACACTGAAGTTACTGAATAACAAAGAGCTATGACAAATTTACAATTATAAAGTTCAAATATAGAATAATTGTTTTATTTAAAATCTTAAAATCAGGTCGTAATATAGTCCACATCAATTTAAGTTTTTTTGAGGTATTGAAATTTGCATATTTTATAACGTGAAAACTGCTGGGTTTAAATTTTTATAAGAGCAGACAAAGAAAAATTATTCATTATGAACCAGTACTTTAGGTAGTTAAAGTAAATTTAAAAATCACAATTATACTAAATTTAGAGTTGTCGAGTGCTCTGTTCACCCGAAAGATTCGTTGATGGTTGAAACTTAAATTATGTTAGAATACTTTTAATAATGGTTGTCTGACTGAGTCGATTAATTCACTAGATATCTGTAAATCGGAGAACTAGATGAAAATAAGATAAGATTCCATCGTTTTTTTTTACGTACTGTCCGAATAAAATAACTTTAATTCCCGATAAACTTCCTGACTTTAACTTTAATTCCGGATTTACCCTCGGGTAACGGCACATCCTGGTCTACTGACTGTTTGACACAACTTTGTAGGGAATTTCGCAGAAGTGGTGGGATTGGGAATCTTCTTTTTTATTTATTTATTTACTTTTTCCCTTTCGACTGAGGAGTCGGGCGGGTGGGTTACTTTGATTTCTGCAGGAAGAATCTGAGGAAGTGGATGAGGATGTCGGTATTTGCTGTTATAAGAATATTGTTTATTGTTTTCGTTAAATTTTTGATTTGAGCCGTCAGCAACCGATACTTGGTTTGTGCAAGTGCTCTCAACTAAATATTGTATGGGGCCGGCGAACTTTCTGAGCTCAGTTTTTAATTCAGCTCGAGTGATACTTTCTCCTGCCTGAGAATTTGTCATCTCAGCATATGAGTTTTTTTTTTTAATACAATTCTTCTAGCTGCACATAGTGGACACGGTGAGAGGACTTTTTTTTCAATTAGTTTTGCATAATAAAGAGTGCGGGACAATCCCACTGGCTAGGGGCATGGGATCATTACAATTTTGGCTACATGGGTCACTAGTGCATGGGTCCAGGTGTTTGGAGTGAAGTCGTCCACAGTTTCCACATCTTGATGGTTGTTTACAGAATTTGCCAGGGGCCCAAAACCGCAACAATTATTGCATATAGTTATATCTTTTCTGATGTCTGAAAACGGAGTTTCAACTGGGAAATTTTTGAGAATAAATTTGGATGTAATGAATTCCAGGAGGCATTTTGTTGATGCAGGGGCATCTAAGATGTTCATGATTGCTAAAGTGTGATTTGCTGTATTCATTTCCTGACATTGGGTTAATAGAGTCCCGTTCTTTTGAAAGTGTATGCTTTTTATTCTTTTGGTCGGTACAGAAGCTATTAAGTCCGCTTTGAAACGTACCAGAAAAGTCTGCGGAATCGAGCAACATTTATCTTTGACTTCAATGATGAACCAAACATCCGCTGAGCCGTTATTTTTGGCATGAGCTAGGATATTTTCTATAAGCTTATTGGAGTACACTTCTATGGTGAATCTAAAAGGCTGGTCATTCTGGCAAGTTAGCCCCCAAAAAGCAAGGAGTCAAATTGGCTTACTTGTATCTTGATAATTCCAAAAAAGAGAAAACCACTATTCATCTACTAACAAGTAATCCGTGAGTGCTATTTGATACCTAGTTGGCCTTTTTGCCTAAAGTCAACACTCCGACTAATACTTAAAATTTTTCATCTTTGATGAAAATTCTAACGATTTCAGCAACTCCAGTGTGGCTTTCAAGGAATAAATTTCAAGTAAAATATTAATCCAGATTACAAAAAGAGGAAATTGTCCCACCTAGGAACTTTAACTCCACACGAGTCAGTCACTGTAAAAATAGAAGAAAAACGTAATCCCTGATCTCACTGACTCCCCAAACCTGCCTCTCGTGACCCTCACCGACTGGATTGGAGAAAAAAAAATTTATCTAAATAAAATAAATAGGAGATGAAAAAGAATTACTTGTTAGATTTTTTAAAATTATTTACTTAATTATTTAATTTATATATTGAATTTCTTTCATAAATTAATTTTAAAAAAGAAATTTAGTTAACTTTTTAAAGGGTCAAAACCAGATTTATTGAAAGAAATTAAAAAAATAGAAAAAATGCGGAAACTTTATACATTTTTCAAACCAAAATGTTTATTTATGGGAAACAATTCTGAAATTATGTCATATAAACATCTTACGTAATATATCTTGAGGCCTCTTTATTTAAAATTATGAAAATCATTTTCAGATTCCAATTTTTTACGTAAGTGAAAATAAATTAAACAGATGGTAATAAATAAAAGTTTCTTTATTTTTTTAAAATTTATTTAATTCTTTTGTAATTTTTTTTTATCTATATTTATTTTGATATAAAAATGGAGTCAATTTTTCAGTACAGTAAACCAGTTTTCAAGATAGAATTTAGGAAAATAATCCATGTACTTTTTTTTTAAACATTAATTTAAAGTTGAGTGCGATACCATGCATCCTAATTTCCTTCTTAAATCTCAGCTAAATAAAATTAGAATAAAAGTAAAAAGACGTACTTAGTTGTCTCCATTAAGTTTATGTCTAGGGACTTTAGGGAAGGAGTGAAAGTCTCTCAACGTAACACACAATTTAGAGAGAAACCTGATGCCTAAAGATTTATTTTTGCTGTAAAATTTCTTGTTTTGAATGTTAGCAAACCATATTATTAAACACTTTATTCTAATTAACTTTTTCAAATGATTAAATTTCATTGCAAAAACTAAGACAGCATATTAAAAATAAGCGCTTATTTTTGATAAGCAACCGTGTTTATATGTTTAGGTTTGATGCAAAAAAAAAAAAAAAAAAAAAAAAAAAATCATTAAGAATCACTTTTCAATATATTTTATTATAAATTGAGTACAATGGCAATGGTTTGATTGATTTGGTTGCTAATGTCTTACAAGAGCTATATTGAAGGTATGTATATTTTGTAATAAATATTAATAAACAATCATAAGAAACTGAAGCTATAAGATATACTTGTTTAAAAAATTCATTGGCTTCAAAAAATATAAAGATGGAAATAAAAACTCATTAACTCTTGTTAAGTCTCGAGAATGGGCGCCTATTTTTAAGAGCTTGAAACATACTGGCATTTATTTCCCGCTTCATATTTTTTGAAGCCGATGAACTTTTTTTATTAAAATAGTTATTCTTATATTTCTATACAGTTTTATAAGATATTCTAGCATTAATTCTATCTTTTTAATATTCATCATGCTAAACATAACAATTTATTCCAACTAGCTTTTACAACTGTTAAGATACTTTTTCATAAATTAAGACATTATTATTAAAATAAGCTCTAATTTTCGATTTAAAAAACTGTGTTACTAAGATTTATAAAACATTTGATTAAGAATAGAGAAGAATGGCTATGGTTTGATTTATTTGATTGTTAACGTTTTACTAGAGCCACATTAAAGGTATGAATACTGTCAGATATCCATATCTTCTGCGCAGAATAAGTTTGTTTTGACTAACAATGCGCACTTTAAAAAAAATAATAATGTTATGATACGAGCGAAGAAGGTTGTTCTAAGAAATGTCCCTTGATTTAGTTGTATTTTTTGCTCACTATTGTGCTGCTTTGTTTTATAATAAATAGCTTTATTTTGTGCGTCTAAGATATTATAATTGAAAACTCACTACGCACTATTAATGAAAAGAACTCGACAAATACTCCGCAATACATTGAAAACTATAAATACTTATTCTCCTATGTAATAAAAATTTCTTTCTACGGTCATTATAGAATATAATTTTTTTAATTATATCATTTTTGTTAAAATGATTGCGCAAACTATTTTAAAGACACACTATTTTAAAAAATTAAGTGATCGAAAAAATTTATATCCTAGAAACACATGGTTTGCAATGTAAACTTGAGAAACTAATTTCTTAAAATGACCTTGTGAGGTCAAAAAGTTTTAACCACGTTTCTCTCTAAAAAATTTAACGTTGTTTTATTTATTAATATTTAAAAAAAAATATAGCTCGAATGAAATTTAAATAGCATTTTAAAGAATGATACTTGTAGAAAATATTTATGTTCTAAATAGATCTATAGAGAGAATAAAATTAAATTTCAAGGATTTGTAAGTGGGTAGTAGTTCCATGTCAATCGAGGGCTTTTTTATCCATTAGAATATGAAGACCAGTTTTCTAGCTTTTAAAACCCTCCAGATTGTATTTTGCTAACCCTTTCGTTGAAATCCTGGACTGAATCCTCTACCACTCCTATATACTTTTGTTTTTACCTTTCACGGTAAGTACTGAGTTTAAAGCTATTACTTTATTGTAAACATCACAGTTAATTTTCGGAACGGATTTTAATTCGAAATTTCTAAGCTAAAAGTATATAGCTAAAATATATAGCTAAAGAGAAAGTAACTCGTAAATACGGTGTAAAATATTTTAAAAGCTAATGAACATTAATTGTTTACTTTTAACAGTTATGGAAAGTGATTTTAATTTTTGCTTGTAGTAGAATAATTATACGGTGTGCTCGTTCACATTTTGGACATGGAACATCCACTACATACAAATGTATTATTTTAATCTAGTTTTTTCAATACAATTTTTCATTGTAATAAAATTTTTTCGCGTTGTTGGCCAATATATTACACGCTAAGTCTTAGCAGTTTAAACCATATAATTCATATTTACAGCATAGACTGATTGGCAAAAAAGGCCAAAGTTATATTTTATAAAATACAGCCTGAAAAAATTAAATAGCATAAAATTAATGATAACGTTTTAACAGTTAAGATTTCAAATTAATTGAATATTTAGCATTTTATAATGCGTTTTTGTTGTGTGGCAAAAGTTAACATTCCTGTTCTGACACTGAATGATGCATAATTTAAACGATTTTTTAGGAATAACTTTAACCCACAAATCTTTTGACTGTGAAATAAGCTAAGCACAAGTAACAATTTCCAGCAATTTTTCTTGTTATTCAGAAAATTTAATTTTTAATTTAAAATTGTTTAAATTTTATAGAATCTCTAACAAGTGACGTCAAAGAATTTTTCTCTAAAGCAATTAAATGAATTATTTTCAATTTGTCTTTTAAAACAACATTCCCATTGGAGAAATTTATCAAAACTGCACAAATTTTCAAATTTTTGAAAATCATTCTTGTCTCACGCGTGGCATATAACAATTTCATAAAACAGAGAATTATAGCTTTTTTTGTATAATTAAATTTTACTTTCATGTCATATTTATTAAACAAATACTTGATTACTTTTACAGACTATTTGATTCTAAAACTTCTGCATATTTTCTTTCATTAAGAATTTTATATTTATAAATTTATTTTCCTAAGGCTGAGAAATATATACTTAATATATTTTAAGAAAATTTTAATAGATAAGAAAATTTATGTATTACAGTGAGATAAAAGGGCTGAAAGAATTAGATGCAAAAGAAAAAACTAAAATCATGAACTATTTTCTTACATTTATTTATTTTTTTTTAAAAAGATTTTAGAAATAAAGGAATAGGCATGTTGGCATCGTTGTAATCGAAATGACAATCGTTGACATGTTGACATCGAAAAAAAGTATTCTACATTTTAATTCCAAAGGCATTTCATTCGAACTTCAGCATGCTTTTTCTGTTGATAGCAAAACTGCATTAGAAATGTCCGTCGGAGTATAATCATGAAGGAGTGTTTATCAAAGTTTGTGTGAATATATAAATTTACCAGGATATTAAAACCAATTATAACGAAATTTTTTCTACATCAAACTACTATACAATTTAGCTTTAAAAACTTTTTATTCATTTTAAGTAGTTACTCGAAATATTTACCTACATCAAAGATTAAATAAAATGAATTTACTTTTATTACTATGAAAAGGGTGGAAATATTTCTTCCTTTTCAAGGGAAAAATTATTTAAATATATAAAGAATGTCATTCGATTAACAAAATGGACTATATTCAGTTGGAAACAGACATTACGAAACATACTGTTGTAAAAAATACCAAAGCATTTTTATCTGAGTAGCACATTAATATGAAATAGCAAGTGTAAATATAGTAAAATTTTGTCCAGAATTAAACAATGCATTAAATAATGAAAAAACAAAATTAAAGCGGTAATGTCATGATACTGAATCTAATATAAACTAAGAAATTCAGTTTTAACAATTAAAACATTTCTCTGGGAAGCTAATTTATATATGATTTCATGCACTTGAAAAAGTTCCACAAGTGATCATGGAACCGAAAATTAGTCAAGCTTGAAATGTTTAGAAAAGATAGAAACTTTTCAAAATACCTCTTTAAAAAGGAAACTTTACTCACAGCTGATTATAATATGGTATTTATAATGACGAAATTTTTTTGAGGTTGGAGTTATATGGTATAATTGATTAATTAACGGTTCTTATGAAAGCAGGATAATAAAAACTGCAGTTAAAGATGAAAACTGCATCATAATTATAATAAAACTTTTATTCAGTGGTATTTGTATACAAAATTATATTTTATCCATAAGACTTTCTAAGTGAAATAATAATTTTTGCATAATATCACCATCGAGATAAATTCCCAATGACCAGCCTAGTCAAAAGTCTTATTAAAAAGTGATTGAATTGTTCCCTACAGATAGTTAGGAGCAAGGGAAGAGATCCGTGGTTGCCGATTTATCAAAAGATAAAATAGCCCAAAACAAAGCTAACCCCCGTAATCAATATTAAATTTCAAATAATTTGGTTATAGCTAATCGCCAAAAAGGATAGAGAGAATCAGTATAACCCTGTAACTGAAACATTTTTGTGGTAAGAAAAATACAGAAAAAAAAAAAAAAAAAAAAAAGTTAGTCGCGATTCGATTTAGTCGCGATAGTGTATTAATGAGTTTTACATTTGCATTGAGTTAAAAAGTTAGCCGCTACAATGATTGTAAGAAAAGAATAATCTATTTATATTAGCTTTTTATAAAATGTAATAAAATAATTGGATTAATTTAATTAAAATCGATTAAGAAGGACTAAAAAATATATATTTAAGAAATATAAGAAATTTTGAAATGCTAGGAATTATGTAATGCCTATTGTGGCATTACAGTAATTTTACTTCAAATTTTATCTTCAAATTGCCACTTAACCAATGCACTCAATTGAATAACGTGTGTGCTACGTGTATTTGTAGGTAGGTAGGTACTTTATTTACGTCACCCTAAAGCTGCACAATGGGCTATTGGCGATGGTCTGGGAAACATCTAGGAGGATGATCCGAAGATATGCCCTTGCAATTTTGATCCTCTGCAGAGAGGATGGTCTCCCTGCTTTGGTAGCCAGACGACCTGCGCTTGAAGTCGAGCACTTTACGGTAGAACAGTTTAAAGAGGCGACCATACGTCGCTTCCGAAAACAACTTTTGCACATTTCGTCTATAGATTGTTCACAGTCGAGTACGAGTTAGCGTGGGTTAGTCTTCAATGCTGCTATACATTTACAGAAACAAATGTTCGCTTTTAAAATAATTTTTAGTTGTGTATAAGAATATATTTTATAATAAGTTTCAGTAAACTATATTCAATAATTTTATAATATATAATTTCTACTCGCTTTTGCTCTGTTATCCTGGTTTGAATTCGTCTTCTGTTGTTACGCGTATTACAAACTAATTTCATTTTAATAATTAGTGTGTACTTGTATCCTAACCTATCGATTCTTACTTAATATTGTATCTGCTTTTGATAGATTTTTTAATGTTGATCAATTGTGCTTTTTTGGTGTTTTGAAAATTTCAATATCAGGTTTGTCCAAATTTCAGATTAGTGATTTTATTGTTAAATTCAAACTGACATAAGATATTAAAGTTGTAAAAAATAACCTAAACTTACCTCTATAAAAAAGCAAGTGGTTAAAATAAAATCAACCAAAGGTCAAATGAATACTCTCAATTATTTGTAATTATTCAAAATAAAAAAATATTAACATTTAAAAGCGCAATATAACTGTCGATTTATATTGGATTTTTAGGGGCTTCAAGTGCCCATGTGTAAAATTATTTGAAGAATATTTATGCAATGAATTTAAATGTATTACTCAATGAATTTATGTTTTTGAACTACATCTTTGATTCTTTGGATGTTCAGTGAACTTTATTAATAATTGTTTAAATCAGCATTTTGATCAAACATATTTTTTTAGAATGAGTTTATAGATCTTTTAAAGATTTAATGTTTAACGATAAACTAGTCAATTCATTAACTAATCCTGGTAAAGGCAGCAAAGCTCATTCCAGAAATACTACAATAATACATTATTTGTCTGATATAAATTCAATGCTATAAATATATTTAGACAGGAAATAAAGAACAGATTTATGACATTTCCTTTACTATAGAAGTGTTCCTTTCTAAACTCCAGCTCAAGTATTAGAGAGAAACTTAGCACTTCAGGAATTTTGCACTTACCGTTCGTAGTACATAACAATCTTGATTCTCAATAGAACATGCGTACGAGAAAGCACGGATTGCTACACAAAAGTGCTAAATCTCATTTTAGCAATGCGTAAACCTTACTCGTGAGTATATAATTAAAATGTAGCGTTTTTTGAGTGCTGTGTAGTTATCTGTATAACACTAAAATTATGTGTTAGAGCATTTAAAAATGTTTAACTAGTATTAATGTTTAATTAGAATAATACGCTTAATAAAGCTATTTTTACTCAGAACAATAAACCATTTAATAATTTCATAATTTTAAGTGTTTTGTTATTTGGAATATATGTTTAGAAATTTGACCAGAATCGTAGATTTTAATCCGGAAAGTAATTTTAAAATATTTTCGTCATTCTTGTTCCGTCATTCTTTGTTATGTTTGAAATAAGATATTCTAAAAGAATTTTAAGAATATAACCAAGACTGTCGTATACATTTCGTGTTTCTTGAAAGATGAAAAAAAAAAAAAGGTTTTGTATGCCAATTGCTACTTTCAAATAAACCTTCTTTTGTAGAGAATATACGAAGATGAATGGGTTCGATTACGAACGGTTTTCATGAGATGGAATCCTTTTCGGTATAAAATATTTTAGGTATGATTCGAATTTTCGCTGACTAAATAAATATTTTTTAATCTTCGATAGGTATCAAATTTTTTATTCAACTGTTAGGAAATTTTATATAAATTCGAATTGAACTTCAAATTATTTAAAAAATAAAACAATTTTGCTAAGAACTTTTTATGCTACTGTTATATAATTTTTTATTAACTTATAATTATGTCAATTATCAATGTATTAAGACAGCAATGAATCTTTTGATAGGTTTACATTTAAGTGGAATATCCTTAAACTAATCTTAAGGTTTTATTCACTATTTAACTAGATAGAGTAATAACCGATTAAGTCATATAATTTAATTTAGGGGAGTGTCGGGTACCCCCGCCCAGCGGGTACCCCAGCCCACTGTCAATTTCAAATGTATAGAATATTTTTTCAAGTCAATGGGCCATCGGACATTAATTGTTGTATTAAAAAAGATTATTTTCAAAGTTTCAAGTATTTATGAAGCTGGTAACATGGTAAACAATAGTTTTGAAAATATGTTGAATACAGTAGTCAAATTTTTTAAATTTCTTTTTTTTTTAAGTTAAACTATTCTTTTTTTGGTTTATTCTTTTTGCATTATTTAATTAGATGATAAAACAATAGAAACATACAAAAATAGTGATTATTACTCAATATTATACAGAAATATAAGCAATACTCCTTAAGTGGGCGGGGCTACCCGACTCTGTCCTACATAAAAAATGCTACGATTTGCTGCGGCGATATTTTATTCCATCCTCAGATTAATTATTGTTACACCGATTTTTTATGGCTTATAATATTTCTTTAGCGTGTTTATTTATATTATATCTATTAGGTATCTGTATTACCGTTTCATTGCTTTCACATTGAAGTACGTTTTGTCAAAAAACTGGGGACTACCGCTCTTCTGAACAACTTTTCACCACTTGATTCTCGGTGGTAGCGATTAAAAAAAGGTACAATTTATTCATTTTAAATTGAAGCTAACCATTATTTGGTTCAATAGTAGGAAATTTCGAAAACTTGATAAAAAAAATTCCTTTTAAACTGGTTGCTTTTGAACCATTGACTAATTGATTAGAACTACGTTTTGGGAAGCAGGCACATCCACAACTATTATTACTAAACATTTCCACTAAAAATGTTAGTTTTGGAGTAAACAAGCAGGTAGCACTTGGCACTTGATTGCAGAAGGCAGGAGCAAAGTATCCTTACTCACTTAATCAGTTTGTATCTGAATTCTTTGACATTTATTGAGGGTATGCCTTGAAACTCGTAACAAATGATCTCCGAAAAGTCATTCCCATGACCTTACTAGGCAAGACCTTATCAGTAATCCATTATTGATGGTTTTGGATTTCTTCAGGGTGTACAAAGTCGTAGATCTTGTTTAGCCCCACTAATCTTTAGGAATGAGCAACCGCAACTGTGCTAGGATGAGGAACCGAGTTTTGAGGGCTAGATAACGGCTAACCAGACTTTTCTGTATCAATTCAGAAAAATCTATTGAGATCAGTGGTTGAGATATATCTCATTAGAATATCCAATATTAATTGTTAGCCTGCAGAAAAAAAACCAGACAATGTTAAAAACATTTAGGGCTGAATTTCGAAGATCTTTCTTTGAAGAAAATGAAAAAGCGACAGTTTGAGTACTATAAAACTCGAAGTAAAGCTATCATTTTAAAACTATCCTGCCGTAATTTTAAGTTTATTTTCCCACCTAGATGAAAGGTATAAAAATCAATCAGTAACTCTCATTTTTGCAAAGTGTAACGATCGCATATAATGCAGCGTTGGAATAACTGTTTAAATAAAAAAATGTAGATCAAAAAGAAGATCAAAGAAGACAGACGGTTTCTGTCAATTTTTCGCAGAAATGAAGATTGGATTAAAATCTTGTGCATTTTGAGGATAATAATGTGGGAAATTTATTCTCCACGAGAATTAATACACAGTGAAGTTTAACGGTGGTGGAGAAAAACGGTTCCTGCCCACACGTAGACAGAAAGAACAAACAAAAGTATAGTGAAAAAGACGATGGGAATATTAGTGAGGATCGGAGAGAAATTTTAGGAAGAAACTGATTTTGTCCATCCTGATTTTCAAACTTTTTTCTTTTCTCAACTTCAAAAATTTTTAATTTAGTTTTTTTAATTTCTTTAGGACATCCATTAAATTTCTTTAGGACTCAGGACATCCGTGTATATTTTTATTTTCACGATTTCAATCATATTCTCGCTCCTCAAAATTTTAAAACTTAGAAATTCGTTTTTCTCATAATCAGTTTTCATGGACATGAATCATTTTTCGTTCTTGATCTTCAAGTGATTTTTATTTTCACGAAACTGTAGTGTCATATTATTTTGCACCATTATCAAAATTAGCACAGTAGTAGCTGGATAAAGATGGATGACTGATTAGTTTGCAAACCCGAGCTTATTCTAGTCATTTCAGTGCAGTCCTTGGAGTTCACTAATAATCAGTAATCTAATTTTAAAACCGTTTGCGTTGGAATGATTTATGAAAATTTTGAGTTTCAGTGAGAAGCAGGTTGAATTCCTACCAATAACTCTCCGTCCTTTTATTTTATGTTGTATTTTCTAATCATGCCTAGTCTGTCTTGTAAATGCTATGCTTTTGATCAAAATCGTATTTTAAATCAAGAAACGAGTAATTCCCTCAGTTGAATAGAAGAATGTTTTTTCATCGCGTTTTCCAGCAAATTAAGCAATTGCATGCGAAAAAATTTGCTTTTCTGAGAGATGTTTGATAATAAAACTACATTCATAATTTTTACTCTCGCACTAGCCACAGTGCTGACCAAAAATATCTTCCGTGTTAGACAGATCATGGGTTAGAGACTTCTTGCCCCAGGCTAACCATGGGAGGTTTTAGTGGTTTTTCTTTTCTTCTCCATATAACACAAAAACAGGTTAGTCTCATCAAAGAGTCCTCCACTAAGGCTAATTTGTCCCAATGCTTGATCCAATAGTTCCCTTGTCTTTTGAATCAGGTTCAAAATTACAAGGCTACAGAATGGAACATTGATAGCCGTTAGCTCAGAATTAGGTCGGCTGTTCAACGACGGTTGTAAAATAAATTAAAATTATCTTACAAGGAGCAGTGGAAGCTCAGAGAAGAGAAGGTTCGCTTCCAGATGAGGTGACCTGGGATCGAATCTCTGCGATGGCTGGTCGATACGAATTCTGCACTAGGCTTTCACCGATCGCAGTGCTGACGAGAAAATATCCTTATTCGTAGACGGGTCAATAGGTTACAGTCCCCGTATCGTTGGACTAACGGTGGGGGGTTTTCCTGGTTTTCCCCTCATGTAACGGAAATGCGGGTTAGTTCCCTCAAAAAGTCCTCCACAAAAGCCCAATACTTGATCAGAGCCGCGGTTGCTTAACGGATAGAGCCTTCCTATAAGGTGAACTGGATTCGAATCTCAGCGATAGCTGGTCGATTCGAATTTTGCACCCGACTCACACCGACCACAGTGCTGACGTAAATTATCCTAACAGGTAGGCGGATCATGGGTTAGAGTCCACTTTCCGTTAACCTAACCGTGGAAGGTTTTCGTGGCTTTTCTTTCTATGTAACGCAAATGCGGGTTAGTTCCTTTAAAAAGTCCACCAGGAAGGCAAATTTCTTCCAACAGCTGATCCAGAAGTTCCCTTGTCTTCTGGATTTAGCTCAAAATTTCAAGGCTACGGAGTTGAACATTAGTTGTCGTGAATCCAAAAATTGGGTCTTTTGCTTAACTGCGATTATAAAATAAATTAAAAAAAAATACTTGATCAATGAGTTCACTTGACTTCTGAATTGGGTTAAAAAATTACAAAGTTACGGATTTGAACATTGATAGTTGTAAACTCATAATTGGGTCGGCTGTTCAAAGACGGTTATAAAATTCTTCTACAAAATTCTAAATTACACCGAGTTCAAAATTACAAGACTACAGAGTTGAATATTGGTAGTTGTAAACTCAAAATTGGGTCAGCTGTTCAACGACGGTTACAAAATAAAATTATACCACAAATAAAAACGTTTGACCAAATTTTTGTATCATTAAAAATGCGACTAAAAAAATAAAAAAACTAATGCTAAAATAAATTTTTTTAAATATTCTACCAATATTGAATAACACAAACCATTCTCTTAAAACCAATTTTCTTTTCATTTTCCCCAACATTATTGATGAGCTTACATAACTTTTCTTTTGACCTGAGAGCTTCATATTTTTGTTAAAATTAAAGAAAAAAAAGTTGAAATAAAAAAAATAAATAAACTCAGAGAAACTATATATTAACTATATTGTCTCATCCTCAAATTTAGCAATTTTACAGTTTCGGCAGACAAAACTATAAACTTGCCGAATTCGATTAGTTATTAAAAACTTAAATTTCTTCGCCTAATCGATTTATTAATCTCATTACTCTTTTTTGTTCTACTCATATTGTGACACAGACAATAATATTGTGGAATAATAAGAAAATACATATTAGAAAAATAAAAATAAATGCTATTGACCCAGTAAAAGGAAACCGGCCGCTATCGTTAGTCCAGAAAGTTCCATTTTCGCTTTTCTAAAATGTATCAGTATAATACAAATCGTTAAAATCATTATCAAATCATCAAAGTATTTTGAGCTATACTATAATGAGCATTGTTCAGAATTATACAAACCTGATTAATTCAGACCACAGAAAATACAGTAAAACATTTTATGGTGTGCAATGCTCAGCTAAAAGGAATGAAGTAGGTTATCTAATTATAGATTTAATTAGCACTTATAAGTTTTCAATAAATCAGATTATAATGGCATTTTTAGAACTCGAAAAGTATTAGCTTCGGTATGATTTTTATGTTTGGACTACCAAACTATATTCATATCAGTTTAGACTGGTTTTTTTTAAAGGCAATTAGCACGTCATTTATAATATGAACGTGAATTCGGCTATAATACAGCACACAGAAATTTTTTAAAGAGGTTAGATATCGCTGATTTCAGAGTTTTAAATATTATCAGTAATAACTCAAAAACTATTCTAACTAAACTAACTAACTCGTCACTGATATCAATGATTGGTTTACATTAAATAATTAGAAGAAAAGTTCTAATACTTGTACAGAATACTTCTATAAACGCTGATTGACTGACATTCAAGATATCGATTTTCAAACTTCATGAAATTATGCTTAATAGTCAATATGTAGCGTGAAATAAAAGATATGACATAACCAAGGAACCGAATTAATAATATTATTATAATCGGCGTTAAATAGCTGACCCAACTCTGAGTTTACGACTATCGATGTTCAACACCGTAGCCCTGTAATTTTAAACCCAATCAATAAGACAAGGGATCTCCTGAATAAAGTATTGAGACAAACTAGCCATCATGGAGGACGTTTTGATGGAACAGCATTTGCGTTACACGGAGAGGTAAAGCACGAAAACCTCCTATGGTTGACACGACGGCAAGGGGATTCTAACCCATGATTCGTCTACCACTGAGGATATTAAATGTTAGCACGGGAACTGGGAGCAGAATTCCACTTGGAGTCGAAACTAGATCTCCTCATTGTGAAGTGAGAGCTTTATCCCCTGAGCCATCGCTGTCAATTCAATGATCAATGATAGCAACCTTCCCCCAAATTAAATTTTGTCTAATAGTTTCTAAGATAATGGGTTTTTAAATATAAATGAAGCAGAATAGGATCTATCACCTGAACATTACTCAGCATTTATTACTGAAATAATACATGAACTAAACTAAACTCAGTGTCTCGACAGCCAATTGAGGGCCAAGGCCTACTGTGCCCATCTCAGTTTTCTTGCCTTGGGCTCTGGGGTGCAGAAGCAGATGTTCCGGTTAGGTGGTTAGCCGAACGCGAAACCCCCAGTGTTTAGTTCCCAAGCATGCTTGGTACTCATTTATCGACCCACTGAAGGGATGAAAGGCTGAGTCAACCTTGCCCGGCCCGAGGATCAAACCCTTGACCTACGACACTGGAGCGCGAAGCGCTACCACTAAGCCACTGGGCGTGAAGTAATACATGAGCATTATCTTATTTCATTAGACATCAAATATTTTGCCATTAACTGTTGAAACAAAATGTGGTATGAATTAGGTTCTAAAGAAATATCCAATAATTTTTATAAATAAAAAAAAAAAAACTCCTCATATATTATACATGAATAAAAAACTAAAGTAGAACATAGCTGTTTTTCTGCCAGTTTAACTGCAATGCTTTGGAGGTTAAAATTATTGTAATAGGTAGAAGTCCAAGTACAAGTAAGAAATAAATCATACTCCGTTAAAAGGTTATCTGTCCTCTTTCTGTTATTGTATTTCAGGATAATGTATCTTGATACTGCAAGTTAGAATCCAATTAAAATTATATCCTCTTAAATTATGATAAGTTTTAGAACGCGTTTTTTTAACCAATTACATTCTCATTATAAACCAAATACACACCAATTGCACAGTTGCAGGCTATTTTAAAATTATTAATAGTTCTATTCGTTTGCGCTTTATACATTTTATATTTTAAAAAAATATTAACCTTCAATGCAGCATAATCAGACCAGCAGAATAAAAATTGTCTAGTTCCAGTTTAAAGATTATTAAAATAACCAACATTTTGCAACGGAGTCTCTAAAAATATATGTAACTCTTTCTTTTTATTGTCTTCAGGATCCCGGATACTTCATACGTAAAAATAATATCATGCAACCTTTTTATGAAAACTTTTTATGTTTCTTTGAATTTCAGAGTAGGATACTCAGATAATGTATTAGCTTAAGTGTCTATAGACAACAACAACAAAAAAAAAATACCGTTAGCATTCTAACCATTAAATAGACATTATCGTAACAGATAATTTTTTATAAGAAAAAAAAATTAAATAAGGTATTTAGTATGTAATAATTCTAATAATAAAATAAACAAAAATAATAAATAAAAGTAATCATAATGTTAAATTTTTTTTGGAAATAATTAAGTTTTTAGCGAGGAAACAGTTGTGCTCTTTTAAAATAAATTCACCGCATCTATACGTTAAAAAAATACTTTAGACAATGTAAGTCTTATTTCAAGTGAGTTGAGATTACTTGCTACAGTATTAGATACGGTTCTATAACTTCACAATATAATTTTTGCATTAAAGATTTCTTTTTATTCCAGATATGTAAAACATCTTTTAAAAGTTAAATAAATTCCAAAATTATCAAATAAAATTTATTCAATAAAATTATCAAACATAATTTATGATAAAAGTATTAGGAACAATGCTAATGTTTCACCAATATCCGTCTTTTAATCAAAAATTTTTTAATCAAATGATAATTTATACAGAAATAGTAGTTTTGAAAAAAGTCGAAACAATTTTTCGAAACCGAAACTAAAAACCAGTTCTTATTTTTTTTCTAAGAATTTAATTGTTCTTGCATTAAAAATCAATGATGCTAATGCATCAAATAGAATATTTTCTATCATGTAATTAATGTAATTAAATGAACTATTTTGTTATGAAAAACTAACGACTAACATACATCACTTTACGTTTAATGAGAAATGCCATATTAAGGATTCAGTTCAAGACGTTGTTTGGAACGCTGAGATGCAGGGGATGATGGTCAACGTAGTGATCTACATCATTACTAATTCTGAAGAAGTTGCCTCACGACTGAGTGGTGCTGCCATCTGTATTTGGGGTTCTACGCTAAGACGTACTTTCACCCTTGAAGGGCTGTCTTGTCAAACGAAAGGCGTATCTTCCTGACTTATTTGTAAAAACTCAAGGGCTAGCCAGCTTGGCTTGTCCAAGTGTCATAGAAATATTAACAACACAAAGAGAACAAATTTCACAAAAATAAGACATTTTTATTTCCACTTTCACTACTCTCATATCCATTGCATAAACGCAAATTTCTTAAAATGTATTTGGATTCGAACGTTGAACACATTTCTAAGAGAAGATGTTTTGGCTAGATTTCAAATATATTACAAGCAGAGAAACAGTGGACGTTACACAGCTATTTTTATGAAATGGAGAAGGAAGAAATATATATGTATTTGAGTTACAATCATTAGACACAGTATTTGAAAATCACAATAAATATTAATATTTTAATTTTGATATGATAGTAATTTGTGTCTAGATAAAAATACATCGTCTCTTAAAATACATTAATAGCACATAAATTATCTATTATATATTCTTAACACTATTCCCAAAGCTATGACTTAAGGGGTTTTATATAGGATCACAGTATAATCTTCTAGCAGCAAAATCTGAAATATCTTATATTTTTTAAAATATTTTATGTAGGTAATGAAGCAATAGAACATTTCAAAATAGAACTGCTTAAAACGCAGAGCTACGTAATTATAAAATGCTTTCAAAACGTGCGTGAACGTCTTAGTAGGTGATTGTGATGTGATATATTTTCCAAACAGATAAGCGTACTTTCAAAAGTATAATGTTTCGTTTGGAAAAATAATGATTTATACAAATTCTTAAAATGCTAATTCAGAAAATACTTTTTTTTTTTCAATTTTATATAGCCTGTTGCTTTTTTATGTCAAGTATGTCACTATATCAATGAAGAAATAATTACCACTCTATATCGTAATGAATTCCGATCAAAAGATTTATTAACCACCTTATTCCGTAAATGTGTTCAGATATTAAATTAAACGTTAAGAGATATTAGGTATTATAAGAAGAGAATTCAGATATTCTATTAAACGTAAATTATAAATAACTGGTTATTTTTTAATTTAAGTGGTTGTTATCGTTTACCTCATCTTCGAAATTCTTCGACAACACAACTTTTTAGAAAATAATGTGTGATAATATTTAAAACACAAATAATTAAAGTTTCAACTTAAAATACTATATTATAATCTACACATACATATAATACAAACACATGACATTCTTGAAGACAAATTGTATAAATAGTAAAAACAATTTGCACAACAGGCATTATTTTGTGAGTCAATATAAATAATATGTTTGAAACAATTTTCAGAGATCTGACTTAAACGAAACGGTTGAATGAATCACACGTAGAATTCGCAAACATAAACTGCTATGTCTTCAATATTATTTTTGAATATTATTTATTGAAACTTTAAAGAAATATTTAAAATGATTTAAAAACTGTGTCGTGGGAAGATATTGTTGACTATTCCTTTAGCGTCAAATATTTAAGTCTGAAATAAGGGATTTTACAATTTCGTCTAATTTCAAGTTTAATACTATATTATTAAAAAACACATTGTAAAATGGCAGTTTGCTTTTCTGGTTTACTACTGCATCAGTAAAATTATTCATTTTTACGAGTCTCAAAGTAGCACTAAAACTTGTCACATGAAGTGGCTGCTTTTAATAAATTAAATTTATTCTAATACTCATACTAAATTTTGAAATTTTGGATTATTGATGATTTTTTAAACTAAAAAGGCAGTCCCCTCATTTAGTTAGTAAGTAAAATTATTTAAGCAGTTTTTCCACAACTAGTTATATGAGCCAGCAGCTCATGCAAACAACTTTAAAGTAAATTACTTTTTGGTTCAGAAATATAATATCAATTTAAGTATTTCAAAGAAAACAGTATTAAATTATCTTCTAATCCTTACGTATGAACAATTTAAGTAGTCCACTACGTAGCATTTCACAGATGACGTAACATTAAAAACATATTTTTACAGCACCAAAATAAAATTATGGACTCTAACACGATGTGACATCGAGTCATGCCCTTTTCATTTCATGTTCATAGGTATAAGAAACTTTTATGTGCGTTTTTATGAATATTATGCAGATATCAATATTAAAGTCTTTTAATGTGGTTGAATTATTTATTTGTTGTGGATTTATAATGAGTTTTTAGTTATGTTGGTGAGTTATTTATCGTAGAGAGTTTTTGTTTCTTCATAAAACCGCATTTTAAAGCCAGAAATTTTTGTGACTTTTTCAAGCAAACTATGTCTAAATATATTTAAATTTATATTGAAAAACATAACGAATTTCTTATTGTTTTCACCTTCCTACTACATTTACCACTTCTACTTTTGTCAACAACCTTTTCACCTCACTATCTTTAAGTAACAAAGTTAATCCCAAGTTTGGAATAACTAGTATCAAACTAGCATACAGAATTTGAAGCTATTTTCGTAGAGAATGAATTGTTATATCTTAGACAATTCAGTTATATACTTTTAAAATATACGTCATATAATTTAAAAATGTTTAGAATATTTAAGCTATTTAAAAAGTTATTTATGCTATTATTTAAACTATTTTCGTGTTTTAATGTAAATTCATTGCTAATGAAGATAAGTTATTTGAAATATTTGCTAAGGTGGATTGCATAGTTTTTCTTAGAATATAATACGATGATTTAATACGATCAGTTCAAGAATCAGTTTTGTTTTTTATAATTTTTAGGAGAATTTATTTTGAAAATGAAACTAAAAATGGAGGGAAATCTTTTTTATTTTAGGTTTTATGACTTGGAAGGATGAGTTTGAGAACACATAAAATTTTAAAATCCTTAATGAAATTCATGAATATTTCAGGAAAAGTAAGCTTAGGAATTTATTGAAGTTTATTTTTATTCCTGAATGTATTTTGTTTCGATAATATGCTTATGTAAATTAAATATTTACTGAAAAAAATATTGAATATTAGTTCAAAGAAAAATTGTTTATAGAATTAGAAAAAAATTATGCTTTTAATGACAGTTACGCATTTTTAAAAGCATGAAAATTCATGTATATTACATTTAAGCTAGTGACCGGCTTCACTCGATACTAATAGAGTTGTATTTTTAAAAAAAAAAATAATAACTTGAAATTGTATGTGGAGTAATATCTATAATTGCTTAACTATTTAACTTTTCATAGTGATAACAGATTAAACAGATTAAAATTTCTGTTATTTTATACAATCAAAGAATGATATTTTTTTGTCGTTTGATTTAGAAGTGTTTGGTGATTAAAAATATAAAATAACTGTAACTTGTTGATTTTTAATGCGTATATTGAACTAAAACTGCAATAGAAAACCTTCCATGCAAGTCTAAGTGATATAAAACATTATTACTCTTGACTTAATTACATTTGTAAGCAAGCTTTACAATAAATTGCGGTAAAGATTTTTTTAAGCTCACATTGAGAAACATGTTTGAACGTAAATCAGTGGTGACGTATTATCAGCTCATCTTCAGCTTAGATATGTAAAAATACATAAAATTAACAAGCTGTTAATTTTAATGCAATGAAAAATGAATATAAATGAAAAATATTTAAAATTTGGTATTTGTACGTAGTAAAATGAAATATCCTGCAAAGATTTTGAGCGAATTACTAATTTGTCAGTTTGAAAATTATTTACTCTGCAAATTTTTTAGGAAATAAAACATATTTATAATTATGGATAATATAGAAGTATTGAAAACTAATAAAAATAAAGATTATAGTACCAGAACTATTCAAGATTCAGTAAAATACATTTCTATGCATATCCTTATTATGGTGCTTTGTTTACGATAACATTGTCTTTAAAGCTTGATTCTTGGATTAAAGTGATCGAATTTAGATTATTTTGATAAAAAGTTTTTATGGGGTTAACTGTAAATTGATGTTGGCACAATAGAGTTAATAAGGTTACAAAGAAAGGGTGCAACACTTAAACGCTAACGCATATCTAGTTTAGTATTGGTTTAAGTAATGACAATAAAAAAATGATAACTACTGACTTTATTATTATACGTTAGACTGAACCAAAAAAAAAAAAAAAAAAAGCCAAAAGGAGTTATATTAAAATGTGTTTACTTAACATTTCCCGAGGTTGTTTGGCTCTTAGTGGTACAGCATGTTAAGTGACTTAGTTGTTAGAAACATTCTGCTGAAACTTTTAACACATGGTGGTTTTGGTGATAATGATGCAGTTATAAATATTTGGTTAACCATGAGTATACAAATTTTGAATATCTCATCTGATAACACATAAGTTCTTTTGGGTGAAACATTTGTTTCTGTTGCCTTTAAACATTGTATAAATCTGTCCATTATGACACATTTAGTTAATGAACTAATAAACACCTAAAACTTAAAATTATATGCAAAATAATAAAAATAAGCACAACTTTGATGATTTTATGCTAATATAATCAATTTCCTATGAACCATTTAAGCACTTTATAGTTACAGGGAAGGTACCTCAAATGACACTCGCCAATCACGTTTATAGTTTTATCCGTCGATACGTTTGAACAAAAGATAATGATATATGACAGGGGAAAAAAAATAGCAATAACATTTAATTGAGATGTTTGGCATAAAAAAAAATTTTTTTTTCATCTAGTGAAAACACGTTTGATTAACATCTCCTAGAAGAGAGAAGACCTCCCCACGGATACATTTAGCAGTCCATTGTAACGAACATAAACTGCGCAGTGGAGGTAATTACTAAATATATCATTGCATCTGGACTACTGAATGATCAAATTTCTTGTTTATGTTAACCCATGCAGAGGCCTTCTCTTTTCTAGTTGATATTAGTTTGATCCATTCAAGTTTTATTCAGTTAGTTCTGTATAAAACTTCTGTATAAAACTGCTTGGCACTTAAATCTGACTTTGCGGTAAATAATTTAAATTCCAGAATTGTTTGAGGCAGTTAAGTTTAAAATTGACTTTTTTAAAACGTATATGTTTGTAGCAATAGCAAAATATGTAAAATTTCTTTCTTGTGTCTGTGTTTGGCAAATTACATTTTGCGAGTTTGGGATCTTATTTCTTAAGTAGTCTTGAATTTTACTAACAGATAACTAAAATGCATCGCATTTCATTTATAACCCTAACATATTAAATATCTTTATTTTCAAGACAAATCTTTGGATCCTTATGAATATAAAAAATTATCATATATATATTCAGCTGATTACTGCTGTTCTAATAATCTATAAAACTACTTTATAAAAACTACTTTCTGACTCCATTATTATGATGACACTTTTGAAGTTTTATAATACACTTAAATTTGGACAAAAAGCTGATTTAAGTTTTTAAAACAGAAACAAAAATATATTTTTTTAATAATAACTATATCGATACGTTCATATTGTCCACACTCTAACTTTTTCAGCTACTATACACCAATGAAATTGGTCTTTAAATGTCTCTAAAATATGCAAGTCATCAACGAAGTTTTCTATTAGGTCATCAAGCTCATCTTGTTCAAATAAATGATGATATCTATGCATAGCAACAGAAGCACCTTCTTCATGTACATTTCCATAAGAATAATTTATATTTTGGGGCATTGAATCACCCAGCTTATTTTGTGTTCCTTGAGTAGAACTTTCTTCAGAATAATTATTTAGTTTTGATCCAAGTTTATTACTGTCTTTACTCACAGAATTAAATCTACTGGAGTTCAGGGAATATTGTTTTTTAGCAGCAAATTCCTGGCATGAATGAATATTTATAAATGAAGAATGCTTCGGTTTAGCACCATTTTGGATTTGTGAAGCAAATATATTTTTATTGGAATGTTTTTCGACACAATCGGTTTCTGATATGTAATTGGTGTTTTTCTCTGTTTCGTTTTCAAAATAATCACTTGAAAAGTTATTATGATCTATTAGTGGAAGTTTTGATGATGATGATTGAGATAATAATTTAGTTTGGACGTTTTCTTTGTAAACAATATTTTCAAGCTCCTGAATTTTTAAATTTGAGTTATCTTGATATAAACCTTCAGTGACATTTTTATCTTGGATGGGGTGTTTGTAAGAACGCAAGTTGTTATTTGTAAGTTGCAAACAAACTTCACATTTTTTATCAATATGCTGATTATACATTGTCTCTGACATATTTAGAGAGAATTTTCGACCTACTGTTCCCATTCTACTATAAGGTGTGAAATCCTCATTTTTTATTTTCATGTGCTTAGTCTTTGTTGATTGGTCACTAGCATGGTCATCAGATATTTCCGTCTCACCTTTTAAAGTAAAAACTAAATTCTTATGAGCAGAACCACGAGTTTCATCCAGATTCGTTGATTTGTTTTGTTCAAAAATTCTGTTGTGCGGAGTGCTTGTGCTTAAATTTCTTTGTATAGAGTTTTCAGTACAAAATATCTCATTTATTTTAACAAATTCTGGGAGAATTTGAAACTGCCTTGTTGCTTCTGTTAACTCCTTTAGACCAGAAGTATTTTTTTCACTAGGCGGGGAATTAGAGTTCTTAGTTGTAATATATGATATTTCAGAATTAAGATAATTTAATTTTAAAGGTGGTTTTGCCCTTTTTTGAGTGTGTGATAATGTTTTATCAATATTTGTGTCTACTGGCGGGTAATTATGGTCATTAGGAATGGACGTGTTTTGAAAATTGGAACGCAAAACATCGTACTTATCAATGCTATGGCATTCGAATGCTAACATATCATTGATGTCAGGTGAAGCTTGTGGTTTTGCTAGGTCAAATGCTTGAAAGTCGTTGATTTTACTAGACAAAACATGTTCCTGCTTTGAGCTCCTATAATTTTTTAAATTCTCAAATACACTTTCATTACCTATTTCAAAGTTTAGATCACGTATCAATTTTTTGTCAAACAAAGTTTGTGAAGTATTTTCTGTCCCAAAGTTTTTTAAGGCTATACCAATGTCTGTATCTTGGAGCATTTTTACTCTTAGCTTTTCTTTACGTTTTTTTGATGCAGATTTTACTCCATGAAATTGTCGCATGCTCTTTTTTAAAAACACATTACTATTGCTTACGTCATCATTTGAATTCAAAGGAAGGCTATTAAGATTCTCAATTGAATTGTAGAACAAATCCCAACTAAATCGATTTTTTGATGTGCATTTGCAAATACAATATTCTTGATAGAATTCAGATAAGTTGTAGAGCTCTGGCATTGATGTATAAGTTGACAAAAAACTATTATCATCTGGCTCAGCGTCATAAAAAGGGCCGATGGGTTTAAGGTATGGTGTCCTATAAAATGCATTCTGTAGACTGTCATTGCGCTTGGAAGAAATATTTTGGCCTGAAGATGATCTAACACTAAATTTGCGATTGACTTTTAGCTTATTTTGACTCGCCATATCTATAGTTTCAATATTTCCACACAAAATGGGTGCGTTTTGAAATTGTTTATTGTAAAGCTGACCAATAGAATTTTTCTCTTCATCTAAACATTCATCTTGAAGGACATTATTTTGGTGAGAAAAACTGTCATGATATGGAGCACTGTTACAGTTTTCATTGAATTTTAGAGTTATTTCATCAAATTCAACATCATTCAAGTTAGAACTTAATGGAAGTTTACTTAGTTCACTTATTTTTAAGGAGTTAGTTGTCTGCGCAGATAAGCACGAATTTTTAACAGTTACATCTCTGTCAAAAGGATTCCTATCCAAAAACGTTTCACTACAATTTATTCCAGAGGTGTTAAAATCGCCTTTTGTCCAACTAGTTAGAGTTTCGTTGTTTACGGAAGAATTCAGATTATCATATTCGAAGGATTCTAAGGAATGGTATTTCTTATGTTTACTTAAACAACCACAAATATCACTAGTGCTTGGATATTTTGGACAAATATGGTTCGGAGAATTTTTTTTATTGTAATATGGTAGTGTACCATGATTTTGTGAAAGGTCTTCTATTATTTGAGGTGCATTACCATTCATAACGTCTGAATTCGAAACACAAGGTATGTTCTGATTTTCTGGTTGGTAGATATTA
This sequence comes from Parasteatoda lunata, assembly GCA_949128135.1. NCBI lineage: Eukaryota > Metazoa > Arthropoda > Arachnida > Araneae > Theridiidae > Parasteatoda > Parasteatoda lunata. Next base: position 17,332,631 of record OX421980.1, on the reverse strand, counting down.
GGCTTTACGGTTTCAATCTTTAATACAGAGGATTCTAAGAAGTAATCTATTATCTTTTCTGCTTCACTAACTGACATTTCCATTTCTCTAATTTCTTCGAGAGTTTGAAAGGTGTCAAGTGAGGAACTGCACGTGGCTGTTGTTTTAGATCTTGCTAAGTTTTGTTTCCTTATTTTGCTTTCTTTAGCAATATCCTGTAAAGATATTGTTTGACTTTTTAAATCTGAACAAGATTTCACTTCTTTACTCGACCACAGAGAAGGAATAGTTTTAAACGCATCACTTAAAGATCTAATTAATCGTTTGGGTTTCTTTCGCTTTTGGTGGTAATGAGGTTTTGGAATTTTTTCAGTAGAATGGCACCAAAGTTTTGTTTCGTCATTTAGTTTTGTTTGATGATCAAGAGGTATGTCTATTTGTTCATCAATATTTAAAAGTTCGATATAGTTGTCATCCATTTTTTTCTGGATTGAGTCATCCTGCAAAGTAAGAACATAATAAAAATCACATTCATTGTTAATAGCTCTAAATATATAATTTATGTCATATATTAAAATGTTTTTTGAAATATTAAAGCATAGTTAAAAATATATTAACTAAGAAAGATTAAATTGAAATAAACTGTGAACAAAAAATAAAGCTTATTTTATTGCATAAAGATTAACGAGTTACGATGGAACGATTGGTTTTTCACAATCTTATGAGGGCTGGTACTTACACCGTAATGAAGTAAAACAGAAGTTCAGCCAATTTAATTAAAACACCCTTTATTTCTAAAATAATAATAGGAGATCTGTGGCTGCAGAAGCTGTTTTTAAAAAGGTATGTAAATGTTTAAATAAGCAAAATTACAAAACCTCTGAAAACTGTTTTGTGAGTAACAGTTACCAAAATGTAAAAACTATTTTTTTAATAGAATAAACACAAAACCATTTCTACTCATTAATTTTATAGTGTTTTTATTTCATCTTATATTATTATTTTATCTTTTATTTTTGTGCCATTTATTCTATACTTAACCATATATTTGAAATCATTAAGTTCTACTATATAATATATAATTAATCCATGTTGTACTGATTTTAATTTATCTTATCCATCTTAACTTTATTTAACTTTTAAACCAGGTATGTTGAAATCTAGATGTATTTAATTTGATTCAGATTAATCTATTTATTGAAGTTTTAATTCAGCCAGTTCATTGATCTTCTCCGCCGTATTTGATCCACCACTTTATGTTTACTAATTTTGACCTCAACATCATCTAAGTCTAAACGAAGTATATTTTTTAAGCCATTTAATATATATTTTACTTTATAATTTTATAACCGTCGTTGAACAGCCGACCCCAATTTGGGTTTACGAATACTAATGTTCAACTCCATTGCCATGTAATTTTGAACTAAATCCAGATGACAAAGAAATTCCTGGATCAAGTATTGGAAGAAATTTGCCTTCTAGGAGGACTTTTTAATGGAACCAACCCGCATTTGTGTTACAGGGAGAGGAAGACCACGAGAATCTCCCACGGTAAGCCTGACGGCAAGGGGACTATAACCCATGATCTATCCACCACTGAGGACATTTTCACTTCAGCACTGTAGTCGGTGCAAGCCGGATGTGAAATTTGCATTGACCAGCCATCGCTAAGATTAGAACCCGGTTCACCTCATTGGAAGGCTAACTCTCAATCCCCTGAGCCATATCGGAAATTCCATTATAGTGAGTGTTGAGTTAACGTTTTCGGTGTTATTTTTAAAACTTCTAAGAGTTTAGAGAAAATGTAGAGAAATGTGTACTTTCTCATATTCTTCGCTTATTTAAAAAATTAGAAAAGTTTTAATATATAATCTTAATAGTGAACCCAAAATAATTTTAGTAACCTTATAAATTAGTTTTAGTATTATCATTACCCAGGCTATTGCTCTATTTTCTGTTTGATATAATCGATGACCATATCCTTCTGTTGGAGAAGTCACAATGGCTGAGTCCACCATGTCCCTAGCTGTATTGTTGGATATACAATCCGCACTAGTGGTGGAAAGTCGCCGAAATGCGTTGCGGACAAAGTTGTAACAATATTGCATGGGAACTGAATGCTGAGAGTTTGGTACACCATTAGAATATTGAAAATCACAATCAAGACTTTTAGATTTTTTATCAGCAGCAAGGTTTTGTTTAGTGTTGAGGAATCTTTGGGAATGGTTTATTTTGGAAACAATGTTTTGGTCTTCCTCATCATCACTGGAAGGTAAACTGATAGAATCATCACTTTCATCTCCAAGGTCTCCTTCACCACTATCTTGTGTCAGGAGGGAGTCTTCTGAAACAACAAAAAATAATATTCCCTTTATTCAATAAATATTAATTTACGTAAAGAGATTCTGGTTAAGAAGTTGAATTTTAATATTACCTATCCTATGAGGTTAATGAAATATATAGTTAATAGTTATAATAAAGATATGATAGTTTAAATAAAAATGGTTAATACGGTGGCCAACATTCTTTCTGGTATAAATACCTAGTATTTTATTGTAAATGTCTGTTATTTACTTACGTTACGTATGTATTGCTCTCTAATTTGAAATTTTCAACATATACATATCACATTAGTAAAACTGTAGTAGTAATTTGTTATATTTAGTAGCAATGTATTAAAAAATAAATGTATTTTTATTGATTATGCAGAGTTCTATTCATTAAAGTGAAGCCCTTGGCTTAATTTGTGCACTTTTATTTAAATTACAATGTTCTAAACAAAGACAGGAGAGAGAAAGAAGATTATTACTTAAACGATCTTCGATTAATTTACCTTTTGTTTTCTTTACTTTTATCACATCGTACCAAGGCATTAGGACATCTTGAGTATGCTGAAATAAATAAATTTGTATATAACGGTTAATTGAATGCCTCTTATTAAAAAAGAGTGCATGCTAAATATTATTTATCTTTTCAAGATTTAGTTTCGCATAAATAGGTTCTATTTTCATCTATGCGAATATTGAATTTAAATTTATTTTCATGTAAGTTATTTTAATCATTAAAATTACCTGAGGGTCCCGCATTCGAACTGTTATTAAAATTTTTCCACCTATTCTCATCACTCTTGCTAATTCTTGAAGAGCTTGGATTCTTCTTTGTTTTGAAGACAAATGATGAATCACACCAACGCTAAGAACACCATCAATTGACTCAGTTCTTAGCGGCAAATATAAATTGTTTCCCAGAATGGCCTCATGACATCGTTTCCGGACAAGTTGTGTTTGCTGAATGCTATAGTCAGCACCGACAGAATAGAATCCTTTATCGTTTCTCAAATGCCGACCATCACCACAACCTGGAAGACAGAATAACCTCGATTAAAGAGTTTAAATTAAACTGTGAAAAATAGGGCTTAAGCGTGGTTGAAACCATATATATATATATATATATATATAAACAGAAAGAAAATTGTATCTCAATATTTGAGAGAAAGATTTTACGGGATATACTTGGTGGTGTAAAGAAAACAATAGCTGGAGAAGGAGATTAAACTTTGAATTGTACAATATTTATAAACAACTTGATATTATTAAACACATAAAAATAAATAAAATGAATTGGATCGCCCACGTGATTCAAATGAGTGACGACAACACAATAAAAAAGATACTGCTTTTTAGAACAACTGGAAAAAGAAAGCGGGGAAGGCCACGGTTGAGATGAGCTGACTCAGTGGAGTCTGATTTTCTCGATCAAAGGTAAATCGAAAGTCGTCATGGAGAAATCTTCAGAGGAAGGCATTGGCTCACATTGGGCTGTCTGGCCAACTATGATGATATATAGATATATATATATATATATATACATATATATATATATATATATATATATTTATATATATATATATTTATTTATATGTATATATATATATATATATATATATTGTGACATTGTGTCACTTCATTCTGGTTCTTTACAAAATTGTGACCTAAAAATTAAGCCGACCCCTAACCCCTCATCTCTGACGCCTTGCTGTCCTTCGTCCTTCACAACCTTGACCTTCGGCTGCTTTTGATGTTCCACATGCAAAACAGTGCAGTTGTGGTCGCGGTTAGTTTAAAATTGTAACTTCTTTTAAAATTTCTTTTAGTTCACTTCAAGTCCCTGCTTAAGCATGATTCTTGCTATGTTTTAGGCTAGGATATAAATAGCCGCCCAGTTCTTGGGATCGGGGCATTCGAATTTATCTTCATAGCAAAAGCACTTACTCCGATTAACGGGGTGTTACATCTCCCCCCTTTCCTCTCCTTGAGGGACGGACTAAAGATTTCATGGGTTCGATATTGCAACCCTTCCTCGAATAACTGCAAGATTGGTACTACATAAATTCCACCTACAACTCAAGCTTAGTCATATTTTTTTGATGGAATCATGGATTGCCTGGATTTTCAACAACAGAGCAACCGCGCAGATCTCGTTAGTGTGGCATGTACGAGGACTAAGTTTTCATCTTCTTTTGAACTTCCCCACCGTCAGTGACCCCGCTCGCCATTGATCGCCCCAGCCTTTTTCTTGGCTTTCAATTTTTTTTTTTACATCAAATATGCCGTCCACTGCGGATCACCGTTCTCCAGTATGATGAATGTTCGACGATGCTGTGTTGTGACAAATTGTGCGTTCCCCTGTGTGATGAATCGTCAATAAAGAAATGTGTGTGCTACTAGACTTTTTCAGTTTTTCCCACTGGTGGATTAAATTCTTTTTTTATATAGGTAAAAATATAATTTTCATGCAGATTAAGAGGTATGTCGTTTTTTTATTTGCTTTCTGTAAAAAAAAGTGTTCTTCTATTCTTCTGGGTTGCGGATTGCAGCATAATTTTAGGTACTAACCATTATGGACTTTGTTCGGTCATTATTATTTCCATATCATCACTTAACATCATTCTCATTTTTAATACCCAGCACACCCTAATACAACATATATATATATATATATATATATATATATATGCCGGGATCTTATTAGAAGAAAAAAAAGTAATTTCTACAGAAGACACTAAGTGGGTTTCGTTTAAGTTTCATTTAGAACCTTATTGCTACTTCTTTAAGGAAGATGTTTACCCGGTCAGGAGTTTAGGGATTGGGCATTTGCGGCGTAGTTTTATCAGCAGTTAAATCATGAAAAAGCCACGCAAAATTGGTTTGCCCCGAATCTGAAAGGGACTGGGTTGCTGGGAAATCTTTAACGTAATCGAACGCTATCCAATAGGGAAAATTTGACCATCTTTATTCGTTTTAATAAATGACGCCATAAAAGAAAAGGAATTTTTGCGCTTTTCTTAATGAGTATATTACCAAGAATTATAACCCATTAACTTCAGAAAATAATCTTTTAATTAGAATCTTGAATCTTAATGGCTCTTTTTGAGAGAACGATTGTTACGTCGTATAATAATTAAGAGAGTCTATTTTTAGCTATGAATTAATACAGAAAGACTCAGATTATACTCTTAATATCAAATTTGTTTTTAGATTTATTGGTGATTTAATTATCTTAATTTTCAAAATTATACAATTTTGTTAAATAATATTGATCTCGAGGACTAAATCTTGGTTCGTAATTATGACGATGATATTAATTTCAATTTTTTGGATTTTAGTATTAAAGAGAAGAAAATATCTACATTGTTGATTTATACGATAAAAGAAATGATTTTAGTTTTAATAAAATTAAACTAATTACATGAAATTCTAACGTTTCTAAAAACATTTATTTAAATCCTATTTTTAATCAAATTAATAGAATTAAAAGAACTTGAAATAATGTGTATTTATTGAAAAAATAAATAGACGAGCTGTTCCAAAATTTAATATAAGACAATGGATATCCAACTAATGTAATTAAATTTTTATATGAGCTCGCTGAGTTGATCGCTTGTTATAACTAAAAATTTCTTTGCGAACTTAATTTATATCTTCTACTACGTGCAAATCTATGGCTAAAAGTTTTCTAATATTTAATAAAGATTTAAAAAAAAATTTTTCATTAAATTTTTATAATTTCAGAAGAATTAGCAATATAAAAATATAGTTAAATTAAAATATAAATAAAAATAAATTATAGTTAAATAAAAATATAGTTAACCTTATAAATATTAAAATTTTATAACTAAAATTCAGCCTTATTTATCTTATTTTATAACCGTCGTTGATCTGCCGACAAAATTTTTTGAGTTTACGACAACTAATGTTCAACTCCGTAGTCTCGTAATTTTGAACCCAATTTAGAAGGCAAGGGAACTTCTGAATCAAGCATTTTGAGAAATTTGCCTTCGTGGAGGACTTTTACATGGAACTAACCCGCATTTGTGTTACATGGTGAGGAAATAACGAAAACCTCCTCGGTTAAACTGACAACAAGGGGACTCTAACCCAGCCTTATTACTTATTAATTATAAATTTTGAATTATCCAGTATAATATTATTCCCTTGCGCTCATTCAGATTCGGGGCAATTCAAGGTGACTAACAAATCAAATTCTGTACTTCAGAAAGAACGTGACATAAGTTGATTTCATAATTCTCTTTTTGCGCTTCTATTTTAATATTTAGTAATTTGGCAATCTTGCAGAAATGTCAACATGCTCCGGCCAGCGGAGAAATATTTTCGAGTCTTTTAATCTGTGATTTTTGCTTCAGAAAATTCGATTTATAGGACTTTCACTCACCACTACTTCTAAATAATTCAAAAGCTTATTTAAAACGTCACCTTGTAACAGTAAAGAAACGTTTAACCTTTTAAAAAATTAGAAAAAATTACCGAAAATATGCAAATTTTAGTTTCAAGTTTTCTACCGTTTTTTTAAAACAGTTAGTTCTATCCGGAGCAGTTGGCATCTCTGAAAATGATACGAAAGCACTTTAAATCATTTTTCAAAAATGATGATAAGTGTAAGTACATTTGAATTCGCTACTCGCTTAATATATATATTACATTTTGTGTTTTATTCTGTATTATCTAGATTTTTTTATTTTCTCCTTTTTGCTTGATTGTTTTACTTTGCATTACTTTGCGTCATCTTACATTTTTTTGCTTAGTAAACTCTATTTTCGTTTCAGTTTTTGGTGCTCCTCTCGCTGTATATATATATATATATATATATATATATATATATATATATATATATGTAATAACAGGGCTTAATCTCTGTTATCAGTGGTGTATTTAGCTTTAATAATGCAGTCGTAAGCCATGTTACACACAAAAAATCTTTATTAATGGTAGTAGGCTGGTATCGATAATACTTCACATCCACACTCCGCAAGGGAGGGGGTGGACAAGACTTCGGACAATTCCGGAACAACTTTTCAGGATCACAACATGATGGAAAAAGCCATGCGAAAAGCATTGCTCTCGCTTTTATACTAACACAGATTTGAGTAAACAGGCACAGTCGTTGACATTCTAATATCCTTACGCATTAAGGAAAATCATTTCATGCTTCCTTATATGGAAGTGAAAGGGGGAGAGATTCTATAAATAACTCAATCGTATGTTTATCAGCCTTGACTTCCCAAAATAGAATCTCTCTACGCTTATTCTTTAACAAAAACATTTTATTAAAACGAAAGAGATTTAATTCTTTTATTAATACAAAAGTATTATACTTTTTGTATTACATCCCCCCCAAAAAAGATTTTTGGCAAGCCAAAAAGAAATCATAATAAAATTTAGAATTCTCTGAACTTTAAAATTTATGTTGGTACGACTGTTCCTTTCACTACTACAAATATCATTTTTTCAATTATCTGTAATAAAAAAAAACAACTATATACAATAATAACACTAAAAACATGATAATACAATTTATCTGTTTAGGCAACTAAACAGAAAGAAAAATAAAGCATATTTTTATAACTAATCTACTAAAATTTTCAAAAATTTTTCACACAAAAATATACAAAATTTTTATCCAAATATCACTTCTTCCCTTGAAGTAGTAAAAATTTTCTTTTGTTTTGGACACTATTCATGATTTAATTTCAACATTTGTGGGTTGTTATATTTCCTAAGATTTGATACATGTACTATTTCAAAATTTTGTTTACTTAAATTTTTCTTTTTATTTCCTATTTTTTCGTCGATGTTAACCTGATAATGTATGCACCCATTACCTAGTTCTATCTTCGAATCATTTGAAATGTTTGGCCTTTCTTTCTTTTTCCTATTCTTTTTGTTATTAACTTCTTGGTCATTCTTTCTTTTTCCTATTTTTCCTGTTCTTTTTATTTTTGTTACCCCTCACATTTTTTTTTTTCAAAATGTTTACTTTTACTGAAACATCTTAAACTTTTTTCAAAATGTTTACTTTTGTTGAAACATCTTAAACTTCTATTTTTTTTTCAAAATGTTTACTTTTATTGAAACATCTTAAACTTCCATTTTTCAAAATGTTTACTTTTATTGAAACATCTTAAACTTTCATTTTTTTTTTCACAATTTTTGACCTTAACATTATGAGAATTCTGTTGTCTAATGTGCAAGGATAAGTTGTCATTGTTAGATTTAGCAGAGATGATCAGTCTCTTACCAACTTGAGTAACAACTGGCCCGACACAATCAAAAAACAAACAAAAATCTTTGCAAGTCTGCAACCCTACTAAAGCATACATTAACTCAGTATCAAGTATTAAAAACTTAGCTGAGTTAACAATTTCGCCTATCGTAATAAGGGGAAACTCACAAATTTTGTTAAGTGTGAAATGTCTTTTTGTTTGGGTAACATTTAATTTTTCACATTTTTAATAGGAATATTTAGTTTTGACCAAGTCCGAAAAAGAAAAAGCCTTACAAATTTCTTTTAGTTTTGTTTTTGTTTGAAAAGCTGAAAAATTTTGAATTTTGTTTGCCGTCACAAATTTAATTGACGTTTGAAACACATTTATTTCCCTCAAAAACATTTTAAATGCATAAAAATACACTATTATATCATATTTTTAAAGAAAAGCAATCTAAACACAAGAAATGCAATCAAACTATTTATAAAATAATATATTCAGTTCTTCATAATGAAAATTTTAAAACACTACTCATCTCCGATATCGATAAACTATTCAATTATGCTAGTGAGAAAGAAACATAAGAGGATAAAAAAAAAATATATATCTACAGTACTTTCTTTCCATTTTCCTTGACCTTCATGATTGTGAAGAGAAGAAGTAAACAATTTTGTTATTGCACTTCATGAATATTCATGATTAAGATTCGCGCACCTTATTCACTTTTGTTTTCTTTTTGAGCACTACGGAATTGTAGGGTCATCGGTCATTTCCAGTTTGGCTTGCCAAAAATCTTTTTTGGGGGGGATGTAATACAAAAAGTATAATACTTTTGTATTAATAAAAGAATTAAATCTCTTTCGTTTTAATAAAATGTCTTTGTTAAAGAATAAGCGTAGAGAGATTCTATTTTGGGAAGTCAAGGCTGATAAACATACGATTGAGTTATTTATAGAATCTCTCCCCCTTTCACTTCCATATAAGGAAGCCAGAATGATTTTCCTTAATGCGTAAGGATACAAGAATGCCAACGACTGTGCCTGTTTACTCAAATCTGTGTTAGTATAAAAGCGAGAGCAATGCTTTTCGCATGGCTTTTTCCATCATGTTGTGATCCTGAAAAGTTGTTCCGGAATTGTCCAAAGTCTTGTCCACCCTCTCCCTTGCGGAGTGTGGATGTGAAGTGTTATCGATACCAGCCTACTACCATTAATAAAGATTTTTTGTGTGTAACATGGCTTACGACTGCATTATTAAAGCTAAATACACCACTGATAACAGAGATGAAGCTCTGTTATTATAGTAATACAAAAAGTATAATACTTTTGTATTAATAAAAGAATTAAATCTCTTTCGTTTTAATAAAATGTCTTTGTTAAAGAATAAGCGTAGAGAGATTCTATTTTGGGAAGTCAAGGCTGATAAACATACGATTGAGTTATTTATAGAATCTCTCCCCCTTTCACTTCCATATAAGGAAGCCAGAATGATTTTCCTTAATGCGTAAGGATACAAGAATGCCAACGACTGTGCCTGTTTACTCAAATCTGTGTTAGTATAAAAGCGAGAGCAATGCTTTTCGCATGGCTTTTTCCATCATGTTGTGATCCTGAAAAGTTGTTCCGGAATTGTCCAAAGTCTTGTCCATCCTCTCCCTTGCGGAGTGTGGATGTGAAGTGTTATCGATACCAGCCTACTACCATTAATAAAGATTTTTTGTGTGTAACATGGCTTACGACTGCATTATTAAAGCTAAATACACCACTGATAACAGAGATGAAGCTCTGTTATTATAGTAATACAAAAAGTATAATACTTTTGTATTAATAAAAGAATTAAATCTCTTTCGTTTTAATAAAATGTCTTTGTTAAAGAATAAGCGTAGAGAGATTCTATTTTGGGAAGTCAAGGCTGATAAACATACGATTGAGTTATTTATAGAATCTCTCCCCCTTTCACTTCCATATAAGGAAGCCAGAATGATTTTCCTTAATGCGTAAGGATACAAGAATGCCAACGACTGTGCCTGTTTACTCAAATCTGTGTTAGTATAAAAGCGAGAGCAATGCTTTTCGCATGGCTTTTTCCATCATGTTGTGATCCTGAAAAGTTGTTCCGGAATTGTCCAAAGTCTTGTCCACCCTCTCCCTTGCGGAGTGTGGATGTGAAGTGTTATCGATACCAGCCTACTACCATTAATAAAGATTTTTTGTGTGTAACATGGCTTACGACTGCATTATTAAAGCTAAATACACCACTGATAACAGAGATGAAGCTCTGTTATTATAGTAATACAAAAAGTATAATACTTTTGTATTAATAAAAGAATTAAATCTCTTTCGTTTTAATAAAATGTCTTTGTTAAAGAATAAGCGTAGAGAGATTCTATTTTGGGAAGTCAAGGCTGATAAACATACGATTGAGTTATTTATAGAATCTCTCCCCCTTTCACTTCCATATAAGGAAGCCAGAATGATTTTCCTTAATGCGTAAGGATACAAGAATGCCAACGACTGTGCCTGTTTACTCAAATCTGTGTTAGTATAAAAGCGAGAGCAATGCTTTTCGCATGGCTTTTTCCATCATGTTGTGATCCTGAAAAGTTGTTCCGGAATTGTCCAAAGTCTTGTCCACCCTCTCCCTTGCGGAGTGTGGATGTGAAGTGTTATCGATACCAGCCTACTACCATTAATAAAGATTTTTTGTGTGTAACATGGCTTACGACTGCATTATTAAAGCTAAATACACCACTGATAACAGAGATGAAGCTCTGTTATTATAGTAATACAAAAAGTATAATACTTTTGTATTAATAAAAGAATTAAATCTCTTTCGTTTTAATAAAATGTCTTTGTTAAAGAATAAGCGTAGAGAGATTCTATTTTGGGAAGTCAAGGCTGATAAACATACGATTGAGTTATTTATAGAATCTCTCCCCCTTTCACTTCCATATAAGGAAGCCAGAATGATTTTCCTTAATGCGTAAGGATACAAGAATGCCAACGACTGTGCCTGTTTACTCAAATCTGTGTTAGTATAAAAGCGAGAGCAATGCTTTTCGCATGGCTTTTTCCATCATGTTGTGATCCTGAAAAGTTGTTCCGGAATTGTCCGAAGTCTTGTCCACCCCCTCCCTTGCGGAGTGTGGATGAGAAGTATTATCGATACCAGCCTACTACCATTAATAAAGATTTTTTGTGTGTAACATGGCTTACGACTGCATTATTAAAGCTAAATACACCACTGATAACAGAGATTAAGCCCTGTTATTACATATATATATATATATATATATATATATATATATATATATATATATATATATATATATATATATATATATATATATATATATATATATATATATTTGCAGAGATGCATTCGAGATTATTTTGATAAGTATTTCGTAGTTATCTTATTTTTCATAGAATATATTGAATTTTTTTTGTTGTTGATATCTTACCAAGTAGAGCTTAGGTGGCAAGATAGCAATAAAATAACTGGATATGACAGTGTTAATTTTGCATTATGCAATGAAATATTTGTAAAATTAATTAAGGTGAAACTGCTCCTGTAGATAAAAAGCTTTCAATCGAATTATGGCTTTTGGATGACAATGCAGCCTCCATGCTTGGTTATGAAGCTTTATTGCAAATTTATGACGTTCTTTTTATGAGGTTTTGCATGAGTTTTAGACAATTTACGAGATCTTGTTCTGAGTCCTTAATATTGGTATTGGTGATTATATTATGAAACAGAGTTTTTTTTCTTAACAGAATGCAAAAAAAAAAAAAAAAAAAAAAAAAAAACATATTAGTCATAAAATAAATGAAGACATTTTATGTAAGGCCGTTGAGAATGAAAAACTATTCTTAATATTTTAAAATTTTTTTTAATCTTATTCATTTTAATTAAAAATTAACGATAAATGCACTAAAAATACTTGTTCACCGAAATATATTAATCTCTTTGAAAGAAAATTTAAATAAAATAAGACATATTTATTAATTTCGTGATGAATCTCGTGGTATTTTCAGAACTGTATCAAGACATCACAAATATTTAAGTTTTTACTGTTACAATTGTTTGGTGCTACTCCTTTTTATAAACTGCGTGGTATTTTAAACTTAAACTGGTGCTTTGTATTTCTAAATCATCACAATTTTATGTTTTTTAAAGTAATTATTGTCAAAAATTGCATTCAAATAAGCACTTAAAAAGGCTTAGATTTAGCTTCCATGATTTGGAGACTGTCGGGATGGTAACCTCGTCACACTGTGGTAGTGATGTCGGGTCGGTACCCTTGTCATACTGTAGTAGTGACACCTATAGGTAAAAACAAGAATCGCTACCGAAACAACTACTACATACACTTCAGTCGGGGATTCCCCGTAATATGTAAACACATAAGTGAGCGATTTAACTGGGAGAAATAAAGATGTAAATACAAAAGGTTGTCTCTTATTTTTTGCAGTTTTAAAGAATAATATTACATTAAATATTGTTATCCCCTAGCACTTAAAAAGGCTTAGATTTAGCTTCCATGATTTGGAGACCATCTTGCCGAGCTAGACCAAATTGATCGTTTAACTATTAAATTAAGAAAAATAATCTACTTACAGGTCTATTTTAATGCAAGTTTTTGACGATAATTATTAGAAAACTAATATTTAAGATATGCCGACCAGATGGCTGAGTGGTTAGCGTACCTGACTGCGGAAACGATGGTTGCGGGTTCGAATCCCGCTCAGGGCATGGGTGTTTCTTTTTCTCTGTGTTCTATGTCCTTTCTCCTTTGTGTGAATGTGACCCGCCCTATAAACGGGTTTGTGGTTGTGTTACGTGGGCGACGCTGCTCCACTGCAGTGGCTTCGCCACAGGTGCCCACTGGGTAACGAGAAGCAGTTCTGGCACTCCTGGCCAATGGGACAATACATCCCAAGTGCCCGCCATTAAAATAAAATAAAAAAATATTTAAGATATTTGTGATATTTCAAAATACTCAATCACTATGAAGTATCCGCGTCTATAAATATTTCACAGCCTTAGCGGCCTATGATGACATTTCCAGTTATGGGTGACTGAGCAATTTTTCAATCTTTATGATGCACCTCTAAAGATTAAAAACTTCCTGTATAACTTTAGGAAACTATTTTTACGATTCATGAAATATAAATTTTTTTTTTGTTTGTCTAATTACTATAAGTTCAAATTAAGTTTCAGTGAATGTTTACTCCTTCTCAAACTAATTCTCTTAGACCAATCTTATGAGATCTTAAGTTGCATCAGGGAATTAAATTTCTCACTCCGGTCTTTCTAGAAAAAAATAGTAGAATGTAAACTGCATGACAATGATAAACTGTGATTTGCATAGAAATTAGTCTCCTCATGTAAAAGCAAAACGAAAGTAAAATTGCTTAATTATAAAGTCTTAACTTGTCGTCTTTTGATGAAGGTTATTGGAATAGGAAAACCATGTTATTTAAAAGCTAACCAACAAAGTTAAAATTTAATCTGTAGCTTATATGAACAAGAATATTTAATCCAACAAATTAGAACTAAATATAATTAGAACGAAAGATTAATCATTAGAGATATCTTTCCTTCAATACAAGGATGCATATCCCCCTTGGGGACACCTCTCACATATAAATAAACCGCCCCATTTTAGGAAACATAAAAATGCGTATAATAAATGCATATTTTTATTTCAGTTGCAGATTTTTTATATTATTCTTAATCACAATGAAAATCTTTTCAAGCACCATTTTAAATATGTTTCGAAGCTGTTTGGCTATGGAAACAAAAAAAGCTACATTTTAAGAGCCATGCATTTCGAGCAAATCTATAATTTTAAACAATACATACCGTTTTGCCATAAAGAATTATGTAGCACAGACAAGAACAGTAGTAAGACATTAAAGAACATACAAGTGACTTAAATATTTTAAAAATTAGTAAACTTCCTTAAAAAAAATCGCAATTTCGCGAGATTTCTTCACCTAGATGAATATTATCAACGCCAATGAACAACTTTCAATTTTTGCAAATTTCAATGATTGCAGATAACACAGCGTTGGGGCAACTTTTTAAATGTTAAAGAATCAGATGACAAACGCTTTTCATTTTCAGAAAACTGTAGCTCTTCATCATTTGATGTATTGGATTATTTACAGAATTAGCATAGAGGGCGCTGACTAAAGCTAGCTAAATTAGACATGAACATCTGTTGAAAACTCAAAAGCGCTATTTCATTTGGCAAATGTTTTCAAGAACTAGTCTTAAATAGACTGAACTGAAATTCCGGAAAAAGAAAATCAACTGGAGTTGAGTGTTATATGGGTCATTTGGAAAGTTATATTAGTATTGTGAACCAATTTTACTTAAAACTGCGATTTATATGAAAAAAAATATATTTATCACATTTTGGCAGCCTCCTTAGGGATTTAACAAAAATTTCTAAATATGGCATTATTATGCGTTTCCGTTTAACTAAAAACTTAATACAAATAAACTTCAGCTTAGTTTTTTAAGAATAAGCAGAGAAAAAAATTGTGTTCGTATTACAAATTTTTCTGCCTTAAACGAATCTCTATGAGTTAAACAAATTGTTCGAAGAAACTGAAGCGGTGAGATATTACTTGATCAAAAAAATTTATTTGCTTCAAAAAAAGATAAATTGGAAATAACAGTCAACATGTTTCAAGTGCTAAAAAAATAGGCGCCAACTTTCTAGACTTTCCAGAAGAGAAGGCGAAGAAACAAAAGATATTTGAAATATAAAACCTAAAGTTGCCAACGGAAAATGGAAAATAAAGGTGAGAATCAAATCCAGAAAAATATCAGAACTCGAGAAGGAATAAAAAAAAACATGTTTTTTTCACGTTGATTTTTATTCTTTCCCGTCTGAAAGAGCAAAAATATAGAGCTGAAGTTTGAGTCTATCATGTAATTAATAAAAAATTATAAAAACAATCGAAACTTTAATGCTCACAGGAAACTGTATTAGTTTTATGTCAGCTACTAAATTTGTTAGTTAATTAGATAAAAATTGAAAGGTATATAGAACGTGCGTTTTTATAATAAATACCATTTAAAAAAAAAAAAAAAAAAAAAAAAAAACCAAAAACTCTGTGCCATAAAAGAAATTGAAACATTAAAATTAATTACTTAAAGGAAATTGGGTTAATAGGAAAATTAAATTAGAAAATTATTGAAAACACAACTTAATGTTATTATATTAACCATTAGTAGTCAATAAATAAAAATTACTTGAAAAGTATGATACAGCAAAGGTGTGAATGTCGAATTGTGTGCTTCACGTGGATGTTTCCGTATTTATACTTGAGATTGTTTCTTCAAAAAAATAAATAAATAAATACAAAAATAAATAAATAAATAAATGAACGATCTAAGCTAACTTGTTTTTGCCTAATTTTTTCAGCACATTTTTATTTTCGGAAGGGTCAGAGACGAAGTGAGTCACGCCTAAGCCAAAACAATGACGAAATTCACACGTGTTGATCAAAGAAGATTACTAACAGGTGCAAACAGCGCCTAGCAGAGTGAGAATTTCCAAAACAATTGCAAAATGTAAATCCGTGACCCGATGCCACAAACTCATATATATCTTTGTTTTTATTGTTTTTTGTTATTGCTTTTTCTTTAAACTTCAAAATAATTTTTTTAAGCTTTAAAATTTTTTTTGATATTTATTCCAGTTCTAATTTTAAAAATAATATCAATTTTTCTTTTTAGGTAACAGATGATTCAGATTTAAAATTTACCATTCAAAGTACTATACAATATTTATATACCATTAAATAGTTTTTGTTTTGTTTTGAGCTAAATAGTTCAAAAATTACATTTAATCAACTGAAAAGTTCAAACTAATAAACATATGTTGTAGAAAATGTTCAAAAGCTATTACATTTTCAAATATTTTTGAAGTATTATTATACATCCAAATATTCATCTAACGCCAAAAAAGTTAATTAATTTATATGATAATATTATTTACATTATTTTATAGATTAATTTGTTGATGAATAATTTTATGTCTGTCTTTAGAATATCTGAAAATGAGTAACTCTTTGAATAAATATAGCAGATGTCCGTACTCTTCTCGTAACGTTGTAATTTCCAGAAAACAAGAGAACTGCTGGATCAAGTATTGGGAAAAATTTGCTTTTGTGAAGGACTTTTAGATGGAAACAACCTGCATTTGCGTTATATGGAGAGGAAGACCACGATAGCCTCCCACGGTCAGCCTGACGGCAAAGGGTTTCTAACCCATGATACATCTACCACTGAAGATATTTTTACGTCAGCAATGTGGTCAGTGCAAATTGGATGCGGAGTTCGTAACAACCAGCCATTGCTGAGATTCGAACCCAGTTAACCTCATTGGAAGGCGAACGCTCTATCCCCTGAGCCATCACGGCTCTACTTCTAGATTCTTTTGAAATTAGAAATTATAATCAAAATCCTCGAATAGAAAATTTGTTGAAAACCAGGATATTATATATTCTGTTTTTCTTAACTTGCTTTCGTATCATATGTTTGTTAGCATTGTTCAAATCTTTCAACCCAAATGTCAACATATTTTCGCGCAAATCTAGCTCAAATTTTAAATTTGTAGGTCAATACATTTTAAGCTTTAATTTCTACTTGGCAATTAAAGGTTAAATTTAATGCTTTTCTGAAAAGTATATTGCTAATTTTAGTCTCTAGACTCGACCTACATCATTAAAATGAAAATTTTAAAACGAAAAAAAAAAGAAAAAAAAAAAAAAAAAGGGAAAGAAAAGAAAACAGACACCACAAATCGAATAAATTCTCCATGTTTTCTGAAAGTGAAGCGTATTGAATGTGGAGTTAGTACCGTTTCTTTAATATATATTTATTTACAATCCTTGTCAAAAATGACGACATACTCTAAGTTATGGGTTTTACTCCCTTTTTGACAAGAATTATAAAAATGTATCTGAAAGATAGCCATTCCAGAACATACCATTAATTAATTTATAATTTAAAGATCGTTATTTTAGGAAATAATTATTTGATACAGCTTTGGATCAGAGGATCGAGTATTTATTTCATTATAAGAATATCAAGGTTCGATAGCCCGCGATTGCTAGGTCTATTCAAACTTTGCTCCCGGCTCGCGTCGACCACAGTTCTTTAGTAAAATATTCTGAGTGGAAGACGTATCATGGTTTAGAATCCTTTTGACTTAGGGTTAGCCGTAGAAGGTTTTGTAGTTTTCCTATCCATGCAATGCAAATGCGGGTTAGTTCCCTCAAAAACTAGTCTGAAAATAGTATGTCTTAATGTTTGATTAAAAAGTTCTATTGTCTTCTGGGTTGGGCTAAAAATTAATAAGCTGTGGAATTAACCAGTGATCGTCATAAATCTAAAAGTAGGTATATATTTAACGCCGGTTATAAAATGAAATTTTTGAAATGATTGTTATAAGTGTTTTTACGTAAACTGTAATTCATTTAATTAACTAACTATCATAAGTTTGTTGTAAATGACACAGTTTAGGAAGATTTTATTAACTATAAATGTAAATTATTATTTTTAACTTAAAACAAAATAATAGAATAGAAGATGTTTCAAATTTTTTGGCTGAAAAATTTCTTAAAAATGAAACTTTCTATTATAACTACTAACAATTTATAAAAGAGGAATAAAACTGAGTTGATGCTCCAACATTTATTTTTGTATTTTTGGTAGATGATGTTAAATAAAAATAAAAAATAATACTAACAACAATAATGTTCACAAAGATGAATTACTTTACGATAAAGAAACATAGTAGATCTGAAACGTAAAATAGTGAAAATTGTAGGCGCGGCATTGGTAATCGATCATTGAAACTGTGACGTCATGACTACGCGAGAAAATTACTAAAAAAGCGTCCTTGGCCTCGGTTTCAAATGGCGCGAAAGTAAGCCAAAAATGACGTAGCACAAACGTAAATGAGGGAAAGATATCATGGAAATCAAATATTAAAATTCAGTTTTCATATTTCTAACGTTCAAACAAATATTCTTTTTTCAGGTGAAAACTTCAACGTGAGAAAAATGTATTTTAACACTAGATTGCCTAAGGAAGTCATTTTGACTGCTTTTAATTTCAATTAGAAAAACAATGATGTATATAATGACACAATATCTTAGAATTTTGTGACTTTTTGTACAACATATAATTTTTGTATTGTTAATACTTACTAATAACTTGTTATAAAACTGTGAATAATATAAAAATGTTCAAAATTAGTTTTAAACAAATATATTTACGCATTCACAATCTAGTCATTTTGACTGCTTCTGGGCAATATAGGTATATACTAATTTTCCGTCTTTTTAGTGTTAAGGATATTTCATAAACATATCTTATTTAATACACATGACTAAAAAGTATTTATAAGGAAATTTTTTATTTTAGTTAAGTTTTATTTTTAAATCAAAAAGTTTGAATTTTAAAAAAATTACAAATAAAAAGCTTAAAAAAATATTTACAGCTCTAAAAGATTGGTTATAATCTTTATTTAAATAACAACTGGGTTTAATTCGTAAATTTCACTTGTTATATTTTTTTACAATGTAATTTTCCTTACATTGAATTAAGTTAGCTAGAACTTAGTATTTTGAGAAGATGCTATTTTTTTCACCTTTTTTGTTATTTTACTTCTATAGAGTATTGTTCAAGCTATAATTTCTTTTAACAAATTATGACTCCCAAAAAATTATATTATTAAAAATTATATTATAGTGTACAGTTTTACTCTTAGTTGAGCAATCTAATACTACATTTTAACTAAACACTGTCGCAACAATTTTTACATCAGACCCTTTCCCTGCAATTGTGCTATTTTATTCTCTACTCATCAGTTTTCTTCACTAACATGATGGAATGTAAGGAATGAAATATAAGACTCGATTTAGTTGTATTGTCGTACATAAATCAATGAAGATATACTAGATGCACCGGGAAAAATCTTGATAGACGCAAGGAGGCATAAGCTATGCGGATTCCATTGTTCGTTTTTTACTGACGAACGGCTAGAGACAGTGGGAGACAAGGATCGCAAGAGTCATTGAGAGTTTGGACAACAATAATAGAATATCACGATCAGCGTTGAATAGAGTGGTTCAATGGAAGAAGAAAATCAAAGGGTAATGAGATAAATTATCGCAGTTGGCCTAATATGAAGCGCTCTCAAGACCATTCCGCCTATTTGCCAGTTGTTTGATACGCTGCAACACGAGAGCACCTAGCAATTGCAGACTCATATCAGGCTTGATTTTAAACTCTACAATTTGAATCGATGTACAGAGGAGACCTGCGTGTGAGCACAAGCATTGATTCAAAGGCCACACGTCAAGTGGCGCCGAGGGCAAATGGACCACTCAATTACAGAAAACTGAACCAAACAGCAATGAGCTAGCAAGAAAAAAAAAAAAACTTTAAGACATACCATAGACCCCTGATTGGCCAAGTTTAGCAATGAAGCAGAATGGAAGCAGAATTATGAAAAAAGTGTCAGAGTAGAACGAACAACATCGCGTACAGTAGCAAATCTAATTAATGTGTCAGATTTTAAGCAGAGAATGCATTTCACTTTGTTCGACTCGATAAGCGTAATCGATAAACATTTGTGTCTCCAAAAAAATCCATGTAGTTAATTGTGAATGATTCCCAAACACCTTTTCAAAGTGTTTATCAAATCTTTTCTGAACAAATGGCCGAAAAACATTGGCGTGTCCAATGTCTTGCTGTTGTTCTATCTGTTTTTGTTTACAAATTATATTTAACAGCGTCTGTATGGTTAAATTCTGTACGACCTAAATGGGTAAATTGTTAATTTCCTTGAACCAAGATCATTGCAAGTCTTAATTCAGAAGTCAGGGGAGAATGGAGTCAAGTTTAAAAAGAAGATAAATATTTTAAGCAATATTTAAAACTTTGAGAATTAGATGGTGCACATACACACACTTACCTCATAATATTTTGAAAAATATTGCATGTTTCCTATTGACAAAAAATTATAAAACCACATCATCATATTTAAGCAATATAGTCTTATTTTGATTAAAGCAGACAAACTTTTTGCAACACTTAAAACAATAAGCATGATTTAAGGCCTACAAAATTACTAAGATATTGGCTTATTTGAATTTTTAAATGATTCCTCAGTAATAACATTGAGAAATTTAAAAAAAAAATGATTAAAGTTAGGCATTTTGCAAAGGATATTGGTTGTTAACTAGAACAGTGAATGTAAAATCAATCAATAGGTTCACTGTCGTGACTCTTAGTAATTAGACTATAAACATATTGGAAAATTTTTAATGATGTTTAAAGAAAAAGGTGAAAACTATTTGTCGTAACTTTCCTTCAATTATTTTCTTATACCAAACTGTTTGTACGTTAGCATGGAAACATTATGAAATAAAAAGTACATCAATAAAACAAATAAGTACATAAATATTTTGTTGTTTACGAGAATAACAGAATAAAACAAATTTGTTGTATTGATTGATAGAAAGTTTTCTAATGGTTCTAAATTTGACAAATAGGAATCAGCTTGGAAAATTTGCTTTCCTTTTAAGAATAATATTATATATATATATATATATATATATATATATATATATATAACGTCGTTGCCGAGTGGAAGGATTAAAACAGGTCATAGGCCAGGAAGGAGGGTACAAAATTTATTTATTAATTATTAGACAGGAGCAGTCATGGGAGTGTGTACGAAAAGTTGCGCTCCTTCGTTATATGTTAGGGAAAATCTTGCAAAGTAAATCCGTAAAATGTTTCAATTTAGGGAAAGAGAGAAATCTTAGGAATTGTAATTGGTATATCAAATAGGTCGCGAGATTCCCACAGAGATTATAGGGAAAAAAGTCCTGCTTTTAATCAAATGCATGCCTGCGCCAAAAATAGATTTAAGAACAGGATGTGGCTTTTAAAAGTGTGAGAAAGTATTTCGTTTTGAATTAATGAGGATAACATAAAAAGATTAATTGAAAGCTTATATATATATATATATATATATATATATATATATATATATATAAATGAAATTTTAATTTTAAATTATATTTTATTAAATATAATACAAAAATGAAAATTATAACTAAATTGAATGTTATGTACAATGGTTTTTTAAATACTAAGAAACCGAAAATTTAAAATAAAAAATAAAAAAGTGTAACTAAAAGAGCCTAAACCCCAACGCCCCCAAATTTTTTTTTGTTTATATGTGCGTTTTTACAATGTACAAAGCACAAAGATAGACCCTGAATAACTTTTGATCCCAAACAGGCGAACTTTCAAGTACTAAGACTCAATTTTAATGATTCGAGCGTTTGCTAAATATTTAGCGCAAATGAAACTAAGTTAAAAAAATCGAACACAAAACGCTCCTTATGTAAATTTAATTTAGATTCCTTAATATTAATTAAATTTTTTTTTTTTTGCATTTTTTTGCAGAATTTTTAAAACTAGTGAAAGAAATCAAAAACAATTCGTACACGATTTTAAAACTTGCTTATCCAAATTAAATAATGATTTTTAATTATTAATAAAATAATAATTTTTAATAAGCATAAAATAATAAATTGTAATTATTTCCAGTAAAAAATATTATTAATTTTTATATTGAAAATTAGCTAAAATTTTAAATTTCAAGGTCTGAAAATATTTGCACCATTTTATTTAACATAATTTTAAATGACAAATTCCAAACTTGTTTAAAACCAATTAATATTGTTTATAAATTTTAATAATACTAATGATAATATTACTCTTTTATATACGAGTAGTATTTATGATAAGGACTTACTTATTGTATTTGATATTTGTTAAAAATAAGTACTATACGTCTTTGATAAAATGTATTCCTTTATTCATCATGTGAAAGCATTTAATTATAGTAGGATTCTTTTCAAAATGGGATATATATATATATATATATATATATATATATATATATATATATATATAAATGAAATTTTAAATTTAAATTATATTTTATTAAATATAATACAAAAATGAAAATTATAACTAAATTGAATGTTATGTACAATGGTTTTTTAAATACTAAGAAACCGAAAATTTAAAATAAAAAATAAAAAAGCGTAACTAAAAGAGCCTAAATCCCAACGCAACTCTTTTTTCTTGTAAGAAACTAAAATTGCAATTAGTAATTTGAAGAAATAAAATACATCGCCAAGGATGAATATAGAAATTATTATTTGGTTTGATAGCTTTTGATAAATGCTAATGTCGTAATTCTCATTTAATATAAACTTGATAAATTTAAAATGAACTCACACGGCATGAATGGGTTACGAACACGAAACATAGCAGAGAACTTTTTAGCCTTAATTTTATTTAATATTTATGAAAAATATTACCTGTTGCCTCGAATATTTATGCCAAAGTATTACCAATAAAAGATTTAATGAATATATTTTTTGAATTCAAGATTGGAGAACATGTAAATAAAATTATTAAATAATAGAAAATATAATGTTAATATTAAACAATAATTTTTGTTGTATAATTAATTAATTAATTTCTTAAATAATATTATTGAAACTTAGCATCTATTGTGTTATTTTTGATACTTTTCAAAATTTTGCATTTAATATTAGAGTTTATAAAAAAGAATGGAAATGTATTTGTAAAAAGGGAAGTGTATAATTTTTATTTCAAGTATAGATAATTTCTATTCAGTAAAGCTGGGAAACGCTTTTAACATTTCCATAAAATTTAAAACGTATTACATTCAAAAATGCTTCGTGTTTTGGAATATTCTCCTTTCACCAAAACTGCTGACACTTTTGTTGTAATATATATTTCAAGAAATGTCAACGCAACGTTTCATATTAATAACAAAAAATGAGGAACTGATATTTCGAAACATTTTTATAAAACTGAAAATTTTATAAAATAATATTTCTTTATTATTTCTTGCTTATTTTTATTTTGCATTTACTTATACAGTGAGGGTATTAGTTTCATTCAAATGAGTTTTTTTTTAGCTAAAGATTATGTAAGGGATTACGATAGGGCAAAGTGAGACCTTCAGATCGAGATTGTTTTGAAATTGCCAACCTGAAAGAGCTATGCCTATACTTTAATTAAAACATGTTATTTTATTGATAATCCATCGGTCATTAGATAATTTTTTAGTAATAAATTCATAACTATTGAATTATTACATAATATTGCACACCATTTAACTCGTATACATGGCATTTAATCAAAATACACAGTTATGATTTTCTTAAACATAAATGAAACTAAAATAAGCTTTCTTATTTGTGAAGCAAAATAGAAAAAATGCTCATGTTTAATGCTGTTATGTGAAAGGAAGCATAATATTTTCCCTATCGCCCAATACTTTTCTTATAATCCCTAGATTGGAGAAAGATACGATCTCTATATAATTAATTGTTAGATAAAGTACCAGTAAAAAATAATGGAGTAAACAAAGACCAGGTTTTTTGTTAACGATAAGAAGGCATTTTACCTTTATCGCAAAAAACACACTATTTATGTAATATCTCAAAGTTTACTGACATCATTACTTATAAAAAACAGTAAATAAATAACTAATCAATTTTAGTAATTCCCAAAAGGAAAACTTTAAAAATCTATATAATTTACTTTTGAATAGAGTAAAATAAATATTTGCTTATTAATATTTCGGAAACATTTAAACAGAGCGCAAAATTACACTAAAATACACCTCAATATTTTTTAATCTAAGAGCTGGACTGTCGTGTACTAGGATGAATTTTCTTTATGTAAACTGCACAATATTTTGGTCTATAGTTGCCACCATATCTGGCTTTGAGGTAAACTGAATATATTATAAAAGCAAAACTGTAGTTACCGAGCAAACATTATATAAATTTCGAATATATTACTAAAAATGTTCATGTTTTTTAAACGAAATGGTTTTGCAATAAAGCCATAAATTGATTTTAATGCGCATATATATATATAATATGTGTTCTTAGAAAAAAAGCAGAAAATGAATTAATAAATCAATAAAACAGCAGCCGTGAAAAGGTGAATTAATAATGTGATTATATGCTTTGTAAAAAGTTTTAGTTTACCTCAACACCAAAAATGGTGCTAACTATACACCAAAATTTTTGATGCTGTAGATGGTATTTTAAGTTATAAAATCTTAGTTAAAAACGTAATTCCTTTGAATAAGCATCCGAATAACAAGTCGCTAAATTAGACAGACAGAAAACAAACAAATTCCGGAGTGCTAATTTTACTTTTTCCACATTTTTTCTTATGCCTGAAGCTATTTAGAATAATCTAAAACAAATTAATACAATTTTTATCCAAATATAATTCAATGTCTAAAATTGTTTGAAACGATAATGTTTATATTTATTGATAAAAATTATTTATTGATTATATTTATTGATAAATGATAATTTTTATATATATTTATTAATTTTTATACTTAAATTTAATGATCGAATAATTTTTAAACTGTAAGGAATTCAAATGTCTACACAATTTTGATTTGTGTTATAAATTGACTAAATTTGAGCGAAATTAATTGAATAATTTTTGAAAAATGGAATTTTAAAAATTCGTATTTTTGAAATATTACTCAGAAACTATCTGGTATTTTTCACTCTAATTAAGGACTTCGTCATTTAAAATTGTGCAGTTTAAAATGAAGTAAAATTTATTTGTTAGTTTACTTTTCATTTCATTCTTCTATCATTATTAAGTAAAGCATTAATAAATAAGTTATTAAGAATCAGTATTATTTTCTTTTTTGAAATTATGGATCAATAAAGGAATGTTTTAATTGTTGAGAAAAATTATTTCGATTTGTTGAAATAGTTTCTGAGATATAGTGAAATTTACAAAATTAAATCATGTGCTCAAATTTTAAACCATTTGAAGGTTTATATTCATTATCTTATTTAAGCGCAAATTTATTAGCATATTTCTGTGTGCTAATTAATTTAATAATTAGAAGACTATTAATAAAATTATACTAATAAAATTATATTAATATAATTATATTAATAAAATTATATTAATATAATTATATTAATATAATTAGAATAATATTAATATTAATATAATTAATTAGAATATTAAGGACTTTATCCATTAAGATGACAATTTAGTTCATGAAAATACTGTTATTAAAGTAAAAGTTATTAAGATTTCCATTTTTTTATTTTGCGTACTCGCCAACACCAGTATAAAAAAGTTAGTAATTTTGTTAAGTGATGATTTTTTTTTAATAAATTACAAGACGCAATTAATGACGGTGCAAATTTTTTCTTAATTTAAATTGCTCTATCCCTTCGAATGTAAAAACAAGTGATATGTTAAAGAGAAAAATGATGATAACAATAATACTTGAAGAAGTAGCAATCAATGCTCTCACGAGTTTAAAAAAATAATTTAAGATAAATTCTAGATTCTCGTAAAGCATTTTAATTTTAGTTAGTTCTTTTTCTTTAACTTTATGTCATTTAAACTCATACAACGTCTTTTGTTTTCCATTGAGAAATATATATACGAATCTGCAAAACTCACAAGCTTTCACGTGTAATAAAAATAAAGAGTGTCTTTTCAAGTTAAATCGATGTATATTTGCATTTTAATGAGGCAACACGAAGTTATATAAATTCTAAAAAAATTCACTGAATCAGAATATTTCCTTTTTCATTAACATTTAAAAGTTACGTGACAACAATGATGTATCACATTAAAAAACGAACTAATTTTTAAGTTGAATTCGTTATAATCGCAAATTTAATCAAAACCCTTTTTGTATCAACATTTATTTCGAAAATTCTGACTTCCTCGTCTGAATTTTATTTTAATGCTTGCACATTACTTAAACCCAGACATGATTCATTAACCAATAATGGGTAACCTAAAATTAATGAATTTTGAATTACTGATATTTTTAGAAATTACGTTTCACCTTCTTTTTGGTAATAGTATATTGATGTAAAATGATCCCCAATTTGTTACTTAACTAATGAATGCGTTGACTTAATAAGCTAATGATTTGTGTTTCTAATTTTCTAGATGTAAAAATAACAGAGCTAAGTAATTAAAAGACGAATTATAAGACGTGACACTCACGGCGCAATTTTTCTATTACCAGGTAACAGCGTTCTTTTAATCAGGTACTCTCATGAGAAAAGTGCTCGAGTGAGTATTAATGAAAGAATTTTATAGCTACGGTAATACTTATTTTTCTGAAAGATGCAGTCTTGAAGAACTTGTTAAAATTATTTAACAAATATGTGAATTAATAGAAAAATAATATTTAGAATATTTTAAGTAATAATGCGGGGAGAGATTTTTAATGAGCACATTTCTATTGAAGCAGCATTAAATAATTCAAATAAATTTGTTTTCTTCGTAAAAATAGTATAACTTTTATTTCTTAAACTAACAAAATTTTCCAAAAAACAGATAAAAATATTTAAATAAGTATCAAATTACGATTATCTTGTGTGATTCGTGAGTGATTACACCAATTGAAGAGCGATATCATATCTTTTGATGTTTGTACTAGAAGATTATTATTTAATTTGATTTAATTACTTTTGATTTGCTTTATCTAAATTATTTTTTGTACAACTTGGAAACCTTGTTAATGTTTCTATTGCTTCAGACAAACCATATCATTAAAGACAAATCGGCACGTCCGCGAATTCGGTTATGACAAAGTAAGCAATCATTTTTAACATGGCTTAGTAAAACTGTAAAAGCACAGTTAAGGTACTACCAGAAACATTTTAAAAACTATAAACTTTTCACAGATATCCATAATTTGTTTACATTCATAAAAAAAACAGGTGAAAAATACATGATTTGCACTTTCCTGTATAGTAAATCAGTTTGAAAGCTAATTAATGACGCTCAAAATGACGAAGGCATTTAAGTTTACAGATAGTCCTATAATCGCAAAAGGAAAAATGGGTAAAAATTGTTTAAAATGATGATATCACGAGAAATATAGGGCAGGTCAAAAAAAAAAAAATAAAGCTTGATATTTTGAAAAACATATATTTAATGATACCGATTACGATCCTGACCCCACTTAAGAAAATCTCCAGGCTTCGTATTTTTATTTCTAGAGTCATACCGTTGCTATAAAACTCGATCAGTAATTAGAGTTGTAAAGACGATACGAGTTTTCAAAATATTTATGGTATAGGATAGATATTGTATGAAATAAGAAAAACCCCTTTGATTTAACTTTTCTCATGATTTAGTTTTATATAAGATCTGTACAAGCATGTATACATTTCTTATTGGCTGGTTAATGCTTTTTTGTGTGTGTAATAGTTATCTTGGTAAACAGAATTTAAAGAAATACACCTTTTTATAAAGAATCCATCAACAGCTACAATGCAGAATCTTTGCATTTTAAATTCCGACACGACAGACACAGTTGCACTCAAAAAGATGAAACTACTCTTCGCATAGAAAATGCGGAAAATATTTTTGAAAATAGCTCTCAAACTCACAGATACATTTTTAGACAGAAAAATAAATTACCATGCTTTCTATTAATACAGCATGCCTGGTACCTATTCTATTTGCATTTTATTTAACTTAAAATTTCTAAAAAGTCTTGGAGTTGTCATACATTTAGAAAAAAATATCTCTATATTTTTGTAAATGTTATGTTGGGTAATTTTCAAAACACATCATTTTTGAGAATACGATGTGTTTTTTATGGTTTAATATGAAATTGAAATTTCAGATAGAGAGCTAAATTTAGTTAGTCTTCTCTTGTTCGTTCAGAATTTTATTTAATTAGCACATTTATAAAAATTACAAATTAGTTTTTCATTTTGATGATAGTATATGATGTTAAATTTTATAATTATATTATTAATGGATAAATAAATAAATTTTAGCTTAAAGGTTTATTAATATAATAATGATCCTAGTAAATAATAAACACTCACTTAGCTATATTTTCTGGAATGTTGTGACTATTTCAAAATGGAACTTACTTGAGAATATTTTGAGACATATTCATGAGTGGTCAGAATTCTTTCGTGAATGAAGAAGATTATTTTTTGATGATGAATACTTTTAGCTATATTCCTGTTTTTATATAATTACGAAGTCATGAATAGAATTGATTTACCTGAAAATGTTACTTACCTTTACTTACCTTTACTTTACTTACCTTTCTTAAAAACAGCTTTGGCTCAATTCGGTATAAGACTAGTAATTTTGAATAACATAGTAAGAAAGTTTTTTAATGTATGTCTTAGAAACACTTTATAATAAATAATTATTGTATAAAACACATATAATTATTCTAAAATATTTAACAACATGTCATGTTAAAAACATATAATTTCTTCAATCATACTTACTCAAACATGTGCGTAATGTTCATCATCATGAAAATATATTTTATCACATATTTTTCCAAATAAATGTACAAAAAAAAATTAAGATATGGTTATAACGTCAAAAAATACATTTTAATTTATTTAGATCAAGTATATTTTATCAAAATTTTTCCATGCATACACATTATCACCTAAAAATTCAAGAAACACAATATCACTAAGAAATAAAAAGAAACACTCACTTTATTTTTTCAACATAGTACAGATTATTCTCTCAACTATTTCGATGAATTCAGAAACTATAACAATTCGTTTGACGTTCATTCTTGTTTTATGAATTGAAGATAAAAGAAAAAGAGGGCTCAAGTTACTTATAAACTCTATCATAGTTTCCCTTTCTCATACTCTAATCCAATATTCGTTGATCTATGGTTATTACGTTAAAGCACTGGTATGCCCATTAAGCGTTAGAACAAGGCATCTTCTTCTTTTCATATATGGTACGATGGACTTTCCACCAAATGAAAAGAATGTTGGGTAATGATTAAATTTTCTCTACTAATGGAAATATGATATCTTTGGAAGAGATCTTCAAAACATAGAGCATTAATATTTCATACGAGAAGAATGAAAAATAACAATTTTGAGAACTGTTTTGTTCTATTTTATGCTGATCCTTTTGAAATCATTTTATTAAAAAGACTCATGAAAGTTAGACGTGAATTTATAGTGTTATAAATGAAAACAATCTTTCATGATTAATAAAAACCAGAAGGAAAAATGAAACAGGAGGATTTTTTCCAGATTCAAGTAATGATTAAACATTTTTTCTAGTTATTCACCGGTCATAACTAGTCCATTGATGACCGCGCATATTGCCAGACTTATTGAAATGTTTCACCCTTATACATCGTTTCTCCTGGTAACGAGAGGAAACTGGTTTTGATATGTGGAGAATTCGAAAAGCGACTTTCTACAATTGCTACCAGCAAAACATACATTTTGTACACATCAACCTCGTTGGCTACATCTGACGGTTGAGAGTAAAACTAATGGTTGTTTTTTTGTTTGAAATAGTTGGTTTCTATTTTTTATGATGTTGTAGCATTCGATAGTTGGATATTTTAGATGAGAGAGATATTTTGCATCCCTCTCAATCTTGTTAGCTTATTTCTAACGCTTAATGAATCACCACTCCTCAATAAATATCCAGACTTCTATTAAATACCTCACGCTTGCGCAGTGTGGATCTAATCAATTGGAAAAAAGACAGTATGGGTACAGAATCTCTTTAGAATTATTTCAATTTTCACCCGAAAACGAAAGAATGAAAAAAGAAACGAAAAAATAGGAAAAATGGATTTCTTTTAATAAAAAAAGCATATGAACAATAGAAGATTTTAAATTGTCAAAACTAACTTTTCCAAAATGCCTGCACTTATTACATATTACAAGTATTCTCAATAAGTTTAGTCACACATCACAACCATAACTATTCCGAGAAGGATGAGAAAGATGCATGATTAATATAGGATTGCCTTTTAAAATCTATCTGTTTCAAGATCTCAAGTATCTTATCTGAGAAATTATTTCATGATGCTAATGTTACCCTGTATTATCAGTCAAACCAATCGCCAGATGTATTAAAATAAATAGTTGTATGATTAATCATGTTACATTATTAAGCTTGCAGTACGAAGTTATAGTTTCATGTGCACCATTGTCTTCAACAATGTGTAGAAATTTTCCATGGGGGTGTTCAGAAATTCAAAACTGATAAATTGATTTGAAGTTAACTAAAAAACTGGTGTCGAATATTTAAACTTAATAGATATTTTAAATTGAAATTGGTTGTGTTTAAATGCTTAAAACGTAGAAATGTATTAATAAAATTAAAACTAAATTTGATTTTCAATTATATTTATTAGTATTTCTTTACTCAAATTTTAATTAATATTATTATATTATCGGATATTATCGAAGGATGAAAAATCTATCACGAAAGCGAAACTATAATCAGTTAAAATAAATCTAAAAATGGCTACGCTAATGCTTCTTTTAAAAGTCTACTAAAATGGGAACAACAAGAAAAGAAATCCGAAGAGAAAAAAACAACAACTCTGAATTTACATAATCTTATAAATTGATGCAATTAAAATTGCTTAATTTAAGAAGCGTTATTTACTAATGAGATTAAAGCTGTAACATTCAAATAAAAATTCTGAAACAATAAAACCATCGAAAGGATTTCCATTTTGAATACTACGTTAAATAAGAAGAAAATCATTTAAGATTTCAATGAAACCGTGTGGCGAACATTTTTAGAATAATTAGGAAATATAAAACCGATCAGAAAAAAAAAAAAAAAAAAAGGCTATTTTTCTTTTCTGGGGACCGATATCAAATCATGCCGATATCAAATATTTTTACCGTGGAATGTCGAGATTTATTACTCTCTAAAATTTCCCCACGACAATATCTCGATAAACGCGTGTGTATGGATATTTTTCTTGGTCTTGTGCCAAACGGTATTTGTGAAAGAACTAACGGTTTGGGTTTTGCCAACGATAAATGCATTAAACGGACAATTCTCTCTTCTTACAATGTTGCTGGGCAGTAAATGGAAATTCCAATAAAATTCTATTTAATTATTTTTCATTTACTACCTCAGGATTTATTTTTAACTTTAAACTTTGAAAACCATTTCCTTTATAAAGTATGGGAAGTAAAACAAATTGTTTTTTATTCTTTTCTTTAAAAAAATGCTGATTGATAAGATTTGTTTGCCTTTTTGTTCTCGTAAATTGAGTTTACTCTTGATCAAACTCTAAAGAAAAAATTAAGCTACACCTATTTATTTATTTGCTATTTTCGACTATTATTTAAAAATGATATATAGTTTTCTTGGCACTATAAATAAGTATTTTCTCGAAATTTTTAATAAAAGTAATGAAGATATAAAAAAGTCTTTTTTCAAAGAAAGAGCATTTATTAAACCGTATTCAACATTTTTCATCTTATTCTTTTTCTTATGATACGAAATACAAAAACAACGTTTTTTGTATTGCCCACAGCAGTACGAGAATTGATAGACATGTACCCCAGAGAAAAAAATTGTGTCAAAGTCAAACTTGCTTAAAATTTTAGCAGATTAAAAGATACTACGGTAAAAAAAAGAACTAAAAGTTAGAATGGAAGTTTTTTTTTTCTTCAGATTGTGTGATCTACCTCTTCTATTTTCAGTAAGTTTTCGATTAGAAAGTTCAAATGGGTGCAAATCTTGTTAGTTGAAAAAATGTACAGAAGTCAAAAACGTTAGATTCAGCGTATAGATCCATCACATTTATAAACTAAAGAAAATATTCCAATTAATAAACTATAAATAAATTTTTTGTATAATAATAGCAATCGAAAAACTATGACTTAAAATAGGCCAAAATTCTTTGTTTTTAACAACAAAAAATTTAAACAGCTCTTTTGTTATGATTCTCTTAATAGAATATGCAATGAGTAAAAATTAGTTCATACAAAAATTTAAGTATTTCACAGCATATGCCTATTTTCCAATCAAAATCCTACACAAAATTTTAGCTCGTAGTTGCAAAACGTTGATAACTACTTGACCGAATGTTGTTTAAATTGAAAATCGTAATTGGATAATGGTTCATCTGATGCCTAACATGCGGAAAAAACGTGAAAGGCAAACAGAAAAACCTATCTATACTTGAACTAATTGAGTGTTATAGCTGTTCTCTTTCTGTTGAGGGACGAATTATTTACACAATATGAAGTTTAAACGGGATTTACGTTTCTATAAATTATACAACATTGATTTAACTCCATACATCTTATACATTATAATAAATAACACATTAAAATAACGAAATGATTAAAAAACATTAAATAGCGATATATCACACTAAAAAGATGAAGCTGAAATTAGTGTGATAAATATTTTATTTATCGTTCTTATGGCGTTTAAGTTTGAAATCGTTTTATTATTTTATAAATTTTAAATTAATATTATTTTACATCTACTGTACGTTTAGAAATCTGTTCTTTTGCCATAAGACCACATTTATCATTTGGGCTAAATTATTGGTCTGTAAAATAAAATTAAATTAAAAAGAGAGCATATATTTTTTTTTTTAAAAAAAAGAGGAAATGAAAGATTATTTGCAAATGACAAATAGTAATAATAATAGTAGTAGCAATTAAAAATGTTACTATAATGTTCAAAAAATTGCTATTTATAAGTCTATACGCTAATGATAGTTATGCGCTAAATATTCATGAGCATCTTCAAAGAAAAAAAAATAATTTTATTCAGAAGTTAAAATTTCATTATTTTAATTACATGAAGTAATTAGAAATATTATTTTTAACATGAGTTCTTTTCCTCTGTAAAACTTTAAATCTATGGATACTTTACATCATTTCTCTATAATTAGTTTCCTATGAACAAGTTAAAATGAAATAAATAATAAAAACAAGTGCTTGCTTTGAATTTAAATACCGCAAATAAAGCTCCAAGTTGTTAAATAATTATCTCTACATTCTAATTAAAGTTATGGAGCTACACATTTGATCTTTTAATGAAAACCTACATACAATTAGTGAAGTTAGACGTATTCATCTTCATCCAAAATCGAATTACATAGGTTTATTTGAAGCTTAGCTAAATTATATAGTACTATCGTTACTCTGGGAACCGTAAAGTACAATCAATAAACACTGAATGTTCTGGTTTAAATAATTCAATTATTTTGGTTAAAGGTGAAATTAAAAGAAAACTATTCAGTTCGAATCTAAATATTATCTTAAATCAACTTTTAGTTTTTGGAGAATTGAATCATTCCACTAATGATTCGTATTACAAAAATTACTTATTAACAAAACTTATAATAATACTAAAGGTAAAACAGGTTTATAATTGTTTTAAAGAAACAAATAATTTTATATTTAAAAAGTTCTGAATGCTATTAATGATTTTTTTTCAAGTTAGATATAAAACCAAATTATGATTTTGGTTTTATTTATTTAAAGTTGAAAGTTACACAATTTTTAAGTTGATTTCGCTTTCGAGATATAATGAATTATTAATAATTATGAATATTACTAATTCATCATATGACAAATTATTAATAGGGGTAAATCATTAAGCTTTAATGCATTTTTTGAAAATACTTTATACATAGCAAATATATCCATTATACTAGTATATTACATGTTTATGAAGAATTTTATTGAGGGGATAAATAGTTTTTACTTTCACGAAATCCAAAACATTTTAAACGCGATTTGATTATTTCAGATAGATAGATTTATATTATTAGAATAATAATTTTATATTTAAATAATTTCTTACATCTTTAAATAGTTATAAAACCAAAATTAAAAAAATATTATTAGATTTTATTTGTTGTAAGTTTATTGCTGTGAAATATTTTTTTAAAGTTTAGTCTCAATGCGATGTTTTCGTGACTTAATACCATAATCTACAGGCAACTATTGTTTTGTTTTCCCTGAAAACTTCATTTTTATTTCATGACCCATTAAATAATACTTATATGCTTCATTTTTTAAATATTTATATTTCTCTATGGATTACTTTTTTGAAACTTAATATGTTATTTTGTATTACAAACTCTATTTCAAATATGATATATGAATTTATAAAACAACTATGCATAAGAAAATGTAATATTTGGTTTCATAATGTTAGAATTTAAAGTTGAAAGATACGAGGGCAAAAGTAAATTCTCATGAAATACAAAAATCCATTTATTTTCTAAAACATATCATTTTAAATGTTGAATGTTTATCTTATTTTTAAATAATTTCCACTTCAGTCTATGCTTTTCTTAGACGCTGTGAGACTTATTATGACCCCTTGAAATGTAATTTCCCTTCATGTTATTATAAGAGTACTGAAACTGATCTCCCACTTAGTGCCTGCTAAATATTGCTAAAAGCTGCTTTTTAAATAAATAAAAATATAACCACACAAGCTTGCTTAAAAGTAAGAAAATCAACTTATTTGAACTACATTTTCCGTAGTTCAAAGTAGTTTCCGTTTTAGGAAATGATATTCCTGAGTTTAGTAATATCTACGTATCAACATTCAGGTACGTACTTGGGTACTCTGGAGGACATCTTGTGGGCTATATATATCAAAATAAATAATTTATTAATTGGAAAAATAAATTTTTAAGTACCAATTTTTTAATTGTTAGATCTCCCAATACTTTTTTCAATGCTCAAATTTCTCTTAATACTTGATCCAGGAATTCCATTGTCTTCTGGATTGGGTTCAAAATTACAAGGCTACGGAGTTGAACATTAGTGGTCGTAATCCGCAAAAAATTGGATCGGCTGTTCCACGACGGTTATAAAAATAAAATAATTGTTAGATTGCGAGTAATTTAAAGCGCTTGAAGCACTTACAGAATTTATGAAAGGAAAAAAAAATTAAAATTTTATACAAATATTTCGTTTACAATTATTAAAATACCTGTTTACGCAAATAAAAAAAGCTCGAAATGCTTGGTTTCGAAAATGGACACAGGTCGAAATGCGAGTTTGCGGAAATGGACACGGTTCAAAATGTGCCTTTTCAGTTTGCAACACAAATTTAACATCTGAACGTGTTTACTTTTCCATACTTGTTGAAACACCAAGAATAATCATTACGGGGACTTAGCGTTCGGGGTTTCTAGATACATTACAGCTGTAACTGTTCAGGCGATGTCATCGTATTCATTCCTCTAAACGATTAAATGAGTTGTAAAATTCTAAATTTTTACAATGTTAATTTACTACCACTATTATGAGTTAATAGCACCCGTGGAAACTTTGTAAAAACAGCTGTTGACTTTTAAAGTCTTTTTCAAAAAAGACAATTAATGAAATTTACTGAATTATTTATGCAAATGGTTAATATCATATTAGGAATTTATTTATATTCATTAAGATTCATTCAATTCATTAGAATTCAGTCAATTAATTAGCATTAATTCATTTCTTTTTGATTCATTCCTTTTCTTAAAAGAAAATTACCCATAAAAGAAGTTTGAAAAATGGAGTCTAATGTTATATTTATTTTTTAAGTAACTATATCCATTTTCGTAAACATGCATTTCAAGCTGTGTTCATTTTGTAAACATGAATTTTGAGCTGTGTCCATTTTCGTAAACATGCATTTTGAGCTGTGTCCATTTTCGCATACATGCATTTTGAGCTGTGTCCATTTTCGTAAACATGTATTTTGGGCTTTGTCCTATTTCGTATACAAGCATTTTGAGTTTTTTTAATTTTCGTAAACACGCATTTTGAGCAGTTTCCATTTTCATAAACGTGCATTTTATGTTACGTGAAGATTTAAAATCTCACTGACGATTATAGTGGTGCTTTTACATGCTTAGGACGCTGAGTGTTGTGCTTCAAAATTTGCTTCTTCAGTTCGGCTATTCGTATTGTTCTCCTGACCGTGATATTTTAAGAATAAAATTTTTTAGGGGCATGCATGAAATCTAACTCATAAATATATTTCTTATCTTATTTGTACCTATAAATCATATTTATTTACAATAAACGTTATTTGCAAATAAAAAAACTAGTGAAATCTAATTGAAAATTTAAAGTAAGAAATTTACAAGTATTTAGGAAAGCAAAGCTTGCAATCATAAAAAAGTTAAATATTAGAGTCTTGATATACTGTTATTATTTTATATTTTGTAATAGTTTATTTTCTTTAGTTTTTTTTTTAAATCAAGAATTTTTTAACGTACGCTATAGATACATAAGTAAAATTAATAATGTTTATAAGCTTTAAATATATTATGAAAATATCTTTCTTATATCTTTCTGAAGGTATATTAATTTGATGGATAACATATTGTTAAAGCATGCTAAGAATTATTAAAAAATATCTTTTATAAGTATTTACAAGTTGTGAAACTTTTGAATGCATACCTATATCAGCAATAATGCTTCCAGGTTCCAAATTATCTAAGAACTTATTTACTGTATTCTTTAATGGATCTTTTGCATATGAAAGAACATAGCCAATTCTATCATAAACTTCACGGACATAATCAAGCTCCAAAGCAACTGATCTGGAAAGCTTTTCTTTGGACATGGCTTCTTGTTAAGATTGATAGCGTTTCAAGGAAATATCAAAGCTTTTTTAAATCTTGGTTCATAATAATACTATTATCCTGAAAATAAAACAATTATAAAAATTGAATTAAAAGGTAATTGCCATTTTAAAAAAAAGTAGAAAATAAAGTTAAAATTTAAAAAAAAACACCCAAACCCCACACATAATAATGTATAACCGTGATATCGGCACACAATAAAATATCATTCAAAACACTTATAGTTGACTTACAAATCTCATATCTCACAGTGAGAAAAAAAAATGGTCAAAACTACAAGAATATGGTAAAATTTACCGTATTTCTGGGTCGATGGAAACACTAAAGCACACCCTAATTTTTTCTGAAGCGCTTTGATCATGACTTTTAGTAAAATTAACAATAAAATTTTGTTATATTACCAAGCTGTTTGGTAGTATATGTGATAAAATTTGGTAATCAATCGTGATAGCTTCGAGCGTCGCGTAACAAACATTTATTCGGTTAATTTTATTTTCAGTTTTGTATTTTTACTATATGTGTGGTAATGGGAACTATAATTTTGAAAATCTGAATTTCCAGTAAATTGTTACAATACAAATGGTAAAATAATAAAATGAATGTTTTAAATACTGTATATTTTGATTTCATCGCCAGAATATCCATTCACGTACTGTAATTTTACCAGAATTTTATTTTCACTAGTATCTTAAAACAATTAATATATAAATTTAAAAGATTTCGGAAACTCCGTGTTTAGGTAATCAAAATTATTTCTACGGCAAAAAATTATGACCTTTTTGTAAAATGCGCAAAGGGCAATTTGAGAAATTTTGTCGCATAAATATTTTTCATATAAAAACTTCTTTTTACATCGTTAAAAATTTCGAATGAATACTAAATATAGATTTTCAGAATTTTTTAAGCAAAATTACTGTTTTTAGAATGCTGATTTAATTTAATAGTCTAGCAAAGTGCTCATCCTCTAAGGAAAAGAATTATTTAAAAAAAATATATATAAAAAAATCAGGACTTATCTTAATTTAAACCTATCTACTACAGCCTAATTGTTTGGATAGTCAATGGAAAATTTAAATTTAACATCAAAATACACTGCATGTTCTCTAAATGAAATGCTTCAGTGGGTAAAACATGCAAGCATCAATATTATTTTAAACTGCTTATGTAGAGATCCAACAAAACCTGTATGCAAACGTAACCTAAAATAGACCTATTTCAAATAGTATACATTTCTGTACACTTTTGTGTTTGATACTTCTGTTCAGACATGTTACACACAAGACATATTAAATATCACAAGACCAAAAAAAAAAATAACAACTTTATTTTGAATAGTTAGTCTTAGAGCAAACACATGTCACTCGGAGAAATTTTTCGTAAGTATGTCTTTCCAACTTAAAGTTTCAATGTTGCCTTTATTTCTCTTCAAATGAAACTAGAAAAATGTTTGCCTCACTGAATGTTTCATTATAAATTTAAAATGCGTATATATGTATAGTATATCATTATTTGATATGTTGTTATTGATATGTTGTGTCTTTTGAAAAAAATATTTCATTATTTTGAAGCTTTTTTTTTTTTATCTTCAAACTGCATAAGAATATGTCAATAAGTATTTTTGTTTCAAAATTAGGTCGCTTTCATAATTTGGTGCCATGTGTTGTTTATTTAAAAAAATATTTTTCTTGAAGATAATAGAAAATGTACTTAATTTTTTAAATAACATGATAATTACAATTAAAAAATATAGTATTTTTAAAAATTGGTTAAAAAAAAACAACTAATAATATAGCGGTTGGACACATTAAACCTTGATGTGTTTCTCAGATTTATTTTTTCAGAAATAAAACAAAAATGAGCTGCCTCATTTTGTAATTATATTAAAAAATCTAAATTATATTTACAATTAGACATTTTGAATAGCAACACTTGCTTATAATCGAATATTGCTGGGAAAAATTAAGCAGCTTAATTAGATTTTCAATATTTGTTTCACGAAATAGAAACCTTTTAGGGGTTAGTACTATGTCATGTCTGTAACCATACTTATTTGCATAAAAATATCCTTTTATTCAACTGCATAATTTAGCACTTTATCTTTTTAACTAAATTAAATAAAATTTCAATATTCTTTCTGAGTAATTTAGCTTTTTGAAGTTTAGAACGTGACTGTTGCAGACCAATCCGCTTACTCTGTCTAAAAACAGGTAAGACAAGCTTGAAGGCACACACGACTTAATTTGTGCAAGGTTTCTTTTCAAAAAATTACTTATAATTAGTAATAAAGTAACATAGGAAGTATTTTTTTTTTAGAATGCATCAAAATAACTGGAATTCTGGTGAGCGGCATGATGTTTTGCATGGTTTCTGGTCAAAAAACTTTCAACTAAAAGGATTTTTTTCAAAAAAGTAACTATATGGAAAGCATTCAAATAATATCGAAGAATAATAGGAATATAATATTTTCTTTAAAAAATTGTATATACTCAAAAACAATTTTATTGTGTCATATACTTAGCATTTTAAGATTAAAGCATTGAAAAACTCAAAACTTTTTAAAATTTAAAATTGTTTTAAAATCTTATGCATATTTCAATTATATAAATAGTTTTTACTAAGAAGAACTGAGTAATACGTATCGCAGACAGAAATTTTAAACAACAAACAAGCATCCGGTGGTTTATTTAGAAAATTGTGGCATTATAGTTGCCACCATTTTTCGGGTTAAGGTAAATTAAATACATTCTTAAGTACATAACTGAAGTTATCGAGCAAAAAATAATATAAAATTTACAAAATAACATTTGTTGGAAAAAATTAGTACAAATAGATTACTAAAAATGTGCTTGCTTTTTTAACGAAATGTTTTCGGGTTTGATTCCAATGAGCACAAAAATATATGTTGTCAATAAACAAACAATAAAAATGAATAAATTAATAAATAAAACTATAACATTAAAAATGTTAATACATACACTGAAAAATAATAGTTTCTTTCAACGCCAAAAATGGTGGTGACAAGAAATTTTTACAATACACAAAATTATACTTTGAGCACTTTACTTGTTGATTTGTCAACCAATGTATCAATTAACTTTTTAATACCAAGCCTTCTATCAACTGTAATTGCATTTTTTGTCAATTAAAAACTACAGCATTTAGATTCAGCT
This sequence comes from Parasteatoda lunata, assembly GCA_949128135.1. NCBI lineage: Eukaryota > Metazoa > Arthropoda > Arachnida > Araneae > Theridiidae > Parasteatoda > Parasteatoda lunata. The sequence continues at coordinate 17,292,337 of OX421980.1, read as the reverse complement.
GCTCATTTGATGGTTTTATTGAAAATTGTAAATCAATTTACGTTTAGCAACTGAATTTCTAATCAGATATGCTAGTCTAGTAAATATTAATATACCATTTGACGCGCTTCGGTGCTTGGAACAAGCTTCGTCATTCTGTTCAAGCGATTTTCCGCTGATTGTTTTGGCAAAAAAATAATTTTTGATAAAAAATAATGAATTTTTATAATCTTTCTTTTAAACTATTAAGTGAATACAAAAATAGATTGTATTCGAACTAAGCTTCCCTTCCAGAACTTCCCCAGCTCCGACATTCCCTTTTTTAAAATAAACCCAACATAACTCTCGTTTTTCTCTCACTTCTTTTATTTTCTTTCATTCTTTTGACAAACAAAAGCATAATTATTAATTAAATTGGGACCCAAAAGAAATCATCTTTAATAAATTTATAAAAAAATTTTCCTGTTTGAAAATTTTTATAAAACTTGTTTTAATTCTTGATAAACAATTTTATGCAATGGCATTTTCAGATAACAGTATTATTAATGTATAAAATTATTTGTCAAGAAACTTATAATTACTGCATTCGTGTTATTCTCAACGCTATTATTTACAGAGCATTAATTAAACTTTTATAAATTATTTTCATTGTCTATATTTATATCTATAGTCCTACAGATTCAATAATATAGTATTATGTACCGTGTTCCAGAAAGAAAAAAAATATGACCACCCTGAATAAGTTTTGAAGTAATGACCGCGCGTTCTAGAACTTATTCCTAATAGTTTGAGAGAGTGATCTCAAATATTCTATTTAATTAGCGCAGACGATACTTAAAGTTAGGAAATCAGACACAAAAACGTAATTTCTTCGAATAAACATCCTTTTATATATATATATATATATATATATATATATATATATATATATATATATATATATATATATATATATATATATATATATATATATATATATATATACAACCGAATTTAAACATGTTTGTACACAATTATTCGTTTATCCAAAGATAATTCCATGCAAAAAATAAGTTTTAGTAAATATTTATTATTCTTTATTATGTTATTAAATAATGGTCGAAAATATTTTATACTGTAAGGTATACAATTTTTTATATCAATTTAAAGTATATAGTTTAACATGGAAAAATACAAAAATTGATTAAAATCGGTGAATTTTAAGGAAGTCGTATATTAAGAACTATTCAACCGATTTCACTCAAATTTTGTATTTTGCCATGTAACTACGTACTTAAAAATGACTTAAATTTTAAAATTCAAAATTGTTTCGACAATTTTTATATAAAATAATATATATTTACCAAAATTTAATATCTTTGGAAAAACGAATTTCATAATTGTGTGCAAAAATGTCTCATTTCGCTTTAAAAGTTCTCCAGATATGGCGAACTACGTAAGAAGTAAAATTAACATTAAGGGGTGCGAATTTTGGATCGCTCTCCTGACCAAACTATTATGATCATATGTCATATATTTGCGGCTACGCCCTATATTTTGGGGATCAAATATCCGAATCCGTCGGAAAAAAATTTATGTTTATTCAGAGAAAGATCGTTTTTTTGTCAGATTTCGTAACTTAAAATATCATCTGCACTTCTCTATTAACATATTTGAGGTCACCCCCTCAAGCCATTAAAATTGAGTCCTAGAACGTTAAGATCCGATCCTTAGATCAAAAGCTATTGTTATTGGAAGAATAAATGTTCAATTTATTCTTCAAAAAGCTCCATGCTGCAAATCTAAATGAAACAAATGGATAGCGATTGCTTTTATCGGACAAAAATATTTTCTCATTTCCTTTATATAATGGTTTTGGCATTCATAATCATTGTGTCAGAATATATTATTGAATGAAGATCCTTTTAAGTGCAATGACTGAAAGCAAAGGAACAAAAATAAATCGATTTTTTTTGCCTCTCTGATAAAAAGAAAAATTGAGTTAAGCTACTTAGCTTGCAATTTCTTTTTTATTTATCATTTATTTATGGATCTTAATGGAGCATAACAGCAAACTTTTAATGAACTTAGATTTTTATCAATTTCATTTAGATTTTGCTTTCTACTTGCATAGAAAAAAACAAAAAAATAAATAAAGGACGAGAGAAAAAGTTGATTTAACAAATATAGTACTTGATTTCAAAACCCATTGATTTTTTACCGAGCTTATTGTCATTTATTATATTTTGTGTTGAATAACAATTTTTCTTAAAATTTAAATATTTATGATTATTTAATATAAAATAAAACAGAATTATTTAAACTACATTAGCTAAATTTAATCCTACGTGTTAGGTCTAAATTTATTTTTAGTTTAATCTTAATTTATTTTTAGTTAATTTTAATCAATAGAATTGCTTCATTAAAAATTTTATTTAAGCTCAGTGGTTATTAAATTATTTCTTCAATTTTGATGAAAAAAATAAAGTTTAAGAACATTTTTAAAAAAATAAGTTTTTTTAAAGAGCTATTTGAATCTTTATTAATAAGGAATTCGTAAACCATTAAACAAATAATGGGATAAAACTATTTCAGTTATGACTTACACCGATTTGTAAAATATATTTAACATTTTATTACGGATTTTTAATCTTCCACATTGGCTTTTTAATTTATAATATATACCAATTTCTCTTTTGTATCTCAACTCTTAACAGAAAAAGCTGGCGCCAAGTCGACTGATACCTCTCAAATGGGAATAAATTTTTGAAAGGAAATGGGTAAATAGGAAACGGTAAAGTCTATAAATGCACTGAAACATGTCTATCAATATTCAAAATTTAACTTCTTGAAATGGTGTCGAAAAGACAACCTCCATTAAAATTGAAGCACTCTTGTCAACGGAAGAACACTCGCTGGTTGCTGATAGTAGACGATGGCTTGTTTAAAATATTGAATCTCCATATTTATCACACTACCAGTCTCTTCAAAATTTTCTACTCAAATTAATATGCTATTTTGAGATACCATGTTGATCAACAATAAGTCATAAATTGCATTGAAATACTTCGTTTTGTAATAACTACAAACCGGACAGGTTCAGTGCTCCATTTCGACTGAATTCATAACATTGCTTTCTTCTACCCAACCAATATAGTTTATTACTATTAACCTTTCTGAAACTTGTTTATATCCAATTTCAATTGTATTAGGAGATATTTAAATTTTGAATAACATCAATTTTTAGACAACTCATTTTAATTGCTCCATATCCATTTAAATTACTGTGTTTCTAACTCTACTAGAATAGCAGTAATGACAGTATTAAAAATAAAATCCTTTACTTTAAGATCTACACACCGCAGCCTGACTGTTTAGTCTTATATTACTTAACGATTTTTATTGTAATTCTCTCTGCATAATTCGTTAATTTTTTAAAATCTGTTGGTGAATTTTGAATACTTGAATTTTTTTTATAAAATTTTACAACACCTACGGAATAGAGTACACAATGGTGGATCACTACATTTTAATATCTAGAGGAAAAAATCATTATTTGATTGAAAGAATGTATTTTTGATTGCCTTATTTTCAAATGCGTTGCGATATCAACTGCAATTTATTTAGAAGTTACAGTTATTTTTAAGTCTATCCCCTGAGGTCCTTATTTAAAAATATCACATAACAAACATATTTAAAAGTATTAAATTGTGGAAAAATCTTTTAAAATAAAGTCATTTTTAAGAAATCCTGACTCCCCTAACAATTTCTTTTAAAATTTCTATGCATTAATATCATCTTTTAATATATAATGCATGCAAAAATCAAAGTTAAAAAAATATCTTAACAAAAAAAATTACAATTTTTATTCTCCGTTGGTATTAGAGAGCCTTAAAATGACGAAAACTAAAAAAAAAAAAAAAATTATGCCATGTCATGCATTTCCTAACATAATAGATGGAGTACGCTATTCAGTAATTATTTGGTATTATAAATTAAACGAATGCTCAGATTATTTGCAAATGGTTCGACATGTTTCTCCTTGGGTTTCAAATGGTTCGACATGTTTCAATTCTCTAGTCAAGATGTTAGGAGAATTATGTTAATAAAAAAAGTTAAATTCAAAATTTATATCCTTTTAGCCAGAAAAAAATTCATTTCTGAAGCTATTTTTTAGATTTATGTTCATAATATTTCTTTTTTTATATATATACTCCGAAACATGATTATGTTCATCGTAATTGGTATAGTAATTTATCGAGAAATATATTTTTTATATATATCGCGTGATATAAAAAATTATCTTTGGCATTGATAAAACTGAAGATAAAGATTTGCAATGAAAACACGAGATATATTGCACGCACTTAATGATTCATTAGCATTCGTTACCTTCTGCAGCAAAAAAAAAAAAAAAAAAAAAAAAAAAAAAAAAAAAAAATTTAAAAATTATTCTGTTCTTAAATGCTGCGTGTTCTTCATTTTATTGTACAAGATTTATTTTCAATCCACCCTTTTATTCAAGTTATGAATTTAATCTTACTTTCGTAAGACTTTGACTTCCTGTTTCTAGTCAATTGTCCCGTAACTATTCATTATTAATATTTTAACATTATTAATATTTTAAATTAAGTAGTGCAATATATAAAATATTGGATATGTGTATTTTATTTAAAAAGTTTAAAACCATTATGTTATTTTTATGTTCCAACAGTTATTTCATAATAACCTTGAATAAATTTTATATTATATATTTTCATAATAAAAAATTGTTTTGAATTCTCGCAAAAAACTGTTAGTCATTTAATATACTAATCAATGTAAGTTTTAAATGACAAAGTTTCAAGTTGAACAATAATTACCAATGAGTTTCTGATTTAAAATTTTTTGATTAAGAAAAGTATTTTTCAATTTTATTAATGCAGAACAATTTTATTAATTTTGTTTTAAATTTTGTATCCTGCCGTTTAAAATTATTTAGTTTAAAATTATATAAAAAATTTGCCTGCTTTATAATTCAACGATGTTTTAAGTTATAAAATAAATCTTAAGCTATAAATAATTTTCTAACAATTATTTATTATTTTATCGTAAAATTAGTTTTGTCAAACGAAACTTATTAACTAACTAAAAACTGGAACTACAGTCAATAATATAATATAATATAATATAATATAATATAATATAATATAATATAATATAATATAATATAATATAATATAATATAATATAATATAATATAATATAATATAATATAATATAATATAATATAATATAATATAATATAATATAATATAATATAATATAATATAATATAATATAATATAATGTAATGTAATATAATATAATATAATATAATATAATATAATATAATATAATATAATATAATATAATATAATATAATATAATATAATATAATATAATATAATATAATATAATATAATATAATATAATATAATATAATATAATATAATATAATATAATATAATATAATATAATATAATATAATATAATATAATATAATTGTTTTAAGATTTACTGAAAACAAAAAAGAATCAGCTTAAAAATGTGCCTTGTGTAACTTTTATTGCTTGAACAATTTTGAAACAATTGTTGAAAGTTTAAAGCAAAAAGAACAACTATTCCAAGAATTTTGCCCCAAGGTAAAATTTACTTTATGTGTAACACATTTTTCCTGAAACTAATAACATATAAATTCTTAGATCCATTTAATACTTATAGTTTTTTTTAATATTAATAATGATTTAAAAACAATAATAAAGTTAAAATATGTAAGTCGAAGTGAAATGGGAAACGAAGAAATTTGGAACTCACTATAAGTATCTTTTCCATATTTATGTACGTGAGATAAAAAAAATGATAATAGTAATAGCAAAGATCACTCTGAATAAATTTGATCTAATAATTGGATTTTTACGTAATAAGTGCCGATAAAATGGTTAACTTAAGATGCTAATAATAAGTGCTGACGGTATTTTAAGTTACGGAATCATGCAGAAAACATACCTTCTCTTAATAGACAAACCATTTTTTTCTTGACAGTTCTTCACTCTCAAAATATAGGAGGAGCCGCAATCTCGAATACATAGCTCAAAAGCTTAAACAGCAGAGCATTTAATCGCTATACTTTATCATTAAATTACTATCTGATTCTAGTAATCAAAAGAATTATAGTGTTCACTCAGAAAAAAAATCCCAATTCAGTTTAAGTCATATTTTAAAAAGCGTGCTTACTTTTTTTTTTCAAAATTGAGATTCTTATATGTATAAGCTTAGCTGATGTAGATATATAGTCAGCATATGGGTAATTCTCACGGAATATGACAATTCACTGTCCCTAACTCCCAAGATCTAATACAATAATACTAAAAGAGCTTTTTTTTTTAAAAAAAAAAATTATAAATAGCATTGCTCTTATTGCAATAGCATTGACTATTTTGTATAGTTAAAAAATTTAATTGAACTTCAAAATTTCATATTCTGTCACAAACAGTATTCCAATAATAACAAGCTTAAAAACTTCTCATAAATTTTTCAATATCTAATTTTTTTTATCTCAACCGGTGTAAGCATTTTTAGAATATACGCGGAGGGTATTATTTACAAAAACTTCGCTTAAAATAATTTTTTCTATCAATAATTTTTTTGTCTAAAGAAAATCTGTCATTTTCCTGGCTACTTTTATTTAGCGGTTTATAATCGAAATAGATAGAGCCAGCAATCAATTTCTTATGTTAATAGATTAATTAGATACCCTGCTATATGAACATGTGTGGCATGGATAATATATTTTGAATAATAGAATAATAGATTTTGAAACAATTTCCTGGTTCAAAATCTATTTCAAAAATTTTTTCAAGGTGAGTAGGTTTTTGTGTTGTCATTTTCCTGGCTTCTTGAAACCATTAATAACATAAACTTCATCGATTTATCTGAGTTATTTTAAGAAATCCTGTTGTTTTCTACAGAATATAAACGTCTTAGGCCAAAATATTTTATTTAAGTAAAGTTATATGCTATAAAATGGCGAATTTGTCATTATCCTGGCTTATGAATGCCAGGACATTGAAGTGTTACCAGAATTTTTTTTAACTGCTAATACTGTAAGGAGGAAAAGCAAATATTAACTTAATACCAAGTTTATGTATGATTGTAAGATGCTTGGATGTAATCAAAGTTATTTATTTATTTAATGATTGATTATTAAACACAATTTTATTCTGTGCATATCAGCAACAAAAAATTTTTTGATTCTTTCTACAGTGGATAAAAAGAATAATTTAGGCAATTTATTGTCCATCTAACATAAAGGCTTAAGTTGAGTTACTTACTATTAACTTAAAATGACTGTTCTTTAAACTTCTAAGGTAATATGTCATTTTCCTGGCAATCAAGATTTGGCGAATTTCTATTTTGTTTTTTTCTCGAGCAAATGTCAATAAACTACACTGCTGTCTGTAAGATATTAAGGGGACACTTCACGATGAAAAACCCAAAAATCGACCAAATTATACTTTTTTCAATTTTTGTTTTAAAAAATAATAGTTATGTCTAGCTACAATTTAAAAAAAAAAAAATTCAATTTCAGTCATTTTTTGCAAAGTTATAAGCATTTCAAGATTTGTAAACAAGGTGCCACGCCCACTCGAATGGCCGTCAAACATGTAAACAGCATCTTTCCACTCCATTTCTCAAGTCTCGGTTCTGTTTTTCGATTTCTGGTTGATAGGCCTCATAATTATTAAAAAAGCTAAATTTATGATAAATTTAATTGGCAACATATGGAATTACTTTAACTTCTACTTTATGTTTGTTTACACATTGTTTGATATTTCAACGAGTGATAGTTATTTTCGTTTCCTCGTCTTTTTGTTTGCTTCTAAAACATAACACAACAGTTCTTTTCAGAACTATTATTTTATTACGTTATTGTTATTTGTTTTATTATTATTTGTTTTATTATTAGTCTTTTTGTTTCTGTTTTTTTTATTGATAATTTCGAACAATGCACAGCATAAGTTCTCGTTGGAGAAAGCCTAAGAGAAGGCAAACTAAAAAGGACAAAGCAAGAAGTGCTGCAATGAAAGTTACTTCTGCACCTGTTTCTGTTTTAGATGTTTCTGATCCTGATGTTTCAGAGACTAATATCTCTAATGCTGATGATTCAAAGATTGATGTCTGTGATATTGATGTAAACTTAGAGCTTTCTGATCCTGAAAACTCTATTGTAGCTAATGACAGTGCTGCAAATATGGGTAGTCATAGCATCTCTCCGAGTTCAACTAATGATTATATTATTATTAGTAAATCATGTTTTGGACCGTTACTCCGGAACCTGCCATGTGATATGTGTGGAGAAGGATATCTGGATGTTCGTGCTGTGGATAGTACTTTTGGATATGCTGTGAAGTTAGAAGTTTTTTGTAAGTTGTGCTCGAAAACGTTTGGTTCAACTTTCTCAAGTCAACGTCAACCATTTACTAGAAAATTTGATGTCAACCGACAAATTGTGAACTCTTTTCTTTCTTTTGGAAAAGGACACTCAGCTATGGAAACATTTTCCATGAATATGGGTACTGCATCCATGAATTCTGCTACATTTTCCTCTTGTTTCAACCAATTGAGTGAACAAAATGAAAATTTTAAAAGAAATGTTTTAAAACTCTCTCATGAAACAGTGCGACAAGCCCATATGAATTTAGATTCGAGTAATGCTGTTAGCCTTGTAAGGGATATTGCAGTCTCTTACGATGGGACATGGCACAAACGAGGACACACCTCTCAATATGGAATCGGGATTGTGATTGACACATTGACAAATTTAGTTTTAGACTATGAAATTTTGTCAAAGTACTGTCCCGAATGTGTCAATGCAGCCAGAGACCTGAATGAGTCTAGCCCTGAGTTTTGTATTTGGTATGAAGGCCATAAGCCAATGTGCCAAAAAAATTATGAAGGACCTTCTGGTAACATGGAGGTCACTGCTGCTGTGGCCATATGGAAACGGTCAGTGGACTTATGTGGAATGCGTTATTCGACAATTTTGAGTGACGGGGATTCTAAGACGTTTGCTTCTCTAAATGAGTTAAAAATATATGGTGACGATCTTATCATTCAGAAGGAAGAGTGCCTCAACCATGTTTCTAAGAGATTAGGAACTGGTTTGAGGAACAAGGTGAAAGAGTGGCGCGCAAAAGGCATAACACTCGGTGGACGTAAACAAGGCAGCCTCACTGAACAAACAATCACGAAGCTGCAGAATTATTATAGAAAGGCGATAAAAGACAATGTTCCGAATGTTGCTTTGATGAAGTCTGCCGTGTTTGCCTCACTATATCATTGCATGTCGTCAGATAAGAAACCTCAGCACAATAGGTGCCCTAAAGGAGAAAGTTCATGGTGTTTTTACCAGAGAGCTTTAGCTCGAGGTGAAAAACCACAAAGTCATGAACTAATGAAAACCAAGTTGTCAGAGGCTGTAGTAGAAAAAATCCTTCCCGTCTATCAGAGACTCGCCTCGAATGAGCTTATGAGGCGTTGCGTGTCAGGAAAAACCCAAAACGCGAATGAAAGCCTCCATTCTGTCATTTGGAACAAATGTCCTAAAGAGGTGTTCATATCCAAAAAGAGACTTGACTTTGCTGTTTCCTTAGCCATAAGCGAATATAATTTTGGATGTGAAAAAACTTTGTCACTCCGTAAAAGAGAAGTAAGTTCTGAGGTTGTCACGAATGCTAAGATGCGTGACAGTAGGCGCAGCAATCAAAAGAAAAGAAAATCATCTATTAATTATAAAAAACTGCGCAATGATAAAAAATATAAACAAAAATGTGAGAAAAATATAAAAACAAGCTACAAAGCTGGTGCATTTTAGTATTTCATGTGTAAGACTGTAAAAAAAGTGTGTATAAATATTTCACTGGTTATTGCAAACTTTTGTTAGTTACCATACATCTTATGATAAAGATTTTTTATCCAAATAACATGAAACTAAAGGAAATTTTTTACAATATTGTTCTGAGCTGTTTATTATTTTATTTTATACCTTCATAATGTGCTTTTATTGCTAAATAAATGTTTCCATTTGAGTTTTTCTTATTAACTGTTTTTCTCAATATTGCATTTTACAATGATTTTCCATCTTCGAAAAGTTCCCTGCGCATAAGTTTTCAATGAATCTTCTTACTTTTTTTTTTTAAATGATCGTTAGAATGTTTTGCAACAAGTGTGATATAAATAAATTATGTATACTGATTAAAAAAATTTAAAATCAGTTTAAACTATTGTTTAAATTTCAAATTTGAAAAATATATAAAAATCATATTGTTTTGATTTTTTATTTGCTTAGAATTAAGTACTAAGTTGTTAAAACGGATCCAATTTTATTTATACTTATTTAAACTGTAATATAAATAAGTTTTATAAAAATTTGATGAAAACTCATGCGCAAGGAACACTTTGAAGTTATGTTTTTAAATGTTCGGTTAAAATAATTATAACTTTTGATATAATTAATATTTTTGTTTCATATTTTAAGAACATCTTTCTGAGTGCATAATTCACCATTTTTGAAAATTTCATGAAAATCGGTTGATATTTAAAAAAAATCATTTTTAACCTGAAGTGTCCCCTTAATAAGTGTAACTAAAAAGGTATAAAAAAAATCTAGATTATTTTGAAGACTTTAAATTTGAAGATACTTTTTGGTCCGAATTGTCATGTTTAAAAAGAATCACCCATATAAAAAATGCAGATCCTCCTATTTGGTATTGAATATTTTGGGCAGTGAAATCTTAATTTAGTTCGAAAACATATAATATATTCTGGAGTTGACCTGTTTTTGGAATAAGCTTGGAAATGTAGCGCCAAATGGTTGCAGTAGTAGATAAAGAATTTGTAAAAAAAATGGACGAGGAAAGAGTTCTAAATTTCGAACAAAGAAGGGAAAATTAATACATTTTTAAAATAACAGGTAAGAATTGCATGGTAGAAAATTAGATTACGTCTAACTATATTGCTATTAACATTTAATATAATGTATTGGAATGTTATTGCTGTTGTTATTATTAATGTATATAATTTTAATTGGATTTTTTAATCCTCAGGTGCAGAATGAAATGTTTTTCTAAATTTACGTTAAAAGGGAAGTTTGAAATTCTTTTTTATATCAACAGTTTTAATCACTAAAGCTCAGAGGATAGTTTCTTATATTCATTCATTGAATATCAAAATATTCATTGAATAAGGTGACATGAAAACGATGAAACCAAATGTATACTTAAGAGAGACTTACAGTTATTACATTCTATGTAAGTGAGTCTAAACTAAAGTATGTAGACAGCAAAGTAAAGTATGTGAGCATGGCATAACCAAATATACTGTGTCACAACGCCTTCAGATATAGTATGTAATGGGTCAATCACTAGTTGATCTCAGAGGATTCAATGATTAATCAAGGCGTAATAAAATGAGCAGTGATATTTGTTCAAATATACAAGATTTCATTAGTTCTTTGAACATTAGAGAAATTCATTACACAAACAATCTTAAGATGAAAAATCTGTCCAGTTGTTTAAACCTTAAGGTGCTTCACCAAATGTTCAAGAACAAGTTTTCTGTGAACTATAATCTATGAATCTGGTAACTATTTTCCTGAGAACTACAATCTATCTTTTTGAAAGGCTACAACTCAATAGATGTGTGTAAAGAAGTAAAGAAAGAATGTCAACAAAATTAAAGGATTCAAATTTATTTGATAATAATAAATAAAAAAAAAAAAAAAAAAAAAACATATTGCAGCTAAACTCTAAAGCACTAAAAAGTTTATAAATTTTTTTTAATAATTATTTTTTGAAATAAATCAGGTAAAGAAACTGTGTAGTCATGAAAATACCACGTAAAAGATTACATGCAAAACAGCCTCACTTTCGGACATTCATGTCCGAGAAATCTTTTATTACAAGTAATTGTGGGTAAATGAATTGTGCATCCATGATCTGAATTTATTGGAATTGATCTAACGATCTGTTTTCTTTTCTTATCGTAAAAGATTACACAATAACGAGCAAAATGAGGCTTCTTCTCTTTTGTTTGCTTACTTAAAAAGTTTGAAAGAATATATAAAGATAATTTATGTTTGTCAGATGGTTGCCTAAGCCAAATTTGAAATCATACAGTAGTAATATTTCTAAAGTCTCTTATTGGTCCTTTAGATGAGAATCATCATTCGTTTAATTATTTAGCTGGGATTTTGGGATGGTAAAGAAAAAAATCCAAAAAGAAGATCGTGTATACATTCCTAAGCAATGTACTACACTGATAGAATCATCAGTCACATCCGATAAATCTAATGAAAAAGAGGTAATAAGATTCTTGAGTTCAAACGCTGGTGACCGGAGAATTATAAGAAAAAAATTGTATTATCAAAATGCTCCAATGGAGAAGTAAAAAGAAGAAACAACAATTTTGGGTGTCACTTAATAACAGTTTTACTTATAGAAGCTATACGATTGGTGAAGATAAAATATATACTTTCATTGGGGACTCATGCAATATATACCTACTCTGTACAAAAATCTATACCCTGACAGTTGCTTTACTACCAGTTAAAGAACCGTATTTTGAAAAGTTGCAATAAACCAAATGAGAATTCCAGACATCAAAAAAATTTTACAATATATATTAAATGAATTTTTTGTCCTTCTATGAATAAATTTGTATGTGGCCCAGCACAGTTAGTCATAAGCTAGAATAAGATTCCTGAATTCACTCAAGTACCAATGTATGTGTAGTCTAAAATTTAAATAAAGTCATTATTTAATTTCTAAATGACGAATTATTAATAGTTTCGCTAGTTACAAAATAATGCATAGTCTTTATTTTAGGGTTTGTACGAAAACCGAAAATGTCCAAGTTCTAATTATTTTTAAAAATTACAAAAATTAAGTGAGGCTATCGCATAGTTGCAATAGAATATGTTGTAATTAGCCGCATTTTAACATCCAGTTTTATTAAACGGCTACTTAACTATTCACTTATGGCTCTCTTATAATATTAGTTTTGGTGGAAATCTCATGGATTCACATATATTTATATATAAATATAGTTTTTTCCTTGTTTGTATGTAAAGGATGGAGGTCGCAATCTTAATTTCGATAAAATAGGAAATAAAGAGAAAAAAAATTCTTCCGCGAGATTAAAGTTCTTCGAAATATTTGCTCTTTTTCAATTAATGTATTGATTTTACAAATCTCAAAAATTAAATCAATTTCTTTACGAAGTAAATTTCCTTTTTTTTAATTAAAAGATTGATATACAAAATGATGAATGACTTTTCTAAAATGACGAATTTGATTTATATATTCACCAAAAAATAAGGAAATTCTTTTTGTTTAAAGTTTGTTCGTGTATTATTATTATTTCGAATGGTATATTATAAAGAGATGTTTTGACCGAAAAAAAAGGAAAATTATCAATATAGCAAATAAAATATAGCAAATAAAGGATTTATAAAACGTGAATTACTGAACTGAAACAATCTGTAATATAGTTTGTAAAGCTATTTTGTGGCTAGATTTCTGATATAAGAGTAAACTAGCATTGAGTTCATTGCAGTGACTGAAATTTTAGCCATCCATTTCTTCATCAGCATTACACAATTTGCTAATAGTGATTGAGCTCTTAATAGACAGTAATGGTCAGAAATGGCAAAAAAAAAAAGCAACTAGAAAAGCAACTGGAAAAGTAACTGAAGGAGCAATTAAATGCTTCCTTGGCCATACTGGGATGACCATAGTCATATCAATTTCCATTCCCTGATTTTTCCTGTCATCATGATCTCTCCAAAAGTTCTTTAAGTAATAATGTTTTATTAAATCTTACGCAGTATGCACGAGCGTGGGAGTTTCGTTTACTTAATGTTAAGAATGTTGCCTACTCTCTTTAGAAGTTTATGCTTTTATTTCTAAAAATGATACTATGTTATGACATCAATTGCACTCCACTTTCCATTAAGATCTTTTGTAAACGATTTATCAAAATAATAATTTCATTTTATCAAAAATTTCGTTTTGTAATAATAGTATTAGCTTAACTATTATTCCAAGAATATAACAAGTAATAAAAATCATAATAATTTTAATAATATTATAATGCAATAAAATATTTGAACATTTAACAGTATATAAACAATAAAAATACAATTCTAATGTTTTTTAAAAAGTTTGAATTTATGTGATATTGCTGAAAATGTTTCAATTTTTCTGGTTTAAAAGCTCAAACTTTCAATAAAAAAAAAAAACTCTTGAGATAATTGTCATTTTATTTGTAAAATCAGTTTGAAGAAAGAATAAAAATAAGAAAAGAACAACCTAAATTTGATTGTATATGCAAGTTTTTTTTCTTTAATTTATTTTTACAATTTAAATTGTAAAATATTTCGACATGCACAAATGGTTAGTAATGAACTAAGTTGAAACTAGGATATAGGGCAACAAGAAAGTAAATTAATCAATTCGAAATGATATCTAACATAAAATAAATCTTGCTATTTTTATTATTTTTTCTGTTCTTTCCAATACAGATATCAAGTTAAATTTAAATCAAATAAATATAACAGTTTGGTTTTCTTTTTTTAAAAAAGTTGTTGAAATTTAGATTAAATTTTTTCTTTATACGTAAAATTTAGTTGCTTGACAGATTCAATTAAGTTAGACTGTTTCATTATAGTTGGTTAGTTTCAACTAAGCAAACTTTATCCACAAATATAGTCTGACTTAATACACTTTTCAGTTGCTTCTCAAACCTGAGTAATCGGAAATGACAGGAACTTTTTATACAACCCTGAATTGCTTTTCCAGTTTCTTCACATCCGTTTCATTAAGAAACAAGATAAAAAAAAATCATTCTCAGAAGAAAGAGAATAATCTTTATTTTATCTTGTAAAGAAAAAGAACAAGTTAGTGAGATTCTTAAAAAAAATTTTGCACATTTCACAATTTTTAAGAGAGGGGGAACAGTTAAAATTGTTTAGAGTATTCTTTTAATTTGTAAATAAATGCAGCAATTGAAGAAAAAAATAATTTTAAACAAAATTCTTCTTACTGGATGTTAGCTTAGTTTGTTAAATGCTAGCAATTTATCCTCCAGTACTTTGATTTTTTTTATTTCGAATTTTCTTATAATTTTATTTGTAAGTACCTTATTTGCTCAGTTTATGTAAATACACCAAAAAAAAATATTTCGAGAAATTTCTCTATTAAGTATTTTTATATTAGTTTTATCAAACAACACTACTGGCCATTTAAATTTCTACAACAGGAAGGCGACACAGCACGAACGTGAAATTTGCAGGACAGATAAAGTATGCTGTGGTATGCAAATGATTAGCTTATCAACGCATTCATGCAAAGTAGGCTTTGGTAGCGAGACCTACATTGTGTTTAAAAGAAGAGATTTGACCAGTAAGGTTCTCATACAGAAATTGAATTTGAGCGTTGTTCTTGGGTAAAAAAGCTTTTGCTATGCCTCGTGTAAGAAGGAGAAATGCCTACCAGTCCGTGTCTGAGTTTGATCAAGGTCGAATTGAGGCCTACCGGGATTGTGGTTTATCATACCGAGGTATTACTGTTCGAGATCCCATGACTGGTAGCAGAATATGGAATCGATAGGTTCATGACAGTCATGGAAATATACCCCGACCCGCCCTTATTTAGGGCATACGGGTAGTAGTACAGTTCATGACAGTCATATGGAACACCATGCAGGATCTCAGTGGCTCCCCATCACTAACAGCTGAGAAAGTAGACATGTTATCCATACGGCCTTAAGGGATCGTACAGCAATGTTAGGAACACTGAGTCAACAAATGGGGTCATTTGCAAGACAACAAGTGCCTACACGAACAGTTTGATCACGTTTGCAGCAACATGGACCGTGAGCACAGCGACCATAGCTTCAGCTAACCTTGACGCTGCATCACAGGCAGGAGCGCCTCTAATGTGTGATCAACGATGAACCTGGACGCAGGAATGGCATGACGTCGTCTTTTCAGACGAATCCAGGTTCTGTATACAGCATCATGACGGCCGCATCCGTGTTTGGCGACATCGTGGAGAACGCCCATTGGCAGCTTGCATTTGGTATCGTTATACTGGCCCATCACCCGCAGTAATGGTATGGGATGCCATTGGATACACGTTTTGTTTGCATTGCCTGCACTTTGATAGCGGCAGTTACATTTCTGATGTTTTAGGGCCAGTTGTTTCAGCAGGGCAATGCATGAACGCATCATTTTATTTAATCATGCAGCATTAAATGAGCATGCGAGCATGAAGTTTTAGATGCATATTTTCGATGAATACGGAATATAATTTTTTTTTATTTATTTATTTGCTTTATGTACATTTTTGTAATTATTTTCATTCAAAGATCATCTTTATGAACTTTTATTTTATTTATCAAATCAACCTTTTTCAACTTTTCATTAAATTTTTTATCAAGTTAAGTTTTACGAAATCAACCTATGTACCTTTCTTTAAATATACAGTTAACGGCTAAATTATTAGACGCACTATAAAATTCTACGTAAAATCTTAATTTTCAGGTGATACTATACAGCTTTATTGTTTTTATACGACTGAAATCGGTATGCACTTGCTTACTTTCGTGTATCATTTGATCAAATTAGACGATATATAATATAAATTCGATGATTGGATAAATTAGACGATATATTATATAAATATAGAATATTTATTATATTAGGTATTAGTATATTATAATAATTGAACCAAATTATTAGATGCACTGGAGTGTTTTAATAATTGCATGTTTTGTACGAATTTATATGCAATACTTTTATATTTAAAAAAACATGTAATGGATGACATGTAATGAATAAAAAATAAAAATAAAACCTAAATACCTGTATAGCTACTTGATGTTAATGATCGGATTATCACGGATTAACATGAAATCTCTTAGTTATCCGAAGGGTTGACCATAAATAAGCTAATTAATTTGTGTAGGCAATATTCTAAGTTACGAAATCAGATAAAAAATATATATATACTTTTTCTGAACAAGCATAACTGCCGATGGGCTTAGATTTTCGACTCTCAAATTATCAACTCAAAATTTTTTTTCAGGTCGAAAGTTGCGCAGGGTGATGGGCGAATGTTAATGCTAACATTTAGAAATTTGCCTCTCGTAAGTTTCACGCATTCCACTCGCTCCTTCAATATGCGACCAGCCCTCTCAATATGGTATGTGCCTAGATAATGCAACAATGAAGTAACTTTATGAAAATAAATTAAATAACTGACTCTTAACATTTTCGCAAATTCCCGGTTTCATATTGACTTTTTGAGGCCTTTTCATGCTTAGAATAGGTAGAGCTGACAAAAGAAATGCAAACATTGATCTAGTAGGCGTATATAATTGCTACAGTTATATAAAAACTTTATTTATTGTGACGGCAAATTCCTCGCAAATCAGCCTCAAGTTAACATTTTTCGTATTTTACCTCCGAAACTACTTCTGGAAATCAAAATAAATATATAAAGTAAAATAGCAAACATGAGTTCAAATCATTTACCCAAAGGCAATTCCACGCGAAATAAAATTGCCTCATATAATTTATTTTATTTTCTATCGTTTTATTCAATAATGGTCAAAAAGAATCATCATTTAAAAGTCATCTATGAAAGATGCAAGAATTTTATGTAATTTTAAACAATGGGATTTCAAATAGCAAATAAAATTTGGACCAAATTTGTCTAATGGCTCTTGGAAATAAAAATTTAAAAAGAAGAATTTAATAACATTTCAATTTCATTCCTAAGGAACTGCTAATTGTATCGAGATTTTGTGTGTCGTTACTTTAAAATTACATAGTTTACCAGATAATTTATTGCCTTCATGGCAAGTACTAAATAAAAAAATTCTTGAAAAAGAAAGATTTTAAATTATCTTTAATGAAATTATCTTATTATCGTGCATGAAATTATCTTTGAATAAATGAGTTTTACAGCAGTTTAATTTTTTTGCAAAAATATAGAAAAATGCAAACTTTAAACTTAATATTAAGGAAAGCTAACTTTGTATCCCTTTTTTGACTAAATTATTGTTACAATATTTTCCGGATTGCGGCTATTTCCTCCTTTTCTTTGCATTTAAACGGTAAAAAACACTAAATATATAGAGTGAAAGTTTTAAATTTTTTTTTATTAAGAATTATTTAAAGAAAGTACGTAATTGTGTCTGATTTTGTAACTTAAAATATTGTAGGCATACATTATTTAGTATGTTTAAGGCTAGCTCCATTAACTGATTTAACGTTGCACCCCCTTTCAAAAAACAAACTAATCGAAATCCGTCACTGATCCAGAGGCCTCAAAGCAATTTAAGGAAAAGCAAAAGTGTTTTGCAGAATTTGTGAAAGAATACTAAGAGAAAAAGTTGATGTATTATAAAAAAAAAAAAAAAAAGAAAAAAAAACAACGCACAATATTTACATATTTACAAAATTTACAGTGAGGTTTATAAGTAATAGTAAGCAAAACTATGCATTCCAAGTCAATGATAAAAACCGAAGAGAAAAGTTCACAGTCCAGAGTTATGGCTGTAAAAAAAAAAAAAAAAGAAAAGATGACAAAAATGTTGAAAAAACTGAAACTTGGTATTTAGCAATACATTCGTAAGAATCTCTTTACGCATAAAGCTCACAGGGTCCTTTCCCACGAGAAAAACAAAAATATGCAAAACATTCAAAATGCATGAAATCGAAAAAACATGGTCATAATAACAGTAATTGCAGGGAAATTTAAAGTCATTCAATATGAATAATCCTTGATCACAGTGCTAGAGTGTTCAAAGTCAACCATAAAGAACATTAAAAAAAGGAATAAGGCAATGCAGGAATTCAACTAAATTACATATATAAGCTAGGTTTGGAATAGAAAGTATTAGTTAATTTTAGCTTAAAAAACATTGCTGAATCAGGAACCATTGAAAGGAGTCCCATTCATGTAAGGTTCTGAACCATTTCACATATCTTACAGGCAATCAGTTAATTAATAAAGAGAATAACACTCCAATGTTGGATACTTTAAAGTCAATTTATGAGTAATTTTTTTTTGTAAATAGCAAAACAAAAAAACTAAGAGCTCAAAAGACATTAAGATTTAAAGTTTAAAACAAGAAAAGTGCTTTACCAAATCTATTTTATAAAACAAGTGAGGTAATAACATGAAAAATCTATATATAGATGCAAATGTTTCGTTCTTTAGTTTTAAATAGATGCTCTATTATTTCCCTGGTACCCTTTTGAAAAGATTTATTTGACCAGTGTGTTTTAAGATGGCTGGAACAAATATCGGGATGAAAGTATCTTTTTCTAATGTTTTTTAAAATTTGGACAATGAATCAAAATATGTTCCCAGTCTTCTACAACCTGGCATGTTACGCAAAAAGATTATTTATTAAAATATCTGCTTTGGTAGGCTCCGTGGCACTCATGATTTTTCAAAAGTTGATTTAGGAAGAAATCTGCACAATTTTTTTCTTCTGATTGCAAAATTAACTCATATATAAATCTTCCTTTTGATTATTATCTTGCCACCTGAGTTGCCATTGCTCCATGGCTCTGTTAACAAGGTTCTGTCTTGCTGTTTTCTATGTGGGCTGTTCAAAGATGTCGATATTTTCCTTTTGACAGGCCATTTTTGCATTTTGTCAGCCTTCCTTGTGGTCTTCCTCTCTATGTAACGCAAATGTGAGTTAGTTCTATCTAAAAGTCCTCCACGAAGGCTAAATTTCCACCAATATTTGATCCCGGAGTTCCCTTGTCTTCTGGATTGGGTTCAAAATTACTAGGCTACGGAGTTGAACATTCGAAGTCTTAAACCTAAAAATTAGGTCGGCTGCTCAACGCCGGTTATAAAATAAAAAATAAAAACCTGTCAGCCTTCTTGTTACCTGAGAATCCAACGTGAGCCTTTATCCAGTTTGCATTGTCCAGTTTTATCCAGTATATATTGATGGACTTTCGAAGGACACAGTCGGGATTTGCTATAATTCAAAAAGAAAAATAGCCAAGACATTTGAATGCAGTTCTAAGTGGTGGTCTACCGAACTTTCGATCCCAAGAAAAATACTAAGAGCCAAAAGGAGAAGATTTCAAACTGAAATAGATCCATATATGAGAGATAACAGAAAAATTGAATATAAAAGGGAAAGAACAAAGTACAAGAAGAAAATAAAGAGGATTAACAAAGAAAAACTCAATAATTACCTTAAGAACATTACTACACAGGAATGCTTCAGTCCTCGCTATTTAATGTCCAAGGACGGATATAAAAGTGAACAATTTATACAACAGACCCGGAAAGCAGATGGAACTTTACCAAATACAAATGCAGAAACAAAGAAGCTATTTTAAATTAGCATTTCGAACAGGACCAGCACCCCCTTTTACCGGAGGCCATAAACTATAATTTAGATCAACCATTTACCAAAAACATAATAGCAACTATTATAGATCAAATAAAAATTAAAAAAGCTTCTAATCCGGACAACCTACCACCTGAAATCATAAAATCAATATTTAAACTTGAACAAGACTGGTTAATTAACATTATGAATAAATGTACTTTTCGAAATCACTTCTCTACAGCCTGGAAAATTGCTAAAATAGTACTTCTGCCCATACCAGATTAAGATTTATATGATTTCTTCCGGAGGGGTATCTTCCAATTTCACTTCTTCCGGTATGGGGCAAGGCGCTGGACAAGTTCATTACCAATAGATTGATCTACTATCTTGAAACAAATAACGTGCTAATGACCAACACGGATTCAGACAAAATAGAGAGACCACCAGAGCAATGAGAGGCCTTCTTCATAAAAATAAAGAAATAAAAAAATGGCCAATATACACTTTGTGTTTCATTGGACATTAAGGACGCTTTCGACATTGTTCTTTAGAGCAATATTATAGGTGAACTTAATACTCTAGGATGCTCAAGAACTATCATCAATCTTATTTGAAGTTTTTTTTTGAATAATGGACATATAAATTACAATATACAGGATTAGACCATTGAGAAGAAATTCTCTAAGAGAGTGCCAGAAGGCTTCAGACTCGGAACAATCTTGTGGCTACTTGTTGCTAATATTGTTTTGCAAATACCTAGAGATCCAAATGAAGTGATGATTTCTTTCGCTGACGATTTCATGCCTCTAATTGATGGAACGATGGATAGAATGGGACCAGAGGCGACAAGATTACTTGGAAAATTTGAATCATGAGCAGAATAGAAAAATTTAAATTTTAGCGCATATAAAATTTTGCTATTATTTTTCCTAAGGAAACATACCATCAAACTATATAGTAAAAGAATCAATACCTGTATAGATTATTTAGGTTTCATATCTAACTGTCAGCTCTCCTGGTTGCCCCATCTCGAACATACTTGCTATTAAGTTACGAAATTCCAAGCCAAGTTATATAGAATTACATGTGTTGACTGGGGGATAGGCTCCAATATCAGAAAATTCATTTACTTAAATAGCACTTTCAGATTAATACTCTGCGGTTTTTTTGAAATCTGGTTTAATCATCAAGTCAGGACAATTACTATAATTCAATATATATATATATGTATATATATATATATATATATATATATATATATATATATATATATATATATATATATATATATATATATATATATATATATATATTTATATATTTATATATATATATATTTATATATATATATATATATATATATATATATATATATATATATATATATATATATATATATATATAAGACAGTTTATCATTGTTTTATAATACACAATACTTTTTCTTTTTGATGTAGTTTAGAAACACAAATAATACAATCCTTTCTTCCAACTACGTCCCTGGTACCTTGGAATCACTTTTTAGGTTTCATGCAAATTTTTATTTCTCTTAAGAATTCAATTCTTAATGACCATAAAATAAGTAAAAATTGCCAATTTTTAAGGAAACTTTCAAGGTTTTAATGAGTAGTTGTTAAATCTTGCAAACTTGAGACGGGCAGCTGTTTACTCAAAAGGAAACATTCTTCTATTTCCTCATTAATAAAATATGAAACTGCATAGATATATTTTTAGAAACTAACAATCCTCAAGCTGAAAGCTAGTTGAGCAGCACTTATAATCTAACTTTGAAATGTTAAATAAATTGTCTAATTTGCTTTACTAGACAGTACTTTAATAAGAATTTATATTCATCATTTCTATCATAAAAAGAAAAATTTAAAAAACAAAAACATTTAAAGTTTTCACATTTTCTTTGGTGCCCTTCAGATAGATTTTCAACGAACATTGCTAAGAGTTATTATAATGGTTCTGACTTGGCCTCTAGCCAAATGCTTGTTCATTTTTTATCCAGCTTTTAAAAGGAAAATAAAACAAAAAATTGTAAAATTTAGATAATGTAAGTGAAAAATATCTCTAGAAACCTATTAAGAGGATTCTTGTTGAAAATCATACGATTTGACATTTTGTTCGACTTAAACTATAAAAGTTATCGAACTATTTTTAGATAAAAACAGAGAAATTTTTACTAAAACAATTATTTCTTTGAAAAACTTTAGAGAAAAATGAAAACGTGGTTTGTGTATTTATTGAATTTCTTGTTATTTATACTGCGTGTTAAAATAATTGTGTTTTATTTAATACATAATTCGTAACATAATACATAATTGATTGTTGTAGTTCATTTACGTCGCACTAGAGCTGCACAATGGGCTATTGGCGACGGCCTGGGAAACATCCTTGAGGATGATCCGAAAACATGCCATCATAATTTTGATCCTCTACAGAGGGGATGGCACTCCTGTTTCGGTAGCCCAATGACCTGCAAGCGAAGTTAAGCACTTTACGGTAGAACAGTTTGACAAGGACCAAAACCGCACACCTTCGGTCCCTATGCAGAATGATCCAAGTGGTCACGCAACCGCACACTGACCGCATCCAGTGATGCTTGACTTCGGTGATTTGCTGGGAACCGTGTCTTAACGATCAGTCCACTGCGGGACATACATAATTGATAACGGTATAACCTAATCGAAAAAGAATTTTTAATCGCTTTTGAAAAGAAAATCGCAAAGTATTAGTGAAATTGTTTTAGTTTTTTTAAAATATATTCGCTCATTTAATATCACTGGGCTATTTGAAAAACATGCTAACTTTGTTCACAAAAGTCACACTAATACTTTAAAAAAAATGTTAATGTTAATTATGTGTAATTTTTTATATGCTTAATTTTTGATAAGACAGAAAATATTGTACTTTAATACACGCAATTGTTCTCTTATTTTACTTTTAAAAATATATCAAAACTTCAATTTCTTAAACACTCTTTCAACTGAATAACTTTTAAAATTTTATTTTTATTGTTTTTTTTAAATAAGTGTATTAAAATGAAAAACAAAAAACTTAAATTTTCCTAAAACAAAATAATATATCCAAATAATACCTGATCAAAATTTTAAGGAGTAGTCCTTTTTGTTTTATGAATACATAGTTGATTACATAGTTTATAGTTGATTTATAGTTGATTTTACAGTTTTATAGCTTATTTTATGTGAAAAAATTGACCGGAGTAAAAAAAAAAAAAAACAAACAAACTTTTAAAACTTTAGCATTACTTGCAATATAATGATGGGATAAAACATGTATTATCTCAAGCTTCGTTCTGAATCCATTTTATAGAAAACTCTTAGCATTATTTTTTTAACTCTAGAATGACTGAAACTTAGTATATACCTATATTGCCCAAAAGCAGTCAAAATGACTGCATTGTGAAAGAATAACCAACGTGTAAAGAAATTTGTTTAATTAATTTTTAATAATTTTTATATTATTTACAGTTATATAACAAGTTATTAGTAAATATTAACAATAAAAAAATTTACTTCACTTAGAAAAAAAATATTAATTTATGCATTATTATTTGTACATTTTTTGCAAATGAAAAAGCAGTTAAAAAGCAGTCAAAATGACTTCTTTTAGGCAAACTAGTGTTAACAGAAAATGAATAAATAAAATCCTTTCAGTTTCAAAATATTTATCCAAGGCACCCCTGAAACATTTTCAAGATGTTCGTAAATGGAAGTCAGTTTTTAATCAAATAATTGACATTTGAAAATTGGTACATAAATTAGAGAATAATCTTTTAAATTACTTTTCTTATGTGTGTTTTTAAGGGAAATAAAGCATTACCAAATGTTTTGAAATTAGAAATTTCATTTCAAATATGTATCTTCGAAATTGGATACCTTCCTTTTTCAATCATAATACCATAAATCATCATAAAGTTTTTCATACACTTCCACTCATAATATACATCTTATCTAATCAATCTTTTCCTTCAGAAGTAAACACAAAATAAGATGGATGTTTGGTGATATATGCTCTGCGATGTCTGCATATTATTGCATGATAAATTGCAAAAACTTTTCCGTAATAGTCGGAACTATATCTGAATGTCCTTTACTATTTTTGGATTACTAAAGTTTGAAAAATGACGTTATGAGTAAATTAAATTTATTCGGTTGACATGCGCGAAAGAATTTGATATTTTTCGAGTACATTTGTTTGTGTGTAAAGAATATAGCTAGAGGTACATGTTGATTTTTGTTACGAATAAAAATAAATTATTCACTTAAAGCTAAATAAATATAAATTTACACTGTTGCAAATTTCGGAGCGTGCTGAACTATGCTATTGATCACATTGGCAGTGCATTTAATGTTAAGCCAAATTGAAGGGTATTACCGTACTTCTAATACTTGATTACACGATATACTAAGGTTAAATTTGAACCGAAACACGGTTCAATTAACATCTTAAGTAACAAATTCACATAATATTGTTCACCGATATTATGCTAAACCAATTTTTCTGAGTGTGTAAAATGTCAATAAATTTTTCTAAGTTGACTACTTATAATTACTTAATAATAAGCAACAGATAAATAATTTTTGCTTCTGAGATGAACATAACCAGCTGTTTGAACATAAAGTAATCACACTAATCATAAAATTGATCATGAAAATCTTCCTGATAGTATTGCAATTGGACTATCAATTGGTGGTCCGATTGCTAGATGAGAATTATAGCTTGTGTTATGAAAAAATTAAATGTCAGCTGAAAATGGTTAAAAGCCTAGTAGGGTGTAGTAAATTTTATTTTAAGTAAATGGGCATAGACAACAATTTTTATAAGCAATTAGAAGATTGTATAAATTTCTAGAAATTTTTATTACATTATTAACGGATATCTATTAAAGTGAAATCCCTTTGCTTGGAGCTGATCAGAAATATTCATAGTGTTCGATCAACTTACTTAAGAACAACTAATTTTTTACTTATAAACTTATTCATTAAATCAAAATTGAAATAAACTAACTCTGCAAGGAGTATAAATTATATTTCACTTCAAAATAAAAATAAAAATATTTTATTAGGTCTCTTTTAAAATAAACTAAATTTTTTTTTTTTTTTTTTTTGTTCATTGAAAATCATTTCCTTTATGTAGATCTGAGATTCAACTAATGACTATTTTTAATTTATTTATCAGTCAGCTGTTTGAACTTTTATTTTATTTGTTATTTAAACTCATTTCGTTCTTTATATCTAAACTGGTACCTATAAATAGCAGTTTTCTTAAATTTGGAGAGCTCTTCTTTCCTAAATTAGAGAAACCAGTTTCTGAAATAATAAAAAAATATTCATTTCTCTAAAGAATGAAGAACATATAAGAACATGCATGAAATGATATTTTGAATTGAAAAATTTCAGACTCTATCAACAAGTTAAAGTTTACGAATAAACTCCAAATCTGCCATCAATTGAAAATATATAAATATTTTTGATCAATTTATGGGTATTAAATAATTTATTTTTTGCTCGATTGATTTGAGCTATAATAAATCTTATAATCTGTAAACAAACAAGTTTTTATTGCAAAAAAATAAATAAATAAAACAAATAAACAAAACAAAGAGCTTCATTTATTTAAATTAGTTAGCAATAAAATCTTAGACAAAATTTGGGCATTAAAAATTAGCGAACGTTCATTAAAGTAATATAAAAGCAAAGCTTTTAAAAGCATAAATGGAATCTTACGAAATTCCTAGCATATATTATGAAAGGAAAACAAATACTAGTCACATTAATAACTAGTTAACAAATATTTCGTTTGCGTAAATAGTGTCACTGAAACTAGACAGTTCATTTATTTTACTTTATAATATTACAAATGTTCTCAGTTTGTAGCAAAAGTCATTACTTTTCATTCTTTTGTTTCGATCACACAGTTTTCAGACAATGCCTAAATAAATGCCATAAAAGAAAATAAACATGTTATCAAAGTCATTACAGTTGAAAGTTATGAAACTTAATACTTCCTGATAAATGACTAAAGTCGAAAATAAATTTTTAGGGCCTCTGTGGAAGCAATTTAATTAAAATTTAAATAACATAAAATACATTTGAAGTCTTTTGAATGATTTTTCATTTAATCATATTTTAAAGAATAAAATAACTTTCTAAGAACATCTACACAAGTTTTGTATTGTTTTAAACGGGCAGCAAACTGAATGAACTTAAATTATCATCATTTGGTATGGAAAAAATTATTAAAGTTTTGTACGAAATAAATTTGATAAAACTTTTTTTCAAACTTTCCACTTGATAAAAAAAAACAATAATTAAATTTTCGATTTACTTTAGATTCACGGCCATTTTAATTTTTAACCGATAATATATTTGAAACAAAATTATTTAAATGTGGAATACTCTATCACAAAATAATTCACCAGAAAATCTAGAAATGCCTAATAATAATTGTTTATTTTTTAGTTATTTTAAAATTTTACACTGGCAATAATGTGTTAAAATCTTTATGAATTATATAAAGTATACTAGTTAAAAAATTCTCGTTCGTTTTGTATAAAAATAGATTGTTTTTTTTTTAAATTCTCAATTTGATTGTTTCGAAGTGTTTTTAATCGAGTATGTGTTTTAACTATCTATAATTGTGTTTTAATTGTCTTAATTGTTACTCCGAAAAGAAAAAGAAGCAACAGTCAAGGGCAAAAATCATAATTATCAAATTGTTATCCTTCAATATTTGCATTTTTTGAAACTAAATGATGCTCTAGAAATAATGCGGCAAAAATTGTCTTGAAATATTGTGGTAAACATGAGTTAAGAGACACATTATAGTTAGCAAAGATAGCCTGTCCTAGATTTATGGCAAGTACCCTTTTTACCATTTAATTAGTAATATCTTTACAAAAATGAAATTGCCGATCTGCTGCTTCTTTTTTTAATTTAGCAAATATAATCGAGATTTTTAAAGCATATTATCTGCTTATTTATTACTTTTAAAGATAAAAACCATACAGTTACCATCGAAATTTAAAAAATGAATTATAATTTAAAAATTTTCGTTATTTAATTATCAAAAATTACATAGTTCTTTTTTTACACTACTTAAATTGGAAGCTCTATAAAACTTTATGTTATATTCCTTTTTATAGGAATGGAAGAAGAAACATTCTTTTATAAAATGTGTAAATGTACTTAGTTGCTAAACTTGTTTGCAGCATTTTTAGCCGACACATAAATATTATTGATTGAAGATATGTAATGTCCTCCTATTTATGTTCTAAAAATGTTCCCAATCCTATCCAAACTTTTATTTCCTCAACTTTACTTGCTTTTCTTATTGCAAGAACATTAGTCACACTAATAAGGCTTCATTAATGTTAACGCCACCAACTAAGGCTTTGTTAAAAACATTAAATGGCTAATCTACAATCATAGAAAGGTAAGTATGAGGATTCACAGTTCATTTATTCTTCAATTAGACTCCTTTTGTTCAGGGTTAGTTGAGCAAATCACCAATAAAAAGAAGGTAAGTAAAATATGGCGCCGAAAAAAGTAGTTTAGAGGTACTTACTGCCGGAATGATCAAAGCTTATAAGCTTTTATAAGATTTATTTAGTTCTGGTGACAAATACAGAAAAAGTAACATAGAACATTATTTTAGACATTTATTATTTTGTTAGAAATTCCTTTGGATTGGGAATTAAAAATTTATGCATAAATCAACACAACAATAAATATTTTTATAGAATAACTAAATAAAAAAATTTCATAAAACTTCTCGTTTTTAGTGTAATAAATGACGTTCAACAGTTTAAGTAGACTGATCCACAATTAATTTTTATCAACTGTTTATATTGTATCATGCTTCCATATAAGTAAATTTGCTTCTTGAAAAAAAGTAGTTTTGAATGGGTTTAAAATGGAAGAGGAAAAAATAACAATAGAGAAAATAAATGCTAGTCTTTACCATAATAAGTATTCTAACTATAGCTTGATGATATTTCATGCAGCAAGAGCTAGTTTCAGTGAATATAAATTTATTTGCGAATAATAATAACATTTGAATTTCTAAAAAGCTTTACTCTCCAAATTTCTCGTTTATTTATTTTATTAATTATGAAAAACCTTATGATTAGAATTATACACAATTTTTACACCAAGTTAATCTAAGTTATTTAAATACCAAAATCAAAAGTTTAGTGGATATGGCACGTAAACAATATTAGCCCCATAACTAATAATATCAGAGTAGTAAGCCAGGGTTTTCCATTTGGAAGAAAAGGGAAAAACCGGGAGAAGCTGGAGAAAATGGTAGAAACTGAATGAGATGAGAAACTGGAAATAATAAATACAATTGTTTAGCAATGATAATTATGAGACTAGCTTAATTAAACAAGTTAAATTTAATATAGTACTAGAAAGTTAAAGGTTTTTTCCATTTGATTTTTTAATGAATTACTAGTTTCATAGTGTCAATATAACATCTTATTTCAACGTCGTTTGAGTATTCATTCTTAACAGTATATGATTATAAATTTTTTTTATGATGCATGTAAATGTAAATTCGATATGTTTGTAATATAGGAATTGTATACAATTTGTATTTGTATTTGTATACAATTTGTTAATTAAATAAAATTAATAAAATGAGATTATAATATTTTAATGATTCATCATGTAACTACTAAGTTTTTCTAAACTCCTTTACGCAAAATATGAAAAATCTACGGTTGTCTAAATTACCTAAAAAATCCTTAAATTAATTTTTACTTCCATATGTTGCTTTTTAGTTTTCTCTTATTTAAATATGATATATTAAAAAAATGAGGAATTAATACTGATTAAATTATATTACAATTATAAAGTGTTTCAAAATTTTTTTAACATTAAATATCTGTTTTTGAAAAAAAAAAAGAATTTCTTTTATTTCTTCCGCTTGGGCTGGGAGAAATCTATATGATGGAAGATTTTCTTTCTACGGTTTTCTCTGAATTTTTCTTTTTTCCTCTGTTGACGAAACTTGCAATCCCTGTATTAAATGTGTTATATTTTAACATGATATTTTACAATATTTCATTAAACATTGAGGTACCTTATAATATTTAAGTTCTTGAACCATTCAACAGCCGACCCGATTTTGGGTTTACGACTACAAATGTTCAAATTCGTAGCCTTGTAATTTTGAACCTAACCCAGAAGATAGGGGAATTCCTGGACCATGTATTGAGAGAAATTTTCTTTCGTGGAGGATGCTGGAGAAGTTTAAAAGTGAAAAATGTTACTTAAAATCACAATTCCAAACAAAATAAGTAATTCCTAATAATTATTGTCATGAAAAATTTAACTTTCTGTAGTGTAGTATTTTTTCGACAACTGTTTAAGGAAAAAAAAAAACTTCGTGAGTCTGAAAAAAGGAAAATTAGAGTAAATTTGCAAATTTTAAAGACAAAGCAATGAAGAAAAATTTAATACGTCAAATATAGTAAAAAACTGTAAATTAAATTAAAAAAACACTATCTCTTCTTACATTTCAATCTATTTCCTAAATCCATCTAAATATCATAAACTTATTCATTCATCATTGCAGCTAGCAAAAAAACATTTGTGGAATCGATTTGGTTCCACTTTTGTCTTATTAAGTTTTAATTCAATTTATTTAGAATAGCTTATAAGAACAGAAAACTTGAAGAAAGAAAAAAATCTCGGCATTCCTAAAATATGCTTTTTTATTGCGCTAAATGATAGAGTTTTTTAACGATAACATAATTCAATTGCATGATTTTTTTTTTTAATACGAGATTTTTGTGTTAATGGAATTGAAAAAAAATGAATTAAATTAATAAGATTGTTTGTTACATCACAATTTAGTTAAATGAAGAAAAGTGTGATATGAAGAACATCTTCTGAGCAAGTATTTTTAACTTCTTTCAAACTATTATGCTCCCAAAATTTCGAGCTATATTAAATTACAGTGCTACGTTTATCAACTAAATTTAATTTGTTTATATACATCAAGAATAAAATAGATTAAACTATTTAGTATATTTCTTGAACCAAAATTATTTGGGGAAAAATAAAACTAATTTTTATTTATTATTTCAAATAAAATGAGTGACTTTCCTTCAAGGAGAAAAATTATCTGGCAAATTTACCATACTTGTATAGTAAAGACATTTTTCGCAAAAGAAACATAATTCTTATAAATCAGCCAAAGTGTGCAGCAAATAATATACTTACACATTATATATATATATATACTGTATAAAATATACTGTATTAAAATTTATCCAAATAAATCATTTTAAGGACATAAAATTACCCAAATGTTCATCATAACTTTTTCACTCATTTAAACATTTATTTTATTTAATTTAAACTTTTTGAGGTCAATGTCTGTTACCAAGCAGAATGGTAATAATCTGTTTACACTTGCATGGTTTATTTAAAATGGTGATTTATTTAGATGGTTTAGAGGAGTTAGATGACTGTTAATCATTTCTTATTCTAATATAAACTTTCAGTTATGACGAAAGGAAAAGGGCCATGAACGATGGATTCAAATGTTAAACTAATATCAAACTATATATGAACTATAATGACTGTTCTATTCATTTTTATGGGGTATCCATTTATTTATTTACATACATATGTGAGTTTCTTTGAAAATATAAAGAACAGTTTAAAAACTGCTTTTAGTTTGAAAACAACACAATTGTACGAAAAACAGCAAAAACATACATTACGTGCTATAGCATTACACACTACATCTAAGTTTCAGAGCTGTTACCGGAACAACTTACTTGTACCTCACCCTATAGTAGCAGGGCGAGGTGCATGTAAGACAATCATATATTAGTGGGGCTTCCATTGCCTTGGGGTATTGTGCTTCCACCAAAGGCTCTGAAGCTTAGATATAGTCGGTTCAATATCTTTCTGCTGTTTTCTCACTTTTTTGATATATATATATATATATATATATATATATATATATATATATATATATATATATATATTAGTCAAATTTATTTATTCACTGTTTCACATCCATGGTTACTCTTCGATTTGAACCCACCACCCCCATTTCAAATAGCACTTGGTGGATAGACGATATAGCTGAAAAAAATAATTTAAAAAAAAGTATTGCTATTCCAACAATTTACTTGTTAGTTTATTGTTACACAATATAAAATAACATATTAAAATCTTAAAAATAATTAAAAATAAAATGTAAATTGTAATTGTGTGTCCACAGAACAGTACTTCATCAGGGGACACACTGTCTGCAAACACACAGCAGCCTTTCTGTTGTTAGTGGCTGAAGCCAAAACTAACAGTGCCCCGAGGCCCCTAATGATAAAACAAGCAAAATTAAGAATAAAAATAATTACCAAATTAAAAATCACATTGCAAGAGAATCACATTTTACAGAAATAAAAATAAAAATATATAACAATGAAACGCCGTAGCATCCTATAAATAATCAATGTAATAGTAAACAGTTACAGTTATTAAAATGAAAATCCTTAAATATTCCACATCAGAATCCAAAGAAAAAAGTGCTGACACCTAGATGTAAATAAACACACTAAATAGCAATATCATTCAAGTGCTGCCGTCTATAAAAAACCCCTCAAAAATTTGAAAAAGAAATCCAAATTGTTCACCGCCTAGGCCTGCTTAGGCGGGCTTCAATATCGGCCAATTAATAACATTTGCTTAGAATATCTTGAATCAGAACATTAAAATTATTGAAATTGAAAGGAAATTTATTTTTCTCCAAACTTTTTTTCAGATCCTCAATAGCTGTTAAAAAATCTGAACGGTTGTTGCAAATGAATTTAAATCTTAAAATTTGACCAAAAACAATATTTTTGAAAATTTTATAATAAAGGTTGGAATAAAAATGAGTAAGGCTAATAACATTAAAATTAAAATCTTTCCTTTTATCATAAACCCCTATGAAAATATTATTATTAGAAATTCTTAAATCGAGATCCAAAAAATAAGCATGAGAGTCATGTGAGTTGGTTTTTATTAAATTCAATTCATCAGGATAAATGTTATTAATCAAATTAAAATCACAACAATCAAAAATGATTAAATCATCAATAAACCTAAAACCCTTCAAAGAATTATTCTGTAAAAATCTATGTTCATAAAAATGAAGAAAAATATTGGCAAATGCACTTGAATAACTATTACCCATAGCAATACCCTTAACTTGTCTATAAAAACTTATACCATTAAAAAGATAATGACTGTTCTATTCATTTTTATGGGGTATCCATTTATTTATTTACATACATATGTGAGTTTCTTTGAAAATATAAAGAACAGTTTAAAAACTGCTTTTAGTTTGAAAACAACACAATTGTACGAAAAACAGCAAAAACATACATTACGTGCTATAGCATTACACACTACATCTAAGTTTCAGAGCTGTTACCGGAACAACTTACTTGTACCTCACCCTATAGTAGCAGGGCGAGGTGCATGTAAGACAATCATAAATTAGTGGGGCTTCCATTGCCTTGGGGTATTGTGCTTCCACCAAAGGCTCTGAAGCTTAGATATAGTCGGTTCAATATCTTTCTGCTGTTTTCTCACTTTTTTGATATATATATATATATATATTAGTCAAATTTATTTATTCACTGTTTCACATCCATGGTTACTCTTCGATTTGAACCCACCACCCCCATTTCAAATAGCACTTGGTGGATAGACGATATAGCTGAAAAAAATAATTTAAAAAAAAGTATTGCTATTCCAACAATTTACTTGTTAGTTTATTGTTACACATTCATATGTAGGCTTACATACTCATTACAATGTACGATTTATTATAAGTCCTTGTCAAGTTAAAGAACACAATGCTCAAACTAGAAAAACACATTACTAAGAGGCATCAGGGTGTAATACTTCTAGACCAATTTCTAAGAGATAGTGCACATCATAAGGATTAAGAATTGTATAAGAACCCGTGAATGGAAATATTCTGGTATGCAGCTAGGGACGCTTCCTTATTACCAACTGTTTCTACGTGTCTTTGAAAAGGTATACTTTCTATCCATCTAAATATATTTTAATTTCATGTTTAATATTTATTATTGTCCAAATTATTGGAAATTATAATTATCCTTATAACCAGAATTAATGATTTATTCAAATTAGTCACCAAATCTTAAAAATAAGATTAAAAACTTAAAACTGAACCTATTTAAATACCATTTTAAACAATAATTATTCAAAAAATCAAGTTAACAGGAAATTAAAATAATTTAGATAAATATAAGTTTTTGTTCAAAGTCTGAAGTCGAAATAGTTCATAATAGGAAACACACCTAGCGGCATAAGGTGGTATTTCTAGTCATGGTCTCCTATGCAATCCTTATTCTTATGATATTGCCTCCCCCTCCACGGAGTTTGTTGGTATAGTAGCGATACACCCTGTCTAATATAATTGCAAAGTTTATCTTTTTTAAAGACAATAATGTATTCAAAGTTCTGTCTTTTTCATACTCGCAAAATATAATTTGCTTTACGGCACATTTATTTGCGTCGCACTAGAAATGCACAAAGAGCTTTTGGTGATGGTCTGGGAAACATCTCAGATGATGATCAGGAGACAAAATACATACCCCACATCCCATTTTGCATGGAGAGAACATATTCACACACCATCCATTTT
Source organism: Parasteatoda lunata (assembly GCA_949128135.1). Taxonomy (NCBI): domain Eukaryota; kingdom Metazoa; phylum Arthropoda; class Arachnida; order Araneae; family Theridiidae; genus Parasteatoda; species Parasteatoda lunata. Next base: position 17,258,210 of record OX421980.1, on the reverse strand, counting down.
CCCGCAGATCGTAATTTTGACCTGAGCCAGAGTTCGATCAATCTCAGATCCAGTACCCCCAGTGGTATTGATTTGTGGTGGGAACTTGGAGGACTTTATGAACCCGACAGATTTAGCATGTACCAGCCATCATTTTGTACACGGGGAGGTTCTTTTGCTTTTTTATCACTATTTTGAACATCGACCGGCTGGGATTGAACTCACGACCTTTCGGATATTAGCCCGACATCCTACAAGTCAGGCTATCCCGGTCCTAAACGTACTACTGTATTCGAAAACTTAAACAAAATCAAACACGTTTGTATTCTGAAAATTACTTGTTTCTTTAACATTTTAACATATGCAAGAGAATGATAGCGTAATTGATATAATTATGAACTCGTTAAAAATATATTTTATAAATAGTAATTTTTTTACTAAATAATCATCTGAAATAATATTTTCATATTATTTTGAACCTCAAAATAACATTAAATGAGATATATAAACAACATTGAGAATGAAACCATTGAAACAAAATTTTCAAATGCATTAGAATCATTCAATATGTTATTTTTTGGATTGAAACATTTTCTTACCATAATATTTACTCTTAATAGATTGATTACAATGAGAAAATATGTTATTTTATAGTTTCTAAAATAGTATTTTTCTTACAACAATATAATCTTTCTTTTCAAGAAAGTAATTTTTTATAACAATACTAAATCACAATTCTAAGAAAGCGAGCCCTAAAACAGTAGTTTACGACCTTTGTTACACACTCAGCTGAGTTTTTAGGACTTGATTTTTTCATGCAGTCGTAAAGCTGTAGGTCTTGGGGACTGGCTTTTACAAAAATGAGAAATCATTTGTGGTATTATGATACTTAAACCCAAAGAAGATATGATAGTATACAAAAATAGTTTAATAGTTAGGAAACGGATTAGATAAATTTATAAAAGCTTTTGTCAAAACCAATGATTAAATTTGTGTAAAAAATCATAAAAAAGCAAATTTGTAGTGGAAGGATATGTGGCAGGATATGTGGCAGGCTTTTTCTTAAAATGATTTAGTTTACTTAAAAGTATCATCCGTTAGCTGTTTAATTTAAAAAATTATAATAAATTGCAAGATATTATTTTAATGAGATTACACTGTTAGAAAATTTTTCCAACAAAATCAACTCAGCTGTGTAACAGAAAGACACTATAAATTGAGAACAATAATGATTCTTAAAAGTAAAAATCATAAAAAAGCAAATTTGTACTGGAAGAATATGTGGCAGGCTTTTTCTTAAAATGATTTAGTTTACGTAAAAGTATCATCCGTTAGCTGTTTAATTTAAAAAATTATAATAAATTGCAAGATATTATTTTAATGAGATTACACTGTTAGAAAATTTTTCCAACAAAATCAACTCAGCTGTGTAACAGAAAGACACTATTAATTGAGAACAATAATGATTCTTAAAAGTAAAAATCATAAAAAAGCAAATTTGTAGTGGAAGGATATGTGGCAGGCTTTTTCTTAAAATGATTTAGTTTACTTAAAAGTATCATCCGTTAGCTGTTTAATTTAAAAAATTATAATAAATTGCAAGATATTATTTTAATGAGATTACACTGTTAGAAAATTTTTCCAACAAAATCAACTCAGCTGTGTAACAGAAAGACACTATTAATTGAGAACAATAATGATTCTTAAAAGTAAAAATCATAAAAAAGCAAATTTGTATTGGAAGGATATGTGGCAGGCTTTTTCTTAAAATGATTTAGTTTACTTAAAAGTATCATCCGTTAGCTGTTTAATTTAAAAAATTATAATAAATTGCAAGATATTATTTTAATGAGATTACACTGTTAGAAAAATTTTCCAACAAAATCAACTCAGCTGTGTAACAGAAAGACACTATTAATTGAGAACAATAATGATTCTTAAAAGTAAAAATCATAAAAAAGCAAATTTGTACTGGAAGGATATGTGGCAGGCTTTTTCTTAAAATGATTTAGTTTACTTAAAAGTATCATCCGTTAGCTGTTTAATTTAAAAAATTATAATAAATTGCAAGATATTATTTTAATGAGATTACACTGTTAGAAAAATTTTCCAACAAAATCAACTCAGCTGTGTAACAGAAAGACACTATTAATTGAGAACAATAATGATTCTTAAAAGTAAAAATCATAAAAAAGCACAATTGTAGTGGAAGGATGTGTGGCAGGCTTTTTCTTAAAATGATTTAGTTTACTTAAAAGTATCATCCGTTAGCTGTTTAATTTAAAAAATTATAATAAATTGCAAGATATTATTTTAATGAGATTACACTGTTAGAAAATTTTTCCAACAAAATCAACTCAGCTGTGTAACAGAAAGACACTATTAATTGAGAACAATAATGATTCTTAAAAGTAAAAATCATAAAAAAGCAAATTTGTAGTGGAAGGATATGTGGCAGGCTTTTTCTTAAAATGATTTAGTTTACTTAAAAGTATCATCCGTTAGCTGTTTAATTTAAAAAATTATAATAAATTGCAAGATATTATTTTAATGAGATTACACTGTTAGAAAAATTTTCCAACAAAATCAAATCAGCTGTGTAACAGAAAGACACTATTAATTGAGAACAATAATGATTCTTAAAAGTAAAAATCATGAAAAAGCAAATTTGTACTGGAAGGATATGTGGCAGGCTTTTTCTTAAAATGATTTAGTTTACTTAAAAGTATCATCCGTTAGCTGTTTAATTTAAAAAATTATAATAAATTGCAAGATATTATTTTAATGAGATTACACTGTTAGAAAAATTTTCCAACAAAATCAACTCAGCTGTGTAACAGAAAGACACTATTAATTGAGAACAATAATAATTCTTAAAAGTAAAAATCATAAAAAAGCAAATTTGTAGTGGAAGGATATGTGGCAGGCTTTTTCTTAAAATGATTTAGTTTACTTAATTAGCTGATCCGTTAGCTGTTTAATTTAAAAAATTATAATAAATTGCAAGATATTATTTTAATGAGATTACACTGTTAGAAAAATTTTCCAACAAAATCAAATCAGCTGTGTAACAGAAAGACACTATTAATTGAGAACAATAATGATTCTTAAAAGTAAAAATCATAAAAAAGCAAATTTGTACTGGAAGGATATGTGGCAGGCTTTTTCTTAAAATGATTTAGTTTATTTAAAAGTATCATCCGTTAGCTGTTTAATTTAAAAAATTATAATAAATTGCAAGATATTATTTTAATGAGATTACACTGTTAGAAAAATTTTCCAACAAAATCAAATCAGCTGTGTAACAGAAAGACACTATTAATTGAGAACAATAATGATTCTTAAAAGTAAAAATCATGAAAAAGCAAATTTGTACTGGAAGGATATGTGGCAGGCTTTTTCTTAAAATGATTTAGTTTACTTAAAAGTATCATCCGTTAGCTGTTTAATTTAAAAAATTATAATAAATTGCAAGATATTATTTTAATGAGATTACACTGTTAGAAAAATTTTCCAACAAAATCAACTCAGCTGTGTAACAGAAAGACACTATTAATTGAGAACAATAATGATTCTTAAAAGTAAAAATCATAAAAAAGCAAATTTGTAGTGGAAGGATATGTGGCAGGCTTTTTCTTAAAATGATTTAGTTTACTTAATTAGCTGATCCGTTAGCTGTTTAATTTAAAAAATTATAATAAATTGCAAGATATTATTTTAATGAGATTACACTGTTAGAAAAATTTTCCAACAAAATCAAATCAGCTGTGTAACAGAAAGACACTATTAATTGAGAACAATAATGATTCTTAAAAGTAAAAATCATAAAAAAGCAAATTTGTACTGGAAGGATATGTGGCAGGCTTTTTCTTAAAATGATTTAGTTTATTTAAAAGTATCATCCGTTAGCTGTTTAATTTAAAAAATTATAATAAATTGCAAGATATTATTTTAATGAGATTACACTGTTAGAAAAATTTTCCAACAAAATCAACTCAGCTGTGTAACAGAAAGACACTATTAATTGAGAACAATAATGATTCTTAAAAGTAAAAATCATAAAAAAGCAAATTTGTAGTGGAAGGATATGTGGCAGGCTTTTTCTTAAAATGATTTAGTTTACTTAATTAGCTGATCCGTTAGCTGTTTAATTTAAAAAATTATAATAAATTGCAAGATATTATTTTAATGAGATTACACTGTTAGAAAAATTTTCCAACAAAATCAAATCAGCTGTGTAACAGAAAGACACTATTAATTGAGAACAATAATGATTCTTAAAAGTAAAAATCATAAAAAAGCAAATTTGTACTGGAAGGATATGTGGCAGGCTTTTTCTTAAAATGATTTAGTTTACTTAAAAGTATCATCCGTTAGCTGTTTAATTTAAAAAATTATAATAAATTGCAAGATATTATTTTAATGAGATTACACTGTTAGAAAAATTTTCCAACAAAATCAACTCAGCTGTGTAACAGAAAGACACTATTAATTGAGAACAATAATGATTCTTAAAAGTAAAAATCATAAAAAAGCAAATTTGTAGTGGAAGAATATGTGGCAGGCTTTTTCTTAAAATGATTTAGTTTACGTAAAAGTATCATCCGTTAGCTGTTTAATTTAAATAATTATAATAAATTGCAAGATATTATTTTAATGAGATTACACTGTTAGAAAAATTTTCCAACAAAATCAACTCAGCTGTGTAACAGAAAGACACTATTAATTGAGAACAATAATGATTCTTAAAAGTAAAAATCATAAAAAAGCAAATTTGTAGTGGAAGGATATGTGGCAGGCTTTTTCTTAAAATGATTTAGTTTACTTAATTAGCTGATCCGTTAGCTGTTTAATTTAAAAAATTATAATAAATTGCAAGATATTATTTTAATGAGATTACACTGTTAGAAAAATTTTCCAACAACATCAACTCAGCTGTGTAACAGAAAGACACTATTAATTAAGAACAATAAGGATTCTTAAAAGTATGACACTAGCCTTAATTATAGTTAATCAAAAGTATTTCTACTAATATTTTGAAGTGTCTAAAAGCTAATGATAAAGTTTTATTTAAATATTTCTTAAATGATACTTAAATTATGTAAAATGCATCATTTTGTTCTTTAAGATGCTAAAAAATTTTAGCCTTAAACATATTCACTGTGACAAATGCAAATTTTTTATGTATAAATATCAATAGTTAGCAAACGTTTTTTACATATTAAACTTCTCTTGAAAGCTGTAGATAAAAAATTAAAATGTAATTACAGATTTTAAAAATGCTTAAATCTCATATGAAAACTAGAAATTAGGGAAAAAGAAGAGGGAAACAAAGAGAGAAGGTTTATCTAATAATTTTACTTATTTTATTAGTAATATTAAAATAATTCAAATGAGCTTCAAAACATTTTTTTTAATAAATAGTCAATAACTAAATTCAAACTACTGGGTATTAGCGATTCATAAAAAAGTAAAATGCATTTTTAACATGAATTGATTCAATTAAGGCATTGGTTTAGAATGGTAAACTTTCTTCTGTTAAATAAAGATATTTAAAATAGAAAAAATGCGTTGTAAATACTTAAGAATATTCAAAGAGTTTAAGCTTAAATGATCAATGTAAAATTAAAGTAAGTTTGCAAGTGAGGCATTTTAATAATAAGAAGAATATGAATTACTTAAAAAAAAATGCTAAATTAATTACATTAACCTAATGGAGAAAAATACTCAATCAAATAAAAAATAATGTAGAACTGTGGAAAAATAAAATCACTATAGTTGAATTTTTTAATTAGCTCTTCTGTGTTATAATTGATTAAACTGCTTTTCAATTTAAAAAAAATGTTTACGCGAGAAAAATATGTAAAAAAAATCAATACAATAAGTAATAAAGATAAAATAAATCTAATGAAACTTTTTATTCTCAAACTACTTAATTAGTCTATTGTCTTAGAAGAAGAAAAATCTACAATTTAATTAAATTAGTACACACAAAGAGTAAATCAGATAATAATCAAAATATCAAAATGAATTAGATAAAAGTATTAAGAGTTTTATATTAGTATACATCTACTTATACAAAATTTAGATTAGATAATAAACAAAATACTAAAATAGCTTTAAATGTTACGAAATAGAAGATAAGCAAAGTTATACATAAGTTACAAAAGTGATCGTTTCTTAACATACGTTAATTGAAGAATTCAATCAAAAGATCATGTCGGAATATCGGAGAAGTAACAGTGGTGAAATGATATGTCAAAAACATAAGACAAACCCACCATCACATATCCTTTGGAATAGATAAACAGTAAAAACTGTGGTCTACTGTCTCTTTCAATTTGATGCTGGACAATCTAAAAAACTTGTGTGAAGGAACACTTTTTTTTCTTAAGTTAAAACCAAATTCAGCTTTCATATACAATTTAAAGGTAGTAAATAAATTTAAAACTCAATTAATGTGAAAAGTTTACACTAAGACCCTCCGCTTTCACACCATGCGTTACATATTTATGCTTCCGAAGACACTAATGTTATGTGGGGCTATAAGTTAACGACCATGTCAACCTTCATCTATGGAAAGGTACCCCGACATAGAGTCGAGTTAACATGTCTTATATATTAGTGATTTGTAATTGAAATTTTGTAGTGGTAGATACCCTACAGTACGCCCCCACCAGAATTATATCTGTGATAGAATTCGATGAACGGATACCACTAGTTGATTCATTGCTGTTTTATGAGAAGCAGGGAGAGCTGTATTAAGATCACCGTGTTGCCTTTAGCAGTCGAGTGTGTGTATGCCGACGTTGTGTATGATCGAGACGAGACTGAGCAGCAACAGTGCAAGGAGGTGGATAATGTCGCAGTCACAAGTAGCGAGTCAACTATTCAATGTGAACCATTCATCGAAGTAGGCGTTACTGTCAAGGTAGGCGTGTTCATATCAAAGTGGGCGTTACTGCCAAGGTAGGCGTGTTCACATCACGTCCGAAGGTCACCAATGTGGGGCTAGTAGATATCGACCATGTCAACATTCATCTATGGAAAGGTACTCCGACATAGAGTCGAGTTAACATGTCTTATATGCTAGTGATTTGTAATTGTAATTTTGTAGTGGTAGATACCCTACAGTTAAATATCATTTAAAGGGAGTTTGTTTTTGTTCACTACTGTTATACATTTAGTGAAAAAGTAAAAGTTCGTCTTCAAAATATGAATGTTTTAGCTGTTTCGTAAAAATTATTACATTTTAACTTTGAAGTCCCTGTAAACTGCATTTAAATACTTTTATATTATATAATTTCCATCCGCTTCGATTCTGTTAAGACTAGTTTGAATTTGTCTTAATATTTTCTCTGTACTGCGTGCATGTTTTATTTACAAACTAGTTTTATTTCAAGAATTAAAATATATATGCATCCTTAGTTCTTTATATTGTTTATTATTTTACTTCAATCGTTTATTGTATTGTTATTTTACTTTAATGACTCTTATGTGTATCGTATTTTATTGATTTTATTTTAAAAATTTGTGTTACTGAATACTAAAAATTATAGCAAGTGTAAAACAGTTGCCAACATTTTTAGTGTTAAGATAAATAAATTTTTTTACAGTACATACTCATATCTATATGTGTCTACAAATATTTCTTTTTCCGAACTTGACGTCTGTATGACGACGTCTATATTCAACTAAAACAATCAAATAACCATTAAAAAGGTGATATTCAAAGTATTAAGAGTAAGAAAAGTAGTTTACTAATTGTTTTTTTACCTAATGCGGTTTAACAACCAGAATTCTATGCCCACCTAATGAAACTATTTTGTTCCGGGAAGCTAGGTACATACTGTAGCTGAGAGAGCTAACATGTCAATCTCGTGACCAGGGGTGAAAGCGAGACGGAAAATAGGAAAGGCTGGTAGTGAAACCTTTTCAGTTATAGCTAGTTTTGGGGAGGAGTTTACTTATTCTTTAAATTATTCAACAATATCTACTTAATCTTCGAAAAGTAGCAGTTTTATATATATGCTAAAATTTTAGAAGAAATCTTGATAGTTGCAAATATTTCATTTTTTTCGAAAAAAATGCTGGAATGAAATGTCTTACGTACCAGTTTTTTCTCTTTTCCGTCTTGCTATATAAGGGCTTTCACCCATGCTCGTGACCAACAGACCAGGGAATCGAATACCAGTGTTAAAACCACCATATTTCTTGCACTCCTTCAATACATGAAGAGTGCCTTATACTCTTTAATCGGTGACCCTGGGTAATGTAAAATTATCTTTCACGTATAAATGGCGCAGCGGTCCGATGTCCGTTTAAGTTTGCTAACTATGCTAGTTGAAAATGGTTGCAAAACCATATAGTTTTGTAATCACAGTTCTTAAACCGTACCAGTTTCAAACGATTTTGAAACCATGTTCCTAATCATAAGTTTTATTATTAATCAGGTGGACAGATTTCTGACGGTTGTTTTAACAATTCCAGAATGAAAATTATAGCAATTTGGAATTTAAAAACAGCTCTTCATAACGACTGCTTAGTGCATTACCTAACAACTCTGCTACCGCAGCTCTGAATCAAAATTGAAAAACGTTGAGCATCATTGCACAGCTTCATAAAGGAAATATTTTATTCATAGCTAATTTAAGATTTGATTGGAATATAAATAATATATCCTGTCTAGCTCTTGTCAAACTTTTCATTTTTCGTTAAAATTTAAAACGTTTTTAAAACAAAAATTTGAGAAAAATCTCACTGCTCCAATTTCTCTTGAAAATCAGGAAAAGTTTGGATTCAATTTAAATTATATTATACCACTACAGAAGTTGACACATTACAGAAGTTGAACACGTACTTTGGATACATTATAATGGAATAATATAGGTAAAAATGGTTTTAGCTATAGATAAAAAGAATTTTCTACTTATTTTCGGTTTAATTAAAAGAACTATTGCATAAAAAAAGTGACGTTTTTTTTTCTGCGTTCCTTTAGATACTGTGTATTTTAATGGGCATCATTATGGTTACTTGGGCTCATTGACCTCTGATCCAGTGATTTTTGTGAAACGAACCAATTTGTTACATGTATTTCCAACTGTCATAAACTCAAAATTTGCAGGTGAACAATATGTTACTTATAGGTATGGTTTCTAATGTGCGTTTTCTTATAAATATATTTTTAAAAAAATGCTATCGGAACTATTTTTTTTCGAGCTTCATTACAAATATATTTATCATTTATTATGAAAAATAATTCTTTATTAAACATTAATTATATTTCATAAAAAAAGATCTTCCAAACTTTCAAATTATTTGTATACCTTCTTCCCTTAAGCTTTTTCGCATTATATTATTGTTGGTTACATAACAGGGGGTCATATATATGTTGCGACAAACGTTTGGGGAGTTAGGGCGCATGCAGATGCTCTTTTCAGTAGCTCTTATTACCTCTGCTTTTTTAAATTATTGTGCTTTGTATAATGTATGGAAATTTGATTTAAATTGTGTGCCTGAGTATTTTTTAATGGCGAAAACTGTCACAGTTATGTTTATAATTAAAAAATAATCAAATAACTCCAAAATTAATGATTTTTTATTTAATTTAAACTATTTATGTAGCATAAAATAACACATTTATAAGCATAAAAAATAGACTCATTGAAGTTTTGTATGCTGTTCTGATGTTCACTCGCTTTAAATAGGCAGAAATGCATTTTTTCTTAAGTATCCTTACAAGAGAATCTGCTTATAACTAAAATGGAAACTTTTTTGATTCTAATAACAATTCCAGAGATGTTCTTATGTTCCCTATAAGAAATTATTTACATTAATTATAATACAAAAATTGAGTCACTGCTCAATTTTCACTTAATTTTAAACTTTTTATCGATAATTTCTAAGTTTGACCTTACAGAAAATCGAAAAAATAGACTTATTTCATCTCTTGTTTTTTAATTTGATTGAAAATCAGTTATAAAATTTTACAAGAGTTTAGAAGAGAATTATTATATTGAATACATGATCCTCAGTATGCATGTAAAGCGAAATGGTATTTTATTGCTACATTTGCATATGACGGTTTGTGTGCTTATTACAAAACACTCTTTATAAGCCCGAATAAATTTTAGAAAAGATTGCTCAAAATTACTGAAAACATTGTAAAGATGTGTCGATTGCAAAGTAGAGGTAGTTAGTTCGAATCCCACCATTTCCCAGGCTGTCTTCCTTTATCTTGTGCTATTTGTACGATTTGACAAGAGCCAAGTTCTGTAATGAACACACGATGTGCTTGTGCGCGCGTAACAATAAATAGACAAATATAAATAAATAGATGCCTCCATGGTTTCAGTGAGATTTGAACCAGCTACAATTTTAGAACCACGTTCATTTTAGGATGTTGGGACAGCAATGATGTAGAAATTTAATTTATTGTCACATTGTGTTTATTTAGTAACAGTTAAACTACTGATTTAGATCAGCCTTGTTCATAATTTGTGCATTTACAAATGCATATTTTTTACAATTTAAATTTTTGGTAGATGCTAATTTACAGATTACATAGTTAACAAGTGTTCATTGCGCTGTAAAATTACTGATTTTTACTTAAAACTGCCTAGTTTTGCCGTATTTACTACCAAACAGCCTGTAATAAAAACCATATTTTATTGTTAATTTTACCAAAAAGTCATTACCAAAGTTCTTTGGTATAAAGAACCTGTTTTTTTTTTTTTTTTTTTTTTTTTTTTTTTTTTTTGTGTGTGTGTGTTCCCGTAGATTCGAAACACGGTAAATTTGACCACATTCTGGTAGTCTTGAATATACTTTTTTTCTCAGTATAAATTATTTAAAAACAAAAATTCCCCTTAAATGTTGAGTAAGTTTCGTAAGTTTCTATTCAGTGACTAAAAAAAAAGATTTTTATTAACGTTTCAGCCTATCGGTGAAAACATCTTCCAACGAAGGAACAAAGCCTGGAAGATAATTCTATTCTATTTAATTGCATACGAATTCAATTTGTATTGGAGGCTAGTTTTAAAAAGATAAAGGAAACCTTTCCTAATGAAGACGAAATCGGAAATTCACTACTTTAAAGAAGTTTTTACTTAACAACAAAAACATCCTCATTGTTAAATAGATTAGTTGAGAATGAAAAAAAAAATGAGCTTCAATATTCTTAAAAGAAATGCCTTTCGGAAAGGTAAAACCATCGATTTTTCGATTGAAAGGCGTAGTGAATATTCTTTTGTGCGAAATAGAATCATTTCCTTTGAAAAGTTACGAGCTTCTATTGCAAGTATGATAAATAAAAAACATCTTTTAAGATCAAAACTATGGACAGGGAAGATTTTATATGAAATAAAAATTAATTTATAATATCTGGTTTTATAATATTGCAAAAAAACTAGGATTTTTATTAATTGCTTGATACTTTAAAAAAAAACAGACAACAAAGAAGTGATAATACAAGAAAAAAAATAGACTGGAAATAAGTTTAAGATTATAAATATAAGATAAAAAAAACTAGCGACAAAGGAATGTTAAAATGTTAATATATTACTTGTTAAATGTTTATTTGAAATTTAATTTTAATAAAATTACCAAATTTGCCATATCTCTGTTTATTTAATTAATTAAAAACTTAGATCCAAGCCAAGAAAAATGATTGTTCGAATTGAAATGAACCCTAAAATGTCAACTAAGGCAATTCTAATTCAGAATCATTCAAAATAAATTTGTTTCGCCGTTTACAAAACGGCGGAATAATTTTACAATATTGGTTTAAAAATTGCACGCTTACATAAAATTTAGAATGAAACACAAATATTTTGAAATCACCTCTGTTATCAAGAACCGAATTTATATATATTATAAGAGACCTAAACTTTTGTATCTTGTCCACTTATCTATTTTGCATGTTGATTTCTAAAATAAATAGAGGAAAGCCATTAAATGCTATTTTAAACCTTTCATAAGTCAAACGATTTTTTTTTTCTATACTATAAGGTTGCATATTAAAATTTCACCAAAATTGTAAAACAGAAATAAAAGAATGCTTTTGTGAGAGTTTTTTTCCTGAACCCATATGGAAAACTTAAAGTTTTAAAAGTTTCACAGTTTAACTAAATTTTAACTTTTTGTAGCAAAAAGGTTTGGAAGTATAAATAAATTACATTTAAAATGTTTATATAAATCCAATACTGATTTTCAATAAATTTAGAATTTTTTTTTTACATTGATATTTTAATGACGTTTTTATTATAAACAATACTTGGCAAGCATAGTTAACAAAATATGCATATCTGATTTTATGAAATTAATCAATTAAATTCATGTAATAAATTGTAATTCATTTTGTAATTAATTCCGCTTCTTAACATATATGGGGTACTATAAAGTTTTATTTCTAGCGATGGTTTGGAGTTTATAAAGGAAATAACGAAGAAAACACAGAAAACAATATTTTATTTCTAGTTATACATAGTTCTGGGACATTTAAAATTTAAATTTTAAAATCTTCTACAAAAATTAGTTGCACTTTATTTTAATTCCAATTGATAATAAAAAATATATGAATCATGGTGTACTTAAAAATATTATAAGAAATGTTACTAAAAATATTTACTTACCCCAATGATTTTCTGAACATTTTTGTCAAGAACATTTTGTCATTTAAGATGGAGAAAAATCATTATTTAACTTTTAACTTAATTTTTTGCTGGGATAGCCTGGTTGGCAGAGAACTGGACATAAGTTTGTGAGAACGGGAGTTTGAATTCAGCTCGATAAAGACTCCCCGTGTAGTAAATGGTGAGGGGTGCACGTTAAAGCTGTTGGGTCACAGAGTCCTCTGTGTTCCTATAACAAATTAATACCTCTGAAGGTACTGAATTGAAGATTGATTGTTCTTTGGTTGTATGAATGGGTCCTCCCTATAAACGGGTGTGACATTTGAGTGTGGCAGAATTCGAATTCTTGGCCATAGATGACTCCAGTGGAAAGCAAGAACAATCGAACCCCTCTGCCTTAATGGCCGATAACAACGACAACTACAACTTTAATATTTATTTTTTAAACATTTAGACTTAGCTAATTGCTGTTTGCAAAATTGAGTTATAAACCTAAAAGAAGCTATTACAACATTGTAAAGTATATAACATTTTTATTTAATATCTATGTAATATTTGTTTATTTCAAAACACACAACTCAGATAATTTTTAACGTGTATTTGAGATAATGGTACAATTGGCGAATGATTTAAAGAATTTTATTTCCTTTTAAATTTGATTTAAAATAAAAAATAACTATAAAAGTTTAGTAGTTAAAAAAATAACTTTCGTACCTATAATAAGCTAATCATATTTGACGGTAAAATTCCTTAATATTGTATTTAAGTTGTTCTGCCTTTAATATTATATATAATTATCCTTCTTTATAGCATGAAACATATTTAAATTTAAAACTGAAACTATTGTGTTATAATATTTCTATCAGGCGAAGCACTTACTGCTTACGTAACATTTTTTTTCATTCGACTTTTTGAAACATAAATTAAATTATTCCCTTTTAGATTAAAATCTATATTAAATGCATCAAATCAAATCAAATTGAATTATTATACTAGTTTTCGATAAAAATGTTTGCATATTGAAACATTTACTTTGAGTAATATGTAATACACACGTGTCAATTTTATAAAATTTTAACACATAAAAATCTCTTCTGAATTTTGAAATTCACGGAAAAAAAGCAACGCGTAGTTTATTTTCAAAGGTATATCCTGTCATTAAATATTTGATATAAATTAGCTCTTTTAACTGGAGGTTTAACTTTAATATGGGAGGTTATTTTGGTCGTTTATTGCATATTTCCATCCACGCTTTTTATTTCATGCACTATTCTGTTAATAATCTAGGTTTCTTTGTAAGTAAACAGTTTTGATATAAAATTGTGTCAAACTTTTTTAATTAAACAACTACTTGCTGATTATGAAATATTCTTAGTGTAGCTGATAGAACTTCAAGTATGTATAAGGAAAGGATCCCTTTATGAGTGCTTTGACAAGATTAAATATAGTTTCGAAAGAGCTTTTAATATTTTGCCGCATTTGGTTATTTGATATAAATTGCAATACGTTTCCAAAAACTTTTTTAGTTTAAAATAATTATATTTCAGCTTAAAGAAAATATAAATATTTATAATTTACAGTATTTAATATTAAGACAACCACCGAATTTTATATTTATAAATTATCAATTTATGCTCAATATAACACAACTTAAAGCAATTCTAATTTAATCTATTTTTACGTTTGAGCATTTCAATTCTAATGCTTTGTATATGATACAGCTAATGTTAATAATTAAAAAGCTTTGCTTTTTGGTTGACAAATTGCTTGATTCCGTACGTTAGTCATTTTTATAAGTAATGTTGATTTTGAAATATGTTTTCCATTTAATTTAAAAACAATTAGTGTAGACCTTAAAATTATAAATTCTTTATATTAATATTATTTTAAAATCGAGCTCTTCTTAATAATTACACTGGGGAAAATTGTTTATTGCACTTGCACAAATACTTGGTTTTGCCTAATTCGGATGTGATGATTTAAAAACTGAATTTTAGTTTTCATTTGTATTTTTGTAGAAATGTACAAGTTTAAAAAGAAACCCATGTCCAGAAATGCCATCGCACGCAACTAGGGGCACTTCCCCAATTATGATCTGTTCAAAAGCACACGAAGAAACATTTCATATTAGGCCTTTAATGGCGTATGATGACATTTTCGGGCATCAGTTCCAATGCCATTTTAATCCTGATAATGTGCCCAGACATTTGTCGCAACATATATGTGACCCCATATATGTAACGTTTTTAAATTTGTACATTTCTGCAAAAAAAAGACTACATAGATAACGTTTTTAAACTTACACATTTCTACAAAAAAAAAAAAAAAAAAAAAAAAAAAACTGTATCTCTGAGAGAGAAAAACTATTTGCAGATTTGAAATTAGGGACGTGAAAATATCCAAGATCCGTTAAAAAATGTCATGCAACAGGAAACAAGAAAGAAAATAAATAAATAAATAACAAAATTTTCCATGTAATCTATGAAAGTTTAATGACTGGTTAGGGACTTTTTAAAACAATGTTACAAATTCAACTTCTATTGGCTTCATGCAGCCTGGTGAGAGTGAATTCAAATGGCGAAAAAATTTGTTCTTTGCAACGTATTTCTTAAATAATATATGTTGCAATTTTTAAGGGGAAGAGGAAATCAAAGGAATGTTACCCAAGAAATTCTAGATATATTCTATCGAATCTTAACTAACAAATCATTATTGTAATATCTTCTAAACTTAAGAAACCTAACCAATTTTAAATTTAAAGTGGCTGAGTTAATAAGAAGTTGTTTTTTTCATTATTGAGGTTTCGATATTTAGTTTCTATATTTAGTTTTAACTCTTAGCACTTTATTATTATTATGCAAAATAAATGTAAACAATTTAAAACATTGATGCTGACACGTTTCAAGGTAACACAATAGACATTGAATTAATATACTGTTCATGTAAAATGTTTTCCTTCCTAAAAATCAGTTTCATATAGTATTCTGCTTTTGATTAATTTAGGTAAATAGTAAGTAATCCTAAATAGCAATGTTTGTTAAAGTTCATCAGCATATAGCATTTTAAAAATTAATTATTGTAGTTAAATGAGGTAAAAGAAAATCCCACGAAAATGAGTCTTTATGAAACGTTATATTTAATAAAGTTTTGTCCTCATAGTAATGTTATAAAGATTTAATTTTTATAATTTTACTGTGGGCGGGATTTTTAGGATTGAAAGAGGGTAACTCTGATAGGATAAATATGAAATTCAGTGCATTGACAATTGTTTGAATAGAAGTATTGATTTGAGTAAGTACTTTTTAATAACATAGAATGGTATTATATACGGAAGCTTTCAATTTATATATTGTGCTTAATTCTATTTTATTTTAATTATTTTTTCTACTAATCATTATTTCTACTAATCATTATTTCTACTATCACTATTTCGTCAACTAATCATTATTTTTTTTTAATTTGTGATGTTATAACTTTAAAACTAACTTAACTCATCATAAATCGTTTTGACAAAGTTGACTGAGTCATTATCGTTAAAATTAAAAAAAGAGAAAAACTTACCTCATTTACAAATTATTTCAAGTTTCCAATACTATCGATCTTTCAGTGTGATTAAATACATTTTAAGTGTATTTTTCGCTACGACAGAATCAAAGAAAAAAAATCTCTACTTACTTTCATTGTTCTGCAGTTTCTTTCCGAGATTACTGAAATCAATTTACAATGTGGGTCCCACATAAGCGGTCTCGTTATGGTTACAAAATATCAATAATATTTGTTTTATTTATCTCAAATAGAGATCGTAGAGATTATTTCAATAATAGATTCCAGTTATAAAAGTATAATCTATTCAAAACAATAACTTAGAAATTTAAGAAAATGCATGATTTTATTTGTTTCTATTAGTGCTTTATTTATTTCTATTGCAATTAAACAATGGTTATATGTAAAGCGTTTTTCTTTAAAGATGTTTTTATTTTTTAGCATAAAGAATTTTTGGTATGTAGTTTAAACAACGTTAAAACTTCATTGATGACATAAAATCTATTTGTTAATACAAGAGCAGACTGTTTCAAATCAATATGCACTAACACTCAATTTGTCTTTTCAAATTCAATTTGTTTTTTATAATTGAATCACAAGCTTTGCGATGATTTAGCGACCTTCTTCAATATTTTTATTTTTGAAAACATATTTGTTCAATATTTATAAGTAAGTATTTAAGCCCATGTTATAGAAAATAAAAGAAATATATACTTGAGTTAAATAGTTGGTATGACATCCAAAAGAAGGCAATTACAGCCGTTAGCATGCAAGGCATGATTTTCACAATTTCTTTTCTGGTGGCTTGTGATCTCATCTTTCATTTGACTAGGAGATGACATTTAAGTTTATTCCCAGACTTTAGACGCCTATTTTACCATACATTTGGCAGTTTTAGATACGTTTCAGGTATGGGCCGAGGCAGGCCAGTTCATTTGGTCAAAACCCATTACGCGTCACCCATTTTGAGAACATTTTACTAAGATTTTATTTCTCTTGGGGTATTTAATAATGTTTTTTTTTTATTTTGGTGGCAGATTCAAGATATTTTACAATAAAGAGGGCACTTAAGGTGCTTTCTGATGGCTTCACCTATACTTTCTGTTTCTTATGAAGTGTAAATTTCGTAAACGAAGTTCATTTTGCAGTGCAATTTTACTTTCATGGCACAAATTTTAAATTCTTGAAAATTTAATTGAAGCGAAAAATACCATGAATGTATAGTCGGAATATCTAATCGGAAGTGAGGTGTTTAGACACGGATACAAAATTTGAGAAACGAAAACATTGTACATTTATACAACGAGAGCAAAATGATAATAAAAGTATTTGCAACTCCGTTTCTAGATGTGATGGGAGATTCTAATTGCTTATTGTTGTTCTGAATCATTTGCAGTATTATTTCAGCATGATCTTGTAGTAATCTGTTTACATGTGGTTATAAATGTTATTTTTTTTAAGGATGACGTGTAATACCAGTCTAATAGATCACAATATTTATAACGATCACTTTTTAACAAGGAATAAGGAGGCGACCATTGAATTAGTTGAAGTCTTGCTGATTGATTCAGTTGAGGACCTCGTTGAGAAAACATGAGTGAAATGACTAATATTTCAGGAACTGTTCATGAATTGATGCTATCAAATATGTATTATTGTTAGTGGCCACATTTTTGAGACATTATTGTAGATACTTCTGCAAAAAGTTGCATTGAAGAATACACCTCGATAATATAATATATTTTCTTATAGTGTCTCATTTTCTTCAGTACTTGCCTTAACACTGTACTTTTTACCATACATTTCAGTACAAGAAGTAAATATTTTAATAAAATATATCACCCTTTAAGTGCTTTCCTATATCGGTTTAATAGAGGGATCACTTAGTTTCTTCTTCTTTAATTTTTGTAGAATAGAGAGGAATTCGTGCTCATTAAATCTGTATTTATATAACGCATAATTTTTTTTTCAGTTGTTTCTTTTCTTTATTTATTATTTTTTACTAATGAAAAATAGAAACTAATCGTCCTTGTGTTTTTAAAAATTAGTTAGCATAAAGTGTGAATTAATGAATTGAAAGATTATTCAAACTGAAAAAAATTCATGTATTACTCATCGTTAGATTCTAAAGTATCCATTAGTTTATACCAATCAGTAATATTTATAAACAACTGGAACTGAAGATATGATTCTCAACAAAGATTCATTGCTCAAAATTGTTTAAAGGAAGTGGATATTTTGCCTTTCTCAAACTAATCCAAATAATTCCGTATTTTATTTATATTTTATTCTTTACTTGCATTTGGCTAGAATCCAAAATTCTCTTACATTTTGTGTTGCTTGAACGAGCAGACGTGGTCTGAATATACGAAAGGTATGCAGCTGACAAAAAAGACGTAAGTAGCGATGAATTAAAATTGTAGAAAAAAAGTAAATTGTTGAAAAATGCTTAATACTGCTTGGCAATTCCAATCTTTCATCATTTCTTCCTTATTTTATACTTCCGCTTAATTTTAGAATTTAAATATAACTTGAATATAAATAAAGAAAAAGGAAACAAAATAAAAGGTTAAAAACAAATAATTTTTCTTATAAAAAATAAGTAAATAACTCACACAAGTACATAATTTTTTTTTAAAAAATGTCTTTTTATTTAAGCGTTGTTGAGGGTACTTAAACAAAATAAAATTTCAAACAAAGTAGTTGCAAAAGTAACAAATATTTTTTTTAGTATTATTAATGCTTATTGTAAGAATAATGTATAAATTTATATTTTACAGCTAAATGTTAAAGTCTTCAAAGTATAAAAAAAAATATTATGTAAGATAATATTCTACATTATCGATACACTAAAAGACTTGATATAAAAACTAATAATTTTAAATACTGCGATCTTATTTTTTTGATAAATATTGGTTTATTCATTTATTTTCTTAGAGTGATAGCTTCTTGAAAGATAAAAAGTAAGATTTAAAAAAAATATTTAGTAACTTTTGCTCAACTGAACTCTTGTCTTAAAATGTTGCATAGTGCATCAAATAAATTTCCTCAAGAACTGTTTAAGAAAATATATTATTAAATTATATTTAAAAACTATTTTTGTGCAAACAGTAATGAGTTCACAATTAAAGTAATGAGCAATCTAGTAATAAGTTAAAAAAATTGAAATTTTTAGTTGAAAATTTTTTACACCATTTTAATCAATGCAATTTTAAATAACAAAATAAAATTCATAATTTGAATGAAATCTTGAACTTTCTTGGGAAATAAAAATTTAAAAATACTACTTCTTTAACGTGGAAAAATGCCTAAAAAGTAAAATTAATATTAATTTCACATTAAGATGAGTTTTATCCTGCCTAAACTATAGTGACCATATATTCCAGATTTCGGTTACCTGGCATATTTTGAAGGATTAAGAATCCATAGCCGTCTACAAAAAATAGGTATGTTTATTCGGCGAAGGTAGGGCTTTGTGTCTGATTTTGTAACTTTTTGCGCACTGCATACTTACAAATCTCAAATGTCACGTCTTCTATATTATTTAATAAGGAAGTTAAATAGCGCAGATATATTTTAACTCTTCTTAAACAAAGATGACTTTTGTCTGAAAACTAAAATAAAAAAATAAGTTCAAATATATTTATCTAGGTAGATACTCGGGTACTCAATTATTGGCTTAAAGTTTAACAGCGTTGCAAAGAAAAAAGACAAATTTATATGCAAAAAAAATTTTTTTTTGCTACAAATTATTTAAACGTCATCTTTTTTGTTCCGTTATTTAGTTAAATCAAGAATCACCAGTAATATTTGTCTTTTCCTTGTAAATAACGCTTTAGACCACCACATATATTTTAGTATTTTATTACTATCTTAAAAAAAGTTAAATGTCAAAAAAATAAACCATAAACATGGCAAATGATATAAGTTTTGCGTTTAGCATGGTTGGCAAGTATCCAAGCTATAAAAATGAATAGCCTGTTTTAAAATCATTGTTACCTTAATATCAACTGTCATTATGTCACATTGCTTCTCGTGAAGACGATAAAAAACGATTGCTTTTTTAGATAGTAAAGTGTATGAAAAGTTTACTCATCATTTTTGGCAGGGAAAAGTCTAAAGAGGTAAAAAACTGTTGAATTTAAATATTTATATATTTTTAATGTTATTGAATTTATAAGCATAAAAGCTACTTCAACTAGAAAGCAATCCTTTGCGTTCCCATTCGAATTTTTAAAAAAATTAAAAAATAAATATAAAAAAAAAACGAATGTACTTTAATAAATGTCATATGCGAATAAGCAATTGCAAATTATAAAATTTAGAGGTACATTACGCTTAAGTGTAATGCTCTTACTTTTATACTGTCGGAAATTTCCCGGAAAAAACTGACTAAATAACAATTTATTTCATTATTACTTCACCATATTGTAACAAAACAGTAAAATAACCATCAATAAGATGGCATTAAAATTGTTAATTGCGAGAAAAATTGTTCATTAACTGGTTTCATCTCATACAATTTAACAACCAGAATTTTCTCGCACCAACTAGGCCCACCTAATGAAGTGACGCACCACCTAGATCCTTTCAGCTGTGTACAACTGTGTAGCCGAGAGGGCTA
The DNA here is from genome assembly GCA_949128135.1 of Parasteatoda lunata. Taxonomy (NCBI): domain Eukaryota; kingdom Metazoa; phylum Arthropoda; class Arachnida; order Araneae; family Theridiidae; genus Parasteatoda; species Parasteatoda lunata. Next base: position 17,237,432 of record OX421980.1, on the reverse strand, counting down.
ATCTGTCAATCTCATGACCAGGAGAACAGAGGTTTGAGTGTCTGCTTTGACACCATAATATTTCCTCCATTTATTCAACACATGAGGTGTTTCCAGTGCCTTGCATTCTTGGATTGGTCACTCTAGACTAATTAGAATGCAAAACTATCATTTACGCATAGATGGCAGCAGAGAAAGTTCAGTATTTATCATCTCACGCAATAGATGTCACTATTAGATAAACTAATTAAGCCTGCAGTTCATTTGACAAAACAATACTCAACCAAAAAACAACTCCAATGTCCATTACCGAACACTAGGCCTAGCTCCAATGTCCAGTTAAATTTCTTTTGTACGGTATTGAAACCATGCTAATTGTAAATGGTTTAAAAGATCGTAGAGTTTTGTATTAATGATTTTTAACCACGCAAGTCATAAACAGTTTCAAAACCGTAATGGTAAAAAAGTTTCTTTACCTTAAAATTTACTGTTAAATGGATGGACTGCTGCCGATTATTTTACAGTCATTTTAGAATGAAAATTTTAACAGTTTATGTTATTTTACTACCAGGTTAATTTGCTAAAACATTTTTTTCTCCAAAGATGACATCAAATGTTATTCGTATTAATTATTCATGAATATATTTATCAAATGACTTATCGTAAAATTATTCATGAATATACTTATCGAATCTAACATTTGCTGTATCTAAGTGATTGAAATAGATTAGAACATACTTCATTGAACATAAAAATTACATTTATCTTGCATTTTAAAACCTGGCCTAAGTAAAATTATATATTATTAAGGTACAATTGTGAATCGATTTTTTAAAAAATTGATCTTGGTCAATATGAATGAACTGTTATTGTTTTGTAATAACTGAACCATCCCTAACTTAATTAAATTTAGTCTAACATTTTTACATATTCATGTTTAAAAAATAAAAATAAAATGTAAAAAAATTACACAAGATGATTTTTATCATATAAAGTCATTAATTTACCGCTTCGTATGGTATTAGTTAATTACATGCTTTGTATTTAATGATTTTATTGAACGTTTTAATGCTATCGATTGATTAGGGCGAAAACTAAAAATAATAATAACCCTAATATTGCCATTAAATTTTCAGAAATTGTGTATGTCCCAAGATAGAACACCCTCATTTACTTTTACGTTTACGACAAACACGATGTTTATAAATAATAATCAATGAATCTAAATCTGTGTTATATTTTGGCTTTCTTGATGTAATTAAAATTGTTCTCTTTTCCCACATCATATCGCAATTTGTTTTTATCAAATTTTGTTGTATTTTTAGTAATGTTTTGATTTTTTAGGAGTTATTCATGCATGTTACATCCAAATCTTGCTAATAATCTTTATGCTGATTACGAAAATGATGAAAAAAATTCGCATAAAAAAGCCATATTTTTTTATATGAAAATTGTCAAAGATTTAATTTTGATTTTTAAACAACTGCATTGCTTGAGTTAGTTAAAATATGCAAAGAATCAGAATTGCTCATTTATTTAATTGATTTAGATCTAAAAGCATCTCGCGAAATCAGATTGGCGTTCTATTTTTTAAGATGTAATAGTTTTTTAATATTCTTTTTAAAGAGTATTCAAGATATAGCGCATATTTAAAATTAAGACTTTGATTTAAATGAAGAATTCAAATATTGAATTTTTTCATTACCTTTGAGAAAAAGTTCGAAAACCATTCTTAAATGAAGATGTGCAGTTTATTTTACGAAATTCCCTGACACATCTCAAACGATCTCAGAAACTCATTTAATACATTACTTTTTAGCATATTTAACTCATAAAAGTATCTCTGAATGTACTAAATCTGAAACCTGGATATACCTCCTATGCTTCTAGTACAATTAACCAAGATAGTAAGTGTTTTACTAATAGCTGATTAACAAATTCTAAATTAAGTGGAATTCACAATACTTCTTAATTTTAATGATACTTGCTACTGATAATAAAACTAAAGTGATCACTAATACTTATTAAGATGATAGAATTTGGAAAAGGGAATATTTCTTGCTGAAAAATGAGAGTCTCATTTTATATGCAAAGATTAAACCTTTTTTTTTTTTAAAGTATCATTCTCGATTCCCAGCTGTTATGAAGTTGACTAGCATTCTAAAATTCTGCAGATATGTCATCTATGTAAGGTAATTCAGATGCAAACTTAGGCAGGGTATATCATATTTATAAGGAATTGCATAGTAAGCCATGATCAGAAATGTTTATCAGTGAACTCTTCATTGTGAACAGGCTGTTCGTGCGTAATTTTTTTTTAATCAATGTTTGTACAAAAAATTTGTACAATTTTAGTAATACCAGAAAAATCAAACCAGGGATCATCTAAATTATTTTTTGAGCCAAAATTCATTTTACTTGAACCATTTAATTTCATTTTTTACAATAAATATAAAAGTTTTATAAATTTTAAATGCACGTCGTTTATTATAGTAAAGCAATTTATTTTAATCTTTCATAAAACACTAGCTCACATTTATTTACCTGAATATTTTTATGTTGGCTCATGATTTTTAAGTTAGTAAAGAAATTATTATCGATTATTATTATAAAAATTATTATTAAATTAGTAAAAAAAAAAAATCTCAGCTCTTGCATTATGCCTTAGTTTCTTCCTTCGAACTGCTAAATAGAAATGTACTTTGAAATAAGAAGTCAAAATTGTTTTTTAAATACACTGTTAGAACATTCATCCTGAAATTACAGTAAAATAACTGCCAGAAGTCCGTCAATCTGTGAATGAGAGTATTGTAGTCAAATAGTCCGGGGTCATAAATTATTCTTTATGTGTTTAAGGAAGGGAAAGGAAGAAATTTCGAGGTGTCAACGCAGAGAATCGAATCCCCGTTCAGCCGGTTATAAGAATGAGATTAGTCCTCTAGGCTATAAAACGTACCCATCTGCAAGGAGCTAAGTGGTTTTATTATTTGGGCATAGTTGGTATTCTAGTTGCTTTACCATATAAGATGAAAGCAGTAAATAAACGATATTTCTCACGCTTAAAAGTTTGAATACCATATTATTTATGGTTAGTAAACTGTTTTGTTTGTAAATGGTAAAGTGAAAATCAAATAAATTGTTATTTTACCATTTCTACCGAGAAATTTCTAATAGTGTACGAATAAAACCTTTTCTTTATTTTAAACCTAAGTTTTTAATATTGATACTGCAATGCAGATACATATATACACCGAAGAGCCATTACATTATGACCACCCTCCATCTATACTAATATATGGTGTGGCAATGTATGGTAGTATGGTGTGGGCAATTTTTTCATGTGGCACATTACTACCGATAATCCTCATAGAACAATCCCTGACGTCTGTAAGCTACTTGAACATAGCTGCAGACCAGGTTCACCCATTCATGGCAACAGTATTTCCTGCGGGGGATGGTGTTTACCAACAGGATAATGCACCATGTAATAAGGGTCGAATCGTCATGGATTGGTTCGAGGAACATTCCAGTGACTTTCAAGTCATGTCTTGGCCCCCAAATTCACCTGACCTTAATCCAGTAGAGCACTTGTAGTCCTACTTGGAAAACCAAATTCGTGCTGCCACGCTACCCCCTCGCAATGTGAGGGAATTGCAGGACCAGTTGGTGGGCACTTGGTTCCAGATACCTCAGACTACCTATCAGCACCTTGTGGAATCAATGAAACGGCGGGTGCTAGCAGTTTTGAGGGCTAAAGGTGGTCCTACATGTTATTAGCAGGGTGGTCATAATGTATCTTGGTGGCTCTTCGGTGTATCTAATTGGATTCTTTTAGTCCTACCGCTTAGACTATACCGTTTAGATTCTTATACTACAGAAATTGTTATGTCTTAGTCGTTTTACAAGTTAAGTCACGGTTGAGGAATTAAATCCTCCTTTAAAATGTTAGTCACGAGAAATACTCCCGAATACTAGTGACCTTCGAAAGTCTAAATATAATTTCCTCGCTTTTCTTGCTTTGTAAGCAAAGCATTTTTATCCAAAGAATCCCAAAAGAATTGTAATTGAGCATATACAACAAACTCAGCTAAACCAATAGTTTAAACTTGTATACTTTACATTTATTAAATTTGAGACCATCTTGAAACTAATATTTTTTTAACAATATATTGAAATCGTTTCTTTTATTTATCTACATTTAAATGGAAAAATACACGGTATAGTTAATTATTGTAAGCATGTACATTATTTTATTTATAAGAAAAACACACGACTCTAAATAAATCTGAAAAAAATACATCTTTGAAGTAAATATTTTTATAGCTTTTAGACCATAATTTATATAAATAAAACTAAAACAAAAAACTGTAATGTACTTTGATTTATTGTATTACATCTATAACAAATTCACAAAACTAATATTTTATAATACTAAAAAATAGTACTTAAATTGAAAATTTAGACCGTCAATTTGTCCATATTTTCAATTGAGTTGACCATAAATAAATATAAATGATAATAAAACAAAACTACGGAGTACTTAACTAAACTATACTTAAATTTATTTCCTTTTCGTAAGAGAAGCACAAACTTTATTTTATAGGAAAAAATTTAAACTAAAAAATATCAGCCATAAAAAATACTTTTAAATTATAATCCACATGCTTTAGAAAAAGGCACTGTTACGTATATGTTCTTTCTAAAAAATGTTTTTTTACCGTACAGAAAATGCTACACTTTATTTTGTTTTATCGTACATTGCATGGGGAAATATCATTAATTCCATAGCAATTCAAGTAGTTTTTCCAGATGATTTAGGAGAATAGTTTTTCAAATGTTTAATCCTTATACACAATGTGAATAAGTTATAAGTTACATTCGAAAATAGTTGAGGAAGAAAAAATTCAATGTAGGAAAGACATTGTAAAGTGCAAAAAAAAAAAAAAAAAAAAAAAAAAAAAAATTAAAAACTTTAAAGAATTTGAAATGGAAGATACTTAGAACATTATGTTACATTGTTGTTCATTTCGATTAAAAAAAAGAAGAAAATTTTCTTTCCATCGAAATTATATGTTACAGAACAAATTGAACTATTGATTTTAAACAAATCAATTTATTTTTAAAATGTTTTCCGTTCAAAAAAATATAGGGATAAAATACCAAAATGATCAAGAAAACTGATTTAATAAAGTGTAAGTTTCACCATCATTCGACATGAATAGTGTGTTCAAACGTATAACTTTTTAGAAGCTCCCTATACTCACTACAAACTGAACTGAATGGACCACTACATGGCGCAGAACCATAGCGGCCAAACAACAATATAATATTCGAGATTAAAATATAAAAAATTTATGATAAAAATTAATCAAATTAAACATGGAATAAAGCTTTTTGAGAGACTGCTCTCCGTATTATATACACACAGAGAGAGAGAGAGAGAGAGTGGAACTCTGGTTTTATGTTATTTCGCTTACTACGTGATTTTCTGCTGGTCCATCAAAATTGCCTATACCGATAATGTTATATTATCCCGAATTTTACGTTACCCTTTTTAAAAAAAAGTTTATTGCTTCTCGGTATCCAACGGGAATATTGACCCTTTGGAATAAAATTGCATGTCTGCGTATGTTAACTCCACATCATATAACTTTTCAATTCTTTAAATATCTGATTTAATGCCTGTTCCAGATGATAGTGATGAAAACGATGGAAATGAGCTAAAAATATTAGAGAATATATCCAAAATTGATCAAGAGTTTGAAAGCATTCAAACATTTGTGAAGAATGTAAACAATCAAGGAAAATTTGCAAACTACAGTAAAGTATTGAGTGGGATATTGTTATAAGTGTATAAAAAAAAAAGTGTAAACATAACATAGTTGATTCTAGTAGTTCATCTTGTTGTGTAAATTTTTATAAAATATAATAATTTTTTTACTCCTATTTTACTCTTACCCGCTATATATATATATATATATATATATATATATATATATATATATATATATATAAAAGTTTAAAATGAAGATAAAACAAAGGTAAATTACAGACAAATGAAAAAAGGAGGGGGGGGGATAATAATAATGACAAACAACTGGAAAAAGAATTAATTAATTTAAAAAAAAAAAAAAGGATAAAGTTTTTTTAAAAAACCTTTGTTTTATCTTCATTTTAAACTTATCTTATGAGTTCTATTTACTTGGAGCTTATGCGCAATAAATGATACTTATTATTTTTCCTAATTTTTCTCTGTTTTTTTTTGTATTTATTTATTTTGCTATATATATATATATATATATATATATATATATATATATATCTTCTATATATATATATATATATATATATATATATATATATATATATATATATATATATATATATATATATATATATATATATATATATATATATATATCTTCTTATCTTCACATATCTTTCGCTTTACAGTGGAAAATGCCCACATTGAACAGTGAGTGTTGAACATTAAACTGAGGTTCCCTTTCAATTTGACAAGAAAATTTAGCTCAGTATTTAAGATAAATGTAAAGTTAATGTAAATGTTATTCTCAGTTAAAGTAATAAACAAATCGTAAAATTACTTAATTTAATTCTCTAACGGAAAGTCGTTAACATCCGTGACAGCAAAGATGAATGTTCAGTAATCTGATCAAGAAGCATCGTTAACAGACTTGGTGATTAACTTGAAAAGTGGCATGTTAATATTAAAATCTCTGGATTAAAGTAAAACTTTATAGAAATACAACATAGTTGATTAAATTTATCGAGAGAAATTTCTACTGGATGAAAACTTTGTTTTCTTTGTTTTAATCTTTAGAAATAAATATTATAAATATAATAAATGAAATTTCGAAGAAATCAAAATCAACGGAATATCTAAGTTACGTTATTCTAAGTGATTATGATTTTTTTTTTTTTTTTTGAATTTTTATTTATCTATATCTATTTTAATTGCATTTTAGCCTAAAAATTCCAATTGGGCGTGATGTATTGACATGATATTGTCTCCACTGAATTAAACAAAAGTAATTATCATTAAATATGAAAAACCAAGAAAAAAAGACTTGCTTATCGTAATTGGCATCTTTTGCTCTAATAAAAAAGTAATTGCTGAAAGTAGCCTGGGAGAATAAATCTCTTTTTACCAGCATAAAGCATAAATAATGTATTGATAAATAATTTTTATGTCATTGTTTAGATTTCAAATTAATAATGAAAACTTAAAATCAAAGTAATTTTTCATAAAATTAAATTTTTTTTATAGAATAAAGAATGAACGTTTTTTTTCTTCAACAAAAATTAACTCTTTAATTTCAGATATTATTATACAATTTAATAATATGCTTGATTTCATTCTTACGTCATTCACATTTTATTTTCTTATTTACTTCATATCATTCATGTTTTGCTTCACATATGTCAAGTGTTTTAAAATATTTCTTCGCGTATAGTCAGTTCTTACTTCAAAATTATCTTGAAGGGAAGTTCTATAATTTGAGTGTCTTGAATCAAAACTATAAGTTTAATCTCTGAATACTTTTATGAAAGAAATCTTTTTAAATTTAGAAATATTTCTAATTGTATTTTAAAAAACATATAAATAATTTTAAAATGTCTTTCTTTTTTTAAATAAAGGTCTATAATTTCTTTTTTTTTTCTATTAAACTCTTTTTTTTTTACTATTTTTCCTTCACATTATTATTTTTTTTCCTCTTATTATTATATTATTAATATCTCTTAAAAATCTTATTATTAAATTATTAATATCTCTTAAAAATTTCTGTGCAACTTGTTTAAACATAAAAAAATACATTTAAAACATACATAAATTTATAAATATACAGATAATAAACAGAAAAATAATAAATTTCGAATAAATTGTGTTTATTTCTGGTGTATATAGTGCTTCTGGAAAATAAGCCGAGCCTAACTGTTAAATGCTCGCAATAGTCATAGAAATGTTAGATTTATTAAAAAGCGTTATTTTATCAAATGAAAGAGCCTTCAAAGTACAGTTTTAATTGTTTTAACTATTTAATTGATAGCCGGCAGCAGGAAAATTCAGATTATAAATATTTGCTACATAAAATAAGTACTTTATTTAAATCTGTTTAAACTGAATTAGATCTTTCGCTGTCAGGCTATCAGCATTTTTAAAGAAAATTGTGTGTAAAGTAATGTCATTTCGAAAACTTTACATGACATTTTTTCATACTAAATTGTGCCAGGAATTTCATACAAAGCTTCTATTCATTTAATAGAATCAGCTGCGTTTAAAAATAGTTACAAGTAGTAAAGAAAACCCATTGAATGGTAGGAAATGAGACGGCGCCGTCTGTCCTACGACAAATAGAGTATTCTTAGGAAAATCACCATCTATAATTGCCTTCAATTTTTTCGTAAAATAGTTACAACATGGTGCTTGCCATTCGATGCAGAAGAATGTTTTTTCTGCACCGAATATCAAGTAAACAAATATTCTAAACCCTGAAGATAAGTTTCATTAACTATAAGGGAAATTGTAACTTTTACTTAAGGAAATTAAGTTTCATCAACTTTCTTTATTCCCTTTAAACTAAGGAAAGTTTAATAACTTATTTTATTTAAAATGTTTTATAATATTTATTCTTAATATACTTTTTTATTATATATCGCCTTAAATTAAATTGATGACAAGAACATTGTTAAAAATTCCTTAAAATCTATAACTGAAGGAGAGTAATTAATTTTCATTTAAAAGTCTTACAGTTGCATACAGAGTATATATTTAAGTATTTAGGGTCATTAAAACTAAAATAAATTATACAAATTAATGCTATACAGTGAAACAAAACGTCTTTTTTAGAATATTGCAATTAGTTTTATAATGTATTTGGAGTACAATCAAATCCTCAAGTCTTAAAAGAAATTTGATTTTTTTTCAATAAAAAATTCGAGGCAATCTTACAAGATAATTTAGAATATGAACTAATGTACTAAGTGCAAATATTCAAATAATGGCAATTAATTATATTTGCAATTTTATTAATTATTCTTCTTTGACTTGATTATTTATATTAAATTAAGTAATAACGTGATTTGTATTAACTTAGGATATTTATTGGTTTTGAAATTGTTGTAAAATATATAATGACTTGCTAATAATGAATTTTTGATCAAGTTTTTTTTATTTAACAATGTGTCTTTTTTAACTCGATTTTTACATTTATGTGGCTGTTAATAGTCACAAGTGGTAAAACGAATTCCTCTCTCTGAAACAAGATATCGAGGGGAATAGGTGCTATACCAAAAGTAAAAACAACTGTATTTATCGATTCTTATGTATTAGTAAAAAATAAAAAATAAAGCGCTCTGTAACACCCAATTACCAGCAATTAAAGTTAAATCTTCACATTTTTGTGACCAATGGTATGGTGATGGTAATGTGTAAAGCAGGGAACATCGGCCATCTTTACTTCCAAGATGGTGATCTGAATTTGGGTAAACTTCAAATCGCCACCCTCGGATTGAACCCCAGTTTCACATGAAGGCTAAGTGTCAAGGCTATGTCCCATCGTGGCTAATTAGCAAAGAATAGCTGAGCATTAACCTGCCTAATCTGGCGCTTAATAATACAAAAATTTGAAAATTAATCGACTGCCTTGGTGAGTTTAAAAAATATATTTCCGATTTTTTTTCCCCAAGCTCTAGAGTTTTAGAAAAGCTCTAGAGTTTTAGAAAAAAAACAAAATCTAACAGTGTTGAATAAATGAGTACCTGGGTGGTAAAAAAAGATACTGTCCGTTATCTCGAGAAATATACATCGGATTGAAAAGGGAAACTAGACACATTTTCTACTTTTAAAAGCTATCCAATGATAATATTTTAGATCTTACACCCCAACCCCTGGAGGTTGGAGGTTGTTTGAAATCTTAAATATGAACCAGTATTTTTTATTGCAGATTCGGATTCTCTATAAAATAGGTTTATGTATTTTGCTTCCTAGATGGCGCAGTATTCGAGAAAATTGAAATAGGGTAAAAACTGTTTAAGATTATGATAGCTCGAGATGCAACAAATTGAAAAATATAAAATAAAATAAAACTGAAAATGTTTTTTTTTATTTTTAGTTTTATTTATTTTAGTTGTTGTTGGTAATTTTGATAAAAAAAATTTTTTAACGTGTTTATTTTTTTTCTTATTGATACGATTATTCTCACCATTATTGAATGGTATCTCGAGACCCATCAGATTGAAAAATAATAAAATAAATAAAACTAAAAAGTTATTGGTATTTTTTTTTTTTAAATAATGAAAATATTACTCACATTTTTTAACGTGCTTATTTTTAAATTATTGATCTGCCAGTCTCGCCATTTTAAACAGCTTGTACAAAATGCATAAACCTAGAACTCAAATAGGAGTCATTTTGTTTCTTGAGAATTCGAATCTGCAATAATAAATGGGGTTTTATATACTTAAAACTTCAAAGGTAGCCCTCATTCTCCCCAATAGGGTAGAGATGAAAGGTAGAGTTTGGTATTACAGGATAGCTTTAAAGGATCATTGAATAATATAATCGAAACATCAACTTATTAAGATTGCGGCAAATACATACCGTATTATAGCGCAAGATCTCTGCATTATGATTTAACTGTAATTCATCGATTTTATCGCAAATATAATGATGAAAATTACGGTATATCAGGATTTTTATTCCGTAAAGCTTTACAAAATAAGTACTGGTATCCTCAGTACCAGAATTTTTAAATTTTCATTTCTCTAGCAATATTTTAATGATTCCATTCACAATTTTGATTTCATCATTGCATACATGTCTAAAAATGGTGTAAAGATTTGTATACATCCAAATTCAAAAATGTTTTGATCATCATTTAAGAAATTCACAAAGAAATTTTTAATATTTGCAAAAATGAGTTTTATCATAGTGTGGTTTCTAACCAATTCTGTAGATGAGGCGGATGTATATATATATATATATATATAAAATTTTTGAACCGATTATAATAATATGGCTAGGTAACCGAGAGATGTATGGCCTTATATGTCAGTTTATAAAAAAAGCTTCAATGGTAGTTCATATTTATTTTCATTTTATAGAAAAAACTTAGAATCCCTTAATTTTGCGTTTATAATAATTAAATTCTAAAGACCATAAGCTTCTTTTAAAAAATTATTTCAGCAAATATTACATTCATTTTCCATGAATAAAGTCATAACTTGAGAAACGATGAAAAATAATATATAATGATGGCATTCTTCAAAATCATCGTCGTGTCCTTGCAAAGTAATGCCTTCAATATTGGAGTTTTCTTACCCAACTTTTTGGCCAATCTGTTTTGGTAAAAAATAAACCAGACAAAATAATGGTTTCCCTTTTGTCACGTAGCTCAAACTAATTCTTTGCTCCAAGTGAGTCGTTCATTCATTTTGTTTTAGCTTGAAAAGTATCATTTATTTTTTTCCATAAATACAAAAATATTTACTATGTATCTATTGTTTTGAGGAAGAAAAACTTTACAAGATTTAGAGAACAATAAAATAAAAGAATTATTATACTATATATATATATATATATATATATATATATATATATATATATATATATATATATATATATATATATATATATATATATATATATATATATATATATATATATATATATATATATATATATATATACATATATATATATATATAGCATAATAAAGACAAAAAGGATAAAGAAAATAAGTTTTATTTACTGCTCATAAGCTGAAAGTATATAAAACTCATAAAATTATTTAAAAACATAGAGAAAACCTGGAAAAGAAAAGAAGAAAAATTATTAAAGTTGAAGAAAAGATTACAATCCTTTATTTTTTTTTCAAATTTTAAGAATAATATAAACTTTTGTGGAAAAAAAACTATAATTCTGATTTAAAAAAATAAAATATACAGTATTTAAACTATTCATTTTGTGATTTTTTCATTTATATGGTAATGATTCACTTGGAATTCTCGTTTTCAAAACTATAGTTTACTGTTATAAATGACTTGGGAAAATGGTTAAAGAACAATTTATTTAATTGTTGTCTTATCATATTCGAACAAACAATTGAATAATCATAAATAAGAAGGTAATCAAACTGTTAACTGTGAGAAAACCGTTTCTTTGCTGCCTTAAGCTAATACGGTTAAACAACCAGGATTTTATAGCACCAACTGCGCCCACCAAATGAAGCCACATAGTTTCTAGCTGATGGGTACATAGTATAGCCGGGAGGACTAGTCTATCGGTCTCATGACGTACAGAATGGGGTTTCGAGTCCCAGCATTGACACCACAATATTTCCTCTTTTTCCTTTAATGCATGAAGAGTTTCCAGTGTAGTCTCTTCCCAATTTGTGAACCTGGACGATTAAAATACAATACTCTCCTTCACACATAGATGGCAACGAAGCTGTTTCTTTTTACTGTTTTGAAATTATGCTAGTTGTAATTGTTTAAAAACGTTACAGTCTTGTATTCATGGTATGTTAACCATACTAGTTGTAAACATTCTCAAAACCGTAAAGGTGAACATTTTTCTGCATCGTAAATTTTACTGTTCATTTGATGGACAGTTAGTTATTTTACCATAATTTTGTACTGAAAATTCCATCAGTGTTCTTATTGCCATACATATAGGAAAAAAATTATATTGAATTGAAAAGTAAATTTAACTAAATAACTGCTTTTTATACAATTTTCTAAGGTATCATGAAGAAATTATGAAATTTTACCACGTTTGGCAAATTTTATCCCATGTTAAAAAACCAAACTTTATTCAAAATTTTATGAAACATTGTAACCAAAGCGGTGCAGTAAAAATTTCCCAAATTTTTTTTGGTGTTCCCCTAGAGGTTAAAAACCAGGTAAATATATCATGTTCTTACAATTTTAATCATAATTTTTTTTTCCTCAGTATGCGTGGATTTGAAAAAAAAATCAGCTCACTCTTAGTCAAAATAGATATGTAAATAAATACCTTAAGTGTGATAAAAAATACTCCTTATAAAACTGTCAATGATAATTTACATTTTCTAAACATTTAAGTTTATTACATATTTCTATTTCAATAATATAATGGAGGTATATGTAAGATTAGTTTATGTGTCAGTTTTTTAAGATAATTTTAGTATTATGTAAGATAAGATTTTATAGCAACGACATAAGTTGAAGAAATTGTAAGCCAATATATGAAGGGGGATGATAAAGAGACATTTTCGAACTTTTGTACCGACCAGTGCTGGAAAATTAAAAGAGTTTAAAAATGTTAAGATTTTTTTTAATAACAAAATTTTTTAGATATGTAGTATATCCTTAAAAGAATCTACATTTTGAAATTTTCATGATGTTTATAACTACAATTAAATAAAAAAAAATTTAGAGCATATAATTGACGAAAGTTATTAACTTTTTCCTTTAATTGTTGTTAAACTACAATTAATGTAAATTCCTCACACCAACATAAAGTATGCAAAAATTATATTATTTTTAATGTACTTATTTGTTATTTACATATGCTAAAAATAATTCATTAAAACATTAATTTGTCATTGTTTATAAATTTCACGAAATTTATTTGTGAGATACAAAGTTTCGTGCAGCCCTCATAAAGTAATTTATTTTTATTTTTTATAAACCATGTTAATTTTTATTTTTGCAGTTTTTCCTTATGAAAAGAATGGGAATTAAACATCTCCATTTTTTGATACATTAGAGGCGTGTATCTTTTTCAAAGCTTTTTTTTTTTATTTCAGTTCTCAATAACTATTTAAAAATGCATTAAATGTACTCATATATCTTCTGTTTGCTATTTAAAAAATTAAAACGTAACAAAAATTATGTATTTAATTTTGTTACATGCTTACATTACATTAATTTGTTATATTAAATTGCTGCAATAATGGCAGGTTTTTAGTATTTGTCAAATAGTAAAAAACCTTCAAACTATATTTAAAATTGATTTCAAAATTATGCGCATATTATTTTACATTTGCTTATTATTTACTTAATATCTTTCATATTTAGAAAAGTTTATTTTTCAATTTCATTAAGTTAAAATAAAATGAACTACCTCAAATATATATATATATATATATATATATATATATATATATATATATATATATATATATATATATATATATATATATATATATATATATATATATATATATATATATATTAATTTTTTTCAAACATTTTTAATATCTTTCACGGTGTATCGTTTAAAATTAGAAAATTCAAAACAGCTTTGTGAAATAATCATAAAAAAATATATTTATACTTTTTAGATCTCTTGAGATTCAATACGTGAAGAAAACAAAATCATTTCTTTTATCTAGTTCCAATAAAAAGAGAAAAGAATTTCACCATTTACAAGAAAATTAGTAGCATAGAGAAGACTCAAAATTTTCATAATAAATATATTTTGTAATACAGTTGAAGAACTTTCTGCATTCTATTGATAGAAAGACCTTAAGAAAATACTCATGAATCGTAAAAAACTCAAAACATATCATTGAATTTTTTTGATTTTGAAAAATCATTTATGATCATGAGTATTGTAATCACAGATGAGTGAAGTTAATATTAGTTTACATTCAATCTGTCCTCTGATAATAAAAACCTAAAAATCACATTTTAGTACCAATCAGTATTCTATCATATCTTTGCACAGTCATTATATTTTTTTCCAAGTATTAACCAAACAGTTTACAAAATAATCTATGTAATATCTCAAAAGTGCAACATTTAATCAATAATACTTATTAAAAAACTCCTAATTCCAACCAATGCACACTTCAGATTTAAAATATATTATTTTTTTAAAGAACAATTCATACAAAATTAGTTATTACATTTGTTTACTAGTAAATGCATTAACTGAATTATTATAAAGAAAATATATTTATAGATATTAAAATTTAAATATTAGATCTAAATTTAAAAATTTACTTACCAATTGTATAGTTACTTCTTAGTAAGAGAAGCAGACGCCACCACGTGGAAGAAAAGTTGCTTTTCTAAACTTCAAATTTGATGAAAACTGCGCGAAATGTCCGAAGAAGAGCTTACAAGTTGGTGCTCCTTTTGCATCAAGCGCCATCCAACGTTCTGTGTTCCAAAACGTAATCAATGGACCCCTCTCAAAAGGATTGGATATGCGCACGCATATTTTGGCACACCCGCTGTGTGACGTCAGAGTGGTGTTCTTTTAATCGGGGGCATGAAATGGGTCATCTATGAGTCGGCAAGTCATCAAATCGATGTAAAACTTCCTTCGTGGGCGTTAATACGAAAAATTGTTGGGTATTTTACATAGAATGACGTAATGTTTTCACTATTTTTTTGTGTAAAGGATATCATGAAATGAAACTCAATTCAGAAAAAAAAAAAAAAAAAAATATGAGACCATTTTTCAATAGTTTTAACTTGTATTCAGCAATAAAAAAGTAAAATTAGTTCTAAAAAAATTTTTTTATTTAAAAAAAAAAGTAGTTCATCCAAAGACCAAGAAAATAGAATTTTTGAAACTTAAATCAATCAACTTAAGATTATTGATTTCTTTGCCAGAAATAATAAATACTCTATTTTTAATGTAATATTTTTCAAGTCAAAATATATAATTTAAGAAAATACAGATATAAGAAAAATGCAGTTACATCGGATTTGAGTCCGAGATACGACCTTTTAAACAATTTTGAAATGGGCTCTGGCGGTTTTCTTGCAATGCAAAATGGTTTCTCTCTTAATTTCATTTCATTATTTGGTTGCAAAATACTTTTTTCTCAATAAAAACTCCAATGTAACTAAATATAAATTAAAAACTGAAAAAGATAACCATTAAACTAAAAAAGGTACCGAGTATCAAATATGTGATTATATATAAATAATTAACTAATTGAATAAGAAATTCATAGAATTCTTTTCATGCTAAAATATTCCTGAAAAAAAAAATACAGTAAGCTTTAAAAAAATTCGTAAAATTTAAGAAAAAGAATAAGATGCAATAGCATGTCTTAGGATGAAAAGTCTTATCAACTCAACTTAGTGCAATTCAACTTAGATGAAAAATTCAAAGCATATGCTTTGCTTGTGACGTTAAAAATTAATATCGATTTATCGAAAGGAAATTTAATTTTATATTCATAAATCTTTTAACTTTTTAACGATAAAGAAAAATAATCAACGTTTTAAGAATATTTCTGATTCTTTTTTTTATTTTATTTAATATGATAGCTTCTTGATTAAACTAGATTTTCTAATAAATTTTAAATTGTCTCAAAATAATTTTTTAATAAGATATATTTCAATTTTTTGGGAGTTTTTTAGTTTAATAAATATTTTCATGGTATCAATAGTTTAAAATATCTTTAATTATTCTAGATAGATAACATTTTTAAGCAAAAATTATCAGAATAGCTTTATTTGGATTTCTTTTAAAATTTAGATTAGAGGAAAGGGTTAAAATTGACAGATGTATTTTAATTTTGAGAAAGTAATATTTTGTAGAAAAAGTTTGAAAATTTTGAAAAGAAATTAAAAGTTAAAGTTTTTTTTATGTAGTAAAAGTTGCTGCAAAAATAGATATAGATAAAAAGTCTTGATTTTTACACTTCTGCTATCACTAAAATTAAGTTAAAAATATATAAGGTTTCTATTTACGAGACTTTTTCAAAGAATTATAACACCAAATTGAATATTAAAGATGCAGAAATTTCAGTTTATTTACGAGTGAAAATTATGTTTAAGAAGTATCGTATATTCCCAGATGGTCTTGATTAAAAATATCTATTAAAACTTTAGCTATTTGAGTTTAAAATTTTTAAAAGAACTAACGTTTTGAAAATAATCGTATAATTATGCTGTATGTGAGCATAATTATAAATTTTGAAAAAGTGATAAAATTTTATAAGCATTTACAAAAATGTCTCAGAATTCTCATAGTAGATATTATTTAATATTAAAATATAAATTTAATTATTCTCTAGGCAGCGGATATTATTTTTTAATGTTTGAAATTGATTTTTTGATAACTGGCTTCTGAAAACTATACCTATTCGGCACTTTTGGTAGCAACTGTAGCTTTATGTAAGGGTGTATTTATGGGTCGAATTGTTTCGAATCGGTCGATTTGTTTCCGAAACTATCGGAATATTTAAAAGAATGCCGATTTTTTCCTAATTCCCACTACGTATCTTTTCTCGAAATATCTGGAGAACATCTTAGAAAACTTTTTATTGAAATAAAAATAGGACATCTAAAATGTCCGACTTTGACACAAAGAGTTGTTCAGCAAAACAAATATATAGTTTTGCGCATTTAGATTTGTTTCTAAAGTCAAATTATATAGAACTTTGATTTTAAAAAAATACAGGTCAATTTTTTTAGAAATCCAAAGTTTATTCGAAAATTCAAACAGTTCGAAATTATTTTATTAACTTTTTCTTTTAAATTGAGTTTAATAAAAATAATTGGAATTACAAATATAAGTTCGAAATTCAATTTTCTAAATTTAAGCAGTGTAAATAATTATGCTGATTAAACTAACGTCCTTATCTAAACATTTTCTTTTCTTGTACTTTCAATAACGTGTATTATCTCTTTACTTACTTGTAAAATTGTCCTCTGAAAATATTCTTATTTCTGTACATTAAAGAATATTTTAAACCATATATTAATTCCTTTTTCTTGTATTTATTAAGCCAATATTTTGATTCACATATTTTGTTATTTGTAAAGTGATTGTTTTTTTTTTCCTTCAAAAAAATGAAACATAAATAAAGAAATTTTCTGAAAACATCCTTTTTATCGTTTTTTTTCCTCTCATTGGATATCGGTATTTAAATTCCATGCTTTTGTTAACAAAAAATCTATGAGTTTTTTTTTTTTTTTTTTTTTTTTTTGCTAAATGTATGGACACAATGAGAACAAGGACAAACTCAACAAATTTATTAATTTGCTTTTTGGATTAGAGAAAGACTTGAACATTCAAGATATAATAAAGGATAATAGAATGAATGAATTGTTTAAACTTTGTCCATTACCCTGATCAGCTTATGGGTCCCTTATATATAAATTGAAACTAATTCTTGGAAGACACAATGCCTCTAAAATCAGTCGAAAAATACTAGATTGTTCCAAAAAATATTCCGTAATATTCCGTTTGTTCCGTATTTGCGTCTAATCTTTTATTACTATAATAGTAAACTATCATCGTTTAGCATAGTTATGTATCTCCTTTCTAGACTCTTAGAAATAAAACTCTCACTATTAACCTTTCAGCAATCCTTGAGCTATATTTCATTTATTTTGAAAATCATTTCATCGCAAAATTACGTGATTTGTGACGAACCTGGAGCTTTCAAACCAATGACGAACCTATGACTCGAAACTTCATTGTAGTGCATTGTGGGGGATTGTTAACTAGAATGACAAAAATAATTGAAGACAAAAAAGCTTTACAAAGACGGGCAAGGAAACGGCCTTGTACCAGGAAGATCCTGGGTTTGAATCCTGTTTCGGGCATGGGTGTATTTTATTTCTCAATTCTATTTGTCTTTCTTGTGTTATCAAGGTGACTTTGATCCAGCAATAGAGTGTCCACGATAAAGTGATTATTAAACGTTCGATACATAAGGCAATACGAAAGTTTTTTTTAAAAAAAAGAAATTGAATGACGAAATTCATTTCCTCGAAGAAGTGACGAAATAGCTTTCGTCACTCTGACGTAATATTCGCTCAGAGCATGTAATAGAAAACGGTTTCTTCAAAAACGAAGAAATTTTCGTCAAATTTCAGTATTCATTTTTTACAGTTCAATTATAAAAAACGCTTACGCGTGATCTTACAAATAAGTTTTATGCATAAGATTATATATAGAAAACTTTACACAAGTGTTTTACTTAAAGCTCTCATTTATGCAATCTTCTTCACTCATGTTAACTTTATTTCAAAGTAAATAAAATGTTTTAAAGTTTACTTTGAAATATTGCAGCTGTAAAATATAAATCATAGCTTAAAATCTGAACATTTCTTTATCATTTGTAAGCTGTAAAATATAATAAGATTTCTGATATAATATTTTTCCCTAGTCGTAAAACTTTACGCTCTTGAAGATTAAGTAATATCAGTTTATGAGCACTGTATGTTTAGGGCATTCGTAAAGTTCGACTTCAGAATATTTAAAAAGTATTTGCTATAATGTAAAACGTTCACCTTCAAAGTGTTTATAGTAAAATATTTATAGGTCACTTATACATTATTTAGCGTTGGAAGTGTGGAAATCTTCTAAAGTTTTTACAGCCAAACCTTTTCTTATCGTTAAAAGAACAAATTTCAGAGATTTTTAATGTTTGGTGACATAGTTTTGAACATTTTGGTAAATTTTTTAGTTAAAACAAAAAGGATTCAGATTAGAACAAAATTAAAAACCTGCACAATTTTTTTTTCTTCAAATAAATCTCACAAGGCTAAAGCTACCAAGTTGTTAAAATATTGCTCTCATGATCTATTGAAATAATTATATTTACAGAAATTAATCACACACTATATGGTGAAATTGTTCATATTCTTTATAAACAGAGAAGTAGAGTAGAAGTCAAAACTATATGGATATTGTGGTTGATTCTATGGGAAGAGCAAAAAGTTGAAAGATATTTACCGAAGCGATTTGGTAATTATTTTAGTAAAATTAACAATAAATCATGCTTTTATAATATGCGATAAAAATTTTTAAATGTGCTAAAATTTGGTAATTTTATCATGATACATTAGAGCATGGCATAAAAACCATTTATACGGCTAAATTACTTATCAAATTAGTATTTTTTTTATTAAATAAGCGGTAATAAGTTTGAAACTCAAAATTGCCGGTAAACGGCTACCATTAGAATTACAAAACCGAAAAATTATCAAATAAATGGTAGAAATACAGTATAATTTGGTTTTATCAACCATAATTTTTGATATTTCACCAGAATTCTCATTACTATACTGCGCTAAAAGATTTTTCTCCCCGTAGATCTAAAAGTTAATTGGGCAGATGAAATTTGATATAAAATATTAAATTAAAAACTATATTTACTTTAATATTTACTTTATTTTCAATCCCTCGTGTAATATTGATATTTATTATTTATTTTCAGTCAATATATAAAGGTACATGAAAGTAGTAATTCAAAAAACGACAACGTTTTTTGTCTCTTCAAATAAAGACGTTAATTAGAAATGTCTTGTTTAAATATCTTAAACAAACTTGAGAAAAGTGTGTCTGGTTTACATGCGTAAACCAGAGACAGAAAGAATTTTTCTATGCATTAAAAAATATTTTTTTTGTAATATATATTAGTCAATAAAGTTCTATTTTGAAGTCAAAAAAGAGAGCAGCTGAAGAGAGAGTAAATTAAGCAAAAATGTTTCAAGTGAAATAACTTAAAAATTTATTCTAATTCAAGTAAATTTACCGATCAAAATAGTTCTTTTAATTAGGTTTCCAAATCAATTTTCGAATGTTATCTTAAGGATTATTTTAACCATAATTTTGAAATTCATCAGGAACCTGTCTCATTTAAACAATTATTAGGCAGAGAAATAAAAATTTAAGTATTTAAAGACCAAGGCTGAGAAAGTTGTTTCATAACTTTATGAAAGCTGTTTTAAACTTCGTAAAAGCCAATTAGCTGTTTATGCAAGCTAATTTTATCTTCTGTTGATTATAAATACTTCATAGAAATAAGTTTTGGGACATGTCACTTAGATTTATAAGCTGTTACGATAAACTTTATTTTAATTTTCAATTTTAAATGCATTTTGCAACAGGGATTTTAATTTTATTTATAAAAAGTAGGTACACATTGTTTTTCTTTCAAACAATTCTATTTTCATTTTTAAAACTATACAGTAAAAAAAACAAATATACTTTAACTATTTCCATTATTTTTAGTTTCTTTTATTCTTTTCATTTTTTTTTTTTTTTTTTTTAGTTTTATTTACGTCGGACTAGATCAGCACAATGGGCTATTGGCAACAGTCTGGACAACATCCCTGAGGATGATCGGAAGACATGTCATCACCCTTTTGATCCTCTGCAGGGTGTGTGGCAACCCCGCTTCGGTAGCCCGATGACTTGCGAATGAAGTCGAGCACTTTACGGTATAACAGTTTAACGAGGACCAATACCGAACACCCTCTGTCCTATCGTAGATCTGATCCAAGTGGTCACCTTCCCGCACACTGACCGCAGCCAGTGATGCTTGAATTCGATGTTCTACTTGGAACCGTGTCTTTACGATCAGTCTACCGCGGGACTTCCATTTTTCAAAGTCTTGATATAAAAAAAGGAAAAAAGAAGAAAAAAAAGAAAGATTTTTTTTGACTTCTTAAGCATCAGGATTTTATTATCCCGGTGCTTAATATGTAAACGAAAATTAATTATGATTGTAACCAAAATTTACCTTAGATTAGTAAAAGCTTTGAAATATTGCATAAGCAGTCTTCTAAGAAATTTAAATATTTTGAACAAAAATTACGGTTTCTATTTAGGCTGTGTAACAAACTAAAGTGAAAATTATACTGGAAACAAGCAATACTCTAAAAATTTAGCCGTTGTCATTCTATTATATAAATTCCAGAACCTGTACTAAATATACCTAAAGGCCATGTTTAATTTATAGCTAGGGACAGAATGACTTGGAATAATCTTAGAAACTCTACTCTTAAAATCTTGCTCCGAATTTTATCCAATTAAATCGATGATCTCGTTAGCTTCTTGTTATAAAACTTTTCCCCAATCGACTACATAATTTAACAATTACTATTGAAAGGACCTCCAAGGAATTCGACGGAATCTCGATTATGTAACTTTGTGTAACGATTATTTTAGAAAATATAATTGAAATTTTGTCACAATAATATTTTTTTCTCTCTGAAATATTCTACACGGAATATCGCCTGTAAAATTTTATTAGAATATGCAACAAAATTTCTAGTATAGGAACTTTCTTCCAATTGATTACTTTGCTAATTGAAGTTGACTTCGAATGACTTTGAACATGCGCAGATTGTTCTTTTTACTTTCACTATTTCAATAATGCTATCTTGGTTTAGCCACAGTGGCGAGAAAAAGTTTCTAGCTAGTGTGTTATTTTTTCTTGATTAAAGTAAAAAATAAAAATAAAATATTAGTTTTTCAAATATATATATAAATATTTAATATTCGTATACATATTTCTGAATGTAATATAATATAATAGGTACTTAATTTACTCCGCACTAGAGCTGCACAATGGGCTATTGACGACGGCCTGGGAAAAAATCTCTGAGGATTATCCGAAGACATGCCATCCCAATTTCGATCCTCTGCAGATTGAATGACTCTTCCGCTTTGGTTACCCGCCGACCTGCACGCAAATTCGAGCACTTTGTGGTAGAACAATTTAATGAGAACCGATACCGGTTCTCATTAAAATCCTCGGTTCCTACGCAGGCAGCGGTCACCCACCCGCTTAATGACTGTAGTCAGTAATGCTTGACTTAGGGTTTCTACTGAGAACAGTGTCTTTTACGACCAGCTCACTGCGGGACAATATAATATAATATAATATAATATAATATAATATAATATAATATAATATAATATAATATAATATAATATAATATAATATAATATAATATAATATAATATAATATAATATAATATAATATAATATAATATAATATAATATAATATAATATAATATAATATAATATAATATAATATACACCAAAGAGCCATTACATTATGACCACTTTGCTAATAACATGTATGACCACTTTTTGCCCTCAAAACTGCTAGCATCCGCCGTGGCATTGATCCACAAGGTGCTGATAGATAGTCTGAGGTATCTGGCATCAAGCGCTCACCAACTGGTCCTGCAATTCCCTCACATTACGAGGGGGTAGAATGGCAGCACGAATTTGATTTTCCAAGTAGGACCACAAATGCTATATTGGATTAAGGTCAGGTGAATTTGGGGGCCAAGACATGACTTGAAAGTCAATGGAAAGTTTTTCGAACCAATCCATGGCGTTTCGACCCTTATGACATGGTGCATTATCCTGTTAGTAAACATCATCTCCGCAGGAAAAGAAGTTGCCATGAATTGGTAAACCTGGTATGCAACTATGTTCAAGTAGCTTACAGACGTCAGGGATTGGTCTATGAGGATAATGGGTCCTAATATGCCCCATGAAAGCATTGTTCCTGGGCGAGAAACCATGGAAACCTGGGCGAGCCCATTGTTATAGATGGAGGGTGGTCATAACGTAATGGCTCTTCGGTATATATATATATATATATATATATATATATATATATATATATATATATATATATATATATATATATATATATATATATATATATATATATATATATATATATATATATATATATATATATATATATATATATATATATATATATATATATATATATTTATATATATATAATTGAACACAGTCCTTTTACCCTTTTACGTCTCTTTTAAAATATTTATCTTTTTTTAAAGTTTAAGTATAAACAGACAAAAGCTAAAAGATGTTATGGAAATACATTGGATAGAGACTTTTGCTTCCTTCTGCTTACGTGATGGAATTACTGTATGGAGTGAATTGTTTTATGGGTGAAACAAAGAAGTGTTATTCTAACTGCTTTCCATTTTTACTAAAAAATATAAAATATGTCGTTTTCTGTTGTTTTTTGGCAAAAGTTTGAACTTATATTTTGAAGAAAAATTTCTGAAGATACTATTGATGTTTTTTGGCCAATAGTATTTGGACGAAAAAAAAATGTAGAGGAAATAGAATCATGTGAAAGCTTTACAAAATAATATATCATTGAAAATAACTTCGAAATTTAAAGAAATCAGCTAATAATCTAGAATTTCATTTTTTTTTTTTTTTTTTTTTGGCCTGAATTGTTTACTCAGAAAAAGGAATGAAGGACTATGGGCCATAGTGAAAGGGAATTTTAAAAGAATATAGCTGTGCTCCGACTGAAATACTCCAATTAAAAGGTCATATTACTGTGCAACAATAATACAATAAATTAATATGTAGCAATATTACTTTTAAAAATTTAATTTTTTAAAAATTAATTGAAAAACATTTATATTCCTATAATCCGAATGTTATCCGAATTAAAATCCGGTCATTATTCAAAAAGTCTAAGTCTAACATGTCTTTTATTAATAACAGGGAAAAAATCTGAAAATAGAAATTTTTAAGTAATAAGAGATATTTTTTTTTGAAAGAATGTCATTCATTTACAATAATGTTCAATTCATGAATTTTCAATTGTATTATATTATACTTAATATCAGATAAGTTTGTGAAATCAGTGAAAAAATGTAAGTGTTACCTTCTTCATAAATTTGACAATATTTCTGAAATCCATAATTACAAAAAAAATTTCTTCCTGTTCGAAAAGGAATTAAAGGTATGATGATAATGGACATAAATATTATTGAATGATAACATCTTTTTGACAATTTTATTACCATGGATTAATTTTATGTTGAGGATAGAAGCGATAAACGCGTGATTCACATCCCCTAAGACAGATTTCCATTAGATTAAGAGGCAACAAGGGAACTATGCACCTTATTTGTTAGATAGAATTTGAAAATCAACGAAAACAATTATTTATTGCAATTACTAAACAACGTGAATATAAAACCATATAATTTCAAAAAATGAAACAAATATTTCTCTTGAAACCTTAATGAAAATTTGCTATGGTAAGGGATCAGATTTATTTAGAAAAATTTTACACAAAAGCCACGGTTTCGTATATCATTTTAAAGTAACAATTAACATAAATCAAGCATTATTTCCCCTAAAGATAAAAGAGTATGTAAACATGGAGATATTTATTTTACTTCCAAAATACTCATTTTCATTTCTAATTATTTTTGTTATGTCTTGATTCAAATTTATTCAAAGCTATTTATTAAAATATAAATACAAGTGGAGGGGACATAAATTATGCATAAGAACGTAGATTCGAGAAGACAGCGTTCAAGTGCTTTAAAGTATTAAACACATGGAAGTGAAAGGACAATTTATACAAGAAAAATTAATTAAAGTTTTCATTAGTGTAACGATCGAACAGTGTACAATTATTGTTTATAATAGTTATTTGAAAGTGTGACCACCCACAAGATTATCATACAAATTTCACAGCAGCGCCATAAAAAAATGGACTACCCTGAATAATTTTTGATTGGATCTTCACGTTTTGGGAATCAATCTTAATGATTCAGGGGAGTGACCTCTAATATGCTAATTAGTTTGAGCAGACGATACTTTTTGTTACGAAATCAGAAACAAACACGTACTATCTCTCAATAAAAAAAAACTTTTTTCGACAGATTTCTGTCCGCTAAAATGTAGGTGGTATCCTGTTTGATCAGGATAGTGATTCAAAGTTTGGACTCCTACATGTTAATTTTACTTTTTGAGTGTTTCATCATATCTCTAGAACTTTGTAAGGGAATTGGAACATTTTTGCACACAATAAGAAAACTTTTTCATACAAAGATAACTCCACGCAAAAAAAATAAAAAATAAATAACGTTAGTGAATATTTATTTATTTTTATTTCATTTAATAGAAGTCAAAAACTTTTGTATTGTAAAGTATTCAAATAATTACGTAATTTTAAAGTATATATTTTTACATGTCAAAACACAAAATTTAAGTGAAATTGCTTGAATGGTTCCTGAGAATTCCTGATAATCAAATATTAAATTTACGCCTTCTTTAGATTTCGATTTCTCAGAAACTGTTTAACCAATTTCACTCAAATTTTACATGTAAAATTACTTTAAAATTACGTAAAAAATTGCATGCGCTGCAATTTAAAAAAAAGTTTGACTGTTGTTAAATAAAAAGATAAGAAAATTAAAAATATTAACTAAAATTTATTTTTTGTGCAGAATTATCTTTCGATAAACGAATTATATCATTGTGTGCAAAAATGTTTTCAATTCACTTAAAATTTTTTAGAGATATGGTGAAATACGCAAAAGATAAAATTAACGTAGAGGAATTCAAACATTGGACCACTCTACTGATTTAACTATGGGGACCAAATTTTCCAGATTGTGGCTATCTCCTATATTTTGGCAGTCAGAAATCCGAATCTGTTGAAAAATGTATGTGCATTTCATAGAAGGTACGTTTTAGTGTCTGATTTTGTTACGTAAAATATAGCCTGTCACTAAACAGTTAGAATATTTCATGTCACCCCCTTAAATCATCAAGAGTGAGTTCTAGAACGTGAAGATCTTATCATCAGATCAAAAGGTATTTAGGGTGGTCTTTTTTTACTCAGTGTGCAATGCAAAAAATAAATAAATAAATAAACAAATAAAAACGAATCACCCTGAATAACTACTAACTGAATTTTCACATCCCCTACTTCTCTCAATGACTTGAGGGGAACTCACTCTTAATCGTTTATGGAGGTGACTTCCAACATGCTAATAAGTTATTGTATATTATATTGCAAATTACGAAACAAAACACATAGACTTACTTTCTCTGAATGAACATACCCTTTTAACGACGAATTACGTTTTTTTGATCCCAAAAATATATGGAGTAGCCGAAGTCTGGAAAATATAATTCCAATAATTTGGTCAGAAAAACGATCCAAAGTTTGGACTTTCAATGTTAATTTTGTTTTTTGTGTATTTCACCACATCTCCAGAAATTTTTAAGCGAATTAAAAAATTTTGCACACATTTATATCATTTTGTTATCCAATATTAAAGCTAAGCCAAAACTAATATATTGGCGTATAATTTACTAAAACAAAAAAAGTACAATTTATAAAAAATATAAGTCATTGTACAGAAATAAATTATTAAATATATTTTTGCAAAAGTCGTGAAGCTTGCTTTTCATCAATAAAAATATGCACAAATTTTGCTTGATAACAAAAAATTATTATATCAAAATTATAAAGCATAAGTCACGATCTGTTTTAGTGGAACGAAATAGTAAAAGTCCACAACTATGATTTAGTATATTGTATCTCATATCAAGAAGAATTAGTTGTACTGTTATGAGTTATTACGTAAATAATATTTACTGGGTTACTCTTAATTTAAATTACATATACTCATATTAATATCTAATTTTATAATACTAAGAGTTCTCCTAACAAATAATACTGTGTTCAAATTAAATTATACAACAATGAAAAAAGGTAATAAAAAATTATGACTTACAAGATTAGTTTATATTAAATATAAATTACACCGTTTTATTAAAATTGAAATACATCAAAATACAAGAAAAAAAATATCGTTTTTACAAATTTAACAAATCAGCTAAATATTGTGTGGGATGCTTTTGATTGTATTTTTTAATTGGAAATATATTCATAACAGAATATAATTAATATAGTTTCTTACTTATTTACATTTAGTTATGTTATTCACATTTTTATTATGCATCCAAGATTTTGAAAGATAAAAACTTTTGATAGGGTAAACGTTGAAACATTTATTATTTAAACTATACATAAAGATGTAATTTGCTGAAGCTTTCTTCACACTTTTCTTGCAAGAGATTATAATGACCTGACTAAAGAAATGTGTTGTTACGAGGAAAACCAATTTTTTTTATCTTTGAATAGATTATAGTAATCTAAACTTCGTACACTAATTAAAGCTTTTTCCATTACATAGTAATCATAGTATATGAGCACAGTATTTAGGAATATTGTAAATTTAAGAAACTTGAATAACGGCTAAGGGTTTGAATGCCGAGATAACACTGGATGTACATACTCAAAGTCTTCGTAAAATTGTATTGTTCTTCAAACTGAAAATAAAATTTAAGCCATTCTTTGTATTTACTGAGAAACTCACATATGCATTATAAGATAAATAAATAAATCCCGCTAACCTCATAAAAGATGGATAAAATATTCACCATAATTTAATAAATCTGAATCATTATCATAATTATGATTAAAAATCTTTTATTAAACATGTGAACATTTTTGTCTCTTTACACCTTGTTATAATTGAGAAATTATATTAGAATAAGAAATGATTAACAATCACCTAATTCTTATAAAGTATTTAAAAAATCGCCATTTTAAGTAAGCCATAGAAGTGTGAACAGATTTTTATCTGTTATTTGGAAATGGGCATAGACATCAAAAGATTAAACTTACCAAATAAATGGTGAAATGAGTGACAAAATTTGTGTAATTTTTATCGTGATACTTTCAAGCATAGCATAAAAAACATTTCTTTAGTAAAATTTACTTTTCAGTTTTGTATTTTTTACCAAAAGTATGGTAATAAAAACTATAATCTTGAAAACCAGCATTGAATAAACCGTAACCATAGAGTAATGTAAAATTACCAAATGAATGGTTTAAAAGCATTATATTTTGATTTAAATACCAGATTTATGGTTTCTTTTCCCAGAATCGTCTTTACCATACAAGTACGGTAAACTCTCCAGATTTTTTCCCCTATATTCATAACTGTAGTATAAAATAAGAAGTAGTATAAGAGGTAAGAAACTTAGAATCGCGACATCAAACGACATCTCAGAATTTCGTATTCGCATTATAATATTTAAGATAAATTTTAATTTTTCATTTCCTCACTAATGGTTACTGAACCTAACAAAAGCACACGATATTAGATTAAATACACAACTCGTTGTAGTTTTTCTCTTTCTACTTAAGATATAAAAAATGGATACTACAAATGAACAAAATTTTCTTCATATTTGTAGCAACTGTACTTTGGGAAATGTTTCGAGTGAACATTAAGTCAAATTGAGTCATTTACTTTTGTTAGTTGGTTGATTTATGAATTTCGTCAAAAACAACATATACATTAATTAGTCAAAAAGGAATTGAAACATATAATAAAAAGAACTTTAATGACTGAATATTCTATCTTGACCCATAATAAAACCCGGCCATACGGTTGAAATGGTTTTAAATTTTAGATAAGAAATCCTAGAATGCACTGAGATGACAAACGAGTAGGGAAACAGTTTTATTACGCAACTTAGGACAGCCACCATATATTTTTGTTTTAATTACCAGAATACTGGTTTCTTTTACCAGAAACGTCTTTACCATATAATAAGTATTGCCAGAAATGTTTTGTAGCTAGTTTTAATAAAAATATTTTTCAACTATTTCTTTTCTCTTATATGTGCAATAATTATGGAAATAGACGTCAAAAAGTAGCTTTAATAATATAGAATATTATAGAATGTTAAAAGTAAAACATGTTTGAATTCATCTAATTTAGAATTTAATGTTATGTCACCCATATGCGTAGTATTATAATTATGGAATCAAGAATAAATAGTGGTTTTGTTAATTTAAGGTTGATAAATTGTTGAAACTAAAACATACTTTAATTTATCATATTGAGAAATTAGTTCTAAATTCCTTCTTAGAGAGTTGGTAAACGGAACAGATCCTTTTTCTCTTCTTTTTAAATTTTAAATTCATTTTTTTTTAATGTTATAAACAGCATTTTTTTCTACAATACCCATCCTTTATGTGGAAAACATATTTCTTCATTTTATGTTCTAAAACACGAGTTGCAAATATATAATAACATGTCGTCAAATTGAAGTATTTTTTCGTAAAACAACCCAATAAAACTCTGTTTATGTTTAGCATGTATTTAAATTTGTTTTTGATATTTTCTCCATAAAGTGTAGGGCTATAAACCTTATTAAAAGTCAGCTGTCGTTGAATGAAACGCAGTTATGAAATAAGCACTAGTTTAGTTAATAATAATATTTCCTGCGTAAACATAAATATTTGCAATCTTACAATCGTGATTGAAGAAATATGCTTCAAAAAATAAAATTAAGTATTAACTGCAGTAAAATTTTCTGGAACCTTTTAGTTGTAACAATAGTCATAAAATTCCGCAATTTGAATACGAAAACTCTTCGAATCACGAAAATAAGTAAAGCAGTTAGTTTGCTTTTCAGTTTCTATAGTAACAGAGTGACAAAACTTCTAAAATTAAAAAAAAGAAAGTGTCTAGTGTTCGCTCCGTATAGAAATTTAAGCCGAGTGAATATATTTCGTATGTATTAAATCGTGCCTAGTTTGGCAATGCGTAGGTGATCCCTATACAAGGTCGGAATTAAATTTCTTGACTAGGAAAAAATATGCAGAGACAAAAAATTCAATTCCGTTTTTTTAAAAATATTCAAAGTTTTTTTCTTTTTAGTTTTCAATAATACGTGTGATAGAAAATAGGCTCAAACAATAACCAAATTCTTTTCGAGGAATTTCAGATTTTCCGGTAACTTAAAAAAGTCTGAGATTCTCCTTACTTTTTGTTATAAAATTGATGCACTTTATGTACTGATCATAAATGTATTATTCAATGAAGCACTTAGCATAACAATATAGGATCTAACAACAAATCTTCAATTCTGGAGATCCCACTTAGATTCAAGTTGCAAATTAGATGCAAATATAATTTTAGAACCATGAAAAAAATATTTGAAATTAATTTAAGCAAAATTTAATTCAGTGATGAAATTCTTAATTTTGATTTATTTAGCCTCATAAAATTTCAATGGAAAGTGACGATTGTTTTTGAAATAATATTCGTTCTTTAAAATTAATAGACATTTTAATTTATTTTCTACAAGCAAGGATTTTGCAAGCAAAAACGAAATTTTAGATGTTTTTATTTTAATATATAAGTTTAATTATTTATTATATGCTAAATGATTTTTATCTTTATCAATCAGTGAATTAAAATAGTAGCTGGTGGAAGATCAGTTACGGCTATATTTGTCCATTTAAATACGATAATCTAAGAATGCTTGCATGTAATATTCAATTAACATTTAATCCTAAAAATCACATTTTTTTTATTTAAAAGGAATTAATTGTTTCTATAATTTAAAGATTATCAGTATTTATAACATTATCTAATATTTTATATTTTTTAAAAAAAAACTATTACGTGATGCAAAAAGTGATCGACAGACCGGAAAGAAAGGCATATTGTTAAGTTTATATTTTTACGATAAACATCATTCTGTTCTTTTAGCTAATTTTTAACAATTTGCTATTTATTAAATAAATTTATAATTGCAAACAAACAAAACTTTTTGTTTTGCTTTTTAACAAAACTGTTATTTAAAGAAAATAATTTAAATTACCATGTAATAAAATAGTCTCTCATTGCAAATGACCTTGATTGCTCTTCTTTCAATTCCTATAAATTAAACCAATTTCTTTCCAATTTCCGCTCATTAAAAAGAATTTTTCATCTTTTTTTTTAAAAAAAAAGCAACGATTATTCATTTTTTTAAAAAATTGATCAGAATAATTGTTTTTAAGAGCGGCTTTTTAAGAGGTTTTTTTGGTGAGAAGCACCGAGATTTCTATGGAGGACATAAGATGTTTCTGGGTTATGCGTTATTGTCAACCAAACATTCCAAACTTCTTAAGTAATAAAAAAGTGGTTAGAGAAACCTTCAATTAACATCTATTAAAAGTATCAAGTAACAACCTTAAAGTGCACTAAGTGTAATTTTATGAATATGATATGAAATTCTCACATCAATTCATTCATTCAATAAAAATTTCTTAAAAAGATGAAGCTTATATTTGATTAGATTTTACTTTTAGATTTTTATTTTAAACCAATGAAAGCCTTAGCATGACTCTATGAAGGCTTTTTAATTGTATTTGTAATTTTTTCAGAGTATTTAAAAAAAATTCTTGTCATTTTCTACACAATTACAAAGTATTGTAATCTATAGATATTTTTAATGACTCGTTTTCCCATAACTACAAATAATAAATGAATTTTTCATGTAGAAAATAATGCATAAATATTTACAATACATAGGGTAGTTTAATTTTAGTTTAAAATTTCGGAATTAAGCAATTGCTATTCAATATGATTGAGTTTTTGAAAGAAAAATTTAAAACGTCACTTTCCTTTTATTACAAAAAGAAACAAATGCGCCAAGTAATTTTCCTTCTTGTCAATGAAAGTGGAATCTAATTATAAACGGAGAAAAGAGCTTCATTTAAATGA
This sequence comes from Parasteatoda lunata, assembly GCA_949128135.1. Lineage (NCBI taxonomy): Eukaryota > Metazoa > Arthropoda > Arachnida > Araneae > Theridiidae > Parasteatoda > Parasteatoda lunata. Next base: position 17,205,276 of record OX421980.1, on the reverse strand, counting down.
AAATTCTCATTTCTTACTCTAAAGTTTCAATCACCTTTAAAAAATTCAAAATGAAACTAAGTGCTCATGCTTTGAAATTGAAAGAATAAAGTAAAAGTATTTCTTCCATTAGAAAAGTAACAGTTTAGCGAACTTAAAGGTACCGTATGTTTAATCTTTAACATAGAACTTATTATTAAACAATATTAGTTATCGAAGGATTGTTTTTTTAAAAAGTTATTTTCATTAAATTTAAAAATGATAATTTATACTAGGTAAATCATCAATATTTCTCTATCAATAAGTTTTCAAAACTTAAGTAGATCTACTTAACAATAAGTCGATATAAAAAACAATAAGTAGATCTCATTAAGCAAATTGATAGTTATAACAAACGTTTTAGTACTCTTAGGTACATACAATTAAAAAAAGTTACGTGGTGTTCATATTCTAAAGATGTACAATTAAAGAAACGATTAATTTAAGTTCTCATTAGCCCATAAGGGAACAGTCGATAATTTTTATTTATTTATTTTTTCAGATAATTTAAGTGTTAGGTTTTTAAAAAATGCATTTTATGCGCATACCAATTAAAATATTGTAATATTGTCGACAAAATAATTCAAAGCAAATACTTCCCAATATTCCTCCAGAATAGACATTTAGGGGGAGGAGCTTTTTCAAAAATAAATTATATTCTTTTTTAGTAGTTTTTGAATAATTAATATGAATATGCTACATTTTTATACAATGCAATAGCGATTATTACATAAAGAACCCCTTTGAATTTCAAAAACAAAACTAACAATGTAAAATTCTTCGAAAATAATAATTATAAAAGCGTTTTGAAGGCTAATGATATTATCCAAACAATTTTATGCGGATTATGAATTAAACGATTTGTTGCGAATTACATTATTTGTTGCGATTGATTGATTTGCATGGCATACAATATATGGAATTTCAAAAATTTAAATTGATTAGCAAAAAAAAATTAAAAAAAACATCTAGTCAGTTTAAGACACCTTCTCAAGCGAAGACCAACTCAAACTAGTAAAAAAATGAATTAAGAAATATTGTTTTAAACAAATCATTTGAAATGATAGGTGAGCTGCTTGGTTTAAATATAAAAAGAAAAGTCAAGTGACGGATTTTAGTTGAATCTCGGACGCATCCGCTTTGCAGGAATCTTCACTTCGTTGTGTTGCCTCCTACGATCTCATTTTTCAATCTTATGGAGCATTTGTAGTATGCAGTTAAAAGTGCTATCTGATTTCTAGATACAAATAGACTATTGTAAAGCTCTATTTATTCTACAAACATGTTCTCACAAACAATCTTAGAATTCTTGGAAGATTTTATCCAAAAAAGAATCACAGTTGAATGAAAAGATTGTCGAACGAGATGTTGAGGAGGGTGTTTATTATAAAATGACCATTTATTGTATTTAACTATTGAATTGAAACTAGTAGTCTTTGTAAAATATGCTTAATATGCGCATAGCTTTTTGTGAGCTTTAAAGTTGCATTAAAATTCGCGTCACGCTTATATTTTATGATGTGTTAATCCTAAAATGGATTATAAAATATGGATTTAATGGATCACTTAAAATGGATTATTCCACCAATCGTAACTTGAAGAAAGCGCCAAAAACAATTATCTCTAGTGACGGTAGGAATGAGATCAAATCGCTAAAACAAAAGAGAATTCATGTGAGAAAAAGTACAATCTGGTATCTAGATTACAAAACCTCTACGACACAAAGTATTGGAAAGTCCTATTGATCAAACATGTGCTCAGATGCCAGAAACAAGCTTTGAATTCATAGAAGAGTTTATCTGAAGAAAAATCAAAGTTGAATAAAAGGAAAAGAGGGTTAAACTTGATAGAGTGTTTGTAAGAAAATGGCCACTTATTGTATTTAACTATATTAAATTGAAACTTATGAAGCATTTGTAAAGTAAGCTAATATACACACACATTACTTTTTATGAGCTTTAAAGCTGTATTCAAATTCCTGCCACATTTATAATTTACTATGTTTCAATCTTAAAATGAATTATAAAGTTCATTTCCACCAATAGTAACTCGAAAAAAACCCACCAAAAACAACTATCTCCTCTGACGATAAGAACGAAATAAAATTGAAGAAAGAAAAAAAAATTGAAAAAGTGTTAGATAGAAATTCTCTTTCCTTACTTCAGAAACTCAATCAATCGTTGAAACATTAAAAACTAAAATGAAACTTTCCTTTATAAAACTAAACTTTCTTATCTAATGAAAATGATACATTTTAATGAAACTTGTTCTTAAAGATAAGATTCTTTAATTGAAATAGTATTTCACACATATTTGATGAAATCGTATGTTTATAAATATTGATTTTTGCTCGATTTATTTAATTAGTATAAATGGTGCATGTACTGAATGCTGGTCAAAATTGCAGGAAATTAATTTCAAATAATTTATATTACTTTCGTTATAAACTTATGAAACTTCTTATATAGAAAATAATTTGCATTGTTCTGCATAGTATAAATACGGTATGCTCAAAATAACTAAACTTTAATATCGATAATGTAACAATTGATTATGAATATTCTTGATTATGAATTTCGTATAAAAATGTTTAGAAACTAATGTAAAATTGTACTTTTAGTTTATGACTTTTGGAATTGTACTTTTAGTTATTAACTGAATTTCTAAGATTTAATTTAACTTCTTACTACCTACTCCATATTTACTAAACCTACTATACCTACTATATATTTACTAAAACTGATTGTAAGAATCATGCTTATTTTATGCTTCCTACAATGATCTAGCAAAATGAATTTTTTTTTTGAGAACTCATATTTATATTGATAAAATTTCACTGTGTTTGTATATTGATAAAATGTTGAATATTCTAATACCAAAAATTATGAACATTACTTGTTTTACCTTGAAAATTTGTGGAACTAATTTTGATGGTCTTTTTATAATGCTAAAATATATATTTTATTTTCATCTGAAACTTGAGATATCGGTTTCATTCTTTAGAAAAGATTGAAGTTAAATTCCAAAACCCAAAGTATCATTTAAAAGAAAAGTTTTTCTTAAGCATAAGTATTTAAATGAGAAAATATTTAACAATTTAAATAAGAAAACAAAATTATAATATAAAATATTTTAAGCAGTAATAAAATTAGAGAAAAAGGAAAAATAAACGACTTTTAAATATATATAATGTGATACAACCGATTTATTTTTTGTAGGTCTAATGCTTTTCATAATTCGATTATTTTAGTGATATTTTTTGTTAATTATCAATTATTGCTATTTTATTTTAATAAATTGCAGTTCTATTACTTAAGAGCTTAAAGCATTCACCCTATAGAATTTTAGATGAATTTTTTTATTATTTTACTTTTTCATGAAATTAATGATAAAGGATTATCATATGCAGATTGCAGTGAACAAAAATTAAAAACACAGCAATAGATAAAGTTAATATTATAAAATAAGTGGTATATATACACTACGCAATAATGATGGAAGAGATACTTTGGTATTTCAAGAAATTTTATAGAAATTAATTTATAACTTTATAGGTGTTTAGGCTATTTGATTTCGTATACGTTTCAATAAAATGTAAAGTTTTGAGAGGTTTGAAAGACGGCCAATTAATTACGACAAAAAAAGAGTGTATATATATATATATATATATATATATATATATATATATATATATATATATATATATATATATATATATATATATATATATAGGGTAGGGTATTCCTTTCTGGCGCTATTGATAAATCTTCTGAATCCCTGTAATTGATGATTTACTTAGTAGAAGTTTTTCTTTACTAACAACTATAATAATTTAAAGACCTTATCTTTGTCTTTTGCTAAAATAAGGAATTCCGCTTTAGCTGCACTGTGAATGGTTCCTTAATAGCAACCATTCCTATATCAAATGTTTTTCTGAAAATTAATTTTTTTTTGTTAAAAATACAATAGTAAGGTTAAAAAGATTTTAATATTTTTTATAAAAATAAAACATTTTGCATTTTTATCTTAGAATTTTGTGCATCCCATATTTATTTGAGTAATTAGTTATATTCTTCACTATTCCACATTATCTAAAGAAACACTTTCTAAAAGTGTATGTGTACTTGCAAATTATTTGTATTTTAGAAAACTAAATAATTTATAAAATTATATATTTTTTTCCACACTTGATGTTTAAAAACAAAACTTTTAGTGCAGTGTTTAACGCTTATTTTAGCATATCTGAATTACACAAATAATTTTCAATTATTCCAAATTTTCAATTGACTTGAGCAAATAATTTCTGGTTTTTTTCTTTGAAAACAACTAAAATGGCAATGTTTTTAAATTACGTGCTTGTAATTAATATGCATTTTTAAAAGTAAAAATAAATAATTTCGTTTGTATCACGAGGAATAATTAGTTTGGCAGAGTGTTCAAGAAATATGAAATGGTTTGATAAAGTTACCACGAGTCTCTAATATGTAAAAGATCCGAATCAATCATCTTTAAATAGCTATACTATGTACAACTATATAAAAAATAAAATTCTGTTCAAGTTCCCTTTTGTAAAGGTATTTAAAATATAATATCATAACCAGTAATCATGCTAGATGATCTGAAAAATAGATTCCAGCCTTTTTTTTATTAAAAACTTTGAGTTATCTAAATATAAATATTGATAAAAATATTTGAAAAAAATTTTGTTCCTATCAAACACGAAAATACACTTTTCTCGAAGATATTTTTGCTAGCTCAAACATGACATAAGTCCTTGAATCCCATGATTCTAGTGGTTTATTCAAATTTTCGTGTCATCCCTAGTGCTATGTATATTTAGTTACGATATAAAAGTATAGAAGAATTTCTGAAAGCTTAAGAAGATTTTTATATTTAATTTAAGCTTATCTGAAATATTTAGAAGGAAAAAAAAAGAGACATCTTTGAAGCACTTATTTCTCTAAAATTCGAGAGAGGGACACATGGGATTTGTGATAACTCCTGTCTAGGAATTGTTGTTTTAAACCAGGTTTTGACCTCTAATTAAGGACTTTAAATTACATTTTCGTTGCTTTTTAACAAATTTTTTTCCCATGTGGTGTTTCTTGTAACATAATATGCAGCTTAACTTATATTTTTACTAAATTTCAAACTCTTCAGAAAGTTGAAAAGATGTTTTAGAAAGTTGCATTGCGATGAAGATTTATACAATTTTCAAAATAAAATTTCAAAAAATTGCTAGCTAAAATTTTCAAATTTCTATACAATTTTAAAGTATTTTTTTTCCTTAAAAAGAGCCAATAATTTTTTTCTGTAAATTTAAAAGCTGATTTCTGGACAATAATAATGATTTATGGGCAATGATAATGACTTATTTTGGGGAACAACAGCATTTACAATAGTTTTTGTTACGGAAATTTATTTAAGTAACTTAAATATTTATGTAGATATCTTTGACATTTACGACATTATAACAACTATAGCATCATATAAGCATCTCTGACATTTATATCTATTACATTATAACAATTAATAAATTTAAATTAAATTTTCTGTTTGAAAAAAGTATTTTAATTCAGTTAGCTGTTCAGTAATAACGAAGTTATGCTTTGTTTGTGAGCATTGCTGTATACCTAAAACGAGTAAAGGGGTTGATTTTGCCTTTTACACATAATTTGTGTTCAGATCAGTTAGACATCCGAAATCCATAAATATAATCATAAGTAATTTAACAAAAAAATATATTATAGACTTTATCATAGAAATGCTGTAATATTTTATTCGATTTGGCTAACGGAAATATTTTATAGAACGGAACACTTGCTTTTCAGCTATATTTGAATTTGGTTTTCTAGATAATTAATTTTCCATGGCTAAAATAATTTTTTCTAAACTTTTTGGACAAAATATACGTTTTAGGAGCCATTTTGAAATTTGACTCAATTTAAGAAAACGGCGCAGCTACGGATGCTGACTCTTATATTGAGAATGTCAGTATCGTTATTATTTATGAGCCAATTTTCTTAATATTACTGTTATTAGAAAAAAAAGTTGGCTCTACGTAATTTTATTAGTTACTACGTAATTATATTAGTTAAATGCTAAAAATATTTATGTTTTTGAATTTCTTTAAAATAAGTTTTAAGGGATTTTTTACAAGTAATAACTTTGAACACCAAATATATATTTTTATATATATATTTGGTGTTATATAAATATTAACTGTTATATAAATATATATATATATATATATATATATATATATATATATATATATATATTTATATAAATATATATATATATATATATATATATATATATATATATATATATATATATATATATATATATTTATATAATATATATATATATATATATATATATATATATATATATATATATATATATATATATATATATATATATATATATATATATATATATATATATATATATATGTAATAAAAGAGTTAAACTTGTAATAAAAGGGTTAAAATCCCTTTTATTTTGTATATAGATAGCTTAAATAATGCAGTCGTAAGCCATGTTACACTCAAAAAATCTTTATTAATGGTAGTAGGCTGGTATCGATAACAGTCCACATCCGCTCTCCACAAGGGAGAGGGTGGACAAGACTTTGGACAATTCCGGAATAACTTTTCAGGATTAGAACATAATGAAAAAGCCATGCGAAAAGCATTGCTCTCGCTTTTATACTAACACATTTTGTAGTAAAAAGGCACTGTCTCTGACATTCTTGTATCCTTACGCATTAAGGGAAATCATTTCATGCTTCCTTATATGGAAGTGAAAGGGGGTGAGATTCTATAAATAACTCAATCGTATGTTTGTCAGCCTTGAATTCCCAAAATAGAATCTCTCTACGCTTATTCTTTAACAAAGACATTTTATTAAAACGAAAGAGATTTAATTCTTTTATTAATACAAAAGTATTAATTTTTGTATTACATATATATATATATATATATATATATATATATATATATATATATATATATATATATATATATATATATATATATATATATATATATATATATATATATATATATATATATATATATATATATATATATATAAATGAAAAACAACGTTTCCTGATTTCACTCAAATGCATACCCAACATCCTCCTGATTGTTTTATATTGAAAAATATGACATTTGACAATGCGAGGAAAATAATAGATCAATAATTTTTTCTTTTTTTTCTAGCTACATTAAAAAATCGTAAGAGCTGTTTTGGATGTTCAGCTTAATTTTACAGTTTGTTTTACTGCGTTAAACCTCTAACACTTAGAAACTTGATCTTACAAAGATTTGTAGAAAATCGATAATTTGATCGAGAACTATTAACTGTTAGAATTTCAGCAAAAACACCATTCTGGCCATCCTAAAAGCCGAAAGAATACATTTTCGGACTTAACGCTTGATATGCTAAAATAGCCATCTTTGCTCATGACCTAAATAGGAGGCTTATTTTTGTTTAAAAAATTCTATTCAAAAAGTAGAGAAAACATGAAAAAATTACAGAATAATGAAAAAAGAGAAAAAGAAACTTATTTTTTTACAAAAATTAATAAAAATCCGGAAAAAAAAGACATAATCTCTTCATTAGCTTACTCGATTATATCCACAAAAAGGAGTGCTTTCTAATATTGTATCAATATAAGCAAAGCAAAATATATCAATACAATAGTGTGAGGAGAACTCAGGAAAAAAAAGCATTTTTTAAAAAACAAAATAGACAAAAAAGAATGAAGCACAACAAGTAATAAAAATCACGCAAAAAACAGAAGAATAATGTAAATGAAAAACAGTACAAAACACAAAACGTAATCTATAAAGCGAGAAGCGAATTTAAATGAGCTTACAAGAATTGGAAAATTTTCAAGAATGATTTAAAATATTTTCGTAATAAGATTGCCAGATTACAAAATAAAAAAACAAAATGAGGTAAAACCGCAAATAGAGGGATTTTGTTTTATAGTGCGTTCTTACTGCAGTACTGAAGTGCATTTGACTAGTTGGTCACCGAGAATTGGCCCGAAAATGGATGTGCGAAATGTAATATTATACTGGATAATTTTAAAAAGTTTACAACTAATAAGGTTGATATTCAATTATACAATTTTAATGACTTTAGAAAATTAACTTTTATTTACAAAAGAAAGAGAGAGAGAGAGAGAGAGTTTTGCACATAATTTTAGTCACGAATTTGTCAGAAATGGGTTTGCACATGGTAAAAATTATATAAACTAACAAGGAATTTTTTAATAAGTTTATTTTCAATAACATACAATTAACTAAATGATTTTATATAGAATTCAATTACTTTTGTTCCGTATCCATTTTTTTTTAAATTTCAAAATAGTTTGTCCATTTGTTTTTTGGAAAAACAAACATCACATATTCTTTTTATTCTATTCATTTGATTAAAAATGAAATTCAAATAGATGTTTTTAGAAACATTAGGATTCCAAGCAATTAATTCATTAATATTAAAATTGAAAATAATTTCTTTTATCGTTTAAATCAACAGATTAGATATTTTCATCTTTTATAATACTCAAATCCAAAAAATTAAAATTAATATTATCATCGTGATTAATATTATCATCGTGATCCTCTCGGTAAATATTATTTAATGAAATTGTATAATTTTGAAAATTAAAGATAATTAAATCATCAATAAATCTAAAAACAAATATTTAATATTAAGAGTATTATTTTTTCATAATAGTGCAAAAATATGTTAGCTAAGAGACCTGAAAAATTAGATCCTTGTGGTATTCCAACAATGGAAGAAAAATATCTTTCCACTGTAAAGATAATTATTAAAAAGACAAAAATCAATTATAATTTCCCAATAATTAAAATCGCAATAATTATTCTCAATAATTATTCCCTATAATTATTTTTAAGAGAGAAAACAAAATCTTTCATTGGTTTAATATTATGAGGTTAATTAAAATCTTATTGCATATTAGAAATAAAATTTAATTTTAATTGTCACTATTGAGAGAGTTTTTATTACTCCTTGACCCCTGTTTACCTCGATTTGTACGATTATCTTTAAAATGAAAAAGTTAATAAGTTGAAGAGGTATTAAAGTTAATTTGTGCATGTTGGAAGGTATCGTTTAGGCAAAATTGTTTGTACGAAATCAAATAAAACTTATTGATTTTCTTAATTTTCTTTTTTTTTCTTTTATATATATATATATATAAATATACCCTGAACTTCTTCTAAGAAGTTTGATATATCAAAGATTCATTAAATTTCTCAGTTATCCTACGATCTTCAATATTTGTCAAGTTCAATATTTACTATCTGTCTCGCGTGTTAGTCTAATAAGAAGCTCCCCATCTGTTTGGACATCATTATTAATCTTATATCTTCATCCATCGTAATTTAAGTTCAATTTATATTACCTCCCTAATACACTTTCATAAATTTACATTTTATTTCGGGAGATTTTAATTAAATTATTAAATTCTCAAAGTAAATAGTTTGGAAGGTGATTACTTATATATATATATATATATATATATATATATATATATATTCTTTTTTTATGTATATATATATATATATATATATATATATATTCTTTTTTTATGTATATATATATATACATATATATATATATATATATTCATTTGATACTTTTTCCGTTCATAAGGTTACGGTTTATCGGAAATTCTGGTTCTCACAATTATAGATCTTATTATCTTACATTTAGTTTTAAATGCAAAACTGAAAAGTAAATTTAACCAGATGAATGATTTTTATACCATAAAATTATCCAGATGTTCTTTAAAACTTTTTAAATAATTTTAACATTTATTTTAATTTTAACCCTTTGAGGTCAATGTCTCTTACCAATCAGAATGGTAATAATCTGTTTATACTTGTATGGTTTATTTAAATTGGGGGCTACTCTCAGTTATAACGAAAGGTAAATTGTCATGAATAATGGCTTCAAATGTTAAACTAATGAGAAACTATAGTGACTATAGTGACTGTATATAACTATAGTGACTGTTCTATCCATTTTTATGGGGTATTCATTTATTTATTTACATACTTATATGATACAGATTAAAAAACTCTTTTCAGATTGAAAAACAACACAATTGTGCGAAAGACAGTAAAAACATACATTCAGTGCTATAGCAGAAACCGCACACACACAATATTTAAGTTTCAGACCGGTTAGCGGAACAACAATACTGCAAGGCGAGGTGAAAGTTAAACCACATATTAGTGGGGACTCCATTGCAGCGGGCACATCAGGCAGACCTTCCAACAAACACTTGGAAGCATAGAGATAGCGGATTCAATATCTTTCTGTTGTTTTTCTCTCTTTTTTTTTTTTTTTTTTTTTTTTTTTTTTTGCTGTATATTCTGTAATTTGACAAGACTCAAGCTATTTTTTGCAAAGCACACGAGCCTATATATATATATATATATATATATATCACTCATTAAATTAAATGTACGATTTATTATAAGATATCAAAAGCGTTTGATCTGTTGGTTACCTTAAGTTAGCCCGGAAATGGATGTGCACATTTTTGGGCCTATCCAAGGTAATTAACAAATCAAACACGCTTCAGTACTGCAGTGAAAACGCACCATAAAAGAACTCTCCTCTTACGCTTCTAATTTTGTTTGTGCTTCTGTCTTCATATTTTGTAATATGGCAATCTTATTACGGAAATATTTTAAACCATTTTTGAAAGATTACGCTATTCGTAAGTTCATTGGAATTCGCTACTCGCTTTGTAGATTTCGTTTTGTGTTTTGTTCTGTATTTTATTTACATTTTATTTTAAGTTTTTTTGCTTGGTATGTTTTATTACGTATATATTCTTTTACTTAATGTGCTCTATTTTCGTTTAAATTTTTTTTAGTGCTCCTTAGACTATTGTATTGATATAGTTTGATTTGGCTATATTTTATTTTATTTTAAATCCGTCATTGAACAACCGACCCAATTTTGGGTTTACGACTACTCGTGTTCAACTCCGTAGCCTTGTAGTTTTGAATACAAGGAAACTCCTGAATCAGTACCCCCAGAGGTTTTAATTTGTTATCGGAACATGGAGAACTTTGCGACTCGACAGATTTAACGTGCAACAGCCACCATTTACTGCATGTGGAGTCTTCGGTCTGAGATCGAGCCCACGAACTCTAGGACATGGGCGCAGTGCCGTACCAACCAGGCTATCCCGGCCTGATTTGACTCTATTGATTCAATATTAGAAAGCACTGGCCGAGATAGCCTAGTTGGCAGAGAGCTGGACTCTCGTTAGTGGGAACGGAAGTTAGTGGGAACGAATCCAGCCATTCGAAGACACCCCGAGTAGTAGATGGTGAATGGTGCATGTTACATCTGCCTGGTCACAATGTCCTCCATGTCCCTACTGCTAATTATACCTCTGAGAGCACTGAATTGGAGATTGATCGTTCTCGGCTTCGGGTCAAAATTAATATTTGTGGATGAATGAATAATTATTACTATTGTTTTTTCATTCTTGAGACAAATTTCTTTCATGAGATATCGTAACAATGACGTAGTACACTTCCATGTACAGTTATATTACCAGACAATGAATACCTTTGTAGAAATCGGAAAAAGAAGATTTTTAAGGTGCAAAATTAACTTAAAATTTTTTTTCTAGACACATTTATTAACATATCATATTTTCAGAATTGCAAGAAAAAGGTGATAATATATAATAAATTATACGATTTTTTACCTTATTTGATATTAACTTATGTTTTACATACTTTTAATTAAGCAGCATTAGGCATTAACAAACACTAGTGAGAACGTATCCACACTGAACCCATTCTACATCCAATAGAAGGCATAATAAATTGTTACAAATATATTATATTTGATGTTATTTATTATTTATATTCAAAACTACAATGAGTTTGTTGAGTAATATACCTTTATAATCAGTGATTTCAAAATCAAGTAAAAAATGTAACACGAACATTTTACATTTATTCGCTCATTTATGATTTAAAAAAATGTAAAGACGTCTTATCAAGTTTGTAAAAAGAATATAATTCATTAAAGATGAATTAAAGAAGGTTTTTTGCTATGTATTAAACTTATGCACAATATCAGAAAGCGGTACCGTCTTCTCATTTACGAGATGTTTTCATTGTTCGGGTGAGAGAAATATCGCTATTCATCTTCAAGTTAAAACTATGGTTATTAAAATTTATTCAATTTAGAATTATCTCCGTGCATTCAAATAAATAAAATTGAATAATGATTTAAAGGGTATTGATTCGCTTTCAAAACGTCGCTTTTAAAAATCGTGAAATGCTCTATTTCAAATTAGTAGTTTATTTAAAGTATGTCAATATTTTTTCTCCAATAAGGCTTAATTGAAATCCCTTTCATTCTGGATTTAGATATATCTTTTTGAGTAGTAATAAATGACTATTTAATAAGTAATCAAGTTTGTCCTCATTAGCCCCATTACTTTTCCACACAAGCCTTATGAAGTGGGGCTAGTGTGAGCCCAACAGCCTTTCTTAAAAAAATATTGTGGAAAAACTTTACAAATTTGTAATTTTAGATTAAATTATTGTTAAAAAATACTTCAACAATTAAAAATTATATTAAATATGGTTTTTTGACAATTTGTAAAAATAATGTCCACACTAACAAATCCTCAAATGCAAACTGTGTTCCAAATACAAATCCCCATGTATATAGTTTTGCAAAATTCTTGTTTACTATCTCATGCAATCTTACTTGGTAATCCAGATATGTTTACAGAATATGTAATGTTTAGCCACTCTTCTTCTGCCCGCTTGCTGACTGTTTTAAGTGTTCATCTTTCATGGATCTTAAATGTTCATTATCCTTGTTCTAAAATCGGCATAAAATATCTGAAATTTTCTGTTTCTCTTTATAATTGTAAAGTAGTAAATAAAGGGATTCTGGACGAAGGTCAGACCAGACATCGTCCCTAACTCTGGTTGTGATGTTGAAGATGGTGGGGTGGGCCCGTAGTTGGGGAAGAAGTGTTGTGTTACCGGTGTATCTCCCTATTTTCCTGGCCACAGTATTTTTTCTGATAGATGCCCCCTTCGGGAGCATAGGTGCAGAGCTGTGTGCATGCTTCCATGTATGCTATGCATGTTTTTGTATAATGTTGAAAAATTACATTACCAATGCTTATTCTCATAATAAGAAACATCATTTAATTTTGTTTTCATAAAAGTTAACGATAATAAAATGTGACCCATTTATAAATATTCTATTTTAATTAATCTATTAAAATATCAATTTTAATATATATATATCTTACGTATTATTAAGTCTTTATCCCCGTCTACCACGATATATATATATATATGTATACATATATATATATATATATATATATATATATATATATATATATATATATATATATATATATATATATATATATATATTATATATATATATATATATATATATATATATATTATATATATATATATATATATATATATATATATATATATATATATATATATATATATATATATATATATATATATTTATTTATTTATTTATTTATTTATTTATTTATTTATTTATTTATTTATTTATTCATATATTCATTCGTATAGGTTCGTATTGTAAATAACTAGGTCACTAAAGAAAGTAGAGTAAAACCAAACAATAAGATCTAAGACAAGTAAATAGTACAAAAAACGATTACTTTTAATGTATAAATTTTTCTTTTCTTTGACATTTTGATTTACAAATAGCAGATTTTAGCAATTTCTCCCCTCTTAATAAACTACACTAGTTTAAGAAAGTCATCTTAGAGTTTTTGAAAAAATATCATACATCCATTTTTTTTAAAATAAATTTCTTAAAAAGTTCAATCCTTTGATTTGAAGGAAAAAGATATTTAGCAGTACTTACAAACATGGAATGCGTGGGTATAAAGGAAAGGAGGATATGAAAAAGAAGAGCTAAATTCTCAATATTTCAAAAGAAGCTGTTTTCTTTACTTGAAAATTTTTCACACGTTTCGCAATAAAAAATTTAGACATTTAAAGTAATGTCTTTTTAAAACATTTTTTTTATTAGAGCTTTATTTGAACATAGTCATAAACTAAAAAAAATACTATTGGTGCGATTAAATGTGATATTTTTAAAAGAATTTACTCATTTCTAGGAAAACAACTCCGAGACTATAGTGGCGGCTGTTGATCGTAAAAGTGGAAATATATATATAGTCATTATTGTTCGTATTGGTCGTTAATAAAAGTATGAAAACAAAATGGACCATTTTTTATAGTGGCGGTTGTTGATCGTAAAAGTGGAAATATATATATAGTCATTATTGTTCGTATTGGGCGTTAATAAAAGTATGAAAACAAAATGACAGTCTCCAGGAAATTCATATATAAATCGTTTAGTAAAAAAAATTTCAACTTATTAAACAATAATATTATAGAGATTGGCCATCAATATTTTGACAATCATCAATTATCAAAAATAAATCCCTTAACGGGATCCAGAAAATATAACTTCCACATTAAGAAGTTTTGTTAGCATTCCGTTACGATTGCATTTTTTTAAAAACGTTAGGGTGGCTGGGACAGGAGCACCTAATGGGCACTCCTAGTCGCCAAAAATTTTGAATTAAAAGTAAATACAATTGTTCCTGACGGATAAAAGTGATGTGTGGGTAGGAGATCCAAAATTTGCGATTTATCAAAATATAGCAGCCAAAACAAAGTTTGTTTGGCCAAACAGGATTAAAAAAATATCTTGGCGATCACGAGTCGCCAACAAATTTGATAATTATTACAATCATGCCACTGAAACATATTTTCGGTTAGAAATTAGAATAAAAAGTTATAAATAGAATTTTGTTTTCGATTAGAGCCGACAGTGAAAAAGTCTGCATAGAAATGAAATAAAAAGTATCCGTTACATTGATCAATGCAAAAAAAGAATAATTATTTTATGTTCGCTTTTATAAGATTAAGTCTATGATTTATTTAAATATAATTTTATAAATAAAAATAAGTATAAGTAATCAAAGATATTTTAAAGCATAGGAAATAAATATGTAATGCCAATTGTGGCATCACAGTGACTAACAAAGCAAAAGATCTAATTTCAAAACTTTTTATATTCCATTCACTATACGACGATATAGAAAAGATATTTCATCATTTTTTTAAAAAAAAGTTTATAAGTTTTAAAAAAAATTCGTGAATTTTTTAACTAATATGAACATAAATTGTTTTCAAAGTGTTTTATTATTATTATTTTTATTTAAATATTTTCGTAAGGCCCAGTGCATTTTTCAAGAACTCCGAAATATGTAATAATGGCACTTAAATCGAAATTCTTCTGTCATTATTAGCGTTACATATTTCCTATCTTTTTAATTTCCTTTATTTTTTTTTAATCTTTATTCATATTTAGTTCTTAGTTTCTTTTTCAATAAATTCAACAGTGAACTCTTTATTTAATGCCACACACAACAACTAGTGGGTAACAATTTCTACCTTTAGATTCATTTTCTTATATTTATACATGTTTATTATGTTTTTATGTTATAGATTATTATAATATTTTAAATGATTATAATTTTCTAACATCTTACTATTTAATTAATCACTTCCTTTTAATTTGTAGTTACGCCTGGTTGGCTTGATATTTTGTAAAACTAATCTCAATAAATAGCCAACAATGTATTTTTCTCTATATAATCCGAAATGTCTGTTAATATGCACTTTTGATTTTGGATACTGTCATGGAAGAGTTGGTGGGTTTGGCGTTTTATCCTTCTTTTCGCCAATCCCCTGAACAGAAAATCACTAAAACATCTTAACATGGGCATAAATTGGTTCATCTCTTGGAATCAAAATTTATATATTGCCTCCAAAGTAGACTGTATTGAAATCATGTAAGCGCTTATTGTTCATGCAAGATTTAAATAAAATCAATTTGCTGTGAAATTTAAATGATTGTTCACATTATTTTAATTCACTATTTTTAAATTCCGTGTATTGATTAAAATATTCAACAATAGTGCCGCATAAAGAACAGTTTTGATAAAATCTGCTTCATAAATGAGCTATTTACACTAAGTAAGTATGGTCAAAACTACAAGCATACGATAAAATTTACCGTGTTTCTTGCCCTAGGGGATCACCAAAAGGCTCGGTATTCTTTACCGAATCTCTCTAGTAACGAGTTTGGGGAAATTATAATTTTAAATAATATGTGATAAAATTTGGTAAATTTATCATGATACTTGAGATCATGGCATAAAAACCATTTATTCGGTTTAATTTAATTTTCAGTTTGTATATTTTACTAGAAGTACGGTATTTTAAACTATAATTTTGGAAACCAGAATTTCCGGTAAAACGTTAACGCATAAATGGAAAAATTTCCAAATTAATAGTTTAAATACCGTATATTGTGGTTTTATTAATCAGAATTATGTTGTTTTTACCAGAAATGTATATTACAATAAGTTTACCAGAGTTTTTTCTTCGTATACCCCTTAATTATTATTCATTACAAAAAGTTAGAATTTCACCGCAAAAAATCTAAACTCTCTGACAGAACAGTTTCCTGGAAAATGCCAAGCGAAAAAAGTTTTGACAATGAGGGAAAGAGAAAGTGAAAGTTTATACAATTTGTGAAAATTAATGTTTTCACTTGTTTAAATATATAAATTTCGTCAAAAGTATTAAGGTGAATTTTACACATTCTTTAGCACTATAATACTTACTTACTTACAAAATAGAATATATTATATTCTTTTATAGCACTTACAAAATTATACTTATTTTTTAATATAAAACATAATGTGTATGATTGAAGCAGGACTTAGTATACACTGGGTTCATCAGCGGAAAAACTACTAAAGAGAGCGAACTGTCCCATATGAATCACTGTTACATTTAAGATAATCAGTGAAAATAGATTTTGTGTCAACTAAAATAAATATTGAATACTCCCAGAATTCACTAAGATGACACTTCATGTGGAAATAGTTTTATTATATATCCAGTAGTTGAAATTTTTTTTACATCGGTTTTTAATGCTACCGCTTTAACTGAATGTTCATTGTGAACCTTTTTATCTATTTTATATTTCTTGCATTGGTACAATTGCAAAAATGATGAATCCTCTTATGTACAATATGGTTATTGTTAAATATTCATAACAATTATCACGGATATTAAAAATAAACCTCAGAAACCAAAAATTTGAAAATGAGCAAACTAGTGCCGGTATTTCTTATATAATAAAAAGAGCATTTTCCAAGATTATTCAACCACATTCTTTTACACATTTCGTTTTTATGCATAGAAAACTGTTTAATTTAATGAGAACTCTATGTTTCATAATTTAATAATAATAATAATAAGTATATTTTGTATAAAAATTTAAAAACTGTTAGTTACAGCAAATGTATATTGATATTCCCTTTATAAATTCTTAAAAGATAAAGCAATTAAAATTTCTCTTCAAAATATATTTCCAGTACGATAAGTTAAATTAAAATAAACTAACACAAAAACCTTTCAGCAAAGTTGTATAACATTTTCTTTCAATTTATTTCGAATTCAATATACTGTTTTGAAACAAATTAAATATTAAGGTTTATCTATCTCACATAAATTTCCTTTATAAATTGAGTGTTACTTTACATGCGCTTTATTAGTAACTTTTTTATTCATTAAAAGTTTAAATCATTAATCATTTTATATTTGTTACACTAACTGAAAGAAAAAAAATTAGTTTTATCTCATACTTTATCATTCGAACATTTTATGAAATTTAGTGCAATTACTGTTAGGGACGATTAAAAAACTGTTTAATTAATGATAGTATAGCCATAATTATTGGAGAATAAAAGACTTTGTTTTTAATGATATGTCAAATTTAATTATTTTTTTTAATCAATTATCAATAGAAATGTGCTCTTTTGTAAGAGTGGTTTTTAGTTTTGATCTTCTAAAACATTCCTTGACAATTAATTTGTTTAAAAAAAAAAATAATAATCTTCGTAACTCATTTTCAGATGCTATAAATATTTCATTTATTACTTTAAAGTAGTCACGTTTTAAATAAATCATGAAGTGGTGGGATAGATATATAAAAAAAAAATTGTTTGTTATTACATATTCATTATTATCGATGAGTTTTATAATATATGAACATTCAATTTCCGAAGAATTTTCTATCCATAAATTTAGATACATTTAAAAAAATGCAGAGAAAGGAAATAATAATAAAGTAAATATGTTTTCATTAAGTTTACTATAAAAAATGTGTTTTTCTAAATAATAATTAGGGCTTTCTTCCTTTTGTTAATGTATGTTAACTTAAAAACTAAAATTGAAGTTATTTTAGAAAAAAAAATAAAAAATTCAGTTTTGTTGCGAAACATATTGAGAAGATTTCTTAATCCCGTTTTTGTGAAGATTTTTTTAATTTTATCCAGTTTCTTTTTTCTTTTTTATTTATGGAAGAACTAGGTTTTCCAGTTTTATGGAAGACTTTGGCCGTAGTAGTGGTGATTTCTGGTACATTTGCGTCTTAGTATTGAAAGAGTAATTACTACATAGAACTGTGGGCCAGAAGACCATGATCTTTGCCCAAAATTCAAAATTAAATTTTCAACTAAAATATGTGTAAGCAGATTTAATATCGCTCAAATTAAGTATTCATAATCATTCCAAACATTACAATTTACTTTTTGGACCGAAAAGAGTAGTACATGTAGTGAAAAATATGTTAATTTTTTTTTAAAATGTAACTTTGAAAATTATATTTCAGAAATATACATTGGAATTTCACCTTACTGTTGCATTTTTATCAGAGTAATTAGTCTGAAATTATAGTACAATTTTCAATTTGTTGGATTAGTTAATGATCTTGACAAACTTATAGTTTATATTTTATCATTTGACATTTTACAATGTTTGAATCACATTCGAAACTTATCTCTAAAAAGTTCCACGAGGTAATTAGCTAAACTTTTTTTTGTTGTCTTCTTTGATGTTTCTTCTTTCGAAAAAACCTGCCCTATTTTGCCCATATTGCAAAGGTGAACTAAATATATCGAAAAACAAAAATTACACTTTTTTTCATGTTTTCGCGTTATTTTGTAATTAATTCGCGTTATTTTGTAATATTACTTCGGAAATATAATATGCTTTTAATTTTAAATATAAAATCACGAAAATTATTATGTTTTCATTTCTATATTTAATTATTTGAACGTACTATATTATTTTTTATTTTTTTATTTTTGCTCGCCATATTTCAGTCGCCATTTTTTTTTTTTTTTTTTTTTTTTTTTTTTTTTTTTTTTTTTTTTTTTTTTGTTATTTTTAGTGTATTTCAAAATTTCAACTAGGAATTCAATTTACCTGCACATAAAAAACCCCAAATTTTGAAACAAATTTTATCGAAATTCTAATTTTGGCCACAAAACCTTGGATGCTGGCCCATTGCGCATAGATTATTCTAAAGATTATTTCATAGAATATTTTAAAGATTACTGCATAGATTAAAACAGAAACCAGATTTATCATCAAGTATTATTAAAGTTTAACAAAAATACCCATATTAATTAAAAATTAAATAGTTAGCAGCATCTTCTAAATACACATGAACAGATGCATTTTTATACATGATGAAATTTTTAAAAAGTAATAACGGTCGGACTGAGGGGCGAAATCCCTCCATTCCTAACGCAAAGAACTTTAAATTAAAAGTGACTGAATTGTTTCTAACGATCACTTAGGAACATGGTAAGAGATCTATAATCCGGAAAAAAAAACAAGATGCAATCTCCTCATCAGCTCACTCGATTATATCAGCAAAAAGGAGTGCTTTCTAATATTGTATAGATATAGCCAAAGCAAAATACACGTTATGACCACCCTCCATCTATAACAATGAGCTCACCCAAGAACAATGTTTTCGTGGAGCACATTGGGACTCATAATCCTCATAGAACAATCCCTGACGTCTGTAAGCTACTTGAACATAGTTGCAGACCAGGTTCACCCATTCATGGCAACATCTTTTCCTGCGGGGGATGATGTTTACCTACAGGATAATGCACCATGTCATATGGGTCAAATCGTCATGGATTGGTTCGGAGAACATTCCAGTGACTTTCAAGTCATGTCTTGGTCCCCAAATTCACCTGACCTTAATTCAATAGAGCATATGTGGTCCTACTTGGAAAACCAAATTCCTGCTGCCACGCTACCACCTCGCAATGTGAGGGAATTGCAGGACCAGTTGGTGAGCGCTTGGTACCAGATACCTCAGACTACCTATCAGCACCTTGTGGAATCAATGCCACGGCGGGTGCTAGCAGTTTTGAGGACTAAAGGTGGTCCTGCATGTTATTACCAGGGTGGTCATAATGTAATGGCTCTTTGGTGTATATCAATACAATAGAGTGAGGAGCACTAAAAAAAATTTGAAACTAAATAGATTAGAACACATTAAGTAATAAATATCACTTAAAAAATAGAACATAAAACGTAAAGAAAAAATCGAACGAAACATAAAACGAAATCTATAAAGCGAGTAGCAAATTCAAACGAACTTGCACGGACAGGAAAATTTTCAACAATGATTTAAAATATTTTCGTAATAAGATTGCAGGATAATCTATGAAAACAGAAGAGCAAATTGAGATTAAAGTGTAAATAGAAGGATTTTGTTTTATAGCGCGTTCTTACCGCAGTACTGAAGTGCGTTTCATTTGTTAGTTACCAAGGATTGGCCCGAAAATGGATGCGTGCAAGGTTATATTATACTGGATAATTTAAAGAAATTTATAGTTAATAAGGTTGGTATTTAATTATACAATTTTGACGATTTCAGAAAATTAACTTTTATTTCAGAGAGAGAGAGAAAAAGAAACACGAATTGCCAGTTTTGCACGTAGTTCTAGCCACGGATTTGCATAAAATAGATTTGCACTTGGTAAAAATTATATAAACAAAGAAATTTTTAATAAAATTCTTTATAATAACATACAATTAACTCAATGATTTTCTATAGAATTTATTTACCTTTGTTGGGTATCCATTGCTTTTTTATCAAATTTTGAAAAAGTTTGTCGATTTGTTCTTTGGATAAATAACCATTACCGCATTAATACATATTCTTTTAATTCTATTCATTTGACTAAAAATGGTAATTAAATAGATGTTTTTAGAAACATCAGAATTCCAAGTAATTAGTTTATTTATATTAAAATTAAAATCATTTGTTTTATAGCATAAATCAACAAAGCAGACATTTTTTTCTTTTATAATACCCAAATCCAAAAAATTAAAATTAATATTATCATCCTGATTACGAAGCAAGGTAAATTCCTCGGGGTAAATATTATTCAATAAAATTGTATAATCTTGAAAGTTAGGGATTACACAAGCCTGCGAAATTGAAGTTTTTGAAAAATACAAGAGAAGTTATTGTTGATTTATATGTTATTTGATGTGCTGATTTCGAAAATGACCTTCATTTTTCCCAATCACATCAGAATTTTTTGTAAAATCGATATTAATGTTTTTACTAAAATCCTATTTGGAAAGGAATTTTGCAAAACAATTCTCAAACAATTTTGCATGTACTATCCAGTAACTGTTATCCTGTAACTCATTCATTTTGATCTATGAAAAATTTAATGTTGTAAAAGAAAATTGATTTTTGAGCTATCAGCTAATATTTTACAGGTTAAAATGAAAAAAATAATACTGTTACCAAACCGCACAAGTCCCCTCTGGCCGAGAGAAAAACAATGAGTTCCTTGTGTTCAAACTTTTTACCTCAGTTTCTAGAAGAAAATCACCAACATACCATTTTAATTTATTTTTATTAAGATAACTTACGTAAAATTGACGATTGACTAAGAGTAGCAAATATTGTGTATGTGTACATGAAAGTTTGAAACAAAAAACAAGCAAAAAACAAAGGAGAAAGTTTCTATTTAAGTATATACTCGTATTCCTCTGAAACTTATTTTTGATAATCTTCTTTTATGCTTAATCTCAGGTCTATCCCGAGCTATCATTCAACAGTAGTCAGCGAGCATGTTCTTATCCCCTCTTCCTTGATATTTACGCTCCATATCTCTGATATCTTGATGGAACCTTTTCCCTTGTTCTTCGCTGACTGCTCCTAAATTTTTTGGGGGAAAGTCCACATGTGAGTGAAGGAAATGCATTTTTACACCCATGGAGCAACCTAACGTTTTAAATTTGTCCAGCATTTTCATTACAATTTCCTTATAATCAGGATCCTTGTAATGACCCAGCAACTTACTGACGACATCTTTGAAAGCAAACCAAGCTTCTTTTTTCTTTGCTGTTTCAAATTCTTTATCCTTCATGAGTTTGCGGACATCTGGAACAACAAAGATTCCTTCTTTCAATTTGACATGGGATAAACCTGGAAACTTTTTGCACAGGTATTTGAAACAATCGCAATCATTTGGAACAGCCTTGACAAACTGCGTCATTATACTTAATTTAATATGCAGCGAAGGTAAAAATACTTTTTCGGATCAACTAAACAGTTTCAAATAACATTCTTGGTGCCTGAATCCAAATTTTGTCTTTTCGGTCATTCGGCCTTGTCACGGCTGTCCCACTCACAAATGAAACATGTGAACTTTGTAAACTCACCTTGTTGACCAAGAAGCAATGAGATAACTTTCAAAACACCGCAAATGGTCCAACTTTGGTCGATATATTTCATTTTGTCCAGAACGAGAGCCAGGTTCTCATAGCATTCTTTTTAATATACTGAGTGTCCAACCGGTATACAGATGCATACTGGCCCCCATGATGAAAAACAGCTTTGGAGCTTCTTTTATATGAATCTATAAACAGCCTCCACTCATCTTTATCGTAGATAACATTAAATTTGCTGATCATTCCAGGAACATCAGAACAATAGACCAAGTTCTCCTCTTCATCAAAGTACTTAATAAATTCCTTTTTACGATTCCTGTACCAATAAAAAGATGTTCCTTTGGCCAATAAGTTTTTTTCTTTCAGTCTGGAGCCTGACAATTTAGCTGCCTCTTTCGATAGGCCAAGATCTCTAGTCAGATCATTAAGTTCAACCTGAGAAAAGGGCTGAAGTGAACCGGCTACAGATGGCTTATATTCGATATCGGAGCCTTGAACTTCTGGATGTTCCGAGCCTGAAGACTCTGGAGAGATGATTGGTTCATGAGGAACGAGGCACATGGCTGATGGAATGCTATCAGGATAAGATATTCGCATTTGATTTTTCCGGTTATAACTACGAACATGGCAGGAACAAAAATAGCAATCATCTAAGTGGTTTTTGGGCTCCCTCCTCGTTATAGGAATTCCAAATCGTAAAGCAGTCTTCTTTCCTTGATGCCATAAGCGTAGATCATTGAGACACTGCACACAAACTTTATGAGGCGCCCATGATTTGCCCTGGTCTCCGAGTTTCATGCCAAAATATGCGGGATAAAGTTATCTTACACAATCCTTAATACTCCTCATGCGATTTTTAACAACACTGTATTCACCGCACATATAACAAAAGTCATCTGGGAAATTTTCACAATGTCTCGAACTCGAAGCCATGTTATGTTTCAGGAAACGCACAGAAAAAAGCAGGTGTTAAAATGACTCCCTATTACGCTCGCTAGTGTTTCTGAGAGGTCAGCGAGCCTAGATAAGAATTCTCGCGACGCTATTGGTAGAGAGAGATTGTGACAGAGAGAGGGACGGTGACAAGAAGTAGTCAAAGAGGGGTACTTTTGTAGATTTAACCAAAGTAGAATGCTGGTCAGTCAAGAAGGGAAGAAATTCAAAAACGAAATTTTTTTTATGGTAAATGTTCATAAAATTTCCAGTAAAATTAAATTTTTCAAAAAAAAAACGTGGCGTGATAGAAATTTTTCATTATTATTTTCCATTTTAGCACCAAAAAATACATTAAGTTCAGCTATCAGACCTCTTGTATTTTTTTCATCGCAGGCCTGTGAATTAAATCATCAATAAATCTAAGAACAAATTTAATATTAAAAGAAAAAATTTTTTCACAATAGGGAAGAAATAAGTTAGCTGAGAGAGATGAAAAATTAGATTCTTTTGGTATTCCATCAATTTGAAGAAAAATATATTTTCCATTGTAAAGATAATTATTAAAAAGACAAAAATTAACTAGAGTTTACCAATAATTAAAATCGCAATTAAGGATAATTTCAAAATCATAGTAATAATTCAAAAGAACATCTTTCAATTTTGAAAGGGGAATGCTATTGAAAAGATCCTGGAAATCATAAGTAGCAATAGAATTAATTTTATTATGTGTAATAAATTCTAAAATCGGTTGATTATTAGTGATAGTCCAAGAAAAAATAATAATAATCTTAATAAAAAATAATAATAATCCTTAATAATAATGTTAAAAGTTTTATTTAAGTAGTTAGAGAAAATGGTACCAGATTTAGTTAGGTAATTATTAGACCCACATGTGATTGTTCTAAATTTTATATTAATTTTATGAAATTTAGGACTGATAATTGAGCAAGGAAATTGTACATTACAAATTTTATTTTTAACCTGTTTTATAAAGTTAAAATTTTTTAATGTTATTATTTAAATTACTAAGCTTAAAATATTTACTATTTATCAACTCTGTATTCATAAGTTCAACATAGAATTTTTTACAGAAGATTGCGTAGTTATTGTTAGCTTTGTTTATTAGGGTAATTATAATTATTTTTGTAGGTTCTTAATTGATTGAACAATTTTAGAAAAAAATTATTGAATTGTTACTGTTTTTTACTTATTATTGAAAATTTTTTTTACTTATTATTGAAAAAAAAATTTTTAAGTAATAATAAATGGCCCATCTTCATTCTGTTAACATACCTAAAGATAAAGAGAATCTGTTTGATACATTTAATGAAAAACTATCGAGATCATTAAGAAAGTACTTTAGAATTTTATTAATTAATATATAGTAAACGGGTCTAAATTTTATGCGTTTTGTCATTAAATTCTTAAGTTCTAAGATTTCTATAATATTTAAACTACCAGTAATGATATGTTTATCCACCCGTTGGTGTTCCCACCTTATCGTGGTGGTGTGGTTTGTGTGTGTTGTCAATCCCGAGAGCTATGCCGGCGGTAGCTTAGCTACTGACAGGGTCACCCAAGCCGGACAGGTCGGAGGGGAGACACCAGACAAAGTGGAACACCCTGATCCTCCAAGTTGGGGGTTTATCGTGGGGCCAACTACCCCACACTGTAAGAAACTTCCAGTTCAGAAATCTCAACAATACGTGGAAGCCGGCAGGACTCTACCCAAACGACTTGGAACGGAAAGGGACTTGATAATTGGCACTTGGAATGTTCGCACCCTGTTTAAAGGAGGTGCCCTGAAAAACTTAATCGAAGTATTTGTCAACTATGATATTGATATCCCAGCAATCCAGGAGATCAGATGGCTGGGACAAAACATTTTGGCTAGGAAGGATTGCAGAGTTTACTATAGCTGCAAGAAAAATCCCACCAATTTGGTGTCGGATTCATTGTAAGCAAAAAACTAAGAAACTTAGTTATTGATTTTCAGGCCATAAGCATGAGGATTTGCAAAATCAGAATCAGGGGAAGACATTACAACATCACATTGATCTGCGCCCATGCACCAACAGAAGACAAAGACGAGGAGGAAAAAGATTTATTTTATGACCTACTTATGAAGTGTTACGATTCATTCCCTGTCCAGGATGTAAAGCTGGTTCTTTGAGACTTCAATGCTAAGGTTGGAAAAGAACAATTTATTAGATCCTATGCTTCTGTTGAAAGCCTACACCCTGAGACTAACGTAAACGGACAGAGACTGTTTGATTTTGCTGTTTCAGAGAATATGTTTATATCCAGTACAGTATCCCCACATAAGTAAATACACAATTACACCTGGCGATACCCAGACGGTATAACATTTAATCAAATAGACCATGTACTTGTAGATACCAGACATCGTAGCAATGTGCTAGATGTATGAAGCTGCAGAGGAGCAAATGTAGACACCGACCATATTCTGGTCATCTCCAAAGTTAGACTTCGATTATGTAAGAAATTTTACTCTAAGAGGGAAAACACCATTCCTAAACTAGACATCGCTAAATTATATGATCCCAGCATCCTTAAAGAATCCAAGTGCAACCTATCTAAATCCATTGAACTGGCAAAAGAAAATTCAAATAGCACCTTCGATTGGAAGTCAGTTCAGGAAATCATTTTAAAATCAGCACATGAAACCATTCCATGCCTAGAACGTAGTACCAGAAGAGATTGGTTTGATGACGATTGCAGAAAAGCTACTGAAGAAAAGAACAAAGCCTACAGACTGATGATGCAAAAAAGTTATGAGGAAAAATACAGGGATCTGAGGAAAACCGAAAAGAAATTACATAAAGAAAAGAAAAGAGCATATCTAGAGGAATCTATAACACTTCTGGAAAGCCGGAATAACCAAAAAGAATGTAGGAGGTTCTTTAAACTAGTAAATAATATGAGAAAAGAATTTAAGTCAAAATCTATCACCTGCAGAAATAAGGATGGAGAACTTGCGAGTGAACTCCATCACGTGCTTAAAGTCTGGAAATGCTATTTTCAAGATTTGCTCGAAGCAAAAAAGGAGACCCTCAACTTAGAAAACAGCCCTAAAGAACTGGACCCAGTTCAACACGTAGACACCCCCCCCCCACACCATCTCTAGATAAGGGTTGTGTGAGCTATTAAAAAACTTAACAACAACGGGTCGGCTGGTCCCGACTGTATACCATCTGAACTACTGAAAACTGATGAACCAGAGCTTTTTAACGCCATCTATAATATCATGGTTACGGAGAACTTGGGATACGGAGAAACTGCCCATTGAATGGGAAGAAGGCTCCATTTGTCCCATATTTAAGAAAGGAGACCAACTTGAATGTCGTAACTATAGGAGCATTACACTCCTCAATACGGCATATAAACTGCTGTTTGTAGAAAATGCAACACCATGAAAGAATCATCAGAATCAAATGAAATTTAATGCAGAAACGACTTGTACTGATACAAATAAATGATGAAATTTTCAAAACAAAAGAAACAAATTAAGCGTCCGAAATCAGTATTTGGTGCAGCCACCACGCGCTGCAATAAGTGCTGCTATACGACGTGGCATGGAGTCAAACAGATGTTGAATATCTGCTTGAGGAAGAGAATTCCATATCGCTTGTATGCGCAACCACAGTTCGTCTTTGGAAACTGCAGGACGCGGATCACGAGTGAGACGCCGACCAACCATATCCCACACGTGCTCAATAGGCGACATATCCGGCGAATAAGCAGGCCAAGGAAGAAGTTGAATGCGTTGTGCTGAACAGAAGTCTCTAACAGTCCGCGCAACATGTGGGCGTGCATTATCCTGCTGAAAGATAGCTCCAGGGATGCCTTGAAGGAAAGGAACGACTTCGGGCTGTAGCACTTCACGGACGTATCTGTTGCTATTGAGATTACCCTCAATTCGTATCAAATTGGATCGTCCATGATACGAAATCGCACCCCAGACCATAACTCCGGGTGTTCGACCACTATGTCGTTCAATAATACACTCAGGAAGGCAGCGTTGACCGGCATAACGTCTAACACGAACACGGCCATCATGGGTCCACAAATTGAAGCGTGATTCATCTGAAAAGACAACTTGGTGCCAATCAGCTCGCCAGTCTCTGTGCTCAAGAGCCCACTGCCGACGCAGCCGTCGATGATCCGCCGTGAGGGGAATCCTGTATAATGGCACCCTTGCACGCAATCCACGGCGCAGCAGACGACGACGAATTGACGAAGCCGACAATTGTACACCTGTAGCAGTAGACCAATGTGCTGCCAGCTGCCTGGAGGAAGCTGTGCGATCATTCACCGCCATGCGGAGCAGGTGTCGATCATCGCGCTCTGACGTCACCTTCTGTCGTCCAGTGCCTGTTTTTCGAGTTGTTCGGTGCTCGTCGGTCCACTGCTTCCAAACTCGCATCACTGTGGAACTGTTCCGCTGCATACGAGCTGCTATTGCGCGATAGGAAAATCCTCCTTCTCGAAGGCCGATTATCCTCCCTCGTTCAAACTCCGTAAGTTGCTTGAATTTCTTATTCTTCCGTCGTGGAGGCATACTCAGGTCTCACTAAACGTTTGCCACTAACAAATAATCATAGACTATTTTCAACGTCCCGCTACAGCACTTTATTTATACGCTTTCAGCATCAATTCAGAGGGCGCTGCGCGCGCCACGCACGCGCGATGGCTCTGAAACTTTATTAATTTGCATAATATCCTATAATTGACATTTGCTGCGAATTTCATTTGATTCTGATGATTCCTTCATGGTGTTGCATTTTCTACAAACAGCAGTTTAAAATATTCTCCAACTTACTTTTTGCAAGACTTACTTTTTGCTCCTTTTTACCGACAAAATAATTGGAGACTACCAATGTGGTTTTAGATCACAAAGATCTACTATAGATCAAATTCACACCCTAAAACAAATTTTAGAAAAAACTAAGGAATATAATATCAAAACTTTTCATTTATTTATAGACTTTAAAGCTGCTTACGACAGCATAAAGAGAGATAAACTACTGGAAGCAATGGCCGAATTTGGGATCCCTACTAAACTCATTAACTTAACCAGAGCTACACTAAGTAATATAAGATGCAGGGTGAAAATCCAAAATCAATTATTTGAACCATTTTCGACACAGAGAGGCCTACGTCAAGGGGATTCCCTCGCCTGCCTACTCTTTAATCTGGCTCTGGAGAAATGTATCAGAGATTGTAGACTGAAAAGGTACCCTTTTGAATAGATCAGTTCAATTACTGGTATATGCCGATGACATAGATGTCATGGGAAGGTCAGAGAGAGCTGTGAGAAAGGCCTTTCTGGCTCTTGAAACTTCTGCCACAATGAAGATAAAACTAAATTTAAGGAATCTCCAGCCACAACTGTAAATCACGATCTTTTTTTCATAAATGGTTACACCTTTGAAAAGGTTAATGAATTCAAATACCTTGGAACAATGATCAATGGCCAAAAAGCATAAAACAGAAGTAGACAACAGAATTAAAATGGCAAACAAGTGTTTCTTTGGACTAAGAAAGCAATTAAGATCAAGCCTAATCAGTCGAAAAAATAAATAAAAATTTATAAGACTCTTATTCTACCTGTATTGCTCTATGCAAGTGAAACATGGACACTAAACGCAGACACTCAGCGTACTCTTGGTGTTTTTGAAAGGAAAATCCTCAGAAATATTTTTGGCCCAGTACAGGAAAGAGGCTGTTGGCGAATCAGATACAACTTTGAATTATATAGACTCTATGGACAGCCACAGATAGTACAGGTTATCCGAAGCATTAGATTAAGATGGCTAGGCCATATCTGGAAAGGTCCAGAAAACAATGCAGTCCGAATCGCCACCTTCAAAAATCCTTCGGGATCTCGGGCTAGAAGAAGACCTCCAACTAGATGGCTGGATGACACTGCTAAATATCTAAAAGTGTTAAAGATAAACAACTGGGAAAAAGTCACCATGGACAGGAAGCGTTGGATACTACGTGTGGTTGAGGCAGCCAAGGCCTGTAAGGGGCTGTCGTGCTGAAGAAGAAGAAGAAGAAGAAGAATGATATGCTTATGATGTTTAGAGACACAATAAAAATATATTTATTTTTCACATTGACATTCATAATCGGATACATAAATCCTCCCTAAATTTTTGCTAATATCATTATATATAAATATAGTTTTACCTAGAGATTTATTATATTTAAATCTTTTAATCAAGGTAAAATCTTTCAATGGAAATAATTTTTGTTAAATTTTAAAAATGTTATGGAAGTTCATCTTATCGCAAAAAGGGTTTTGAAAGTTAATAACGAAATATGAATTTTCTAAATTTTTCTTTTTATTTGGGGAAATTTTACTCATTTTCGCTATTACAGGATCGAAACAAAGAATTTTGAAGTGTAAATTAATAACTGGAAAGTTAATAATAAGATCTTGAAGCTTATATACATCATTATTCTTAAGGGAGGAATCAAAATCTTTGTTTGGTTTAATATTATAATGTTTATTAAAATCTTTTTCCATATTAAAAATAAAACTTGCATTAATTTGTCATTATTAGGAGAGTTTTCGTTACGTCTTGATCCCCATTTACCTCGTTTACCCGTTTTCAATATATACATATATTAATATATAATATATACATACATACATACACACACACACACACATATATATATATATATATATATATAGATATATTCTATTATTTAGTCTACTTGAAAAACGTAGTTTTAAACATTTTATTTTACTTATTTTTAAAAGCACTTTTGATTGGTCACTAAATGTGCTTACACCATTTAGAAAATATTTGTGACTTGTACTGGAAACAGAAACAGAGATCATATTTAAATTTGGGCACTTTTTCTTATCGGGAAGCAGAAAAAAAGTTTAAATTAATAAAATAAGTTGACCGATAAAATGGCAGTATAAATTCTGTTAAAAGCTGACAGGAAACGATTGAGGCTAGTTTTGTATTATCATTCCACAGAACTCCATTTAATATTTGAGTTCTCTAGCTTGCTGAGCATTCTTCGTAAGTTCAATCGAAAAATCTCTCACTCACGAGAGTGGTTTAATAAAAGAAAAAGTTAAAAAAAAAGAAAGACTTTTACTCGTTAATATTTCTATAGTTAATCATACAATTACGTATACTTGTAAAATATGCTTTAAGTTCAAAAACCTTGTACCCCATCTTGTTTGGAGGTAAGGTAAACAAAACTCTTTATATTTCAACTTTCAAGAATATTTTTTTTCTGCAGTATTGATCATCTTTTTTTCATGAAAGAAATAAAATCTAATGCATGATGTTTAGTAATTATATTTTATGATATATATTTAGATATATATTTAGATATATAAGTACAAAAATGAATATATTGAGGGTAGAAAGTCGCAAATTAATATTTAAATCAGAAATAGGCAAAATAATTATCAAAACTATCGGTCATTATAGTGCAAAATTTGGGAAGAAAAATATCAAAACCAATTTAACTGCACGATATAATTTAGTACTTCTAATAATTGTCGATCAACTTATCTTTGTTTATCACAATGGCTCTTTGGTGTATTTATATACATATATATATATATATATATATATATATATATATATATATATATATATAATATGCTAATAACATGTAGGACCACCTTTAGCACTCAAAACTGCTAGCACCTGCCAAGGCATTGATTCCACAAGGTGCTGATAGATAGTCTGAGGTATCTGGTACCAAGCGCTCACCAACTGGTCCTGCAATTCCCTCGTATTGCATGGGGGTAGCGTGGCAGCACGAATTTGGTTTTCCAAGTAGGACCACAAATGCTCCATTGGATTAAGGTCAGATGAATTCGGGGGCCAAGACATGACTTGAAAGTCACTGGAATAATCCTCCAACTAATCCGTGACGATTCGACCCTTATGACATGGTGCATTCCCCGCAGGACAAGATGTTGCCATGAATGGGTGAACCTGGTCTGCAACTATGTTCATGTAGCTTACAGACGTCAGGGATTGTTCTATGATGGTTATGGGTCCTAATGTGCCCCATGAAAACATAGATCCTGGGCGAGAAACCTTGAAAACTTGGGCGAGCCCATTGTTATAGATGGAGGGTGTTCATAATGTAATGGCTCTTCGGTATATATATATATATATTAAATATTAATAAATGTACAATATCAGTAAAAAAAGAAAATAGTTTATTTTTTTTCACAACTCTAATATCATGCGTATGAAAAATATCTTTATCAATAGAGGCATGCAGGAGACATCTGAAACTAAAATTTGATTTTATTAAGTTAATTTTATATTTTATTTGAAATTGAAAAATATTATAATTTTTGTTATAGAGTTTTAATTACTCTTGTTTTGAAATTTCTATACGTAAATATGTAGCTACAGAAAAATGGACAGTGAAAATGTCTCCTAAATTGATATTAATTGAGATTCCAGAACAACAAATCTTGGATTCCCAGACAACGAATCCTTGTGTTACTACAAGAAAAAGCGTACAATAAATAACAATTTAGGATAGAGGTAACACTCGTTTTACTCGATTTAAGAAGAATAAGGGAAAGACAGTTTACATTAATCAACAAAAGCTGTCTACTAGAGCTATCTACTACTAAACTTGTTACTAGAACCAACCAAATATGTTTTTCAATTCGATAGAAGGTGTTGCCGCGAATGAAAAGTAGTAATAAAGTTTAACGATTAGCTCAACATTTGTGTCTCAAATATTCACTTTTTTAGTAGAAATTTAAACTAAATAAATAACGTGTTGAAATTTATCTTGTCTTCATTTATAATTTTTTTAAATTACAGAAAAATATTTAATTTAGAAATAGGTATTGAAGAAAATATAAAAACAAAATTATTTTTGAGACAGTATCTGTTGCACATGCAAAAGAAAATTTGCAATAGAAATTAGCGACATTTATGGAGCTATTTTTTATTAATTCATTCATTACTTATCCCATCTAACTAATAAAAACTATACTGCGAAAAAAGTTCTGTTAAAATTACCATAATTGTATGGTAAAAACATTTCTGTTAAAAAAAATGATAATGCTGGTTATTAGATCAAAATTTATGGCATTTAAATCATTTAATAATTTATTGATAAATATTTCATTCTTTATGCTAATGCTGACATTCTGATTTTCACAATTATAGTTCTTATTACTACACATTTAGTCTAAATACAAAAAATTAAAAATAAATTTAACAGAAAAGAAATATGTTTTTTCCTCCATGTTCTGAAAACTCACAATAAAATAAACAGAACGAATTATTCATATCGCCATTAATTTGTTTTTTTTTTAGCATTTTGATGCTAAGTTCAACTAAGCTTTTTAAAAAAAGAGGATGGTAATAGACCGTATCATTTATTCACACTTCTATAGTTTATTTAAAGAGTTAATTAGAATTAGGTGATGGTCAATTATTTACTTTTATAATATATTCTGCGATTATAACAGAGAAAAGAGAAAATGCCTGGATGCACCTGCTGCAGACTGAAGGAAGCGAGATGGGTTTCCGTTGTAGCCTTGGTTGTATTTTTATGAGCTATCTGTTCTTAAACTTGACTAGGGCTTATAAGCCCAACTTTGCAATGATCACATAAGCCTACATATGTGTGTGAAATGAATATAAAAGGTTGTGACTAAAATCGAACATGCTACCTTCACGCTTCCAGTTTAGAATGTTGAGATAGCCTGATGCATAACATTTAGTAGTAGTAGAGAAAGTACTTCATATGAGCCGCACTAAAGCTGCACAACGGGCTATTGATGAAGGACAGCGAAACATACCTGAAGATAATATATGCCATCACAATTTTAATTTTCTGATTCCGCTTTGGTAGCCAGACGACCTGTGTGAAGCCGAGCTCTTTACAGAAGAACAATCTAACGAGATTAATACTGCGAATTCCAGGCCCGTTTGCAGGTTGATCAAAGTGGAATTGGTCACCCACCAATGCCAATGCTAACCACAACCAATAAAGCTTGACTTCGGCAATTTACTTGAAACCGTGCTTTACGGTAATTCCACCGTGAGAACATAGCAGTTAAATTACTGATTTAGTTCAGCCTTGTTCAGACAATTGTGCATTCGCAAGTAAGCTTTTTGTATCGTCCTAAAGGTTGATAGAAGTTGGTTTGTAGTTTTTACGGAAATAAAAAAAAATATCGATTAAAAACTAAACCGGTGGAGTATCATATTATGGGACATGGCATGGAAGTGGTACACTGGGAGGTCGAGTGCATCCAACAATGTTGCATTCTTAGTCTAAAGGAGACGGCTACTTCATAAATGATTATGCCGTTATTAATCGTTCCAGAAACGTCAAAACTACTCAATGAACGTCAATTTAATTTATAACAACTTCCATGGCCAGCACAAATTCAGGATCTTAATCCAATATGTTTGGGACATGTTAAAGCAGGACAACTTTTCTTCCATCTAATTTCTGCGTAGCATATATACATGCATTTATATAATTTGTATATAAATGCACTTTGTATATAAATGCACATAATAGATTGCAGAATTGACGCTATCATAAATATGGGTTGTTTTTCATGCAAAAGGAAATTCATTAAAATATTAATCTAAGGTTTTTGGTTGATCAACGAGTGTATGTAAACTACCTTTTTCAAAGTTTATTTAAGACTTTAATATGGGTAATAAAACCAATAAAGATATAGTAGTATTCCTAAAGTTTTGAAAAAATTGAAGTCAAAGATTTTTAAACTTAAACTGTTACTTATCGTTCATGAAAACTCTGCATTATCATTTCTTTGAAATTAATTTATCTATTTAAATCCTATAAAAAGATTAAATAGTTTATCAATTTTGACATGATAGCGCGCTTGAACAATATAAAGTAAAATCCTTGAGTAATGATGTCACCAAATTTACTATAATTAAATATCAATCCAAACAATAAATAATATTTAAGAAGGAGATACTAACTATAAATATTTTATTTGGATTATTGTAATTGATTGAAATTAATTAATTATTATCATTTATTATACGGAATTTATTATAATTAACATCCATCGTTTTTATAAAAAGTTGTAATTTAATAAGCTAATTAAATTTCCGGAATATCAATCATTCATAAGCTCCTGAATAAAGCAATGAATGCGGGGATAATTGAATATTTAACGCTATTTTATTCCACTTTAATTCCTTTAAATAGCATCTCACTAAACTATTAGTTTCAATATCTATTTCTGATCTAATATACTGATCTTAAATTGTTATTGAGTTAATATAGCTGCAAAACAATATAATAGCAAAAATTTAACAAATTAAAATAGGGATTTACAACTTAACTCGAAAAGAAAAAATATTTCTCATTCTTTCTTTCGTTACTTTTTTTTACATAGAATATTAGTTTTTTACATATAATATTAGTGAAAGTTTTTAGGCAATATTATTAGATTATTGATAAAATATAACTAATATGTATTATTAAATCAATGCAAAAAGTACTAAAATACATTTAATAATAGTTTGATAAAAATAATTTTCAAATTCTATTAAACAATTTTTTAAATTGATTTATTCAATGAAAAATTATTATTCAATAAATTGCTTTTTCCAGTCGCAGATTTATTGCTGTTTTGCACAAAAAAAATTTTTAAGTGTATATTTTGAAGAGACTGACAGGTATTTGAACTAATGCAACAATTTTTATAAATCAATAAGAAAATAATGAATACGATGTTTTACAAGATCAGAAGTAAATAGTTTAAATGTTTATGAAATTGAAAAAGTATTAGTTTAAAAATTAGTTTTTATTAGTATTAGTTAAAAAAAGATTGACTGCATAAAACTCTTGTACAATGTAGTCCTCTTGCCGTCAGGCTAACCGTGGGAGGTTTTCATGATTTTCCTCTCCATGTGACGCAAATGCGGGTTAGTTTCATTAAAAATTTCTCTACGAAGCAAACTTCCCCTAATACTTGATCCAGGAGTTCCCTTGTCTTCTGTATTGAGTTCAAAATTACAAGGCTGTGGAGTTGAACATTAGTAGTTGTTAACCCAAAACATTGAGTCGGATTTTCAACAACGGTTATAAAATAAAAATAAAATTCTCACATGTAATCAGTTTTGTTCATATGTGCTATTCATAAGAACCTGTTTAGAAGAATATTTTTAAAAATCACAAAGATATATTTTCAAGATATTTTGAATAGCATTAAATGGAAAAATGTATAAAAGGGTTATGAGTGTAATATATTTATAAATTTCTATACATTTTCAAAGCACTATTTCTCAATAATACCCTGTTAGAATTTTCATTCTAAAATTATGGTAAAATTACCGGCATCAGTCTGTCCATCTGATTAACGTTTACGGTAAAGATTATTATTCACCTTTACGGTTTTTAAACCGTTTACAACTAGTATGGTTATAAAATCATGCATACAATACCATAAGGCTTTTTATCATTTACAGCTACCATGGTTTCAAAACCGTAAAATTTTTTTTAACTGGACATAGGAGCTAGGCTTCTAGTTAGATAATGAACATTGGAGTGTGCAGGATACTGGAAATTCTTCTGTGTTAAAGGGAATTGAGGTGTCAACGCCAGGATTCGAACCCCCGTTCTGTCTGTCATGAGATTGATAGATCAGCTCTCTCGGCTATAATATGTACGCAATTGCAAAGAACTAAGTTGCTTAGTTAGATGGGCTTAGTTGGTGCAATAAAATTCTTGTCATTTAACTGTTTTAGGTAAAAATAGTTAATAAGCAATTTTTCTCACTGTTCAATAGTTCATTACCATGTTATTTATGGTCATTTTACTGTTTTGTTTAAATATGGTAAAATAACAATTAAATGCATTGTTATTTAGCCATTTTTTCCTAGAAATGATAACAATGTATGCTATGGGTGTTTAATGTTAAATGGTTATTGTATTAGATTCAAAATTTTAGGCATTGTATTCTTAACTTTGGTTTGTACAATATTCATGAATTCTAACAAGAATATCTTGAAATACAGTGGTAATTAATCCCCCAATTTTTAAATTATCACTGGAATTTAGGGTATCTATTTTCTAATGAGATTTAGAAAAAAATTATAGCTACATAACTCTTATTACTGAACATTATATAATAAAAATAAATGAAAAGAGGGCTGGCTTAGTACTAGTTTTGTAGCTAAAGAAATAGTAACTTTCTACTTTTTACATGTCATTTTAAAGAGATATAATAATTGGAATATTCAAAGGAACTTCTGATGAAGAAAAAACTTCCGATTCAACCTAAGATACTTGCTTTTCATATATATATTGTCCTATATAACCGTCTTCATAACAGAATGATATGATATTACAGTTATGAAACAAAATAAACCTTAGACTACGGATAGTTATAAAAATGAATATGCTATCAAATGATATATAAAACTTTTTTAACTCAATCTAACACAATAGCATATGATGTTTATCTGGTACCGAGACCATGTTCATAACATCGGGATACAATTCAAA
Organism: Parasteatoda lunata; assembly: GCA_949128135.1. NCBI lineage: Eukaryota > Metazoa > Arthropoda > Arachnida > Araneae > Theridiidae > Parasteatoda > Parasteatoda lunata. The sequence continues at coordinate 17,168,011 of OX421980.1, read as the reverse complement.
GCAAAATGAACTTTTGGCTACGTATTATTAGAAATCTGAACACTCTACAAAATGGTTTGGAGAACGTTTTAGAAATTGACCTTATCTTTGATTATTGTCATACTTTTAATTCGAAAAAATTTTCGACTCAATCTAATATATTTATATTTGTTGAACTGTTACATATTCTATTTACTGAGCTGTATCATTATAAAATGATACAGTTCAATACAAAATAAACATTTGGTTAAGAAGAATTATTAATATGAATAAGCTACCAATCAGAATAAGCTACCATGCTCAAAAGTATTATGATAAAATTATTACCTGATTTATTACGAAGCATCCGGGTAGTAAAACCATATTTCGCTGTTAAATTTACCGAAAGTTATTACCAAAGCGCTTCGGTAAAATTATCGTGCTTTTTGGTGTTCTCTTAGAGCCAAAAACACGGTGAAGTTTACCATATTTTGGTAGTTTTGACAATATGTCTTTTCCCAGTGATTTTTAGCATACTTCTGTTGTGGGAAAAATTTTAGGCTCAACTAATATACTTATATTTGTTACCTCTAACTGAAACCATCCTTATCGAAACGATATAGTCTAGGAATTATAAATATAAATGAAACTTTCGTCTACGAATTCTTTTAGATATGAGTAAGACAGCTAACGATTCGGAAAACTTTCCAACTGAACTGCTTCGTTAGCTTTGCATTGAAAATAAAACAAAAGGATACATCAAGAAAAAGGACATTCTAATGAAAAGAATACACGATTCTATTTCTTTCTCAGTGAGACAAGAGAAACACGTCAAGAAACTCCTTTGAAGCATTATCATGGGATTTCTTGTTTACTCACTCACTCTAATACACCGATATATTTTACCCGTCTATTTAATTGCAAATTTAATTATTATTTTATTTATCATAATATTTTAATTAAATAAATAAAGAAATATTTTGCATAAAAACAAATATTTATTGGTATAACTCTCTGAGATGCTGACTGTCATGTAGCAAAACGATCAATTTTAAGCAACTGTTACAGCAGATAATAATTAATGAAGTTTATCACGTAATTATGTCTAGAAATTAATTTATTATGTGTGTAGAAATGTTTTTTTTGTAAGTAAAAATATTTTAAGTGTATTTCTTAATGGGTATTTATTTTTAATAGTTAATATAGCGTGTTGATTTGTTAAATTCAAAATTATCTTTCAAATATAATAAATTTTGATTATTTTGTAAGAGTTAATATATTTATGTAAAAATCACTGAATAATATTTCGGTACAACTTGACTAAAACTATGATTTTAACAAATATATTTAACAAATAAATATAATAATTTTTATTAGACATGCGAAGAGATACTTCAGGAAGGATGTCAGAGAAGCTAATTATAAGTGTTTTGGTAGTGAGTAGAATGATTAATTCTTCCAACAATGTTTGTATAAAACTTACAATTTATGCTTAAACTTTATTTTAATTTCTTTAAATTAAAAAAATATGGATGAAAGATTTAATTTCTTAATTGAATTTTTTGTAAAGCGATTATATTTCTTTTGTTCAACTAATTCCTTCAAGCACTAAATTGAAAGCGATTAATATTTTCTTTTTTTACTCAACAAGTTTTTTTTTTTTTTTTAACTTTTCCAAGTTTATCATCAGCATCTTATAGATTTTACTTAAAGTCTTAATAGGAAATATTTCCTTCTTCTAATTTAATTTGCTACATGTTTATTTGCATAAAATAAAAACTTTTAAGTAAAATTAAAAAAAAAGAAAGATGACACTTTCTCAGAATTTAAAGTCCCTTGAAACATAAAAATCTCTAAAATGTAATATATATGTAAATTAATTTTATTCCGCCTCTTTGAGTTCTGTACTCCAAAAATAAATAAAATGTTATTTTTCCTATTTATTTCAAGTAGAAAATCCCATTTCATTATACTCAAATATTTCAGTTTTACTGTTAAGAGAACTTAATTTTTGAATGATGAATAGAATGACGAACAGTACTACAGTAAATATTAGTTTTACACTAATATATATTGTATTCGTAGTAATACAGTAAAATATTAGTTTTGAACTAATTTTCAATAATTATATTCTTATTTCCATGCTTCAAAAGAACTAATTAGTTATCATTTATTTAGCATTCCTTTCAGATATAATTTATAATTAGAGTAAAATACTTATAATAATCCAATAATTTTCCTCTTATGTAAGTATTTAAATAGTTTTTTATAATTGAAAATGCATAGTTTTAACATTTGCTACAAATTATAAAATATTTACTGAAGTCTCATCGTCTTACTTGTGGAAATAAGGCATTTTTAAAGCGAAAAAAGTATTTTAAAAATGAGATAATTAGATTTTTTCCTATAAAAATTTGTTTTATTATAGTATTTATAAGAAGTACCAATAATTTTACTCAATAAAAGTAAAATTTTACTTTGAAACATTATATTTTTAAGAACATTTTAAAGAAAGAATTATATTTATTTAAAGATTTTAAGAACTTGAACAAAATTTTGACTCGTTAAAAAGAGTATTAAAAGTGAAATATACGTTTTAACTGCTTATATTAAACTATTCACAATTAAATTCTTTCATTATAATTTATATCTCAAAGCACATTTGAGTAATTTGCATAAAATTTGTTATATATCTATTTTAATTTAATATATTCTCAAGTAATTTTTGTTAAAATCACAATTTTAGGTTACGTTATAGTTTAAAAACTAAAAAAAAAATCAAATTATATTTAATTTTTTAGGTTTTTTTATATTTATTTCATATTTAATTTATTTAAAAACATTAATGGCAGCAAATTTAAAGACTAAATAATATACACTTTTACTCAAAATAAACCAAACACTTTAAATATTTAAGATGCATCAAAATTTAATTTTTTAAAGTGATTTATAGAAGATTAGTGAACTTCTTAGTATATTTTTGAATGGTACAACTGCATAAATATTTAAAGAGACTAAATGTATTTTTTTAAAGTTTCTAAAGGAATATCCCGAACCCCTTAAAAGAAACTATTTTAAAGAATTATTTGTTCTAAACCACTTTGCATAGGCAACTCAATTTCGCTTTAAACTCGACTTCAGTGAAGACAATTAGTAAAGCTATTAACTTATAAAGCTTGTTGTTATATCTTTTCAAAAATTGAAGTTTACATTTTAATAAAATTTAAACAAAAATATTGCTGATTTTCTAAAAAAATGCTGTAGTTCGTTTATCAGTATCAAAACACTTTCAGTTTGAAACAATAAAAAAAATAAAGAAAACATTTTTCTTATAAACAATAAACAAAATAATGGCGAAATAGAAAAACAGGAACTGAAATCGAATGGTAAAAAAATACATTTTCTCCTTCCTCTGAAAAGGATTATTTTCTTTTAAAGGAAGAGAATTTAACTTGTGTTACTTAGATTTCGTAGATTCAATGGATTATGTTATTATAACAGATATTGTTTCAGCAATATCTGTACATAGCAATCATTATCGCTTACGACAACCAATCGTGTTCAAGCTAATTCTCTTAACACCTAGGCACTAATGTGGCGTTCCTGTAAACTGTCAGAATAATGGAATTCAGTATTGTACAATGTAAACATTATATCATTATCTCTATAGTTTAAATTGAACTAGACATCCCGGGAAATGATTATCTTGTATATAAAATGGCTTAAGTGTTGTTACTTTGTTACGCATTGCTGTCAGAAGCATTAATAGATAATTCAAATCATTTTAGTGCTTAAAATGTGTCACTTGAGATTGTGTTGTTTTATAAAGTTAGTGCTTGTTTTGTAATAAAATGAACTATTATTCCAACTCTTTCAAATAACTATTATTCCAACTCTTTCATAGTAATTGGTCTCAGGACTCAAACAGAAATTAACGTTTAAAATGCAAATTTTAAAAAAAACAATGCAGACTATTTTCGAGATTTTTGACTGGTCGATCCCCATGACAAGTTAACAAAATAGACTCCCTTCCTTTTGCACACTGCTTTAGATTACATCAGACAAGCTATGATATTTCTTAAACTTTATAGAGTAACTTATACAGTTTGTTAGATTTAAATTTATGTCGCAAAAGAGCCATGCAATTAGCGACAGTTTTGAATGCGTTTTTTTTTTTTTTCTAAGGGAGATTTTTATTGTTTGAAAATCATTAGGTCGAAGAATTAAAGCAATTAAAAACTGTTTACTGGAAACTTTGTCATTTCTTGAAATAAACCTTGGTAGGAAATAACAGGCTGTTTTTTTCAACTTCTAGGTGTTTATTACAATTACTCGCGGCATTCAGGGTGTCAATTCTTTTTACCGTTAAATTCATATATCTGACATACCGTAATTTTTACAGTAATAATTGCTGTTGAATCAATGAATCTTTTCACTTAAATAAATATTGCAGTAAAAATTACGTCACAATATCTTACAGTAAAATGGATTTTATGGATAAGGATCCCGATTTCGCCAATACGGTATAATGACCATGCCAGTACCTTATACCGTAATTTAATCCGGAATGTTTTACAGTGTATACTAAATTGTAGTGATACTGAAACTGCAACTACTTTACACTGAAAGTAGTGTAAGTGAACATTCCTGGTGTTTCCCTATACCAAGAAGACCAAGAAGTATGCTTGGAGTTTGATAACATCAAAAATAATCGTTAGTGTTCCATTACACCACTTTTGGTATCAACTATTTATGGTGTTAAAATGTATTAAAATTATTTTAAAGAGAAGTGAAATAAACAACACTCTACATTTAACGAAAATTGGAATTCCTTAATTAGTTATAATTAAAGACTAACTAAAATAGCAAAGAAATCAAACAATTTGTTCAGCAATCGTTCTACCCCTTAAGCTCAATAACTCAGCGGTACAGAGCAGAATCTAATGAAGAAAAATTCTTGGGCGCTACAATTCAACTCTCACAATTTTTTCATAATATTATAAGCTGGGTAAAAAAGGAATGTTTTTATTAATTATTATTACTGCCTCTTATGTACATATTTCTTCTTAAAGAAATAAAATAATGAAAGTATATAAAATTTCAACACAACTAGATTGTCTACCAATATTAACGATGTTTCAAAATATTTGTACGAATTGAAAGATTTCCAATTTAATCATTGGACACATAACTGGATTTTGCTTCATACAGTGACTTGTCAAAGACAAAAGTTTACCTTGCGAATAAGAAAATTGATTTTGTAGAATTTCTCCCAATAACTTTAAGAATTGAATTGCTACCAAGCGAAGTACGGATATGGTAGGCGTAAAGCAGGGATGAATTATTTCTGTGTCAAACTTAGAAAAAAATGTTTTAGTTTTAAATAAACATGTGCGCAATATTCAATATGTGTCTGCATTTTTAACGTAACATAAGGGCACTGTGATTGATTCTCAACTTTTGAAATTTTCTTATGTCCTTTATTAACATATTTTTAAAAAATATTTGAATTAAAAAATCAGATTAATTTTTTAAAAAAAGTTTCCAAAAGTGTTTTTACGAAACAATACCTTATAAAAATTCTAATAAAGACTTCAGTTAAATATTAAATTTTTTAATATTACTTTTATTACCAGAAAAAGTAACATCTTTATTATCAGTTCCTTTGTTTTCTGTGTTCAGTTCAAAATGACAAAGTTAATGAGTTGAACACTTATAGTCGTATACTCAAAAATAGGTAGTTTCTTTAACGGCGGTTATAAAATAAAATACAAAGCATGGCCATCCCAAATGCGGAACCTGATAACTGTTGTTCTGATAAATGATGGTAAACTGTGAATATGTAATAACATATATCATCACAAAACATGTTGATTAAGATTTTCTTTTAAAACATCAAAACAATAAATTCATGAAAATTGAAACAATTTTTTATTTATTTTTAAGCTGAAAACTATACAGTTGGACTCTTTTATATTATTGTATTAGAAGGTTTGGTGACCTTATGATTGATTTGAACAAAATCTGTGATAATAAAATTAAGAACTTATCTTATGAGCGTGTGTGTACCTTATAATTCCGGACCCCTTTGTTTTATAATCTTGAAATTTGGACAGACGCTGCAAGGGGCCCGATCGTAAAATCTTTTAGAAATTTTTAATTAGTTCGTTCGGTAGTACCGTATGTAAAATGGTATTTTTTCATTTTCTTAGAATTTTCCATTGATAAAAATGTGTCGGCAGATGATTCTCTTTATTTAAAATATACACACATGTCCATAAATTAAGGATAATTCAGAATCACACGGAAATCAAACTCTAAAATTAAAATTTAACCTGTAGAATTATCACACACATCCTGAAGAAGAATATGCAAATTACTGGAAACAACTAGATGACGCTGGTAGTACGTCACAATGACGAGAGTGTAAGAGAGGGGTATATAAGGAATGGTGGCAAAGAAGTGAAATTTTTCACAAGCGCTTTAAAAGCCTTTCAGTGCAATAACCGCATGGTTATGGCACAAAGGAAGCATTTGGATGATTTTTACGTGACAGAATCATTGGACGACTGGAATGTAGATGTACCCAGCAGGAAGTATCCGAGGAACTTGGAATCGCCCAGAGTGTCATCTCCAGGCTTTGGCAACGATTCCAAGATGATGGTAATGTGAGTAGACGTTACAGCACAGGTCACTCCCGAGTTACAACGCCAAATGAAGACAGGTATTTGGCAGTTACTGCCAAAAGAAACAGATGGGGCACAGCATCAGACCTGTCTCGTCAGCTCTCTTCAGCTACCGGTACGACAATTTCAAGGCAGACCGTGTACAGACGCTTAGGGCACATTGGTCTATATGCTCGTAGGCCTGTCAGATGTGTTCCACTTACCGCAACTCACTGTCGCCTGTGGTTAGCCTGGAGTAGAGAGCATGCATTGTGGACACCGCAACAATGGTCTTGTGTGATGTTTTCCGACGAGTCCAGGTTTAGTTTGCAGTCTGATTCTCGCCGGACTTTGATATGGAGAGCGCCAGGTACCAGTTACCACCAAGACAACACCATTGAACGACACCGTTACGGTGGTGCAGGATGGCTCGTTTGGGGAGGAATTATTCTTGGTTCCAGAACTGACCTGCATGTTCAGAGTGTAACGATGACAGGCCACATCTATAAGAATGTCATTCTGGAACAACATGTACGTTTGTTTCGGGGTGCCATGGGTGCTGAATTTCTGTTTATGAACAACAACGCCCGTCCTCACCGTGCAAACATTGTAGACGAATACCTTCAATCGGAGGATATCACCCGTATGGATTGGAGGATATCACCTGTATGCTCACCGGACTTGAATCCAATAGAGCACGTGTGGGATATGCTTGGCCGACGAATTGCAGCCCGTCAAACCCCTCCCACCTGTCTACCGGACTTTCGGAGGGCATTGCTTGATGAGTGGTGTAATATTCCCCAAGATCAGATTGATAATTTGATACTCAGCATGCCTAGACGTTGTACGGCCTGTATTGCATCGTCCGGGAGACATACTCCGTATTAACCATCATACTAACCATGTTATACTGTTTTTTGTAAATAGGTTCTTTTTTGAAATTTGCTCTAGGGAGTAAAAATGCAATTTTTATTAATTATGTCACACATATAGCATCATTTTGCCCTTTACCTTTTGCTTAATACATAGACTTTACAAATAAGTCAAATTTGTTTGGCTTCTGTCTCTTTCTGTGCCTGAACTTCATTATCCTTAATTTATGGACATGAGTGTATTTAAAAAGACATCAGTAATAGTTGCTAGCTTATAGCTATCTTTTAAAAAACGAGTTTTTTTATATGTTCTTTAATATTCAATTATTTTTTATTCGTTATGTCAGATAATCTCAATGATCAACATGATAGAATTGGCGTATTACATCAGCAAACTAGTATTCCTAAAGTTACATGAAATGGAGTTTATTTTGTTAATGGTTATACTTTTTAGAACGTGAATGATTAAAATGAAATAATTTAAAATCACAGTAATCGGTATAAAAAATTATAAGTTATGTATTAAAAAGCAAAATTAAGGTTTAATTAATACTAATTCGTAAAGGAGAAAAGCAAAAAATCCCCATACACTTATTGGCGCCAATGATGCTTGATTAATTTTGTTATTAGGTAATGATTTAATTTTAAAAATAGTTATGTTCTAGAAAGCAAAACTAATAGAGAAAAGGTAATTATTCTTTTAGGGAAACCATTAAATATAGCCTTACTATTATTGACTCCAATGGTATTTAATTAAATTTGGCAATGAGTGCAAATTGAAATTAAAAAAATAAGCTGTGCACTAAAAAAAAAGTAATGGTGAAATGGCTATAATTCGTGTAAATATTCATAGCGACGCCAATGATGCTTAGTTAACTTCTTTCGTTCTTTTGGTACTATGGTCATTAATGCAATTTTATCGACACCAAATATACTAATGTAGATAAATTAGTATATTTGGTACACAAATAAAAGTGAGGGCATTAATGTCGTGCAGCTTTAAGATAATGTAATAATGGAGAAAGATGTGTTTTACGAACTTTCGAATGGGATAAGTACCATAGAAGACGCGTAATAGTGATCAATTTTGACAATCATGAGTTGACAATAACATCTTTCCAAAAAATACTGAAAACAGTTAATTTTAACTTTGATGGGATGAACTACTAAAAATATGTTTTGCTTAATTTAATAACGTAAAGCCTCCGGAAAGAACAGAAAATAAGAATAAATAAATAAAGTTGAATTATTTTAGCTTTTTTAATTGTACTGCTATATTTCTTTCAGTTTTGTACATGATTTCGCAGTGTTGTTTAGTACTGATTTATTTGATAGTTTGATTTTTTTTCATCCCTTTCGTAGAAAAGTGATCAGTTAGTTTACAATGAACAGATCGTTCCGTTTGGCTGATTGACAAGTAGCACGTCAAGTGCTGGCTTTGTAAGTTAATTTTATCAATAGCTTTGTAAGAAGAAAAATTTTATTATGAGAAAGGAAGAAAGTGCTAGATCTTTATATTGAAACTCAGTGTAACAAACAAATGTAGATAATCTATTTCAAATGATAGACACAAAAGTAATTTCTAAGGAATTTGAAGGAATTAAAGTAAGGAACTAAAGTAAATCAATTTCAAGGCAAAAAATGAACATTTTACTTAGGTAGAAGGTAAATTTTTTAAATTGAAAACGTTTTTATTTACTGAAATAATTTGAAATGAACTACACGCTAGTAACACTTTATTTCGCTAAAACGAAATTTAAATTGAAATCAGCTTTAAAACCTATTGTGACAGGAAGCACATCGATCTCATTTATTCTTGTTCACTTACACTTTGATGGAATAGCTGAGAAAAACCCGATTAAAATACGCGTTTCGTTAAATTAAATAATGGGATATTTTACGTCGAATAAATAAGAAAGTTTAAATAATTAAAAGAGACTGATATGAGAGTCAATCAAATGCAATAACATGTTCAATTACAGTTTAGTTTAACTATTTTCCTTAGATACTAATTTATTTTTTTATCAAAAGCAAATTACATTTTTCATTTAACAAAATGTATTCTATTGTAACTAAATTCCCATAATACAAAATAAAGTTAAATTTTCTTTTGCACCTAACTTTAAGCATAACACAACACATATTAAGTATGCATGATTTAACGAAGAATTTTATAATCAATTAAAAAAATTATTATTGAATTTAGAATGAAAAATACAGTTTTTTACCTTTTTTATTTATATATTTTTAATAAGTTATATTGAATGGAAAATATCTTAGAAGACTTAATCGTTTATTTTCTAGTGTTGACTCGTTATTTATAAACAATTAGAATTAACAAGAAAAATTAAATCAGACAAGCATGTATCTATTTAACCCTTTCCGAAACAGTAAATTTCCGAAAATGTTAGTCAGGCAGGACATTAACACGCGCAATCTTAGTACATTCTAATTAAGACGACATGCTTAAGTATTTATGCTGTTTAAAGAATAGTGGTTGCTAAATGTTTAAAAGCAATTAGTTTCACATTCCTTGTAGTTTGTAACACCTAATGAATTAGTCTTGCTAGACAGGTTACCCCATACCATAAGAGCAAATTTGATGTATAAATCATAGTAGTTTAAATATATTGTTAAAATTAACAAATTTTTTTTAAAAAAATGTACTTCTCGATACTTATTTGTAATTTTATATTGACCATAAATTAACTTGTTTTTCAATCAAGTGTGTGAAGATTACATGGTCGACTTTTGAGATCGGAAGCACTGTAAGAAATTCCAAATCAAATTGTGATATAAAGTACTTGCACTTAGCGTGCATCATCCGTAAAATCCATTTTCACCGTAATATATGATACTGTAAAAATAAAGAAAATTATATTTTCCGTATCGAAACATATTAAACGAAATGGATTACCCAGTATAAAGCACCCTGATTGCCAATTTTTTAACGTGATTTAATTAGGATTTTTTTACAGTGAGAAGTTTTTTCATGTTTTCGTTTGCATTTCCCCGATCACCCACCGTTTCCGGAAACAGCGGGTGAAACGTTAGTCATATTCTAATGTGGGAGGTCATTTTACACAAGAAAGAGGTAAAAATTTTCAGTCTCTAAATGTTAATTTCAGTTTACGTATTTCGCTCTTGAATATTGAAAATAATCAAAAAATTTTGCACACAATTGTAAATCTCATTTCTCCAAAAGTAATTTCCAGCAAAATATACTTTTTAGAAAGTACATGTGATTTATTAATGTTTTAACAAATAATGATCTAAAACGGATTGAATTGTAAGTCATACGAATTTGGATTTATTTAAAGCTATGGAATTTTAAATGACAAGATAAAAAATTTAAGCAGAATTGTTGAGTAATGAAATTTGAAATAGATTGTATTTTTCATTTCCTTTGTGTTTATCTTAGTTCATTAACTATTGAATGAATTTCGTTCAAGTTTTAGATTATTTTAGTTAAAAATACAAAGTTTATAATAATATAGATATTTTTGTATCTTACAATTCAAAAAGTTTTCGATTATCATTGAATCAAATAATCGAAAAAAAAATAATTGTGAAAAAATTTTTTTTAATGTAAATATCGAAAGACAAACTATTTTTACAATGGTGCTTAAAATATTTTTTGATACATTTTTTCTAAAATATAGCAAAACAAGCATAACTGGAATTAACATTAACGGGAAAACATTTCCTCTCTCTCCCACTGAAACTATTAAGACCATACTTTCCAAATTGCGGTTCCCTTACCTCTGTTTTAAAAACAAGAATTCACATCTGTCTAAATAATTCTATGTTTATTCAATAAAATCATGTTTAGTGTGATAATTTTGTAGCTAAAATATATTCAGTTAAAAAAATCATATTTAAAATTAACACTCCAACTATTAAGATTGGATTTTGTTTAATGACAGTCCTATCACTAAATCAAATGTATGTATTAAATCAGAAGGCTGTAAATATATACCGAACACAAGAAAAAATTAACACTTTAGCTACTTTTGATCTAGTAATCGGATCTAGTGAAGTCCATTGTAAATGGTTCGAGAGTTAACATTAAATATGCATATTTTTTGTGCTGACGATATTTAAAAATACGTAATGTCTTTTTACTCAGCTGAATGAGGTTAATTTATAAAAATGAATACATACCTATTTTTATTCAATTTAAATTGTAAATACGTAATGTCATTTTTTTTAATGAGATATGAGAGTAATTAATCATAAACTGCAAAGCAGAGAGTATGTGAGGTTTCGGAGAGAGGTTTATGATTCAGACAAAGATTGCTGATGGCAGAAAGATCAATGTAAAATCAGGAATTAGTGAAGAAAAACCAAATTGTAACCGAAGGTGGATAAAATTGTTACATCCATCTTATTATAATATATCATTTAAAATTACGTGTTTAATGAGTTTAAATGTTTCAGAAACATATGAGACATTTTGAGCATTTCGAACGTAAATATCTAATGAATTCTATTTTGTCGTGTTAAAAATTATATATTATAACAAATCTCTTCATTTTCAAATATTTAATCTTACTTCTTAAACTATTTAATAAGAAGTATTTTAAATGAAAAAAATTTTGAACACAAAAAAAAGTTTCAAAAAGATATCACAAAAATATAATCGTCATATTCAAACAAAAGGTTTGTCCAAATGATGGCAATAAAAAGAATGCGTTTCTCATAAAGTCTTCAATACGAAAATTCCTCTGATACCAATACTGAATTGTTTATGATTATCTCGAGTTCATTGTTACAAGTGCTTTTAGCTATGTACTTTTGATACTTTCAAGCTCAAAGGTAGTTTCTGTTTATTAAAAATGACATTGTCAACAGAATTTATACTCTTAGATAAGAAGTGTTAAAAAGGCTAAGAAGCTCTTCAAGCAAAATTATTGATTTAGTGAGGAACATTTTGTTATCATTTAATGTACTTTAAAGCTTTTGACGCCTAATTTTTATTGATGCAGAGAAACCATTCTAAACAATCAATTTATTTTTAAAGAGTAACAAGCTCATAATAATGTATTCGTTTTTTTTGTTTTTGTTTAAATAGCTTAAATTTGAAAGAAGTTCAAACAGTTGCATTACTTCACATTAAACTTGTAAATAATTGCAATAAATGATCTATGTTCTTTTAACAACAAGTTATCAAAGCGATTATCAAGTTATTAAAGCGATTAATTATTTATTTTTACATCTCCAGACAATCTAGTTGCATCAAGAAAAGCAATCTGGCAGAAGTGCTTTTTTTGAATTTTTTAATTCATGAACGTAACTTAAAAAACTACTAGTTTAGTTTTCAGATCAAAATTTATTTTCATGTTTGATTTTGCTTCTTACGCAGACTTACAAAATAATATAACATTTAATTCCCATTGGTAACTTAATACATTATGTATTACATATCTTCTCTTGAATCAACATTTCTACCATCCACCATGAATTTTAAACAAATAACTCCGATCTACAGCAATTGAACACATATTTTTTTCAGTAGAAGCTACCTGATTGACTTGCAAAATAAAAATAAAACTTTTCCATCTTCTTTCCACTTATTACTGAATCGAGTGGGGGCTTCTTAAATTCCCGGCGGACAAATAGAAGGAATGAAAGTGCCACACTCCAATAATCCGAATTTTATTCCACTCTTTCTGAATCCAACTGCCCTGTCAAGTTTCACTTTCCACTTTAATATTTCTCATTTCTTTTTCCAACCACCTTTTTACTTGAACAGCCTTGAAAAACTCGACATTTTTGCTTAGAAATGTTCAGATTCAGTAAATTCCGACTAAAATAGATTCTATTTACACCAGACAGCCACCTACTTTATTTTGTGAAGGTTCTTGCTCGAACTTTAACAATCATTCAAGCTTAAGTTCAGACCTTTTATATCGATTTACACAATCAACATTGAACTATTTTCTTTTATTTGATTGTTTCTTAGAAAAAAGTTTTATAATGAGATAAACCTTTCATTTGTTTATTCATTATAATTTTTCTTCATAAAGATGAAAAACTTCTGTCTAAGCAGATAATTTAATCTTCCTACAAATTAAATAAGCAAAGATTTTTTTGGTAAGGATTATTTTTAAAAGGCAGTTTTTTTTCAATGCATATATTAAGTTTAATCGTCAGCGTTGTAACATACAATGCAATTATTCCAGACTATCCGTGTAATTTGGGGGTTTGAAAAACATTTTTTTTTTCATTCTTTAAAAATAGCTTTGACTAAGGAACAATTGGGCAACTTTTTAACATAAAAAATTTATTCAAAAATATAATAACATAATATGTCGTTACTAAATGGGACGGAAAATATTTCTCTTAATGTCATAAATGTATTCTATCATGTAAGACTCCCAATGCAAAAAAATGTTAATGATAAATCAATAAGAAAGGTTTGTTTGATGTTGTAAATAAAAAATATACATAAAAGTAGTTTGCACTTGTTTAATTATTGTAAAGAAATGAATTATGTTCTTCAAAGTGTCCAAAATTAGATTGATGGTTTTAAAAACTTTTATAAGCGTTTAAAAGTGGAAAATGTTACAATTTTAAAAAACAATTCTGGACGCAGATTAAATTTGATAAAGCACTAAGATTCCCTCCCTTCTTTTATGTTTTTGGTTGAAACGTTTTCTATAGATGGAGCTGCAACTATTAAACTTGCAAATCAAGGAAAGGCAACTGACAATGACATCACAGTTTCTCGAATTACTTCAATAAAAAAAATAAAAAAATCATACTATGACGTTTAGATTTTCATTCTATCGTTGAGTTCATCGTCAGCCGCAACTTTACTTCGAGATTGAAATTTTATTCATCGTAACGCAATAGAAAAACCTTTCAAAACAGAATTACAGCGCCATCTGTTGGAAGTTTTTTGTTGTCTAAAAATAAGAAATCTGTCCAAATTTTTGCTAGTAACATAAAATTTTCTGATATAGATTTTTTAACATTGATACAATAAGTTTAAAAATATAAGCCAGTTCTTTCCAGATTTATATTTATTACAATATTTACTGTTCTTTAATTATTTTAGTGTATAGTGCACAAAATAAAAAATGAACCACCGTGAATAAATTTCGATCAAGAGAATCGTTCTAGAACTCAATCCTAAAAGTTCGAAGGGGTGAGATTAATATGCTAATTAATTAGTGTACGCGATATTTTAAGTAACGAAATCAGACACAATAACGTACTTTATCTGGATAAACATACCTTTTTTTCAACGAATTTGGTTTCTGACACCCAAAAAATAGGGGGTAGCCGCAATCTTAGAAATATGGTCCCTATAGTTTGGTCAGGAGAACGGACAAAGTTCGAATCCCTTTATGTTAATTTTATTTTTTTGCGAATTTCTCCATATCTCGAGAACTTAAGTGAAATCAAAAATTTTTGCACACAAATATAAAAATCGTAAATAATTCCATACAAAATAAAACTATTATTAAATGTTTATTATTTTTTATTTTATTTAAAATGTAAGGTAAAATTTTTTACATCATTTGAAAGAATAAAAGTTTAGATAGCAAAATGCAAAATTTGAGCGAAATTGGTCGAACAGTTCCTGAGAAATCTAATTTTAAAATTACGGATCCTGGGAAATTAAATTATAAAACAAAATTACAATATGATTTCCCAGGATCTATTCGATTGATTTCGCTTAAACTTTTTATTTTTGCCATTTAAAATTACATTCTTTAATATGATGTAAAAAATTGTATACCCTTAAATTCAAACTTTTTTCAACTATTATTAAATAAAATAATAAATAGTCATTTTAAAAACTGTTTTTTGCGTAGAAGTATGTTTGGATAAATGACTTTCATAATTATGTACAAAAGTTTTTCAATGAATTTAAAAAGCTCGAGAGATATGGCGGAATCCGCAAAGAAGAAAAAGGATCCAAACTTTGGACCTCTCTCCTGACCAAACTATGGGGGCCATATTCCTCACCATATTCAGATTGTGGTTACCCCTATATTTTGGGGATCCAAAATTCCAATCCGTCCAAAAAAACGTATGTTTATTAAGAGAAGGCACGTTTTTGCGTCTGATTTCTTAACTTAAAATATCGTCTGCACTAATTAATTAGCATAGTTGAGATCACCCTCTCAAACAATTAAGACAAAGTCCTAAAAAGTGAAGATCCGATCATTAGAATTGTTTTTTTTTTTTTTTTTTTTTTTTTTTTTTTTACGTTGTCTGTTTTTTATTTTGCGCAAGTACATCTTTTACTACATAATAAGAAAACCCTGCGTGAAATATATCTAACTAAATTTAAGATTTTTAATAAATTTGTATTAGAAAATTTGTTTTAGAACTTTTTTTTCTGATTCATGTTCACGAAGAATTTTATTATTAGATAGTAGGAAAACTCTGCGTGAAATAAATCTAACTATATTTTAGATTTTTATGAAATTTGTGTTAGAAAATTTGGTTTAGAGCTTATTTTCTGATTCATGTTCACGAAGAATTATTACTGACAGGTAATAATAAAATTTCAAAACAAACATGTATACTAAATGCGTGACACTTAAATTCGAAAGAAAACAGGAGGGATGAATTTAGACAAGGCTCTTTAATAAACAAAAGTATTAAAAATTTTCATTAAAGGAAATTGCTTTGGATGCTTCCTTTGGGAAGAAATAACTATTACAAAAGGTAACAGCATTTTTCATAAAAAATAAATTGAAACTCTTTAGGGACATTTTTTATTGCAACATTTTGATATTTGAACTTGTAAGAGGATAATAAAAAAAAAAGTTGCTATTTTTTCTATTTATAAAACCATTCAATTTTTATATATCTCATAGAACCTCAGTCCAAATCAAACTTTTATAAAAACGCTTACCACAAAAAAGTTATGGGTGACACGTTATCTTAAAATTTTTGAACTTATAAGCTAGTAGCTTTGTAAGAGATAACTAGTCAGAAATAAAACACTAAAAGTCAGTTAGAGAGTCTGAATTGTTTAAAAAAAGTGCTGACAACCAGTGAGAGCGCAATGTCCTGCGGTCCAATTTTTTAACAGTTAGGGTGCCAAATGATCAATTTCTTGTAATTCGAAGATAAATTAAACATAATAAATATAAAAGATTTTATCTTAAATAATTTTTAATAATTTAGATAGAACTATTGTTAATGATAGTTTGAAACATTATTCTTAAGATATTGAATAATTATTTCACCATCTTTTTAAAGTCTTCTATTACGAGATAAATATGATATTAAATGTATGAGAGTATATTACAATAAAAGTAAATTTAAATAATGATAAAGTTATCGATTTTTTGCTATAATTTTAAAAATAATATAAGGGTTTATTGCCAAAAGGTAATTAATTTCACCTTTGTTTTGTCAGAATTTTAGTTTCTTACAGCGAACAATATTCTCTCGACGTCATTTGAATAGGAGATTTTACAAAATAGCCTCCAGCTATAAATTTTTCCCAACGACCAATCAAAAGTTGTTCACTCTTGTCATCTTCAACTCTAGGCTCTTTGAATCCAGTAGCGTGAATTGGTCCGACATATATTTTAAATCACAATATTAAATACCGGGATATATTTATCAGCATAGATTTTAAATACCGGTTGTCCCAAAAGTGAACGATAATTTTAAGATAAATGAAAAAAAAGGCGGAGAAAGTAATGCACCGGTTTCTGTAGCCTGTTTAGTAAATATGAATCTTATTAACTGAATTTTAAAATTAGTTACCGCGACCAATCAAAATTGGTTCACTCTTGTCATCTTCAACTCTAGGTTCTTTAAATCCAGTAGCGTGAATTGGTCCGACATATATTTTAAATCACAATATTAAATACCGGGATATATTTATCAGCATAGATTTTAAATACCGGTTGTCCCAAAAGTGAACGATAATTTTAAGATAAATGAAAAAAAGGCGGAGAAAGTAATGCACCGGTTTCTGTAGCCTGTTTAGTAAATATGAATCTTATTAACTGAATTTTAAAATTAGTTACCACGAACGACCAATCAAAATTGGTTCACTCTTGTCATCTTCAACTCTAGGTTCTTTAAATCCAGTAGCGTGAATTGGTCCGACATATATTTTAAATCACAATATTAAATACCGGGATATATTTATCAGCATAGATTTTAAATACCGGTTGTCCCAAAAGTGAACGATAATTTTAAGATAAATGAAAAAAAAAGGCGGAGAAAGTAATGCACCGGTTTCTGTAGCCTGTTTAGTAAATATGAATCTTATTGACTGAATTTTAAAATTAGTTACCACGACCAATCAAAATTGGTTCACTCTTGTCATCTTCAACTCTAGGTTCTTTAAATCCAGTAGCGTGAATTGGTCCGACATATATTTTAAATCACAATATTAAATACCGGGATATATTTATCAGCATAGATTTTAAATACCGGTTGTCCCAAAAGTGAACAATAATTTTAAGATAAATGAAAAAAAAAGGCGGAGAAAGTAATGCACCGGTTTCTGTAGCCTGTTTAGTAAATATGAATCTTATTAACTGAATTTTAAAATTAGTTACCACGAACGACCAATCAAAATTGGTTCACTCTTGTCATCTTCAACTCTAGGTTCTTTAAATCCAGTAGCGTGAATTGGTCCGACATATATTTTAAATCACAATATTAAATACCGGGATATATTTATCAGCATAGATTTTAAATACCGGTTGTCCCAAAAGTGAACGATAATTTTAAGATAAATGAAAAAAAAAGGCGGAGAAAGTAATGCACCGGTTTCTGTAGCCTGTTTAGTAAATATGAATCTTATTGACTGAATTTTAAAATTAGTTACCACGACCAATCAAAATTGGTTCACTCTTGTCATCTTCAACTCTAGGTTCTTTAAATCCAGTAGCGTGAATTGGTCCGACATATATTTTAAATCACAATATTAAATACCGGGATATATTTATCAGCATAGATTTTAAATACCGGTTGTCCCAAAAGTGAACGATAATTTTAAGATAAATGAAAAAAAAGGCGGAGAAAGTAATGCACCGGTTTCTGTAGCCTGTTTAGTAAATATGAATCTTATTAACTGAATTTTAAAATTAGTTAGAAAGTTTGCAATAAGATGGTGCAGCTCAGGAGATAAAGCGTTCGCCTTCCAATGAGGTGAACTGGTTCAAATCCCAGTCGATACAAATTCCGCAACCAGATTGTACAGACCACAGTGTTGACGTGAAATATCCTCAATGGTAGACGGATTACGGCGGGGGGCGGGCGGAGTCCCCTTCAGGCTAACCGTGGGAGGTTTCCGTGGTTTTCATCTCCATGTAACGCAGATGCTGGTTAGTTCCACCAAAAAGTCACGAAGGCAGAATTTCTCCCAATACTTGATCTAGGAGTTCCCTTGTCTTCTGGATTGGGTTCAAAATTTCAAATAAGATGGTGCTGATCATTGCAAAAAACTATGAAAAAAATCTGCAACATTTCAAGTAATACCAATTTGTGTTCTCATGCTGCACCACAGTGCTACTGCAAGTAGTGTTTATTTTGAAAGCATTATTTCGCAATCCGTTGATGAACCTTGCAATTAATTCAGAAACTAGATGAGAAATAGTAACTGGTTTCGTGAGCAGAACGTAGGCAACAAACCATACATTTATACATACTATCATTTTTTAAATGATATTTTTGCAAATCGTCGTCATACTAAATATTTATATATATACATATAAATATATATATATATATATATATATATATATATATATATATATATATATATATATATATATATATATATACATATACATATATATATATATATATATACATATATATATATATATATATATATATATATATATATATATACATATACATATATATATATATATATATATATATATATATATATATATATATATATATATATATATATATATATATATATATATATATATATACATATACATATATATATATATATATAGAGAGAGAGAGAGATCAGATTTAAAATTTTAAAATTTTCTTAAGTAACACTTGCAGAAGCTTATGTTTTCATCATCAAAATTAATTAGCAAGTTTGTAAAAGCCCTCATTAAAAATATAAAGTTCAATTTAAAATATGCTGTGTTTAATTAATTACATTTTAGTTAATCTCATGAGAAAAGGATACAACTAATAAAATGCATAAAACTAATGTTTAATTAAAATATAAATATTAAGTTTATCTTTTTAAGAAAAAAACTTTTCCTTAAAAGCAGTAATAAAATAATAAAGCGCTCATTGTGCGGGAAATTTATTTGTTCTAAAACATTAAAAATATTTGTGCACTTTTATTATCATAACAGCTATTATCCTTTCTGTATTAAGCATGTCTGAATATAAATTGTTTTAAAGGCATTAATTTTCACTATTACAAAATAACTGGTTAATCTCTTTTGATTAAAACTATTTGTTCGTTTTATAATCATATAGAAATAAAAAATTAACTCATTACCCCAAAGACAAATTTTTAACCTGGTAAAGTATTAAATTAAATATTTAATTACATTAGGCTAAGTTGTGAATTAAAGAAAAATGAGTTTTGAAATTTTTTTTATTTTTATTTAAAACTTAAATAACATTTGAAACATATCAAAGAATTAGTATCTATAAAAGAAAATTACATATTAAAAAATTAAATAAGCTTCTAGTGTCCCTTCATAGTTGTCAGTCTTTCTTAACAGTTCATCGCAAATTACATACAGTTTTTTCTAATTTTGTCCATGTTTATTTAAGTTTTATTGCATTTGTTTTAAATTATTGAAAAATTTAATGCGATTTCTTTCAGCTTCTACTCTCTAAATAAGATTCGACGTTTCTACTATTTTTAAAACTTTAAAAATAGCATTTATTTATAATACGAAAGTGTATTTATCAAATTGAGGATTTTATTACGTTGATTTTATATAATTATAATTATAATATATAATTAAAAATAGGGAAATCAATGCTAATTAGGTTACCTTTCGAAAATGAGATGCAACGTGAATATCCACGATGTTTCAAAATCACGTAAATTTTTAGAATTCTTTTCGAAAATGAAAAGTATACCAATAAGGATATCATATTAATATTTAAGCAACGAAGTAAACCTACTATGGAAATCTGTGGAATTACTTATGAGGAAACAAGACATAAAAACTAGTTTAATTGCTTGATGGAACTTGGGGGTTTTTTCTAATAATTATATGTTGCTTCCGGAAGGCAAACACGTTATAATTTATTTTTTTTAAAACTCCGTCTTTCTTGGTAGTTACTCATTAGATCTATTAATTTTTTTTTCTGTGCTTAAATCCAAGTTTGTTATTCATAATTCGCATACGTTTATTATTTATTTATTCGCATACGTTTATTTTGACAAGAAATCGAATATTTATTGGTTGTTATTACATATGGCTAACATGAGTTAGGTAACGAGTATTAATTTATTTTTTAAATATATTTCTCGGTAAGAGGAAAAATCGGGCTAAATGATGCTTTCAAGTGTTTTAAGAATACTATACTCGGATAGCTGGCATCTGTTGTGTACTTCTTTTATAGAGGTTATGAGATTTCTTTCACTTAAATACCTATGTTTTTTTGTAAATACAAAGAATAGTTATAAAAAAAAAAAATTTTTTGAAAAACACATAGCACCGTTTCGGGAAAGACAGTAAGAATATACATCCAGTGTTATAGCGGGAATCGATCCTTCTACTATAGAACAGTTAGCAGAACAACAAAACAAGTAAAACTACCGCAACAACAGTAAACATTCGCAAGTAAAACAACCTGGCATTACTGAAGATAACGATGCGTAAAGATATTGTTATATCACCAAACGCTTTGAAGTAAAAGTAACGGGTCCAACAACTTTGTGCTGACTTTCTCATTTTTATGCTATCTGCTCTTCAATTTCACAAAAGTCAAGCCATTCTTTCTATTAAACCATCTCTTCTTAACCAAATTTATTTATTTGTTGTTACACATCCAAGATGACAATAGGATTCAAATCCACTAACTTTCATTTTTCATATCGTTTTATGGAAAGTCGAGATTGTTTAGTAGTCCGTGGGCCGAAGTCTCAAAAGTAGCTCTAAACTAATTTTCGTTCCGACATTTGAGGGGCAATTTTATTCTACCAAAATAGAACACAATCTTGGCTGAGAAACATAAATTCATAAAGTTCTCCAAAATCTGACTGGCCATTAATTGATAGTTATCAAAACAATGAGGAACTATTTTGTTTTCTCGAATTCAGTATTTTGCCCAAGAATATCCGAAGAGAAGCGTAATTTGACGTCACTTGGAAATGAATGGACCAATCAGAACAAAAGCAGTTGTCTGCATACTACGATATCTTCCCGTTCGTTCACGTTTCTTTTGCGCTAAATCACTTAACAGTTTTTTATAAGTATGTACTTCCACATTTTTACACAATTATAGTTACTTCAAGACCTTAAAATCTTTTTTTTCTTTTCATTTTAAATCATGATGATTTGATAATTCAATATAAAAAGGTAAAACATAGACTATGACAGTTATAGTTGTAATGAAGGGTTATGATACTGCATCTGCGATTATTTGACAGGTTTTTTTTATTATTTTTGTAAAAATACTTAAAACTTGAATTCTATAGAATATATAAATCTTTCCTCCACTCTGTGAAAATTTAAATTTGCATCAACTTTTTAAGAACTGCTACCCTACAGAAAATAATCTGATTTTCTTTAAAAATCTGGAGATATTTCTCCCTTATTTTTTAAGACGATACATAAAAAAAATGAAAAAATTCATTTGTGTAAAATTTACAATAAATTTGAATTGATATTTTTTTAAATTTGTTGTTTGGTACACTGTCTTTTACTGAAGCTTTAAAACTTTCTTTACTATATAAAAACCGGATATTTTACACACTGAACTATCTTGTTACATAATTTATTTGAACAATTTAACAAAATTTGGTTTTTCATTATTTAAAATTTTAATGTTTTGGTACAGCATTAATTTTGAAAATAATAATATTGATTTAGAGAAAATATATTTAGTATGTAGAATTTATTGTTTTAATTGAAAAAAAAAATGTTTTCAAGTGTTATTTCAAATAGTTTTTGCAAGTGTAGCAAAAGACAAATACAGAGTGTTCCAAAAAACCTTAGACAGGTATTGTTGAATATATTTTTATTTAGCAAGAGAATATAATTCCAGACATTAATATATTTGGAAATTTCCTAATTGTTTGATATTCAATAATTTATTTACATTTAAGTGTAGAGACATTCTTTAACTATTTGTCGAAATAGTGCCAGTTGGAAAATTGATGAAACACATTTTTTAAACCAATATCTGAAGTTAAATGTTTAAATCATGTTTTGAATCTACACTATTGTTTTCAAATTTAATTTAAAAAAAATACTCAATGATTAAATACAAAATTGTCGAATTTTTTGTTGCTGACCCTACAGAGAAAACCTACATAAATTCCCTTAAATTTCATGATTTATTTTTAGTTTAGATTAGTTAACAGTTTTTTTTTTTATAGAAGAGTAGTATTTATTTAAGAGGAGTATTTTTTTATAGCTTTTTTGTAAGAGGGAAAAAAAAAAAAAAACATAAAAAGTTTTGCTTTCTTTTTTCCGAGTAAGCACATCTTAATAAAAATTTTTAAATTCATACGCCATTGAGTTTAAAAAGAAGTAATAATTAAGTAAAATTAAAATGCAAGCAATATAAGATGTGCCCTTTACTCTACAAAAATGTTTAATATCAAACATATTAGATAAATAAGCCATCAAAACAAACATGTTTTGAAACAATACTTACCATAGCACCTTTGTTAGTGAAACAAAAATAATATTTTTTTTAAGAATAATGGATCATTAACGTTAATATATAGCTTTTTTAATCATTTTGGAACTAATATTTTATCTTCATAAAGTAATGAAAATTGTTTAAAAAATTTTTTTTTAACATTTCATCAACATAACCACAATACTTTCATTTCTTTGGTGGGATCTATATATAAATATCCCCTTTAAATTTGTAACTCAGCAAATATTATTAAAATTAAAATAGGGTAAACAATTCCTTCTTATTTTTAAGCTAAGTATATATTTTTGTATATTAAAATCGGAGTCGAATTCTTGATTAGGTCAGAGAGGCATTGCAATGTGACCGCCTGCACAATTCGAATTTCGGAATGAAAATCAAATATTTAACAGTAAAGCGGGAAAATGAAGCGTTATCAATATATAGCTGGCTCTAAAAAGAGACCTTTATTTAAATTTTAAAAAAAATTCAAAGGATTAAAATGAAATCGAGAAAATTAGCATCAATGCAACCAACGATTTGCTTACAAACATTGCTGTAAGCGACTGTGAGGTGACAATGCGTGATTGGTTAGCTTGGCGGAGGAAAAAATAATTCAAGGATTTCACTGGATGAGAGTACGAAAGCATACAGAAAAAGAGTGCGTCATAAAATCGATTGTTATTAAATTATGACCAAATAATATTTGGAGAACTTTATAAAATTAAAAATACTAAGACATTCTGAATCATTTTGTCAAAAGAAAAAATTGCCCCCAAAGTATCGGAACGAACTTGAACGATAAATGAGTTCGGCCAACGGACTATAGCCAGAGGCCCCTGTAAAATGAATTATTAAAAAAATAAACATTACTGCTCCCAACATTTATTTATTTATTGTTATACATACATATGTACAATTTATAATGAACCCTAGTGAAGTTGAAGAAAAGATAACACAAATTAGACAAAGATGCATTGATTGTAGCGTGGACTAATGGGTTTGAATCCCTTTATGTATTTGAATATATGTTTGTAATGTCTATCTGAACTTTCTAATGAAAATAAAAGCCTTGCTATGTATGTTTAACAATAATATGCATGGTACATTTATCATGTTCTGGTAGTTTTGACCATACCTTTTTCTCAATGTACTAATGTAGTTTATGTTGAATGAAGGTTTTTTTTATTAAACATATTATTTTTTTCATATAATGATGAAACAAGATTTTAAGGTATTGCGACAAAAGTTCGATTTAATTATTAAATTCTTCAAAAACACTAAAAAATGCAACAAAATTTTTTATCAATTTACAAGATATGTAATTTATTAGTGAAATAGTTTAAAAATGTGTTAAGATTTATTTTTGTTTTGAAAATTTTGTTTTGCAGAAAAGCCAGAGTTTTTAAAACTCATTAATACGTAGATTATTATGTAGTATAATAATACGCGTACAGTATTATTCAATTCATACGAGCAACTACGCAAAGATCTTTGCATGTTTTCCACTTGCATAAATTTAGATCTGTACTTTAAAAACACTTTTTTTTATTATATTGAGCCAGTTGGAAAGTAAATGATTTTATTAAAAATCCAATGGTGGTGTTTTCTATTAAAGACTAACTTACAGTATTTGTTTGCAATACATAAAATACTTGCAACAAATAGGACTTATTAAATACGTTAACAGAAGGAAAATGTTTATAAATGATTAAGAATTATTTTACAAACAATTGTTTTTTTAAAAATTGTTTTGATCTTATTGAAGTCATAGTTTATGAAAAGAGCTAGAATAAATTGTACATGGCCAAACGTCTACGACATTACAGAATGCTGGCAAAGCAATCAAACAGGTGACCGTATTCACAAAAGTCTGATAAAAAAAAAAACTTGTTTTAAGATCAGAGTTATAATTGTTTATTTTATACTTAAATTATCATCGGATTATTCAAAAAAAGTAAAACGAGTGATTCTTTTTGTCATTTTTAATATTCTTTCTCAAATATAGTTTGGAAAGTACTTAAAACAGCATATTTTTCAGAAACAATGCAATATTGTTTATTCACCATTAAATAAAATTCATGTTTATCAAGTACATATACTTTTTACTGAAGATGCAGAAATAGACTTTAACAAGTGTAAAACTTTCCTCATCATAAGCTATGTTTTAAAATAAAATCGTAAAAGTAAACTTTGAAATTATCTTCGAAAGGTTAAACTTTAATTCTTCTTATAAGAAATAGGATATATTTCTGCTAGAGTGTTTTTATTCTTCGTTGTCAAGATCATATCAAACGATCGTTTGGCATCGAACAGTGACGTCAGAAAAAGAAACGAAAGGTTTGAAAAGAAGAAGAAAAGTTTCCAGACAACTGGAGATCGTTTTCTTTTTATCATACTTCTTGTTTGGTATCGTTTGCGACAAAAATGGCTGGACTTAAGAAAACGTTGAGCTTTTGAAAAGTTGCTGACAGGTGACCGTATTCACAAAACAACTATTGGAAGATACCTAGGGACCATCTACTAAAAACAGAATCACATGTTATGAATGATCTTTTTAGAAATAAGGTTTTTCTGTTAAAAAAGATCATGCAGAAGTTTTAAAGTTTCAGTAGGAAATTTAAACATGGAGTTGGTTTTTTATATGACATTATTTTTCTCCGATATTGCTAAACTTTGAAATATTTATTATTGTACCATTAATTGCCTCTCAATAAATATAAAATGCTGTTTTTCGTGTCCTTTGTTTTTTTTCTTTTTACTTAGGAGTAAAAGAAAATATTGAATGTTATAAAAAGTAATTTAAGTTCGTCGATTGTGTTTCATGTTAGCAACTGTGCTTCATATTAACAATACAAAACACTTAGAAAATACGAAAAACCTTATCTTAAACACCATTATTTTTTTAATAATATTCAGCAACAACAAAAAAGCGCTGAATAATGTATTTCCCGTTGACTCGATAAGAAGATATCTAAGTTTACTGATTGGGTTACAGTTGATCCTAAGTTGATCTGAGGGTAATGTTGATCGTGAAAAGCAAAGTAGGTGACGAGCATGAAGCGATTTAGTTCCTCCAACTTTATTCGCTTCATCTTAGACCACCATAGTTAGGGATAATAGGAGAGACACCAACAGAGGTTTCCCGCGCTTTTGGAGTTATGAAAAAGCGCGGGAAATCTCTTTACGTGGTTACCAGGGACTAATATAGGGTCTAAATAGGGACTAATGGTTACATTACATAAGAGAAGAAAAAAACATCCCCAAAACCGGCACTATATTAACGACCTGTACTCACATTCCGGCAAACATCATTTTTCTATCTAGTTTTTTAGTTTATCAACACAGAATTTCAATTGAAAATAACGATTTATGTCCAAAAATATATTTAGGCTGAATATTAAAAATAAATAAATAATAAAAAAATACTTTTTCTATTCTGCTATTATATCAATTATCTGATGTTTTTTTTACATCCATTTCAGCAAAATAAAATTTATTTCAGCTATTTTAATCATAAATTTTTATTTTAATTAAAGTAGTAGTTTCAAAAATAGTTACAAGTTTTTAATAATTATAATTATTACTATCTCTTATAACTATGTGATATATTTCAATAAATATATTTGTAATTTTATTAAAATTTTCAATCCACATTTAATTTCTATCGAAAGTCTTTTACAAGAAATCTTTTTACCACATATTTATTTTAAAAGTAATTAAAAGTAATTTATAAAATGTGAATCATCATTGTTTCACAATAGTCCATTGCTGTTATAGAAAGGATTTAAGTTATCACCTATATAGGCAAAGACATGAGATTTAATTTAAAATATGAGCAGTTTCATATATTATTTCGAATTTAGTTCTTTGTTCATTATAGGAAATATTTCAGCGAATTCAAATATTTCTTTCTCTTTTCCGTGTAACTATTATTTCATGTTTTCTATTAAAAAAAATTTAAAAACAAAATTATCGTTACATTTATAGGCAAATAAAATTTTTTTTTTTGGTAAAAACAATCATAAAATAAATAGTAAATAAATTGAATTTCTTAACCTTTTCGTAAACCGGAATTTTTCCTATTTTTACTGGAAAAAAATGTAACGTAATTATAATTGTAACTGAATTGAAATTTTTTTTTACATTATTATTATTTAATAGGGAGAATATATCTTAACATGCAAAATAATAGTTATATGCACATCATTTATCTTATAAAAAAATTTGACAACTCTTTAATGTAACAATTTGAAACGTGAAAAATTTAAGTTAATTTCAATTTTTTCCTTGAGAGGTTTAGATTTTGTTTATCAACGTTAAACATATTTTGCGTTTAAAGCTCAGAAAATCTCTTTATTTACTATGTTAAATCCAGTGTTTAGTAGTTAATAAGTGTTCAATAAAACAAAAGCTTCTAGCTTAGCTATATGGGCACTAGCTACAATAAGCAAATTCCGGTTAAAATATAGAGTTAGAAAATGCATGAATTTTTAGCAATAAATTTTGATAAAGGAAAATTTGCCTTTGTGAATAATAGTTTTCATTCATGTAAAGTAACAGGAGAATAGGAACATTTTTGCCAATATTTAAATATTAATTCATTTAAAAGAAAAATTTGAAATATTTTCATCTCATCTATTGCAAATAATAAAATAAGAGCACTTAGCAATGTTTTTTCTGTTATGATAAAATCTAAAATAACGATTGATTTATCCATGCATAGATGGTAAAAACTTAGTTGCCTGTCTATCCAACCTATTAAGCCTACCAGCTGCATTTAAAACATCATATTAAGTAAGAATTTTTTTTAAAAAAACGTAAACTTAAGCATAAATTATAAATATTTCTGAATATGTACTTAAAAATAATTATTTTCACAACTTTGTAGACCCAGGTAGTATACGGTCGAGCAAGTATGTCAAGCTGTCGTAATTTGCTTACCGTATCTCTCATTTTTTCATTGCTACAAAAGAAGAAAAAAAACCTCAGTGAATAATTTTTTTTTCCTATTTTGAACGTTGAAACTTTATACTTTATGTTTCTAACTGTTTACATTTAATACCCGTCACACCAAAAAAATAGTTTTTTTCTGACTTTATTTACCTGAGTTATATTTTTTTATTAGTGCAAGTAATAATATAAATTTTAAAAAAAAGTCGTGAAAATGAGAAAAATTCTGCTATAACTCCATCCTTTCTAAGCAAGCACAAAGCTATTAAAATTACGTTATCAAATCCTTTAATAATATAAATTTTCTTTTGAACTTATAAATTTTTTACTGTGTGTGATTTATTAAAAAATATAAACAACGATAGTTTAGTTAATAAATTTGTAATTAACTCTTGTTTTATTCTTATTTTCTTTATCATTTTTAATTTATTCTTATTTTTTGAATACTATTGGTTAAAACACTCCTTTTTCCTGAAAAAAAAAATTGCTTTAGCAAGTTTCTTAATTTACAAACATACCACATATCACGTTCTTCTCTCAAACTCTTAGAAGCTAGAAACTAATATGTGTTTTGATTTTCCTTCAACTTTTGTTCTCTTTTAAAATGGCTCCTGATACGTGTAACGCATAATTATCTTTTACATAATTAATGTGTTTTAGTTGCAAATGATTCATAAAATGCATTCAGATCCAAATGATCATGTTATTTTGCTCTTGTAACAAATTAAAAAAAACAGACCTCCGAAAAAAAACAGACCTCCTTATTGAAGCTATATAAAATAGATAAAGAAAATCACTATTTTTGCATTTCTTTAAATACAGAAATACAGTCATTCAGTATTCATGCTATTCAATTATTTTTATTTCGCAGTTGACTTATAACTTATTCATATGAGGAGAGTCATAAAGATATAAAACTTTAAACTTGACAAAAGTTTACCATATATATATATATATATATATATATATATATATATATATATATATATATATATATATATATATATATATATATATATATATATATATATATATATATATATATATATATATTTATATATATATATATATATTTATATATATATATATATATTTATATATATATATATATATATATTTATATATATATATATATATATGTATATATATATATATATATATATATATATATATATATATATATATATATATATAACCTGTATAAAGAATTTTTTACAGACCTTAAATGTTAAATAATTCACAATATTTTGTATTTAAAATTATTATTTAATATTACCGATGTATATGATTAGCTTGAGGTATTGATTAATCAAATGGTTTAAAGTTCAAATTAATTAGTGAAAATATCTGTTCAAATTGAAAATAATATTTTGAAGCCTTTGTTGCTTGTTTTAAAGCCTTATAATATTGACAATAGAAATAACTCCAAACTAAAAGCATTAATATTCATTTGAAAGGGGAAAAAATATATCCTATCATTTATTCCAGCATTGCACACGTCAAAATACGGTCAATTTTAATAGCTCAGCTATGAATATTTATATGGATTTATTTAGTTGATGAAATGGAGATGCGGTCTTTGAATATTTCCGCTTAAAGCTTGAAGCAAACAAAAGAAATAATAAATTAAATGATAGAAAAGATCGATAACCTCGTAATGAAATTGGATGCCGTTTCATCAATTTGGTAACAGAACACGAAAGAAAATGTAATGATGACAAATTTTAGAAAAATCAAATAAAATGCTCGTTAAATAGCAAAAAAAGAACGATGTTTTTGTTGTTGAATGCATTGATATAGTAGAGAAGGAGATAAACTATATGGAAATAAATAAAAGTCATATGAATGATTCTTTTGATATATTATCATAGAAAATTGAATTTGAGACAATAATATTACATAATAGTTTCATACTTTTTATTTTAATTTATTTTTATAAATCTGAAAATATATATCGTGCATTTGTGACGCAAATAAAAAGTTCTATTCTGTAAATTATTGAAAACTATTACATCTGTTTTTTTTTTTTGGGGGGGGGGATAAAAAAAATAATTCAGCATTATGTTCAGCAAGTTGCGATTATTTATAAGAAAACACGTCTAGTAAATAAATGGTAATGCATAATAAGTTTTCAAAATTTAGTAAGTTCAATAATTTTATAAAAAAAAAATTAAAAATAAGTACAGCAATATTTGGATTTAGTTAGATACAATGAGGGAAGTTAGATCTGTTTTCTATCAGTGGCTATGAATAACAGTTTATAGTTTAGGATCATTTGCGTTACTTTTGCCTACAATAATGTGTCATAAGGGTTGAAATCAGGAGAACAGTTAGGTTATGATGATTCATAAATTCTCAATAACGCTATGATTATGTTCATGCAAATAGAAAAGTTTTAAAACATCATTGTGGGGCATGACTTCCTGAATGTTAATTTTGAGTTCAGCAATATTTTTGGGATTATTACTTGCGTAACTTTCACCCGCAATAATGTGTCATGTCATGAGGGTTGAATTCTGGATCATAAAAGGATGATGATGTGCATGCAAATAGAAAAATATTGAAAAGTCATTGTGTAGCATGACCTGCTGAATGACGATTTTGAGTTCAGCAATGTTTGGAGGATTATTATTTGCCTAGCTTTTGCTCGCAAAAATGTGTTATGAGGGTGTAATTCAGGAGAATAAAAAGGTCTCGATGGTTGTTTAACTACCAGTAAGGCTATGATGAAGCGAATGCAAATAGAAAAAGATTTAAACATTGCTATTTACCATGACCTCCTGAATGTAAATTGTTAATTAAGAAATACTTTTGGGATTATTTGCAAAATTTTGCCCACAATTATGTGTCATGAAGGTAATTTCAGGAGAATTAAAGTGTCTTGATGATTGATTTAGACTCAGTAACGCTATGAGGATGAGCTTGCAAATAGAGAAATGTTGTAAAATCGCTTGTGTACCATGACCTCCTGAATGGCAGTTTGAATTCAGCGATGACCTTGCAGAACTTTTTCGCACAATATTTTTCCACGAGGATTTAAATCTTGAAATCAGAAGAATAGTAATGCCTTTATGATTGATATATTTTCAGTAACACTATGTTGAGGCGCTTGCAAATGGCAAAGTGTTGAAATATTGTTGATTGGCGTGACCTTCTGAATGGCTATTTTGAGTTCAGCAATGTTTTTGGGATTATTTGCGTAACTTTCCCCACAATAATATGTCATGAGGGTTGAAACCAGTAGAATAATACCTTTATGATTTATAAAAGCTCAGAAGCGCTGCTTTTCATGATTTTTACTGAAAAATGAACAACAACAATATTAGTAGGTGAGCTTGAAGGAAAATTCCCTAAATGCCTTGATTTATCAAACGAATTTAAACTGAATCTTTGTTGTTAGAAAGTTATGTTGTCTGTTGTTAATATGTATTTTTAATGTATTTCTGGTCGGTTTTAACGGTTTGTTTCAGTGCTTTATCAGTGTTTCTTTTTTGTTTTTTTTTGGTTCCCCGGTCCCTTGAACTACCTTGTTATCCTATTTTTACCTTTTACTAAAAACAGTAAATAAGTAATTTAAATAATATGGTACCAATAATTAAACTGTTAAAAAAGACAAATAACCATATCGGTACTAGTAAAAGTATCAATTGCAAAACATAGAACTAAGATAAAGCATAATTAAAGGTTTATTTATGAGATGAGAAAGGTAAATCGTAATTTCTTATTTATTTTCATTATTTATATACATTGTTTTTTAATTTTAGAGCTATTGTTTTTTTAATATAGAAAATTATACTGAATGAAAAGTAGTTTGCAATGTAAGCTTCTATTTTAGTAATTTTATTTATTTTTTATTTTTATTTTTAATAATGAAAGCTTTTCCAATGATAAAATGCTTACTATTTAGAAAAAAAAATTAATTACTTTTCATCAATTGAATCAATTAAATGATTAAATTTTCATTACAAAAGTGTAATTTTACCATAAATATATTTCTCGAGAAATATTTAACAAGTTTATTTTTACTTCATTTTGTCAGTAAAAACGTAAATAGATTGCGTGATACTAGCCATTAAATCACACAAATGTTTACGCTATTATAAAATTAAATAAGAATATGCAAAAGATCATCATTGAAAACTTAAATTTCCCAGAACAGATAAACTTTATAATCATGAACGGAAGGTTTTAAATGTATAAAATTAGTTGTGATAGGATATGGATAAAAATTTAAGAAGAGCTATTAGTATATTATTAATATCTCTCTGAAATTAGTATAAGTTAATCTAATTTTACAAATAGAAGCTAATGCTTATCTTTTCAAGAATACTATATCCATTATAGCAAACTATATCCAATACTATATCCATTATAGCACTATTTATCGCAAAGAATTAATCTACAGCTATCTCAAAATACTAAACTAAAAAAAATTTTATTAAAAGAAAGTGCACGTGTCTGATTCCAAAAATCTAATTTTACGTGTCTGATTCAACAAAAATTTTGGCAAATTCACCATACTTGTATGGTAAAGTCATTTCCGTTGAAAGAAACCACAATTCTAAGAATTAAACCAAAATATAAGGTATTTAAACCATTCATATGACAATTTAATAATGACCACACAAGATTACTTATGTGTGAGTAACAATAAATAAATAGATGCATCCAGGATTTCGTCGGAATTTGAACTCGCTACATATACGCTTCAGTTCTAGGATGTTGAAACAGCCCTAATGTAATAATTTTATTTACCTTAATGTAGTATTCATTTAGTAAAAGTTAAACTACTGATTTAGTTCAGCCTTGTCCAGGTATGTTTTTGCATTCCAGGTATGCTTTTGCTTGCCAGGTATGCAAATGCATGCTTTTAATAATTTTAAATGTTGATGGATGTCAACTTACATGCTACATAGGGATAAAAACAGATATCTGACACGAAACAAAGTACTAGAGTTTTATAAATGAAATTGAGGTTATCAAAATAAACATTTTTGAGTCATCTCATACTATACTAGAACTGTTTTATAAATGATTAGCAAATAAACCATGCAAGCTTGAATTAATGTTAAATTTAACTTTGATAGTTTATGCGCTATGAGGTTCACATTGAGTTTGTATAAATAACCCTTTTTTTATCAAGATTGAATCTGCCTTTGCAAAACAAAGCAAGAGAAACCTTCTTATATCGAGAATGAATGTTCATTAGAAAATCAAGCTTTCTCAAGCTGAGGATAAATTCACCATCTCAAAGCTTATTTTTGACATTCACTGGAACAAAGTTTATTTGCACAGGCTTTTATATATTTTCTTTGACACTTTAAAAGTGATATTTGACCTGATAATTATGTTTTCAACGCAAACAAAATGTTGCATTTGAAGGCCTGGACGAAACTAGAATGAGAAAAAGGCCAAAAACAAGACTTACATTACCTATAAAAAAAAGCTGAATTTTTTTTTAATAAAAGATTTTGAATGCCCTTATTCAATCTTCAAGTAACCAAATTATAACTTAGAACCTGCAAATTTTTCTAGTAAGTTTAAAAAGATTAATTTGTCAACATTTCTGTCGTTACTAAAAACATAAATAAGTAACTAAATAAAAATACCACGTCTGCCGTAAGGTTACCTGCTATTTGGGTTACAGCCTAACAATCATTCTTAAATGTTTAAGCTCCTAAAAAGTAAATAAATAAATAAAGAATATTCAAATACAAAAGGCTTAATCGATTAGCACATATCTTGAAGATTTTTAAAAGTAGAAACATAAATTATATACATTTTGAAAATAAATATAACCTTAATCTTCTTGGATATTATTCCTCAGTAATTGACTGGCTGATTGAAATTGTAGTCTCTAATTTCTTGTTTTGAAATGTTGGACTTTTATTTTAAATTTAAGTAGAGATTGAGACTCTTTAATTTAGTAAAAGAGGTCCGTACTGTAACTAATTTAAGACATATTCTAAGGTTGACGAAACGTAACAATGAATTAATTTTTCAAAAGGCTTATTTATAGCTTAATATCCTTCTGAGATCTTTTGTTTTTCTTAAAACTTTCTCACTATACGCATCTTTGAAGAGACACTATCCGGGATATTTTATAATTCTGGAATTCTTGTAAATCACTTCTAGGTCTAGTATTTAAATTTTGGTAAGGAAAAAGATACTAGATACTAATATTTAGTTATAAAAAAAAATAAAATGGCATTTCACATATCTCTAAAGTGAAAAGTATCCTAAGATAATACATTGCAATGTAAAAAGAAAATAGTAAATAAACAACGTAGAAACATTGCAAAAGAATTGAGATTAATATCCCTAACAATAATTTATTTTTAATTTCCTTTAAAATTAAATATAAATAATGATAATAATTAACAATGATTGATCTTCAAAATGTCTTTCTCTGTTTCATTTTTCTTTTTAAATAAACACCCAAATTTCCATACCCGAGCAAAAGTTTGGTAATAATAAAGAAAGATGTTTTCAAGATGTTTTTGTATAATTTTTTTAAATGCAAAAACCATTTGAAACCTGTTGTATATTTAAATGTAAGTGTTAATTTGTAATAAAATTATCATGTATTTCATGAAATATTTGCAGAAATTTAAAAAGAATCGCCTGTTTATCACTAACATAAAAGATGATATTTTGTTAACATACTATAATTTTTTAAGTAAAAAATGAACGTCCATTTGTCGTAAATTTCATATTTATATTAAAACAATTTATGCAAATGTTTGTTTAAAAATGTTTGTTATAAACCAAAATCTGCTTATTTCAGAGCATATGTTTTCATCAGAGCATATCCACTTTTATATGGGAGGAGAGTTTGCGAGTTTTTTGTAATTTTTTTGCAATGCCAAAATCATTTGAAACTTGTTTTGTTATAAATAGCAAACGTCAATATTTTAGAAAAGATATCATTATTGAAAGAAAGTTTTTTTTAAAAAAATAATCTTTTATAGTGCAAAACATGCTACGATATTGCTATCAAAATGTCGAATTTTTCGCGAAAATTTCATTAATTTTTGCAATACAAAAATCATTTTGAAACTTATTTTTTATTAAAATGTGAGTTTCGATTTCTAAAATATTACCCATATAGAAATACCATATTTATAAAATGTATTTTTAGAAATGTTTGTTTAGTTCGATTTTTTCTATGTTTAGAACAGTATATCGCTAGCATAAGAGTGAACACTTGGCGATTTTTATGATTTCATGCTGGGTAAAAATCATTTGAATTTTATTGTGCACTCAAAATTTAACGCCAATTCGTTAAAAAACCATTTTTGTTGAAATATTTTTATTGAATTTTTAAAAAAAAAATTTTGGAAACCTAAATCTGATTTTTCAGAGCATATACCATAGCTTGTTTAATTCAGAAAAATGCTATTACCAAGGAGGAAAAATTTTGCATTTTACTACATAATTTGAGACGTGACATTCATTTGAATTTCAAATTATATTAAGAAGTGAGTTTCAATTTATAAGAAAATACCCATACATGTCAAAATTCATTGATGGAAAGTTTTTTGACAGAGATTGTCTTGCCCATTACCTGCTAAATTTAGAACATATATATCGTAAACATAAAGACGGACATTATGTGATTGTTTTATACTTTTTATTAAAATATGCGGAAATCATTTGAAATTTGTTTCGTTTTAAATGTGTGAGCATCAATTTGCAAGACGAAACCAAGTTAAAGATACCTATAACAAAATTTTTGAAAAAGCTTGTTCACCAAAGTTCAACACCTGCTGATTTTGGAGTTAATATACCGCTGATATTAAAGAACGGAATTTGTTAACTCTTTTTTAAACTCACAACCGAAATATTTTCAAACTTATTGTATTTTCTAAAAGTGAACCTGAATATTTTTAATAAAATGCCCTTATATGACATTTTTTTTAAATATTTTTCGGCAGTTCAAAAATCATTTGTATCTTAATTTACATTAAAAAGTAAATTTCAATTTGTAAGGAAACACCTAATATGATAAGAAAGATCTATAATTTTTTTTAAGCTACGTTTTTTATATGCTACGTTCAAGGCCTATATGTTCCATATCTGCTATGCTCAGAACATATACATCACTAATGAATACGAATGTGTTTTATTTTATTGCATCGCAGAAATCATTTGAAACCTCTTTTACATTAAAAGTGAGCGTAATTTTAAAAAAATATACCCATATATTTCTAGAATCATCTAGAAAGTTTTTTTTTTCAAAAAAACTTATTTTGTCCGTATAATGCTAACTTCGAGGAATATATATTATACATAGTTAAAGAAAAACGCTCTAAACTAAAGCTGCCTCCTCTTAAAATTTTCATATCAGGAAATATTTGAGTATGACCTTTGTTGCTGAAAATACAAGTTTCTTCTAACAGCAAACTATGTTCCATGAATAAATATTTGTTTGTTTCAGCTTTGTAAGAAACTTTTATCTATCTGAAAATGAAATTTCTTTAAAAAGTTTTATATGTTTGAGCCACAAAATAGAATCAAGAATATCTCACTACATTGCAAAAACCTAGTAGACATCAAAAATAGAAGAGCAAATAAAATTTGAAAGGGAAGCAAATATTTGTCTCCTTTGAGAGTATTTGTTACACTGTAGAATTCAAATCGAAAACAAGAAGCAATCTATTATAGAAAAGATAGAAATTTAGAATATAAAAATCTTTACAAAAGTTAATATTTACTTTTTAAATATTGGATGATACATTCATGTTAAATATGCTTATAATTTTAATTTCTTTTATCAACTATTTTAACCTCAACAGGAAAATTTAACAGAAAATTCACATTTCCTTTTTTTTTTTCAATTATTATTCCTATTATGCATTTTTTTAATTATTGAAATTTAAAAAATATCTTTAAGTTAAAAGTTACATTTTTATAATGAAATTAATTTAACATCTTTAAGTTTAAATTAACATCTTTAAGTTTAGTGCTTCTTTCTTCAAAAATATGTTTAAATCGTATCATATGTTCATTGGTTAAAATTCGAATAAACACAATATTTGAAATGATTAAGCATTTTAAAGATAATTCATATTGATTGTTTGTTATTCCTTTTTTTAACATTATAAGAATTTTTCAGGAAAAAGAAAACAATTCCCAACATATTTAATCATTGCATTAAATGACCATTAAATTATTCCGTTCTTTTAAAATTCGAATTATTCCATTAAATTATTCCGAATTTTAAGTTCTCAATTTTGCTTAAATTTGATTAATTAATAGAATAGTTCCTATATAGCTGAATGTGGAAATACTTAAGCTGGCATTTTTTTTTTTTATATAAAGTGCGGTTTGGGCCCAATATGAACACCTGAAGTTAGCTGGTTTCCCTGAGGTGAGCTTTAGTCACCATCTTTAAATTACAGAAACGAAGATGAAGAACAAAAAGGTTACAAACTTAAGCCTCTATAAATCGATTAATGAAGTATTATTTCCTATATATATATATATATATATATATATATATATATATATATATATATATATATATATATATACAGAGAGAGATATAGATAGATAGATAGATATCTAAACAATTTCAATTTTATAAACTATTGTGCACAGTACTTTAAAATGGGAGCAATTTCTTCTCCTCCTTTCTCTAACAGCAAACTGACAAGTCATTTTATATTTATTAATTACTTCAATAATCTCCTACCGAATTTGATTTCTGAACTCTAATAAACTTATTATAGTTTTAAAATTAATAGGAATGTATTCATGAAACGAAATTTGAAAATTAATCCTCACGTCCCACATAGTTACAAACAACCGAGGAACCGGAGAACTAGAACAACACTATTTGGACCACAATAATGGAATTTGTTTAGCTTGTTTCCAACAGTTTAGAAGTGCCTCCATCTAAATAAAGCTTTCAATTTCAAAGATTTATTCAAAATTAATCTTCACTTTTCCGATTTGACTTATTACGTATGTACTAGAAATACGACTTCATCCTTTGAATATTTTATTCTAAATCATTTTTCCATTCATTTGCCTTTTTCGTTCCAAAATGCTTTTTTGTATTTTATGAAAATAGAAGCAAAAGAGTATGTACGGTTTTTAAACATATTATTTAAAAGAAAAAAAAAATATTATATATGATTAATCTTTAAAACTTTACATCTCTTCAAACAAAACCATTTTGCTAAATGGGAGTATTTGTTATTTATGATCTATTTTTTATAAGACGAAACCCTTTTAACAACGAAACACAATTCAGTACTTATAGATAACGTATTTTTATGCATTTTTTTTTTTTACCCATAATGATTTTTGCATGTAAAAATATTTTGCAGAAATAAAGAACCACTAGAAATAAATTAGATCTTCTTGTTATAAGTATGAATTGGAGATAATAAAGCTAAATTAGCTATTCGTAAAAAAAACTTTTTTTATAGAAAAACACTATTCCGTGTAAAAACGATTAAGTTTTCAAACTTTTTCAATAAAAGAAAATCTTTTTAAGAAAATAAGTAATAAAATTACAGTTCATTACATTTAAATTCATTTTTTTAATACAAGTAAAGAATATTTGTTCAATTAATATTGAAAAATTAACATTAAAGATTCCAAACTTAGGATTGCTCTTCTGGCCAAAATATAGGGACCATGTTTCCCAGATTGTGGATACCCCCTATATTTTTAGGGTCAGTTATTTTGATCATATATTTTTGGGGTCAAAAATCCAAATCCGTTGAAAAAAAAAGAAAAGCATACTCTGAGAAATTACATTTTTGTGTCTGATACCGTAACTTAAAATATCGTCTGCTAATTAATTAGCATATTTGAAGTCACCCCATCAAAGCATTGCAGTTGAGTCCTAGAACGTGTTGATCCGACCATAAGATCATAAGTAATTCAGGACGGTTCAAATTTTTTTTGTTTTTTTATGTACTGAATATGACATTACTTCGTTACAAGTACACGAGAGATTATAAAAACAAAAATACAAAAAAAAAAAAAAAAAAAAACAATAATAATGTTTTTAAAACTCTTCTTTTTATTATAATTTTAACAAAGGCTAGAAAAAACACTAAGCAAGAATAGTGCTTCTCAAATTCTTTGATGAAATTATTTTGTTTAACTTCTATTACTTATGAATTAAGTTTAATTACAATAGATTTCATTTTTATATGTACATAATGCCATTCATTATTTTTCTTGTATTTCTCTGCATTTTTCAGTTTAATTTATTATTTTTTTAAATTAACACGATTACTTTAACACGATTACAAGTTCATCTTTTGTAATGTATTGTGTTAGTCGGATGCTCAATTGGCATTT
Organism: Parasteatoda lunata; assembly: GCA_949128135.1. NCBI lineage: Eukaryota > Metazoa > Arthropoda > Arachnida > Araneae > Theridiidae > Parasteatoda > Parasteatoda lunata. Next base: position 17,128,428 of record OX421980.1, on the reverse strand, counting down.
CGTAAACGTGATATTAAAACATTTGTGATCTTATGATCATTTTATGTTTTATAATAAGAGCAAACAACACACGCAAAACACACGTTGCACGCGAGTTTCTACTCCATTTTTTATGCATTTTTTTAATCATTTCGTTCACTAAAGGTATCAAACACAATCCTTACTCCAGACGTTTTTTGAAGCTAGCTGGCTAAATATTTTCAACATTTATATTTAAAAAGTTATTAAATAACAAAATTGAAAACTCTGTGTTCCATAAAACTACTTACGAATCAAAACTGCTTAATTTTTATATTACAGATAGGCTCAAAATTCTAAAACAACAAATTATTTTCTTTTTGGTTTTGTCAGAAGTAATTAATTTCAGACTATTTTATTATATTTTAAAAGCAACGAAAAAACAAATCTAAAATCTTGAAACTTTTTTCGAAATAACTGATGCTTCTCATAAAGTAAATAAAGCAGAAATATATTTAGCTGATCCAATTTTCTTAAATAAACAATTGATTCAATTCGACGACAAAAGGTCACATTTCCTAGACATGATGGCAAACAAAGCAATTTTGAAATCCCACCAAAGAATTTGTTTCAATATCCAACACAAAGTATGCTTCCGACTTAAATTCTTGTCTCTTTGCCTCATAAATGATACAAAGTTTTAGAAAAAATATTCAAAACTGCTTTTTCACTGAAGGTTAAATATAAATTTACCAAACGTTATCTCAAATATTCAAGGTTTTTCACACTTTTGTTGTTTTTCATGCTTTATCTTTATGCAGCTGAAAAGAATAAAACGAATTTAAAAAAAAAAAAAAAAAAACATTTTATTAAAGATATGTATATTGTATCAGGAAACGAATATCCAACAATAAACACATAAAATAATTGAAAACAAAAACATGCAAGCTGTAAAACTCATTAAGTTTTATTAATTGCAATTAAGTTATAAAAAATATACAGTGACTAAAAGAAATTGTAACAACATTTTAGGAAAGTGTTGATTTTCGTGCTTATCAACAAGTAGCTGAAAAGAATATTTTAAATTGAATAAAAATGTTTCTTGAGACATGTTGTTTTCAATATTATCTGTAATGTGTCCGGAAACGAATATCCAATAATAAATGCATACAATAATTGAAAAAAATCAGCACGCTGTATTTATTCTTCTTTAGATACTAAAAACATACAGTATGTCTCAAAAGATAAACTACAACAAACTTTTTGAAGAATATGAACTTTCGTGTTTTGTCATTATGCGACTGAAACAAATATGTTACATTTTTAAAACAAAAATGTTTTTTTATACAGGTATGATGAATTACGAAACGAATATCCAACAATAAACGCATACTATAACTGAAAAAAAAAATGATCACGCTGTATTTATTCTCCTTCAGATATGAAAAATAAGCAATATGTCTCAAAAAGAAAAACTACAACAAACTTTTAGGAGAGTATGGACTTTCGAGCTTTGTCCTTATGTGACTGAAACGAATATGTAATTATTATTTTTTTAAAAAACAGTTTTTTTAAACAATTCGTTTCTTGTTTCATCAAGAAACACTGGATATTCGTTTCTTGATGAATCAAGAAACGAATATCCAACAATGAATGTATACATTAATTGAAAAAAATCAACACATTGCATTTATTCTCCTAGATGTAAAAATTATGCATCAACTAGTATAAAATTAAAATAATTTTTTTAAAAGAGTATGGAGCTCTTTTGATTCTGCGAAGATGAAAATATTAACTTTTTATAACATTCGCATAAGAGAAACAAGAGAACAGTAGCATTTTCCAATTTGAAAATTTTTTAAACCGTTTACCTAGCAGTGATAAAGAGAACGCACTTTCTTGAACAAGGGTATCATGATCATAAAGAATAGAAGTGGTATTTTAAAGTATTAAGAATTTCTGAAAAATTTGGTTTAAAAACAGAATTTGAATCAATAAAAAAAAATAGATGGCGTTATGCTTGTACTTTTTTTTAAGCCGCGTAAAAAATTTATTAGAAACGTGATTCTATGGTTTTCGACCCACATTTGAAGTAACAATTTAATAAATATGTTTGTTCTAAAAAATATTTCCTAATTATGCTTCTAAATCTTAATTACCTTAGCACTAAATGGCTTAATTTTTAAAAAAAACTGCTTGTAATGTTAGATTTTAACTGCCTCTCTTCCGAGGAATCACTTTCAAAATTATTTTGAAATGTCTAGGGAATGAACGGGTTTGCAAGTTTAGTTAGTTCTGTACAATTTGATTTCTAAATAAAAAGGAAAACACATTCTGAGACTGTAGGATATTAAGATTTATGATTATTTAGATACTTATTAATAAGTTTTTAATAAAAATTCTAAAAGTGAGTATTAAAATTTTTATTTATGAAATACTTGTATTTTTTCTTATTATTCTACATTGCAGTTTTTAGTAAGAAGTGAACAAATATCGGCAGCTAAACTACCAAAAAAGGTATAGAAATAATTTCGTTTTAAACTTCTAATTATATTCTCGTATTTGAAAATAAATAATTTTAGATAAAAATGTTTTTTGTTTAATTATGGTATTTTGCAAATATTCTTAATGGTTTTGTTAATTCATTATTTTAAAAGCACGCAAAATGAATTTAAAATTTACAAAAAGTTTAGCATACTATATTAAAAGGATTGTTAGATATTATAAAAAATTTTATGACAAATTTTATACTAAAAATAATTTAAATTTTACTTTGATTTTCATATGCTTTCAAATTAAACTGCAAAAATTTTGTCTTATTTATATTCTTAATTATACTTTTCCATTCAACAAAAAAAATTTAATGTTTAAAACTGTCATAAAAGAGTTTAGTTCTTAAAAGTAAAAATCTTGCGTCAGGTTTCCATAGAAAGGAAGCATTTAATTTTCATTTGATATTGATTTATTTTCAAAAAAAATTTATCACAATTCTTTTTAAATAATGATTACATTTTTCTCGAATATGCAACTTCCTTATTAAACAGAATAACAAATATTACTTTTAAATAATTCATAAATAAATAAAAAAACTAATATTAAAATAAATTTTTCCCAAAGCTTGAGAAAAATAAATTTCGTAAAAAGAATGTTAGAAATAGTGGTTAATCTTTGTTACACTGGATGGATGAATATAAATAAAATGCATTCCAAAAAAAAATTAATTAAATTCTGAAGTCAGGGAAGCAAAAATCACTCGTATTTTACATGGTAAAAATAATTTTTGCTATAAAATTCTTCTTATGTTGATATATTGAAGAATCATGCACGGAGAAAAACATTCTGGTAAAATTACAGTATTGTATGGTATTGTACAGTATTGTATGGTAATTGCACTTCTGATAAAAAAAAAACATGATTTCAATTAATGTTATATGTTTATATATGGTAAAACATATGGTAATGGTTAACCTGAAATTCGAATTTTCCAAATTATAGTTCATATTAATAAACATTTAGTAAAAAATACAAAACACAAAAAGAGAACCAAATAAATGGCATTAACGTCATGCTCTAAGGCATCATGATACAGTAACCATCACATTTGCCTTATATACCAATTATAATATTACTATACTTATTAAGTTTAGTATTACGTTTAAATTTAGTATTAAACGTTTAAGTTTAGTATTTAGTATTTAAGTTTAGTATTAAGTTTAGTATTACGTTTTCTAAAATCTTTATTTATTGTTAATTTTACCATAATCATTACCAAACCGCTGCTGCAAAAATTAATAATAGCTAGAGCCAATTGAGAAAGAACTACGGTACATTTTACCATATTCTGGTAGTTTTAGTACCAGAATATGGTAAAGTGTACCGTAACTTTTCTCTCAATGTGACATAAAAAATATTTCTTAAGGAATCAATACTTCAGTTAAAAAATGAATTCGTAAAATATTCTACAATTCCTTTTTGTTTCTTTTATCCATACGAAGAAATTCAGTTACGCCGTAAGCGTTCAATTAGCTGTGTTGATATTTAAATTAATACAAAAAGTGTATTTATATCCATGGAATTTATTAATTAAAACAGAAAGAAAAAATATGTAATAATGAATTTTCTTGGAAATATGTATTCAGCAATCTTTACAGTGCGAGGAAAAAACTGGACCATTAGGAATAAGTTTGACCTAATTATCGTTCTAGGACTTCACGTTCTAGGACTCAAAGCTTTGAGGGGGTGAATTAAATATGCTATTTAATTAGTACAGATGATGTTTAAAGTTACGAAATCAGACACGAAAACCTTCTTTTTACGACAGATTCGAACTTCTGACATTCAAAATATTAGGGGTAATCGAAATATGGGAAATATGATTTCAATGGTTTGGTTAGGGAAGCAATGTAATATTCGTAATTTTACTTTTTGTGTAATTTTCCATGTCTCGAGAACTGTTAAAGTGAATTGAAAAGATTTCGCAATCATAATATTCATTTTTCCAAAGATGAAAAAATAACTTTTAGTAAATATTAAATTACTGTTTTATTCCTTTATTTGATAATATTCAAAAGCATATTTAATAGTGAGGTATACAATTTTTTGCATTTTTGTGAAGAATGTACTTTTACACGATAGAATACAAAATTTGAGCGAAATCGGTGCAATAGGTCCTGATAAATCGAATTTTAAAAAAGTCGTTTATTTATAAATACGTTACTTTAAAAAAAAATTATTTTTAAAAACAGAGGGGATGATAATTTCCTTCATTTTACTCAAAAAATTCTTAGGAAACAAAGGAAAAAAACAATAAATTTTTACTATAGTTTTATTTTGATTTTTTGGTTTTTGCTGTTTAAATTGCCAACTATCAACATTCCATTATTTTTTGTAAAATTACGAAATTTTCCGTGAAAATTATATATATATCTAATATATATAATTCTCTTACGTGGCTCCCAAATTTTGGCTGTATTTCTTTTCCGCCGGTGGCAACGTTTGCTTTGTTTTGTTTACGTTTTGAAAACACCAAAGCATTCTGTCTTTTTATGATGTGTTTCTGATCCAATATATATAATTCTCTTACGTGGCTCCCAAATTTTGGCTGAAGTACTTTGTACAACTAAATAAGATTCTTTTCACAACACTTAATTATTTACTTTATTTTCTTCATTTATAGAGAAAACAGTCGGCAAAGAATTCTGTTAGGTTAAAAAACCTTTCGCTAAAAAAAGAACGAATTCGAAAAGAAATAAAAATAAACAACTTAAAAAATTAGAATGCTGTTGCCAGCCTTAGAATTTTTTGAAAGTTAACTTAGCAACATAAATAAAAATGACATAGAAGCGCAAATAGATCAAAATTAAGATACCTGAGCGCTTGACGCAACAAATCCTTCAATTCTATAAGTGTTGTATCGCCAAATGCCCAAATTAACAATTGTGTTTTTAAAGAAATTCTGTCTCTCTCTCTCTCTACTATTCTGACTACTATTTCACATTGTTTTTCAACACATGGCTTAAACTCTCTGTTGGGAAAGACTTTAAAACAAAACTTACAACAGTTACTTTTCTCAACAACTGAAATTTAGAATAGTGTGATTAAGAAAAATATGTGAACTGTTTGCAATTTCAAATTAATATTGAAATGTACAGGTTTAGAATTTTCTACAGTGAAAAGTTTTCGAAACTTCAGTATTCAAAAAAGTATACAAAAGCTAGACGTTAAGAACGTATCCAATGAGCGAGCATTAGATTGCGAAGCAATCCGAAATGAACTGCGAAAGCAGTTCTTGGGGTTGGCGAGCGCGAGCGAGCAGGCGGCGAAGCCTCCTAGTATATATATATATATATATATATATATATATATATATATATATATATATATATATATATATATATATATATATATATATATATATATATTCTAACGGGTTTTTGCTATAACTTTAAAAATATTCAATAAAATTATTGAGCAATTTAAAATTTGTAAGAAAATCTTAGCTCTAAAATTTGAGGAAAATTCTTTAAAATTCTTCATTTTAATTACACATTGCAATTTAATTGCAGTGATTAATTAAAATGCGAGGAGAAAATGTTAATTTTTTTCTTACTTTTTTAAAGAACCGTATTTGGCTACTAATAAACAAAGACTGATTTGAAATACTTTAAAATTTAAAAACTTAAAAATTTAAAATTAAAATTTATTGCTACATTTTTTGGCTTAGGGTGTTCAAAAACACTATTTTCCGTTTGTAATGATTGGTCCCTTTAAAAGCTTTAAACTTCATTAATAATTATGAGAAGTTGCATGATCTAAATAATTCTGAAGTAATGAATTAATTCTTTAAATATTTCTTACGGAATATGAAAAAAAATATTATTATAGAAGTGTTTCCATTTTTATGTCTTCTTCGTTTCGATAATAATCTTCCTAAGAAAAGAATTTAGAAAAATGAATTATGAAAAGTAAATAAACGTTTTCTATATAAATCAAATTTTAATTATGTTGAAACGAATAAAAGCAGTAAAGGGTAAAATATACTTGTCGAAAAAAAGCCTACATTTGTTTAACTATTGAAATTAAAAGTAAGTCGATATGCTTTGTCGATATGCTTTTAATTTTGACATTTGAGTTTTACAATTTAAGACAAAATAGGTAAATTTCAACACTTTTCAATGCGTTTTATTAATGTTAAAAGAAAGTTATACATCATGAATGTAACAATATATTTCAAATTAAATAAAACCTCCATACATAAAAAAATATCATTTTACTTATTCTTTAGTAATGCATATTGTAAGGATAAACCTTCATTAAAGTGGCGAAAGAAAAAGAATATGATAAGCTTGAAAGTTTCAAATAAAGTAAAAAATATCAGAAACCAAATAAAATCGTAATTAAGTTCCGGAATAGTAGAATTAATTTGATTTATTTGACACTATTTTTATTTATATGAATAAATTTTTATTAATATTTTATTACTTTATTTATTTATATACATAACTAGTAAATGCATTATATTCTAAAGTTTTCCCGCTTTAATCACGAGAAAAAAGTAACAATTTTGTCAAATGTTCATTAGAAAAAAAAAGTACTAACAGTTATTGTGAATTATTCTTTTGAGTACTTTTATACAAAAACAAGTACTTTGAAGTTATTTTTGAAGTCCTCAAATTGTTGAAGTAATTTACTCAGTGTTTCTGTTTTTTTTTCTTTTTTTGTAATTTTTAAAAACATTGTTTTACTTTCATAATTAAATCTTGCAACAAATGATATGAAATATATTTCTCAAAGCTAGGTAGCAATGAATTTCATTAAGCAGTTAAAACTTTAACTGAATACTACTTCGTTAATTTACCTAATTTAGATGCGTAGAGAATAAAAAGAAAACAAAACAAAATGTATGGTCTTAAAGTAAGGATCACTGATTCAGTAAAGTATTTAATTATTGAAACGAAAAAAGATTAATTCCATGATAAATAGGACAATTTTGACATGAAAATTCAATTAAAGAAGTTTTATCTTGGATAATTGATTACAATGTTTATGGTCAATAAATCTGCACAAGCATCAAGCTCATTTAAAAAGATAACTTCACTTTTTGACTGTTTTGACTTTTTTCACTTTCTTTTCTCTCTTTTTCAGTCCTGAACTGAATTTAAAAATTGGAGAATTTGTAGCTTAGTCCCGAAATGGCTCTAGGGCATTATTTAATAAAATGTATGTACTGATAAACCTACCTTTTTAAGAATAACTATATTTTTAGATTTAGCTGGAACTTAATTTTATATAACTGTAATATTACTAAAAAAAACAAATTTTTCGCCTTTGTGTTTCGAAATTTCCATGCAGCATATTAGAACGGATTCACCAAAGTCTCATGTTGAAACAACCAGATTTTGTTAGCAAGCATGTACGATTTTTTCTACATGATTTTCCTCTTCTCCATGTTTAGCGAAGAATATTATTTTATAAGAGGAAGCTTATGCTAGATGAAATTATTCATAAACTGTTTTTTAAAACTACCTATTCCATTGACGGATAATATACAAATTTTAAACGCTTTGTTACTCGAATAATTTTTTTTCATTGCTGATAGTTATTTCAAAACAAAGGCAAGTACAAAGGATGTGTGGTCGATCTTTCTTTTTAACTTCGTACAAATATGAACTATAATTTTTAAATAACAGATTTTAACAGCAAAGTAATTTTATAATAGTCTGCTCTGGAGAAGGGGGAAGGATAAAAGTCTCCCCATGGAGGATAAAAGTCTCCCCAATCTCGTAACTAACTTCATGATTGTGGTTAGTATTACACACTTGCCGCGTTTACTTCCCAGACAAATTGGTATCCTTCAATATGTATCTTGGAGGGCTAAGAGCCACCATTGGGGATGTATTAGTGTCACAAACGGGTATGTAATTAAATTCAAAGATAAGTTAGTTGAATATTTTATTCTGAGTTTAATAACATCGAATTATAATAATATATTGAGGCATTTACGTGGCCCAAGGTTTGGGCTCATATGCCGAAATATTCTAAATTGTACAAAATAATTTTTTTTTATTTTGAATCACTTTAATGTATTGATTGGGGTTAATAATAATAAATAAAAAAATATCAGAAAATCCTCGCCTTTCGAAATTATTCCTTTCAGTAATTTTAATCTAACTAAAGCTAACGCAGACAGAAATAACGTAATTTTCACAAGAAATAAAAGAAAGACATGTAAAAAAACTCTGTTTTTTATGTTTTATATGTTTGATCATTCGTAAATGAAAATTATTATGTAAATGTATCGTTCAGTCAAATCTTTATTTCCCATAATTACAAATAAAACTTTTATTACAGAAAAAATACGAGAAATATAATAAATTGTATAAGCTTTTAAGCCTGTATAAAACGCATTTTAGAAGAATTATAAGGCAAAAATGTTAAAGGCATATATTATAAAAGATACGTAGCATCGAAAAAAAATTTTAAAGCATTTCTTATTTTTTTATTTGATTGCACGATTAAAAGAACCATTTATTTATTACCGTCCTAATTGCACTAAAGTAAATTTTCATCCTTTAGAAAATTGCTGCAACTAATTTAAAATGAGGATTCTTAATCCTTTGGGCTGAATAAAAAACGAACTTTAAAACTAATGGGAAAAAATATTAAAACAAAATTATTTTTGTGAGTAATTTGGGTCATATTTCAAAATATATTAAAAGAAATAATTCTATTCTTCATGCCTAGTCAAAAAAAGCAAAAATATTATTTTAAATAGTTAAACATTAGTAAATAGTATATTAAAATGTTTTGAAAATTACTACAATTATTATATTTTTCAAACCTCATCTGAATTTAAAATGTTTTTAACAGTTATGATTTAAATCACTTCGCCTGAAAAGTACTACTAATAGAAAAACAATTTGAAACTGTTCACATAATTAAGAATTCATATTCTGGTTTAAAAAGTGACTTGACCTATTTTCAGAACCCATTATAATTTATAATGCTTTCTTTTTTTGCATGTGACGTAAGGGATGCTGGAGAAAACACATCGATTATAGTGTATCATTTCATGCTCGCATAAGTTTAAATTAAAAGCGCTTTTTTTCCATTCCGCTTCATCTCTCTCTCTCTCTTTATATATATATATATATATATATATATATATATATATATAACTACTATTAAACTTTATTAAACACAATACAAAATTAAATCTATTGCAACCTTTTGATTTCCAAAATCTCTTTAATATCATTCCTCTTCAAAAACTATTATATGTTTCTATGATTATAAAATTAATTATAAACTTGCTATGATTAAAAAATTATCCTCAATTGCTAATTGGATTACTGGGAAATTCTAATTAATATGTGTCTTTTAAAAAATTATGCTTAAAAATATTTTTATTTTAATTCATCAAATAGATGGAATAAAACAAGGATCTAGTTTTTCATTACTTCTGGCTAATTTATTTTCACACTTTTATGAAGAAAAAAAATTCTAAATATTAAATTTTTTTTTATATTTGCTAATGATATAATTATCAAATGTTTCTAAAAACATTAAATACAAAAACATTCTGATTTAAATACTACTTCTAATAAACTAAATAGACATTAAAGAATTTATAGTAATATTTATTTTATCTGAAAAACAATTAGACATACTTTTATAAAATTTGATTAAAAACAATGGATACGCAACAAATGTAATTAAATTTTCTACAAAATAAATTCATATATTTACATAAAAATATAGATTATTATTTTTAACACGTGCAAATCTAATTCGAGTAAATTCGTGGCTAAATGTTTTATAACTAACCAACTAACTCCTTCAGTATTATTCAGTATACAGCTACAATTATTTTGCTTTGATTATATAAATTCAGAAGATTAGAAAGTATTAGAAAAAACTATATTGATAATATTAGAGAGTATTGATAATATTGTCTTTGCGGACATAATCGCGTGAGCTGATGGTAAAATTATTATTTTTTTTATTTTTATTTATTTATTTTATTTTTTTTTTTGAAATTGTGGTTAAATTTTATTCTTTTTTAAATTTTAACATTTTTATTTTCATTTCTTTTATTTTCATTTTTCTCTTTCATTTTTCTTTCCTCATTTTCTTTGTATTATCGCTTTCTTTATCCCTCGTTTTCTTTGCAGATGAAAATTACAGCAGATATATAAATATTTTACACTATAACAATAAGACATAATTAGCAAATATATACTAAAAATTCGCATAACTCCTCAGCAGTCAACAACAATAATACTTAACAATAATGCAAAATAATAATTCCTTGAACGAAACAAGTGCAGAGTTTCGTTATAGGAACTTGGCGAACAGCAAAGGCTGTAGGCTGACTTGCAACTTAAAATGTGTTGGACAAACTTCAACTTCTTTCAATCTAAAATTTAACAATCATAGAGCTTATATTAAAAGCCAAAAAATAATTTTGAATGTTTTGAAATGCCACATTTTCAGTTGCATGCTTTTAGCAATATTAGTATTTCTGTATTGGATTTTAGACACGACATAAATTTACATTTAAACATTAAATCTTGTTATTTCATGGATTTTAAAATTTTTTTCCTGTACGGTCTTAACAGTGACTTAAATTCTAAATGCTATATTAACTGTAACACCTGTTTATATGAACTTTTCCAGAGTTTTGGGTAGTACAGAATAGTGGTGAGATGATTGAAAAACTAAAATCATGTAATAATAATTAATATAATATCATGTAATATAATATAATAATTTTATAAGCGCTCTCTTCTATAATATTTGATATTGCTAATCTTTTTACTACCTTGCCACTCGAACTATTATTATCAGCAATTTTTAATTTAGTTCAATTTGCACTGCATAAATTAAGTTTTGCATGAATAAATTTGTAGCTGTTGTAAACTTTTGTCTACACAACAACTACATTAATAATGACTATTTTTTAAGCATGCGAATTAATGGTATTTCCATGGGAGCCAGTTTTGAGTTATCTATTTTTAATTAACTATTATAACTACCATATAACAAGATAAGGCAAATATATTGATGATATTTTACGCATTAACTTTTCTGAGTATCAAAATTACTAATTTAATTTATCCTAATTGTTTAAATCTTGCTAAAACTAATGATAATGATATTGCAGTTAACTTTTTAGATTTACGTTTAGTTGTGGACCACGACTTTACTATCTCTGTATACGATAATCGCAAAGACTTCAAATTTAAGGTACTTAGTCTTGAAACTATTTCAGTTGCATTAGTTTCGAAGTGCTAAAAGGTATTATCAATTTTCAAATTGTCAGATTTATACGAACCTGTAACAACAAAACCAACTTTATGTTTGAAGTGCAAAATTTCTGCAATAGCTTTCCAATTAATTTTGTCAATCACCTTTTGAGTCATCTTAAAGTTTAAGTTTAAATTTATCTTTTGGGATTTACATTGTTTACAATTACCTAAACTGTAACCGTCACTTATATTCATTTATGACGCCCCATCCTCAATCCAATAATTTGAAAGGAGGGCTGCTGATGTGATGGTATAAGAGAACGTGGACTTGGATATAGAGAGGTTAAGCACTGACTACGGATCAAAAATTGTTTGATTATTTTAATTGTATTTGAGTTCTCATGATATTGATGTTTGCGTAGGGTCCAGTCAATCGCAACATGGTCTACAGCCTTCGCTGTTCTCCACTTTGCTATAAGATGAGAAAAAAGAGAAAAATGAAGAAAATTAATAAGTCTTATTAACTGCGCATAATTTGCAAGTATATAGAACTCATAAAATAAGTTCAAAATGTTGAGAAAATATTGAAAAAAATACAGAATAAAGAAAAGAAAGAAGAAAATTATACAAAAATAAAATAGAAAAATAAATAATTCCATACAAATTTCGGAAGAAAAAAAAAAAAGATATAATCTCTTCAGCATCTCACGTGATTATATCCGCAAAAAGGAGGAGCACGATTATATCTGCTCTCTTTTTTGCAGATATAATTTCACTATTCTGTTTTAATTATTCTGTTTTCATAATTTATATTTTCATTATTCTGCTTTCAGTATTCATATTTTCATTATTCTGATATTTTTTGAGTTCTATATACTTGCAGATTATGCGCAGTAAATAAAACTAGTTAATTTTCCTCATTTTTCTCTTTTTTCTTTTTATCGTTCTTATATTTTTTTTGTGCTATATATATATATATATATATATAAATTTTCCAATGCCCACCTGTGTCAACATTTTTCGTCAATTCAGGCATTTACAGGGTGGATTTGTTGGCCTCTCTTTCAAGGGCACCATATTAGGTGGGCCAACGTTGCTCTCACAGTAAGGACAGATAGTACAGAGAAGGAAAGAACATCCATGCCTTGCCCGGGATTTGAACCCAGAATCTTTCTGATGCAAGTGTTGTTCCCTGACCCCTAGACAGGCTGGTCGGCATATATATATATATATATATATATATATATATATATATATATATATATATATATATATATATATATATATATATATAAGAATATTGCATTGCATTTTAAGTTTTCTTACCAATAGATTAATTATCATCCTGCATATCATATCAAAAATCAAAATGCATATCCTATTCGTCTAACATTCCTGGAAGAAAATAAAATATATGTGGCTTATGACTAACAAACGTAAAACAAACTTAAATTAAAATTTTGTTGTGGATATAAAATTATTAAATAAAAATTGGCATAAGGAAAACTGATTTCTTTTATCCAATTCTTTTATAGCTAAAAAAATAGTAATTTTTCTTTATCTTCTTCAAATAAGTTTATAAGTAGAAAATACCACTGGATTTTCTTCGCTTCTTAAGATTTCCTATAAAAAGACTGAGTTCTACACCTGGGACCCGGTTCAAAGCAACTCGTAAATTGCATAAAGAAATAGTCACTTTTCATATCATTTATTTCTTCAATAGAGAGAAGATTGAATGAGATCTACGAATATGAATGGCACTATATATAAATGGTATAATGTATTTATAGAAATTTGTAGATTTCAATGTATAAACTAAAGCCTATGTTAACTGTTGATGAAGTTTTTCCAGGAAATCCATGAACAAAAAATATTTAAGATACCTCTTTTCTCGACATCTTGGATTTATTGTTAAATTTTTCATATTCACTTACTTATTGCTTTACTTTATTCTTAATAAACTTTGGTCGGTGTAGTATGAAATAAATTTAAAAAAGAGTAAAAAGAAATTCATTTTATTATTTTGGGAGAAATAATGTATAACATATTTTAAAGAATTTCTGAAGTATTTTTCGAAAATTTTAAACAATACAATTATGATTTTGAGTCACTTTATGTAAATAAGTCTTTTTAAATATTTGCTTTTATTATTGTTTTAACTGACGAAAGTTGATTATTGTGAGACGGAAAACTTCACTCAGCGTAAATTACAAAAATAAACAAATAAATAAATAACTTTTAAAAGTCATAAAAAAACAAATTTTTTTAATGCTGAACTATTTTTCTAGAAATGCTGATTAAAGAGTTATTTTGGAATATTTTGTCCTATGCTATATTTCACCTTTTCTGATTAGGTTACAGCCTTGTATTTTATTTGTTTTGAAAAATATTTAGTATTGCTGTATGTAAACAATATAATTAACAATTTACTGTTTTGAAACCTAAATTAAGTTGATTAAAAACTATAAAAAAAGTTTTTTTTAAATGTGTAATCGTAAGTCTTAAAAAAGATAATTTTTTAATGCTGAACTATCATTCCAAAAATACTGATTTAAAGAGTTATCCTGGAATATTTTGCCAGCGATATATTTTACCTATTCTGTTGTAGTTCCAGCCTTGTAATTTACATGTTTTAAATGCTGTATTTTACATGCTGTAAGTAAATAATGCAATTAACAATTTTCTTCTTTAAATACTAAATTAAGTTCATTAAAAACTGTAAAAAATGATTTTTTAAAATGTGTTACCGTAGGAAAATATTACTGAGCTACAAAAATGCGTTGTTGTTTTAATTCCTAATGATTGTTGATTTAATTCCTTTGCTTGTCGAATCGCAACCGAATGTAACAAAGATCAGAGCCTGGACCTTTGTCAATAGTGAATTTACTCTCAAATCAATTTACTTTCAAAAACAATAAATTCGCCTAAGTCATTAAAATAGATATACCGTAAAACAAGGAAAATGCGGTCAATTTTAATTCATTCGTAATTTTCCCCTTATTAAAATAGGATAATTATCCTGAATTCGATAAAATTTTTTTGTTATGTAAGCCTGATCTTGATAGGACACACTTCATTTCGGAATGCGTAAACTGTGCATTTAAAAAAAATATATAAATTTTATTGCTTGTAAAATGCTGAGAAAGATGGCAAAACTTTTGCTAAAAAACATCAGGATAATCAATTAAATAATAAAAAATTTAGTAACTGTAGTACATTTCTTTCAATTTCAAATTGTCTAAATTTGAAAATGCGAAATGTGTGCTAGTGCAGTAGTTTCAAAAATTATTATTGAAAATCTACAAATATTATGAAATTAAACCAAAAATAAATCTAAAAAACAGACATTTTCAGACATTATTCGAATCCAAATTTTCTTATTTACACTGTATGACACTGTTATGCTCTAACAATTAATGATTTTGATTAATTATTAAATCTTTCAAATTTTCAAGTCTTTCAAGCATTTGCTTGAAAAAATTTTTATTGTTAGATTATTGTATTATTAGTTCACAAGTTCACAAGACATATACTTAAAATTCTAAGACAAACAGCTTATCCGTTCTTGCGTTTGAGTTAATACAAAGACTTTAACAAAACATTTTAAAAAATCAAAAAAAAATTAAGTTGTGTTTTGATTTCAATGTTATTTTTTTAATTAAACAAGAATTTCATAATTCTTATGAAAAAAAGTTCTTAAAATGCAATTTTTTTTTATGCATTTAGACATGAAAAAAAAAAGGATTTCTCGTTATTTTATTTTCCCATTTTAAATCTTAAATAAAAAATTTCATTCTTTAAACAACAATCATTGTTAGTATGAACATTGTATGTTACTTGATTAAATAAAGGTGGGTAAGAATAAGGCATTGCTAATAGAATTTTTTTATATATAGCTCAGGGGAAAATTTATTCTTTTTTCTGCTTTAAACTTTTTTTTTCTTTGATTAAGTTAGGACGACTTTTCCTTTGTAAAGACACTATGCCATTGCCTAAGGAGAGCATAGAAGAAAAAAAAATGAAACAAATTATTCAATTCCGAAAATTAAAAATAGTTACTTGTAACTTAATTTTGAAAATGAAAGAATATAATTTATTTCGGTTAAAGCGTGAAATGTGAATTTAAATATTCATTATTTTTATCTAAGCATAAAAGTAATTAAAATTAGAAATTTTTGAAGAAAATATTGTGTAAACAAGAAGGTTAATATAATTTTACTAAACTTGTTGGGGTTATTTCCGTATTGGATTCTGATCAGGCCAACTACAATCATCCTGTGCTAATGTGTCCATGTCTAGATATTCAGGGTAACCACAGTCTGAGGAAATTTAAAAAGTGGCTACAAATTTTTAACAAGGTTATAGCACTCTCAGAAGAAAAAACTCTTACTTTTGACGATTCTGCGATCCTTGAGCTGTATTTCGATAATTTTTAGAATAATTCCGCCATGAAATTGTATGATTTGTGAGGAAACGAGAACTTTCATATATATGACGAAAATGTTTCCTAAACTTGGAACTTCATCACAATGAATTGTGTGAGATAGTTAACTAGAACGACGAAGATTGGTGATGATTTAAGCCGAGGGGCTGTATGGCGGTCAAGGAGTTAACCTCATATATGAAAGATCCCGGGTTCGAATCTAGCATAGAATCCGGTATGGGTGTAATTTATCTCTGTTTTATCTGCCCTTTTTGTGTTGTTAGTGTGACTTTGATCCACCTCTACTTTTGACGAAATCTATTTTCTCTAAGAAGTAGGATAGTTATTTCGTCACTTTCATAAAATGTTAGCTCGCAGCATATACCAGAAAATGGTTTCTTCAAGTAACCATTTTTCGCAGTGTGTAAATTTTATAGTGTTTACTTTCACAATAATTTTAAGCATTTAGTTGATCAGTTGTAACACAGATATTTAATTTTTGGTCGATAATAAGTTAAATGAAACAAAATGTCTCTTCGATCACCTTGTATTTTAAATTTTTATGGAAAATTGGCTATCTTGATATTGTTTTTGGGCGTAATATTAATAAATAATGTAAGCAACAAAACCGACCATAAAAGGCTACGAATTTAACGCTTTAAGTTCTAGGGTGCTTTTCTTTCTCTTCCCCCTTTCATTTTTTGTAGTTATACTTATGCCCATTCCAGTCAGATTTCGGAGACAATTTCGAATAAATATTTTCCCCATATACTACATGCCAGACGAAAGATATCAAAATGATACAGCTTACAGTTTTTTTCCTTCATCAGACATTGTCTAAAATGTGAAAGATCTAAAAAGAATTCTGTATGAATTGCAATTTTTTTTAAATACTGTTAATTTGGTTGGATTTAATTTAATACAAAATAAAAATCTCATTAATTTTTGTATAAATATAATTATTTCTCCTGCATGCATAATTAAAAGATTAAGTTTCCAGAATGATTTTTATTTTCCATAACTCATCTCAATTGTTACATAAGGATAAAATTGCTTGCACTTAATTTTATATATTAAACAACTTGAAAGAGTTAATTTGGGAAAAGTATAAAAGAAAATCTTCCCCAAAGCGATTATCTCATAACATGTTCTTCTGAGGGGAAATTGTTACAGATCTTACCGAAAGAAACAAAAGCAAGACTTAGCAGTTTAGAGAAAGCCGTTTAGAGAAAATTCACTGTAAAAAGACGAAAAAACAATGATTTTATTGGATACGGGGTTAAGCCGTACTACTTGTTTTCTTCGAAATTTAGGAGAACAGTTCTTTTTATCCTTTTCAATAAATATATTTAAATTCACTTAAAATAAGAACTTTAGCAACAAAAAAATTCGCGTTCAACAAAATAATGAACAAAATAATTTTCTATTTCTCATTTTTTTTCCATGGGGAACCAATAGACGTTATCTCTGAGTTTGTATGTTCTTTGAAGATTTATGCTGTAAGAAAATCAACCTGATTTTGTTAATAGAAAGGCCGTACTCTACAAAACTAATAATAGTATTTTTTTGTTTCTTGCTTGAATTATAAGATAAATTTTAAAGTTTCTGAAGTCTTTGTCTTATCGTAAAATAATATTACTATCAAAGCATTATTTCTTTTCTAAGTTTTGCACACACATCAAAAAATTATTCTATTAATCCATAGCACGTTTGCACTATTTTAATCACCTTAGATCAGGCATTAATATAGTACTTTTTGATGTTAAAGCATTTTACATTTTAGATTTATGTACGTTAAACAATTGTTCTGTTACTAACTTTATCCAGGATCTACATTCTTTCCTTTGATCTTGCTTTTTGAACAAATAAAACTAAATAAAAATATTTTTGTCCAAACGAAAAGTGCTGCTTGAGTGTTTCTAAAAAAAATTGCAAAATAACAGTAACTTATTTTTCTTATATTATTTTCTATGTTATATATTTATAATAATTTTGGATTAAAAAAAATAATGCTTAAAAAATTGTACACATTATTCTTGTGATAAATCCAACATTTGTCATTATATATCGTCAATGATCTTATCAAAATAAGTGGTTGAATTTTTGTTTTTCATTTTTAACATAGAACCGAGTTGGATCACAGAAAAAAAAACATGACTAATGTGTTTGAAAAAATTATTTATAAAAAAATACGATTTCTTTGAAACAAAAAATAATTTAATAGTTAAACCGATACACAATCCAAAAGACAAGTGAGTATGACATATAATTTCGTTCTAGACCTAAAAGGAAAATATAAACATTGTAAAAAGAACTTATTCCATGGATATGAAACTACATAATTGTTAAGATTTATGCATCATTTAAATAGAATTTTTCACTTAGGAAAAACTATTATCCTCTTATTCTATGTATTATTATACGTTTGTGAAGTTCATTATAATTGACCAGATTTCAATATCATTTAGGATTTTCTATTTAGGTAAAATTATTAACACCTTGTTCTATATGTTTGTGAAGCTTAACATAATTAATCTTTCAATATGTCTGAAATAAAAATTTTGATTAAATGAAAGTATTCTTATGCAAAATGTATAAAATTAAATGAAAATAATAATAACTTAAAAGGTTTAAAAATTTAATTTCGTACATTAAATATAGTGTGCTTTATGTAGACCTTTTTTTGATAAATTTGAAGTTAGAATTAATTTGCCTTATACACTCATGTCCATAGATTAAGGATAATGAAGTTCAGGCACAGAAAGAGACAGAAGCCAAACAATTTTGACTTATTTGTAAAGTCTATGTATTAAACAAAAGGTAGAGAGCAAAAAAGATGCTATATGTTTGACATAATTAATAAAAATTGCGATTTTTACTCCCTGGAGCAAATTTCAAAAAAGAACCTATTTACAAAAAACAGTATAACATGGTTAGTATGATGATTAATACGGAGTATGTCTCCCGGACGATGCAATACAGGCCGTACAACGCCTAAGCACGCTGAGTATCAAATTATCAATCTGATCTTGGGGAATATTACATCACTCATCAAGCAATGCCCTCCGAAAGTCCGGTAGACAGGTGGGAGGGGGTTGACGGGCAGCAATTCGTCGGCCAAGCATATCCCACACATGCTCTATTGGATTCAAGTCCGGTAAGTATGCTGGCCAATCCATACGGGTGATATCCTCCGATTGAAGGCATTCGTCTACAATGTTTGCACGGTGAGGACGGGCGTTGTCGTTCATAAACAGAAATTCAGCACCCATGGCACCCCGAAACAAACGTACATGTTGTTCCAGAATGACATTCTTATAGATGTGGCCTGTCATCGTTACACTCTGAACATGCAGGTCAGTTCTGGAACCAAGAATAATTCCTCCCCAAACGAGCCATCCTGCACCACCGTAACGGTGTCGTTCAATGGTGTTGTCTTGGTGGTAACGGGTACCTGGCGCTCTCCATATCAAAGTCCGGCGAGAATCAAACTGCAAACTAAACCTGGACTCGTCGGAAAACATCACACAAGACCATTGTTGCGGTGTCCACAATGCATGCTCTTTACTCCAGGCTAACCACATTGCGACAGTGAGTTGCGGCAAGTGGAACACATCTGACAGGTCTACGAGCATATAGACCAATGTGCCTTAAGCGTCTGTACACGGTCTGCCTTGAAACTGTCGTGCCGGTAGCTGAAGAGAGCTGACGAGACAGGTCTGATGCTGTGCCCCATCTGTTTCTTTTGGCAGTAACTGCCAAATACCGGTCTTCATTCGGCGTTGTAACTCGGGGGCGACCTGTGCTGTAACGTCTACTCACATTACCATCATCTTGGAATCGTTGCCAAAGCCTGGAGATGACACTCTGGGCGATTCCAAGTTCCTCGGATACTTCCAGCTGGGTACGTCCACATTCCAGTCGTCCAATGATTCTGCCACGTAAAAAATCATCCAAATGCTTCCTTTGTGCCATAACTATTCGGTTATTGCACTGAAAGGCTTTTAAAGCGCTTGTGAACAGTTTTACTTCTTTGCCACCATTCCTTATATACCCCTCTCTTACACTCTCGTCATTGTGACGTACTACCAGCGTCATCTAGTGGTTTCCTGTAATTTGCATATTCTTCCTCAGGATGTGTGTGATAATTCTACAGGTGAAATTTTAATTTTAGAGTTTGATTTCCGTGTTATTCTGAATTATCCTTAATTTATGGACATGAGTGTATTTTATTTATAATAAATACATTACTATTTATAAAGACAAATAAAAGCAAAACAAAATGCAAAAAAACATAGAATTTTTAAACAACTACACCTCCAAAACATTTGTTTAGCACGAGTTTTTTCCTTGCGCAAATTCCTTTGTTTTTTAATACTAATTGTTGTCAAATTGTTTTATTACACCTTTTATGTAAAGTAACTCTGAATCACGCTCACGTTTAAGATTTTCAATTTCCTTTAGTTTTCAACAGACTTTAATGTAATGTTTGAATGTAATGGAGACAGCACCTAAATATTTTCGTTCAATTACAATAAATAAATTAATATTTAAAAAGTGATTTAATATTTAAAAAATGAATTAATTAATGAAATGATTAATTTAAATTCATAATTCTATTATGTCTACCTTAATACTTTATTTAGCATCTATGCAACCAAATTTTCACCCAAACATAATGCCATCTAATAAATAACTGTCAAATTTAAGTTCCTAGTTTAATGAAAACTTCCAAATATCCGTAAACACTTCATAACGTTAAATTATGCTTAAACAAAACAAGTTTCAGTAAATCCAACTTAATTACCTTTCTCTTAACTTGGTTTTAAATTTTTAATGAGTTTATTTCTATAGGCGAAAATATTGATTAAAAAAGCGGTAATAAAGTATACAAAGATTTTCCCCCTAACGAACCTTCTGGAGAAAAAAAAAGAAAAAAACTCGAAAGATAAAAGAATTATGAAATATGCATTTAATTTTGACGACCGAAAGTTCATTGGAGGCAGTTTCAGTATTTTGAAGACTCATCTTTTACGATCGACCTTATGGACTTTCGGGAGTAATTTAACCTTTTCCTGCAAATCTTTCTTCACTTCAAGTTTATTATTGGACATTTATTGATTTAAGGACCATTATAAATTAATTGGTGTAGTTACTTCGTTATTAATTCATAATTTTGATTCAATATTTATCAGATTAATTGATAATTCTCCTATTTTTCAAAAAAGTTTTCGTGTAAGTGCTTGAAACAAAATCGAATAAAAAGTATTTAAACTCAAATTAAATTTAGGAATATTTAATGAAATTAATTCAAGTTCATTTCAAAGATAGGTACATTTGTTTTTAGAATGCTAAAACTAATGTCCCTTAAATTTATAAAAATATCAATGCATAATTCTACACCATTATAAAGGATTCATATACTTAGTGAACTACTTTTCTTGTTTTAATTTTTTTTTTTTTTTTTTTTTTTTTTTTTAGAAAAAGAAACAATTTTAGAATTTACAATCATTCATAACATTTCACTATCCTACTTCTTAAGTTCAAAATAAATTCACTGTAATTTTTGTTCTGTTTACTCATAAATACATATTTACATACGAAATAACTTGTCATTTGGTTTTACTTAGGCTACCGTTATAACTTAAGTCACTAGGTAATTTTCTTTCTAATTTCTAGGTCACTAGGTAATTTCTAGGTCTTTCACTAGGTAATTTTGTATCTGATTTTAATAACATTGTTTTGAGCATGATTGCTAATTTTTATTTTGTTATTATAAAATAATGTAATTCAATAAATAAGTACCTTAATATGTGATGCGTTAGTAATTTTTTATCATCATCATTATCACAACAGTGCAAATGAGGTCCAAGGTTTTCCTTTGAAAAGATTTCCAAGTATGCCCTCTGGATGTCTATGATCCTTCAGGTCTAAACCTTCAGGATAACAAAGTAATTATTAATTAACCCAAATTATTATCACATAAAACTTAATCATAGAGCTGTATTGGAAAAATATAGTAGCGGTAATGAATGAGACAAAACCCTGATAATTTAATTTTTTTTTAAATAACCACTATATATCATTTCAGGAATAAAATAATCTGTATGAGATAAAAGCCTACTAAATAAATCTTTAAACGTTGAAGTTATATCTTAAAAAAGAAAATTCCTATCGCTATTAATCTCAATTTACTACTAATATTAAATTGTTCTAAGTAATGCAAAAACCCTAATAATATTAGCATGTTCACAATTTTGAGTCTTTTTTTTTTTTTTTTTTTTTTTTTTTTTTTTTTTTTGCTTGAACTTATTGTGCTTCAACAAAAAAAGGCAAATCTAAAACGAAACGCTCTGAAGCGAGGAGGTAGCGGGTTCAAATCCCGATGGATAACTGGAGTATTCCTGTTATTCCTGTATTTTCTTTGTAGTTAGCTACAACTACTTTAATACAATTGTAGTTAACTACAACAACAACTATTTTTTTTAAAATGTAGTGACTTCAAACTACTTTCGAAATCTAGTCAATACTTCACTACTTTTAAAAGAGAAACGTAACTTGAGAACTTAATATTCAAGATTATTTCGAATAAAAAATTGGCTTGATTAAATGTGAGGTTTAATTCATCTTTACATGAAATAGTTTTTTATTCTAAAGCACTTAAGAATTAGTTCTTTTAACCTTTATGCTTTTCTCTACAGTGAATATTTAGTTTAATAAATGTTAAGAAATTATCAAATATTTGTGATTTAAGTGATAAATGCTTTTTTATATCCTCCAAGAAATGAAGTTCAGTGCGAAATACAAAAAAAGGACCATCCTGAATAACTTTTATTAAACTTTTGTTATCTTCACTTTCTAGGACTCAATCTTAATGGTTTGACGGGGTGACAGCAAATATGCTAATTAATTAATGCAGGCGAAATTTTAAGTTGAGAAATCAGACGCAAAAACGTACTCTATAGTTCATGTGAATAATTTTAAAAAAAAGTCAGATATTTAAACTTCAATTTCAATTTTTGACCATCAGACGTGGATCTTATTAACGTTAGGCCATTGAGGCATTCTCATTGCGCTCATGAACTTTCCCCTGAAGGATTTGCACTAATCAGATTTGTAAAATATTTTGCGTTTGAACTTCGTTTCTTTAAACTAACGTTAAAAGTAGCAGCCAGGAATCACTACAAAATACTGTTATTTTGTATTGCACTGCTCACTACACTACTTCTTTTAAAAAGTAGCGCACTACACTACAAACTACGGAAAAAAGTAGCGACTACAGTAGTTTCGCTTCTTGTAACGTGCTACTTCGGACTATTGCGTTAGGGTACATACGTTAACCGAGGAGGCTGACTCTTTTTTTTTTTTTTTTTTTTTTTTTTTTTTTTTTTTTTTACCTAAACCCTTTTATTCTCACTATAAATACTGATTTTGATAAATTAATAAAAAAAAGTATTATGCTACAAAAAACTTAAAAATAATAAGCGTTTTTTTATATGCTCTTTTTAAAAATGATCCAAATTTCAGGTCCATTAAATGCGTAAACTAATATACTCTCACGGTGGTATGAGTGGTGTTAGCATTAAAAAATACAAGATATTTTAAATATTTATGTACAATACTCGATAAAATAACTAAAAATATTCTTTTAAAACCAGGTTCACTATTATTATGCCTAATGTTCCTTTCAGTAGAAAATTTACAACCTAGAAACTTTTAAGACTGGTGAGTCCCAACAAAGTTTCAATTTTGTTACCATGTGGATAAATCATTTCCTACCCTAAAGGCATTTTCCTCGTGTTATCGCACAGAAAGAGTAGCAGTACTCGAAGGAAACCTTGTTGTGTATGAAAATATATATTTTCAGAATCATCAAGATTAAAGCTCGGCTTTTTTTTCCTACTCCAAAACTGAGCATAAATTCCCTTTCGCTACAAAAAAAAAAAAAAAAAAAAGAAAAAAAAAATCTGCGAAAAAGCACCATTTCTCTAGAGTATTTCAAAGACAAAACATTTCAATTTTTGTGCGCCCGAATTTCATAAATTTAAATAGTAGATAGCAATATTTTTTTCCTCTCTCGAAAGAGAGTGCATTTTTTTTTTCTAAATTTTTTCATTTCCCTAGGCTACAACTTTCACTAAAAATATGAAATAAAATCATTTTATGGTGTATAAAAAGACGTGTAAAAAGCAAAAATGTGACTTTCTTTAAAAATCTTTACAGTGGCGCTTATAACTCTCTAGCTAATACATTTTCATTTTAATTTGATCAAAATAAAAAAGGAAAGGAAAATTGTCTTTTAAAACTGTCTTATGCTTTCACTATTTGCGTCTTTTAAAATATTTATGCTTATTTTTATAGTTATATTTATTAGCAGTCAAAATCTGAAAAATATACTGGCTAGAGATTTTCCATAACCTATTGTGTATTACATGAAAAAGTAAGCGGCATCAGGGCTGTTTGTGCCCTAGAAAAGAAACTGGTAGTAAAATATTTTTTACATCTAGCTTGTTTTCAGGAGCCCTAGCTACCATAATTTATTAAAGTTATAAAAAAAATTACAAAACTGGTTCTTAGGATGAGAACTGTTAATTAGACTTGGTATACACTAGCATTTTATTCATTGCGTAAACAAGCTAGTTATAAAATGATTTTACTAGCAATTTTTTTTCTTTTTATCTTTAATTAATTAAAAAAATCGTTAATTGAATACGATTAGCTAATTGCAAAATAGTTAATTGGTCGAAGTTAACTGAAAAATACAGCTCTTTGTAACAGTCACGAGTTTATAATGCTCCAGGCCAATTGGAAAAATCTTCTGTACTTTCTATGGTATTTTTAGGCTCATTACAGTTTGTCCGTATGCCTTAATGCTCACGAATTTATTTAAACTTATTGCTATGAACATTTTGTTTTATTACCAATGTTGAAAAGCTGACCTAATTTTTATTTTAAGACTACCAATGTTCAATTCCGTACCTTGTAATTTTGAACCTAATGCAGAAAACAAGGGAACTCCTGGATCAAGTATTGAGAGAAACTTGCCTTCCTGAAAGACTTTTTTTATGGAACTAACTCACATTTGCGTTACAAAAAGAGGAAAACCACCAAATCTTTCATGGTTAGCCTGATGTAAAGAGAACTCTGGCCCATGATCCGACCCAATTTTTTAGGTTTACGACTACTAAGGTTCAACTGCGTAGCCTAGTAATTTTGAACCGAATCCAGAATACAAGGGAACTCTTGAGCCAAGCATTGGGAGAAATTATGCCTTTGTAGAGGACCTTTTGATAAAGCTAACCCGTATTTGATAAAATGGGCGAAAAAAACCACGAAAACCTCCCATGTTTAGCGTGACGGCAAGGGGACTCTAACCCATAATCCGTCTACCACTGAGGATATTTTACGTCAGCACTGCAGTCGGTGCGAGCTGGGTGAAGAATTTGTATCAACCAGTCATCGCTGGATTTCGAACCCAGGTTGCGAGGCGAGCGCTCTTATCCCTTGAGCCACCACGGCTCTTAATACAAAAGATTGCATTGAATAGAAATCTAGCTTTATTTTTCTCCTTTGGTTTGAATTCTTTTCACGCAGTTCATTACAACAAACTTCATTGCTATGTGATCATTGAAAAGGAATCGATTCTCTAATTACTCTAATGGCAAGTGAACTCATTGTCCTAAAAACTATCAACCTATACTGGAGACGTTTGCGTAGACACATTTTAAAATAATGGCGATGATGTGTGAAAAGCCAGATTTTTCAATTAGTTTACGACATCGACATATACAGTTTCATAGACCTATTTAGAACTTATTCTTATCAAATCAGAATTACATAAATCCCTTATATCATAAATATGCAAACGTTATTTAATTAGCCATAGGATCAAAATTTATACGAAATATCAAAGCATTAGATAGTGATTTATAAAAATTTGAAAGCACTATCTATCCTTATTATTAGCTTTCCAATAAATAATTAGAAGTTAAAATTAGCTGCCTTAATCTGAAACTTAAAAGTACGAGAAAAACCAAACAATCAACAACAATACGTTGAACCACGACACCGGTACCTTAAACCATAACATAATAAAATGCATATTTGCTTCAACTTTAAAAATGTATATAATTGAACTCTGAATCTGCTCTAGTTAAAACATAATATTGTACCATTAAACCAAGATTTAAGAAGGATAATTTTGAAGCAATATGGTTCAAGCTATTATGCTAGTAAAGTACAGAAAATTTGAAGAAATATACAATTCATCACGCTTCAAAATTTCTGTCTATAAAGAGCAGTTGCAATATTTAATTTCCACGGTGTAGAAAAGTTGTCTGTCTGCTTAACATTTTTATAATACTGTGAGAAGGTAATTTCAGGTAGTTATTTTTGTAGCATTATAATCATAATATCAAAAGATTGCCATTTCTTCAAAACATTAATTATAGTTAGTTGGAAGTAATATCATATTCTAAAAAATAGCAGAAGGCTGCACGAAATTAATATAAGACCCATTGAAAAACACTACATTTTCAAGTAATGAAAATGGTTTTATTTTTATAATGAAGTTACATGCATCGGTTAGAATTTTGAGAGTGTATTAAACCATAATATCGCTAAAATTTAAAAATTCAATCTTGTTAACTATATTATCATAATTATTAAACATTATTATGTTTTCTAGTGTTCAACTTAAATAAAAAATAATTGTTCAATTTAACTTGATATTAAGGTTGTACAATGTAACAAATCATTGTAATGATAGTATTCTTCAAAGATGAATAGTCTCTTCTGAATTTGTATGAGAAATTAAATATGAAGTAAGAAAAAAGTATGAATTTTTTCTTACGTTCACATGCAGTTGTTTGCCTTTTTACTAGCAAACATTGTCTCGAAAAATGCGTACGGTTAATATTATTTCTATTTATATTAAAATGATTAAAATTAATTGTGTGATGCATTTATTCTAATATTAGAAATTAAGTTTTTTTTTTAACTATTATAGTTCCGCAGTGGACTGATCGTAAATTTACGGTTCACAGTAGAACACAGAAGTCAAGCATCACTGCCTGTGGTCAGTAAGCGGGTGGGTGATCACTTTGATCAGCCTGCGTAGGGACAGAGGGCTCGTTACCCGCAAAGAGCTCGACTTTGCGGGTATGTCGTTGGACTATCAAAGTGGAGTAGCTATCTCCTCTGCAAAGTATCAAAAGTCTTCGGATTATCCTCAGAAATGTTTCTCAGCCAAAAGCCCATTGTGTAGCTCTCATGTTATATAAATAATGTACCTTCCTAAACTGTTATAATCAAAACAGGAAAGTAAATAATGTGCAGCAAATAGTACTTGTTATATAAGAGGTCTCAAATTAGAGATATAAAAAATATTCAAAATAAGTTAGAGTTTATAATCTTGATTTAAAACTTAAGTAAAAAAAAATCTAATGTAATAAATACTTTAAAAAGTAATATTTTGAAATAAAATATTTTATCGCAAAAAAACGTTAAAAAAAACGAATCATAATAATAAGTTGTAAAAAATTAAAGAAAATCAAAGCTAGACTTCTTTCAAAACTTAATAAGAACCAAAAATCAATGTATCATTTAAAAAATATTTTTAAACAAATCCATAATCAGCTAGATACGTTTGCATACACTTAGCATCAGTAATTATCCAGACTCTTGTAAATGCTTTTTAAATTTAAAAACTATATTAATATCTTATATATTACTTTCTATTCTTCTTTTTCATCAAAAAGTTTGCTTTTAATTTAAAATAACGCCTTTCAATCAAAATTTAGTTCTCTGATTCCAAAGCTCATTTTAAATTGAGGATTAAAAACATAATTGAGAACAAATCATTATATTCGTAAAGTCTGTTTTCAGGCTCTACGGCAAGGGTTTGTAAATAAATTGCACCGTTCTTCAAGTTCGACAGATCCCGTTAGTTTTAGCTCGATAATAAATTTTAACCCGAGCATCGAAGCAAAGGCTGAGATAAAATCCTTTAATGCGGTAATAAAATCCTTCTAAACAGTTATGGTGTTTACGAGAAAGCATTTATCATTTTCACAACTCAATAAGAGTAATAAATAAATGCCTTTTCTAAAGACGTAATGTATTCTTGTTTTGAAATTCGGAATCAAAATTTGCATATGACTAGAAATGGCAGGTTCTGTAACTCACCGAAAAGCAATTTATTTTTAATTGAATCACAGTTAGCATATTGCTTTAAAAATTCAGATGTAATTTTTTTTTTATAAATACATTTTTTGCGATTTTCATCAGAATTATTTTCTTCTGTTAACTTTCTTTTTTTTTTGGTACGTTTCTTTCGTTTCGTCATTTAAAATATTTTGACAAGCCTTTCAAAGAAATGAGCTCCTGAATGAGCAAAAATTTCGGAAATGAATGAGATTATGAAGAGTTTTTTTCAATCATTCCTTCATTCGTAATCACTTCTCGTAATTACTCGTTCACCGTAAATTTTGGTTTAATTACCAAAATTCTGTTTTTTCTTTTTTTTTTTTTTTATCTGAAACATATTTAACATGCAAATATGTCTTTTTTCCAAAAATTTCTTTCTGGGTGCAGTTTGTATTGATTGCAAAATTGGCGAAACTAATATATTTCGTAAAGTTTGAAAATATTTTATCATAAGTTTAAATAACGACTTTGTTAATGAGTTTCTTTTAAATAAAAAAATCATGTAATCCATGTACATGTTTTTAAATAAATTATATATAAAATTAGTATTGCAAAAAATCATATGAAATCATTGAAAGAATCTAAGAAGTTAAATATCAAAATGAAATAAAAAAAGTATTTGAAAACCATGATTTTCAAGTGAAAGTTATAGTGTTAGGAAAGTTATAGATATATTATAGGAGATTATAGTTTTATTTGTTTTTCTTTTTGTTATATTTAAAAAAAAACTAGGATCACTGCAAAAAAAAAAGAAAGCTTAAAATTCCGATAGAATTTAATAGCCAAAATTACGACCCTTTTTTTGTTTTAAAAGATTTAAAAATAAAACAAATTTTCTATTTTTTTTCATCCCCTGAAAAAAATTAGTTTTTTTATTTTCATTTTATGGATTTTTCATTCTTAATTTTTATCTGTAAATTTGTTCATTTACGAAAAGAGACAAAATTCCCTCAGGAAATAAAGTAATTTTAAAACTTTTGAATAAACGTTTTCAACGGGCACAGTTTGTATTTTATATGTAGTCCTGTACTACAAATAATAATGAAAATGGTGACAAATATTGTTTCGTACGCCTCTCATATTTACATTAAAATAACTGATAATAATTTAAAGTGGTTTCACAACCATTTTTTTATATTAATAACGCTATGAACGCTAAAATAGAACTTCATCAAAACTGATAAAACAAAATTTATTTTTGAAAAACAAATTTGCAATAAGTAGCTTATTATACAAAATTGCCAAATATATAAAAACCGTAATTTTGAATTCTTTGTAGTTTACGTTGATATTTCCATTTTATGGCAGCCTTATTATACTGTAATAAATGCATTTATCAATTTTATTTGTAATATTAAATTATTTGAATAAATAGATGTGAGTACCTTAATGTAAATAATATGTATTCAAAACGTTAAAAACTTTCAGTTTTTTAACTATACTTTTATAAAATATTAAATTTTATTTAATGAAAGGTGGAATTTTTAAAAGTATGAAATGGAGAAATGCTTAGGATAGCATTGAATTCTTGACGCCAATTTATAAAGTTTTCAAAATCATGAAAGTTACAGCAAGAAAAAAATTTTAATAATTCTCTATGTTCAAAAATTTCATGTGTAGAAAAAAAAGTCACTCTTGACAAAAATTCTCTAGTCCCCATTTTACTTCTATAAAAATTTTTGTTATATATTTTTTCTTCCTTCTAGAAATGGCTTCCAATCTTTTCTTCAAAAAAGATTTGTTTTGAACAAAATATAAAAGCTTGAATCTGTATGTTGGGAAGCTATTTTTATGCATAAATAAAATCTTTTTCTTTATTTTCTACTTTTTCACTTTATTTCTTTGTCTTTTCTCAAATATGTAAATATACATTGTCTTTTTAGGCTGACTGTTAAAATTCTATTTTAGACGATAATGTTTAAATTTGATTATGAAATGTTTTTGCTTTTGGATGAATAAAAAAGAAAAAGTCATTTTGTGAATTACTTATCAACACTATTGAAAAATTAAATAAATAAGAGTAGAAATGATTTTTAAATAGTTGTTTAAATCTTTATTTTATTCAGTGGTAAAATATTATGAAAAGTTTACAGTAAATAAAGAGAAAAATAAAAATATATAAATAACGAAGAGCATGTAAAAGAATTTGTACTTTTTTATTGTTATTTGCAAAATACTTAATATTTTACTGTATAATTTATTTTTATATTTCTCATTTTCCTAACCTCAAGTAAAAAATTATTATATGTTTGAAATATTAAATAGAATTTAACTTACGTAAATTTAAATGTGTATCATTTTTATTATTTAAAACTTCCATTAGTTAAATCTTAACAAAATCAGCTATATAAACAAAATTGGCAAATAAAATTGTTAAATACTTAAGGGCAAACAATAAAAACATGAATAGTTTAAGAATTTTTACTCAGACACTTTTAATAATCGAAATTCTCTGAACATCAAAAGAAAAGCATTTCACACTTTTTTTTTTAAATATCAAATATTAAGCTCGCTTTCTGCATTCAAACTCTGCGGAATTCGTTGGATATATTAAATAAATTCTAATAGCCTAACTCTCAAAAAATAATAAAGAAATCCTCTTCGCCAGGTAGAAAATACGATTTAGGTATTTCATTTTGGCTTCCTTTCGTATTCAGCTGTGCAGAACTTTCATTTTTATTGCTTTTCTTTACCTCCGATGCAATTTCTCATTTTCATGGATTGTTCTTATCAAAGAGAGCAAATTTTTCTCAAGAAATTCTCTAAAAGGATGGAAATGCATTTGAGAAGTGCTGATGGGAAGCTTTTTCATATTTCATTGGTTTAAAATAATGGAGTTTGCATTTAAAATATACGATATATTTGTATAAAATGTACATTGAGTTTATACTGTAGGGTACAGGGTGTCTGAAAAATAGGAATATGTTCAAATATCTAAAAAAATTTCATCAGATCGAAAATCGAAAAATTTGTGGGGGGGGGGGGAATATTTACAAAATATGCATTTAACGATACCAAACTCCAGCCCTATCTTTACAACTCGGGAGTGGAGGGAATTTTGAAATTTTAAAGAGGGATTCCTATTCTTCATTGCAATTTTAGATTTTCAAGAAAAAAGTGCCCGGATTTAAGTTACTGATTTTTGGAGTTTTGTTTGATGGATTGTTTTGTAATCGTGAAATAAAAAGGCGGTAAGCATCGTTTAAAATGAAGATATCTCGAAGAATACATTTCTGATCAAAAAATAAAAAGTAGTTATGTTTGGTGTTTTGTAAAACCTATTAAATGACACCTAACCGAAACTCTTTATTCCAACCCTTAGGTTGTGGTAACTCCCAAAAGTTGGGCCGGAACTTGGGGTAGAGGTGAGTTTGGTATCATTACATAAGTTTAGCTCTTTAAAAAACATCGATCCTGACTATTTTCATTTTTTCGATCTGACATATTTTTCACAACTCAATTTTTAATAATATGTACCCTATTTTTCTTTTTACGAGCACGGAGCCATCTGTGAACCAAAATGCATTAACTTGTAGGATCAAATCGGATTAATTTTTATGGAAAACATAAATTTGTCATAAAAAATGTGCGGGTGAGGGGGTCTTGCTTAAGATTCTGAAGCTGCCTCATTCCTATGGGTGAACTTAGAGAGGTTGATTTTAATATCAAACAATGTATCTTTTGAGGCCTATTTCACAAGTGCATTTTTAAATTGTATATTTCTCGAGATATTTGTCCGAGAATATTCTAAAACTCATTAAATTAAGAATTATATTAAGAAACAGCATATCAAGAATATAAATTTATACATCATTTGAAAGATAGATTTAAATGGTGAATTTAATCCTGAAATTTTCATTAAAATATTGAAATCCCTAAAATTTCATTTATGACTATCAAATTCATAATTCAGTTTTGTACTTTCATTTAAAGCGTTAGATTCCAAATGTTTATTTCTTTCTTTTTAATTTTTAGAGAAGCAATTTACTGATTAGAAAGATAAATCTAAAGAACATTTTAGTAAATACTTGAAATGAAATTACTTCATTGAAAACAATTTTCCAGGATAGACTAGAAGATAGTACTTAAAAAAGAACTAATCCCTAGGGTTGGTTTATCACATATATTTTCGAATGAAAAGTTAATGCATCTAACTTGCTGTACTGAGGACCTTAAAGAGTTAAGTGCGGTTTCTGCAATTCTTATAAATTATGTGCAAAAACTGTGGTGTAACACCGATCCGAATTTGGCGAGGAAAAACTCCAAGAAATTGTGCGAATGATTATTTTATTTCAAGTCAATACACCAAATCGAGAGTTTGTACACACTTCAATGGGATTAGTTACATCTTAATACCAATAATTGAGAAAACTTATACCAATTTGCTTCTCTTTTAAGAAGAAGATTGTTCTTGGAGCTCCGTAAATTTGGAAAATTTGTTAGTGTATATTCAAACAATTTAACTAAAATGGTGTGCAAAATGTGAGCTTGTTTTGAACGTATAACAAATGCTTTTGGACCATTAATACAAGATTAAAATGGAATAATTGTGCAATTTCAAAATAGTGATAAAATGGCTGCTAAGATGGAGGTTTGTTTACGTAAAGGGCATTGGTATCCACTTGTTAGATTTATTTGTTAATACCAAGTAAGATTCAATCCTTGTTGCTGATTCATAAAAATATTTATTGTGGCTGATCATTTGTAAGGTAATTTCTTGTCGGATTAAATGGTGACTGGTGCGTGCTAAATCTGTCGGGTCACAAAGTTCTCCATGTTCCCATAACAAATCAATACCTCTAGGGGTTCTGAATTGGAGATTGATCATTCTCTGGTTCAGGTATAAATTACGATCTGTAGACGAATGAATGGATGTATGAATGGGTCCGTCCGATAAACGAGTATGACGTATGGATGTAACAAAAGTCGAATTCTTAGCCATAAATAGTACTACTGAAAAATAAGATCAATCGCTCCCCCTTTGCCTTAATGGCGAGTGACAACAACAACATCTCTTTTATATTTATGTCACGTATTCCTGTGTTAGCAAAAAAAAATCTGGTGAAAAAGAAATTTTAATTCTTGTTTTATTGAAACATATTAATTTAAATTTACTAGGATAAGTTAAGGTAGATATAGGCCAGTGACGAAGATGAGAATATTTCTACAAATGAGCTATTCCACGGTTTTGTCCTATCCATTAAGCATGGAATCAAATAATATATTTGACAAAGAAAATACTTTATAAATATGTATCTGGACCTGAAATAACTTATTATCAAACTGAATATATACTTTTAAAAATTAGAGATTCCACGGTTTGTGCCTCTAGTGAAGCATGATATCAAGTAATATATTTGTCAAAAATATCTTATAAATATTTATCTTTACTTGAAATCAAATGCTAAATATTAAATTAATTTTATTCATATTCATAAAATAACTCTCATAAAATTTTGATTCTCCCTCTGCCGCGAAAAAAAGGCCATCTCATACTGAAATATTAGGGGATAATACAAAGGAGTGAGGATTGCATACACATGCTAACCAAAAAACATCGTAAGAAAAATCAAAAGATTTCACTTGTAAAACGAGAGTGTGAAAAAGAAAAGTTTTTCCCCTTGAATAAGATCTGTTCATTTCATTAAATTTGTAGTATAAATTCGAATGTAGGTTAACTATTCATGGCATTGTTGTTTCATTTTTAAAGTAATGCATTTGGATCAGTTTGACTTCACGTGTTTATCGATAATCCAACTGTCTGCAGATTGCTGTACATAAAGTAATACTTAAAAACTGTCCATTTAGGTAAAGGTGATTTAACTGCAGTTGACCTCAAACAGTCTCCATATTACTGTGACACATATAGCAATCTCTTATTTTTATTTAAGAGGAGAAAATTAAGGACCTTGGACAAACAGGAGTAGTTGATGATTTCGAGAAAGATCCAGAAAAGAAAATCTAGAAAGATATTTGTTGATAAAATTGAAAATTAGATTTGTGTTCTCGGAATATGATTCTCCAAAATTAGCTTTTAAAATTTTGGAAATTAACAAAGTCATCGATATGTCCAACAGCAAATATATATATATATATATATATGTATATATATATATATATATATATATATATATATATTAACAGGTTAAGTCATTTTTGCCGCTTATCATAAAAAGAAAAAGACAGAAGATCCGGTAATAGCCTCTAGCATATGATATATAAAAATGGCTGATGTACACGTACTTTGATTACTTAAAATGAAGTTTCACAAATGAGGCTTCAAAAAGAAAGGGAAGTGCTCTTTAATTATTCATCCTGATAAGGTAATAGGAGAAAAGGTATGTTTTTATTCAAAAGGCAGCCAGAGGAAAAAGAGAGTCAAATGGCAAACTCGTGACATTTACTAACTAGTAATCCTTATATTTTAAGAAAATATTTAACTTGGCTCATCTTCCAACACCTGATGCAAACTATAAATTTAACTAGTCTAGTAATGTAAGCAAAAATAACTTTTCTACAACTAAGTAACTTAGTTGGTAATAAATAAAAAATGGAGTTACTTTTTAAGAGAAACTACTAATTTTTAAAGTTTTGTATTAAGTAACGGGATTTATTAGAAAAATTAAAAGCTGAGGCTCAGACTGACAAATGTTACACGCTGCGAATGGTTTTAAATCATCCACAAACTTTCAGTTGCAACAGGTGTTCAATCTATTTAAAAAATAGGTAGGGTAGTTGTTTTTATTCCATAACAATTGAATACATTAAAATTTTGTCCTTTTAAACATCCTAAATGACACTTTTTTGAAAGTAGTAAAAAATGACATTGTCGAATGCACATTATGTGGAATTAGTGCCATGTTATTTAAGGAACTCAAGTAAATGGATTCAATGAAGGAAATTTAATTACCTTTATTTTCGGCATATCAATCGAGTTGCTTACTTTTTCTGTGCATAGTGACTTGTGTGCTTCATACCTGTGGAAATATGAATTTCAGAATTGAAAAAAAAAAGTAGTTTTTGATGAAACTGTAATTGTTTCAAATTACACTCACAACTAATAAGTGTGCTTGACTATTAAAATTCAAATTGATCATAACAAATTAACAATAATATTGTAAAAAGATCCTAGTATTTAATGTCTCTTTACAAATTGAGGATAAGTCTCCCCATAATAAGACAAATTTGGTTTATTATGTTCAAAAATGTTCAGACCTTTTTGTCTCTATGATTTGTTTTCAGTCTAAGATAATCCAAAAACATTTACGTAAGTGTAATTTAAGATAGTATTTTTTTTAAAAAAATAGTACCTGGTAATCACTTTAATTTTTAATATTTATAACATATTTTGAATGGGTTACGGAAAAAAATGCATCAGCATGCTCCTGTTCTTCTAAAACTAAATCTTTGAGCAGATCGGTAGAAATAATTGAATATTTCTGAAGTGCTTCTCTTTTTGTTGCGGTTCTTATCGTTGCGAAAAATTTCAAAATCAATTTTGAAGTTACGGTTCAGGCGAACAGTTAAAATTCAGCATGGGAAGTTTCATTCCTAGACAAGACGTGCTTCTAATTTTTTTTTCTCAGTGCAAAAATCAATCATTTTAGTCCCTATTAAAAGAAAATAATCTACTATATTTTAAAAACTCCCTTTTGCACAAAAAATATTTACTACTGATCCTTTTCTCCATGTTTTCGAAAAGAGCAAATAAACTTTTAATTAACACATCAAGTAATGATTTAAACTTTTAATTAACTTCATTACTCAAGAAGTTATTTATATGCAATAAACATTAATACTTATTTAAGTCATCACAAAACCAAAATAATATAAACTTCTTTAAACGGAAGTTTCTGATTTTACTTATCCGTTATGACTTTAAGTAAAATCAATATATATATATATATATATATATATATATATATATATATATATATATATATATATAAATTTTTGGACATAAAATAAATAAATGAGAATAACAAGAATGTAAATAAAGTGAATTTAAAGAAAAATAAAACAAAAATTAGACTTGATTGAAATAGCAAAACTGAAAATAATCTTGAATTTTCAAATGTTCTTGATACTGAAAGTGATAATGGTGTACAACATTGTCAAAATCATGTTGACGGAATTATGCAAATTCAAGATGATAAAAAAAAATTCCCAACTTTAGGAAATTTTGCAAAAAATTTTCAAATATTTTGCTATTAAAGTGACAAATATTTAAGGTAAATAATAAATAAAGTGAAATGAAGTCAATATTGAAGTCTTTGGACTTTAGAGTAACAACCACCGTGTCATTTTTATTTTCTTTTGTTTTCAAACAAGGTAAACAACACTGAAGATAATTATCAGATTGAAATTTTTCCTGTAAAACTGTTTTTGTATTTTATGTTTTACACATTTACTTACACATTTTAAAAAATGTTTATAATTTTTTATCATGATTTATGAGTTAACTTAAATTGTGTTATGAGGATTACTTCTTATGGTGAAAAAACTTTTATGTTATCTTTAAACAAAAGACTTTTAAAACTGAAAAAAAAAACAAAAAACTGTTGAAAATGAAAATCTTAAATTTGCTGATAATGCTTCTACAGATTTCTAAGTGTGTTAACATTTTTGCCATGAGTACATATGTAAATGTTGTTTAATTCATATTACATATATATATTGTTAATATTACAAATTGGGTTATTTTCATATTAATTGTGCTTCTATCAGAGGGAAGATTTCGCAAATAGATAATTTTTAAAATTTTTGGATTGTAATTAAAGTTTTCGGCGAAGGGGGATGTAACATAAAAAGTTTCTATTAATCTTTTTATGTTATCCTAATTATTATTCTAATCGAAATGCTTTCTCACACTTTTAAAAGCCACATCCTGTTCTTAAATCTATTTTTGGCTCAAGCATGCATTTCATTAAAAGCAGGACATTTTTCTCCTTGCTCTCTGTGGGAATCGCTCGATCTATTTGATAAACCAATTACAATTTCTAAGATTTCCCTCTTTCCCTAAATTGAAAAATTTTACGGATTTTACTTTGCAAGATTTTCCCTAACAGATAACCGAGGAGCGCAACTTTTCGTGTACACTTTTACACACTCTCATGACTGCTCTGATTAATAATTAATAAATAAATTTTGTACCCCCCTTCCCTGCCTATGACCTGTTTTAATCCTTCCACTCGGCAACGACGGTATATATATATATATATATATATATATATATATATATATATATATATATATATATATATATATATATATATGTAATAAAAGGGCTAAACTCCCTTTTATCAGTGTTATAGTTAGCTTAAATAATGCAGTCGTAAGCCAACATACGTTCTAAAATGGTTTATTAACGGTAGGTTGGTATTAATAACAGTTCACATCCGCTCTCC
Source organism: Parasteatoda lunata (assembly GCA_949128135.1). NCBI lineage: Eukaryota > Metazoa > Arthropoda > Arachnida > Araneae > Theridiidae > Parasteatoda > Parasteatoda lunata. Next base: position 17,090,683 of record OX421980.1, on the reverse strand, counting down.
ACAAAGGAGGGGGTGAACAAGACTTCTGGCAATTCTGCCAAAAGCATTGCTCTCGCTTTTATGCTAACTCATTTTGGAGTAAAAAGGCACAGTCTTTGAAATACTTGTATCCTTACGCATTAAGGAAAATCATTTCATGTTTCCTTATATGGAAGTGAAAGGGGGAGAGAGTCTAAAAATAACTCAATCGTATGTTTATCAGCCTTGAATTCCCAAAATAGAATCTCTCTACGCTTATTCTTTAACAAAGACATTTTATGAAAACGAAAAAGATTTAATTATTTTATTAATACAAAAGTATTATAATTTTTGTATTACATCCCCCCCCCCAAAAAAAAAATTTTGGTAGATTAGTTATAAAAATATGTTTCATTTTTCTATATTGCCTAAACAGATAAAGTGTATTATCATGTTTTTATTATTGTCATTGTATATAATTGTTTTTTTTACAGATAATTGAAAAAATGTTATTTGTAGTAGTTAAAAGGAGCAGTCGTACCAACCTAATTTTTTTAAATTCAAAAAAAAAAAAAAAAAAAGAAAAAGAAAAAAGAGTCGAAATTATTTTTATTTTGGCTTACCAAAAATTTTTTTGGGGGGGATGTAATACAAAAATTATAATACTTTTGTATTAATAAAATAATTAAATCTGTTTCGTTTTCATAAAATGTCTTTGTTGAAGAATAAGCGTAGAGAGATTCTATTTTGGGAATTCAAGGCTGATAAACATACGATTGAGTTATTTTTAGAATCTCTCCCCCTTTCACTTCCATATAAGGAAGCATGAAATAATTTTCCTTAATGCGTAAGGATACAAGTATTTCAAAGACTGTGCCTTTTTACTCCAAAATGTGTTAGTATAAAAGCGAGAGCAATGCTTTTCGCATGTCCTTTTTCATCATGTTGTGATCCTGATAAGTTGTTCCAGAATTGTCCGAAGTCTTGTCCACCCCCTCCCTTGTGGAGAGCGGATTTGGATTGTTATCAATACCAACCTACTGTTAATAAACCATTTTAGAACGTATGATGGCTTACGACTGCATTATTTAAGCTATCTATAACACAAATAAAAGGGGTTTTAGCCCTTTTATTACATATATATTAATAATTAACACAATGTGAACTATAAAAGCTGAATAGTTGAATTATATCAATCATGAGTCAATATTATAATTATACCAATCAGTGAATATATGAGTCCTTTATTATGAAAGAAATTCTGTTAAAGCTTATTTAGCACAATATTACTCGACTTTTAAATTTTAAGGTTAGAGTTTTTTATGAATGGTCACAGATCAAAGTTCCGGTTCAATAAGAAATTTTAAATTTTCAGATTCTCCTAATTTATAATTTGCTTAATGAAATTAAAATAGTTAAAATCTTTAAAATTACCGAAATTTAATTTGATTTTAGACTTTGTGCTAAGAAAAATATTCATTTCAAAAATTTAAATATTTTTAAGAACTAATATATTAGTCTACATTTTTAAAGAATTTATGATCGTCATTGAAGATGTCAAGTCGCAAAATGATCGCCGTTTAATGATTTTCTTGCTATTTTGTTTAGATTATCTGTTGGCTTAAGTGAAAGCATTCATGTTCGCCTATCCATCTGACCTTCTTGCGTTGAGGGTAAAAACACAAACGTGTTTAAATTATCGTTATTCACAGACAAAGTGGAAATGGGTGAAAATAATTTATGGGCTATTATTGAAAAAAGTGTCTTGCCACCTATTAGAAAGTTTAAAACATTTTAAACAGACCAGTATTTTCTAATTTTAATCAAATTCTACAGATTTGAATAAAAATCTTGACAAATTATTAGCCATTATTAATTATTATTATTATTATGTAATTAGACATTAAAAGTATATTTTTTCTAATAGTTCACTAAGTGCAGAGTACATTTAACCATTACCACGAGTTATTCCGAGAGTGTAGTTCTAAAAGAAAAGACGTTATATATTTTTTGAAGTAAAAAAATTAATTTTTTCATTAAGTGGATTAACAAATTCATTAAGGAAAAAAAATAAATTTTGTCTATTATGAATATATACTGCAATAATTTATATTTTGAAAAAATGCTCACTATCGTCAATGAAAATGAACCAATTGGCGAAAATAAATCCAATTATTGTGACAAACATTATAATTGTAAACAATACGTGTGTATTTCTAAAAAATTTCAATAATTTATTAAACATTATAGACCAAACATTTTCTGCCTAAAAATCCAGTAATTTTTTGGCATTTACGTTTTAAAATATAACAGTTAAAAAGTTGTGCTTCATTTAATTCTGATGTAGTTGGCATTAAAACAATTTTTTCTCCTTTTTCTAATTTAACCATATAAACAATTAGTTCATCATGTGAATAAAGTTAAAAATAAATATTTTGTGCTCAGCCTTTTATTAGTAAAAAATTCAAAAATCGTCATTATTTAAAATTGAAAAATATTTTCTTAACTTTTATAAAATTAAAAAATATTTTTTTTAATTTAATGAATTTTAAGGCGTAACCTATATATGATTAAAATATTTTATTTTTTTACTTATTTCTTTAAACATAACTTAAAATGCTATCGAATATGTTCAACAAATTAATTTAATGCTACAAATTCCAAAGTAAAAAATAAAATTTCTATAAATTTGGTAGTTTTGAAAATATCATAATTTAAAACTCCTTTTTATTTGCAAACAATTGAATATTAATTTCTTTTTTGTGTTCTGGACATTTTCAACACTCACTATTTAAATTAATTTTGTTACATTTTCCCGCATTTATACATTTAAATTAAAAAAAAACATTTTCATACATTTTTTTGAAGATATTTAAGGTCAATTTGAATTTTAAATTTATCCCCGAAATATTTCCACGAAATATACTTACTCTTTTCATTTTGTACTTGTACTTGTTACTCGTTACTTTTAAAAGTTCCCATGTATGCTTGATGTTGCCTGATTTGGGTGTAGGGATTGCAAATGTTAAATTACTTTTGCTCCGAAGGCTACAGATTTTTTAAACTACATTTTTTGTTGAAATGTACAGGTTCAAAAAAGTTATATATAACAAAGGGTCTCACAAATGTTGTGACAAATTCCTAGTAGAGAAAGGGCACATCATTTGGATTAAAATTGCATAGGAACGCCTGTCTGGAAATGTCGTTGTCAGTGGAACGTTTCCCTGTTATGCCCTGTTCAGAAGCATATAAAGAAAGAGTTCTTAATAGAAAGTCGCCCTTAGCAACGCATGATGACAGTTCCGGGCTTGGGTTCCTGTGCAGTTTTTATCCTGATGATGTGCCCAAACTTTCATAGAAGTTTGTTACCACAGATATGTCATTCCCTGTTTTATATATAACGTTTTTAAGCTTATCGACAAAAAATAGGCTAAAAATGTCATTGAAAAAAACTTTAAAGAGAAAAACTGAATGAAAATTTGAAATAAGTCAGCGAAGTGAAAATATCCAAGGCACGTTAAAAAATTGCATGCAAGGGAAAATCAAAATTAATCTCCCTGATATTAATTATAGTTCCGAATAATGAAAGTAAATGAGACAGGGAGAAAATAAAGCATTTTTTCCCAGTTATCGTTATTTGGATATGAAAAGAAATCATGTCCACAATCAAATATAGAACGAAATCATGTTTTTAAGTTGAATTCAAGGATATTTAATTAAAGTAAATGATGGCAGTAAAATTATTCCAAAGCAAAGATTTGCCAATATTATTTTGATGTTCAAAAATAGGTGAAACAGAAGATTATTTACTGTAAAAATGCTTCTCATTGAAGAGCTTAGTAAAAAAAAAAAAAAAAAAAAAAAACATCGACGTTAATAAACATAGAAATAGCAGTCAAAAGTTGAGAAAACAGATGTTCTCTCTTTACTAATGCTCACTCTTTATAAATACTCTGAAAAATATTTTTATATAATTACAGCTGACGCTAATATTATGTAAACCCAAATGTTTAGCTCTTTTGCTATACCAGTGTTGGCAATTGTTTCAGAAAAATTATTAATTGAAATAAAACGCAAGATTTAATTTATATATTTTTAAATAGCAATTTAATTGGAAAATAACTAAGCCGATAACTAGCAATTCAGGTGTTCTTGGTAAGAAAGCAGGGGACTTTCTGTACAATTGCTTCCAGTAAGAGCTTAGTTACAAGTACGCATCATCAACATTGGAAAACTTAGCAACAACAAAAAGCAATTCAGAGAAAAATTATTCTTATCAAACATCCATTCTATCTGAAAAAAAACGTGAAAATTCATGTTATATACTAATACTCTTGACCCAAACAGTTTTTAAAGCAAAAATTAGGAGCTTATTCACAATGCTATTTAATTTGTCCTTCTGCCAAGTTTTCCAAATGAGTAAAGAGGAAAAAACTGGTTAGAAGGATTTTATCTATCGTTTTTTATACATCAGCTATAGTTTTTGTGCATTGATTATTTTGTTTGCAGTATGTTAAATGATTTGATTCTTTTATTTTATTGATTATTAATATACTGCACTACATTTACATCTTGTAGAAAATACATCAATAACTCTTTCAAATACTTCTTGTTTATTTTTTTAAATGAAATTTAGAACTTTCAAACAGTAAGATATACCTTCTCCTTAATCTGCATTTTAAGACAATAGTTGCTTAAGTTATATTAATACTATAAATTAATTTTCTATAAATATTACACAAATAATAGTATTTGAAATTGAATTTCAGAGTATTTATATTCCAAACATCAGTTGAAATTCAAACTAATTTAAAAGCAACTGCTTATATTGCTAACCTATGAAACTTCATCAAATATAATATTATTGTAAAGACTGTTGATTCAGTTACATCAACATTCTTGTAAAAAATATTTATCTTGGATTCATTTTACCAAGTTAAGGTTACTTTCTCATTTAGAAATTAAACATGGAACTCGTAGAAAATATTTGCAGAAATGTAAATATTGTTATTGCCACTGCTTTAAAACCGAACAAATTTTAATATATAGCATAAAACGAATTTGTAATCCAATTTGTTGCAGCTGCCAAGATGAAATTTTATGTTTTGGTTGACCCTTAATGTGATATATTTTCCATTTTTATACAAAAAGGAGGAAGAAGTAAATAAAATGTTCAGTAAAGCTTCAAATATTGAAAGTTATTCTTATAGGCACACTTACAACTGATAACAGCAGACTCAGAGCAATATGGTAAGCATTTAGAACGTATTTCATAATTAAATTTTAAATTCAAGGATATAAGTTTAGTTAAAAATTATTCTTTATGCTTCAAAATGCAAATTTCAAGTGAGATTTATTAATATTTGAAATTCGCTTAAAATGTATATGTTAAGCTTCAATTTAAATATTGTTATAACACTAAGAAGAATTTTAAAAGTAAAAGAAATGTATGGAATGACAAACTTAAAATCACGAAAACAATTAACATATTTTAAAAATAAGGATTCGAAAATTTTAAGAAGGAAGTAATCTGTAAGGAATTTTCGGAACAACCTTTAGAATCAAAATGTTTTTGTTTATTTGTGATAAACTTATATGCAACCAAAATCTTGAGCATTAAGTGATTTAAAAAATTCAATATTTTATATGAAATCTTGTGTGCAATCATTTTTCGTCAAAAATAAACAAATGATTATCACATAAAAAATTTGCCTGCAAGATAATTAACATTGGTTAAACACTGTCACTACAGTCAGTAGCTAGTACTGTTCCATGTATCACTGAAGTTTCTAACTATATTAAACAAAATTTAAAAACTCTAAATAAAAAAATTTAACTATACAAAATATTCTACATTAATAGAGCAATTTTAATTTATTTACTCTTTTAAAAATACATAAGTTTCTCTTTAGCATAAATGCAAATTATTCGAAAATATTAAAATATATAGTCAAATAGCCCTCAGAGGAAAATTAAGTTCAGTTACATCGTTGAAGATATATTTATTCGTATAAATATTATTTTACGTTTATTTTATAATTTTCCGGTTTCGTTTATTTGTCATTTCCCGCTATTTTCTCTTTTTTCCTCTATGGATATAAAATGTCGAGCTATATTTTCAAATCCAAGGGAGAAAGCATTTTCCTCTAGATTTAAAACCTTTTAACAGTACTACTAAAAAAAGCTGCATTTTTAAAAATTCCTAAAAGGTATTATTTTGTTGTAAATATAGTCGAACTCTCTTATAACGAGGACGAAGGGAACGAAGCAACCCGTCCGTTAATTCAGGGTACTTGATAAACCTGAGTTTGCCGAAGTTATTAAAATAAAAGGAATAATGAACAAAACTGCTTAAAAGTAGATTACATTTTGTTGTTCGTTATTAAAACGGAAAGAAAGAATGTGTGAGCTTTGTAACTTTCACTGCAGATTGATCGAAGTAATAGAGTGCACAGAAAAACTGAAATAAATAAATAAAAAGAGCACCCAGAACAACATTTGATTAGTGATCGAATCTTCACTTTCTAGTTAATGGTTGGAGAGGGTGACCTAAAGTATGTTAATTAATTAGTGCTGACGATATTTTAAGTTACGAAATCAGACATAAAAATGTACTTTCTCTGAATAAACATATCTGTTTTTTGAATTCGGGTTTCTGACCCACGAAATATAGGCGGTAGCCGTAATCAGGGAAATATGGTAGTCAGAGTTTGATCAGGAAAGCGATTCAAAATGCTCATCACTTTAATTTCTACGTACTCGTCCATAAATTTTTCAGCGAATTGAAAACTTTTTTGCACACAATTATGAAATTCGTTTATCCAAAGAAAATTCCTTGCAAAAAATAACTTTTAGTAAGTATTTATTATTTTTCACTATTTTATTTAATAATAGTCTAAAAATTTTAAATTAATGAAATATACAATTTGTTACATTTTTCAAAATAATGTAATTTTTCATGGAAAACGCAAAATTTGAGCAAAATCGGTAGAATAGTTCCTGAGAAATCAAATTTTAAAAATTTATAAATTTAAAATATCATCTGCGCTAATTAATTGGCATATTTGAGGTCACCCCCACGAACCATTAAGATTCAGTTCTAGAATCTGAAGATCCGATCATTAAATCAAAAGTTATTCAAGGTAGTCAGTTTATTTTTTTGCTTAGTATATACTTGTGATAATAAATATATTACAACTAAGACTGCTGATGACAAAAGCATCACTTCATTTGAGCAATTAAACCATTTCAATAAACCCTTGTCTTTTTTCTCGCAAAAAAAATTTATGTTTATCCTACCTCATTTTATGTTTATATCATACATGATCCCATTTTACGTTTATTCTACATAATTATTGTGTGGTAAATTGAAGAGAAGATTGGGCATATAAGTGACACACGTTAGTATAGGAAAATACAAGCAGACACACGAAGAACAGAAACAACCAAAAAAAAAAATTAAACCACTCTAAAATCTATTATTAAATCTACATAGAATCTATTATTGCAATTATCAACACAATGTGTAATAGATCTGTTGTTACGCGATAACATTGTGATTCATCACAAAATAGATGTACTTCAATAGATGTACTTTTTGTGATTCATCACAAAATAGATGTATTGTTGCTTATGAGCATAACATTTTTTGAGCAGTTATAAATAATGGGAGTGGGTTTTAAGCGAAAGGAATAAAATTTTCACGAACAGACAAATTTATTTTCTGATCCTTGTTCAATGAGTATTCATATTAATTGAGTTCAACTATATTTGTTTCAATTTATATAAAGTTATAAGCACCGGAGGATTTTATAGCGGTTCCTTTACAAAGCCATATAAATGCAATGAAAAAAATCCTTATAGATATTATTCTTAAAAGATTATAATTATTGATGTAAAAAAGAAAATTATCAATGATTTTTGAATATGCAGGATGTTTCTCAAAGATCGCATTTAATATGTTATTTTAGAATCCTTATCGGGAGTCAAAACAAAAAAGTATACACCTTGGAAATCGCAAACTATTATATAACAGAGAAAAAAAAAACACTTTAAGATTCAGACAAATTACAGTACGGGAAAGTGGGAGTAATAAAAAACAAGACAAGTTTGATCGGGGGAGGAATTAAAGAAGAGTTCAAATACAACTATTAGAAACGCTTTGAAATTTTAACCTGCAATTAAACCTGTTTTGATATTAATTTCATTTGCCCTTCTCTACTCTCCAGATTTCGTTTTAGCTCATTTCTCGGTTGAATATGAATTTGCGATTACCAATGTGTGTACTTTTTGCTTTCCATTTTGATAAGGATTCTAAAAATAAATATTTAAAGCTGTCTTTGGGGAACGTCCTGAAAGAAAAGAAATGGATTTAAGGTTTAAATCAAATTTCTATACTCCCCTAAAAATTAATGTTTCCCTAGATATTTAATTAAACTTATTCCAAATGTGTGTACTTTTTTGCTTTCCATTTTGATAAGGATTCTAAAAATAAATATTAAAAGCTATCTTTGAGTTACGTCCTGAAAGAAAAGAAATGGATTTAAGGTTTAAATCAAATTTCTATACTCCCCTAAAAATTAATGTTTCCCTAGATATTTAATTAAACTTATTCCCAATGTGTGTACTTTTTTGCTTTCCATTTTGATAAGGATTCTAAAAATAAATATTAAAAGCTGTCTTTGGGGAACGTCCTGAAAGAAAAGAAATGGATTTAAGGTTTAAATTTTAAATCAAATTTCTATACTCCCCTAAAAATTAATGTTTCCCTAGATATTTAATTAAACTTATTCCCAATGTGTGTACTTTTTTGCTTTCCATTTTGATAAGGATTCTAAAAAATAAATATTAAAAGCTGTCTTTGGGGAACGTCCTGAAAGAAAAGAAATGGATTTAAGGTTTAAATTTTAAATCAAATTTCTATACTCCCCTAAAAATTAATGTTTCCCTAGATATTTAATTAAACTTATTCCCAATGTGTGTACTTTTTTGCTTTCCATTTTGATAAGGATTCTAAAAAATAAATATTAAAAGCTGTCTTTGGGGAACGTCCTGAAAGAAAAGAAATGGATTTAAGGTTTAAATTTTAAATCAAATTTCTATACTCCCCTAAAAATTAATGTTTCCCTAGATATTTAATTAAACTTATTTTAAATTTATAAAGTAATCCATTTTACCGTACGATAAGCGACAAATTCTAAAAACTAAAAAATGGAACAAACCTTATTTCAATACATTTGTCAAGCATCTTAAATAATAACAATTTCATTTTCTGAATATTTTTCAAAGGCTTTAAAATCACTTAATCACGAAATCTTTCCTGAACAACAGTTCGTAATTAATTTACTAAAAATCACTCAATAGCAAATAATAACTATTATTTAACTCAAACTCTATCTTTATTTGTTATTCTCTTCATCACAAAAACGTTCGAAAAGAATGTTTGATTTACTCTTTAGAGAAAACAAAAGTCCAATTGAAAGTTCAGAACAAGCATACTTAAACTATAGCAAGTATTATCGACCTAAATAATCAAGTTCAAAATGAGGTATGTTAAAATAGTTTCTATTTCTAGTTTTGGCTTAAAATAACACTGCTGCCATCTTAAACATGTTGGCGATTTACTCATTACATATTAAAGTGCTATCGATTACTTTTTATTTGAATATTTTCTGCCAAATAAGAAATTGCATCATTAATTTTATTTTTAGAAATTCTCTACCTCGGAATTCGATAGACAATATATAGCCCTATTTATTAAATTATTTTGTAAATAAATAGATTTGGAATGTATTTTTCGTCTACTTTTAGATTTAAAAATACATGGTACTACATACATGATGAATGATAATACATGACATGATAAATACATGATGAGTATTATTAAATCTTATAAAATTCTGATTGTAAACAAAATTATGATTTTAGCTAAAAATATGATGTATTTTTAAATCTACTTGTGGATTTAAAAATAGGGAACTATTGCGTCCTATATTTTTAAGTTTACTAAAATGAGTTGGGTTTTGTTATATATGGTTTGATATATAGTTGAGTTTGGGTTTTAGTGAAGTTCAAAATTCAAAACACATGGTACTTTCCTCGATTTCGTTACAATGCTTACAGTTTTTAATTTTGTTGAACAATTCTGTTGTGAAATTGGAGCAAAATTGAGCCATAATATTGGTAACTTGAACTATAAAAGGGTACAAATCTACCGCAAACTAAACAAGGAGTTACTTAAAATGAACCACTTTAAGAAATGCAATAATATAGCTCAGCTCAACACTATATTAAGATTGAAACAAAATTGAATGATATAATGGGTGAACTTTTATGGTGGAAAATTTTGTCTGTACATTTTAAATTTTAAATAAGTTTTTTTTTTTCAAAATGTTCAACACAACTGAGTTAAATGTTACGTTTAATGACGCGGGCGCCAGGATTAGTTCTACATTATTCTTAAATAGAATTTCTCAAGTTAATATTATCATTGATGTTACGAAATAGATTATGTTACTAAACGACCATAAGAAAGAAAATTTATTTAACTGGCAGATGTTCAAAAGTCACTCTATTCAAGAATTTTAAAATTGCTGTTGTTGTTGTTGTTTCTTTCGGTAAAAAAGTTGAATACATGATCAGATCTATTGGAAAAATTTTATTCTTCGCTACCTACATTAAAATAAATTTTTTTTACAAATGAGATGATCTACGATGAACTCTCATTATGCACTCTGTAAGCGCAATTAATAAAACTGTCGGTAATTTCGACGGTGGTTTCAGGTTCGATCCTGGGAGATGACTAAGAAACCAGTGTGTATACCACCAAGATTCACGTTAAATCTGCCGTGTCTGAGAGTCTTTTCCTTGGTTGAGGTGTTGAAGTTTGAAGAGAGGTGTACCAGCTTAAGCGCTGTCCACGTCGTCTTTCTGGGGACAAAATAACGTGACATTCCTGTTATAGCTGCTAAAAGTTAGAGCTCTGAAAAAATAGGGTAGATGCTTGCCCACGATTCGGTGGAGTGAGACAAAGCCACCACCAATATAGCTAAAATTCTTGAATCATGCTGATAAAGCCTTTTACCATTTTAAAATTATTATAAAAATTAGTTTATATAATTATTTAATTAATATAATTAACATATAAAACTATTTATATGTATTAAAAATTTACAGCGATATTTTGCTATATTAATTATCTCATTTAGCTATATATTTAACAATAGTAACTCCCTTCTTAAAAATGGCATACTGCAATTTATTTGATCTATTCTATTCAATTCATTTTTGTATGAGAAGATGATTTGGGTATAAATAAAAAATCAATTAACTGAACAAAAATAAAATTTTTGTTGGATAACAATAGCGTTAAATTATAGGAAGATAAATGCATCGTTTGAGAAAATATATAAAAGCGAAATGAGAGAGCATTAGTGACGGTAGACTTCACTAAACAAGCATGCATTCAAAAATAACTTAACTTTCGAATCAATAATTTCTATTTCTAAATGAAGTTCCAAACATTGTTTTTTCATGTAGACAATTGATTTCATGAAGTCCATTGAACCTGTTAAACTTTTTTTATGTATAGTTCTAAAAACATAATGTTCATGTCTGTCAAGTATGTAAAATTTTTGATAGTTTATATATATATGTATATATATATATGTATATATATATATATATATATATATATATATATATATATATATATATATATATATATATATATATATAACACAGAGACTATAAGAAGAAATCTAAAAGATATACCTTTTTTTTAAAAAATTTCTCTTTATTTCAGTGATTAATTAATGAGCTCATTATAGGCAATGTCGATTTGCAAAGGATTAACTATGCATAAAAAGTAATAAAAGCACCTAGGTTTTTTTCGGTTAATCCGTCGGAATTTATGCGGTATTTCTTTTAAATATTAAGATTATTGGTATACTATGATAAGAATAAATACAAAAAATTAATCTTTAAAGCTTACATAATACTTAAGTTTATGTTTTAATCGAAGCAGTTTTTTTATGTTTTCTTTTATCATTATGCTAGTTAAAAATAATGGGGGATAAAATGCTATTTGATTCATCGAATAATTATGATTTAAAGATAATCTCTTCAAATTTTTTAAAAGCAATTTTAATGAAGGATAAAGAATGTTATATTACTCATTATAGATAATAACGCCTTAAGTAAAGATACAGTTCCCAAATTAGAATTTAAAGAAAGTAATAAAAAAACTTTTTTTTTCTTTTTGATTTAATGATATGATTTTCACATACTAATATGTCATCTACAAATTTCGAAGAATTCAGGTGAAATATGCTATTTATTTTGTACAAAAGATATTTTTAAGTTACGATATCTGGTACAAAAATGTTCTTACTCTGAATTTTTTAAATAGTTATTCATCTTTTCCCCTAAAAAAATATGAAATAAATGGAAAATAAGGTCTCAATAATTTAGTCAGAAGTGTGATTAAAATTTTAGCATCTTCACGATAATTTTTGCATATTTTGCTACATCCCTCAATATGTTTCAAACGAGTCCAAAAAGTTTTGAACACAATTGTGAAACACGTTTATCTAAAGAAAATTTTATGCAACCTACTTTATAGCACTATTTATTATTTTTTATAATTTAATTTCATTATGTTTAAAAAAATTTGACTTGTAAGTATACATTGATTTCTTTCTCATTTAAAGCAATAGAATTTTAAATGACAAAACAAAAACAAACAAAAAACAAAAAAGAGAGAGAAATCAGTTCAATAGTTATCTGGAGATGAACTTCGTATAAAATCATATTTTTTTGTATTTATTTCTTAAGAGCTATTCGACTGATTCTTTTCAAATTTCATATTATGTCATTTACAGCTGCATAGATAAGAATAATAATGCGTGTATCTTATTCAAAAAGATTTCGAGCATTATTAAATTAAATTTTAAAAAAAGTATAAACAATTGAAATATTTTTTTTTATTTACATTTAACAATTTATGGATTAACGAATTTAATAACTATATGTATTTTAGACTTAGATAGACATAAAGACTTTTAGAGTTAAGGCGAAAGAGGCAAAAAAAAAAACAACTTTATATTGAAACATCCAAACTTTCTACCACTCTCCTAGTTAAACTACTAGGACGATTCCAATTTTTTTTCTATTGATATTTTGAGTATAAAAAGTCCAAATCCGTTGAAAAAAATTTGTTTATTCTGTGAAAGAACTTTATAGTATTTGATTTCGTATCTTAAAATATCTACTGTAATTAACATATTTAATTAGAACAAAAGTTAGGTGTTCCGTAAAAAAATAATATATATTTTTTAATTTATTTATTTTTCATTTTGCACTATGTGCTTAAAACTATTAGTTTTTATTTACATTTTCTAGACTTTTTTAAAACATTTATATTATTTAAACAGCTCCAAATTTGATACTTTGATTTTATCTTATTTAATGAATAACCTGTGAAATTAAAAACGCTATGATGATAAAACACTAATTCATAAGCAATCTACTTTTATGATTCCTTAATGTGTATTAGTGGATATTTAGTCCTAGAAATAAATTTAAATATTTTATAATCTTATTTCTGTATCAATATTCTTATATCTATTCAAGATTCTTGTATCTATTCAAGATTCTTATAATCCAGAATCAAATATTTTTATAATATATTTTTTTGTTAAATTTGTAATTTCCATTCATGAAAACTAGCTGAAAACAATATATGATTTGAAGGAAGAAGTAGGCAATAGATGATTGTAGGTTCCGGAGTTATTATATTATTTCTTATTTCTGCATTGCTAAATATATGTTATGCATAACGTACTGCTTTTCAACAATACAGAATATAGAATAAAATTTTATAGCCCAATCATTTTACTGCCATTCATATCTCCCTCCTACTTATTCCACCGATTAAAAAAAGCTGTATGTAATAAAATGCAAGATTATAGCACCAACTATGAAAGCAAATAATAACTAGTATCGCACAAATAATTTTACTGTAAATGCTAGAAAACATTATTCTGCATAGAATCCAACATTATATAATGAAATGAAAACAGCTGCCTTTTAAGCCTTTTGACCATTAGAAAGTTGTGCAGAAGAAACGCTGAGTTTCTGGAATAATATTATCCAATGTTATGTGCTACTTGGGTAGCATTTTCAATGTTAGAACTGAAATTTTAATGAGATATCTTTAGTACAAAAGAAAGATTATAGATGGCAGCACAACATTTTAGTTAATTTTATATAATTAAAAAAATTATAAAAAATCATATTATTTGAAAACGACTGATAAATGTTCTTCATTTTTCTAATAATAATAAAATAATTATATTAATAATTATTATCTCATATAAAACTCGTATTCGGTTTATTTTTATAAGTATTTTCCCTTTATTTATATTCTACGAAAACAGAGTTATTATTATTATTTATTTATAATGTATATATATACAGTTCCTTTACTAGTGAGTTGTGTGTAAAGTCATATGAAACCATTCCTAGAAACAAAAATAGCTATTAAAAAATGTTACCTAGAGTATTTCATCATAATTTAGTTTCGCTTAACAAACTGCCGAGCATTTAAATTATTTTTTAATAAATAACTGAGCTATAAAATATATACATGCGTGATGCGTCTCTTTTATGTTCATCTGTGTATCTTTCTAATTTTGAATGCAGTCCAAAGACAGGAAATATCTTGGATTAAGCATACCAACAAATTCACTTTTGTGAAGAATCAGCATTTGTGTTACATGGAATGAAAAACCGCGAAAGCTTGTCCTTGTTTGCCTGAAGGTAAGATTTTACCGCATCACTGTCTTTTTCCATTGAGAGGGGGCAATGTATAAAAATGTAAGACAGATATTGGTTTTTTTTTTTTATTTATTAAACAAATTTCATTATTTTGTTTCATTTGAAATAATAAAATATTTTCGATATCAACAGGCAGTGGTAGCGGTCAGATGCCCTACAGCAACGATTTTTGTTTTCCTTTTGCGGAAGAAAATTAATGTATTTTTGTGAAAAAACTTGGCAATGTAATGAATTTTGATTGTCTAATATGTTTCAGTCTTTCTTTAGAGAACTTTCCAAAAAAGAAAATTTTTAAAAATTAAAAAAAAAATTGAAGTATTCATAAAACATTATCACAAGCTAAACTAAAAAAAAGTTCAAGTTTTTTTTTTAATAAGAAAAATGCTGTTGTGCAACAGACCAACTTTTTTGTTGCCCAATAGGGGATACCAAAATAAAATCTTTGTAATCATATAGACCAATACAAATGCTTTATTTCATAATGTGAAGAAAAAAAAATGAACAAATGATTAGATTTTCCTTTTGACACTTATCACTCGCTAAATTAAAAAATATTTGTTCTTTATCTATTTATTATAAATAAAAAAGCATTATTTGTCCTTCCTTTACTCTAGACGTATTAAGACCTTCTTATCAAATAAAATTTTAATTATTTTCTGAAATTGTTTAAAAGTTGCATTTTCTTTTATCCTGTCTTACCCTGATGTATCTTGCAATTTTGTTTAAGACACTGAACAACAAACAAATAAATACATGAACGAATTAACAATAAGATTTAGTAAGAAAAAGAAATTGCTTTGCGCTATAAAGACTGGAATAAAAACCCACGTCAAAGCTCATGAGTAACAAAGGAATGGACAAACTTAAATAAAAATTTAGAGAACCGTGGTGGATCACAGGAAAGAGCACTGCAGGTGACCCAAGTATACATCCCAGCGTCGGCTGGTCACTACGAATTCCGCACCCGGCTCGCACTGACCATAGTGCTGACTAAAATATCCTCTGTGGTAGACGTATCATGGGTTAGAGTGCTCTTGCCATCAGGTTAACCGTGGGAATTTTTCGTGGTCTTAAGCTCCGTATAACGCAAGTTACGTCAAAAAGTCATCCATTAAGACAAACTTCTCCCGATGCTTGATCCAAGAATACCATTGTCTTCTGGACTGGGTTCAAAATTACAAGGCTAAGAAGCTGAACATTTGTAGTCATCAACTCAAAATTGCGTTTGCTGTTCAATGACAGTGTTAAAACATAGATATTGCTTATTTTCTAGAAATTTTAAGAAAAAATATTTTGTCTTATTTCGTTGTTGGAAAATATTGTCTCGGTAATAAAAACTAGACACTTATAAATGCTTTAAAAAAATCCTTGTGTTATTTTATGTTATATTTTTGTTAGGTAATTTGAATTTGAATATATCACGAAACACACTTTTAAATAAAGTTGATAATAAAACATGGAAAATTCAGAAAACAGAAAATTTCGCCTAAAAATACATGAAATGCAATTCTATCGGTATTCTTAAGAGAGTTGAAAACTAGTATATTTTTCATCAAACTAATCACGAGAGTTTGGGCAGTGAATCTGGGACTTCCAGACGGTGTCAAATTAGAAAAGCTCCCAGAGGAGCACCGAAAGAAGTTTTAAAAGTTAGATGAGTTTTAATGTCCAGAAAACTTCTACGTTTTATGTAGGATGAAATTAAATAAAAAATATGAATAAGGAAATGGAAAAACATGAAGAAAATTATTACTTTGTTGACAATATATAATATTTTTTACGTAAAATGAATAAAAAGCAAACTAAAACATTGGAATTTAATTGTCTCTCAAAATTTTAATATGAAACTTGTATTAGGCATTTTTTTTATGACGAATTAGTCAGTAATTGGAAGGTATATTTTTTTTTATCTTTAACGTAACATTTAGTTTAGGTAAACCATCCTTTTTTTTAACAGATTGTGTATAAAAATTGGTACTTATAAAATAAAATATTTTTTCTTGAGAAGAATATTTATCGATTTTTTAATAATTCGACAATGCACGCAGACGATTCCTATAAGTGTGAACTTATTTTTTTCTAGCTAAGAAAGTATTGTAAATTAGGTTGAGGGTTTTAAAAAAATGTATAACAGGAAAAGTGTAAAAGCTTTAAAAACAAAGAATAAATATTTCTTGCTGCAAATCAACCAAGAACCCGAATTCGAATCTCGAAGCGGTTTAGCGTATCGTAAGTAAATAAAAAGGCTTGTTAATAGCCATTACCATTTTCTTTTTATTAAAGAATTAAAAATCTTTCTTTTTTTGTATAATACAGTAATTTTAATAAAATATTTTAAACTATCGCATTCAATATTCCCTTTCATAAAGAAAGCATCGGGACTCAATGAATAATTTCTGAAGATTTCCGGCGTTCTTTACATATATATAAATGTATATGCGTGAATATATATAAAATTTATATCAACTGATAATTATCAAATTTTGTCCCATTTATTAATTCAAAGTAAGTAAACACTAGAACAGGCTGGCACGAAAAGCTGCTAATCACAAAAACGATCGAGAGTTCAACTCATGCAACTGTCTGAGGCATCGTATATAAGTAAAAAATATGACTATTAGCATTTGTTATTTTCTTTTTATTACAGGATAAAAAGCTTTCTTTCCCTTCATTTACAGTACAGTTATTTTTTTATAAAATTTTGCATTTATCGCTCTCAATATACCTTAAGGAAGAAATAATAATTAAGAAAGCCGAGGAAGAAAGAAATAATAATAAGAAGAAAGCCGAGGGACGCAATGAAAAATTAAAAATTTTTGGTGTTCTCTTCTTATACCTAAAGGCCGATATATTTTGCTTTTATATTTACCAATAATTTTCAAACTTAGCCATATTTATTATTTCAGTTTTAGTAAAAACGTGGCCAGCCACAATTTTTTTTGACGAATTAATTAGGGCATAAGAGTATCTAATTGTAATTTCAACATTCTTTTTTTTCTCTTCCTCATTTTTTTTTCTTTGCATATAGATATTTTTGTTAGCATACGTCAATTCAGGCATCTACAGGGCAATTTCGTTGACCTCTCTTTCAGGGGCACCATATTAGGTGGGCCAATGTCGCTCCCACAGTAAGGACAGATAGTACAGAGAAGGAAAGAACATCCATGCCTTACCCAGGATTCGAAACCAGAAACTTTCTGATGCAAGGACAAAGCCGAAAAAAATATAGATGAATTAGTGTTCGCACAATAAGGCATAATGAATTGCACTATGCAAAGCTTGATTCTCGTCACACATCTAGAGAACACTGTGGTATGATACAAACCACTAACCTGCGAGTTCCCCTCCAGGGGTGGTATGTTATTGTATCGTATGTAAAATGAAATTCAAAATTTTATTTCATTTTTGTACAAATTTAATTTTTTTTTACCTTTTTATAATATGGTAATTTTAATAAAATATTTTGGTTTATCGCTCTCAATATACCTCTTTAGAAAGAAAACATCTGGACACTATGAAAAATTTCTTTATTTCCTTGTTTTAACAGCATGAACAGTGGACGGAGAAAAAAACCCATCCTGAATAACTTTTGATCTAATGATCAAATCTTCACATTCTAGACTCAATCTTAATGGTTAGAGGGGGTGATCTAAAATATGCTAAATAATTAGTGTAGACGATCAGACACAAAATGTACTTTCTCTGAATAAACCTACCTTTTTTTCAAAGTATTCGGATTTTTGACCCCCAAAATATAGGGGGTACCTGCAATCTGGAAATATGGTCCCCATGTTTTGGTCAGGAGAGCGGATCCCCAAATGTTTATTTTATTTTTTGCGTATTTCACCATATCTCGAAAATTTTTGAAGCGAGTTGAAAAATCTTTGAACACAATTATAAAATTCGTATATCCTTAGATAATTCCATGCAAAAAATAAATTTCAGTAAATATTTATTATTTTTTATTATTTTATTTAATAAAACCCGTAAACTTTTTGAACTGTAAGGTTTATAAACTTTTACATAATTTTAATGTATCTAATTTTGCATGGCAAAATACAAAATATGAGGATAATCAGTTGAATAGTTCCTGTAAAAACCGAATTTTAACTATACAACTTTTTTTAAAATTCGAATTCTAAAGAACTATTCAACCGATTTCTCTCAAATTTGGTATTTTTCCATGAAAAATTTGATGCTTTAAAATTATGCAAAGAATTATTTCCCTTAATTTTCAAAATATTTTCGACTATTACAATAAAATAATAAAAAATAGTAAATATTTACTAAAGTTTATTTATCGCATGGATTTATCTTTGGATAAACGAATTTTATAACTGTGTGTAAAGACTTTTTAATTCGCATAAAACATTCTCAAGATACGGCAAAAGACGCAAAAAATAAAATTAACATCAGGGGTCCAAACTTTGGATCGTTCTCCTGATCAAACTATGGGGACCATATTTCCTAGATTGCGGTTACCCCTTATATTTCGCGGGTCAAAATTCAGAAATCCGTCAAAGAAAAAGGTAAGTTTATTCAGAGAAAGTACGTTTTGTGTCCGATTTCGTATCTTAAAATATCGTCTGCACCAATTAATTAGCATATTTAAGGTCACCCCTTTGAACCATTAAGATTTAATCGTAGAACGTGATGATCCGATCATTAGATCAAAAGTTATTCAGGGTGATCCGTATTTTATTTTGCGAATGATCCATATCGGCAAATATTTTCCGTTAATATTAACTGATAGTTTTCGAACCTGGCCCCATTTATTAATTCAAAGTAAGTAAACACGAGCCCAAGCACAACTCTATCGACAAATTAGTTAGGGCAAAAAAAGGGTGCCTATTTGCAATTTCTATCTTTTTCTTCTATTTTTTTATCTTGGTATATGCATAATGTACTATATTTTGCTTTTATATAAACTTATAATTTTTAACCTTTGCCACATTAATTTTTTTAATATAAATAAACATTAGGCTATAATGAAAAAATTGCAATACTTTTCCAAGAATTCCTCATACATATGCAGACTTGTATGCTTATTACAAAGTACGATTACTTATCAGCCATTGTCAAGTTGTAGAACAGATAGCTCAAATTAGAGAAAGACATTGTGTCTAATGTGACGTGGATGCACGTTTGTGCTGTCTTTTCTATCGTGTTCTATCTGTATTATTTCGACCGACTTTACAAGGGTATATAAACCGAGATTTTTAATGAACACACAAGTCTGCACAAGTCTGTTTAACAATAAATAAGTAAATAGATGCTTACAGGCTTACGGTGGGATTCGAACCCGCTACCTCTACGCTTCCATTTACGATGGTGGGACAGCCCTGATGCGTGACAGTTAAGCTGCTGATTTAGTTTAACCTAATTCAGGCATTTGTACACTTACAAATGCATACAATTTTTTTAATGTTGGTACATGTTAACTTATAACTTACATACCTACAAGAAACAAAATTAACGTGTTTACTAAATAAAATAGAGGTTATAAAAACTGAACATTTTAGCGTCATCTCAAACTATTCTAGTATTTATAAAATTAACGAATTTTGGTTAAAATTACCAAATTTTATCTCATTTACTACCAAACAGCATGATAATAAAATCCATATTTTATTGTTGGTTTTTTCAAAAAGTCATTATCAATGCGCTTCGGTAAAAATTACCGTGCTTTTTAGTTTAGTTTTTCCAGTGTACCTCTGCGTGTGATTATCATAACAGAGAAGACTATCAAAATCTAATCTATAATTACTAACCGCTTACAATCACTCCTCGGTAATAGTTACTCATTCGAAACACACAACATTCTCAGATCCCTATGAAAACATTACCAGTTCTTTAAACCAATGCTCCTCAAACTTTTTATCGCCGCGGACAGGTCAACGTCTGACAATTTCACCCCGCCCAACAAAGGGAAAGGGACGTTGATTGTTTATATTTTGATTGTATTTATTTAATAATTTTAATTTAATTGTATTTAAACATTTCTTTAAAATTAAATGCTATTACATGCGCGGTGTTGGGTGCGGCTTTAAGCGATGTCTCTTAGATTCCGGTTAATCTCCAGTCCTTGGAAATCGCATAAACCCGAAAGAAATACACCACAGTATATGAATTGAAAATATTGAATGTTCTTTGGGCGGCCCGAATGTTGGAGACCACTGTTTTAACCCATAACATTGTGGTTGCAAACTTAATAAGGTGTTAAATCGAACAAAATTACCGTTCTAATTGAACCTTAACACCTTTTAATCAATTTTAGTAAAATTATATTAATAAATAAAATGTGCACTTAAATAAGGCTAAACTTTGAACCGTATTAAGGTCACAGTAAATTTGCATGATTATATGCTTCATCAAGCTTCGAAATTTCTAACAGTGAAAAATCATTGAAAAACAGTGAAACTCATTGAAAAATTCTATACTATTTTACTTTCTTATTTTTCATTTAGTATTTTTTATTTTACTAGTATTATATGATAGAACATCATACTATATCATTCGTGGTAAGTTTTTTTTTAATGCACGCTTTTTGGTCAATGTCATATCATGCAATAAAATGTTATGGCAAATAAATTGACTCACAATACGTAACCAAGTTGTTTTGCTCACTCCCCAACTATAACAGTGGCACGAGTAAATGTTTGCAGATCACGATCACAATTATGTAAAGCTTAAGATGATTCATGGGAAATATCTCATAAAGAACACTGTCTTTAATCACGAAAAATAGAAATTCTCTTCTTCTAGAGCAGGTGTTCCTCAGTTCAAAGGTCTGGCACAGGCTAACAATTTTTTTCTTCTTCTAATATCAAATAGAATGCGAATAAAAGAACAATCTAAATTTGTATTCGAGAAATATTTGTCTTATAAACTATCCAAATATGTAATGTACTAATGGGACATTGTTTTCCACTCATGTCTATTTTGAAAGGAAGACGATAATTATTTGAATGTGCGAAATCAAGAACCATGAATAATTATATTATTTATTTCAATAATAATATTTAAGAAAAAATTGAGTAGCTCTAGAAGCTCGGATGTTAATATTAAACCAGTTCTTTACAAAATTGATTTCTCACAAAATATTCCCTTCTTACAAGAATAAATTTCGCAACAAATAAATTATTCCCGAGCAAAACCAAAATTGTTAAAATCAGTAAGAAGAGAACCACAACTTGGTTAAAATCTTGTTATATTTTGGGATTGAGTTTGCACTAAATTTGACCACAAATCGGTATATTTTTACTGGCAGGTGTATTCAAGACAATTTTCTTTAATCTTAAAGAAGCATATAAAAGCATACTGAGTAATAGTATTTAACCTAAGAAGACTGTGTTGGAAATACCGGACAATGCAAGTGTTAATAAAATGTTAACGAGATGTTTTTCACTTTTATATCATATTATTTTTCTGAAATAAAACTTAAAAAATATTTCAATGTATTGTTTATTAAAATTCGTGGTTTTTTCCTCACACCCAAATGAATATTAATCTTTCGAGATCACAAATCCGCATAGTGTATAAGCAAAATATGACCACAAAGGGTTAAAAAACCTGATATTTTTTTCTACAATTCATCTGCCTCAATATTTATTTAATTATGAAAAATTCATTTGCAAAATGTAAATAGGGGTAAAAGGAACGCTACACCCAACTTTTAAGGTTGAACCTCTCTTACTATAGTACTATGGGATGAGCGCTTCACCCCACGTCGGATCGATTACCTCTCTTCTATAGGATGAGCGCTACATCCCACTTCCTCAATATGGTTGAGAGTTCAACACCACTGAAAACTTCATAGTAGAGACGACGTAGCATGGCTCTTTACGTAGCATAGTTTCCACTAAACAAATGCTTCTTAAAAATTTTGGGTATTTATTTCTTCCTAACTATGGGTATATTTGAAAACATTTGACGCTAGCTACTTATCCTGAACAAGTTTTAAATGAATTCCACATTGCAAGTAATCATACAAAATTCGCAAAGTGTCCTCCATTATGTTAACCATGTATATGATATTAACATCGCATGGTTTAGTCTAAACAAATGCTTCTTAAAAAAGTTTATTATTTATTTCTTCAAACCTATGGGTATTTCTGAAAAGTTTGACACTTACTTTGTAATCTGTAACATTCTGCATTTTGCACAATGTACATTTATTTTAGCTTTTTGTTATCATATCACCAACTAACGTAATATTAACGACCAAATATTGAATGTTTACTGCTAAGTCTAGTTATCCATTTAACTATCAATTAAAAGGTCACTGAAACCACCGGTCGTTTTTTTCTTCAATTTGTATTTAATTAATTAGTATTTATTTTTTAATAACATAAATGCTTTAAAAAAACTTATACACATTCAATCATAGTGGATAACTGAGAGCCTCGTTTTACAATAACTAATTAATCTATAAAATAAATGCGTTTGAATTAGTTGACGTATCAAACTAAAAAGGTACTCTGATTGTAGAAAATAACTACATAATGTTCTATCCTCAAATTAAAAACTCCCCATGAAATATTCAAATATTATCTAAACACAAAAATCTTCACCACAAAAAAGGAGCTCTCAAGTTTTGTTTTTCATAGAAAATGCCTCTACGTGCTACGTTTGAATTGTTTGAAATTTGTAAAAACAATAAAGACATCGATACTTTAGTTACTTTTAAAGTACTTTAACCCTTAAACTGAAGTAAGGGGTTAGTGTAATTTAAAAGTTTCATGCAGTAAAAAAAAAAAATACATTTTCACCCATCTGAACATTTCATACTTAGAAGCTACACATCAAAGTGTAAAATGTCTGTAACGCAAGTGTAAAGTTTTAAAAGTTGTCAGTACTATATTACGCTGCGTATTCTGTACTGCAACGTATGTTACCGTTATGTAATATGTGTTACGCTATATTTGACCTACTCCAAAGATGTACTTTAATAATATTTAGACACTTATTACAGTTTAAACAAAATGCCTAGATAAATTTACTATCATCATTTATAATTAATATATTTTAATTTTTCAAAAACAAGTTGATATCTTAGGTAGATTTTGAGCTTTACAGGCCATATAATGTTAACTTTATTTGAGGTATTTTTTTTAAATGTCATAATAACTTACGAAAATAACTATTTAAGCCATAGAAAGTTTTTATTCACACATAAAGCAAGCCGGCCTATTAAGATAAGAGGTGAATTATTACTAGCTATTATTTACATCAATAAGTTTTCAGACATAATTTTCTTATCAGTGTTGTAAACCCCGACTTCCGCAATTAATATCATGAGAATAACATTTGTTTAGTTATAAATGATGGTTCCACATTTAAAGTAGTTATGTTGCTGACAGTTGAAACTTTTCTAATTTTAAAACTATCTACCCAAAGATATGGAAAAAATAAAATCATATTTAGCCTTTGTAACATTTTGTATTAAACCCCTTAACATTTATTTAGAACTTTTTAAAAAAAAAAAATACCAAAACTACTTAAAAAATTGCTTGAAGATATTCAAATCGAATTTTTTTCATTGTTTATCAAATACGATTCATTACGTAAATATAAAATTTCTCTTTTGTTTTATCCCGTGCACGTGCAGTATTAAAATACTACTTTAAACGCTCATATTTGGCAAAAAAAAAATTTTGAATTTTAAAATGTTAGTTTTGTAATTAATAGAAAATTGCTCAAAAAAAATTTGTTTAATTTTTATTGAATTCCTTTAAAGTTATAGCAAAAAAAAAAAAAAAACATTAAAGTGAGGGATTTGTTTTATAAAAATGTCCATCTCCATTAATATTTAAACTAAGTAAACGAAATTTTATTCAATTATTCAAATAACAATCAAAGTAATTTATACAAGTTGCAATCTTTTTACCATATTTTCTGGCATAGAGTGTCCATAAATCTTTCGTTCGTAATTTACTACTGCCTCTGAAACCTCTGAAAGCTTTAAATTTCATTAAAGTATGAGAAATTGCATGACCTAAACGCCTCTTAAGTTACAAAATAATCCTTTGAGCTACAAAATAATAATTAAACTATTTGTAAACTTAGCATAAATATTCATGAAGATATAAATATTTTTATGAATAGTTTACTTTTTTTTGAGAAAACTTGAAAATTAGTCAATAAAATTAAGCAAATGTTTTGGAGCAATTTAAAATTTATTACAGAATTATTACTTTAAAATATAAAAAAAAATTTGCTTAAAATTGCGCACGATATGAGTAATTAAAGTGGTTCTTTCATACTGCGCAAGCTCGGGGGAAGAAAAAAATTTTTAATTTTTTTTTTTTGTTTTGTTTTTTTACCTTAATTTTGTAGTGAATCGTATTTGGGAACTAATAGAAAAATTTCAAAATGAATATCTCAAGAGTTTAAAAAGTTTCAAGCCATTTTTTAAGAAGTTCTCGTGCTTTTTAAACAAAAGCTTAAAAGAATAAGGAATTCTTCAAAAATTTCATTTTCCGCTATTAAACGAGATTCATTAAAAATGACATCGGCATTGTTGGGGAACATCCCCCTTAAAAGTATTTTTTCTTCCGCATATTTTCTTTCCTTATACAATCATATTTCGGTGTCTGAATGTTTTTTGTAAGATATTATCATTTGTTATTTAATTTTTCCGTATGAATTCAAATCAAACTGGACATTTTAATTAGTTTCCAAATACGATTCACTACAAAGTTAAAAAGAAAAACAAGTATTTATTTTTTCCTCGTGTGAGCAATATAAAAGCACTAATTTAATTACTTATACATTGCACAGTTTTCAAAAAAAAAAAATAATAATAATAATAATAATTCAAGATTTTAAAGCAAAAAATTTTGTGATTAATTTTAAATCACTTTAAAAATTATGTTGCATTTTATTATATATTCTTAAAACTACAGTAGAAAAATGTAAGACAAAAATATTTGTTTTTATAAAAATGTCCATATCTCCATAAACATTTAGGCCAGGATTACGCGATTTTGTGCAGTTATTGTATACAATAGCCAAAATAATTTTTACAAGTCGAAAGTTTTTAGCTGCATTTTTTGGTATAAAATGATCAAAAACACTATTTTACGTTTTTAGTTTTTTGATGGTCCCTCAAATCTCTAAAAGCTTTATACTTCATTGATAAGTATGAAAAATTGTACGCTGAGTACTTTGAGGATAATTGTGTAAGATGAATCAAAGAGTAATTTTTTGTATAAAAATAGTGTAATTTTTTTCAAAATATCTTCGGTCAATTAAATAAAATTAATTTTTATATTTTATTACTTACTATACTTTTAATTGTTTTTTTTTCAGGTGTGCAGAAACATATTACCATGAAATATTAAAAAAGAACGTTTGTTTCCAAAATTCGTTTCGTTTAGTTACTATAATTTTCATGTGCCGATTTGATGCCAATTTGTTACATTTATAAATTAAGCAATAAATTGATTCTTGAATGGAATAATAATGAATCAAATAATAAATTATAATGAATCAAAAGTTCATGCAATAATACAAATTTGTTAAATTTAACATAAATTAAATAATAGTTTGAAAATGTAGTATAATATATCGAATAATAAATGAAGATTGTTATTCTTATTAATAAATTAAATTACAAATATAGTCTGGGTGTTTAAATATAATTTTACCGTTAATTTATTATCAAAGCAAGTTTTTAAAATAATTTCATAATCAAATTGAATCCATTGAGTAATCACGTTATGTTCATTTCGTGGTAGATTGCTTCTCTCTGCACGCATGAGTGCTTTAGGTGAGGAAACAGGCTTTATGCCCCGATACTTTCACGGACATGAGAATGAATGGAAGTAATGAGCTCTCAAAGAGATGCAAAATTTCGATTCCACAAGTTGTCTAATAAGTGTCGCTATTTCATTAAATTTCAGAAAACTCATTAAAAATATGTTAAATGCATCTCATCAATAAACAGATAATAATGAATAAAAGTAATTAACGAAATCACATTTTCTAAAAGAAAAAGAAAGTTAAAACACAAAAAAAAAATTATATTTCATGTTTTCATGATATATAAAATGCATTAATATAGTTTTTAAAACATTTTAGTATATCATTTTATTATATGTCTGGTTTTTGATAGAATGAACGAATTGCATTCGTCACGAAAATTATTCATGATCCAGTTAGTCATAATTTGTTGAATCATAATATTGTTTTGATTTGCAACAAACTAAATAGGCTGCGAAGTTGAAGCATATCGTTCACTGTTAAAATGTTTTTTTTTAAAAAAAATGGTTAAATAACAATTTATTTACATGTTATTTTACCGTATTCAAACAAAACAGTCAAATATTCATAAATAAGATGGTATTCAAACTTTTAACTTATTAGAAAAACTGTTTAGTAACTGCATTCACCTAATGTAGTTAAACAACTAGAAGCCACTTTAGGAAGCCACTTAATTCCTATCAGAGGTGTACATATTTTAGGCAAGAGGGCTAATCTGTCAATGTCAAGACCGACAGAACGGGGGTTCGGGACCCCGCGTCGACACCATAAGAGGTTCTCCGTTCCTTTCAGCATATGAAGAGTTTAGAGTATAGCGAAATTGTAGCCCTTCCTAATTTGTAGCCTTACACTAGTAAAACGCGATAATCTCATTCACGCATAGATGGCAGCTCCATAAAGCTGCTAAAGTATCTGCATGTCCAGTTAAATTTCTTTTTTATGGTTTTGAAATTATGCTAGTTGTAAATGGTTAAAAAGTCGTACAGTTCTGTAATCTTGTTTTTTTACCGTAGTTATAAACGGTTTTAAAACGGTTTTTTTTTTTTTTTTTTTTTGGTTAATTGGATCAACAGACTACTGACGGTTATTTTACCATAATTTTTGAGTGAGTGTACTTCTTAAACTGAATTCAATAGTTCATTTTGAGTCATTTAGTTTAACATCTTATAAATGTTGCAGCAAATACTATGTTTCCTTTTGATTGGCAATATATATATGCGGTTTTACTTAAATCAAACACATAGTGTATGGACAAATTTGGTAGACAAATTTGATAGCAAGTTGAAATACAATGTTATTCAAACACTCTTAATATAGCTACAAGTAGAACAGCAATTTAATTTCCCGTTACAATCGTTCAATAGAAACCAAAACGGCAATAGAGGTTTTTCATAAAAATAAGTTTTCCTGGAAGACTGATTTATTGTAATATTCAATAGACTGATTGAAATTGTAAAGCATGATACGATTATATAGTTCAAATTCTACTACTATAATGAGCCTCTAAGTTGAACAATATTAACGTTATTTTTAAACATACCAAACATTTAAATATTTATTCACAAAATCTCTAAAATATCGAATAAACACTCAGAAAATTTCAATTAGAAATAAGAATTTATAACTCTACTTTACTTTTTTTCCATTTTATTCCTCAAATCAGACTTATTTTTATTAAGAAATATTTACCCTTTTCGCTAAACACAAAAAGAATTTTAAAGACGAAATAAAAAGTAAAGTTACTAGTGGTATCATTCTAGTCATTTCTATGTTATTTTAACATATTCAAAATTATTTGTTAGATATGGTTCATACTTCCTTTTACTATTTTGATTAGACTTTATAGCAAGCGAGATAATATGTTTCTCTAAATTAGTAATTACATTCATATGTTTTGCATGCATAAGAAAACACGAATTTTTGTAAGAGCTCTATGCAACAATTTTTTTCTTACTTACAAATTATTTTTTTATGTAACAAGTTACTTTTGTAGACTCAGATGTTCATTAGACACGTAAAAATTTAGAAACGTTTTGAGTGCCGATATTAGCCATTTAAAAAACTTAACTGTTAAAGTGTCAAGCATCTTTTGTGAGTCGATTTCACACGTTAAATTAACACGTTAAATAAATAAAAAATAATCACGTTAGTTCTCAATCAAAAATATTTCATTAAAATTCCGTGAATTATTGAGTAAATAGCAACAACAAAATAAAAACAATAATCAGAAGAAGAAAAAAAAGTTTTAAGCACACTAATACCCTTTTTGATGTTAGAATAGAAATAAAATAAGAACAGAAAATCCAATCTAGTAAATTACTTTGTTAATACAGATATACTGACCGGACTATAAGTTGTTTAGTATGATATAGCTTAGATTAGACAAAATGAGGGTTTCATAATAGCTTATACCTGATAGCCCAGTAATTATAACAAAGCAAAAAAGAAAAGTGGGAATTTCTTTGGAAAATTGAATACTTAAAGTATTTACCTGGTTTTACAACTTCATTCGCTTTAAAAATATCTAAATAAAAAGTAACAGTCGACATGTTAACAAAGTAATCAGCATTCATACGAATAAAACATGATTCCTTGACATCAAGTTGAACACATGTAACTGGGATTGAAATAATAATGTCATTATCGAAATTAAATTTATACCCAAGATTCTAACAATATGCAGCAATTGATGTGTTTTTGTATTCGTCATAACGATCCTATCTATCGTGCTCTTTAGATTTACATTTCGTGCTCCTTACATTTACATTTCTTGTTCTTCACATTACTTTACTTTTTAAAGAGCATCTAGATTGCCCGATGAAGCCGATGTCGCACTAACAAGAAATGTGGTAAATATCCCAGCGATTATCAAATCTTAAAAGACTTAAAAGACTTAAATTTGATGATGTTAACAGGCCTAAAAATGACTTTAAAACCAAATGGGAGAGAATACTAGAAGTTTTCTAACAAACGGGAGAAAAAAACAGTAAAGTAAAAAGTAATTTCTGGTATAATTTTCGCTCTTTTAGTGTTTCGTAATAGAAAATTGAAAGTCAATTTGTTTGAAAATAACCATTTATCTCACGAATTATTCACAGAAATTGTTTAAAAGAAATTTGTTTAGTCCAAAACATACTGCGTTTAAGGCATAAGGGGGTCAGTTACCGATTTTTTTTTTTTTTTTTTTTTTTAACTTTTACAAAGCATAAATCGAAACGGGCGGTCTAATTGACGCTTCAATTAAACAGTTCCCTTTGCAGTTAATTAATCTTCACAATTAAATTTTTGTTTGAAGTGGAAATATTAAAAATTGTAGAAAGAATCTTGGTATATATATATATATATATCTATATATATATATATATATATATATATATATATATATATATATATATATATATATATATATATATATATATATATATATATATATATATATATACATATATATATATATATATATATATATATATATATATACATATATATATATATATATATATATATATATATATATATATATATATATATATATATATATATATATATATATATATATATATATATATATATATATATATATATATATTAGTTCAACTTTATAATCTGTGTTAGTAAAATTATTTAGTAAATGATAAAGTAAAAAAGCTGCATAACAAAATTACAAATGAATTGCGAAATTGTATCAATGGACTCCACGTAAAAACAAAGCTCTAATTTTGAGCATATTTCGGATTGTATATGCTATGTACTTACTAAAACATAAGAGAAAAAATGACAATTAAAACAAAATAATGAACAATGAATAAGAGATTGGAGAAGGTTCCGTAATGAACTCCAATTCTTTGTTCAATTCTAAAGATACATTCGAATGGGAAAAAAATAATCAATTTTAAAAAACAATTAAATATTCCTTTCACCGGAATATCTAATAAGAGACTTATGCTGTTGAACAAAAGAAAAACAATGAACCCCCCAGGAACTGAAAGCATACAACGGGTCGCTGTACAGAGAAGGTCCAAAAGTCAAAACAAAACATGTAGCGACTTTTTTTTTTAAAGTGAGATCAGCCAAATGATACATAGAATAAAAGAAGGAAAGAAAGAAAAAAAAAAAGATAATCTGAAAACTCTTCATATGATAACCCTGCCATAAACTTAACTTCGCAAAAGGTGGCGACCCTTCGCTCGTCAGGGGTGAAAACCGGTTTTTGTCCACCACTAACAGGTAAAGAAAAGCTCATGAATTTTCTCACCGACGGGCCGAAAATATACGCTGAAATACGGGTACGTAGGCCGGTTGATTAAACGAAGAAAAATAGCGAGCATTGAAGATATTACAGACCAGCCTCCAAAATAACGAAGAAAGTAAGTAGTGTCTTTTTTGTATTTATTTATTTTTTCGATTTTATAGTTTCTGAAAACTCAAATATTTGTACCTTTTTGTGAGGTATTTTTATATAAGCATTAGTATATTAAGTTCTTATAAAATAAATTTTTAGCTAAAATTTTACTACATGAAATTATTAAACTTTAAAATTCTTCACACAATGATTTAGAGACTTGTACAAATATATATGAAGCAAAAGACTGAAGAAACTTGTTTCATAAACTCACAACTATTCTATCCAAATTGCATGCACTTAAAAATAAAAATGAATGAAAACTTATTTATTCTAACAGTATTTTAAGATAAAAAAAGGAGTTTTAGTATTATTTAGTATTTTTTTTAATCAATTCTTCTATTTTACTTATACATCATTTATTCTCCTGATAGCAAATGAGCGCTACAACTGATATATTTATTAATGTTTAACAACAGATAAAGTGAAGAAAAGAATTTTCTTAAGAAAAATATGTTTTTTTGTAACTTTCCTCTAATTTTTAATTCTCTGGCTCTAAACTATTTTCTGAGATTTTTACCGAATAGTTTTTTTTTTTTTCTTCCCTCAAAAATGTAAACTGAATGAACTTTAAAAATGTGTGAAACTTATAGTACCATAATTGAATAATTAAGTCCCAAAAATATTAAAAAATAAAATAAAGTATTAAAATGCGCCTCACCCGTGTCTTTATTTAGGTATTTTTATTAATGAACCATATAATGTACTTATAAAATAATTATTTCATTTCGAAATATTTATAACTGTGCTTTTTAGAGCGATTGATGATTAATTTCAACCCATCTATCAATTATTTAATTTTTATAAAACATTAAATAGTTATAGTCATTTTTACAAAACATTTAGCATTTTAACAAAATTAAAAAATTTTTACACTTATTGTTTTTTTCTTTTTTTCTTTGTGGAATGTAATATTTTCTTAGTTTCAGAGTTTAAATTATTTAAAATAGAACTGGGTAATTTAATTTTAATATTTCTTATGAAAATATTACAAAATTGTGTTTTGTACAAAAAACCCATGAAATGGCTTAGAAATAATTTTAAAAATGTAATAACAGCTGTTTCAATTAAGTTCAGGCTTTTCGATGATTCACTAACACCATGATTAATAACTACATAAATATAAACTTAATTTTAAAAAAAAGCTACTCATTGTACTTCGTAGCAAAATTAATAAACAATGAATTTGTATTAAATTTTAAAGAACGTTTTCGATTGATCAATTATTATGAGTATGGCATTTTCGTTAAAATATAAATTTCATTAAGCAGGAATAATAGAAAATCAGAAAAAAAAATATTTTTTTTACTTATTTCTTAGTTTAATTAAATACTTATTTATGTTTCTTGAAATTTTAGGCTATTTTCTATTTTTAAGAGAATAGAAATTCGGTTAATTTGGAATAGCTTCTATTATAAATGCACAATTTTTTAAAATAGGAAATGTGTACAGTGATGAAGTATACTGCTTATTAAACACATTTCGGAAAATTCATTATATATAATTAGATAATTATTGGTTAAAATCTTATTAACTTATATTTATTCATTACTTTACTATTAAATACGAAGACATTATACTTTAGAACGAAACACATTTACTTGTGCTAAACAGCATAAAATTAACACAGTTAATGAATTTATGGGAATTTATGTGACCTTCTTCAATTTCGAAACAAAATGTGAAAGAGGGAAACACACAGATGAAGACGAAAATTACAATCAAGTTACAACAAGGAAAAAACAGAAGTTGACCAATTGGTCAATACCCTTTTTTGATAATGATGTAGGAAACGTAGGTAAATCAATATGGCCTAGTCATCAACTCACATTTCACTTTGTTTGTCCTTAGCATTAGTAGCTAATAGTTAATTCTTCCTTTACTTGTACATTTACTTGATTCAAAGCATTTTCTTTTGTTGAAAAAAAGAAACAGATAAAAATTGTTTAATTTATAAAATATAAATATTTTTTCAAATTTTACTATTTCACACGATATTTAATAGAAAATATTTAATAATGGTTATTTGACCGACATTTTTTTTGGACTTATAAGTAATTGTCCACCTCTCTACTTAGTGTTGCTTGATCTTAAAACAAAATTAAAATTCCATCAGAACTCGTGTTAACATTTTGAAATTTAATTAAAGGATGAAATAATTCTCAATTTTGATACAAATAAAAAAAATTTTAACACAATTACTTGTATGTGTTCAATAAATAAAAAAAGAGCTACTGTACATCTAACTCAAATTTTTTTTATCTCTGTTACAAAACTTTGTATTGAATAACTTAAAAATTATAAAATGAATTATAAAAGGAAAATATTTGTTCATTTGCAATTTCATATCGAGCACATATAGAATATATTCTTAAACCTTGTAACGCTAGAAATATAATTGTTTTAAAACTAAATCATAATTTATTTCATTCAAATTAATTTATTTCATTCCTTTTAACATTTGTTGCGATAGATTCATAGATACATTTTAGAACATTAAAAAAAATAATGATAAGTTAAATAATAATAAGTTAAATCAATTTAATCGAATGAAATCTTTCCCTTTTAAAAATGTAACATTGCCTTACTAGAAAAAAAAAATTTGAATCATAATAAATTTTTAAAATAATACAAAATTGCCAATTTTTGAAACAGAAATAGAATGCAATTATTTGCACTCATTTTTTTTTTGAACATTTCATGGTTAGTAAAACACTTCAAAAACTTTTGAAAATAAAAGAAGCATTCAATATCACTTGTTAAAAGCTACTAATGTCTAAATCAAGGAAAAAAATTCTTTGCATACAAAGAAACAAACAAAATTCATCTTAATATATATGTTTAAAAATAAGTTTCCTAACGTTTTCTTAATTACACGTTCTTTTTTGATTCAAAGTAAATCTAAAACACGTTCTTAAATTTAAAAAAAAAAATGAATAATATGTTTTATAAGTATCTCTATACTAAAAATCAGCTGAGAATTTTTTATTTTTTAAATTTCTTTACAAATGACGTTTCAATGTATCAGTTTCTTTGAACTCGCCTTTTTTATCTTCTCTGATGCAGCAAACGTATCACAAATTCATTGATGCATGTAATAGCAACTTTTATTTTTTATAAAAAGAACATTTGAAAACATTTTAAGATTTTAAGATTTTATTTGTTGACTCATTTTTGTCATTTTTCGAAAAAAATTTTGAAATATTTTGTATGGATCATTAAATAAATGCACTAATTTTCTGTAGTTTCTTAAAAAGAACAACTGAAAAATGAAATTATTCTGGGAAATATTATAGATACACAGTAAAATCAGAGTTTATTTTTGTTAAATTAGTTATATAATATTACTGTTATTAATATTTTTTTTACTACTTCATACTAATCTTCATAAACTTCAACTCCTGTGAACTTGGTTTGCTTCATTTTTATTTCTAGAAAAATTTTATTTCAATAAAGCATATTTCTTCCTATTCCTTTTTCTCTTGCAGAACACATATCACGAATTCCCTGACGCATGTAACAGTTACTTTTATTTTATTAAAAAGAAAATTCGAAAACATTTTACAAAGTTGGTTAAAAAGAAGTTAATTTATTTTGGTATTTTCTGTAGCTACCTATAATACTGAAAAATGTACTTGAATTAAAACTTTTTTTAAAAGGTATTATAGTTTGCACACTAAAATTAGAGTTTAATATTGCTAATCCGTTATGCAAACTTAACTGAATAAGATTTTCTTGTTATTTATGCAATATTGCGGCCATGAAATATTACTACTTATATCTTATACTCCTATAAATATTACTACTTATATAAAAAATTTCAAATATTAGCAGAAGAGAATAATATTCAAATACCTGATACAAAGGAACAATTCAAAATGTAATTTTATTGCAGTTAAAATTTCAATAAAACTTTTAGGGATATTTCTTTATTTAATTAGAGAATCAACAATGCGTAGTAAATAAATAAAAATTTCCAAAAGGCTCTAATAAAATGTTTACTTACAGTTAACTAAATGTTAAGTCTTCTAATATGTCTATATAAAAAAAATTAACTTTTTTAATGATTAGATTTAAACATTGTATTTCTCTATTAGTATTACATTGTATTTCTCTATGTAAATAAGAAATAAAATTCTCTCTAATATTTGACTCAGCATTTTTTTAACAAAGGAAATAAATGCCTTAAAATAAAACAAATAAAATTCTGGTGCAACAGAAGTGATTTATGATATAAACTCTGAATATCAATTTAAAATAAGATCTATAGAACAAAGAGCAGACTCAATGATCATGTTTTGTCAAAAATCGAACATAATTAGTAATTCACAGCAAATGCTGAAGAAATAAAACATTTCTTATGCTTCCTTAAAGAACATTTTGATTCTCTCGCTTCTATTAAGTACCGAATCTTTTTACGAATGTATTCCGTTCAATCATAATCTATTCTATCATTTATACAATAACAAATGTTATTTCTTTTCAGAAATATTATGATCTCGCCAGAATCGAAGTCTACAATCTCCCTGAATGTCATCAATTTCATCTTCTATGGAGGTAAATTTATCATCATTTTCTTTGATGTATTAATTTAAAATATTTTATTAACATGAAATACTGTTTTTGTACTTTCTGATTTTTATTTATAACAAATGTCATTTTTCAAATTAACAAAGAATGACATTTTATACATTTACGATCACTTTTAAATGATTAAATTCGGTAAATCCATGTTTTCTCGCAAAAGTTGTATTTGAATTTTACGTCCTCGTAAATTTCAAAGAAAAAATTGCTTGAAAATCAATTATATTAATAAAGTATATAAAGCTTTCTTATTCAATCTTTATTTGAAGAAACAAATTAAGGAATAAAAGATTTTTTATTCATTAAGTTTGTTCCTAAAGTTCATAAAACACTTTTACCCTTAGACGCAGATTGGGCACCCGTGTTCCTTTTAATTTATTTTTTCTAACACTAATTACAAGCAAAAAATATTTTTTGATATTTTTTCATTATAAAAAACAGTCTAATAGTTACTAAAAAAATTCCGTTATATTATAGGAATTATTATAGGAATATATAAAATATAAAATCTTAAAAATGTAGTCTTTCAGTTATATTTAAAAATATGCAAAATTAATTGATTTTGAAAATTAATGAAAGATGAATAATTGTTTCTTTTAGTTCTAAATAAGTACATATTTGAAAAATTATTCTCTGGTTTACATTTACGCCGGTGTTACATGTTGTATTCATGTTGTGTTTTCAATTATTAAAATACTAAATACAATATTTTAAACTTATTTTGACCAAAATAAATACTAAATAATGTAAAAAAAGTATCAAAATTTTGTTTAAAAAGATTCTGCTTTAAAGGGATAGAAACCTGAATTCTTACATGAACGTAGAAACATAAAAACATGAATGTATTTTTATATAAAGTAAAAAATAAAAATCTGTCTTCTGCATCTTTTTTTTTTTTTTTTTTTTCATATTCATTTTAGTCTTTTTAAGTAATGCATAATGTTTATTTTAATAGATTTAGAATTTAATAATGATTAACATTTATAAAATATTTAAAACATCATTCTTAATATTATTTAGCTTACTTTTATGCTATTATTTATTCTACTATAATCAAAATTTGAAACTTCGTTTTTACTGTTATTTTATTGTAACTATCCAATTTAAGGAAAATCATATCTTAAATCCCACTTAAAAATTTAAAAAAATGTTGGTATTCGTTTAACCTCTTAACAATCGGTGAATTTTCAAGAAAACGGTTATAAAAGTGCCTATTTTTTTTAATCTCTGAAAATTGATAAGTGCTAAGATCTAGTTTAAAATAAACTAACTATCTACAATAACCTAAAAATATCCCGGTACTGCCATCTGGTGTGCAAAATGAGAAATAAAATGTTTTCCGGGCAAAAGAAATGAATTAGTTTTATTCTTATTGGTGCGTTACTGGTGAACACTCCAGCCCGGAAATATCATGGGAGCGAGAAGGAAGGGGTTAAAAGTTACTAAATGTCTGTAAATCATTTTAAAAAATGGAACCATTAAACCATTTTTTTTCTAATCACAATAAATTAAAGTGTTTTAAAATCTTACTAATGTTCAACAAAAACAAACCCATGTCAATCAAAGCTGTGGCTAGACAGAAGCACACTCATACGAAATATACAGTTAAGCTAATAATACTGATACATAAATTTTATAAAATCAATTTTATTCATGATACTATTCCTTTTATAGTTATATTAAGATTCGATTATGTCGATGAGCAGAATAAAAACTTTAAAGAACAAAAATTATACTTCATAAAACTGAGATTTTCAATTTGAAATTCTCATGTAGAAGTTTACACGCATCATTAACTTCAATTTCCTAGAATAACGTTTTTATAAATGCACCATTTAAGTAAAATGATTCTTTAAATCATCAAGTTTGACAATTCCATAGTTTTTTTTCATGTAAATATTACTTTTCATAGATAGGA
Source organism: Parasteatoda lunata (assembly GCA_949128135.1). Classification (NCBI taxonomy): domain Eukaryota; kingdom Metazoa; phylum Arthropoda; class Arachnida; order Araneae; family Theridiidae; genus Parasteatoda; species Parasteatoda lunata. The sequence goes on along the minus strand of OX421980.1, from coordinate 17,053,217 downwards.
AAAAGTGTAATAATTCTGAAATTTTAAATAAATTTTCGATTTGGTTCTGATCGATTTAGAAACAAGTGTTACATCTTCAAAAAGAATTTTTAATAAAGTGTAAATAAATAACGTGAATCAAGAATTTTGTTTACATTTTAATTTATTTTTTTAACGTTTTATCTTTAAAATACGGAAATTTTCATTTCTAAAAAAATTAAGAGATAATTTTCTAGTTTAAAAATTTATCTAAAAGCGTACGCTTATATCAATATTAGCTCTAACTCCCTATATCGTATATTTAGATCTAAACGTGCAGCAAGTGCTGCATTTTAAAACAAGTGTTGTAGCTTAAATTAATGTTTAAGAAATAGTATGAAAGTAAAAGCTCTAGTTATATGGATAACTTTTGTTATTAACTTTTGTCATAGGATTGCTAATATAATGTATAGATGATATACAAACTAAATGCATTCTAACAGAAGCATATTATAGACCAACCTCTTCTAGCTGATAAATTCTAATACAACCAAAAATAAAGCATATTTTGATTTGCCTCGTTAGAATTTACATGATCGTGTTAATATCCCGCTGCATGAATTTTTGTAAAAGGTTTTTGCGGTTCAAAAATCTGAATATAAGTTTATCATCGAGATACTATAATAAGGTAAATCTAGAACATTATCAAAACGTATGATTCCAGGGAAGTGTAGCATAGTCTGAATGGTCTAAATTAATATCCATGAAAGAAAACTGGGATTCTCCTATTAATTATTGTCTCTCCGACAATTTTTGCATCAATAAAACGACATGCAAATGAGTCAGTTGCCGTAATTATGTTGCACTCTCTGTTATTTGATAGTATATGCTTAGAATCTATAGTATCATAATCTTAACTTTTTTTTAAAAGTAAAAGTGATTATCAGCCTATCATATTTTTATTTCATCTGTAACAATGTCAGAAATTCAGATATAAATTAATTATGCAATGGAAAGGGAGCAACTAGTATTAGGATTTCAGTATCATTACCATCGATAATTTTATAAATAAACTCTTGATAATATTAGAAGATTTTGAATAAATAAAATATGTATGCACATATTACTTCCTTTTCTTGATAAATCTTATATTGCTAACAAAATACAAAGTATTGGCATCACACAAATGTAGGCTTCTCTAACTTATAATATGAATTAAATATAAATTAAAAATTAGTTAATACTCATTACTAGCATGTGTTTTTCTTAAATCAAAAATTATAGATTAAACTTAATTTTAACATTCCTTTTTAGCGTTTTATTCGAAGTTTTAATTGCCAGCAAAGTCTTGATTTGCTAAATAAATGGTAAAATGAGGGATATAACCAGCAGAATTGTCTGATAAGTTTATAGTAATTCTATTCAATTAATGTTTAGAGTTAATTTTTTAGCGTTGCTAATTTGTGAACAATAATTATTATTTTAAGATCTATAATTTCTGATAACCATTACGAACAAATGACTTAAACACCGTAAATTTTTTTTTTTTTTTTTTTTTTTTTTTTAAAATCAGAATTCTATTTTTTTTTTCTTATCAACAACAGCTTTGTCAAACATTATGGTTTTAGCAATAACTTTTTTATCAGTGTAAAAGAATGTTTAGTTACTAATATTTCTCCCCACTCCTCTTGCCATTCAGCTTGCAAACACAACTCCCCGAGGGCGACTACCTCTTAAATTTTTTTGCGTCAAGAGTTTAAAATTCATTTAGAAGTATGTTTATTTCGAGAAATCACGTCTCTTGCTAGCTTTGTTACTTAATTTGGTTATTAGTATTAAGTATTACATAAAAAAAATTCGATTTTTTTTTCAAAATTATTACATTTATATCAATATTTTTTGCTGACTGTTATGTTTAAAAGACTGATAGTTATTTCATTTTTATAGGCATATCATGCATTATACCATTCCTCAGCGTCCATATGCGTTCAATTGGATTAACTTTATGGCATTCTATTTGGGTTCACGTAGCATCTGGTCTAATTTGCTTGTTGATACCTCTTTTAGTTGGTACTGTTGCTGAGAAACGAGGAAATTCTCCGAGAAGATATCTCTATAAACTTTGCTTTTCTTTATCTCTTTTCATATCAATATTTTCATATACTGCATTACTTGCAGTACCAAAAATAAACAGAATTGGAAAACAACCGCAATTAGATTTTGATTGCTCATCATCAATGAATGCTGTAATCAACCTTGAGAAATGTGCCAATTATGAAACGTGTTCTGATGTCGCTTCTGCATGGTCCGCTAACACTCGTTTCAAGTAAGATCATTTTTATTATTATATTTTATTTATATATAAGCATGATTTTCAAAAAAGCCCTCGAAAACGTGTTTCGAATAAGTTAGTCGTGTTTCCCTTTTTTTTTTTTTTTTTTTTAATGGTTTGAATTTAACGATCGGAAATACCAGGTTCAATCAGAAGTATTCAGTTACTAAACGCTACAATTGCAAAAAACAAAAAATTAAATTACAAATAAAATAAATTATGCCAAAAATGTTTATTTTATATTAAATAGACACGTTTCAATTCTGTAAGACAGTTTGCAGATATATTACTGGTTTGAATTTCGGGTTTGAAGTGCTAGTATGCTATTTTTATGTCCTAACCATTTATAACTTCTCAGTTGTACTAAAGGGTACAAGGTTAAAAAAAATTAACATTTTATCATGTTAGCTAAGCATGGTCCATTTGTACGAGAGGTTTGTTTTTAATTGCAAAGTAAACATGTTGAAGTTATGTATGGAAATTTTTAAATGTAATCACTAGTTCGAATTTTGAGATAAAAGCATCAATGGACCATTTTCGTAACTTAGTAACATCTCCTTTTCGCCAAAAGAATTTTCCTAAAGATCGGAATACGGTTGAATATATTTTACAGACAAGTACAAATGCTGAAGTCAACCTCTAAAGACTAAACTGTAAAAAAGTCGGGATCAGATTACGGAAAAATGTACCGGCACTCAGGATGCTGGTACTTTAATCGTAAAATCTATTATTATTTAAACATGTTATGGAACAAAAATTCTGAGATACCATAATTTTTACAGTAATAATTATCATAAAATCACTACATCACTCTAATTATACAAATATTACTGTACAAATTACGGCATACTACTTCATGGTAAAATGGATTTTACGGATGATGCACCCGAAGTGCCGGTATATAATACCATAATTTGATCAAAACTTTTTCACAGTATTCACAATCTAGAAGTAGAGTATTAATCTATAAAGCAAAAATATCCTGTTCTTTCTGACGTTATTTTTTTCCCTTTAAATTTAATAGAATTTCAAAGCAATCAATGCAATCTCGATTAAAATACTCCCTCGATCTCTACTGAATCCCTTAATTACCTTTAAATTACACTGGGTCATAAGCTTTAAAAAAAAACTTACAATTATGAAGGGATGATCCCTTACTTAAACAATAGGGTTTATGTGTCATTTTACCGAAAATAACACCTGTGGTGTTTACAATCTCAACAGTTTAAAAGGAACACCTGGGTCAGGTATACTCACATCAAAAAGAACTGAAAGGGTTAATCTTTGGCATGATAATAAGTAGTCAAAATTCTCGCCAATATTATGATTGAAAAAATGTACTTCCCCTCTTTCGTATAGATCAGCAGAGCATGTTCCATAAATCGATACTAAAAAAATGAAATAAACATTAAATCGTTCTTGTAGTGATTAATATCGATGTCTATATGAACTTGTTTAAGAGAAGTCACTTCTCTTGTGTTGCAAGTGCATTTCACTTTAATATGTGTCTTAATATAACGCATATAATTTTTTTTTATCAATTCATTATGGTCGATCGTCTTTTATTTTCTTGGTCGAGGCGTTTTATATTATGCACTCAAAAAGAAGAAGACACGTTTTAATTTTTGAAGAAGTAATTTTAAATTTAATGAAGATAATTGGAGACACACTTTCTATAGGAGATATTTCCAACATTGAAGTTAGCATGCGTTACGCGTGTGAAATTGGAAAATGATATTTTTAATGCACATGCTGGGTACATCAACCATGAATCCTAAGAAGGGAAATTGGTTTGGGTTTTCTAAAAAAATTTATTTAAAACTATGTGAATGAAAATTAATTTAAAACTAGTACCCTCTGCTCACGGTTGCCCCCAACCCTCGAAAATTGATATGCCATCATATATTTGTTTAGTTTGCAAACCAAAGTCATCTTCGCTCTCTACGAAGTTTGACCCAATAGAAACATATTCTAGAGTAAAATCTTAGGAATTTAAATCAATTATTAAAATAAACTTGTTAAGAAAGCCCAGTTAATCTAATTAACTTGCTATAGAGAAAATTTCGTTATTCGTAGGTTAGATAATTTTGCAATTATTTAAGTAAATCTGCAAACCTATTAGTTTGCGCGATAAGTACAGAAGCATAAAATTATGACTTTTAATTAAAAATGAAGTTATTGATTATTATAAAATCTTTAAAATCATTAATTTCTATTGTATAAAAATAAATTGCTCAAAAGTGAAGGTAAAACATTAAAGATAACTAGTATATACTTTACTTAAAAAACTCCGTGATTTTTAAATAATTCTCAATTCATGATTTTAATAATTTTTTTCATTTAAATAGAGAGCTAAAAACACAGTCGAACAAATTTTATTCTCTTTTTCTTATGATCTCGAATATCCCAACATTTTCGTCCAATATGATTTTGGCTGTATTAAATCTTAGTTTTAAAAATTACTTTCAACTATGAGGTCTTTATCATTTTCTTCTCTTTCTCTCTTTTTATTGTCTTCGTTCAAAATCTTTCCAATCATAAGATACGAAATCTTAGCAGTTCTTTCTAACTCTCGAAACTAAGTGCGTCCCATCATTTTTTAATCTTCCATTTCCCTTTAATATTCTAATTAACATTTCCATTTCGGAGACCATTCTTAATGGTCTCGAATGATCTTAGCATTTCAATTCAATAAGATTTTGACTGTATCACTTTTTTTTTCACTGTCACTTTGTTGGCCTTTATCATTGTGTTATTCATTTATTGTCATTCCCTCTGTCTTAAACATTGTTTTCCTTCAAAAAATTTTTATTTTTTATTAAGTAACACTATTCGTCCTTTTCTAAAACTTCGGAGAATGTTACATCATCTTTTATTTTTTAATTTCTTTCTGATTCTGAATTTCAATCCCAACTTCCTTGTAAATATATGAAAATTGAAAAAATTAATATTTGTAAGATCCGTTATATTAAGACAACTGAGTTGTTATACGGAGTATATTTTGAATATTATTTGATACTGCAGTTCTGTAATAAGGAGAAATTCGCTGTAAAGAGACTCTACTGTATTTTAATAAGGCAGAAATAATATATTTTCTCGAACTCATATCAAATTTTAATTTTTTAGATTATCATATTGTCAATTCAAGAACAAAGAAAAAGAAGAGGTACGACCCTATTCATCAGATTCAACAAATCCATTACACATGTGTTTTCGTTCTACAGTGAACACTACAAATTTCTGTCTTGTATACGATCCAGAATTTAGAGAGAATTCAATTTTAGAATTTGTTTCCGATCTCAAAACATGGCAATTTACAGAATACAGAAACGTATCATCCAAAGAGTTTTCCTTTACAGAAATTCATGGCAATTCTCCATCTCTGAATGTATGCAATTTTGTTCCTGCAACTACAGGAACTATTATTAAAGTGGATGAAAAGACACATGACTCAGTATTCTGTAGACGATCAACAGCTGATGATGTCGTGGGTATAAAATGTCTTCTGACAATGCAAACGGATGGAAAAAAACCCAAATGTTTCGATGTAGTTGGAGATTTATCTCTTACTTTTTGGATGTATCTTGGATTAAGAACTATTGCTGATTCATTCTTCATTTGTGCACTTTGTCTTCTTGAAGGAATAACTTTACGAGTCATACAAGGTATTATATATACATTCATGTTTTATTCATTTAATTGCTTTTTTAGATGTTAGTTGTTTTTTTAAATTTGATGAAATACTGTTTTTCTTATATAATTATACAATTTTATAATTATGTAAAATTTTATTCGAAAATTGCACAAAAAATACTTTTTTAAGAGTGTGAACATCAAACTGTATCAAAACATCAAACCAAATAATGAGCATTATAAGAATTGTTATGTTTTAATTTTTATTTTAAAAAAGTTTCTCATATAGTAAGAACTTTTCTCCCAGACATAAATTTTTCTAAAAAAATAGATAATTAACGAGTTTTAACTAAGAGAAAAAACACACTAATTTTGTATCTTACTTTTTCAAACGTAAGTATCTTACTTATGTTTGATACTCAATAATATCACTTAATTACTTATACTTACTTAATGATTACTTAGTAAAATAATGTCGCGTAACTCATTTAATTACTTAATACTTAAATAATGTAACGTTTTTATGTAAATTTGTAATTATGTGCCATTGCTTTCTGTTAACCATACAAGCAACAGATTATGACCCAACTAAATACAGAAAATTGTAAGCAAAACTAGTAAAAGATTGCCCACCTAATCATTAAAAATTATTTAACTATTTACAAAATAAAATAAATATGCATAATGAATAATAAATTTACATTCGTGCGCAAGAAAGTTTAATGGCTCGTAAAAATACAGTTTGCGAATTTAAATGAAAATTAAGTCAGAGATGAATTGAAGTACACTGAAATATTTCATCAAAGAATAATTAAAATAGATTGAAATATTTCATCAGAGATAAATTTTGATTAAAATATTTAATAAAATATTTAATAATATTTAATAAAATATTTAATATATAAAAGATAGAAATATTTCAACAAAGATAAATTGAAATATATTGAAATAATTCATCAGAGAGAAATTGAAATAGACTGAAATAATTCATAAGACATAAATTAAAATATTAGCTTTCATTTTTAGCAGACAGACTCAAAAGATTTTCAAAATGTTGTCCTCTTTCACGTCAACAGTTTGAACTAACGTAGCTTTTGAACTTTGGTATTTGTATGCGATTTTTCTCTTACCAGAGGTTTGGGAGAGAGTTAACAGTTATATGGTGTCAAAATAACCGTTTTTTCCGTATTAATAACTGTTATTTCCGAATGTTAAGCATTTTTTTTTTTTGCAAATTTAAATGGCCACTTTCTTATTATTATCATCATTGAACAGATAATTGGGTATTCCTTAAATCTTAAATGATAAGAAAATATGGCTTTTGAATAAAATAAATCTGAAACAGGTTTTTAGTAAAACAACATACGTTGTGCAAATGAAGCCTTTGAGCGCGAGACAGTCGATACAATAAAGTCTATGAGCACGAGACCATCGATGTTGCTTACAAAACATTTGACACAATTTGCATCAGGAGAAAATAAAAATTCAGTTCATCTCTGCTGAATGATTGATTATTCAATTATAATACACTCAATTTTAAATTCACCTTGTTCAATAACGAAGTTATATAACATGTTGTTTATAAGGTCCTTCGACAGTCACGAGCAAAATACTTTTTACGACATCTTCATTATTAAATGTGCTGTAGTTTTAATATTTAAAAAATATTAATTATGTGAAATTTTAATAAAATAGATTTTTTTAAAATTTAAGTACTTTTTTAATAAATACTTTTTTGAAAAGTCTAAAAACTACTTTAGAGCTGTAATTGTATAAATGTATTTTTTGAAATAAATCCAGGAATTTAGCAAATCGAAAAAATTGTGATTTAACTATCATGCTTATTTTCATAAAATATAAACTTTTAAAAATGCTTTGCAATATTTTTGGTAATGCTATAAGTAATATTAATATTTCCATTATTATTTTTTTTTTAATTGGCCGTTAGTTCATCACGAGTGGGACACAAGGGAAAATTGAGCTAAGTCCTGCAAGTGACAGTTGTTCATAAGAAAAAAACTTTAAGTTTAATGTTAACCCATTGTAGACCTTCATAATTAAATATTTACATTGTATTTAAATATTATAAAATTAGGATAAAATTATTTTTTACGGCGATTTAATAAATGAAGATCGTAAAATTCCATGTACTTCAAAGAAAAATGAAACAAAAAAGTTAGCAAAATTTCTTCCAAAATTAATTTTTTCCTTAAGTTTTAATTTATCGTGGCTATTGACAAGTATGAACGTGTTCTTACAATCTGCTGTGTTTCAGTAATTTATAAATAAACCATTTGTTTCATTGATATTTAAATTATATGTGGTCTTTTTATGCTTATTATTTTTACTACATAATTAAAATCAAATATAGCAATTACTATTTCCCTAGGGATTTTTTTAAATTTTTAGCATGAATTATTTTTTCTCACATGTATTTATTCGGTATTATATTGGCATTGAATTTTCAATGAATATCCTTATCTTCCTACTTTATAATATATTGTTTTATTTTGGTTACATTTGATACTGTCTTCCTACTTTTGTTATTTCAATTTGATTTTCAGTTTGTTTCTTAAGTAGAAAAAGATTTTAAAATTTTCCACATGAACATACGCTGATTCCACAAAAACTTTTTTCAACGAAAAGAGAAATTCTTTTTGTGGAATAAATTTAAGTCGATTTAGTTATATATTTTATAAGCAAAAAGTTGTTTTAATTTTACTAAAGAACAGAGAAACTAAGAACAGTTAATAACTTGATCTAAGTGTAGCTGGTAAATTGGCCAAAATGAAGTTTCGTGCTTTCTGTTCCTTCTGAATTTCATAACTTTCTGTTGATCCTTAAAAATCAGTTTCACTGTTGCCACTAAAAAGAAACAAGTTTTTTAAAAACTGTTTAAAGTACAATTGATTTATTCAGATAAATGTTATAGGTTTCTATGTAAAAATGAAGTTGTTGTGGCCTCGGGCAGACAAAAGAAATGAATATAGATTTATAAAAACACTGATGTCAATGTAATTTCTTTTAAATTGAAACTCTTGTGATTCATAACTTGGCAACCATCTTTTGATGAGTAGCATTATAGGAAAATTCAAAAGTTAAATTGTATCGTCGTTACAATATATTTCGCATAAATTGACCCGCGATGGTTTAGAAGATAATAACATAACTGAGTTGAAAAGAGTTAAACCTTTTAAAATGTGATGCAAGAGTCGTCGCGTCAATTTAACAGCTGCGAACAATCTGCTTGCAATTATTATTTTGCTATTCACAGATCACGTGAACATTTGCTGTGTAATGTCAATCGTAAGAGACAAAAACTCTTTTTTTTGTATGCAGAGAAGTTTTTATGAAGGTTGAATAAAGTGTTTTATTTATACTTTTTTTTTATCTATTAAAGATGAGTTTAATCTGAAAATAGCAAAAATCAACAAATTGTGCTGATTTTTCCACATTAGTAATTTTAAAGTTATGCAAATTTAAACCACCATAAAAGCATGAATGATAAAAGATTAGCGTATATGTGAAAAGTTTTTCTTATCTTAATCAGTCTCAAAATATGCTTAATTATAAAAATCATGATAAATTTATGTAACTGAAAACTTCAACTGACACAAATTCTCAATTTCTTTTTATTGACACATTTTTAAACAAAAACAAAGCTTTTCAGTGTTTACAGTACTAATTCATTACGCAATTTGGACTTGAATTATAATAGTATTTATGATATTTGGGGGTGGATGCTATCTATGGTATCTGGTGGTGGATGCTATAAATGGTATTTATCTGGTATCTATATTGATTTTACGTACTACATTTTTCTACTCACTTTTTTACTGTTTATTTATTTTTTTACCTTAACATTACTTTTTTTTTTCAAATTACCGCTTTAACTCACTTTTTTTCAAATTGACACATTTTTTTAAAAAAAAAATTTAAACTAACTTAAATTAACACTTTTTTTTTAAAATTATTACAAATCACATTCTTAGTGATTTGTAATAGTAATATTACAAACCACATTCTTAGTGATTTGTAATAGTAATATTACAAATCACTTTTTTTTATTTTTTAAATAGTATTTTTACTCACTTTTTGTATTTTTTCAAATTACCATCACTTATTTAAACTAGCTTTACTACTAACCTTTTATATTTATTTTTAATATTCCGTTTTCTAAAACACAATAACTTTCTATTATTTAAGCATCAACCGTATATTCCCAATGAACTTAGCTACTATAGATTCCAGAAATCACCTAAAATAATACATGTATATTAAACCGATAATTACAAGTAAGCTTTTCATAATAATTACAAGGTGCAACATGATTAAATAATCTTCTAATGATATCACTTCTATATTTTAAACAAGGATATTTATTATCGTGACACTGCCACATCAAAATTAGAAAAGTTTCTAAACGAATGTCACAACAGTTGTTTCATCTACTTAATATTTAATTCATGTCTTCTTTCACGCTTGATGCATCTTCCATTTAATCATGTTATGTCATCATCACTAGAAACGTAACAAAAGAAATATTTAATTCGGCTAAAAAACAGGTTTCTATGAATAGTAATATCAAGAGTGAACGACAATTTTTTATGACATTTTCTTCCCAGTTTTAATGCTAATATGTAACTAACTTTTACTTTCATAGCACAAAATAAAAAACGGAACACCTCAATAACTTCTGTTCTACTGATCAGATTGTCAAGTGGTGGCATGCTATCTTTAGGGTTCAAATTTGTAATCGTAATATGCTTTTTTTTAATTTATTTCTTGTATGGACAATATCTTAGGTTACAATATAAGACACTAATACATGCTTGAATGGAATTGGGTGAATAAATCTTGAAAAGATAATTTAAATATCTGACTCATTGCATGTTTCGAAATTCAGAAACTACTGTGTTGACTTCGCTCAAAAGCTGTATTTTTTCACTTAAAATTAGTTGTTTTTTCTTAATAAAATAAAATAAATATTAGTATACCTTAAAATTCAAATAATTTTTGATCGTCCCTCAAAATAACACACAAATAACTCTAGTGGTCGGATTGTCAAGTGCTGACATACAATCAATCTTACTGTATTGAGGTTATAATCTAAATGGATAACCTTTAATATGCAATTTTTCTTGTGTTCTAGTGTCGACGATATTTTAGGTTTAAAAATAAGATCGAAAAATGTACTTTCTCTGAATAAATAAATTTTCTTTTGGCGGATTTGCATTCTTGCCCCTCAAAATATGGGTTTAGCTGTAAATTGGAAAATATGGTTCTAACTGTTTAAGCAGGAGAATGATCAAAAATTTTGGGACCTTTAATATATATTTCACTTTCAGTGAATTTTTATAGATTTCTGGAACTATTTAAGAGGATCTAAATATATTCTTATCTTAATTTAATCTTAATTGTAGAATTTGTATGTAGGAAATATAAGTATATAAGAATTCTGGAAAAGTTTATATGAGAAGAATTTATTTTTTTAATTTGATCATGACTGAAACATATTTACGTTTTGTTGGTTAAAACTGTGTAGTTTTAACCAACAAAATCCGAAATTTCAATGAAATCAATTGAATAGATTTTGAGTTTTTTACATTTTGCCTTTTGCTTCAAATTTGTGCAAATTTTAAATTTTTTTCAAATAAAACAATGTGTTTTAAGGCAAACATTTTAATTTCTCAATTTACAATTGATTTCTTTGGCATCTAATATTGATTTAAACTATTTATAAGGAAATTGTGGTTTTGGCATTAATGAGTTAGTTTTGTTGTTCGATTTTAGCTAAGGCTACTATCAAAATATGGAACTATATTAACTTATTGGAATATATTAACTTATTGAGGATTCCAAAACCAACTGATTTTATTTTAGTGACGTGCAGAAAAAGAGTAAATTCATTAAATAGTGTACAAACAATAGAAAAATATATAGTACCAATAAAAATTTTAATATATAAATTAAATTTATTTTTTATATAAATGCGCAAATTATTCCATGGTAAAGAATTTATTATTTCCAACAAATATCCTTAATTTTACTAAATTTAAGTTTGATGCATTTATTCCATTATTTATGTTTTTCTTTAAAAAAATCATATTTTTCTTAAAATATATTGTTCAAACATAGTATCGTTGATTTCTTTAACTAGTTGCCTAAGCCGTTGCTCCGTTTGTTCCCTGCACGCCACTGCTTCAGTTTTTCATTCATGGTAATTCATTTCAATGTAAAATGAAAATAATAACTTTTAATCCTGCAACAGTTTTATTTCTTTTTTCAAAAGCTACATCGGTTTTAAAAACTATCACTACTTGATATACTTCTATTTCTTTTTAGCCGGAGCATATCATCGAGGGGCTTATGGTAGAACTAGAATATGGCCCGCGTGCTCGATGATTATATTTCCTCTCATTATTGGACCATTGGTGGACTATTTTACAACTATAGCGGAAACACCGGATTACACTCCAGCCTATTTCATATTTGCAGCTTGTGAATTAGTTGTCTCTTCTCTTATATATATATTACCATTACCAGTTGGAGGTAATACCTTTCGATACACAATTTCAATGGATCCTAACACAAGAACCTATGTAGACGAACCAGAAAAAATGGTGTCTTTGGAAATGATGATAGTTTCTATAATAGCTGTATTCGCAGGGGCTGCATGGGGAGTTTGTCAGGTAATGTACTCAATCAAAATGCAACAAAGATCTAAAATATTTCTTAATATTAATGTTTAAAGGCAGTTATATTATTAGAAAATTGATTTTCTTTTCTAAATTGTAGATTCTTTAGTGCATAAACGAAAATATGATTGAAACTTGATTGGCAGCACATTAAATATTCAATTACAGTAAAAATTTACCTTTAAAAACATGAAAAATTGAACTTAAACGTCTTTTTTCATCAACTTAGAATGAAACTTTTACCGAAAATCTAAATACTAGGTTGTCAAGTTAGAAATTTGAAGAAAAAATACAAATTTTTTGACAGATATACGAGACTATTTTAGTTATCAAAGTATGCATCCATATTTTCTCCACACTTACACAGTAAGCAGCAGGTTGTCCAAGCAAGTGAGATAAAACCCTGATGAACGCCAGTAAATGAATTCCTGGAAAGAAAGTTTTACACCATTTATTTCCCTTTAAAAAAACTTAATAACTTAAACCCTTTGCTTTACACCTGATTTGTAAAGAAGAGGTAGGAGCTCAGCCTTGTGAGTCTAGAAATGATGAAGAAATTCTAATTTCTGTAGTTTCGTTAGTCGTTTGAGCAATGCGAGGACGATCTGTTGAGCAATCTATGCAATTGTTTTTAAGTTTTTGCATGATTTCATACAGTTAGTTGCAGTATATTCCTATTCCCTATTGGAAAAAAATCGTAAAACCAGTATCAAAAACCAGTAAAAATGATACCAGAACCAGTATGACCATACTGGAAATTTAAAACCTGGTATAATACCATACTGGAAATTTTAAAATCAGTATGGCACCATACTGGAAATTTCAGAACCAGTATAGCACCATACTGGAAATTTTAAAACCAGTATAACACCATACGGAAAATTTTAAAACCAGTATAGTGCCATACTGGAAAGTGTAAAACCAGTATGGCACTATATCAGAAATTTAACCAGTATGGATCATACTGGAAATTTTGATACCAGATATAAAATCGCACTGGAAATTTTGATACCAGTTTTCAAACATACTGGGAGATTTAAAGTAGTTTTAAAATATAGCTTCATTCTTAGTAAGTACATATTGTTCAGAAAATCTAACGGTTTTGACATTTTCAAACTTCGTTTATTTTATTTATTTATTTTTTATTATATACTTCTTTCAAATAATTAATTTCTTAGATTTGTATAAGAATTCTTAACGTATATATCAAAGGCGGTTATAGCGTACATTTTCTATGTACATTAATTAAAAAAATACATATTTAAAAATATTAAAATCATTTTATAATTTTGAAGAAAAGGAAGTTTTTGAGTAAGATTTTTACACATTTTAATTATTTTAAATTCTGCTTAAAATCATTTAAATGTAAGTAATTTTCTAATAAAAGTAATTTAATACTAATGATTGTGTTTTTATACGTTTATTATTTATTTACTTATTTATTTTTTGATTTACAAAATTTATTTTATTCAAAGTCATGATGACATATTATTTAATTGTATCACTTTAAATTTTATTATAAATTGTTTTTATTTATTTATTATATTTGAATTTATTCTAGAACAATGTTACTCCCAACCGAAACTAATTTATCAATTCGCGAAATAAATTAATTAGTTTAGGTTTCAAACAACTTCGCAGCAAAAGAAATATGTGTACATAAATTAAAAATTGATATAAAATCTCAAATTTTTTCTTTCAAACATAAACCTCTCCTTCATAAATTTATAAATTTCAGTCCGTTTTAGAAATTTGTAATTAATAAATTTAAATCATTAAACAAAATAAACTTTTTTTGAATGAAATAAATAAACTTTTTTTGAATGAAATAAATAAATTTGTTTTATAACTATATAGTTAATTCAATTCTAAATCAATCTATAAAAGCGAAAAAGAGCGATTAATTCAGAAACGAATGGGAACCACGCAAAAGACGAGAATCGACTTTTAGTAGTTCGTAAATTCTATATCAAGTTACCACGAATTGATGAATTAGTTCGTTAAATCCATATCACGCTACCTGAGCTATATAGCACAGTTTTTCTAGTTCTTTCCGTTCCTCTGTCTGAACTTCACAGCCAATCACACTTGTTTACATCCGGCCCGGACATCGAGCATCGTGGAAAGAATGGCGGTATATTTTAGTAAGTGTATTTTTCTCTTTATTTCTTGCTTTTATTTGCATCTTTGTTAGTTACAGAAATGTTAAAACGTACGCTTGAGTATGAATAGTATTTATATTTTAAGTTATCAAGACATATATTACATTCTTGAATTATTACTGCTTTGCTTGTGCATGCATAGGTTAGGGTAACGATATATAGACTTCATTTCATGAGAAGAAAGTATTTTTAATGTTTTTTTTCCTCGGTTTCTTAATGAAACTTTAATTGAAACGCTTTGTCCAAATGTTTTTTACATAAATTCTCACTAATATCACCGTTATTAACAAATTAATTATTTGTTTAGTTGTATATAATATTTGTAAACTTCGCATTATATATTAAGTGTTAATCTCAAATTCTTTTGTTATTTTTAATTTTATTTTAAAAATTTTAAAGCATTTAGTTTTAATGATATTTTATTAACTGTTGGTACCCTGAAGTTTCAGTAAAACTAAAATATCATTTTAAAAACAAAGCACTTGATAGTTAAAAGTTTGATATTACTACCTAGTTAATAGCGTACATATATTTTGTAGTTGTATAATTTCTAAATCAATTTTTTTTTTCAGAAATGATTTGGAAAACAGCATATTTCATTGTTATTTTAATAGAGGTATGTTTTTCTAGTTCTTGACACATTCAACATGCAAACTATTATAGAATTTTTTTTTAAAAATTCGATAGTTATTTTATCTTTTATAAATCTACATTTAGGGATATTTCAGTGTCAGGATCCATTGCACCAGCCACAACTGCCTAAAAGATTTTAAGCTTACAAAATTTATTTATTATTTAAAAAAGAAAGACTAGTAGAGATTTGCCTGGGATGGCTACAAGTTATACTCTTTAAATTGGTCCTGTTCTTTCATGTTTTTGTTTTAATTTCTCCAGGAGGTGGGCCGACCCGAAAGTGGCAGTGATGTTTTTAAGATGTTTGCAAAATTCCCAGAATTCTGAAAGTTTCAGTTATCTATATCAATAAAACATTTTGCAAAAAACATAGTAGTTTGCAGTCCTGAATTCATTATATTCTCATCTTTGTGCATAAAAGTGATACGGTGTATATAAAGTTATTCAGTTTGTTAATAAATTGAATTAGTGAAACCTTTTTGTAAATTTTCATATTGTAGTTACAAATTAATTATAAAATAGAACTGAATGCTTCTTAGATTTTAATGAATATAAAAAGTATATGCAAATTTAAATGTTTCAATATTTTTACTTCTGAGTTCAGCCACTGAATAGTTCAATTTTTAGCTTTACGTTCAAATTTTATTTGTTTAAAGCCTTGAATATGCTTTGCATGATAATGAATTTAAGTGTTAACCTTTTGACAAAGTTATAAGCTGAACTGTTTAAAAATTTTTGTACTGAAACTAAAATGGTCAAAAGTTACTTCAGATCATCCATACTTAAATTTTTGCATAGAGTCACTCTAAAAAGTTGGTTGGTAATGTGCTTTCATGATGTGGGCGTTTGTGAATTCTTTTGTGTTGTCAACAAGAAGTGGGTAGTATGAGTCTATGATACCTATGTTAGACATTAACTTCCCTTTATTAGAAATCTCTTTCAAATTACAAAAATAATAAAATTTTGGTGGACCATCATTTTTTCTTACTATTGTCGTGTTGATCTAAGTT
Source organism: Parasteatoda lunata (assembly GCA_949128135.1). Taxonomy (NCBI): domain Eukaryota; kingdom Metazoa; phylum Arthropoda; class Arachnida; order Araneae; family Theridiidae; genus Parasteatoda; species Parasteatoda lunata. Next base: position 17,036,791 of record OX421980.1, on the reverse strand, counting down.
TCAATTAGCCAGTTGAAATATTTAGTATATTTATAATTGATTGATATACTAGTTGAAAAATGAGTAGTATTTGCAATTGTATTTCTCATACTTAATAGTTATTCTGAAAAATTATTTTACTGTATAAGTTAGACTATATAATTTGGATAATTGTTTATTCTTAATTATAAATAATTTATTTTAATCTTTTATTTATTTACAGTCTGTGTATTACAATAGCTGATCTGTAAATTAACATCACACATTGTTTGAAATTTTAGATAATATTTAACTGTAACTGTATATACTTATTTTGAACCAAAGTAAGGTTTAATTTAATCTTATTAAAATAGTATCAAATTTCTATGGTATTATGTTTCAAGATCTTAATAATAAGATTAAATATTGAGTCTAACTTTTTGTATGTGTTGCGTATGTTACTGTAGACAATGAATTTTTTAAAAAATGTATGATAGAACAGTTCCCCGAATATTCGTAACCTTATTAATATGCATACATATTTTATTTTAATTTTGTAAGAATTGAATATATGAAATCTATTTTTTTTTTTTTGGCATTCTGGGTCTTTGTCTAAGTTATTTACATCTCTAACAGCTAGTTTCTCAGTTTTTAAAATGCATAAAAGTTTATTAAAAATTGGAGTAAATGTAGTACCCTATTGATATAAATATTATTATTATTAAAAAGAAATAATAAGCATAATGCTTTACCAATTTTAATCAAGTCATATGAGCTGAAAAATCTATGCATCCTATTTGTGTCATGGTAAAATTTATCATAATCATATGAAAAATTTAACATAATTAAGCTTTTAGTTAATATAACCTTAATTAACTGTCATTTATAGCATTTTTCATTGTCTATTTATTTATTAATATGATGTGAAAAAAGTTGAAAACTTTTTAAAATTCTTTACTATTTTTATTCATTTAATAATTTTTGTTGTCAATTTAATAGTTAGGAAAAAGTATACAAATGTCTAATGGAATTAACACTGAAATCTGAAATATTAACTTAATCAACATTGTAATCTAAAATTTAGCATAAACAGATAAAGCATAATATTAAAAGATAAGGCATACAATGTTAAAAATGAGATTTTTTGAAATTGTTGTTTAGTCTACACATTCTGTTAATTCAAATTTTGTTTACATTAGGAGCTCTAAGTGGAAACATTGTTGCTGGCTCTTATTTGGTGAAGTTAGAAAGATAATTCTAAGAGATAGACATTAAAGAAAAGTCTGAGGGATCTTGCACAACCAAACAACCTCCAAATAGATGGTTAGGTGACGTCGAAGAGACTTGAAAATTGACTGTTAGAAAGTGCATATTTGTCACAGCTAAGGCCTGCAAGCGACAGATGTGTTTGTAGAAAATAAAAATGAATCACAGCAAGGGAGACATATCATATTTAAACTAAGCGAATCAATCAACTTTTTGAATTTGCACACAAGTGTACTAAAAGTGCTTTTCAGTCGCTTCACGTCATAAGAACTACTAAAATATGACAAAATTGATTTCATTTGATTATAAAAAGATTAATATTTTTTAGGCTGTTATGGTAATGTTTATATCAATTTAGTAATTGTGTAATTCTTATATCTTATTGAAGTCAGAGTTTAAATTATGTCATATTCAATGTTTAAAAGTTTTAATATTGTGTTGTGTGTTTTTATTCAGTATATATATTTATTATTATATTAATTATATCTTGTTGAGTTCACACCAATTATGAGATAAGAAAAGCCTTTGAAAATTTATGCTTTATGAACTTGTGTCGCTATATAAATAATTCGCTCTTGAGATTAAATTTTTGTAGGCGATAACTTTTTTTCCTAATTTAATTTTCAGATATTACGTGATAAGTAAATTATCATAAAAATTAAATACTTCAAATAGAAAATGAGTATAACAAATTGTGCTTTAAGTCAAGGAATCTTAAGAAAAATGTCAATAGAATGACAGAGTAAAATAATTCAAATTTTTTATTTATATTAATTAATAACTTGTATCATTTGAGCTTTTATTTGTAGCTATTATTACTACTCTAACCACTATTATGTTTTAATGATTAAAGTTAACTATAATTTAAATATCAAATATATCTAAAATTAAAATGGTTTGTATTTAAATCTATAGTAGCAAGCAAGTACATTGGTCAAGATGTAACATAACTATATAATTATATTTTACAATGTCCGATTTCAAAGTAAACGAACAATGTCAAATTAGATTGATTTTAAATATTTTTGGCGGCATTTCAAACATTATTTGGTATATGTGTTATTTGTATTCCATTCTATTTATCAATTACTTAAATATAAACCAAAGTTAATTGATTTAAATGAAATCATAATTTTATAATTAGATTGTTTAAATTAATATCTATAGATATATACACTTAACATTGTCTCCTTATTGTGCATGTGAATTTGCATTTGTCAAACATATCCGTTGCTTAATTTTCAAAATTTATTTTGTCAGTTCGAAAGATATGAAAAAAAAGTTAGAATTAAGATTTTGACTTATTTTAGTCTGGTTTTTGGCTATTCATTACATAATATTTCTAATCCTCAATCAATTTTCATAAAATCTGAAGAATGCATTTACACTTTTTTTAATGTTGCTGCAAAACATTTTTTGTGTATTATTTTAGAATCAAATATTATTGACAATTATTTCTAATATATTAATTAATTGCTAAAAAAATTTCATTAACTGTGAAGAAGTTTAAAAAATAAAACAGTTTATTTGATTTTTATAAACATAATGCAAGCTATAGCTTTTGACAAAGTGTGAATTGAGGTCAGTGTTTTATTTCCCTGTATAAACCAGGTGACTTTATTTATTTACACAATTGTATTAATGTTTTATTTTCTAATTCAGAGCAGTTTACTAACCTTCTTGTATCAAATTGTAGTACCTCACTATACTTGTGTTAAAAATAAACCGTTACACCATCCCAGTATACTGGGTTCCTGTATCATACCGGCTTATGAAACACCGGTCCCGGTATGTTACTGGTTCCGGTACCATACCGGGATCCATTTGATACCGGCTTATGAAACACCGGTTCCGGTATCATACTGGTTCCGGTATCATACTGGAATAAATTTTATACCGGCTTATGAAACACCGGTTCCGGTACCATACCGGGATCCATTTGATACCGGCTTATGAAACACCGGTTCCGGTATGATACTGGTTCCGGTATCATACCGGGATCCATTTGATACCGGCTTATGAAACACCGGTTCCGGTATGATACTGGGTCCGGTATAATACCGGATCCAGTATCATACCGGAACCGGTGTTTCATAAGCCGGTATAAATTTTTTTATACCGGGAATTTTTTCCAATAGGGTTGTTTTTGATGAGCTGAGTTTCATGAAATCACATGAAATCAGCATGGATCACGTCTTCGCAAAGCACCAAACACTTACCGTCAGCTTATTTTAATGAATATTAGCTGTGGAGGGTGTTTTGATGTTCGATCTTTGTTCTACCAACTCTAGAACCGACTAACACTCGAACTAAACACATGGACTCTAGTTCCCCGTAAGAACTCTTTCATACATATCGTACTCATACATATGCGACCCCTAAATTGCACCCATACATATTCAAATTTCAAGAGAATTGAAATGTTTTTAATATTTAACAGTTCTCGGTGTTTCCTTTAAGCAAGTAAGATATATAACTTTAAAAAGAAGAAAATAAAAGAAAGAACGGTGAAATACTTAGCTAATATCATATAAAGCTGTTAAAGATAACATATCCAACCTACAATTTTTTTTTTTTTTTTTTGATGACTTAATAAAAATGAGTTATTTATATTCCTAAGAGGTTTTATTTTTGAATTTTTTTATTCTTTTTTTATTACCACCAACGCAGTTTATACATCATTAAGAACATACATAACAAATATTTGTAACATGAGATTTCTAAAAGTAATTAATATTGCCTTTATTAAAAGCGAAGAAATTCGAAATAATAATTTTTTTTTCTTAGTGTAACGCCAAATTAATAACTTTTTTTTAAATTTAATTAAACTTTCTTACTGTGCGCATTTGAACTACATTCAAGAGCTAAAACATTATGACCACCTCTTAATAACGAGTTGGACCACCTTTAGCCCGCAACACAGCTGCAACCCGCCTTGGCATGGATGCCACAAGTCCTTGGTAGATGGCCGGAGACAGATTGTACCAGATGTTTAAGCAACGGTCACGCAAATCCGAGATATTACGACTTAGTGGTCTTTTAACTCTGAGCTGCCGTTCCATGACATCCCAAATGTGTTCTATCGGATTGAGATCCGGTGAGTTAGGCAGCCAGGACATTAACTCGAAATCTGCATCATGTTCCTGGAACCTCTCCAACACAATTTGAGCCTTGTGACACGGGGCGTTGTCCTGTTGGAAAATTCCATTTCCAGCTGGAAAAACAGAGGCCATGTAAGGGTGCAACTGGTCCGCAATGATGTTCAGATACCCTGTAGCATTCATGGTCTGCTCTACCACAACCACGGGATCCAGAGACGCCCAAGAGAACGTCTCCGAAAGCATAATACCGGCCTGTGTATGAGCTACTGTACATTGCGGGAGCAACTGTTCGCCTGGAAGACGGCGTATCCTGACACGGCCATCGACGTGATGAATGACAAACCGTGATTCATCTGACCAGGCAACTCTCTCCCTCTGATCCATGGACCAGTCGCGATGTTCCCGGGCCCAGCGCAGGCGTAGTTGGCGATGACGCTTGGTCAGCAAAGGCACACGAATGGGACGTTTGCTGCATAGCCCCATATCCAACAGTGTGCTCTGATACTATTCTACTTAACCCTGCATTGTTTTGGGCTGCCAGCTGAGCCACTGTCTGGCTCCGGATTTGCTTCACCAAGCGAGACAATCCCCGACGACCTTCTTCTTTGATAGCGTGTGGACGTTCAACACCATGTCGTCTACTGCTGGTTTCACCGTCATTCATCCACTTTGCATAAGTGCTAACAACTGTAGATAGCGAACAACCCACGAGTGGTGCCGTTTCGGAAATACTTGTTCCAAGCCTTCGAGCCATTACAATCTTCCCTCTCTCAAAGTCGCTTAGATCCGCAGCCGTTCCCATCACACACAGAAGTAAGTGAAAGAATTATTCTTCAAACTTTCAAGCAACAGTTAAATACCCCTTCCACCTGATCACGTGCCTTCCACGTCATCCAGGAGAGTTCATTGCAAAATGTAGGGGTGGTCATACTGTTTTGGCTCTTGAGTGTATATTAATTATCAAGACAATAGTTACTCGTTAGCATGGTACAACAAAAGTGGAAACATGGTCAATTGAAGCACCTTATTATGGTTGCAGAAATTTTGCGCGATATCATATTTTAGCGTACAGGTGTTATGGTTTAACATTAAATCAATTTTTCTGAAAGTGTATACAAATTAAATTACAACGATTATTATTACCTCTATTTATGAATTTTTTTTAATTTTAATTTCTGTAATCATTAAAGTACTCTTAAAAAAGAAAGAAAAAAATAATTTTAAATTGCATTTGCTGAATCAACTACATTGAGACATGATATAGGTACTTATACGGCAGAAATTTGCTGCACCATAAAAGGTATTGAATTAATGTGAATGTTTCCATTCAAGTTGAGTCATAGTATCTGATAACCAAATTTAAAATATACAATAATGTAGATCAACTTAACACCTTACTCAGACTTCAAAAAAATTGAACGATATCATGGTTAAACGCGCAATAATATTTCAAAGAGTGTAGTTTAATGCATTATTTATTAGTTATTGAATCGAACAGAAATGCATTCATAAAAATTTCAAATTTACAAAAAAAAAAAAAATATGTGCCTGTTGCACAAATATGTATATGGATCAGTTATGAGGCCTTTGCCTTATGGTAATTGTTAAACGAAAGAAGTTGTTATGAATTTATTAAGGGAACCTGAAATCATATTCTATAAAACCTGAATTAGGTGCCTGATTTAAAACAAGCTATTAAAAGGTTTTCGAACATCCAGATTTGTAAATGAACAGGAACACCTGTTTTTTACCCTGATGGTGTCTTTACAAACCTAAATTTTGTTATTTTTCAACAATTTTAAAACAATGAAATTTTGTTACTATAAATATTTCAACAGTGGTAACAAAATAAAAATTTTGCAGAAGATAAACGCATTATGATAAATCACATTATAATGCCACATGGAGGGTGCACCATGTGTTACATAAATGACACCATAATGGTACAAGTGTAACGTGAAATCTTGATGTGAGAAAAAATCCTTTGTTAAAAAAAATTAGAAACTCAGGCTTTTAATATGTTATTTATTTTGAGATTACTAGAATTCGCTATTCGCTTTCTTCCCAAAAGAAAAAAAAAAGATCACCTATATTTTTCACCCACGACGTAAATGTTTAAAAATCGACAGTTGACATAATTTTTTGCCCATTATTTTTTAATTATTCTTTGATTTTTGATGCGCTTTTTAATAGAATTATTTTCAATTTTATTTAAATTTATATACTTTTTAAACAGCTATTATTTTATTAATGATAGCGTTAAATATCATTTGTATTATGGAAATGGATTGCTTTGTAGCAAAAAGCATAATTATAAAACCAAGAGGTTAATCTGTCTATCTCATAAACTGCTGGACAGCTGTTCGAATCTCAGTATTTTCACCACAATATTTCTTTCATTCTTTCAATTCATGTAGAATTTCCAGGACTCTGCACTCCCCGATTGCTCACCTAGGACCAGTGGAATACAAAACCTTGATTTTAACGTATATATTTATATATACGTTAAATCACAGTATATATTTTTTTTTAACCTGCTGTATTTTAAATAGAATACTGTTAAATAGACGTATCATAAACATACTTCAAACATTTAATCAGCGAATGAAGGAGCAGTCTTCGTACTTCTTAAAGCAACAATTTTAATAACTAAAGGTATTCAAACAAACATCTGCGTATTAGTTAAAAAAAATAAACATTTATATTATGCATGTAATAGTAAGCATTAAATAGTGTCTAGTCATTCTATCGATTATTTATAAATTATTTTATTTTCTGTCTTTTATTTTCACAAAGGACTAAAATGATATTAATCACGCACAAAAGTTCTGGACAATTCAAAATACTTTTACACAAATTGAAGAGTCAATTTCACAATTGTTTGCTATTTTATATTCTGATTTGATCTGTCCAAATACAATAAAAAGAGAAAACTATCAACTCTACTAAAAACAATGAGTTGACAAGAATAGTTCGTATCTCCAGTCCTCACCTAACTGAAAATGGTTCAATTAAAGAAAATCGATTATGTAGTGGTTTCTAACGCGATTTTCTAGCAGATTGGAATAAAGTCCTCATGTTATCTCTCTAAGCTGAAAACTCCTAAACGTGTTCTTTTTACAAATGAACCATGTCTCATTTTCGTTAATTAAAATCAACGGGAAATGTCTAGAAAAAAATATTATTTTCTTCATCATTTAATTAAAAATAGGAATAAATTTATTCATAGTATGCATGCTAAAAAATTATGATATCTCGCAATATATATATATATATATATATATATATATATATATATATATATATATGTATGTATATATATATATATATATATATATGTATATATATATATATATATATATATATATATATGTATATATATATATATATATATATATATATACATATGCATGTATATGTATATATATATATGTATGTATGTATATATATATGTATGTATGTATATACTACTGGCCATTAAAATTGCAACACCAGAAAGGCAACACACCCCGAGCTTGAAATTTGTAGGACGGATAAAGCATGTTGCGGTATGCAAATGATTAGCTTATCATTCATGCAAAGCAGGCTACGGTAGCGAGACAATGTGTATAAAAAAAGAGATTTGACAGTAAGTTTCTCATGCAGAAATTGAATTCAAGCGTTGTTCTTCGGTAACAAAGTTTTTGCTATGCCTCGTGTAAGAAGGGGAAATGCCTACCAGCAAGTGTTTGAGTTAGGTCGAGGTCGAATTGTGGCCTACCGGGATTGTGTTTTATTACACCGAAGTATTGCTGCTCGTGTTGGTCGAGATCCCAAGACAGTTAGCAGTATATAGAATCGATGTATTCATGGCGGTCATAAGGAATGCCGTGCAGGATCTCCGCGACCCCCCGTCACTAACAGCCGAGAAGACAGGCATGTTTTCCACATGGCCTTAAGGGATCGTACAGCTACTTCACGAACAACAAATGGGGTCATTTGCAAGACAAAAATGGTCTGCATGAACAGTTCGACAACGTTTGCAGCAGCATAAACTTGTCAGCACGTCGACCATGGCTTCTGCTACCCTCGAAGCTGCATCACAGGCAGGAGCGCCTCCAATGAGGTGATCATTGGCGAACCTGGACGCAGGAATGGCATAACGTCGTCTTTTCAGACGAATACAGGTTCTATATACAGCATCATGATGGCCGCATCCGTGTTTGGCGACATTGTGGAGAATTTCCATTGGCAACTCGAATTCGACATCGTCATACTGGTCCATCACCTGGCGTAATGGTAAGGGAGCCATTGAATACGCGTCTCAATCACCTCGAGTTCACATTGAGGGCACTTTGAGCAGCAGCCGTTACATTTCTGATGTGTTAGGGCCAGTTGCTCTACCTTATCTTCGAGGCCTCATAACGCTACGTTTCAGCAGGACAATGCACTACCGCATGTTGCCAGCACGTTGTCCTGATCTCTCACCTATTGAAAACGTCTGGTCAATGGTAGCCGAACGACTGGCGCGCCACCACTCGTCAGTTACTATGGTTGATGAATTGTGGCATAATGTTGAAGTACTTGTCCATGCTATCCAATCTCCATTCGACTCGATGCCTAAGAGAATAACTGCTGTTATTGCTGTCAGGGGAGGCTTGACTGAGTACTGATTTCTCAGGATCTATGCATTCAAATATCCTGAATATTTAATCACTTGTTCTTTCAACTATAACGTATGTGCGCAATAAATATCATTTTTTATTTGCATTTCTTCCTTATTTAGCAGCTTTAATGGCCAGTCGTGTATATATATATATATAGTAAAACCCCGCTTAACACTGTTTCGTTTAGCTCTGTTTCTGTTTAGCTCTCTTTTATTTTAACAGGGGACTCCCCCAAATATGTACATAACATATCTGAAACAGTGTAGTTGTGTTTCTTGTTTGGTGTGGTGCTGTACGGAGGCATTTTTATCATTTGAAACATTTGTTGACATTATTGTAAGTGCATATAAATTTATATAATACTATAACGATTCATACAGTGACAAATATTATGATCTTCAGTTTTTATCATGGGTGATAATAAGAAACAAGAAAAGAAAGCAACCAGAAAAAGCATTTCACATGAAACTAAAATGCAAGTGATTAGAAGATTAGATTCTGGTGAACGTCAATCTCAAATTAAAGCTGCATTGAATTTGGCAACTTCAGCAATAAGGAAAATTCTTAAGAATAAAGAAAAAATACTGTCATCGGCAACTGCAACTACGTCAAGCTCTGCAACGAGAATTACCCGTTAGAGAAAAAACATTATAGAAGAAATGGAAAAACGACTGTCGATATGGAGTGACCACGAAATTGAACGCAATATGCCATTAAGCCAATCTATCATAATGGAAAAAGCAAGAAGAATTCTTACTTACATTCAGGTTGAGGCAAGTGAAATAAGTGAAACTTTCGTTGCTATTCGGGGATAGTTTAGATTTAAACATCGAAATAATCTTTACAACATAAAGATTACAGGAAAAGCAGCAAGTGGTGATACGAAAGTGGCGGCTGAATTCCCAGCGACATTAAAAACAATAATTGAACAAGGAAACTATCCTCCAGAATTGGTTTTTAATGTTGATGAAACAGGCCAGTTTTGGAAAAGAATGGCAAAACGAACATTTCTATCCCGTGAAGAGAAGCGAGTACCAGGATTTAAAGCCGCTAAGGATCGCTTAACACTTCTACTGAGTGGTAACGCAAGCTGAGATTTCAAATTAAAACCACTATTAGTTTACCACTCCAAAAACCCTAGAGCGATGAGAGGCATATCTAAATCAACTTTACCTGTAATTTGGGAGTCTAATAAAAATTCATGGATTACTGTGAAAACTTTCCAGGATTGGTTCACTGAACATTTCTGCCCGTCTGTTAAACGTTATTGCGAAATTAAAAAACTTGAACAAAGAGCACTACTATTAATTGATAATGCTCCAAGCCACCCAACAAATTTATCAGACTTAACAACATGCATTCCAGTCGAAGTGATTTTTTTGCCGCCTAACACAACTGCCGTAATCCAACCAATGGACCAAGGCGCTATATCCAATTTTAACGCTTATTACTTGCGGCGAACATTAAAGCAGATGTTTGACAAAATAGACGGAGAAGAGAAGCAATCAATAAGAAAAGTTTGGAAAAACTACAATATCATGAATTCTGTAGAAAACATAAACCTTTCTTTGAATGAGATAACAGAAAAATCTTTTAAAGGAGTATGGAAGAACATTTGGTCAGATTTAAGTAAGAGCGAAGACATTGGACACTCTGTCGATATGGATGAAATAGTGGAATTAGTAAAACAAACCGGTTTAGATGAGGTAAATGTGGAAGACGTCGAAGAAATAGTTCAAAAAACAGCAGCTAGTGTTGCTAATAATGAGCTCAAGGAATTAACTGAGCAAGAAGAAAACAAAAATATTGATAGTAGTGATTTCGATGAAGAGCAAAAAGAACTTTCGATGGTCTTTGCAAAAAGGAGTTTGACCACTATAACTAAAATTATGAACCAATTTGTTGAAAATTATCCAAATCTTGACAGGAGTTCAAAAGCAAGACGGAGTGTTATAGATGCTTTATCCACTTATCAACAACTTTTAACAGAACGCAAAAGGAAAACACAAACTACATTAGATGCCTTCTTGACAAAAAGGCAGAAAATTGGAAACACAAAATAGACTGAATGATCTGACTGACTTAAAATTTTATTTGTTTTTATAAGTACGCATATTCGTTTATATTGTTTTTATTATTGTAAGAAATAAATGTTTGGTTTTATTTTTATTAAAAAAAACGTAATTATTAAATTAAATACCTAACCAATTTTCTTTCCATCTTCCCCTAACCCCATTATTTACATGTTAAGATAGCCACGTTTAGCGCTGTTTCGCATTAAGCTCTACTTTAAAGGAACGTATCCTACGCGTTAAGCGGGATTTTACTGTATCTATATATATAAGTTGCAAATGCAGATATAAGTTGCAAAATGCAGATAAAGCAAGGGAAAAATTACAGAACAATGAAAAAAGGGAAGAAAAGAAAAATAATAATATATTATTTATCATTTAATAAAAAGTTATTATTATAATAATTTTATTTTTTATTATTTTTATGATTATTTTAATTTTTTTGCCTTTTTACATTGTAATTTTTCCCTTGTTTATCTACATTTTGAACTTATTTTATGAGTTCTATTTACTTGCAGCTTAGGCGCAATAAATAAAACTCATTGTTTTTCTTAATTCTCTTCGTGTTTTTTTGTATTTATTTATTATACTATATATATATATATATATATATATATATATATATATATATATATATATATATATATATATATATATATATATTACTTTAATTTAAATAAAGCCTAATAAATAAGGTGACTAGCGTTCTCCTATAAATAAAGAACTGGAAATAAAATCACTGTTTTATCTTTCCACTTTAGTATTCTGAGAACAGAAATCCCTCAAGGAGATTTTCTAACAAAAATGATTTTTTTAAAAATAATTATTAAGGGGAGTTTTCAAATATCCGTTTTGAAATTTTGCTACCAGTTTTGGGAGGACGCTGATCAGCTTACTAATAATGAATGTTTACATTTTTTACTTCTTTTTAATGAGTAGCTTCTTTTGTACAACCATCACTGAAACTAATCACCATGTAACGAATCAATTTTATTCATTTAAAACACTTGGAGTCTACTTGCATGGAGTACTCCAAAACTAATTAGCTCATTTCAATAACTATACTATTTTTTGCAAAAATTCAAATTAATGTTTAAATGTTGTAATTTTTTTTAGGAACTGGATCCTCTTCTTTACGAAAACATTGGTTTTAATCATCTAATGCTTGGAGCAACACAATCTGTGCTCTTTTTCTGCTGTGTACCATTTCTCTGGGTTGCCAAAAATTTAATACAAAACATTGGAGAAGCTAGTCTTATATCAGCAGCATTTGCTTTTCATGCTATTCATCTAGCTGGACTCTCTTTTGTCGAGGAATGGGACCACTGGTGGTGGGCTACACCCTTTGAAGCAATGAAAGCTTTTACAATACCTATTCTTTGGCTGGCTTTAGTTGCTTCAGCAGAACATAATAATTCCAAAGGAAAACGCATCGCTATGCATTATGTTCTCGCAGTTGCTCATTTTGGCATTGGTAAGCTGGTATTAAATTCTACAACAGAAAAAAAAATCTAAATATATGAATTGTTAATTTATATTTTCTTTTAATATTTAATTCATAACGTATGTATTTTGTTTAAACCATGAAAATTTCATATTTTTGTTGAATAAGTGGGACCTGTAAATTGGGGATTTTCAATTAGTAAGAATCTTGAGCACGCTTTTCTAGAACCAAGTTCAGTTTAGATGAGTCAAACAGTAGTGAAAATAATTCATACGGTTCAAGGCAAGCAAGTGTTACCTAATTAGAAGAAAAAATTTTATCTTTCCTGTTACACGCAAAGAATTTTTCCCTTTTTTTAGCAAGAACATAATAATTACACTTATACACATATGAGTATACAGGTTTGAATTACTCCGTGTGTAAACATCAATAAAATTTGCGCCTAGGAAAACATGTACGGAATGTCCTAAGCCTAGAAACTTTTAGTTCCAAACAATCTATTACAACTAATTATTTGAAACAGATTTTCTTTTAATTCCAGTAAACAAATTGCAAATATGCATGGGACAACACATTTGAGAAAAGCCTTCTTTGGCTTTACTGGTGCATTCGCATTCTTTTGATTAAATTTTCAATTGGTCTTTGGCATAATTTTACAATAACACAATTTTTCATATTTTTCTTTCAAAATAAGGTGATAATGGTCTTTTTAGATAAACATTTGTCATTTAAAATATCTAAGAAAGGAGGTCCGCGATATTGACGTTTAATTTTTAATTCCCACATTGGAGCTTACACAAAAAAGGATTCAGAAAATTTTTTCATTAGTGCGTTCAGTCATAGGTCCACAGAAAAATTCAACAGTTCAACCAAAATTGTAGCTCTACACAATATTTCAAAGTATTTTCTTCTCAATTAAACAGAAAATTTGGTATAATGCAAAAATAACTGGGCTTTTTGTTTCATTTTTTAAATTTTCTGCTTTTGAACTGACACTCTTATATTGATTTCTCTGAGCAAAAATAATTTAAGTTCTTTTTTTTTTCTTTTCTTTTTTTTAATTAAGTAAACGCACTGATATAGGTAGTACTTACAATTGATGATAACTTTTTACAAAACAAGATTGCGTATGTTAGTGTAAGACTTCGCTCCACCTCTTACTACTGGGAGCTTTGTTCAGAATATTTAAATGACCACAGCCTAAACAAACTTGAACTAAAGAGATTTGAATAAATGAAGCATTATTCACGTTTTTTTTAAAAATAATTAGTTATTTAAAATTTATTAAAATATGTTTACGAATCAGGATTTTCGATTTATTTAAGTTTTACAACATAAAACGTCTAGACATATAGATTGCTCGTTAGAGGAATTCTCAGCTGAGTAACATGCTGAAAATTCGCACATATTTTATGACGAGCTCTAAGTACAATCACTGCTTAATTCATTACTTAAAGTTTTTAAATATAAAGGAAATCATAGAGAGAGATGTTTCAGAGACTTATTCTTATTGTTACTTTAAATTCTATCGTTAATTTTTTTCAAATTCATTTAAATGATATTAAGCATATAGTACCTAAAAAAAGACATTAAACTCATAATTTTTAGCTTTAACTTATTGATGTGTATTTTTAGGTACTCATTTGGTGCTTAAATCAATGAAAAATTAAAGAGTAGGCAAACTAACTAAAAATAAATTTGGCAAACCCCTTGACATCAACAATAGCTTAGCATCTCAGTAGCATAGAATCAAAAAGTGCTCGAATAAACGATGAAAAGATTTTATTCTATTCCTCTTAAATTTAAGCGAATTTTGAATCGGAATAGTTGCATTTCTTTCTACAATATGATGCTCCAGTTAAGTTCATTTACCACTATAATTGTAAGATCTATAGTCTGGTCTGTGGTCAGTCAAATAAAGTCCTATTTCAGTGGACGAATCAGCCCTGGATGTGCATGGATCGGTGCTTCTTATCATTAGCTTGATGGAAAATAAAGCTACGATTTAAACTGACATAAGGTGTTCTCAAAGATATCTCCGTAATGAACTCTAGTTCCGGTTCTCGATATCCACCTCTGGGAACTAATGCTTAAAAGAGAGACGCGTTCCCAAACCATTACACTTAAAGCACATTATTGATAAAATTTCGAAAATTTCAAACATTTTTTAAATTCTTATGGTAATTCCAAAAACGTGGAAACCTCACGCTAATTCATCTCAGAAGTTTTAAATAGTTTTTCATAACAATGGAAGAAAATATGTTTAAAATAAACAAAAATTTTATATCAGTGCTCTGACTACTAAATTTTTTTATGTGTTTCAGAAGCACTCCGCAAACTATTTTTAAAATTGCACATATAATTTAAAATATTACTGCATCATGATTGTCTTTATTTACTTTAGATTTTAAAACTGTTTTCGATATTTTCAGGTAAAATGATCGGTTGTCCATTTGTTTTATACTTAGAAGAGTCTTATTCCATGAGCATTTCCTACAGAACATTGTCATGCATCTGTATCATCATATCCATTTCGTATTTATTCTTTCATCACTGTTTTTTGAAGCCCAGACATCGTAAAATTATTGCTGAGAGATGTGCATTGCAAAGTAAGACATTACAGTATTTTCAAGCGGCCCACAGGGGGTCAGGAAAAATTTATACAACAACATTATCAATTGTCAACTTTCACCAATTTTTATGTACAGTCCGCAAAAAAGAACGAATCACCCTGAATAACTTTCGTTCTAATGATCGGATTTTCACGAACTAAGTGTCAATCTTAATGGTTCCCGGGGGTGACTTCAAATATGCTAATTAATTAGTGCTAACTATTAATTAAGTTACGAAATCAGACACAAAAACGTACTTTCTCTGAATAAACATATATATTTTTTTACATATTTGGAATCCTGACCCTCGAAATAGGGGGGGGGAGACAAAATTTCGAAAAAATTGGATGGTAAATTAGGTCGCAATAAAGATTTATATATATGGCAAAAGTTTACAAAAATGCCAAATTACCTCGCCATATAAAGTGAAACAATTTAAAACAACCTAGGCATTGCCTAGGCATTGTATAAAATGCCTAGGCAAAGTATGTAATGCTTCTAACATTTCATACTTTGCCTAAGAACGTCAGGCATTCTATACAATGCCGGCGTTTCATACTTTGCCGGTAACATATATATAAACAAGGGAAAAATTACAGAGCAATGAAAAAAGGGGAAAAATAATAAAAAAATAAAAATAACAAAAAACCGGGAAAAAAAGGACAAATTTTTTTTAAGAAATCCGGAAAATAAAAGATAATAATCTTTTCATCAGCCCACACGATTATATCTGCAATATTAGAAAACACTCTTTTTTGTGGATATAATCGTGTGTGTTGATGAAAAGGTTATATCTTTTATTTTCCGGATTTTTGTAAAAAAAAAATTTTGTTCTTTTTTTTTCCCTTCCGGTTTTTGTTATTTTTCTTTTTTTATTATTTTTCTTTTTTTCACCTTTTTTCACTGTTCTGTATTATTTTCCTTATTTTATCTACATTTTGAACTTGTTTTGTGTGTTCTATTTACTTGCAGCTTATGCGCAATAAATAAAACTTATTGTTTTTCTTAATTTTCTTCGTGTTTTTTGTATTTATTTATTATGCAAATATATATATATATATATATATATATATATATATATATATATATATATAATAGTATAAGAGTAAATTTTACTTGAACTTTTATTTTATTATTAAAGGTCATTTCATTCTGACAAATATTTCGGTTACATGTTTTTTCCCTGAGCTCTTCGATTGCGATCAGTTACTTATTTATCACCAAATATGGTTACTTAAGTTTCTTTGTTTTATTCCTTTATTTAAAAACTTATTTTACTATTATCACCATCACTACCGACATCTGATACGATAGCGTTATTTTAAGTAGAGTTCGTAGGGCCCTTAAGAAGTTAAAATTGTGGGGACGAAACTAAAAAGATGTATTTTATTATGTTTATATTCACCACAACATTCAATATTTAATTTCAAAAGTTTAATTTTAAATTTAATGATAACTTTATAATTACGATCGATACTGATATCACAGAGTTCTTAATTTATTAAGGACTAGATTCTTGACTTTTTAAAGGAAAGGCCAAATCGGAAAAAAAAGAGAGAAGAAAAAGAGTTTTAAATCTTTGAAAAAATTAAAATTCATCAGAAGTTGGAGTCAATTTTACTTAGAGTTTATCGTTGTATTTTGCAATTGTAGATTATTTAGAGATTTGCTAATTTTAATTAGAATTTTACTAACATTAATTGTTGAATTAGAGAAAATAATGAGACCCCTCTACCCTTAACTATTTCCAGCATTTACGCAAACAAATCCTTTCATTGGTAATTTTTTATTTTCTGAAATTATTAGAAGATGGTAGCAGAAATTATAGATGAAAAATAGCTTAGCAACATTATTTAAAAATTAATGCTGTTGGTAGGAACTATTCAACCCAAAGCCTTATATAAGGTTAAAATGTTTAATAAAAGAAATTATCTGAAACTTAATGCATATGTGGTAGATAACTCTTTAAGGTTTTACTGAGTTAAATTAGTAATTTAACTTTTTGATCAATAAGTCAGTGACATTCTTTGGTTAAATAATCTGTGGCTTAATTAATAGAAAACTATAAATAGAATCAAAATGTATGAATTCCTTCCTATAGGATTTAAGTGGATACCTTTTATGCATTTTGAACATTGCAAATATTGTAAAGTATAAATTAGCTGAATGCCATAAAGTTTCTCATTTGTAAATGTAAAAATTATATAAAACGAATAAATATTTTGTAAATTTATATTTTCATTATTTAAGATAAATAATTTATTTAGTGTAGTATAGCAAACTTTTATGTAGTCTTTCCTATCAGTTCTGTTATTTCAGTTGCTTTGTAGCAGTTTCTTTTTACAAAAACTAATCAATTTTATCATCGAATTTAAAATTGAGGGGGGGGGGTATTAAGAGGATAAACTAACTTAGAAATTGTGCTAAATTATTTTTTATGATTCGCCGAAGTATTGTTAGAGATTCGCTCTTTGAAAAAACGAGTTCAAATTTTTAAAAATGTTCATTTCGTGAAGTATGTTGATGTATGTAAATTGTAAAAAATATAAAAAATGCCAATATTTTGACTCAAACAAAAACATATTTTAGCGGATCATAGAGTTTAAATAGCAAGGTTAGAGAATTTCAAAAAAAAATAAATAAATAAAAGTTCAAGGACAATAATTCATAATGATTTAGTTTTTGGCTGCTTACTAGGGTCTTAGTTTTTGCTTCATCAACAGAAAATTAATGGCCAATGTTAAAATTATATATATAACCATTTAAAAAATACACATTCTTTATAACATTTGTAAAATAAGAAGTATTTTTCCGCATTAGAATTTTTAAAGAAGTTAGCTGCCTTCTAATACAAGAGTTCACTCTTGAAACTACTGATCATGCATGAAATATCTTACTACCTTACACCTGAGCTCAAGAATTTGCACTTCATATGATTTTTGAATGATACAAAGTAAACTTGGTTTCTAGTAAAACGAATGGATATTATTAACATACATACTCATTTCGTTCGTTTATTAAAAAAATAATTTAAAAAATTCAAAGAAAAGAAAATTTAGGTTTATAATACCCCAAATTAAACAAGAGTAACACTTGTTACAGTTTTTAACTCTGACATTCTTTTCATGAGATAACTTCTTTTGCCGACGATTTTGTCAATTTTTTATTATTAATTAAAGCCAGCTTACGCATTCTTGTAATTTTTGCTTTTTATATTTGAAATTTTTAAAGTCAAATGACATGCATGAAATGACCTCTATTTCAAAGAGTCAAAGTTAAATAGTTGCAAGGCCGATTGTTTCGAAAAGAATTAACTACTTCGGTGCAATGAAACAATTATAAATGAATTATTAATATTCTTGTTTCCATATTACGAAATATTAGATCCAAATTTGCATTCATTATTTCTTCAAAACGTGCATTAAAACTATTATTATAGGTTATTTAAGTAGAAAAAATCCTAATGTTAGAAAAAGAACAATTTTTGAGATGATGATACTAAAAATAGCACCTTTTTCGAATCTTTTTACAATTTTTTATTTTAGTAGTTGTTTAACGAAACAAGGCGTATCAAACATTTTCCTGATATAACAATATTTTTTTGAACTGTGCAAAAGTTGAGAAATAATATAAACAACTTTTTAAGCAGATATTTTCAACTTTTTAAAAGAAAAGGGTAACTTTCTTTAAGTTAGCAGGCAAAACTTTGAACGTCAAAATAAAATTTTATGTCCATAGTTTTTTGTTCATTTAAAAAAACAAAATAATCTGTTGTATGTTTTTGTTGTGCTCACATACGCATTTACTTTTCATTACTCAAATAAATAATAAACAATAAAAAAAAGGAAAATTAATAATTTATCTTCATTTTTCGAAAATAATAGTATGATTAGTAAATAGTCAGGTGTTCTGCATCGAATGATATTGATCAGTAGAATATTTTTAATTTCTTAACAAGATTTAATTCTCAGCTAGCTGGCAATAATTCTAAGTTTTCTTTCAATAAAAATTTGAAAATAACTTAAAAAGTAATTTTATTTTACAGGAAAACATAAATTAAATTATTTAAACAATTGATTTGTATATTAATGGAAAAATAATATGTATGGTAGCATAAAATATAAGATTTTGAGAAACGTTAAAATTTAATTAAAAATTTAGAAAAATAATTCTGCGAAACACGCGCAGACAGGTAATAGCACAATCTGGTGTATTATCATATTCTATCAGAAGCACGCTTTTATTAAACTAGACATTCGTGGAATAAAGGGTTTTTATTCAAAATGTTTTATTCAAATTTCTTTACTAAATTGCAAATAAATTATTAAACGACTAAAATAGAAACATCGTATTTTATAGTTTGAAAGAAATAAAAATAAAAAGATAAGCAAACGATTATTAGCGAAAAAAATATGAATGAAATTTTACACTGCGCGCGCGAAGTAAAGTTCTTCCCAAGTTTATCACATTTTAATATTAATCGCCCCATTTAGTTATTTCTTTATTGTCGCCAAATTATTTTCTTAAAAATAATTAATTTTAATTTTTCTCAGCTTCTAATAAATAAAAACAGTTGAAACTTTAGATTTTTCAATTGAAAAATATGTAGATTAATATGGTATAAAAAAATTCATACCTTATAATTCAAAATTTTTTCATCCCCAATTTAATTAAATAATAAAAAATAATAAATAATAATTCAAAATTATTTTTTTCATGAAATTATCTTTGGGTAAATGAGTTTTATGATTGGGTGCAATTTTCTTTGAATTGCTTTATTAGTTTTAAAAATATGACTAAAAACGTAAAAAGTGAAATTAACATTAAGGGTTACGAACTTTGGATCGCTCTCCTGACCAAACTATGGGGACCATATTTCCCAGATTGCGGCTACCCCCTATATTTTGAAGATAAGGAATCCAAATATGTAAAAAAAAATATATGTTTATTCAGAGAAAGTACGTTTTTGTGTCTGATTTCGTAACTTAATTAATAGTTAGCACTAATTAATTAGCATATTTGAGTTCACCCCCAGGAACCATTAAGATTGACACTTAGTTTGTGAAAATCCGATCATTAGAACGAAAGTTATTCAGGGTGATTCGTTTTTTTTTTTTTGCGGACTGTACATAAAAGGACTGTGGTCCACCTGCAAAAGAAAACAGTCTCCACCGACCTATTACATTCCAGCCCATGTAACCAAATATTTACACTCTCAGGTATAAACTACTCCGCCACATTTTGGAGAACATCTGTAATTCCACCAAAACACTTATTAACCAATTTGAAACAAGAAAAATTTAGTTTAACCCCCCTCTTACAAAAATTAATTTCTTACGACTCGTCCATTTACTCGTGGTCTTACGTTGTAACGAGGCTGCGGAAAAGGTATGAATTGACCTGTCTCATACAGTAGACTTCCTGGAGCAGGTGTTTCTGCTCTTTCCCTATTTATACTGCCACTGATTTGTCGCCGAACCCACTATCTCTGGATCACAACATTTGCAATATCGTGCTAAGTTATCTCGTGCCGCCGCATAAGTATTATGCAATTTGTCTAGCAAATCCTTAGCATAAACTTCCTGGTCAGCACGTGAAAAAAGGGAAAACCTACCTATTATGAATACACCCGTTTGATCATCCTGTCGTGAAGGCTTATCTTTAGAGAACATATTCGTTTATACTTCAAATATCACAAATGCACTAGTAATTGTCGAAATCTGAATTTGTTTATGTCTATCTCAAAACTGGGAATACATAAATACATTTAAATATAATATAAATTAAAACATATTAAAAGTCAAATGCCAGCATCTGGAAATGTAAAAGGTTGCGGCACCAATTTGTGCCATTCTTATTAAATTTGCCTATCCTGGTCACGGCACCAATTCTGTACCGTTACCCTTCCCACTTTTGCTAGGTTGTGATCGCTAAATTTAACTTTGGTAACGGTTACCCAGGTTCAACAATAGACAAATAACTAATGAATTACAGGAAACACTTAACAATTAAAATTAATTTTATTACAACTCTAAATTTTCAACAAACATAACTCCAATCATTTCCAAATGCTAACATGGGCATAAACATCTCCCAATTATGCACTATTTCAAGTTCTAGATTTTTCTACACTAGATTAACCTTTTCACTAAAATGCAATTTTAGAATTCTAAGGCACAACATTCCATTCATTCACATCAAAAAAGACAATTGAGAAATAAAATGCACTCTCATTCTAAATCTACTAAAATCACTTAAAACTTAGATTATGATATTTCTATAACCCGTAATTAATCTTAAATACCAATGGTTCTCCTTAAAAATAAACACACAGTATAAACAGTTTAGAATTTAGGGTAAATTATTCTTCCAAAATGGTATCCAAATTAAAATTAAAGTTTTATAAGTACCCAATAAATTTACGGATCACCTTCTGGAACGCCCACCGGAAATGCAGATAAGCTCGTGGACAAAGACACTCCTAGTCTCGGATATCTATAGTACTCCAACAATTCCAATTTCTTCAGACTTTCTCTTAGCTAGGCAGCAGGCACAATTGGAACACTGGACCTTCAGCATGGGTACACTCGGGTTTGGCCCACAGTCTCGAATATATCGGCCTTCAGCTTATCACTGTCGTTCATCCATCCAGAGACTTCCGTTTACTTTCCTCAAGAAAACGATCCATCATCTCCGCGGTGCTGTCACGGATCAACCTTCCAGTGGGCAAGCTCCGTCCTCTCCGGTACTGATACTCAGCCGCTGGATGCTGGATACTGGATGCTGGATATAGGTGTGAACTCAGTATTTGGCCCGAAGAGCCACCAACTGATTCGTCGAATCTAGTATGCCATGAGCTAAGAAGTCATGAATTACTAAAAGAATTAAGTTGAGTAAAATATGTTCACAGAGTAGAACTGTGAAATCATGAAAGTCCAAGTCCTGGGAGGATGCAAACTCTATTAGTTTTGCGACACTGGTAGGAGGAAGCGAAGCAGCTTTACTAGCTCTTCGTTCGTTAAAAGTTCCTTCATTTCTTTGAAGAGGAGCAAAAATCTGCTGGCTGCATCTGTAGTTGTCTTAGGTTGGGCTCTTCTTCCTTTAGAGAGTTTTCTGGGTCTTGCACCGCAGCCCGAAAAACAGGCCGGGTGCTCACCATCACAGTTGATGCATTTCGCAGGAGAGGATCTGGGTTTTGTACATAAGTGCGAGTAATGAGCTTCGGCGCATTTCAAACAGGCAGGATCGGTTGCTGGACAGTTTCGCTGGGTGTGACCATATTTTTGACACCGGAAGCATTGAATTCGAAATCGTCCTCCTCTAAATCTCTCAACTTTAACATTTTTCTCAAGTATTGAACTAATGTTGAAGATGTTTCTGCTAGTGGGCGTGTCCGTTTGTATGATGAGGAAAAGTGGGAGGGGTCTAAGCTCCAGCCCACTTCTTCTTCTGAGCTGCACTACTTTCTGAGGCTTAAGTCCAAAATCAATGAGATATTTCTCTATAGCAAAAATTTCCGTATCAGTTTGGAGTCCTCTGATGAGGGTTTTGAACTTTTTGTTAGAAGTAATGTCCATAGTTATAGTGTTAGAGGTAGTGGGTTCAACCGGAACGTCATTCTCCACACACTCTGCCGGTGCTGGATCCGCTGGGGTGGCGGGAGCTGGATCTGAGTTTTGGCCGGTGAATTCGCCCTCTGAATCTATGTCTGTTTGTGTCGCCAAGTTGACACTAGCCTTGAGCTTTTTCTTCTTTTTCTCTTTCCTTTTCTCGAGGAGATCAGGAGTTTCTGTAGTATCCATCTCTATGGTGGTCTGTGGTTGTATCTCCGGCTCTTTACTGGGAACTGTTGTTTCAGCAACTGGGGTTTGGGTATCCACGAGTTTAACCGAAGGCTCCGAGGTTTCGGACTGCAGGAGGGTTTCAGTCTTAGTGGAATTACTGGCCTTTTCAGTAGTTTCAGGCTTAGTTGTCTCCCTGGCAAATCCTTCCTCTTTGATCTCTCGGTATCTATCACGAAGTATTCTATTTCTGATACTCAGCCACTCTTCACGCCACTTTTATTCGCCTCTCAGCAAGGCGAAAGAATCTAGACTGACCTGTTTACTCCCTCAAGTGCCGCCCCGCATCCAGTGGACGTCAGAACAACAAAAAAAAGATCCATGAGAAAAAACAGTCACAAATCCCCCAATACACTATAAAAGTGATAATACAATCCTCATTAAATATTAATAAACGTAACTACACATAATTCCCCCCAAAAATCCCATTTTACAAGGATAACTCAAAATTTCTAAAAAATATCATTATTGTGATTTAATTTAAACTTTATCATTGTGGTGCCATCTATTGAAAAATAACCCCTCTTTAAAAGTATTAAAAAAAACTACAATAAATTTCTATTTATCACATTGGTAATCCCGAACAACCATCATGAAATCCCCGGATTGGGGCGTGTGAGAAAGCGTGAAAAAAAAATTAAGTATTAACTATTACATCTTATTGCTCGATAAGGGTGTGGATGTGTTCATCGCGGGAATGTCTCAATATTTATACCAGAGCTTATTTCTTCCTCAAAATTTAACGTTCCACACAAACTTGTTTTTGCTTTTATCTGCAGATTTTTATTTTCGGAAGAGTCAGAGAAGAAGCAAGTTACACTTAAACCAAAACAATGACGAAATTGCACTACAAAGAAATACAAACAGGTGCACCTTGCAGACTAAAAATTTCCAAGTGTCTAACTTCAAAGGGGGAAAGGGTAAAAATTGCAAAACAAAAAAAAAAAAAATCGTTTAGCAAATTAAGAGAAAAAGGAAAAATTTTAATAGAAAAATTTAGTCACCCGATGTCACAATATCGAAATTTTATTTAGTTCTAAACATTAAATTTGCATAATATTAACGTTTTTATTTTATGTTTTTGAACTTTATATAAAAGATCTATTTTTCTTGCGGATATGTTCCCTTAAATGAAACTACTGACCATTATTTTTAATTTCATTTATTTAAAACAAAAAAATTTCGAATATTAGAAGATAGTAACATTTAAACACGTTTTAAGTAAGATTGTGGGTAAACAGATAACCCATTTCTGATATGTATAAAACTACATCGTTTTCAAACTGGATGTACAGATGTAAACTACATCTGACCAATTGATAAAAATGAACGATTCCTGATAAGCAAAAATATGTTTTAAAATGACTCTTAGCAAAACCATAGCATGAAGCAGTTTTATTCCTCATCCATGAACACAAAATAAATTTATTAAGTTACAAAATTAATCAAGTTAATTAAGTTAGCATTTCCATTGTGTTAAACAGAAAATAATGTAACACTTTAACGTAACCCTACTGAAAAAATTTAAACAAACTTTGGTGTCCCTTTAATTTTGAAACTTATTCATTTGATTACATTTAATACAGTTTCTTCATCTTTTACAGGACAATCAATGCATGGTTCCTCTCTCTTACTCGTTGAACGAATGCCTATTAATGGTTTAGTAAGCCCAAGAAACAACAACTGAAAACAACTATTACTTATTAAGTTGCTTTCATTTCACCCGTCTTAAGTAAAAATAATATATATTATACAAAGCATGTGTTACTGTGGAACTGTGTATGAATTCTATAAGAAATGTATAAACTGAAACTTTTTTTACTAATTCGTTAATAAATTCTATTGTTTGTCGGCAATCTTAAAATAGGCATTAATTTAAAAGTAATTTAATTATCACAAACGTTTTAATTTCATTCCTTTATTTTTTTAAGGTAAATTTGGTGTTTGAATTCTAATCAAATATATATATATATATTGTAGATTGTGAATATCCTATTGAATTGAAATTCAATAGGCTATTCATAATACCTATTCTCACTGCAAATTAAAATTTATTTATATGTTTTAAGTGTCTCTTCTTTGTGGTTTATAAAATTTGAATAATTGAATAATTAAAGGAGTAAACAAATATATTTTTTTCAGAAATACCTCTTTAGAATTCCTAAGATTATGATTTTGTAAAGCATAAAATGTCAGAATGTGTCTGTTCAATATGAATTAAAAAGAGAAAAAAAAAAAGAAGTTTCTCAATCTGAAATATTAAGTGTCATTATTTATAGAATTTTCATTAAGAATTTTCATTAAAAATTTCATTACAGAATTTTCCTACATTAATAAAAGATCCATTTCTTTCAAACCTACTTCAATCTTAAAACAATTGTATAGTCTTTTTCACTGTAATTTTGCTTTACAAAGAACAATATCACATGGTTAAAGGTGACTGACGAAGAATATGCGTGGTTTTTCTGTTTCTAAAAACCCATTTCATATTTATATGAATGGATTTAAACAAAAAAAGCTAGTTTAAAAATAATTCCCTATTCTTTGTTGGAAACCCTATTCTAAACTAAATTACAAATAGTGAGCTTCTTCGTCAGATAACATCTTTGTATATTTCCAAATATGATAATCTTGATTGTTAACCTTTGTTGAACTCAACCAAAGACTCAACATCATAGGTTTTTATCATAACTGACCTTTTGTTACGTTCTGAACTACAGGATGTGAGTTCATATTTTGGTATATTTAATAATTATACATATTTAGTAATTATACATATTTAATAATAATTAAAAATTGCAAGGTTAACGTGGCTTGTCCCTTGAAGCAATATTCTAGAGCTACTTATTTCGGTGATATCGAAGCGAGTATGTAAATACTAATTGTTCTATGGAATTACCATCCATAAGATATTTAGTAAATAATTTGAGTTTATAAATTCCATATAAGTATTCTTTTCAGCTATTTATATATTTTTAAGTACAAAGTTGCTTTGTTTAAATAAGAACTAACTGTCTTAGCTATGAATCGGATGTATTACTTGATTTATGAATTTTTGAGATAAATGTTTAAAATATTTTTTACACAAATGTAAATGAAGATATTTCTGCATTCATTGTATTTATAATTTCGAAAAAAGTGAACACTAATATTGCAAAACTTTACGCAAAATTTTACTATATAATGAGAAGGATAAACAAATAATTAAAACATCAAAAGTAATTGGTTTCATATCACTCTCAATCGAAAACTACATCCATATACAGCTAACTTTTTTTAAAAAAAAACATTGTTTTTACTTAATTTTAAGTTTATATATAAGTATTTTTAATTAAATTTAAGATGTTTTATTCATTTTCGTAGTAAAAATAATTAATGGTTAAAACGCGCCATGTTTCCAATACGTAATTTTTTTCCAGCTTTCTCAGAGAGTTAAACTTATATAAACTTTTATATTATAATTAATTGATAAATTCAATATCTCAAAATTATTATTATGTATCGTTTTTTTTTTTTTTTAATATTTTGAAATTGGTTTGTTTAACTTAAACAAAATTGATTTTAAAATTAACAAATATGGCAAGCTACCAGACTGTGATATAATTTATTTTCATCATTGAACAAAGTCCATTACATTCATGTTTTTTAAATATGCATACTTCACTCATTTTTTTTTTTTTTTTTTTTGAAATTCCAAAAATATTATGTGATTATTTCATGCGTTTCAAACATTTTCATTGCATTAAAGCTTTGTAAACTGTGCAATAATTTTATTATTTGCAATAATTTTATTTACTTTTTTTAGCTTGTTTAACTTAAAAATGATTAATTTTATGTGTTACAATTTGAACAAAGTCTTCGGAAATTTTTATTGTTTCATAGTTTTACCTTCTTAATGTATATATTTTACTTACTGTCTTTGTTATACTTTCATTTTTGTTTTTGTTTCTCATTGTGATTACATGGAAACGTTTTTTATTATTCGAATAAGTTTTGTAAAGTCTAAATGTTTCCTAATATGATCGCGGTCTGTCTTAATTTTTGTAAATTGCCAAAAAGGGAGTTTTTTTGTGCTTCAATTTTAGAATTGTTAACATGAATGGGGAATGGTGACAAACCGGAGAATAATGTAAATACTGCTGAAGTAAAAGCTGTAAATGCTGTGTTAAATGGTTTACTATTGTTCTGTTGAAAGTAATTTCTACTTTTACAATAAAAATTTTCTGAAAAAGTATTGTTTCATTTTTTTTCTATGTTAGATAACATACGTTTTGAAATGCAACCAATATTAAAAATGCCTAACATTTAACCGCAATGTGAATTAATCATTTAATATTTATTAAAACTAAATCTAATTTATAATCACTGCAAGATCTCATTCATATTTAAGTCTAAATTCTTGTACTGCAAAATCATTGTAATACAATTTTTTTTAAATGTTACATCGCGAAAAAGAACTAATACTTGAGAGATTCGTGTACTGTTCTACAGGTTCACATATATACCGTCCTACAGGCTAACGTATGTACTAAAGTAACGAATCAAGTGCAGTTTAAAGATCTACGTCATGGACAATTGCAGTTTGTACATCAACGTACGTGAACTTGAGTGCCTTAAAACAGATCATCCTGAATAACTTTTGATCTAATGATTGTATTTTCACATTCTACAACTCAATCGAGGGGGTGCTAATTAATTAGTGTATACGACGTTTTAAGTTAACACAAAAACGTACTTTATCTGAATAAACAAACCTTTTTTCAACTGAATAGGATATCAGACCCTCAAAATATAGAAAAAAAGCCGCAATCTAGGAAATATGATCCCCAGAGTTAGGTCAGGAGAGCGATCCAAAGTTTGGAACCCCTAATTAATTTTAAATTTTTGCGCAGTTCGCCATGTCTTATGAACTCTTTAAACGATTTGAAAAGCTTTTGCATACTATTATAAAATTCGTTTATCCAAAGATAATTTTACGCAAAAAAATATTTAGTAAATATTTAAAATTCTTTATTATTTTATTTATAGTCGAAAATAATTTTGAATTGTAAGCGGAAACATATTTTCATAATTTTAAAGTATCTAATTTCACATGATAAAATGCAAAACTTGAGAGAAATTGGCTGGATAGTTCCTGAGAAATAAAATTTTAAAAAAGGCGTATGTTAAAAATTTGAAAAATTATTCTATCCATTTCGCTAAATATCTGTATTTGGCAATGCAAAATTAGACACAATAAATTAGTAAAAAAACTTTATACCCTAAAAACAAAATTTTTTTCGTCTGTTATTAAGCAAAATAACTATTTTTTATTAAATAAAATAACTATAAAATATTTAAAAAAAATGTTTGCATGGAATTATCTTTGGATATGAGAATTTTATAACTGTGTGCAAAAGTTCTTGAGACATTGCGAAATACGCAAAAAGTAAAATTAACAATAGGGAGTCTAAACTTTGATCGCTCTCCTAACCAAACTTTGGGAACCATATTTCCCAGATTCCTGCTGCTCCCTATATTTTGTAGGTCAGAAATCCGATTTCCGTAAAGAAAAAAAAATTAAAAAAAAGGTCTGTTTATTCAGTGAAAGTACGTTTTTATGTCTGATTTCGTAACTTAAAATATACTCTCTACTAATTAACTAACATGTTTCTGGTCACCCCCTCGAGCCATTAAGATAAGAGTCCTAGAACATGAAGATCCGATTAGTAGATCAAAAGTTATTCAGAGTGGTCCATTTTTCTTCTCCTTTTTTTCCCCCGCCCAGTGAGCATTATGTTTTAAACTAGATAGACTGTTATTAAAAATTTATAATAGGAAAACAATTAGGGTTAAAAAAAATCTGGAAGCATACTTGAATTATGTGTAAGAAAATAAATTTGGCCGTCCAGAGTTTCTGTCTTTAGTTTGAAAGAATTTCAATAGATGTCGTTGCAAACAGTAAACCTGTAAATCAATATAAAACCTGTTAATAATAAGACAAAATGTCCACTCTCAGATGCTATCACATTTAATCAACGAGACAAGTTTTGATTCCTCAACGCACAACGAAAAAAGAAATTTACAACTCCATCCATAAAGTTATTGAACTTAAACCATAAAATTAAGGAAAATTTATGACTTGTTACATGAATTTTACTATTTAAAAAAAAAAAAAAAAAAAAAAAAAAAAAAAAAGAAAGGAAAAGAAAGAGAGCCTTTATATTCGACTTCTTTTTTTCTGTATTAACTGTTTTTACAATTATTATTCTTTTTCTGTAATTATTATTATAATTTTTTTTAACATTATCTTTTTTTTCTGCTCAAATTTCCCGCCTCCTTTTAGCCTTAAATCAGCATTTCCTTTTTTTCCGTAGTCAAATATTTTATTTCTTTTACCCATTTTGTCGAAAAATTCATGAAAAAAAAAACATTTTTTATCGGTCTGCTGGCTTAACTGCGAGAAGCTAACGGGTAAAACTCTAATGTTTTAAAATCTTTCGAATAAGTGGCCGACCTGCTACGTATGGTATTAAAATTAATTGTACTTAAGAAAATATTTAGCCTGAAATCTTTCTGCCGTTGTTAATACATTTTAAACCCGTAAGATAAAATTCAATTGAAACTTAAAAATTTGAGGTCCTTTTAAAATTTTGAACATTGAAATTTATATTATATTAATATTGATAATTTTAAAATTTTAAATTTACTGACAGGAAGGGCGGTAGGAAGCCTCTTACCCGGTGAAAAATTCTGGATCCAATTACGTTAAAAAGTAC
Organism: Parasteatoda lunata; assembly: GCA_949128135.1. NCBI lineage: Eukaryota > Metazoa > Arthropoda > Arachnida > Araneae > Theridiidae > Parasteatoda > Parasteatoda lunata. The sequence goes on along the minus strand of OX421980.1, from coordinate 17,007,093 downwards.
TGGGCACTCACTACTTTTCGCCATTTAATGGAACGTATTACGGAACAAAAAATATACATGATTTATTGATTTCTTACAGTAATGATTACCGAAAAATAACTGAATCACCCTAATTAAATAAATACTATCGTAAAACTTACGGTAAAACTAGATTTTAAGGATGATACGGAATTTTTTCCAGCAATTCCAATGAAACATTTTTTTTTACTTATAATCAGTTTTGAGCAGCTTTCATTCAGACTAAATTTTAAACTTTTTCATAACAAATTGAGAGATAAATAAAACTAGTTTTAATTAAATAGACTTATTAAATAATATTCCCAATAATACCATGGCAATGAAAAAACCGAATTTGGTGTTGAATTGTGTGTTATTTGAAGTTAATACCACACATACTTTACAGGGTGTCACAAACAATGGATAAATCAAATGTCATTCGTGGTTGGATGTGCTGTTGTCGTTTTTGACTACTCTATAAATTTCGGAAATTAATGGTAAATTGTGATGTTAGTTTTGTTAGAAGTGATATAATAGACGATATCCAGCTACTTATCATGTAAATTTCCTTAGCAAATTTTTTTCTAAAGATAAAAGGTTTCTTTAATTTTCAATCTATAATGCTGTCATTGAAACTTCAGCTATCGATCTATTAGCTTAGCAGGATTAGAATTGATTATTTTTCAATCCTCTTTTCGGTTTGAATACCATAGCCTATTTATAGTTCCAAGTAAATTTCAATCCTCTTTACTCTTTGAAAGAGAGTTGTAGTCGATTATTCGCCACATGTCGGATTGTTTTGACAAAACTAATCACAGCCTAGTTAATACCAAGAACGTTTCAATCATCTTTCTCTATTGAACAGAATAATGAGTTTGGTCGATTAGTTTCTAAGAAATTTCAATCTTCTCGCCGTATTGATATGACAAACTGATTTAAACTGTTATAAGAGGCATATAAATTTTTAGTTGTGTATTAAAAATATTTATGTTTTTATAAGAAGATTTACATTAATTTGTCAATTTTATGAAATAATTTTAGAGTATTTAACTTCATTTCATTTCGGTTTTAATAAGCCTAGTTCAAATTCATATTAACATTCTCTCTGTGATGAGTGTATACAATTTATTGACAAACTAATTTTATTTCAAGAAAGATTGCATATAAGAATATTAAATTCATGATCTTTGCTGTATATTGTATCACAGAATTAACTTAACAGTAAAACATTATACAGATAAATCTTATGTGTATCATATCTTACTGTAATTAAAAAGCTCAGTGTTACTGAATAACAAACATAACACAAAAACTTTTTACGCAGTAGCTGAAAAAAATATTATGAATTTGAATGAAAAATTTTTTAACATTTTATTTATTTTTAGTTTCATTTTGTTTTTAAATTTATAAAAATATCTGAACTTGGTTAGAAGTCTAAAAGCAATTGTTTTAAAAGGAAAGGTAACATTTCAACAGAAATCATTCAAGAAGTTCCGAAAAAACACTTAAGAGTGCCAAAATTTGAAAAGCTCATTTTTTAAATGGGCTTTCAGTTAAAAAATTTAAATGAAACCGAGCGTATTTCATAGAATACTTTTAATTTTAGAATTATCACATTTTATAACATTTAAATTTTCCCTTGTATCAAAACCCTATCGCGCTTTTATGTTTGATGTATCCATAGTGAATTAGAAATATTATAAATCAGGCAGCACGAGAAGGAAGACAGCAACTTTAAAATCAAATAAAATGAATGACAGGATATGTATTGTCTGCAAATGTAATTTGCCAAATAAGTTAAAGTAGAGAAAAGAGGAATGATTTCTAACTGTTTTCCTTTTTAAAAGCAATTTTATAGAGTTAAAGTGGGACGAATAATAAAATGAAACATTGTATAATCAATAAACTTGATGAAAAAAATTTGTTTTTAGTGAACCCACTACTAAAATGGTCGATTAAATTATTAATTTAAATTTGAAAATGTGAATTCAAATTAGTAAAAAAAATGATTTAGGCGAAATTTAATCAGCTTAAAAAGGTATAGCGACAAAATTACAACAATGATGAACATACTTTCACGAACCAAATATTGAAATCAAAGAAATAAATTACCCTTTGAAAGCATATAATTATTTTTAATAAACAATAAACTTGTTAAACTTAATACCAATTTGAAGAAATAATATAATCCAAAAAATACTAATCGACTTTTCATATAGAGATTATTTAATTTTAGACCTGCACTCTAAAGTATTCTAGATCAAATCATGCTTAAAAATATTGACACCATGAGTGCCGGTACTTTTTACTGTAAAATCTATCTTAATTGTATATTTTACGGAAAAAATAAACACATATTATGCCATAATTTTTACAATAATATATTTGCAGCAATCCCTGTAGCTAAATAAATATTACAATCAAAATTACGGTATAAAATTTTACGAAAAAAATGGATTTTACGGAATAATGGATTTTACGAATGCTGCGGTACTTTAATCGGATTTTTTTTAAAGTAATGATAAGTTTCTACACAGGATAGTATGCTAAAAATTGTGCTTTGAATATACAGCAGTTTAATTTAAGATAAAATATGGTGGAGAAAAAGCAACCTCCAAAACATTTGTAATATTAATTGAGTTTCAAAGCTGCTTAACACGCTAAAAATGCAGCATTAATAATACATACAGAATCCCTGAGCATTACAGTTTTAATACATACCATATACTACGAACATTAGCTATAAAATTCATTGTTTGCATTCTGCACTGAATACAAATAGGGTACTTTGTTAATGCAAAAGTGGAAACAGGCTCAAAACTTAGAGATGATCTCTGACTAAATAAATCTGGTAAACTCACTCTCTATACACGAAACTCAATTAATTTTTTTTCGTTATTCAGGTACATAGAAAACTTTAATGTCAATATAGTTATAGAAATTATATTAGTTCAAAAAATGAGGCTGAAAATAGGAAAAAGTCAATTCTTTGTTATCCTTCAGTCCTGTCATTTAATAGTGGTTTTTTAGTTATTAGAACATCGAACACAGAGAGAAGAACATATTCTGAAAAGTAACTAATTTTGAATAGTATTTTCTCCTAGTTTTACAATCTTGGAAAATTGCCTGGACTCTCAGAAAGCACCTTGAAAATTTATGCAAATCACGCAAATTTATAGTGTAGAAATTTGCAGCACTCTTAATAAGGTGTAAAATTAAACAATATTTCTCTTCGAATTGATCTATAGTATCATTAAACCAAGTTTAAAAAATATGATATCAGGTTCTTCAATAATAAAATTGCTTATTAGATTAGAAACAATTTAAAACGTTAACATAAGTGAATAATTTTATTTTGCATATTCCCATTATTTGAGCTTTTGAAAACAAGAATTTCTTTTTGCAATAAGTGTTTCAACTATAAAAATTAAGATAATTAGAGTACAAATATTAAACAAACATTTACGTTTAATTAATTTTCTTCGACATAAGAAAACTCAAAAATATTCATTGAAATAATGCGAGGAAGAATAACTTCTTGGTGTGATGATAAAATAGTGATAAAATAGTCGTAAAAGTTAAAAATGATAAAATAGTCGTAAGAATTTTATGCTTCCTATTGGAAGCATATGACGAACCATTCGAATTAAAGAAATAATAATCAAAAGCTAGTTGATTATTTGAGTCATAACAGTTACTAAATTAGAATTATTTTGAAAAAATGGAATTAATAGGGAATTATTCATCATTGATTAATATCAATTACTTAATATAGTGAAAGATGTTATGAGGAATGGCTGCGTTTTGTAAATTAAGTAGTATTTTTAAACAATTAATTAGCAACTGAAACTTAAATAAGGTGACCTTCATTTTCTTTTTGCAATAAGTGTTTCAACTATAAAAATTAAGATAATTACAGTACAAATATTAAACAAACATTTACGTTCAATTAATTTTCTTCGGCATAAGAAAACTCAAAAATATTCATTGAAATAATGCGAGGAAGAATAACTTCTTGGTGTGATGATAAAATAGTGATAAAATAGTCGTAAAAGTTAAAAATGATAAAATAGTCGTAAGAATTTTATGCTTCCTATTGGAAGCATATAACGAACCATTCGAATTAAAGAAATAATAATCAAAAGCTAGTTGATTATTTGAGTCATAACAGTTACTAAATTAGAATTATTTTGAAAAAATGGAATTAATAGGAAATTATTCATCATTGATTAATATCAATTACTTAATATAGTGAAAGATGTTATGAAGACTGGCTGCGTTTTGTAAATTAAGTAGTATTTTTAAACAATTAATTAGCAACTGAAACTTAAATAAGGTGACCTTCATTTTCTCAATGACATTTATTTCAAAATTAAGCTTAAAATTTATTCCATTGACGTCTTTAATTCAGTTGTTAATCATTAAAATTTCCCAGTTTTGTATTCTTTTATACCATAAGGAATGTCATGTCTCAAGATCATGTGTATTAACAAGGAGACATTTTACGTCAATAGAAGTTTTGCACTTATCACTTTTTACTCTATTTTTGTTGGAATATATTTTATAACAGAGGATAATCTGTATTTCTCCAATGAGCTTTTATATATATATATATATATATATATATATATATATATATATATAAGTGATTTGGAATATTAAATTTTTAATAAAAAGTTTTTAATAATTTTTAATATTTTTTCTTCTTTTACTTAAAATTCTTTGATCTATTTTTTTGCTTGTTTTCTTTTGTGTTTCCAGAAATTCTTGTCTAAAAATTCAGTTTTAAATAAAAACTATAAAATTAATGGTTTATTCTTAAACTTAATAATTATATATCAATAAAACTAATAATTTACTTTTAAAATTAATAATTATATCCATAAATTTGAATTTGTTTTTAGGTCTCAAAAAACATGCAGTTTTTTCATGAAACTTAATAAGATTTTTAAATATTTTTGAAAAATCACAACATTAATGAAATTAACGACTCACCTTCAGTTATAATACTATTTTTCAAATTTTCATCTAAAATGTATTATTGATTTAAATTTTTTATATACAATAACTAACTATAAATACTTTAAAGCATTTATTCAAGTTGGACCATGGCAATGAAATGAAATAAAGTTGAACCACTGTAATGAAATTAAAGAATGTTTAATTTTTGTAATAATGTGGTTCAATTTCGCAATGCAAAAAAGTTTCAAAAAACTGGAGGAAAGTTATGGTACAACACGCCTTACAATATTAAACAGTATATAATAGGTAAAATGCAATTATTAACTGCTATATCCATACAACTATATGCCAGTAATTATCAAAGCATATTTAACCATTGAAAAGTACAGTCTCGGGAAAATTAGTTTAACGTTAAATCATAACATCTAAGCCTTGAAACATATCATGCGAGTTTGCTGCAATATTAAAAAGGTGTTAAACAGAAACGTGTTTCCGTTAAGTTTAACTGTTTCATCAATTGTATGTTAATAAAGTTCTACTAGGCACCACAGCTTTGCACGACAACAGCTTAGAGAAATTTCAGAAAATGTAAACAATACTATGGTTCGATACGTTGCACATTTTTATACAGCATGTGATGTACAAAAATTCAACCACTTACTATTATATCTGCATAATTCAAAGTTGCAGGTGGTGCAATAAAAAAAGAATTATTTAAATATAAAATTATTGCCTTTTAAAAAAAATTAATGATTAAAATTTAAATTTAATCAAGTATTTATTAACACGCGTTGAATGTTCGAGGTCAAGACCCTGTCCAGAAGACAATTCTCATCTGTATTCAATAAATAGGAAGTCCTTGTTAAACTAATCATTCATCAATTCTGATCTTATCAAGATCAGCGTAAATAACATCAAATATTGTTACTCAACGAAAAAGAGCGAACCGCGACTTAGCGTTGTTCTGACCGTCTCCATCAAAGAATGAACTTGCTATTTTTCTATTCAAAATATTATTAAATAAAACATTTTTAGTGAACAGCTAAACACTGAATGGTTACTTTTTTGACCAATTGAATGCAAGATAGTCTGGCGCCAATCTTGATAAAGTGAGACCAAGGTTAAAAAAGTCTATGTTTTATAACTAAATTATGTTCAGCTAAAGTGGCATTCTCTTTTGTTTATTTTGATTAAGCAAATCCAGATTTCTGATAGGAAGAGTGGTAGAGTGCTTCGTAATCTTTGCATTCGATTAACCAATTTTTAAGAAACAAAGCAGTTTTCTAAATTAGAAAGCCTACACGCAACTTTTTAGTAACTGAATGATTAAGACGTGTTTTGCTAAAACTCATTAGAAAAACTTTAGTGAATATGAAAAATATTGCTTAAATTTAACTATTTTTCATTTTTATTTTATTTACAGGAATATATACAATAAGGTAAGAATTTGAAGTGGATATTTTGATTTTGCTTATGTCAGAATTTGAAATAAACAAATTATAATATTATTGAAAATTTATTTAGTTTTTTTTTTTTTCATTTATTTACTTTCTTTAACTTTAAAGAAATAATACTTAGTCAAATGATATTTATTAATGTATAAAACACAATAGATAAAACTTTAAATATTTCAACAAATAAATATTGCAATACGAAAACAAGCGAAGTCGAAAATTAAATAACTATAGAAAATTATAATTATAAAAAAATGTATTTTCGAATATTTAGCTTAACTATGATTTTAATATTTTTGAGATTAAAATAGATCAAATAAATTTAAATAAAATAATGAAATCAAAGCAGAAGTTAAATAATTTTCTTATTCAGTTTATATGAATATATATTACAATAACTCAAGAAATTTGAGTGAATATTTTGACCTTATTTAAATCAGAACTTTAAAGAAACAAATTATAATTTTGTCGAAATTTTAATTTTTTTTATTTATTTATTCTTTTTATTTACTTATTCAGTTTCTTATAAATTTTATGGAATTAATTCTTAATCAAATGGTAACGAACAACGTATGAAACAAAATGTTTATTGCGCTTGATATATCAATTTTTTTTACAATTACAAATGCAAGTGAAGCAAGAAAACTAAATATGAAGGAAAAACTGTCATTGCAGCGAAACTTGAAAATTCCTTTTTGAGGAAACAAAGATTAACTGAAAATTATGATTCGAAAAAGAATAATAATAATTAAAACAATTTTACGACACTCAATTAAATTACGATTCCATTTATCTAAAATAATTTTTTTTTTGTTTACTTAGATAAAGCAATCCCACAAATTAATTAGAAAATGTTTAGGCCCGTAGAACTGTATTAGTCTAACCTACATTTCAAAAAATAGCAGAAGTTTGACTGATATTTAAGGCCCTGATTCTTTAACCAAGAAAAATGCACGAAAAAGTTGCTCTTTTTATTCGCAAGGTGTAAGCAAAAAACTTAAGTTTTTAGAAGTAAATGGAACTTTTCAAACGCACTTAACATCAACATAAATTTACCTAAACATATATGCTCATAAATTTTAGCATTTTGCAAAATATAACAGTTGACAAGGAGAACCGAAACTGAAAGAACATTAAAAAAAAACATTGCTGTTTATGACTTAAAATACTCTACATCATTTATCCCTAACTATACTTCTTTCGTTCATCTTATTCTTCTAGAAAAATGGAAATAAAATATTTTGTTGTTAATCATTGCGATAAATTATGATCTCCCAGGTTTTCATCCATAAGTCAAAAGAGAAATGACATGTATTAAAAGAGCTAAAATGTCAAATCGAAAAATACAGTTTTATGAAAAGTAATATTTATAAACTATTAAAAAATTTAAAAAGTTTAAGCACATACTTTTTATGACGTTGTAATTTGAGTTTGTGATTTTGTTGTGAATAAAGAAAGAGGAAATTGTAAGTTTTTTTCTGTTGCTGTTTTAAAAATAGGGTTTTGCTGCTTTTGTATGTCATTATTATTATTTATTGCAATAAATTGCCATTTTTATTTTTTACTATACTTAGTATTATCTTCAAAAGTTGAATGAAAAAAATAGTAATAAATAAATAAGAAAATAAAATAAATCAATGAATTCATTTATACGCATGTTAACAACTTAATGCCACTGTTTATCTATTACCCTAAACAATTCGAAGCAATCAAATTGAGAAGGTGTAATCGCTTAGTTTAAAGAAGCGATAAATTCACTAAATAAGATGTGTCAACTAGCATAAAATTGCGATAAATACACTAAATAATAGCATTCCGCATCTATCACTTCATGATATCATATGATTCTACTTCTTTCTGAGAGCACAGTTTAATGCTCTTAGTATATTATTATCAGAAATTGGCCAGATTTGGCTCAAATTGTATAAACTAAAACAGAAATTCTGACACGAAGGTCGCAGCTATTTAGAGACATTGTATTTACTGAATGAAAAGAAAAACTATTCCGTTCTTTTGTTTCACTATATGTTCAGAATATTTAAAAAATATTTTGAACTTTATTAATGAAAATTAATACATATTCACAAAGTGATTTTCCCAGCGTCCCAGTAAAGGTTATCGAAGAATTGTATCGGCGAACTGATATCTGTGTGGCAAGAATAAAACAAAAGATTTATTGGAGAAATGAAAGAATTAGATTCAGGTGAAAAATGGAATATTTATTTTAATTTTTTAATTGTTAAGCATACTAATAATAATAATAGTAAAATAAATTAGTCACACTGTATGTATGACTGCTTTTAAAATAAAATCTATTTTAAAGAAAAAAATATTATTTTTTTTCTGCAATGTCTGAAAATTTATTAACAGTCTTTTCTAAAAATGAAATTTTCAAAACATAGTACTTAAACTTAAAATAAAATTTCTTGAAAATATTACTGCCGTTTTATTCACTGCAATAAAAATGTGTCAAAACTAACTTCGTTAAATTTTAATTTTTAGATTTTCTTTGTACATGAAATTTAAAAAAATAGAAGCAAATTAAACATGGTTTACGGATGAAAATAAAATTTAAAAGAACGAGTTTAACTATGTTTTATAAATTTTAAGTTATAATGTTTATTTAATGTTTTTTATGATTTTTAAATATTGTGTTTCCTTAATGTGTTTTCAATTTTTTAATTTAGTATTTATTTAATACTTTATAAATTTTAATTACAGTGTTTATTTAATGTTTTATAAATTTTAATTATAGTTTTAATTTAATGTTTCATATATTTTTTTTCATTACTACACCATTATAATTTCATTTTTAAATAACTGCGACTCAAGCCACTAACATTACATAAATGTGAACTTTTGTGTCCCCGTTCTTAGAGAACTGCTATGGTAATAATTCTGTTAATTCTTCATGATAAAATCTGTAATATTTGCTTCATAATTAGTTGAAGTTTAATTATAAATATTTAAAATATTAAAATAATTTAAAAACTTAATAAATAATTAACACTTATTAGTATTGAGTAGTAACACCTATAATGCTAGTTATTTATGTGAAACATTATGAATTTCTACTTTTTTTAAAAAAATTTTCAATATAATTTTATTTTTAAGTAGATACTCTCCTCAATGGACTTAGACTACAAAAATGCTAGTTTTTATGCTTCCGTTTTCTGCAGTCTGGCCATAAGTAATAGGTCTTTTTATTTTTTAAAACATAGTATGTTTTATTTGTTTTATAACTAGTTGAAAGTTAATAAAAAAATGTTTAAAAATAAAACAGTTTAATAATTCAGTAATAATAAACACCTATGAGAATAGAATGATGTATTTAATATTAAGGATTTTCTTGTCAGTACAACTTTATTATAATTTTATTTAAGTTTTTGCTCATTTAAAAGAGATAACATTGCATTATTTGCAAAATGTTATGCTGTAAAATTTTATGCTAACGCTTTTAAGGACAGATATAGCAATAGTTCTGTCGATTCATTCTGATAAATTCTAGGAAATGTATTTCATACTTAATTGAAATTGCAAATGTTTAGGTAAATAATGTAATTTAACAATTTATTAAATATTTAACACACATACTCATTGAGTGTGTGTTAAATGATATATGCATTAATGAAAATTTCTATTGCACAGTTACTTTGCGTTTGTACTGTGCAATTAATTTTGCGTAAATCAGTCTGTTGGTTTAAGCTAAAGAAGCTAAAAACTCATTTGAATAAGTGTCCAATCTATTGCATATGGTATAAAAATGAATTATAATGAAAATAAATTTGATCTGAAACCCTTCTGCTGTCGTTGGCACATTTTAAATCCATAAGAGAGAATTTAATTAAAACTTAAAAATTTTAGTTCTTTTGAAAATTTTGAACATTGAAATTTATATTAAATTAAAATTAATATTTTTAAAATTTTAAATGTGCTGTCAGAAGGGGGAGGTAAGTAGCCTTCGACTCTGTAAAGAAATTCCGGATTCAATAAGGATAAAAAATACTGGCATTCAGGCTACCGGTATTTTTTACTCTAAAATCCATTTTTACCGGAACATGTTATGGATCAAAAATCTCATAAAAAAATCTCATACCATATACCATAATTTTTAGAGTAATAATTACCGCAAAATTACTGAATTACTCTAAATAAATAAATATTACTAGAAAAATTGCATTTAATATGGATATTACGATGAAAATGGATTTTACGATATAATGGATTTACGGATAATGCACCCAAACTTCCGGTTCTTTATACAGCAATTTGATCTGGAATTTTTTAACGTACTATTCACGTTTGTATTTGTTTAATATTATAAGAACATTTGTAATTTTTCATCATATAACTGAATACCCAAATGTTTTAAATATTTTAAAAATTCCCTCTTTGAGCAATTATTTCGCTTTAAAAAGCAAATACAGCAGATAAGTTTTTCATAAAAATATGTTGTAAACCGAAACGGAAAATGAAGTACAAAAATATTTAATTAATAATTTGAAAGCAATTAAAATGGTTTTTATCAACAACAAAAAATGCTTAAAATTTTTTTATTTAATTTATATTTTTAAAAGGTATTACGCTTCTTTTCTTTCAAACAGATTTCCCGTTAAGATAAATATGGGTATCAAATTTCGGATGTCAAGAGCTTACGAGATAAAAAAATACCCAAACAAGTTAATCATTACATGAAATTTATGATTGCGGTAAACAACTCTTTTCTTTTTGCAGCACTCGGCACTTTAAATAAATAAACAATATTTAAAAATAAAAAGTGTCGAAATTAAATTTATGTTAGATATATTTTTATCATTTCAAGAGTCCTTAGATTACTTATTAAATTTTGTATATATGTGTTTAAATATGTAAAATGGGACAAAGAAGAATGCAAAAGAATTGCGAAATCTAATACTATAATACTAAAAGAACTTTTTTAAAAAAAATTAATTAATAGCATTGCTGTTAGCATTTTAAAATAACTTTGCACTAGCATTGTCATTTTTGTATAGTTAAAAAATTTAATTGAACTTCAGAATTTCATGTTTCTGGCATGTCCCAAACAATGTTTCCAGTAATAACTAGCTTCAAAACTTCCCATATATAGTTTTCAATATCTAATTTCTCTTTATCTCAACCGGAGTAAGCATTTCTAGAATATGTACAGGGGGTATTATTTACAAAAACTTCGTTTAAAATAATTTTTTCTGTCAATAATTTGTTTGTCCCAAGAAAATCTGTCATTTACCTGGCTACTTTTATTTAGTGGTTTATAACCAAAATAGATAGAACCAGCAATCAATATTTTATGTTAATATATTGATTAGATACCCTCCTATATAAACATGTCTTGTTGCATGAATAAAGAACCAATTTTTTGGTTCAAAATCTATTTCAAAAATTTTTTTTCGGTGAGTAGGATTTTGTGTTGTCATTTTCCTGGCTTCTTGAAATCATTAAAAACAAAAATTACATACATTTATCTGAGTTATTTTAAGAAATCTTGTTGTTTTCTGCAGAATATAAATGTCTTAGGTCAAAATATTAAATTGACGTAAAGTTATATGCTATAAAATGGCGAATTTGTCATTATCCTGGCTGTCATTTTCCTGGCTTATGAATACCAGGACATTGAAGAGTTACCTGAATTTTTCTTTAACTGCTAACACTGTAAGGAGGGAAAGCAAATATTAACCTAATACCAAGTTTATGTATGATTATAAAATGCTTGGATGTAATCAAAGTTATTTATTTATTTATTTAATGGTTGATTATTATTCGCAATTTTATTTTGTACATATCAGCAACAAAATATTTTTTGATTCTTTCTACAGTGGATAAAAAGAATTAATTTAAGCAATTTATGGTCCATCTAACATAAAGGCTTAAGTTGAGTTACTTACTATTAAATTAAAATGACTGTTTTTTGAACTTCTAAGCTAATATGTCATTTTCTTGGCATTCAAGATTTGGTGGATTTCTATTTTATTTTTTTCTCGAGCAAATGTCAATAAACTACACTGCTGTCTGTAAGATATTAATAAGTGTAACTAAAGAAGTATACAAACAAAATTTTAGGTTATTTTGAAGACTTTAAATTTGAAGAAATTTTTTGTTCCGAATTGTCATGTTTAAAAAGAATCACCCATATATATATATATGTATATATATATATATATATATATATATATATATATATATATATATATATATATATATATATATATATATATATATATATATAGCATAATAAATAAATACAAAAGAAACACGAAGTAAATTAAGAAAAACAATAAGTTTTATTTATTGCTCATAAGTTGCAAGTAAATAGAACTCATAAAATAAGTGCAAAATGCAGTTAAAACAAAGGAAAAATTACAGAACAATGAAAAAAGGGAAAAAAAAGAAAAATAATAATAAAAATAACAAAAAAACGAAAGAAAAAATAATCCGAAAAAAAGGACAAAAAATTTTAAAAAATCCGGAAAATAAAAGATAAAATCTTTTCATCATCCCACACGATTATATCCGCAAAAAAGAGTGCTTTCTACTATTGTATCAATATAACCAAAGCAAAATAGACAATAGTGTGAGGAGCACTCACACATTTTACAAAAAATTACAACAATCAAAATATAACACAATAAGTAAAAATATCTCGTAAAAACATAAAATAAAATATAAAGAAAAAACAGAATAAAACATGAAATGAAATTTATAAAGTGAGTAGCGAATTCAAATGAACTTACATGAACGGGAAATTTTTCAAGAATGATTTAAAATATTTTCGTAACAAGATTGCCAGATTACAAAAAATGAAACTAAAGAGGAGTTTTGTAAGATAAATTATACTCTAAGGTAATATTATACCGATAATTAACAGAATTTGCCAATAAATAATTTTAGAAAATAAATATTTATTTAAGAAAAAAAATATCAAATAGAAAAGAGAAAGATAATTCAAAAAGACATCTTTTAGTTTAGAAAGAGGAATGCTATTGAAAAAATCCTGGAAATCAAAATTCGCAATAGAATTAATTTTATTATGCTTAATGAATTCTAAATTCGGTTGATTATTAGTGATAATCAAAGGGAAACCCTCTTTAGAAATATTGTTGATAATTTAAGTATTTAGAGAAAATGGTGCCAGGTTTAGTTAAATAAGTATTAGATCCACATGTATAGTTCTAAATTTTACAGGAATTTTATAAAATTTAGGCCTGATAATTAAGTAAGGAAATAGTATATTGCTAATTTTAATTTTTAATCTCTCAAATAAAGCTATAATTTTTTTAATAACAATATTATCATTTAAATTACTAAGTTTAAAATTTTTACTATTTTTTAATTCCGTATTTAAAAGTTCTACATAGAATTTTTTACAGAAGATTACATAATCATTGTTAGCTTTGTCAATGGGAGTAATTACAAAATTTTTTGAAGTTGCTTAATTGATTGAACAATTTTAGAAAAATTTGTTGAATTGTTACTGTTATTCAAATTATCTTTATTATTGAAAACAAAGTTTTTAAAGTACTAATAAACACCCCATTTCCATTCTGTTAGCATACCTAAAGGTGAAGAGAATTTATTTGATATCTTTAAACAAAAACTACTAAGATCATTAATCTTTCTTTTTTTTCCCCCTTGTTTTATCGACATTTGAACATATATATATATATATATATATATATATATATATATATATATATATATATATATATATATATATATATATATATATATATATATATATATATATATATATATATATATATATATATAAGTTCAAAATATATATAAGTGTGTGTGTGTGTCTGTGTATGTACATTGACCACCCAGAATAACTTTTGATCTAATGCTCGGATATTCCCGTTCCAGGATTCAATCTTATTGGCTCAAGGAGGTGGTTTCAAATATGCTAGTTAATCTGGGTGGATTATTTTTTCAGTTATTAAATGAGACACAAAAACGTGCACTTTCTCTGAATAAATATACCCGTTTTTCGACGGATTCAGTTTTCTGACCCTCAAAATATAGGGGGCAGCCGCTATCTAGGAAATATGGTTTCAATAGTTTGGTCAGGAAAGCTCTCCAAAGTTAGGACCCCTTAATGTTAATTTATTTATCTATTTATTTTTTTATTTATAATTGTAACTATTTCTGAGCATTTAATTCAGATCTTCAGAATTCTAAGATATGAATGAATTTCACTATCTTTCCCACATGATGACGCATTTAATATCGTGATGTCACTTTCAAAGATATTAGCATTTTAAAAAGGTTTATTTTTACTAATGCTAAAAACATTTTGTATCATTTGAGTAATTTCGGAATGTGTTTGACCATAATCTGATTCAAATTTCTGTAACTTTAATATGATAAATGGAACAGCTCTTTATCGCAGCTTTTAAACTTGATTACGACATGTAATTACTTTTAATCAGAAAAATGATTAAATTTAACAATTTATTAATGTGTCATCGTTTTATTGCACAAGTTAACGATTTACTAATTCAACATTATCTATAACTTTTTAGTGTATTCAATCTAAAAGGTACAAACATTGGAAATCGATGTTGATTAACTGTATTTTTTTTCATAACCATACCTTTTTTTTTTTTCAAGCAACCACACGTAGTTTAAAAACACTTAATTGTTCAAAATAAAAGATCCAATCGAACTATCTTAAAAATAATAAAAACTTCTTTTTTTCTTCAGATTTCTGTCTATCTTCTTTTGCTTGATAACGTTATAACCAATAACAGCATTTTATTCACTTGTAACTTCAATTAGAAATGTGTTCTCTTCCAGGTATAACAGAAAACTTAGGAAAGACAGCTATGAAATGTCCCAAAATAAAAAGAGCCCTTTTTCCTCTAAAAATAGTATTATTTTGTTGGTATGGAGGTAGGTTTCTTATTTGTTCTTCTTCTTATTTCCTATTGTGTCTTATTATTTCCTCATAATAAAACTATACTTTTTTATGCCAAGTTAAAAAAAAAAATCTACTTACAATTGTTAGTTTAAAAATTATTCAAGAAATCTTATATGAAAGTGGTTTTTAATTAGTTTATCAATAAGATTTCTTTATTTTTATGTATTTCATTACTTATTCTACATTCATTATTTGTCTAAAATGTAAACACTTGATGACAGAAATATCTAAATCTTTATGTGAGTGTGTAGAAAAGCATTATGTACTTCGAACACTTTTTTTGTTTCTAAATGATTTTTTACTCACTTTTCAATTTTTTGATAAAATAATTCTATCTTTCATCTCATAAAAAACTCACGTCTGTGAATATTACACCACTATCAAAGAACTATGCAACTAGTACCAAAGCTACATGCAATGTAAAGACAAGCAAATGATTAGAATTACAAAGCAGGGGGGACGAGAAATCAGCCTAGTTCCATGTATATAGAAAACTATAAAAAAGTATTGAAATCAGTCTGCGGTTTAATTAGTGATCAATATGCCTCGTTAAATGTGAAGAGCCTAATGCAACTAAAACAAAATTCGATCGAACTACTGGTTACCACTCCATTTATTCGTCTGTTTCCTGATTCAATTGATACTTTAGGAACGTTTCTTGTCACCTGTACGATAGTTTGACTTCAAAGGCTATGTTCGATGGAATTTTTTTAAAATCTTTTGTGACCTATCATAAAGCAGATATTTTCTATTTAATGGCGGGGGATATTAAGATAAAAACTTAGTTATATGTTAAAAACACATCCGTGACATTTCTATATAAATAATACGCTGATTGAATAATCATATGCAAGTTTATAATTAAGATATGCAAATTTCGAAATATTTATTAGCATTTATACATTTCAGGATTGAAAACCAAAACCATGATTCGATCTTTCTCAGTAGTCACTTTTAGCCAATATTTGGTTAATAATTATTTTCTACAAAGTATATACAATCATATTATCTAATTTCAGTTCTTGATACGGATTTACGTTTTCTGATCTGGTTAAATGTATGTGTTTTTTGGTGCTTAAATTTTTGGAAATTGTAAAAAGATTGGAAATTGCAAATTATTATCTAAGATGAATGTTAAAAATACTTTTATCATATTTTAAAAATTTACAATGTTTATTCATAAGAGCTTAAATTGTTTAATAAAGAGAATCTTAAAAAGAAAAACTCATCATTATTGCTTAAATTAGTTATTCTAAATCAAACTAACTATTAAATTCTCTACACTATTCAATACTCTGAACTATTTAAGGAATTTGAGTAATATTTCAGATGATTATATTGATGATAAGATCAAAAGTTTACGAACAGATGTTAATTTGAAAGTCATAGTTAAAAAAATTGTTGAGAAAACGGGTTTGAATTTTTTCAGTGATAGAGAGAGAATATAGCACTCGGTACCTGCCAAAAGAGATACGTTTATTCGACGCTCAACCCTTTTACTATAATGACCTAATCTTGCGGCTGAATTATGAAACTATCGAATGAATTATGGTCCCTATCGAACAGTGATGGAATGCGTTCGAAGAAATTGAATTGAAGAATTACGCTTAATTTCCTTAAGGGTGCATATCAACAACCGAATTTGTACGAGGACGCAACGTCGATTTACTAGAGGATAGATTTTCGTATCAAGATACATAGTCTAGTCACATTAATGTGACCACCACCTACTTTCGACGTCAACTTGAAATAACCAATCGCAGAGTGCAGGTGGCAGCACATTACAGTATAGTGTATATATTGGATGTCCTAGGGCATCGGAAAGCATTTCAGTCGTTGGCGCAATGCAGAAACGTAGCTATTTATCCGAAGTCCAAAATGGCATGATTATTGGCTTTCGGGCCAAGGGTGGAAGCATTTCGGAAACGGCTAATTTTGTGAACAGTTCACGTGCCGCCGTGGTAAAAGTATGCCGTGCACGGCAAAATGACACTATCCGAAATAAGCGTCGTGGCACATGTGGTGTACCACGGGCTATAGATGACAGAGGCGAAAGAAGGCTACGGAGATGCTTTCAGGTGAATAGACGTGCAACTGTTGAGAAACTGACCGCCCAGATAAACCAAGGGGCTACCAAGAATGTATCCTCAACAACTGTTCAGCGAACGTTGCTGCGCATGGACCTCCGCAGCAGATGCCTGGTTAATGCACCTATGCTGACTGCTGTTCATCGGCGACGGCTGGAATTTGCACAACAGTACCGCAACTGGACGTTCACAGAGTGGCGACAGGTGGCTTTTTCCGATGAATCACGTTTTATGCTCCATCGGACAGATGGACGTTGGCGTATATGGCGTTAAACGTCTGAAAGCAAACACCCTGCAACAATTGCAGGAAGGATCCAGGCTGGAGGAGGGACCATTATGGTTTGGGAATGTTTTCCTGGAATTCACTGGGTGCACTCATCATTGTGGAAGGCACGATGGATAAGCACAAGTACGCATCTGCCCTTGCGAACCATGTCCACCCCTACATGCGAATGATTTTTCCTCAGAATGATGGCATCTACCAGCAGGACAATGCGAGGCGTCATACAGCTCGCAGTGTATGTGCGTGGTTCGAAGAGCACCAGGATGAGTTTACCGTACTGCCCTGGCCAGCAAATTCACCGGACTCAACCCAATCGAGAATCTGTGAGACCCCCTCGATCGGATTGTTCGCGCCATGGATCTTCAACAGCGTAATCTAGCGCAGCTGGCCATGGCTGCATGGCTCAACATCCCAGTGAACACCTTCAGAAACCTAATTGACTCTCTTCCTGCACGTCTCGTAGCGGTCCGCTCTGTCAAAGGTGGTTATTCTGGCTTTTGACAGGTGGTCACATTAATGTGACTGGACTGTACGTGTTTTGAAGAAATGGACACAGGCAAACAAACAAGACAATGGAGCACGCAATAGCACAACATCACGGAACGAAAGACAACTCATCCGCATGGCTGTGACAAGCCGTACATCATCTCCCCGTGTATTTGCTCAATATGGGAGCACGGCTACAGATGGTTTGTTATCTAGCTCCGTGGTTCGTTGCCGTTTACTACAGCATCTACTGCGTGCAATGGTTCCTTTACGCAAACTTCCACTATCACTGAATTACAAGTGCCTCAAACTTCAAAGTGCTCAGCAACAACGTGCATTGAGCCCTGAGGCAACAATTTGTTTTCTCCGATGAGTTTTACTACAATATAGAGTACAATGATGGAAGAGTCCGCGTCGTACGTTACAGAGGAAAATGTTTGCTTCCGTATTGTTATACCGCACAAACGCCGGATGTCATAATGTGGGAAGTATTGGGTAAAATTGTCAATCCCATCTAAGGCAAATTATGAACAACTTTAACAGTGATAGCTTCATAAGGAAAATTCTGGAGCTAAAATTCCTCTGAATTCTTTCAGGCGCTGTATTTCACCAGGAGCCCATACACATGTTCCAAAAGTCTTTTTCTCAAAACTATAGGTTTCACTTTTTCCATGGTTTGTTTATTACCCAGTTATGCCACCTATATACGAGATTTAATCAGTCAGCAACTCGCTCGTTGTTTATTTGTACCACTATCAATAATAAGTGGAATAAGCTTAATTAATTTGGGACAACTCTTTTTTCATGGCGTTGCAATTTTTACAAACATCTGTGTATTTTTAGAAAGCGTATATTTTTATCTACAACATATAGTTCTTCAAAAATTCTGAATGGGAATTTCAAATCAAGGTTTCTAAATGCGTCGTAATATTCAATGGTATTTTTTACATTTTTAAAAAAATTACATTTTTTATTATTTAATGTATAAAAATCCGTAACAAATTTCTTGTCTGAAAATATGACCTGGTTCAAAATTAGATTCAGCTGTATATATATATAATAGTCTTTCGTAGCTCAAGTAAAAAATAGTGAATTCCGTTGCCTCAATAATAATGGCTCAAGTATATATAGACACAAAAATTTAACTAACACCAGAAATGTATGAAATATATGTTACACAGTAATAATCCAATAAATGTAATTCAATATTATGTTACAAGGTGACGGAATAATTCATTTTACGTCGCTTCGCTTCCCGCTAACAATTAAAAGAAGTGACAATATTTTGATAATTTGTTCAAACTTAAAGAAGTAGTTCTTATGTGTAGAATAGTTATCATTTTCAGTGATTGAAATAACAATCAATAAAATGATGATTGAATTCTGAGTTCTTAAATAAATAAATAAAAAGAACATGTTTCTTGTCACTTGCAATAATAATTTTAAATTTTTATAATCGTTGTATAGATTTGAGAAAATAATGCAGAGAAACCCCGCTTAAGTGAACATGGTATATAGCGAACTCCCGGATATAGTGAACGGAATGTTGGCTCCCGTGCCTCACTATACACGTATACTGTTATTTATTATAGATCTAGTAAGATAAAAAAAGAGATAAAATTAGTTATTATTACATTCTTTCTGTCTTCGACTGATTTTTTTTCTTCACTTTTTGGTAATTTTAACATTTCTACATAAAATAAATATACAGATTTTTAAAACCATCTATTGAGTGGAATGTAGCCATAAGCATTTTTCTTGTTTGCTTCTTCTATCTCAGTTTCCCAACCCTAAATAAAGGCCATACCTAAATGTTTTGTAGGCCAGACGAAGAGTAATAAAAAATAAAATTTAACACATTTTTTGTTACTACATATTGTTTAATTACTTTTGTATTTCTTTTTATTGGTCATTTATTTAAATAATGAGTAATAAAATGGAGCAGTTTGAAAGAAAATTGTTAAAATTGCTTGCAGTACTGATAATAGTGAACTCCCGGTTATAGTGAATCGAAATTTCTGTCCCTTGAAGGTTCACTATAACGGGATTTGACTGCAATTATAATAAAAAAAGGCAATTTAGTGTCGTTACTCATTTAGAGCGTGATACTTTTACATTTTTTACATTTAACGCGTAACGTTTATAAAGAAAAATAATTAAAATTAAAAAATAAATAAATATATAAATAAAAAAATATTACTTGAGCATAAATAATAAATGTCAAATTTTTAATATTTATTTTTTCATTGAGAAACAAACATGAAAAATTTGTTTAATACATCATGACATAACATGCTATGCTAAATTTTTATTTTTAATATATATTAGTTTTAAGTAACATGACATCTGTATGACATGATTTATAATTGATATAAATTTTCTTGATCTAAATTACATTCCTTCTTAAGGAAAATGTACAGAGGATATATTCTTTTACTTGATAAATTTAGTACATTTTTATATAAAAAAAGGAAATAGATATATATTTTAATATTAAACTACTATATACGCTGCTTTTTTTTAATAACTTAGGACATATAAGACTACTTTCCAACTATTACTGAAATTCCAGGCAATTTCGGTCTATGCACGAGCATATTGCTTAAACAACAATATTAGTCTACTCTGTTTTAGTATCTCGTAAGCGAATTCGAGATTCAGAAGGTACTACTTTAGCTATACTTGGCGAATGACAGCAAGCAAGAGTGGCATTTGAATTTATTGTAGATATGTTCTTGCTTTTTCTTGATAACTACATGTTTCGTATTTCTCTTTTTCAGCTTCATCTTCTCTGATACCTTACATGACCATTCACATGAAAGAGTTAGGAATCACAGTAGAAGAAACAGCTATAATCTACACTTTGCTACCTGTCACGCAACTCGTATGTACTCCTTTAGCTGGTATGATAGCCGATAAACTTGGACGTTATAAAGATGTTCTAATGTTATCAGTATTATTTTCTGTCGCATTTGCAACAGCAATTTTATTTGTTCCTCCAGCGCCTGATCCAAAAGTTGAACACCCATCCATAAGTCTTAATTGTGGTCCAGTCATTTTACCCCATGTTGTTGTAGAAAAATGCTGGGGAGGACCTTGCGATGTGTTTTACACTGATCGAACCAACCCAATGCGTTTGGTTGGTTGTAGTGCCTTCTGCCCAAAAGTTTTTGATTCAGAATATAAATCTGCTGAGTCTTTGTGCAACTCCAAAGATGCATATTGTTTTATTGGAGACGATACTAGATATCCATTAATTGAAAACAATTTTACTTTGCGCATAGCATTTAAACAGCCGTATCCCGAAAGATCGACTTGTTCTTATCCAGTTGCAGGTGTTGTACCAATTCAAGTTAATGATTCAGATACCGAAGAAACTTTTATACCTAGCATATGTCCTATAGTTATTCATAAAGCTAGAAGAAATTGTACAATTAAATGTGCTTTTCAACAATTACCAGATGATGATAATGGAACGTTTCCTCATATTAATCAATGTGTACGAACTGTTGGAAACCGAGTACTAACATTTTGGGTATATTTTGTTCTTCGTATATTATTTAATATATTTGCATCGATATGTCTCACACTTTTGGACGCAACAGCACTTGCCATGGTAGGAGCCCATGGTGGTCAATATGGAAGGCAACGATTTTGGGCTATTCTGGCACAAGCTTTATTTTCACCAGTTACCGGTTTCCTTGTTGATTTATTAAGTGAACAAAAAGGTTACCCGGATTATTCACCAGCATTTCATTTTTACAATGTTTTAGCTGTTTGCACTGCGATTGCTGTATGGATGATGGACGTTGATGTACCACCACCAGCGGAGAATGTTATCAAAAACTTCCGTCGACTTTTGAAAGTACCACCAGTTATAGTATTAATGATAGTTGTATTTTGGCTTGGGGCCATGTGGGGCTTTGTTGAGTCCTTCCTTTTCTGGTATTTATTAGACTTGGGCAGTCCAAACTATTTACTTGGCCTAACTCTAACAACTGGGGCTATCGTTGGGTTACCCTTTCTCTATGAATCTGATTGGTTTGTCCGAAAAGCTGGACAAGTAAATCTTCTATTGTTAGCCCTCCTTTTTTATTTTATTCGTTTTTTTGGTTACTCCTATATACGTAACCCTTGGTGGTGCATTCCTTTTGAAGCGATGGAAGCCTTCACTTATCATCTCATGTGGGTTGCAGCAGCAACATACGGGGCTGAACTAGCTCCAAGAGGACTTTTAGCAACCATTCAAGGTTGTGTCGGTGGATTTCACTATGGAGTTGGTAAATATGAACTTTTTTATATTTTTATTGATACCTGTGTTGTAACATTGTGTGTTCGTTGAAGTTAATTCTTGATAAATATTTCATGAAAAATAACAAATTTAAAATTATATTATTTTTCATGAACTAACATTTTAACTGCAGTTAATAGTTCAATTTTAATAAAGCATATAAATCCAACAAGCCTTTGCGTGGGTCTAAAAAAAGTTTTTTTCTTAATAAGTTTAATAGGCCTGTAAAATTAAAATATTCCTGTTCATTATTGTATTTCTTTATATATATTTTTTACGAAATTAAAATATTTAATCATAAGAGTTTTGAAATATCAAACTCGATAACTTCAACGATATTTATCAAAATATATTTATTAATTTAATACCATACTATTTATGTTTTCGATGTTTCCGTTAAACATTAAAATTACTCCATAAAATCATCATTTCACAAAATAATTGCATATTAAATTTTAAAAAAATCTTTAAAATTAAGAGTGTGTTATTTAACTAATTATAAATCATAAACATTGTTTCTGATTAGTAATTCACAAAATTTTGGTTACTTTGCTCAGCGTTCACTAACTATAACAGAGTATCAAAACAATTAGTATGCGATTTTGACTGGAGTAGTGAAAAAGATTCTGTCATTTCTCCTCATAACTTAACCAGATCTGAAGGAACAAGGAATATGGAACATAGTGATGAAAGATCACTGAGCTCACAAGCAAGAGAATTTGCAATTGTGAAATTTTTCACTAAAGAAGATTTGAATCATTTCAAAAAAATAGTTTTTAACACTTGTGACAATAATGACTTGGAAATTCATTTTCTAAAAACTAAAGACAGAGAGAAGTCATTCGCGTTTCTCGAAAAAGTGAATGGATCTAGCATTGGTGTAAAACTTGGTCATCTAGTATTTTAAGAAAAGACATAGATTTACACATGGCAAAATTTACACATTTTCCAAGAATAAGCTATGGCATTCATACTTATTTTGTGCCATAATACTATTAGGACATACTTACGGTTGATATTTTGCGCAACGATCAGTGGTCATACAAAACATGAAATGAATCTTTCTCATTAGATTTGTAGGTCAAAATCTACTTTTTTCCAATAACAAACTACTAAGGTACAGATTTCAGTGAATGCATACTAAAGATCAGTACCTGTAAAAGAGCAGGATATGTATGTTGTACATTGAGTGTGCCTTCAAAATTACTAAAAAAGAAATTTCGTATAGGTTACAAGGTCATCAACTACCTCCACTAAAAGTTAATAAGTATGAAATAGACAGGAAAAAAGTGAAGTAAGAGCAAAATCAATTAAAATATTTTTGGCCCTTATTCAACTTTTATATAATAGGGCCCTAACATTTGAAGCCTGTTTCTAAGTGGTTGATAAAAGAAAAGCTGGAAAGTGTTTTGAAACTTCTGATTCAGGCATATTATAGTTTACTAATGTTTGATTTCTCACCCGAGGGGAGCGTTAGTTGCTATTTTGAATTAACTGCAAGAGAGGAGATCAAGGGAATGTGATTTACTTCTCTCAATTTAAACAAATGAGATATTCTTTTCGATGTATATTTTATGCTGAATCTAATGAAACCGAATAAGGGTTGATAGCAAAAATCGTTCAATAAATAAAAACTTTTTAATGTATAAAAAGTACGGTTTTGTACTTATGCAAATTTGTACGTCTGTCATTGCTATATGAATTGTTTACGCAGAGTCCAACAAAATCAAAATTAAGCCGTCAGATCTCCTGTGTGTGAAAGGGTCAAATATTACATTTTTCATTAATCATCAGTCCTTTTCTCTGATTTGCTTCTACGTCCAACATTACATTTGTTCAAAAATATCTGCTATAGCAATCTGAATACAAAACTATGCAAATTTGTACGTCTGTCATTGCTATATGAATTGTTTACACAGAGTCCAACAAAATCAAAATTAAGCCGTCAGATCTCCTGTGTGTGAAAGGGTCAAATATTACATTTTTCATTAATCATCAGTCCTTTTCTCTGATTTGCTTCTACGTCCAACATTACATTTGTTCAAAAATATCTGCTATAGCAATCTGAATACAAAACTATGCAAATTTGTACGTCTGTCATTGCTATATGAATTGTTTACACAGAGTCCAACAAAATCAAAATTAAGCCGTCAGATCTCCTGTGTGTGAAAGGGTCAAATATTACATTTTTCATAAATCATCAGTCCTTTTCTCTGATTTGCTTCTACGTCCAACATTACATTTGTTCAAAAATATCTGCTATAGCAATCTGAATACAAAACTATGCAAATTTGTACGTCTGTCATTGCTATATGAATTGTTTACACAGAGTCCAACAAAATCAAAATTAAGCCGTCAGATCTCCTGTGTGTGAAAGGGTCAAATATTACATTTTTCATTAATCATCAGTCCTTTTCTCTGATTTGCTTCTACGTCCAACATTACATTTGTTCAAAAATATCTGCTATAGCAATCTGAATACAAAACTATGCAAATTTGTACGTCTGTCATTGCTATATGAATTGTTTACACAGAGTCCAACAAAATCAAAATTAAGCCGTCAGATCTCCTGTGTGTGAAAGGGTCAAATATTACATTTTTCATTAATCATCAGTCCTTTTCTCTGATTTGCTTCTACGTCCAACATTACATTTGTTCAAAAATATCTGCTATAGCAATCTGAATACAAAACTATGCAAATTTGTACGTCTGTCATTGCTATATGAATTGTTTACACAGAGTCCAACAAAATCAAAATTAAGCCGTCAGATCTCCTGTGTGTGAAAGGGTCAAATATTACATTTTTCATTAATCATCAGTCCTTTTCTCTGATTTGCTTCTACGTCCAACATTACATTTGTTCAAAAATATCTGCTATAGCAATCTGAATACAAAACTATGCAAATTTGTACGTCTGTCATTGCTATATGAATTGTTTACACAGAGTCCAACAAAATCAAAATTAAGCCGTCAGATCTCCTGTGTGTGAAAGGGTCAAATATTACATTTTTCATTAATCATCAGTCCTTTTCTCTGATTTGCTTCTACGTCCAACATTACATTTGTTCAAAAATATCTGCTATAGCAATCTGAATACAAAACTATGCAAATTTGTACGTCTGTCATTGCTATATGAATTGTTTACGCAGAGTCCAACAAAATCAAAATTAAGCCGTCAGATCTCCTGTGTGTGAAAGGATCAAATATTACATTTTTCATTAATCATCAGTCCTTTTCTCTGATTTGCTTCTACGTCCAACATTACATTTGTTCAAAAATATCTGCTATAGCAGTCTGAATACAAAACTATGCAAATTTGTACGTCTGTCATTGCTATATGAATTGTTTACGCAGAGTCCAACAAAATCAAAATTAAGCCGTCAGATCTCCTGTGTGTGAAAGGGTCAAATATTACATTTTTCATTAATCATCAGTCCTTTTCTCTGATTTGCTTCTACGTCCAACATTACATTTGTTCAAAAATATCTGCTATAGCAATCTGAATACAAAACTATGCAAATTTGTACGTCTGTCATTGCTATATGAATTGTTTACGCAGAGTCCAACAAAATCAAAATTAAGCCGTCAGATCTCCTGTGTGTGAAAGGGTCAAATATTACATTTTTCATTAATCATCAGTCCTTTTCTCTGATTTGCTTCTACGTCCAACATTACATTTGTTCAAAAATATCTGCTATAGCAATCTGAATACAAAACTATGCAAATTTGTACGTCTGTCATTGCTATATGAATTGTTTACGCAGAGTCCAACAAAATCAAAATTAAGCCGTCAGATCTCCTGTGTATGAAAGGGTCAAATATTACATTTTTCATTAATCATCAGTCCTTTTCTCTGATTTGCTTCTACGTCCAACATTACATTTGTTCAAAAATATCTGCTATAGCAATCTGAATACAAAACTATGCAAATTTGTACGTCTGTCATTGCTATATGAATTGTTTACGCAGAGTCCAACAAAATCAAAATTAAGCCGTCAGATCTCCTGTGTGCGAAAGGGTCAAATATTACATTTTTCATTAATCATCAGTCCTTTTCTCTGATTTGCTTCTACGTCCAACATTACATTTGTTCAAAAATATCTGCTATAGCAATCTGAATACAAAACTATGCAAATTTGTACGTCTGTCATTGCTATATGAATTGTTTACGCAGAGTCCAACAAAATCAAAATTAAGCCGTCAGATCTCCTGTGTGTGAAAGGGTCAAATATTACATTCTTCATTAATCATCAGTCCTTTTCTCTGATTTGCTTCTACGTCCAACATTACATTTGTTCAAAAATATCTGCTATAGCAATCTGGATATATATTATTTTTGTCCTAGCTTCTTGGATTTCATTTTAACCGGTTCAGCATAAAAAGAATTAAATTAATAAATTAAATCGGAAATATTGCCTCAGTTGTCTAGATAGAAGTCCCCCCCCCCTCCTCTGATTTCCATCAAGATGGCGACTAATATTCACCCCGGGAATCTTACTTACGACTTTTTCTTTCGTAACGACTTTTTCTGGAGGTTGTAGTTGGTCATAATTATAATGCAAGCATTTACTTCTTTTAAAACTTGTTACCTGAATTATAAAAAAAAGAGACAAAAATCAAGTTTTTTTATTTTTTTAATAAAATGCTAAACAGAATAGAGGGTCGTTAGAAGCCCCTGGTTTAGGAAATTGCCCCCGGGAGAGGAGTCAAACATCAATTAGCAATAGTAGGCCTGGTGCTAGTTGTTTCAAAACAGCTTCCAGTTTTCCTCTAATTATTTTCTTACCCAACTACTTAAGAACGGGCTTTAAAGTTGTGGACCATGTTTTATAAAAGTTAAATAACGTGTTTTTTTTTTCTACTTATACATTCGGCTTCTTTTCCAGAAAATTCTACCTCATCCTCTGGATTGGGTTAAAAATTACATGGCTACAGAGTTGAACATATATATATATATATAAGACTTCGATCACTTTTGGAACCTACAAACTTGCGTCTAAAGTTTCAATTTTTAGCAACATTAAAGTCAATCTTAAGATTACGCCATTTCTTTGCTTTTTATGTACTACTGAAATATATGCCTTGTAGTTCACTTTTGGCTCAAGTAGATTTTAACGGTTAAAATCTAGATAAAACGCCTCATTACATAGAATTTTGTATAGCCATTAAATTTCGCGCCTAGAATCAATCGCAAGCATTTACATCCATATAGTTAGTGTGGATTTAGTACGACACAAATTAAGTGTCAATACCATGGCTCTCTCTCGACAAAAAAAGTTTTCCTTTGGAGAATCAAAGTTTTAAAAAAATAAACAAATAAATAACGAGTGACATTCAGTTTTGATCCCCCAAAATATTAAAATGCTTTTGTAAAAATATAAAATCATGAGTTCTAATAATTTTACATATATCCGAAAAGTTTCAACTAGAACAATAGTGTCTAGTATTCAAAACTGTCTCATTTGAAAGAAAAAAAAAACGCTATTTAAACATCGTAAATTAATTGTTTACGCCTTTTCCCTAGCCCCAAAAAAAAAAAAAAATTTCCGCCAACTGAGAATGAAGTACTCGCATTTTTCACCAAAAATTTAAAATTGAGCCCAGATAATTGCGTATAAAATTTCTGAATTTCAAATGAACGAATATATTTTTTTTTCCTTCAGAGAAGCTGCATAGGTTTTCTTCACAAAAATGAAACACCTTTTTTCACTTAACCTACATACTAAATTATGCGGTAGTATTTTGTTTATTTATTTAACTTAATATTTACAAACATTATAAAAATGCGATCGTATATTTTGTCTCGTAAATCTGACTTATCTGTTACTTATTAAAAGTTATGTACTTTTACATAGAAACGCACGAACAATATAGTTTATAGTATAGAACAATAAGTTTGGATAAGTTATTTTAAAAGCTTATTATACAGTATTCACATAAGGCTCGAGATAAAAAATATTTTTTAAATTATTTTATGGATACATTTGTAGTGAAGTTTGCTTGTATTATATTGGTTATCCGTTTTTTTTTAGAAACTTTGATTTAAAAATAATTAGAAGTAACTGAATGGAATTAAAATAAATCTAATTTTTTATCAAAATCATATAAATTTTAGAGTTTAATTGAAACTTTCAGAATTAAAGAATTTATAAGATTGTGTACTTTTATTTATGAATGTTATACAGGTTTCCTTAACGAGCACTCCAAATTCCTTGTCAAAAAAGTAGGCACATGAAATCAGAAATTTATATTTAAGCAAAGTGTTATTATACTTATTTACAGTTTTGCATTAAGAAACATTTGAAATCTTTCGAATCAGTGATTAGGAGAGTGTCATGATACACATTAAAACCAATTTGATTGCCTGATGAAACTTGGCATTTCAAACAATTGTCTCTTATTCTCAACTTGTTTCATTTAGTAATAAAATAGGTTTTAATTATTTTAAGTCCCACCTTCCCCAATAGTGATCCGTAAGATTACAAAAGCGTTTTATTTTTTCACTTTAGTATTGAATCGTGCTCCCTTATGTGTATTTGTTTTTAATATGGATTGCAAAAGGTCATTGAATATGGAACACACATTATTTTTACGACATTCCAAGTAAATCCAATTTTGTATCAATTTCTATAAAAAAAAAAAAAAAAAATAAATAAAAAAAAAAAAAAGCAAAGCAACATATTTTTGATCTATTTAGCTCAACGCATCTGAAAATAAGACATTATTACTTTTACAAACTTTGTTAGTTTGAAATATATTTTTTGTTTGTCAAAAATTATAAATCAATATTTCTAATTTTTTGTTATAAATTTGTGTATTTTGTTACAAAATATATAAGTCAATAAACATATAAATGAAACTGATCAATTTAAATATTTTTATTAAATTAATGTGCCACTAGTCTAGTATTGCTTATTTTCATTTCATTTTCATTAAGAATTGCTTATTTTCATTTAATGCAGGTCGTGGATCGGGAAGTTTTGCTGGTGGTACAATGATGAGTAAATTTGGAGCTCGGCTTGCTTTTCGTGTTATGGGTATCGCCTCGGGAGCTATGTTAATTGCTTATGGAGCTTTATACTACGGATGGCTTCGGAAACGAGAAAAAAGAGGAAAAAAGATATCAACAGCTGAAATG
Source organism: Parasteatoda lunata (assembly GCA_949128135.1). NCBI lineage: Eukaryota > Metazoa > Arthropoda > Arachnida > Araneae > Theridiidae > Parasteatoda > Parasteatoda lunata. The sequence continues at coordinate 16,977,457 of OX421980.1, read as the reverse complement.
GAATTAAATACTAGTAATATGGTTACAAATAATGCATCAGAAGGTAAAAAGTTCATTAAATCATTTTTGACAACCCAAATCAAAATTTTTGATGGTTTTCATTTGATGGACCAACAAAATCTTGATGCTAACCATCAATAATTCTATCATGAACCATTATATTTTTTTAAGGTAACCAACATAAGTAACCATCCCCCCAAAGATAATCCAACATAAGAATAGCAATTTATTTTTATGGTGTGTTCATTTTGAACTATCAGAAATTTCCATAGTCTATAAAGGAAACATAAAAAAATGGTTTTAATTGTATATTCTTGCTGAACCAACTTGACTTTCCATTAAATCATCATGGAAATGTATTGTTGTACCAATATGCACCATCACGAATTTCCATAGTACACTAGAAATCGAATGTTGGAACGATCATGAACAACCATCATCCCAATGTAAGAATTCGGACTGATTTATGATGGTCCAACATAAAAAAAAATGTTTTGATGTTATATTCCATAGTAAGAACTAACAAGAATTCTCACCAAACCATCATGGAAATGTACAGTTGGAACCATCATGGGCCATCACGGATCATCATGGACTGTCGATTTATGAGACAATCAAACTTCTCTCGATGGTAAACCATCATAGTATTAAAGTAACATTTTCCAACATGGAATGATGGAAGTTTATTGGCATATCAAGCACCATGAACGAATAACGGAAAATGTTGGATGATGGTGACCATCAAATGAGGTTGGACCATCATCAATCGCACTGAAAACAACATAAACCATCAAAATTGTTTGATGGGACCATCAAGAATTTTGATTGGGGAAGTTATTATATCGATTTATTGCTCCCTTGGTCCGTGCACTTGATATGAATTTTTAAAATCCTTTTCAAAAACTAACAAGTACGCACAATCAGGGTCACAAATTGATATTTAACCAATGAAAAAACAGAAACGCTATCGAAATCTGACAAGTCACTGTACAGGCGAATGTTACAAACATCAAAGCAGGTTTAAACGTGCTTCTTCATGATGCTTCTAATAATCGTCCTCTCCGTTTCCACCAGCTATCTTTCTGATCTTGTTGTTAATTATATTTGTCTTCCTACAATGTGATTCCTCAGATTACGATAACTTTTTGGTTTCTTTCATAGATGAAATGCTTATTTACAACCCCTAATGTGCATGATATTTTTTTAGAAAAATGATTCTAAAAATATTTATTAAGAGCGGTCTTAACGGAACATCCTGTATGCATAATATCGAGAACACATAAAAATGAATTGAATTACAAAAATACGCGCTAATGGTGATAGTGTATAGGGAGGAAATTATCCCGAGCTTGTGTTTATAAAAGTAAGCAGGAACAACTAATTATAAATGTTTTAATATTTTTTATTAAAAATAATCACCTTTTGCTCCTGTGATATTTGAGAGAAAGAGAGTTATTTGATTAAAAACATTAAACTAATGATAATTTCTCACTCTTATTTCATTTTACAGATCTAGTTTTTAAAATTTTGCCCCTGTGTATAGATACGAAGAGTTATTTTATTTACTTCTAAGTAATCACTTTGTATTTGCAGTAACAGAATTTATTATTATAAGTCACTTATCTGAACCCTATTTCATGGAATAAACTTGGCATTATTTATTTTTAAATTGTTTAATATAATTAAAAATGTTTTTTTTTCTTAAAATATATTAAATGATCTTCAAGAATTTTAATGTTAGTTTAGTGCAACTTTATTTATAGAATTTTTTTATTGACTCTTAATTTAGAATTTCATTAAATATTAAGTTTATTAAACGAAATTTTGGTAGGTATCAATATTTGTATGACTAAAATTCAGTAATTTGCAATGCAAGAACATTAAAATATCTAGTCCTATAATCAGCTTTCGCACCTGTTACCTTTTTCTACTCGGTTACCTGCCATTTATCAAGCTTTTGTTTTCCTATATAATTTTTTTAAAAAAAGCAATTTTAGTGATTTACAGTATAAGTTTTACTAAAGAGTAAATTGTTTATTATTTCCGAATTTTTTTTTTTCATTTAAACACTTTTGAACTCTGGTAACAGAAGGGGAATGCATAATCCAGATTCAAATTAATGTTTTATTTACTTACTTTTTTTTTATTTATGTTCCAAATATAAAAGTTCGCTGCTGTTTTAAGTTTTACGGACAAGAAACATTCCAATATCAGCTGAAATTTTAATAAGTAGTAATTCTATTATATTTGTTAAGAAAATTTTTTCTAAATCTTCTTTAATTTGAAAATGATCCAGATATTATCAAGTGTGCACGCATTCAAAATATCGTGCGTCCAAAAAATATAAGAAAAATGGAAGGAAATAGAAATGCATGGTTTGCTGCGTTCTGTTTTCTAAATCAGCTATTATTTTTACTAAGTCTCCCAATTATTCAACAGGTGGAGCTCTTAAATTTTAAAAACTACAAAATGATGTTTTCAGAATTTCATCATTTTAAGCAACAGCTCAAAATGATGATTATTCTGAATCTGAGGATAAAATAAGTAATTTTGAAATTTGGTGAAAATAAATTACTTGTTTTCTACGCTCAGCGCATTAAACAGATCATTTCTATCATCTTCCGCTTCTCGTTAATTGATTTTTCAAATCGGTCGTTTTTGAGATAACTGTGTCATAAAAATAAATATTTTAATGTTTTGAGAAACTCACAGTCGAAAATTCCTCAAAACATTAAAATTATGAACACTTAAAAAATCATTAAACTTTCAATAAATATCCGTAACTCGCAGTACGTATGCAATTGGAAAATTTTCCAATTTTAAATAGTCGCAAATTTAACAGAATGGTTAATAAAAAAAAATTATAGCCGAAATTGCTTACAAATCAATGTAAAACACTAATCATTGATGCTGATTTTATTTATATGTTTTAAATGAGTTATTTCTTTCTTTTAGCTCGACCCAGTATTACTACTGTAGCTTTGGCACCAGATATTGACCATGGTGGGGAATCTATTCAAAATGGAAATAATCTTAATTTTAATGAAGGGAAGAGCTTACAAGACAGTAATGATGCTAATCATTGAAAAGCACCACCATATTGTTGTTAATTTAAAACCCTGCATTTGTTTTAACTACATTTAGTGCCTTAAAGGAAGTTCATAAGTTTCTCATTTCTTAAGAAAAAGAAAAGTTGCTGCGAAAGTGAAAGATTTTATTTTTTGCTTTTATTTTACGAATCATACTAAATAATATTTTTATCCCTTATTCGTCAAATAAATAATCGTATTGTTTCATGTAATATGACCAGCATATACTGTGCACAAAAACTGAAACAAATGAATTTAAGAATATGTATGATTTTGATGAACTAACTTTGTATTACAAATTGTAAGCAGTGCAGTTGTAATTTTCTGCATAGAGTTGCAATAATCCATGCAGACCTGGAAAAAGTCTCTCATCATTATGTATTTTGATATTTTTTACACTTATTTGTGTGCTACTGACCACAAGAGACACTGTATATACTATAAAAATCAAAAACAATTTATTGATTTATCAAAAGTGATAGTGTATGTTTATAAATAGACAGTCTAAAAAGTTTTATCAAAGAAGGCCAAACTTCAAGGGTTAGAACTTTCTTCACTTGTAATGAACTTCATTGAAATTGCTTATAATCTATTGTGAAAGTAAAATATCGTATAAATTTGCACTCATGTTATTATTATAACAACGAAAGCTTTATTGTTTTTTGTAAATATTCTCTCGCATTTAGAAAAAGTTGAATAATTTGTTATGATCTTCATTGCATATTTCATTTTGTTGATACATGGACTGATTTTTTGTTGATTATGATTAATTATTTTTATTATTTACTTAGTTTATTTAATTACTTTCAAAAACTATATCATATAATAGATTTTTTGTTCTATGTAAATGCTTTTTGAACTCAGTTTGAGTTAATTTATTTACTGAAAGAAATATTTTCTTTTTTCCAAATATTTTTGATATTAATTTATTCAACTAAGAATACATTATAAGGAAAGAAACATTTATATTTATTAATTCATATTGAATTCATATTTAATATACAATGCATGCTGTATAGGAAATTACTTTACTAGCAAACGCAGATCTAAAGAAAAACCTATAGTAATTAGGAATAAAATATAAGATTTAGAAATTGTAAGATGTGTCATGAAAATTAATAAAAAAAAGAATGAAAAGAAAGAGAAATTTTACATTCACACTAACAACAAACATCATATTTAAATACCTAGATTTGAATAATGGACATTTATTGTTCAGTCACAAATTATGAATCGAAAATACGTTTTAACAATCAAAATACAAATTAGAAACAAATAAAAAAGTAAACCCAAGAGGTCTCGCGAAAGTTGCCGATGATGTAAATCTTTTTAATGACCAAATATTGTATTTTTTGTATTCTAAATAACTACATGTTACGTTTAAAAAATGTGCAACGTGTCGATGATAGCTTTATTTTTTTATTTTTTATTTATTTATTTTTTGCGGACACGAAATCTAAACTACTACTTAGTAAATTTTATGGCTTCAACCTTGTTGCAATTCTTTTCTTGCCATATCGCAAATTTTGTCTTTGCTACTTTGAATTCCTTATCTCTTGAATTTTAATAACATTAGGAAATCCGTTTACAGAAAAAGTGAATAAATAAAAGATTTAAAAGTCAAAATCAAATGATTCAATTAGTCTGCTGGTCTAATCCGCAGTGTGCTAAAGAAAAAACGCAGTATTTGCAATTATTTTGAAATTACAATTAAATTATAAATATCTTTCCCTTTCATTAAAAAATTAAAATATTTCATTTTCTTTATTTGCCACCTATTATAATGATTTTAAAAAAACAATTTTGTTTTCTACGTTCAGCGCATTAAACAGATCATTTCTATCATCTTCCGCTTTTTGTTAATTGATTTTTCAAAGCGGTCGTTTTTGAGATAACTGTTTCATAAAAATAAAAATTTTAATGTTTTGAGAAACCCAGAGTCAAAATTCCTCAAACCATTAAAATTATGAACACTTAAAAAATCATTAAACTTTCAATAAATATCCCTAACTCGCAGTACGTATGCAATTGGAAAATTTTCCAATTTTAAATAGACGCAAACTTAACAGAATGGTTAATAAAAAAAAATATAGCCGAAATCGCTTACAAATCAATGTAAAACACTAATCATTGATGCTGATTTTATTTATATGTTTTAAATGAGTTATTTCTATCTTTTAGCTCGACCCAGTATTACTACTGTAGCTTTGGCACCAGATATTGACTATGGTGGGGAATCTTTTAAAAATGGAAGTTATCTTAATTTTAATGAAGGGAAGAGCTTACAAGACAGTAATGATGCTAATCATTGAAAAGCACCACCATATTGTTGTTAATTTAAAACCCTGCATTTGTTTTAACTACATTTAGTGCCTTAAAGGAAGTTCATAAGTTTCTCATTTCTTAAGAAAAAGAAAAGTTGCTGCGAAAGTGAAAGATTTTATTTTTTGCTTTTATTTTACGTATCATACTAAATAATATTTTTATCCCTTATTCGTCAAATAAATAATCGTAAATTTTCATGAAATATGACCAGTACAATATTTTAAGTACAATGATTTAAAAAAAAAATTTCTTAACCCTTAATAACACACTGTAGACCAATAGAAATCCTTTTTCAGAAAACTTCAGTGAACAGGATATAATGTATTCAAAGTAAATAAAAAAGTATTTTTTAATTAATATCTGCCAAACAATTCAACAATTGTTTTGCATAAAAAGTAGTTATTTCTAAATCAGAGTTATAATAGCTGACACAAAATAGTTATTTCAGCATCAAAAAATAGTTAAAAAATCTACTTTCAGGATAAAGTAAAAATTTAAAATTAAAATTTAAAAAACTAGAAAAAATTAAATGAAAGAAATTTTTTCCTTTCATTGTAATAAACGTTGAATAAACAAGTCAAAAAAATATTTTGAAAGCTGTGGTTTCGAATAAAATTTTTATTTTACTAACAAATCTAGACACTATTTATTTGTAAATTTTTTACTTTTTTTTTTTTTTGTTTACAGCAAAAAAGGATAAAATCTTAATACTTTAGCGGTCTTTATGTCTTTTTAATGTTAACAACTAAATAAATTTATTAACTGTTGAAAGATTCAGTTTCTTACTGTTCATTTATTTACCTATTTATTGAAACTTTTATTGAAATTTGTTTAAAACACGCTTTTCACATTAAAGAACATTCTCGAAGGCAGTTCTGATCTTTATATATATACACTTTTATCTGTATTCCTTCATTCTATATATTCTCCATAAGGATGATGTAACTGAAACTTAAGATAAACTTACCACGTACGTTAAGATACCGTGAGCAATAAACAATTTCGATATCTTTGGAAAACATAATTGAGAGACCGTGGCGAAATCAGGGATGAAGCTTTTACACAAGGTGAAAACCCAAAAATAAATATTTTTTCCAATAAAGTTTAACGACATTAATGGTTTTATTAACCTTATTTTTTTATGTAAGAAAAATCCCATCTGAAAATAATTACGCATATATTCTCGAATTTTGAAATTTTTTAACTTGAAATTTTCTTGATTATGAATTGAAAATCCATTGTCGACTCTCTATTTTTATAATACGCCAAACTTAAATGACGTTACAAACTCAAAGTATCGATATTTTAGAAAGTTTCAGATAAAACTTTATACTTGCTTCCATACCTCCAAAGTAGAGTCACGGTGGCGCAGGGGAAAGAGTTTCGCTTTCCAAAGAAGTGACCCAGAATTGAATCCTGGTGGTAACTGGTTGATACAAATTATGCTTCCGGCTCGCACTGACCACAGTGCTGATGTAAAATAGCTTCAGTGATAGACGGATTATGGGTTAAAATCCCATTGTCGTCAAACAACCGTGTGATGTTTTCGTTTTTCTTTTCATGAAAAGCAAATACAGGTTATTTCCATCAAAAAGTTCTCCATGAATGTTAGTTTATCCCAATGTATTTCATTAAAAAGTAAACAAATGAATAAATAAATATTTGGTGGTGAATGCTTGCTTTGCAAACGCCCTCTTTTTTTCAGTGAATTCTTTGTATAAATAATTCTTAAACTAAGTGTGACGCAAAAGCAAATAATATAATGAGAGAGAAAGAAAAGACATACAGCGTGACTCGTGGGTCTCGTATTTCCTACAAAAAGTTAAACCGCAGAGAGAAAAGACATTCTGTGGAAAATTGGTCGCAGATTATGTCATAATACTTCTGTATTGTAAATTGAAAAAACGTAAATGGAAATGGATTGGTCAGGTTCTACGTAAACCAGAACAATTTAAAGTAAACAAGTTTTTGATTAGAACCCTCAGGGTAAAGAGAAAAAGAGGAAGACTTAAAAACTCTTGACGCAGGACAATGAAAAGCGAATTGAAAACAGTAGGAAAGACATGGAGAGGGGCATAATATCTGACCACAAATAGAGTGAGATAAAAAGTTGTAGTATAAGCCCTATGCTACAATTTGGAATGCAGAGAAATATGAACATATATCTGTACAACATTATCAACACATTTTTTAATGCGTGTATTTGTGAACTCAATAGTTGAGAAAAATAACAATAAATCAAAAACTGAGAACTATAGTTTGTCTACGGTGAGAACTCCCCCCGCCACAAAGTCTGAGGCCATCTGTTGCTATGGAAACAAGAATAGCGCATTTCAGGAAGGTTTTTCTTCACTCTAGAGCTAACACAATAGTCCGAAGAAAAAGATTTCTTTTCTTTCTCCGATACGAGCCAAAAAGTGTCATCATAAACAATGACCACACACCCCTACTTGAAATAGTTATACCTCGTTACCATAGTCAAGACCATGGGTCCAGATGAATAGCATGGGGAGTTTTGACTTTAGACAAACTATACTCATGTAAACGTTTTACCCGCGATGTTCCATCCTGATAGAGACCACATAAATTGTGTCCAGTGCGGAAAAAACCCACTCACACCATAGAGGAGATAGTAGGGTAGAGATAGACAGTCTACTGTTCGGGCTCTGAAAACAAAGAAGACTTGTTCAAACAATTAGCAATAAACCTTATTGGCGAAAAATTCTTATCTGGCGGTCACATCGTACTGAAATATTTTGTCACTATTATGGCAGTTGGTCACGAAATTGTAGCGTCTTAACCTCAATGATCTCCTGGCCCTAAACGGATTATCGTGGGAATGCTTTGCTTTAAGAATTGTTAATAATACATATATTTTTTATTTAAATATTTTGATTTTTTTTTCCCAAAAATATTGAGTTAAATTTTTAAAACATGTTTTCCTAACATATATACACACCCAACAATTGGGGCCTGTCATATAAATAACGCAATTATAATTAATTGTAATCAATGCACAAATTTTTATTAAGAATACGTATAACGATAAAAAAAAAAAGTTGAACAACAGCATAACTAAAGTAACAATTTTTTTTATTTAAATATACATATAATATAGTTTATACATTATATTTTATAACTTAAATATATATTTTTTATTTAAACATATATACATATATAATATATATGTATATCCATCCCTGCACGGGTTTACAATTCATCTTTTTTATGGGTTTAGTGTTATTCACGATTTATATTACTATTATTCTGATATTTATTTATTATTTATCTGATAGTATTCTCCGATTATTCTTCTGATAAAAACAAAACTATTTCGTTTTATTTTTAAAACAAATATTAATATTGATACATGCTCTACAATTTGGGGTTCCTAATTTGCCTGGTATGCAATAATAATTTATTTAAACCCATGCATACGATTAAAATTTTAGTGATTTACCCTAAAGTGATAAAAGTATATAACCTAAAATAACAAACTTTAGTTTTGTTATTTGTCTCTTTATTTAAATTAGTATTACAAAATTCCATATAAGAATATACTATGTACCAGTTGACATATTGATAGTTCTCGACTTAATACACATTTAAAATTTTAAAAAATTATTGATAATCACAAAGAGAAATACTTCCTTTTTATGTTCAAAAATGAAAATAAAATATATGGATTAATAATAAATAGCCACATCTTTGACCTATTTTTAGGAAAACACAGTCGTGTAAAATAAGTTTTATTCAGCTAATATTTTCCAGAATAATAAATGTACGGAAATAAATATGAATATAAAATTTCCTAAATAAATATGAATATTCAAACAAATTTTTCCCTATAATAAAATAATTTTCTAAGTAATACAAAAATAAATATTCTTCTGCTTATAAATTTTATTTTATTAATATTCTTCTGCTTATAAATTTTATTTTTAAATTTTACTTGTTCTCTTCTGCTTATAAATTTTAATTATTATTTATTTTATTTAAATAATATCTAATTAAATTCTCTTGAAATTTAAAAAAAAAAAAAATTATTTCAAAGCATTAATATAAATTACAGAGCGAAAATAAAAAGTAATTCGTCTACAAAATGTTAGCGTGAAAATAACGAGCAAAATCCGTTGTACGTGCTTCATCGAAAAAGCAGTAAAAATATCCGAACTTTTATATCAATATGAAATTTAATTGTAATGAAAATACCTATATATGTTAACTACATTATAATCTATCAATTTAAATAAACATATTAAAATATAGCAGCTATTTTACAAGTTAAACACCAATTAAATCCATTCTATGACCTTTCGTGCTACCATATAAACTGTAAATAAATGTCTAAAAACGAATATAAAAGAATAAAAATCTTAATTATGAAATGTATAGGGTCGTCCTTTTATGAATTTTTCTTCACAGGAGTATGCTACCGTTTTTAATTGAATTTTGTAGTTCAAAACACATCTCAGTAATCCACCTCTATAATAAAAGACTGGTGATAGGGTTTACTTGAGGAAAAATCGTCCCTGAATCACGTGACAACGAGCTTTGCAAAGAGGGACGGGGTACTGGTTCTCTCTGTGTAAATCATTTCTCTAAGACTCTCCTCACAAAAAGAAAAAAAAAGAAAGAAAAAAAAAACGTAACACCAAGAACATTTTTGATCTAGTGATCGGATTTTCGAGGACTAGGATGAAAAATGCAATCTTAGTTAAAGGAATAATCCCAAAAAACAAAAGCAAAGCGGAAAGATACACTTGATTACGTAAAAATTTAATTTGCCTTAAAAATTATAAAGTTAAAAGCTCTCAAACACAGACGCTCTTTCTCGAGACTCGTCAGACGTGAATGAGAAAATCAAAACAGACTGGAGACAGAAAACGTTAAGTTGCTAACGAAAAAAATGGAAAAAAATGGACTCGATGGCTCAGTGGTTAAAGTGAACTGAACTGTCAGTGCGATAAGCTGAGGTTCGATCCTAAGTAGCAGCTTGAAGCTCATTTAGCTTCAGATCAATGGATACCAGCTTTCCTAGAAAGTAAAGGCAGCCGGTGTGCAATGCTGACCACATTGCCCCAATCATGCCATTGGTCATGAAAAGGTGAAGCTTTTACCTCCATAACTCCCTGGCCTCTAATGAGCTGTTGCGGGAATGCTTTTTAACTTGAAATAAAGGTGAATACCAAAACTAGGAAAATCACGGTTGTGAGAATTCAGGAAAAGATAAAATATCATACAATATTCTTAGTGATTGGAGGATCATGGCTCAAAATCTCCTCCAAGGAACACAAATTCAAATTTGCTCTCCAAGTAACACAAATTCAAATTAGTTCCATCAAAAAGTCCTCTACCTGGGCTAGTTAGTCCTAACGCTTGATTCAGAAGTTCCCTTGTCTTCTTGGTTGGAGGCTACAGAATTGAACACTGATTAGTAAACGCAACACCGGTTATAAAATTAAATAAAAAATTCAGGGCATTTGCAATTTCAAGTGCTAGGCGGAGTTAGTGAGGAACTAATGTCGTTAACTAAGGAATCATTAATATGGAGAAAATAAAATTCCAGAGAATCAAGATGAGCTGAATTTATGCTAAAGGTTCTGACAATGCTAGACAGTTGATGATTTATCTAATTCTTATGGCGGACATTTCTATCGTCTTTCTAATCTAAATTTGACTGATTTGCCTTATACAACAATTGGCAAGTTATGTGGTAAATGCTCCAACGATATTCAATGTTGATACGATGTACTTCGCACATTAACATGAAGGGTGTAAATCAATAAAGAATAATATTTGTTTTCTTGCAATTAATCCCAGGAGCCTCCCTGATCGAGCGGTATCATCGTTCCGTTAAACGGTCTGAAGCGTGAAAGTAACGAGGTACATTCCCTCCATAATCCTGGTTGTATATTCTTATAGAACTTTTTTAACTCTTGCTATCTGTTCTTTGATTTGAGAAGTGTTAATTAACCGTACTTGTATTGAGCATACACAAACCCGCTCATTTATGCGAATAAACGAATTTCCCTACCCACACAAAAGATGCAGAAAACAGACATCATAGCTTCAGCTGTCCGAGTTTAGCATCTTTATAACACATGAAAGCATCATTCATGCCACTTTTCCGCTCTGTTATAATTTAGAAATATAAAAGGATAAGAAATAATTAACCATTATATAACTCTAACAAACATTTAAACAAGTCGCCACTTTTAATAAACCATAGCAGACTAAATTGAGAAAAAGCTGGTAAAAAATACTTTCTTCTGCTGTGCGGAGTCTGAAATAGTTCATAAATGAAAATGTATGATCTAGGCAATTGAAGTCCCCATATCAAAAATGAAGACAAAAAAGAAAACCCATTCTTAGACAATAACTAAAACTTAATTTAAGAAAATACAAAAGCTCTATAAAAACCTAACAAATCGTCACTATTGAAGAAGGTAGGTGCATAAAACATCAAAATCTGTTTAATAAAAGTTAGAATCTTAAGTTTTTTTTTTTTTTTTTTTTTTTTTTTTTTTTTTTTTAAATAATTTGTCTTTCAACTCCGTTGCGTTTTCCTCCACAATGATATGGGATATTGGTTTTACATCCATCTTTCTCAACTACGATTCGGCAAGACACTTAATTAGAAGCGAAGCATAAGAAACTTATGATGCAAACAAAAAGAAAATTTAACATTTAAATAAGATTGTAATATTTTATTTGATTAATTTTTAAAATAAACAAATAGAGTTCTTAAAATATCTACACACATCTATAACACATAGAAAAAATTTCCAATAAAATCTAAAACGCTTAAAATAAAACTAAACTAAGATTTTAAAATTTAAGAAAGATACTTCGCAAACATAAACAAAAATTTCAAACATTAAACTATTCCTAATTAATTTTCAATCTTATGACAAACGCATTCTAGGGCTAAAACAAAAAACCACTTTAAATAAATCACCAATAAAAGTACAGAAATCGACATAATACTATAGTTTCAGTTTTATAAACAAGAACCTAACTCGGGATCCAAATACTAAAAAGTATGTTCATTTTTATGTCCATTGTATGTATTTTGTATGTCTATTTCAATACTTCTTTGTGCTTTTTTGCGCTGTTTTTTGCTCTACTCTATAGAACACAAGACACACCCTACAGTCTTTTGGGGCTTTTTAGGTCATCTGGAACATCCACACATTTTTTAAACTTTGGAGATAACTTTCTATGTTTTTTATGAGCAACTTTTGAATTTTCTTTTTTGTTTTGAAACTTTAAACTCAATATCAGATGAAAAGGATTTAAGAATAAGTACACGAGTGAATATTTATATGATTGAAGTTTATATGTATCTGTAACGAAATACTACACTTAGCTTTACTCCATTCATTCAATAAACCATGGTAATAAAGTGATGAAGTAAAACTGTAACATTCTAGATAACAGATAAAAGCAGAATTGATCAGATTATTTGGCCGCTGATCTCTAATACTCAAAACTGTGTTTCGGCAACACTCATCACTGATTAGCTTCATGAAGGTTAAAGTTCATTCATTTTCTTTTACTTCATTCTTATGGTCGAGTGGTCTCGAATTCTTCTTTAGCATGTCATCATCCCCTCTTTGAAATTTCAGGAATTTTCAAAATAAAACACAAATCTTTGAAAGTGATAATGAATTCAATTTTGACTCTCCTATTTGCATACATGTGTCGTAGTAGTAACATGTAGAAGTAGTTTTGAAGATAATTATCGAGAAATGTTAGCTTTTTGACTACTGGATAAATTTCTGACAAAACGGTAAGTTCTTAGTATTAGTATTACGTAAGATAATGCTTAATTATTGTTTTAGCTTGACTTATTCAGGTACTTTTATCATTTTCAAATAGATGTGGGTATACGAACTGAATTAAGGTTTTGTTCACATAACAATGACACTTAGCATAGCACAATGAATAGCACAATGACACTTTATATTTTGATCACAAATCTGTCAGTCTATAAAATAAATTCTATTTTTTTTTCTTAAAATTTCATTAAAATTCATATTAAGTTTCCTTAAAACTGTAGTATAAACTCATATACGGGTTTTTAATTTGATAGACTTGGAGAGACTGGTTCAAATAAAATTCTCATGCTTTCAATTCAAATACTCACAAATTAGAAAGAACGATTGCGAAGATTTGATGAAAATTCTATGTATTTAAACAAATGGCCAATTCGGCTTATTTTATATACAATACTTAAGATAAAATGGTGACAAAAACAAAATAATTCTTAACATAAAAGATACAAGTACTAAGGTAAAAATCCATCTTTCTAACCAAAAATTATAGTAAAATTTGGTTAAGAAGGAAAAAAAACATTTGCAAAATTTAAGAGGCCACGAGATTTTTAAGGACTTTGTGCCTGAGCCTCTCAGGCTTTATGCTAAATCAGACATGCCGTATACTTGGCGTTTTGAAGATTTGCTTGTTGAACCTTTAATATGTATCTTAGTGTTTTAAAATTTGATCATTAAATAAAAAAAATTGAATATGATCATTAAATTTTTGTGGTCTACACATATGACATCTGAAAAACTAATTTTCAGAAAAAAGGGAAGAAAAAGAGTGAAAAAACAATGTGTTTATCAAGGACAACAGCGTATTTATGAAACATGGTAATGATAAAATGGTTGACCCATAAGACATATGTAGCTCAAATGTTTCCCAAATGAAATGGAAAAAAAAAAAAGGAATGCAAAATTTTTGAACACATAACTTTCAAACATTTTACAAATGTTAATTTCGTAGATATTTATATATTTATATTAATAAAAATAGAATTTTTGCATGAAATATATTTAAATATATGAGAAACAGATTAACTTTTTTCGCTGAGTAACTGTGAATACCAAACAAGTAAATTTATATCAACAATTTTATTAGTATATTTCACGTAATTACTAATTACATGGAGCCAAATAAAAAGTTCTTTTTGTCAGTTTTTTAAATTTTGATTTATTTGTATTTTTTAGAGCTCATCCGGAAATAATAAGCTCTCTTCATTTGATAACATCGCGTCAATATTTTAAAAAAATCCTGGAGAAATTGAAAAAAAAATTCTATTATAAAATAAATAGAAAAAATTTATAACAATATATTCATATTTTTGTACTATACGAATGCTATAGCATATATGATTGAATAAATATTGGATGAAGTTGGTTCATTTAACCTTTCAATTTACTTTTATATTACATTGAATTTTTCATTTATTAATCTTATTGTTATTTTCGGAAAAGTCTAACCTTGTCCTGAGACTGTTACTTTTAAATATTTTTTATGGAATCTACAAAATGTCCCCATTATCATCCATTTCCATTCCCGACAATAGAAAACTTCACAAACATGATAATTTTAAGAAACTATAAATAGAATTTGCAGATGCATTGAAATAATCATCGCAAAATGTTTTCACGAGTTTTTGAGTAGCATTTGGAGCTCATACTTTTACAAAAAGGGCAAAATTTTCATTAGAGCTATTTTGCAGAGCGTTTTCCCTACGTTAACTACAATGCTAACCCCATTTTCTATCCTTCAGTTAATTTAAAAATGAAGCTAAATAGATATTAAACTATCTTTATTGAACCTATTACTAGTTTGAACTAAAAAATTTCAAACATTTTAATTTTAAAGATTTTGTAATTCCAAAAAATCTAGATATTTTTTTATTCATTAAATGTCTCTAAACCTCTTTTCTTTCAATATTGTTAGAATATATAATTTTAATATCATATTATGTGCAAACTGGATAATATGTTTATTGTTATTTACTTACAGGGAAAAAAAATGCAACCCTCCAAATGCATCGACCAGAGGTTATTGCCAATGAAATTAGTGATGTTTGGTTGGTTTGGAGGTATATTTTTAAATTTACAATCACTATGAACTCTTTTTAATTTAACTGTTTACAGATAAATAAAGACTATCCAATATATAATATTACAATAATACCTTTAAAAAAATGAAGAAGATTAAAAAAATTTTTTTACTCAAGACTTCATTTATTTTCCCCGCACTATACTGAATGCATTTTCATGGAACTGCACTGCTTTCAATATTCTATTTATATGAAGTAAACATGTTCAAAGAAAAATTTAAGAATTTTAATGATAAGCACTTCAATGTTTAATTTTTCTAACAATATTAAAACATTTCCACAAACCTTTAGCTAACTGCTTGTCCAAAGTTGCTTTGGTGATTGGTGTTCTTGTAAGTAATACCCACGGTTCTGATCCGCACGTATAGTAGTGCATGAAACATATGATTGTCACAAAAAATGTTTAACAAATAAGTATCGATACATGAAACATACAAATAGCAAATGGGAATACATAAAAATAATTAATCCACATTTATATAAGAAAAGGTGTCAAATTATTACTTTAGGTCTTGCATTATTTATTCGAAAATTTAATGGGTGTTTTATCCCACATCTGAAATCAATTTCATGTTAAATTATCTAATGAATTATTTTTAAATTGATAGTATACTTTAAGAAAGAAAACGTTTAGTTAACACTTTTTATAAGGTTTTATCCCTGAATAGTTTATTACTTAAATTCAGATTTAAATGATTTCATTTTACTTTATTTTTCAGCATATGCTTGTGCACAACCCTATATGTCAATTCATATGAAAGAACTAGGACTAACAGTTGAAGAAACAGCGATTGTGTATACTTTGTTACCAATTACACAATTCTTGTCTTCTCCAATAGCAGGTTTTATAGCAGACAGATTGGGAAAATACAGAGATGTTCTTCTTCTGTCTCTAGTAATGATAATTATTTTAGCAACTGCACTTTTATATGTTCCTCCAATAATTGACATTCAAAGTGAAACATCGCCAATATCTATATCATGTAACAATATGAATGTAATAACAAGGACATGTAATATCTCTCAAATTAGCAATACTTCGTTGACTTTACATTTAAGTTCGTGCCATTATTCAAACTGTGCCGAATCTGTATTGAGTGAAATCAGTTGGAATATGGATGTTCAAGTATCCAGAACAACAAATCCTGATATTTGTGCATTTCATTCATCAATCATAAATTCGAGCTTAAATGCGTCATTTTCGATGTGTAATTCACAAATAACAAGTTCAAATTGCAGTATTACATGTGTTGACAGTAATTCCACATTTTCCATCCCATCAAATAAATTGAAAGGAGACCGTTTAGTAACATTTTATTTGTATACAGCGATTCGTATTATTTACAATATATTCTCAGCCATTGGTTTCACTCTTGTAAATTCAAGTGCGATTGCCCTTACTGAAACAACGGAGGATATGGGAGAATATGGTCGTCAAAGGTTTGTATAAGATACATTTCTTTAAATTTATGCTAAATACATTAACTAATTTTTTAGTAAAAATTTTCTTTAAACTAAATCAGTAGTTTTACTAACCATTTCATAATGTCTGTTACTTGGACATTTAGAAAAATAATAAATTAAGTAGTATGATTTTTTAAAAAATAAATACAAAAAATTGCTACTTCTTATTAAGGAATTTTTGATGTCAGATCACATAAAATATGCTATGAAGACTTAAATTAAAGAGAGTTAGATGTTAAACACACAAAATTTTTTTAAATAATAGTGTAATATCCATCATTTAGCAGTTGGAAAAGGACGGAAATGTCATTTTGTCCTGCAATACACGTATTTGTAAAAGGACGTTTAGTCTCGATGTAAACCACAGTACTGATGTAAAATATACTCAGTGGTAGACGGATCATGAATTAAAATCCTCTTGCCGGATGCCATGGGAGTTTTCCGTAGTTTTTCTCTCCATGTAAAGCAAATGCGGGTTAGTTGCATTGGAAAATTCTCCAAGAAGGCTAGTTTTTCCCAATGCTTTATCTAGGAATTCCCAAGTCTTCTGGGTTAGGTTCAAAATTACAAGACTACAGAGTTGAATATCGATAGTAGTAAACTCAGAATAGCGTCGGATGCTCAACGCCGGTTACAAAATAAAACATATTTATTCTATATCTTTTCATGGCGTTTTGGAAACCAGAAGATATTCTTTCGTTTATAGTTTCTGGCATGAGATGTAAAATCTGTTATTACCATCTCGTAATATATTTCTACATGCCTTTCCTAAGAGAATCAAAATGATATACAAATAAAGCAACACCGAGTTTTGGTATGACAAATACAAATTTTTTTATTTCGTTATATATGTAGTTATTATCATTATTTTTTCTTTTGTAATGTAATGCTAACTTAGCTGAAGGTATCTGCACCAGTTTCCTTCCATTTCAGTGTTTAGAACTAGTTTGAAATCAGGCAATTGAAAGTCTTAAGATTTCCTTTTCTGGTTAAATTTTTGTGTCAATAAGCTCACAATCATTTTAAAGAAGAGATTTGATTTCAGCTAAACCAACGACAACAATGTCAAACTGAATTAAAATGTTATTTTAAAAATATAAGAAGAATTAAAAACGTGTATCTGCTTTGAAGTTAAAAAAACATTTAGTTATAAAAAAACTTTTATTTGAAGCTTATAGCTGTTGTTGGGAAAGGCTGTATAATTATCTTCAATATAAAATTAAACAAAAATGTACATTATACGAATTTCTAACATATTATTAGCATATATATTTACTTCTCATTAGATTTGTTTTCAACTATGCAAAACTAAAATTATTTTAATTTCTTCTGATGATCCCTTTCTCTATGATAGATGATTGATAAAACAAAGATCAACCGCCTTTATCTGATCTTACACTTAAGAGAACAAAACCGAGACACTTTTCATTTGAAGCATTTCTGATTTTTAAAAATGACAACTTTTTCTGGTGGTTTTGTAGTTTACTAAAGAAATTTCTTCAATAGGCTTTTACCAATCAAATATTTTCAAGCAAATTAAAAACTATAATTTTTAGATCACCTTTTATTATCTTACAATAAAATAAACAAATATTAAGTAATATAAAGCTGAAAAAAATTTTAATAAATAAATAAATATCTTTTATTTATTTTTCAGTAAAAAAAAAAGTTTTTTTTATTAATTTTTTTAAAAGTTTACCTTTCATTAATTAATTAGCACATTGTAGTACTATACTTAAAATTTGAATTGAAAGTTTAAAAACAATGGTAGCAAACTAGTTAAAAAAAAAAACCTCACCATTACAGAATTGGGAAAAAAACAAGAAATGAAAAATTTAAAAAGTTATTTTTGTCTGACTAAGTTTCATGCTATTGGCGTCGGTCTGGGAAACATCCCTGAGGATGATCCGAAGACATAATTATTCACAATCTAACTTTTTGTTTTAATTTTAAATATTTTTTCACAAATTCATTCTGATCGTTTGCATTATTTACAGGTTATGGGCCATGATATCAATGTCTATTTTCTCTCCAATTGCTGGAATATTTATAGACTTGTACAGCACAAACGAAGATATCAATTATGCACCAGCATTCTATGCACACAATATTTTATCTCTTCTAACATGCATCGCAGTATGGCGCTTAGATTTTGAAATGGAAGAAGCGCCAAGTGGCTATATTGATACATTCAAAACATTCTGGAAAATAATGAAAAATCCAGCAATATCTTTCTTATTGATTGTTATCTTCTGGTTAGGAACTGTATGGGGATTCCTAGAATCTTTTTTATTTTGGTTTATGATTGAACTGAATAGCCCAACTTATCTCATGGGACTTACAGTTACGGTTGGTTCCCTAGTAGGAGTACCATTCTTATACTATGCTAGATATATAGTGTCAAAAATAGGATATGCAAATATACTATCGATTGCTGGATTTATATATTTAATCCGATGTATTGGATACTCTGTTCTTGTGGATCCATGGTGGATAATGCCTTGTGAAGTTTTAGAAATTTTTACTTACCACCTAATGTGGGTAGCAGCAGCAACTTACGCTGCTCATTTATCTCCTCCAGGTCTTTTAGCTACAATTCAAGGTTTTATAGAAGGAGTTCATTATGGTGTAGGTAAGTATTACTACTGCTTCAAATTGCATATTAAAAAAGAATTCATAAGTTTAAATTTTAAGATTTAAACTCAAAAAATGAATAAATAAATCTATAAATAAAATTTGAGTGAAAATGGGAAGAAAACAAAATTCTCTAATAGTAAATTTTAAACAGCAAAACTATTTATATCAAGAGATATAAATAGTTTTTCATAAAACAATAGCTATTTTTAAAATTTAATTCCCTCTTACTTTTATTTATTTCATTAAATCTTTTTAACTAGAAGTCAAATTAAAATATTACTTTTAATCAGGGAGGCATCCAACTGTCAAATACTTCAAGCTGGTGCTATTTTTTATCTAGTTAGGCATTTGAAGAGCAGCGTTAATTAATAATAAACTATTTTTAAATTTTAGTTCAATCTTTCTTTTATTTATTTATTTCAGAATAATCTTTTTAACCAGAAGTCAATTTAAAATATTACTTTTAATCAGGGAGAGACTTGGAACCATCAAGTACTTCAAGCTGGTGATGTAGATGATTGACCTAGTTAAGCCGTCAAAGAGGAGCGTAAATTAGAAAGATTTTGCCCTCATCCTCTCCGTTTATCTCAGCCATCCACCTAGCACATTTTCGTAGACTTTTTTTTTATAGCTTTTGATTATATTTGTAAAAATACAAAAAATGAAGAAAAACTAAATTTATTCTTTAGACCCAAAATCACTGAAAACAGATAATGTAAAATGAAGCCATCAGTTGATCTTTGTAAGAACTACAAATTCTAACATTAAATTTTACTAACATTAAATATTTGCATATTTAGTTTAAAGAGAGCAATAATAACACACACAAGCTTCAATGAGCAAATATACGAGTTTACTTCATTTACAAATATTATTTTTTCTCATTAAATTTGACAATACAACATTTTCTAGCATATTTTGCATTGTAACGTCCAGCTTGACTTCACGTCGAAATCAAAGCCAAACAGACTCAGGCGACAAATGCCACTGAAGCTTGGCGTCTGATGACGTGTGCTAACCGAAGAATATATAAGAATATTTGTGCTAACCACTCCTCGGTTGCCGCGATGATGATCAGCTACGCTGACTTGTTTTAACATACCACCTCTATAATGGTTCGACGATAGGGTGACCTGAAATATGCTAATTAATTAGTGCATGGGATATTTTTAATTATGAAATCAGACACCAAAACGTACTTTCTCTGAATGAACATACCGTTTATAGATGGATTTGGATTCCTGATTTTAAGAAAATATGGAGAGTAGCCACAATCTGGGAAATATAGTCCCAATAGCTTATTCAGGAGAATAGTCGAAAGTTTTAAAGGCTTAATTTTACTTTTTGCATATTTCACTATATTTCGAACTTTTTAAGCGAATCGAAAAAATTTTGCACACTATTGGAAAACTCATTAATAAATTTTAATCATTATTTATTATTATTTAATTTAATAACAGTCATAAAAATTTTGAATTGTAAGATATACAATTTTTTGCCTCATTTTAAAGAATATAATTTTATAAGGCAAAATACAAAATTTTGACGAAATTCAGTCCAATAGTTCCTGAAAAATCGAATTTTAAAAAATACAGATATTTAACATTAAGTCCTATGCATGAAAATCCGATCATTAGATCAAAAGTTATTCAGGGTGATTCATTTTTTTCCGCACTGTACACTAGTAATATTTTATTTGTAATGGCAAATAAAATATTACTAGTTATATTTTATATTACTAGTAATATAATATATTACTAGTTATATATTATATTACTAGTATAAAATATTACTACTTTCCTCTTATCTAGTATTATAAAATATTACTAGATAAGAGGAAACTGCACAACGTATGACAATATTAATCCTAATAAGTTTCATGGAATGCCATATTTTTTTACTATGAAAATAATAAAAGTTCAAAACCAAAAGTTAGAAAACTATTTTAAAAAATGTACCATTGATAGAATTGTTTGCTCAAAAATGAACTAAAGGGCCCATACTCACTTTAAAATATTGTCTTTTAATTTAAGAAAAAAAGAACATATCGAGATAATATTATTGTATTAAATATTGTTGCCCAGTCTTTCACTTAACTATGGTGTCTTTTATTTAATATCGATATTTTTTTCCAATTTAATTAATGAACATTACATGTGAGACCAACATTTTTCAGGAGTAGGTTCAGGAAGCCTTATTGGTGGTTTTTTAATGAGCAATTGGGGTCCACGTCCAGCATTTCAAGTTATTGGCTCAATATCTGGAATTGTTGCTGTGATATATTCCACTCTTCATTTTCTCTGGCTTAGAAAGAGGAAAGTGCGACCCATCACAAGAAAAGCATCGATCAAAAGCTTTGGTAGTCAAAAGACTGGTAAGTAAAGCTAGTATTATGTCATGCAATTGAAAAAACAACGTAAATGCTTCACGATAAATTTAGAGAAAAGTGTCTTGGCTTGACAATGATTTTTTTTTTTTTTCTATTGGTAATGCTATAAAGCTAAAATCGAATTTCAAAAAAATTTTAAAACAGAATTTACAGTAAAACCTTTTTTTGTGCGGTCCTTTTTTATGCGATTTTGTTTTTGTGCGATTTTATTTTTGTGCGATTTTATTTTTGTGCGATTTTTTTTTGCGATTTTTTTATGCGGTATATGAATCTTAGCGGCGTTATCACCAGTTTAGGTTTACTATCAATGTACATATACATGTTGTGGACGAACTCTGATTACGTGGCCTCCTTGACAACGATGTATCTGGACTTCGCGATGCTCTGTTCATTTATTTTAAACAATCTCCTAACAAGGCAGATAGTCAGTTACGTACATATTGTCGCTCGACGCGAGAACAGTATACGCTTCGTATTCAGAGTTTTATACACGATTCACGTGACTAAGGATTCGTTTTATAGTGAAATTACAGATAAATAAATTAGTTACTTTTGTTTCTATTTATAAGTAGTTTTAATGATTTTTATTTTATTTTTAGACATAAGTACTCCCTTAAAATGAATAATTATAGCCAAAAGAAAGTAAAAAGGCAGACAATTCCACTATTTAATGTATAATTTGAAAACTTCTCCAGGTATATGTACAATGAAGAATTAAATCTTTTTACAATTTCTTTAGGTCTAATTTAATTATTTCATTCAATTGAAAGCATTCTCTCATCCATTTCATAAATCATTGATGTATTTTCTAAGTCCGAGTTTTTTTATGCGGTCCCTATCAACCGCATAAAAAAAGTTTTAGGTGGTATATCGTACAAACTTGTTTATTACATGCAAGAATTAATAAAATTTTCGAATTTTTTTTTTTTGTACGATTTCTTTTATGCGGTCCCTATCCACCGCACAAAAAAAGGTTTTACTGTATTTCTGTTTTTTTCCCCTCCAATAAGTAGCTCATTACACAAAGATGTCAAACACATAAAAATCTCAATTTTGGAAATTTCGTCGCTTATGTTGATTTCATAAATACGCTAGCCTACAATAATGGAAGAGACACTATCAGTTTTTGACATTTTTTTAAAATTTCTCAAGAAATACTAAAAGGATTATTTTGCAACTTTAGAAGTGCTTAGTTCATGCGATTTTTCATACTTAGTAATAAAATTTAAAGCTTTCAGAGGTTTGAGAGATCTACAATAAATTAAGAAAATAAGTATTTTTGAACACCCTATGCCAGCAATAAGCTTGTAATTTATATCGATTACTTTAGTTATTTTTAATAACTGCATAAAGTTTCGTAAACCTAGAGTAAATATTTATGGAGATAAGAGCATTTTTATAAAAAAAATTATTTTTTTCGCCTGAACTTCATAGATATTCAATGGTTGGTCAATACTTTATTTACATCTCACTAGAGCTGCACAATGGGCTATTAGTGCGGGTCTAGTGAGGATGATCCGAAGACATATGCCATCGCACTTTTGATCATTTGCAGAGGGGATGGCTTTCCTGCTTTGGTAGCCCGACGACCTGCGCGTGAAGTCGAGCACTTTACGGTAGAACAATTTACTAAGGACCGATACCGCGCACCCTCGGTCCTTAAGCAGGCTGATCAAAGTGGTCACCCACCCGCTTACTGACCGCAGCCAGTTATGCCTGACTTCGGTGTTCTACTGGGAACCGTCTTTACGATCAAGCCACTGTGAGAGAGATATTCAATGGAATCAAACAAAACTTTTGGAGCAATCTAAAATTAATTGCAAAATTGGCGATTTATAAAATTTCGATAAAAACTGCGCAAGTTGAGTATTTAAGCAAGTTCTTTTATACTGCGCATGCACTGAACAATTTTTTAAAAAGGTTTTTCACAATTTTGTAGTGAATCGTATCTGGCAACTAATTAAAAAAATTCATATGAATATCTTAAAAATTTAAAAAGTTTCAAGCAATTTTCTAAGTAGTTTTTGTATTTTTCAAAAGAAAGCTCCAAACGATCAGGGGGTTTTCACAAATTTTATTTTGCATTATAAGAAAAAATTAATTACAAATAGTACCTTACAATAATCGTCCGGAAACTAATCAAGTAAACTAAGAAAACATGTAAAACTAAACATTTCTAAAGTTACAAAATAATCATTTAAGTATTTCGTGAGAAATTTAAAAAAATGCCAAAATTAGGGATCACAAATTAATTTTTCAGCAGGAAAAAAATCGCTATCAAAATCAAAGGAATATAAATGCCGTCTAAATCTATCGTTGTCACTATCTAATGGAAGAGGGGATTGAAAACATCAAAACATGATTTGATTGCCTAATGATACCTGGAGGTTTCTTATAATCAGATTTCAACTCCTCTTGTTCTTCCAGCAATCAACCGATTCTGATGTTTTCAGTCATGCATTCCTTGGGAGTGATTCATCAGTTTTCGTTAGAGTTCTTTTTTTTATTTTATTTAAACTTTAATATCAATTTATGATTTTTAAGTCTTAACTTTATTTACTTCATATTTGAAAGGATTGTAAAAACAAATATCAATAACTATCATTATGGAACACCTTACACAGAGGGCAAAATTTTTCGATTATCACTTAGACTAGAGTGCCTTAGACAAATGTTTCTCAAACCGTGAGTCGCGACTCGCCAATGGGTCAAGTGTAAATTTATGGTAGGTCCCAAAAACAAGCACAACCTTTGACAGAGTTTAATTTTAACACAGAAAAAGACAGCGGCGTTTCATGTTGCATTTCATAACCATAAATTATTAAAATGTTAAATATATTTTTTCACTTATTTTGACCTAAATAACACAAAATAATGAAAAAAAGCATGAAAAATATGTTTAATAAAAATTCTACGTCAAAGGATTAAAAGTTTGTGAATCCCTAACCTAGACATTATGCAATTATTTCTTAAAAATAATTACATTATTTATAACGCTATATTTAACAAGATTCTTATTATTTACCTAGTTATCGTCTTAATTTTCTTTTCGACATTCATTATAGTATTTTATTTATTGCCCATTTTTTAAAGGGAAAAAAATGTTCGACATAGAAAGTAACATATTTATTGCTACAAAAGATGCCCCACACCTTGAAAAAGTTGAAAGTAGTTTAGTTCCCAGCTTATTAAAACCTTTCGCTTTCAAGATTTATTAATTCGGGTACGTTTTGTAAACCATTACAGCTTTATAATAGTCAGAAATAGATTCGACTTCTCATAGAAACGTGATTAAATCTGTAAGTTTCTAAAAATATCTAACTCTTTTGCTTCTCCAATATTTTATTTATACCCTACTCTACTGTTATACCAGTTATTGCGTACAATGGAAACAGAGTTTTTAATTTTTTCTATTTTTAGGAGTTAAAAAATAACTCTTAGAAAAACGAATGTTTCGATATTCCAATTGCTTTACTATCTAATTTTATCCAAAATGTTTGATGCCGGACTTCTTGGTATCCCCTTCTTACAATTTTAAGAACCCACTTGGCAAGTGTGACATCATTTATGGATGAAAACATTCATACAAGTGAAACATTCTATTTTAAGTGAAAAATTCATGCAAGTGAAAGAAAGATACGACATGGCTTTAATTATTTTTTTTAATTTTCATGTCTTTAAAATATAGCCCTACATAATTATTTGTTCCTCATTTATGTGCAGAAGTTTAACTGAGTGTGAATAATTTCAATTTCATAGTATTAGCTGTAGTAGCCCCCCTCCCCCCAAATGTTAAATTCAGATGTCAGCAGTATTAAAACATAATTTTGTTCCTACTTGCATTACATCACAGTACCTGCTACATGTTAATTTTTAGAAAATTGAATCTTAAATTCCTGTCACTTAAATTCGTAGAAATTTCTTTCTTTTTTTGAAATCTGCATACATCACTGTCATACAATGTTAAAATTAACCTCAAATGGTATTTTATGTTACAGATAGGAAAACTTCAACCCTCTCTTCTCCTGAAGCAAATGGATCTGTGTTACAACAGAGTATCTCAGTCCAGGAAACATCAGCATGAATATAACGGACTTTACAAAATTAAAATTTTTCTTAAATTTTATAACCGATAGTAGATTTATTAGAGACAATGATAAGCATAAACCTTGATACTTGAAAGTAGGGAAATGTTTTTCAAAGTTTTGAAAAGACTGCATGCTTTTGTTTAATTAAATGTAAGTATTTCTGTGAAAGGGGTCTACATTCAATATACGAGGGTTGGAACTTGACCAATGGTAATATAGCTGTAGAGATGCGATGAAACAGATTAACGGAATCTAATAATGTCACTTTATATAGCATATTAGTTACATGCATAGCTTAAATCAAAGCAAATGGGTAATCACACTGACGAGTACAGAGTTTTGTGTTAGTTAGCGATCAAATGTTATGGTATCTCGATGTTCTTGAAACAGGAAAAACGGAATAAAAGTTTTCAATAGGCTGGCGACGAGGGGTGGAGTCTGCCTTTCAAAACAGTGACAACATGGTAGGTAGGTAAAAGTTTTAAGCGAGGAACACCGATAACTGGAAAACTTGAGTCAATTATATCGTTTCAGTGTCAGTAAAAAAGAAATAGATCAATAGAACTGGGAAATGTACTATAACCACACTTTCTGGGCTTGAGTCCTTATGACTGACTTATTCTTAAGATGAAGGTACAACTTATTTACTGCAAAAGTGTTCCAGAAATTCTGTAGGCTTTTAAAAATTCCGTAAGAACTATCAAACGAACAGACGCTGTCAAAGGTATCCTACATCCACATTACAGGCAACGAGATGTACAAAGACAATGCTGGTGTAAAAATTGATATACAACAAAACTGAACATGTATCTGTTTCGTATAAGTTATAAAGAAACAGTTGTCAATAAAATTCAGACCCTAGTAAATAATGATAATATTTTTTTTTAACTGCAGGCACGTAACTTATCGTTCTTCGCTATGGAAGGTGCCAGAAATGTTACTCATTTTGCGATACCTGGTTAGCACCTTGCGACAAAAGTCACAGAGGCAAGCAATATTAGCCGTTCACAGGGTGTGCTGCATTCACATACAACAGAAGACAACACACAGAGAGAATCATTCATGCCCTGAGCAGGATATAAACCTACAGCCATCGGTTTCACAAAAGGCACATTAACCATTCGGCCCACTTCATAATAAATATAGCATAAACAATTTTAATAATAGTGACAAGTTACTTTTTTTTCTCCAATCACACACTAAATTTTGAAACTGAGTAGAAAATATTTTCTGTAGTCATCACATTGTTTTTACAAGACTTGATTTTACTGACATAGTAAGAATTAAAACTGTATTTAAGTCTCAAATTAAAAACCAGAAGTTCCAATTTAAAGCTTAACAAATATCTCAAAATAATATCTTGGATAATAATAAAAAACAAGTTTATGCGGATTACGTGTTACGTTTTTCCTGAATATTGCCCATTACTTACTTACACTCCATTGACGGTCTTTGTTATTTGTGTATAAAATGGACATATTGTAAAGTGTGTTTTTTATGTTACGAAATTATAATTGATTAAAAAAATGAAAAAATTTTACTATACAGTTTAGAAAAATCATTTATTCTGAACTATATGCTTGAAAAGAATGTCAATTTTTTTAAATAATTATTTTTATATTTTAAATGTTAATTTTTATTTCATAGATTTTTTTTTAAAAAAGGTAAAATTTCCAATTTTACTTATTTAATTTAAATGGTTTGGAATCCTATAAAATTGTAGTTTAGTTTTTAATAGAATCAGAAAAAAATTTTATATTTTATAAAGCTTATTAAATTGTCCTTGAATTTGTCAATAAAACAATTTGTATTTTTCGGTTGCACTTTAAAATGCTTTTACAAGAAAATTATAATTTATTGTCTGAATACTAAGACCCTAAAAAGTAATTATAGCAATATCATTATTGGTACTTCAAAAACAAGTAGTTGTTCAATTGTTCTGTTTGGTACAAAATTATTCTAATATAAGTGAAGATTCTTATGCTAGTTAGCAATATACGAAGATAGAATGTATTCCACATGTCTTACTAATTGCAAAAATCATAATTACCTACTGCTTTTTAATGTTGTTGAACTTAATATCTTTCAAGTTCTACAACATTAAAGCAGCATGTAAATAGCAGCGATAAATTTGGTCAAAGAACCATAACTTCAGACGAAGTTAAAAAAACAAAAACCATGGACATCTTATTCCATCTTGTTTTTTTCAAAATTAATTACTATATTAGTTGATTTAACATTGAAGCTTGTTTAAAGCACAAATGCAAGTCCAGAAATGGACATACTATAGTTCCATAAACAAAAATCTTCAGTGTCTAAACTCAAAATGGTGGTAAAGAAATAACATACGCAAAGTGGTTTAACCAATAGGGACAGAGGTTTTCCCATTGATTAAAACACTTTGTACATTTTTGCCTCTTTACTTCCTGACAATTTAGACACAGAAAAAGGCTTTTGTTCAGAAAACTGAAACTATATTATGTCTTTTTCTATACTTTCAATTGAACTTTATTCATGCCTTATTTTGCTTTTGTCTACATAGCACAAAGTATACCATATACGTTTTGGATTAAAATTTGCACTGCCCATTTAAATAAAGTAAATGCTATTGTGTGAGATTTTGAGGGCACTTTTTATATATTTAGGAATTATAATACATTAATTAGGAAGAAAAATTACAATTAAAAATCATAAGTCTTTTTTAATAAAGGTAATTAAAAAAGAATGGACTTCTCAGAAAGAAAAGAAAAAAAAAGATTTTTAAAAATGGCAGTTTACTAAAATAGATTTCAGCTTCAAAATACAGGAATTTTAATAGCAGCTGTGAACACTGAAATGATGTTAAAAATTATTTGCAATTATAGATTGATATATATATTTTTATAGAACATTACAAAAATATTACTTGAAAATGTAGGAGTAACTTTTGTTTTTTAATGATGAGTAATATTTTTATAACCTCTCACTATTCTGTTTGAATTATTCTCCAATGCATTATTCTTTTCATGAATAATTTAACGAGGGGGAAAAAAAAAGAAAAACAAAAAAAAAACAATTTGAACTGCTTAAAAACAACCATGTTTATAATGGTAACATTTTAAATTAAACACACTAAGCAGTTTTAAAAGCATAATAATTTATTTGTGAAATTTTTCAATTTATAATTAATATAATGGTTAAGTTCATAAAGGCAAAGGCTTGAATAAGAGGGGTGCTTTTCATATTTTCAAGAAATTAAAGTTCTACAGATAAAATAAAAAATAAAAAATTTGCCTTGATACACTTCAGTGTCATTGAGGTATGTGGCATATTATAAAATTGTGTGATTATGAATGGGATTTCCCTATTCTTCAAAAATAAAGGTTTGAAAAGTCAAACACAATGTGCAACATAAATCTTGATTTAACACAAAAAAATTTGAATAAAAAAAATTGAAAAAATCAATTAAATGCATTGATTGCCAAAATAATTAACATATTTTTGGCAGAGGGATTAACTAAAAAATGAAATCAAAAGCTTTTTTTTTTTCTAATTAAAAAAACGTGGAAATCTATAAAAATAGCATGAGAAAAATCATAGCTAAGTATATTTTCATCAAACATTTTAAAGAAATCTGTAAGTTGGCATAGTACTATTTAATAGAATATATATGTTGTCACGTTATCAAAGTCAATAAAACGTAAAAGCTGGGAATTTTTTTAAAATTAAAAGTAACAACTAAGTGCATCTTTAATTAATCATTTTACATAATAATATATATACATATTATATATATACATAACCTTTCTTTATTAAAGAATGCTTTCGCTTTAGAGAACTTATTTAAAGGCAGTGAAATTAAAAAAAATTATTTACATCAAATATAAAATTTAATCTGTTGTTTTAGTGAAACTATATCAAAAAGAAACTAACATTTTCAATCATTCAATAAAAAAAATCAATACTTAGATTAAGTCTTCATAAAATAATTAAAAAAGATTAGAAATACATTTAACAAAATAAATTCTAGAAAATAAACACATTTTGATACAAAACAGTTTTTATATTTTAAGATCACAAATAATAAACTTTAGCTTATAATCCAGAATTACATAATAAATTACAAATTCTGATTGAATTAAAAAAATAATAAAGAATGAAAATCTTATATTATCCTAAATAGAAACTAAGCTTAATTTAAATAAAACATTAATCTCAACAATTAGTACTCAAACTTAACACTGATAATTTGTTTTCAAACAAAAGCAATTCTTATGTAGTCATTCAAAATAAAACTTTTATACTGTCAAGATGCAAAATTTAAAAGTATAGGTAATTTGCTTTTCATAATTAACAAAAATATTTTATAGCCTTTTTGTAAGGCATTTAAAAAAATACACTTACAGAAATAATAGTTATCTTTTTGCAAGGAAATAACTACTCAGAGTTACTTGCTCTAACATTTTATAAAAATGTAAAAATAAAGTATAGTAACAAGTTATATATTATCTTTGTAAATACTTAAATATATATTACATACATTTATAATATATTATAAATTCATATCAAATATCATAAAAATTTAATTTATAACTGTAAATGCAATTGTACTTTGTTCCAACTAAACTTGGCAGCATTGTAAAAGACAAGAAATTTAACAGCGCACTTTCAGAAACAGTTCCAGGTTATTTTTAAATTTAAAATATCTAAATGTGCATAAAGTTGTAAATGTACATCAAAAGAATTAAAAAATTTATTTATTAAATTTACAAGCCTTTCTGCAATAAATATATTCATTTTATAAATATGTAAAATGAAACTTAAAGACAAAACATCATTGAAAATTTTTATTTTGGCTGTGAACTGTGTTAAATAGGCACACTACACATTTCCATAAAAATGGCTGAGGGTGAAGTCTGTACATTTTACAGCACTGCAAAATTAAAGAGGAACAAAGTACTATAACAAAAATCTCCACGAAATTTGAAATTTTCTGAAATAAACATTACTATAAATTTAATGGTAAAACAGAAAAATCATTATCAGAATCCAAAATATCTTTTAAAGAAATACCATACAATTCTTTCCAATTATCATTCGATGAATCAATAATGGAATTATTTATGGTTTCTTTTTGTACATCTGTTTTAATACTAACTTTTAAACCATTCTTCCAGGCCCTTAAGATTGTTTGAAACATTAAGATATGATCTCGAGAAACATTTTCAGGACACAATACCAGCAAGGGCCACAAATCAGCACTAATTTTAAAGCATCTTTGGAAACTGTCAAAATGAAGTGGCTTTTCAGGATAGATTTTTTCAAAATTTATTGAAAAAATATTTTGCAGATCACAGTATGTTCTTTGATAAGTTGAAGAAATCCAACGTATTGAGCATATCGATTCAACATACAATGGTAACGAAAGTAATCTTCTTAAACTGAAAATATGAGAGCATGGCAAAAGGAGCAACTGAAAAAAGCTGCAAGAACATGTATTAATTGTAACAATATCTTCAGATGAACAAATGTATTTACCAGAGCCCAACTTTTTAAGGTTTTTCACTTCTAAAGAAAAATTAATTTGTTCAGAAACAAGTTCAACTGCATAGGCAGTTAACACTTTTAAATATTTATAGGTAATAGCTTGTTGGTGGGTTGAAGGTTGAGAAAATATTGCAGTGAAGTTTTTGAATCTTTTCAATCGCATTTTTTCAATGCTAAAACAAAGAGATTTTATGACACTTTCAACAGAATTAAGAGTGCTAATAACAGGTCTAATAACCTTTCTCATCACATTCAAATAAAAATTAAAAGATTTCAAAAATATTTTAGAGTACAGTTGATTATTTAATACCCATGAATCTTTTTTTTGATGCCAAGTTTTCCGAAAATAAGTGCTGACAGCAGGTGGCATGGATTTCAGTTGTTTTAGCAACTCTGAATAATTTGATTCATCATATGAAAAAATCATTTGTTCAAAAATTTTAACAACTTTATTAATATCTTCGTCAGTCATTTTACAATCAAGATTTAAGAGATCTTTTTTCAATGCTTTCATTGAATGAAAAAACGATATAAAAACTAATTTTTCAGGGAAAAGGCCTTTCAAAATTTCATTATTTCTAGCTTTTTTATCGGACATAATAACTCGTATTTTCCGCCAATTCAAGTTATGTTTCTTGAAAACATCACAAAACCATTCTAAACCAGATTCACATGATTTAAATAAACCAGCAGCAATTATTTCACAATGGCCATTGGAATCTGCGCTTAAAATCAGATACAAGTTCAATTCTAAATTTACTATCTCGCAAAGTAAGTCCACACAAATGAATTCTGGATAATATTTGAAAAATTTATTCATGTATTGGTCTTGTAAATAAATATCATCATGCTGTTTACTTACATCAGGCTTAATTTCATATTGGAAATTGTACTTGTCTAATACTTCCACCACTGGCAAAAGATGTGTTGTTTCATTCGTATTAGTTGAAAATTTTGGTTCATCATCTTCAGTGAACTCATCAACTCCATATAAATCATCATACCGCTTTGCAAGAGTTTTTGAAATTCTGAAATAAATTAATATATTCTTATGTAGTAATTACGTTTTCGAAATTTCAACTCTAAAAAAAATTTCAAAAAATAAAAACTGTACACCAAATGCAAAATCAGTTTCCAGAGAATGAATTACAGTATTTAAATGATTTCTCTGCATGCAGATAAGTTTTAATATCAATGTGGGTCAGGCAGGATAGATGATTTAAAGTCTAGTTTTAAAACTAAGATTATGCACCCCTTACCTTAAATTAAAAAAACATAATGCATGGAAAATATCTGCATTAAGTATAATTCTCAGGAAAAGTAGGAATAATTGTCACCTGATATTTATAGTAAAAATTAAAAAAAGATGATAATTAATATAAATGGATAATTAATCTTAAGAAGTTTATTGATTACATTCAAGTTTGTTAAGAATAATCAATTTATAGTTAACTTGTCCACAGATAATGATTAGTCACGTCTGTGAACTGACACTCCTCATTGTTCCCCAAACTCCCAGGCTTACATTTAGTTTAAAGAAAATGGCAAAAAAAGTAAAATACATTTAGATTTGTGAGAGAATAGCTAGAAAAATAAGTGTGTCTAACAAAAATAAGACAAAGAAGAAGTGTTAAAAGAAAAATCATTTTAATCAAAAAAATTAAAATTTCATAATTTTTTATTTTAAATCTAAAAAATATCCAATTAGAAAATAATGTAAAATTATTTGTGACTAGAACAGAGAGGAACATCTATTTCTGGGAAATGGGCCACAAAAACTACAAATTCAGGGAGCCAACATTAATATAATGTTGTAATTAAGAAACATGCATAGAACATTTAGATTGGGTAAATTGATATAAATGAGCTTCAAATGTATACTGAATCTTTGGCTCTAATCCAGATAAAATAATTTAAAGAAATTTCACTACATAGCAATTAGGGTAAATTTATAGGTTTACAAAACACTTAACTTTACATTTATTCTTAAAGGTAACTTTCAGTATTATTTAGAAAACAAATTTTGTTACTACAAAATGTGATGACTGTCACTAAAATTTTAAAATAATATTTTTTGCTAGCTTAGTTGCTCAAATTCATAAATAATTAAATTTCACTGCAAATTTTGAGCCCATTCTATAGTAGAATTTTTATAATGAAATGGTCACATTCTAGTACTTGGTAAAATATAACAGTACCTTCATGTCAGAAAAAAAATTCCGCTACATTCCTTTCATATTTTTCAAATATTTAAGACAGCTCAGCGGACAAGCTAGAAGGCTTTGCGAGTTACCCATGGGTCATAAGGTTGTGCACCCCTGCATTAGAACAAGACATAACCTAATTGATAGTCTTATTAGAAATAATTCATGCAATATAAAAGCGTATTGCAGAATATTGAATGTAATTAGCATTGGGCAAAGTATATTGTCTAATTATTTAGAAATATGTCTATTATTTTAGAATCTATTCTAAAGTCTATTACTTTATGTCTATTTTATCTATAGTCTATTATTTTATCTCTATTAATTGTCTATTATTTTAGAATTTTAGCGACCAGTTTTTACTTAAATTGAAAAGTTTAAACTTTTATTATGCAATTTTTTTTCTGAACTTTTATTTTTTGCTATGCCTTCAGCAATTATTGAAGCAATTCACAGATTCAAGTCCTTTCCCTTTTCTACTTACAAATGCTTCAAGTGTGACAAAAATAAAATTATTTCACTATCTCAATCCACTAAAAAAAAACTATTTTTACAATTTTATTATCAGTTGTGTCTGGCAGTTTGTTAAAGACACAAAGGGTTGAAATTTTGATTGGCAATAAAAGGGTGATAAATATTACTTCCAACATGGTAGACACAAATACCAGTTTAACTTTGAGAATTCTACCTAGTGGGAAATTAGCAAAATTTTGATTGATGAAACTGTATTTGGAGATAAATTCTGACAGCAGTGAGGAAATTATTAAAATTGGTATTGTCATCCAACATATAACTCCAATTGAAATTTGTGAGCTTTTAAATTTCTTTTGGTGACAATATCGCAATGAATTCAGTTTGTAACAATCTTTCAACCACTGAAACTTGATAACAGTATTCTCAAGCTAGTCAGAAAGTAGTTAAAATTTAAATTGCAAGATAATCTTTATAAACTCAAAAGTAAATTAATAAAATCTTAATTTTTTTTTTAAATTTAGGATTTTCAAAAAAAGAAATAAAAGTTTTGATTACCAGATAAAATTCATGATTATAAAAATGCAAAGTAACAACAAAAAAAAAGTAATCAAAAAATGAAAATTTAAAAAAAAAAAAAAATCAAAATGTAACTAAATATTTATAAACTAAACAGTATGACAAAGATAGGAAATTGAAAACACAAATGAAAGCTATAAAAAAATTCATGCTCTGCTATCTGCCACCTCAAAGCATCCCACAAATCCAGAAAAATTTAAAATAAAATACTCTGTCTTGAACCACTTCCTCAACTTTGCTTCCTGAGCTGTCTGGTAAAGAAAAAGCTGGAAAAGTTAATGACATAAAACAATCATAAATATGGTTAGAAAAAATGAGAACTTGTAAAATGACAGGAGAAAAGGAAGGGTACTAAAATAGAAATATTTGACTTTAAAGAAACATATCAAGTTTAGGATAAACTTGTACAAGTTCAGTTTTCTTCAGTTGCTCTTGTTACATTTCAAAAAACAATTAAATTAACACTTTTTATCACAGTAGTACATTTTTTTGTCATTTTAGTATTTTTAACTGAATAAAGGAATTAGACTAGTATTATAAAAAATATTTTAACAAAACAAATAAAATTACTGTATGAATTGATGTTTGAATTCATAAATTTTTGGTATAAAAAATATTTTCTAGACCATTTAACAAAAAAATAAAAATTGTGAAATCTGAAAATTTCTTCTTGTTCAGTTTTCTTTGCACTTTTAACTAAAAAATTGTAAGGAATACATTAATTTAACATGAAGAAAAAAAAGAAGAAAAAACCACTATGTCCTACTTTTTGTGGAATTGCTCAGAAGCACAAAACAGTAAATACATATCCATTTTGGTATTTTGTAGTGCAGCAAGAAGTCAATAGTGTAACTTTGGCCACACGCTTCTGGTAGAACATATCAGAGAAATTGAATAATAGTTGATTAATTGTTGATTCATGTGAGACTAATCACCAAACTAAGAACTTTGGGAATCCAAATCTAGCTTTGAAGAAGCCTGAGAATAATTAAGCTATAGAACTAAGGCACCAATGAAATCTCTGAATGAATCTAGTTAATGACATAACGCTAATAGGTAGATCCCAACTCCAACTGTTACACCAGGTCACTCATACAGGGTATTTCTAGTTTAAATAAATAGAAGTCCGATGGCCAAAAATTTATTTAAAAGATTCTAATAAGAAAATATTGAACTTTAAATTAAATGCCTGTACCCAATGTAATAAGTTATATCTGTGGATAAAAACAAAAATACAATATTCAAAATGGCATAAATAATTCTTTAAAATATTATAAATTCTAATTATAATCAATAAATTCTTCAAAATGGTAGCAATATTACAGCTTGTAAATATCTTCTAAATAAGCCATTTTGTTAGAAGTTAAAGATAAGTTTATACTTTGTTTCAGTAAAATTGCCCTTAGCTTTCAGCAAACTTTACAGCTCACTACAGCTTTACAGCTTAATATGTCACGTCTGTGGAGGTAACCAAGAAAGCCAGCCAGAGCACAGCTAGGGAGTATAAGCGGCCAAGCATAACAAAATTGCAAATAAGTTTCGAGAATAGTTTTTAGTTTCATAATCATAAAAATTTTATTAAATCATTTAAAAATATAAATTAGTGTCCTTATAAATATTTTGAAATATTCCTGTGTCGAAAATAAATTAAAAATTAAAACATTTTGCTGTCACTTTCATTATTTTTTAAAATACATATAAACCTTAAAAAAATAACTTATCAAGAGGCTTATGTTGTAGATTATAAACCTTTCATATTTTTGTTGCCAAAGAACAAAAAGATTCTTCAAAGACATAAAATAATTTATACTTATTAAGTAAAGGATTAAAAAATTTAAAGCAATTAAAAATAATAACACTTCCAATGGAAAAACGTGCTTCGCAACAGTGAATCCAAAAGAAATTGAACAAATGAGACAATGAAAATATGAAAAAAATTGGATAAATATGACAACCAAAGCTGACTTCTTCAGGGAGTTCCAGCTCCGGAAGTCATAAAATATTTATACTTATAGAGAAAAAAAATCATTAAAAAATAATAAAAAAAAAATCTTTCCAAAAGTTTGAAACCTGTAAAGTCTATTAATAAATGAAGGGTATAGTCCCTAAATGGTCATCTAATATAATTTTCCAACTTATATATTTTTTAACATAGTAGCAATGGTAAAAATAGTAAAAAGTGAAAAGACAAAATAAAAATGATAAATAAATTTATGATTAACAAGTGCACAATAGTTAAACCATTGAATAAACTCTGAATGAGTCAAATTTTTCAGGGAAGAAAAAAAAACTACCAAATATCTTGAGTAATACAAATTTAATTAAAAAAATATATGAGTAAGACATTTTGAAAAAAAAGTTTTTAATCACACTTAACACAACTTTATGCTTCATTATTCACCTCAGCTTTAGAACAATAACAATGTGGGTTGAATTTGGTATTAGAACATAGCTATCTTTTGAAAATATTTCCATTTATATTTTTAGATTTCACACATATTTCTTAAGATATTTAATCAATTTCACATTTTATGCAAGTTTACATTATATTTGCAAATGTTTTAAAATTTTTCAAAATAATAGCAACTGAATTCTGCACATAGATATATTTTAAGGGCTTATAATAAAGATATATTTTAAACTTAATTAAATTCAAAAATTAAAATCTATTTTAAGATTCTTTGAGCACAAATTAACACTGCTTACAATTGTAGTTATGGAACAAAATTTTGAATAGCAGTTCAACTCTTAAACATGTGCACGAGGAACCTTTTATTTTTCACCTTTAAGAAATTTATAAATATTCATATGAATAAGAGAGTTATTTTAAGCAGTAGCTGAAAATAAAATTATTGAAATCAAAATACGTACAACATTTAAAAATGTTTGATCAGTTGATATTCTATTATGATTAAAATAAATTTTAAATTATACCACTATAAAGTTTTTTATTTTTTAAAAATATTTTTGCTAAATTAAAAAAATAGCTAAAATTTTTTAAATTTATTACTTTAATATTCTTATATCATTTTCCCTTATTTACAACCAAAACCTATTTTTGTATTTATGCCACCGAGCTGGAAGTTAAACTGTTACTCAGGAAAAACCTGCATTTTCTTGCATACTCAAGGTAACAACAATTACTGTTTAATGAAAGATGGAACAAGATATGGAGAGATTTTCTGTTGAATTAACACTTTACAATTAACACAAAATGTTTGTCAAGAAGTTTTAATAAGCAACTCTGAATATTCTGATATTGTTTTTAGAAAAAGCCATTGATCTTGTATGTAGGGTTGCATACAGGAATTCCCATTGCTACTTTCAAACCCATTGAATTTATTTTATATTCATTAACATTAAAGAATTAAAATAAAATGATTCAAACACATCAAAGGTAACAAAACCTATAAAACTACTGATTAAAGGTAAGCAACTAATCTTACAAAAACCTCAAATCTTATTTTAAAAAAATCATATAAAGATGAAACGTGATAATTTTTTTAAAAAAACATTATTACTAATAACAAATAAAAACAAAGGTTAACTAAAATAACTCATAACTACAAAATTAGCTCTTTCATAAAATAATTTATCTAAAAAAAATATATATATATAATAACAGAATGCCCCACTTCTTCAAACTTTTATTTCAGCACTAATAAAGGTTTTTATTGCAATTAATTTGTAATAAAAATAATGAAACACTAAAATTTCATCAAAATGTTAACAAAAATACCTATCAAAGCCCTTACGCCCACGCCTCTGAACTTTTTTAGGAACTTTAGTGTTCGTCGATTTCGATTTACCAGATGCTTTTTTTTTCATAGGCTGAAATGTTACATCTTTATCGTCTGCTTCGCTAGATGACAAATTAATTGTAGTTTGCAATGAAGTTTCTAATTCTGTCACAGTCTCCATTAAAGAAAGTGAACTGATAATTATCTACAATAATTACGAATTATGAAGCTTACAAATTATAGCCTGCCATTATTTGAAAAATACAATTATTAATTTCATATTTCTTTCGGAAAACAAAAACAAAATACGCGGATAAAAAGCAATACGAATGCCATTGGTCAGCGACTTTTTTACGTCATAATTTATGTTTAAAATTAATAATTGTGTTACAAAGAAATTATTATTATGCAAAATATCTTTCAACCATCAAAAAATAAAACAAAATAATAAGATTACGTACGAACAGCAAGTTCAATCCTTGAAGTTGTTTTGAATTTGCCTTTATCGTTTTCTCATGGGGACGCAGAACCGAAATCTTCGGCTGGTTTAAAAAAAAAATAAGAAGACATTTGTTTTATTAA
This sequence comes from Parasteatoda lunata, assembly GCA_949128135.1. Lineage (NCBI taxonomy): Eukaryota > Metazoa > Arthropoda > Arachnida > Araneae > Theridiidae > Parasteatoda > Parasteatoda lunata. Next base: position 16,938,444 of record OX421980.1, on the reverse strand, counting down.
TAATTAATTGCAGCCTAAAAATCTGCTTAGTGTGTGCTGAAATCAGAATAATTAATTGTTCACAAATCTTATGTTTGATTTAGGCGATAGATTAGTAGTACAATTGAAATTATTTTGTAACTGAGAAAAATTATGTAGATCTAAAACGGGCAGAATTAAATGTTTAGTAACGAGTTAAAGAACTTAAAAACAATTATTTTACATCAGTTGTGAGTTTGGATAAGCGAAAAATTGTATATCTCTAGTAGATATATATTTCAAAATTAATCTGAATTTTTTTTATTGAGATACTTGATTGCTCTGAGCAAACGTAATTATAACAGCTTTTTTCGAATTATGTTCTTATCTGTGTATATTTTTAATATATTACATTTTAATTTCTTTTCTATTTATTTTTAATAATTTAAAAATGTTAACTGTCCTTTAAGATTAAGTTTATATTTTACCTGAACATTATTACTAGGCGTACGTTTTTAGTTACACGAAGTTTAAAATAGATTTTTTAAAAGCTTATTAAATAGTTCTGCTTTTAAATGTTTTAAAAAACTTATTTTATTGAATTGTGTAGAGTCACATATTTTCAATCTATGCCTACAACTAAATTAAGTTCTTTTAATGTTTAAATAAATAAGAATAACGTACATTTGATATAATTCAACTGTGTTTGCCTTGCCAAGAATTCCAATTTGATTCCACAAAGAACAAATTTGCATGTTAATTAAAAGGGAATTCAACATCTGTCTTGTCTTCTCAAAAGATTGCCATCATGGTTTCTTTTAATAAATATTTCATTATTTAATAGTAAAAAATTCAATGTATGATACAAAGAGAACATCAAAGACTTAAAAGTGCTCAGATGGAATATGTTTTGAAAAATGTTTGGAAAAACTATCTTAAACTAAAAGTTATTTCTATATTATTAGGATTCTTATCTGGCAATTCTATTACATATATGATGGATCTTTACGAATAATGACCTCAAAAGTAATTCCATATTTTGCTTCTCTAGAGCTGCCAAAGTTTTTGACATTTAAATTTTTAGTAGAGCTTAATTTTTTTACCTATGCCCTTTCTGTACTTAACATATGCATAATAAAGATTTCTGAATGATTAGAAAATTCAGCTGTATATTTCTGAACAATATAATGCTTATTTGAACAGATTGCAACCATTCTGTGTTCAAACTGGAAAAAAATGTATTATGGTTATATGTATACCAATATTTGAAAATAAAAAAAAAAAATTTTGTTTTCATTATTTCTTGAAATGTTATTATGGATTTAAATTTTTTTATCAATACTGTTTTGTACCATAGACAGTTATTAGTAAGTTTTAATCATAAATATATTTCATTTTTTATTTTTAATTCATAATTTATTTTCTAACATTTTTATTATTTTTACTTAAATTCAATTATCTATAAATTGTCTAGTTTGTTAAAAAATGGAAATCAATGATCTCAAAACAAAAAGGTTAATGCCTATTAAATTAACGTTTCAGATATAGTTTGGTTTTTGAAGGGCAGGGGTCAAATGGACAGAAAAATTAAAAATTTTCAAACTAATATTACTATGTTTATAGAATAACTGCTCTCTTAAGCTCTAAGTTTTTGTTTTTCAGTGTAAATTATCTCTCATTAAACTTGAACTTTCAAACTTCAAATAAATTTTTTGAATTACCTTGTTGATTATATCATTTAACTAAAAATAATGAGCTGAATTTAGTGATCTTTTAAATGAATTGAAGCAATTTAGCAGAAATAAATTTAATATTTATTTTGTTCCACTTGAGTTTAATGAAAAAGGAATTGTATTGTTTATAAATTAATATGAATTCTTCTTTATAATAATTCAAGATTGTTGTTCAAATGTAATTGCTACAATTATAATTTTTTTTTAAATTTACATATTTTTTTTTTTTTTTTTTTGTAAAAGTTTTCTTTTCAAGCTTACTTTTAGAGTGATTTCATAAATTTTAGAGTAATTCAATCAATCTCATAAATCTTTTAAAGTTTTTTTTCCCAAAGTCCAACTGGAGAATGACCTTTCATCATACAGGCATCTGAAGGGCAAATTTGTTGGCTACTCTTTCAGTAGCACCATATTAGTGGGGAGACAATGTTGCTCCCACAGTAAGGACAAATAGTACAGAGAAGGAAAGAACATCCATGCTTTGCCCGAGATTCAAACCCAGAACCTTTCTGATGCAAGGCCAGTTCCCTGACCCCTACACAGGCCGGTCGGCTTGTTTTGAAAGTTAGTCCGTATAAAAGTTTATTGACCTTGACGTAGAACTTTATTTAGCATCAATAATATTAAAAATCATTGGTGGTCTGTTGCCCCAGAACTACTACAATTGTATTAAGAAAGTAAAAATTATATGCTGTAGTTTCTGGCATCAACAACTAAGCTTTCATATTCATGTTTCAAAAAGAGAATACTAACCTCTTTACTTCTCATAAATTACCAAATAACATTTATGGCCATTATAATATAGCATTACTATTATACTTACATCTCTATTAATACTCTACTGCAAGAGTTTATCTTGGTTACTACTTATAAATAATTACCTGACTTCATAAAAACATAGTTACCGTAATTTAATTGCAGTGAAATATTCTTGAAGTAGTAGTTGAGATTATTTGTTTTAGTTTTTATCACTTTAATTTACTTTTCAAACTACAATATTGAACAAAAAAAAATTATTATAATTTTTTTTAAAATTTGTCTTTTTTAGATCTCTTTTGCATCATATAAACAAAACTTGTGATATTCATTCTGTGATATACTTAATAGATGAAAATATCATAAAATATTATTAGTAAGTATCAAGAAGTGTAATATTTTTGTCTACTTTTTTTAATATAGTTTAATTAGAATGATCTCTAATTAAATACTTACAATATCAATAATATAGCTACTTTTCCCAACAAAAAATTAACTTTATTACCTCAATTGAATAAAGTAACAAAATGATATACTGTTTCAGATAGTAATAAACTGTCTTTGTTGCTGGCTTTATAATGGCAAGTCCTGTTACATTTTTACTTTATGATGGTGTTAAATAATATTGAATATGCTGTAAATTATGCCCTGTTGTTGCTATTTAAATCTAGAATTTTTTATTATCATTTCATACTTTTAGATTCAGTCTATCATTGAAAGAAATGTCAACATGAAAAATATTATATACAGTAATTTTTGGTAGTAAGGTCACACCGTTGTGCGTGCCATGCCCATAAAAAACATTTAAAATTTTCAATTATCATCGCATATGCCACTCCGCCATACAGACTGCACTTTCAATTTTAGTCACTATCGAAGAGAAATCAGGCATTTTAAGCACAGAGCAGAAAGAAAACTGAACAAACTTTGGTAGTGGAGCATCACATTTGAAAGTGAACTTAAAGACTTCCTAATGTAAAATGTGTGTGCTGAAAATCCCTCGTGAAACTTTAGAAGCATTAAAGTCTTGGTGTAAAAAAAAAAAAGAAGTTGTAACTGCTAAAAGGCTGCAGTTGAAAGTATTGGAATAGAAGCAAAACACTTTGAGTTGATCATGTGATGCTGGTGACCTCATCAATAAGAATGGCATGAGCTCTTTTCTCCACTAACGTTGTTTGCCCATCCATTCACTCCTGAGAACAAATCTCTTGAAATGTAGATGGAAGAAAAACACAATATGTTAATTTTGTGGCTTTGATGACCTTATCAATGGGAACAGCCAGAATTTATTTTTCTTTTCCTCTTGACAAACAGTCTTCATCCACTCCCAAGAACAATCTTTTGCTGATGTTAGTTTAAATTTCCATTCGAGCTTTGTGTTTTTTTCTCATTGTCTTTTTTTTCTTTTTTTCGCTTCTCATGATTTTTTTTAACCCGGAGCACATTTTTTTTTAATCCCCAGAATAGAACTGATATTTAAATATTCCGAAGTTGTAAATTGGATTTTGTTACACACTCAGATTTGACATCATGCAGTCCATCGTCAATCAAAAGCTTGACTTACCCCCCTTTTTTATTAAAAAATATTAGCTAAAAATGAGAATGTACCATTTTATGATCAAATTGACATTGGTCCGATATTTTCCAAAAATTTTTGTAAACATTTATTTTTGATTAAATCTATAGCGTATCTACCAGAAATTGCTGCGATTAGAATTATTTTTAAAAAGTGCTTTCAGTGCTTATTATTTTTTAAATATTTGAATTGTGACCCAACAGGATTCCTGAAGTTTGCAACAACCTTTTTTATCTTTCAAATATAATAGTACTCTGATTATCTTGTGATTGATCATTCAACACTTTGCCTGTGTCCCTTTCAACACACCTTAAAAGTTTTCTAACACATGTTTTAACATTAATACAGCATATGTTAAACAGCTGCTGTTGTGAGGTTGTCCAAAATCTGGTTTCTAGACTACAACAATTACATAGAAAACAAAATTATATTAATAATACTTCTTTTATCTTATTCTGTTATTATTTTTAATGAACAAATTGGTATTATATCTGCTTGCAAATGAAAAGGAGGATTCTGTCTCTCATTAACTTTGGAAAAGATCTCTTCATTTTAAACTTTCAGAGACAACTCATACGGAAATTTTAGATTTAATTCATTGCTGAATTTTTTCTAAATTACTTACTAATTATTGTTATTTTAATCACAAAATAATTATTTTTTTTGCATATCTTTAATATGGGATATGACAATGAATTAAATAAATGACTTGTAAACTTAGTCCATCAAAAATGAAGTCTCCCTCCATGGACAATTAATATAGTTCAGTAAATATGCAATAGAGGGCAGTATAGGTGAAATCCCTATAAGATAGCTGGTGGGAAAGGTAACCATTCTATTTTCTAGTGTTAACTATCAGTTGTTTTTGTTCTTTTTGGTGTCAGTTTTCGATTGTTGTGTTCAACTGAGGTTTGGCAAAGTTCTCAATATATACTCCGTGGTCATCATAAAGAAGGTAAGAGAAAATTATTTTATACTTGATATATAAATTTTAGATTGCAAAAATAGTATATTTAATAAAAAAGAACTGCGCCATTTTTGTAACTTTAAAATCAAAAATCAGTAAAATTCAAGAACTAGTTTTTGTCTCCTCCGTGGACATTACAAGTCGACAGAGGAGGTGGCACAGTCAATGGAAGTGACAATGTGTTAGATAATCATAATACATTTTTATTAATTGAGAATCTATTTTCTTTTAATTGATTTTTTTAAAAATGGAATTAATGTGTTTATTTGTTTGTATTTTTTAAAGAAAATCAATTAAGTTTAACTTTTTCTTATCGGAGGAGTAAATATTGGCAATTTTTCTAAATAATTTCTGTGATGTTTAACATTTTTTTTCTTTTCAAATTTTAGGAAAAAATGGCAAAACCAAAATATAAAAAAAGAAAGCAGTCAAATGTTAAATTCCAAAAGAGAAGAGAACAGAAAAAAATTTAGCATGAGACATGCTAGACAGAAATTAAAAGAAAATCCTATATTGTTTAAATAAAGTAAAAAAAGAGAGAGAGAGAGAGAGCATTACCACCAAAGAAAAGCCTGTGGAAAAATTAAAAGTGTCCAAGAAATGAATGAATGTGAAAAGAGAAAAAATGGCAGAAAAAAGAAAAGTTTGGAAAGAAAAAGCAAGGAAATGTCGTAAACAAAAAAAAACGTTTGGAAGAACCTGAAGGATAAATCATAGATACAGCTCCGAGCTCATCTTCTCTATTGAATAATAGTAACATAGTCAAAGAAAATAATTATGGAATTTTAAGAGAAAAAAAAGAACAGCAAGAAAAAACCGTTATAAATTAAAAAAGAAGATAGAAGAATTAGAAGAGAAAAACTAAATACTAGACTTGAAAGATATTAAAAAAAATTAAGCGGATTTCAAGCAAGATCCCTCACCTGCCTAAGTGGCGAAAGTGATCAATGTAAACATTACCATTTGGGACTAATTCTGCAAGATAAAATGCCAAAAAATTCTTTTTTAATGATGTATATTCTGAAAATGACAATGAGAAGGAAATTTTAGAGAGTGATGAAGAATTAACCAACAAGTTGAAAAAACCCAAAACCAACGATTATGTTATAGTACAGTTTTTAGGGGGGAAAAAAGCATAAAATACTACATGGGTTTAATTGTATCAGAAAACTTTGGTGAGCATACCATCAAATTTCTGAAAAGATCAGCAGGAAAAAATAAGATTGTGTTTCCAGCTGATGATTTCTGTTGTTGACGTTGATGACATTATTCAAATTCTCAAACTACCTGTTATGGACTCTAGATGTCATTACAGTTTTGGAATGAAAGAAATTAAGTTTTTTAAAAATTTATGTTAATAATCTTTATATTTTCATATTTTCTAACATTTATTAAGAAAAATACCTTTATTTTTTTGTTTGGAAAACATAAATTACTTTCATGTAGATTCTGAATTTTTATTTCAAGAGTCTTTTCATTTAAATTTATTAATGTTCAGTAAGAGTTACTTTACAGTGTATATAAAGAATTTCAGTCCATGGTAAGAATTGCTAACCATAAATATGATGAGAAAAATTGTGTAATAAGACTTGTCTTAGAATATAGAAAAAATCAAATGCGTCATATTGTTTTAAAAGATCTTATTCACAAACTCAGGAAATAGCAATAGCTCTGGATACATCAAAAGGCGCAAGATGACCCGAATTTCTTGTCTTTACATCATAAACTAGCGAGACTAGATTGAACCTTCATATATATGTTATATAGCTTTGAATGGATTAATGTGCTGTTTGGCACAAAGAAAAAATGTAAATTAGTTGTTCCAGGTGGCAATAGTTATTTTTGGCATAAGGTAAGAAAGATCTGAAGAAATGTATTTAGCAGTCATTATGAGGCTTTACCTATGTTTTGGAGCTCTTCTTGATTCTATGACCAAACCAGTTTAAGATTTTTGAGCATCAAAACTCTCAGCCATTTACCTTTTAGAAGTATATTAAATGGGTTAAGGTTGGTTTTCCAGCCAGACGATGCCAGCATAAATAAATCTACATCTATAAAATAATGGCATAGAGATATAAACAGCAGTTATAAAATACCACCCCATAATTGTTTTATGATCTAAATCCATAGAAAACGTTTGTGGTATCATATTAATAGCTGTATATGAGAACGGAAAGCACTACTTATCAATACTGGAATCGAAAAAAGCCTTGAAAAACCACATGGTTTAATATCGATTTAAAAAATGTGAAAAATTGTATATTTCAGTTGATTTTTAAAAAGGATTGTCAAATCAATTATTTAAATTTTGTCTTTACTGATTATGTATTATCATTTATGCCAAAACTTTTGTGGCAGTTGAAACTAGTAAAAATGTGATTATTCATTTTTTTTTTTTGTGCTTAATTTTCTAGGTATTGTTTTCATTTTCAGTTATATCTTTTTCCATCGATTTTTTATGTTTTCAGTAAAATTATTGGGAAAAAAATATGCCCTATTATAGGATTTATAGTAAAATTTTATGTTTGTCTAAATTTTATTTTCTGGCACACTGTACAGTTAAAAAGTGACAATATTAAACTTACAGTATAATTTCTTGCTGAAATGATTTCCTTGTAGGTACTGTGTCATACTGTGTGTTTTGTACTGTATGTATTTGCCAATAACAATTTCTTACTTTTTCAAATTTCCTGTAGTTTTTTTTTAAAACTTTTTCATATTTTATCCATATTCCTAAAAAAACCAATAATTCAGTAATGTGCAAGTCCTGTGATGCCCGATTATTGAGGCTTTATTTACATAAAATATTTTGCATTCACTTTTTTATGCACTTTTTTTTTTGTTTACACAACTTAACAGTGTTCCCAATATTCTTGCCAAAATAAGCACCTTCTTGCTGGCATGCAATGGAGGATCGTTCCTGAGACAACCTGAAAAGATCATCCAAATGCTTATCCCGTAGCGAAGCATGTTTTTGTTAAAATTATATTTTATTCTGCGTTGCAAACCATCTTTCCTGTACAATTGCACTTATTGACACTGGTGAGAGATGACATTCAATGTCCTGAATTTATGATATATGAAGGGTTTTTATTTATCCCTTTCTACATTAATCACTGATATTTTTATAAAAGTATTGTCTTCACAGATTTAGGTGAATAATTTGGATTTTAGGGGGAGGGGGAATTAAGAATAAATAATTAGGATTTAGGAAAGAATTTTATGTCTTAAACTAGTAAAAAACAATAAAAATTTTTTAAAGAATTACTAGGAGTATTTTTACTCTCTGTAAAATTTTTTTAGGAGTGAAACTCATGTGTCAAATCTAATGTGTCAAATGAGTGATGTGTCTAGCTGCATATTGACAAACTTTATTTGAAAGATTTACCATTTTATTTGTTGAAAATTTTAATTGTATCTTTTTAATTCTAGAATTTATTGAAAAGTGCATTTTGTTTTCATACTGTTTGCGCTTGTTTAATGAGAGAAAAAATTGCGGAAGTTATGGTTTACTTAAGCTCCTGATATAATGGATACTGTATAAACTTTTGTTTGATATTATCTATACTTTAGATTATGCAGAAGTTGCGTTACCTTCACACCTTTCACAAGAAATGGATGGCTACATATGCTGGTGCTAAAAAAATTGATCCTAGATTTAAAAATCCTTGTATAGAATTACAACAGTTTATTGAAACTCCTTTATTTAAAGAAAATGAAACTCCTTTCAACCCAAGTATTCAAGATATGAAAATCGCACAGAAACTTTTTATGCCAGAAAAAGGACATGAAATCAAGCATTTCGCTTCTACATCTCAAATTGAAACATTCCCTCAGCCTAATTTACCTGAGGTAGGTTTTCTATGTTATGAATTATTTAGTACAGCTCTTTCAAAAGTTTTATTTTGTGTTTTTATTTGTTTTTTGCTATATTAGTCCAGAAAAAATGCGACACCTCCCACCGCTTTATTGCTTTCAAAAATCTAAACAAAATTAAACACTCAATTGTGTCAAGATTAGGTTTCAAGTGGGGTTAGTATTTTGGCCAGATAAAACCTATTTCTTACTAAGCATTTATAAAAACTAGAAGAAAAACCCCAGAAGAAACTGGATAAAATGGGAAAAACTAAACATGATCATACCATTTTTTCAAAACAAGTATTATAAAAATATCTTAAATTTAAACAAATTAAAGTTATTGTAGTATCAGAAAGTTGCTGTATATTTCCAAATGTACGTTGAGAATTTTTAAATTTTTTTCTAAAATTTAAGTGGGGGTCTACTTTTAAATTGCATCCACTTCCTGGAAAACTCCGGAAATACTTCTCCTTTTATCGCACATTAGCAATAATCAGTAAATATTATGAAACGTACATATAAAACATAAAAATTCATTGAATAATAGTTGAAAACCGAATGCTTAAATTAAACAATTAAAATAGAAACATATAAAAAGGACAATTGAAAAGAAATACTAATATTTTTTAGTCTTCTAGTTTACCTATGTTTAGGTGAATGACAATACAAGAACAAACAAAATAAAACACCTGTATAAATCAGATTTTCCATGAAGTTTAGTATTCACAGAGATGTGATTCTTCCACGGATTTCCGCTTTTTTTTTTTTTTTTCCAGATTTTTCCCCTAATTTCCACTGAAATTTTTTTTTGCACAAGTTCAAATATTTTATGAGGAATTTAATTTTCCGCGGAGCGAAAGTATTGAAATCCTCATTCATCCCTCTAAAGTTTCTCTAAATATCTGGATGAAACTGGTTGACCTTTGTACAAGGATGAGATTTCTTCGCTTTTGTCTCTTGAATTGCAGCCTTTTTATCAATAACTCTGATTCTCTAAAAGTTTCGTTTTTTTTTTTTTAAATAAATATCCCGCTTTTTTTAAAAAATTCAGTCGTTTTTAAAAAATTCAGTCGTGAATAAATAATTATATTTATTTACGATTTTCAAAAATAAACAGAAAATTCTACTACCTAGCTGCTAACCTTTCCGCATTTTTACTTTATTAACTATTTTCTCTGATTTTACTCGCAGAAAATAAGATTTTCCATATTTTTATCCTGTTTTCTGGCGTGAAAGCAAACGTAACAATAGAGGTGCATGTACAGTGAAGATATTTATTTGCTCATTCAATTAATCTTGTAAACTTTTATTTATTGTGTCTAAACAAAAACAATACAAACAAGCCTTTTAGAAATCCAAAGTCCAGACTCTTCAAATATCTCGATTCTTATTCACGCGATTTTAATATCAATTATCGATTTTTGTATTTACCTGATTTAAAAGTTGCGTATTGCGATTCTCATTTACGCTATTTAAATATCGTACACTATTCTTATTTACGAGATTCAAAAATCCAATATCGCGTTTCGTATTTATGCATTTTTAAAATCGCGATTTTATTATCAAACATCGGTTTTCGTATTTACCTGATTTAAAAGATGAGCGTTGCGATTATTATTCAGGCTATTTAAATATCGTACATTGCAATTCTTATTTACGAGATTTAAAAATCCAATATCACGATTTGAATTTATGCGCTTTTGAAACCCTATGTAGCGATTCGTTTTCACGCGAGTTTAAAATCCAATGTCGGGATTCATTTTTGCGGTTGTAATATCAAACATCAATTTTCGTATTTATATGTGCTTTAAAAATTAGACATTGTATTTGCGAAATTTAAAAATTATGCAACGTGATTCGTATTTACTTGATCTAAAAATTACCCATCATGATTTGCATTTTCGCATTTTTTAAATTCAATATTCAGTTTTATATTCACGTGATTTAAAAGCCTCATATCGGGATTCATATTCTTTCAATTTAAAATCATGCATGTGATTCATATTCATATATTCATACAATTTTGAAATTAATTATCGGGATTTATAATCACGTGGTGTACAAGTTTTAAAATCACAATTTTTTTGTCACATTTTTGGATATATATATATATAACATTTTTGGATTTCCTTTTTTTTAATTTCTGACTACTCTCATCTCTGTATTCAGTGATTGGAGTGTCTGGATGTAATGCTTCATCCTCACTTGGTATGTCTTCTTCTTTTTCACTCTTGTCTTCATAGACAAAGTGATCTTCACTCCTATCCATATTGTTGCTGATACAACATTTTTTGAAATATATAATTACCAAGTCAGAATCCGTGCTTCTTTTACCCACTTTGTAACTGTTGTTAGATCTACTTTCCTTAAATTTCCACTTTTTGTACAGCTTTGCTTTTTGTAGCTATCCACTTCATCCATTTAGATCTTTGCCAATCCTTTGGCAGCTTGTTTTGTGGATTTGTTAGGGGTTTGTTTAGTGGAAACATCAATTAGTGGAAATAGAGATGTTATATATATATATATATATATATATATATATCTGTCATCTTGAACCAATCCAGAAGACAAGGAAACTCCTTGATCAGTACCCCCAGAGGTTGATTGGGATTGATTTGTTTTGGGAACATGGAGGATTTTGTGACTCAAAAGATTTAACGTGCATCAGTCACCATTTTACTACACCAGGAGTTTTAGACCGACAAGGATCAAACCTATGAACTCTAGGACCTGAGCCCAGTGCCCTCAGCCATCTTTAATTTCAATTCGCTACTCTTATCCTTCATTTTATCAGTTTTATGAGCTAAGAATGAGCGATTTTTGTTTGGTCCCATGTTCTTTCTAGTCGCTCTAAGGTGCCATCCTCATCTATCCAACTTTATCGACCTTTACGTACTACAACTCTACTTAGAAATTTTATGAAAAGGAGAGATGATCATTAAGTGATAATGAGGTCAAATAAAAAAAAGAGAGAGAAAGTTTTGGGATTGCATTTTATGGTGGTGTGATCTGTGCTTGTTTGCAGTTTTTTTTTTTTTTTTTTAAATTAAACTCATCACAATTTCAAATCATATTTCGGCTATATAGTTAGCTTTAATTTTTATGAGTCTTTTTCCATCTAGACTTCATATTTATATATATTATTACTCCCTCCGCTCAACTAGGGTTAAAATTTTCCTGCTAAAACCATGCAAAAAACCTGGTAAATACTATGGACCCATGTTTATTTATTTTCAGACATAATGGTTTATTATTTATGACTGATTAGAATATGTATTATTTCCATATTACAGCAAATATTTATAATATGATATACATATATATTTACACTACCTTACAATAATGGAAGAGAGGCTTTGAGTTTTTTAAATTTTTTAAAATTTCTCAAGAAATACTTAAAGTATTAATTTATTGCATGCAATTCATACTTATCAATAAGATTCAGGGTTCATTCTAGACTAAAAAAAGAGCAAGGTACTAAAAATTGAAAAGGGCACTATTACTTTAAAAAAAAGGGCAGCAAGTTTAAAAAAGGGCATTGTATTTTATAAAAAGGGCTGATACCTTAGCCTTCTTTGCATAATTTAAATAAATAATTATGTATGAGTTTACTTTTATCACTAATCACTATTATTATTAAATGCATAACTACAATTTTCTGAGAAACAAAGACTACAGTTTGAATTGAAAAATTATTTTAAAATGATCAAGCAAGGTTTTTTTCCTATATCTCAATATTTATTAGTTCACTAAAAATATATTTAAAATTTTACACATACTTTTGAAAGACCTGGGGAAACAATTGAAATTTTTCAAATATGTCTTTCTTTATCGAGTTGATGATTAGAATAACTATTTTCAGATAAAAATTAATATTTATCTTAAAAATAAACTGCGTTTTTAAGTTTAACTGTTGAAAATGAAGTTCTGAAGTATATACTAAAAATACAATATTTACAAAAAAAATTGCAAAATAAAATTTATGCCTCCAGTCATTTTAAATAAAACATACTGGAATTTTTATACTTGAATTCAGTAGCAGCAATAATATCAAACTTAAAGTCTTAAACTTCACATTAATCTTTAACTTACACAATATATCAGATCTGATAGTTGCAATGAATCAATGAAAGGGTAAATAAGACTAAAGAAATTTACAGAGCAACAATAAAAAATAAATAAATAAATAAACTTTTTCACAGTTACGAAGTTGTTTACAAAAATAATACAAATAAATAATCTGTGTGAAATCAAAATTAAATCCTAATTAATGTAAGAACATTTTTGAACACAAAGACGCAATAAACAGTTAAAATATCTATTACATTAGCATCGATTAAAATATTAATTGTCGGAAAACAAAATTATAATTAAGTATTACAATGAAAATAAATAATGAAAAAAAAAATTAAAAAGGCATATTTTTAACACCAAATATCAAACCACCCTAAAAAGAAACTAACAAATCAAAGAACAAGCAAAGAAATAAATAAAGGATAAAATCGCAGTATTTTAATCTTTGCTAAAAAATATAATAAATTATCCTAAAATATGAGACAAAGCTGCAAGGTTACTTGATAAGAATTAATGCTTTAAGTAATTCAACTTCATATAGTTTCAACATCTGCATATTTAAGAATAAGATTGTAGAAAAGATTAACAAAAAAAAAAAAAAAAATACATTTAACCTTTCATCATTTTAGATCTTAACATAGTTACTCATTTTGTGTAAACATTATTTATTAAAAGTTTTTAAGAATTAAATTTATTGCCACAAATATAATACAAGATTAGATGATGAGAAAAAAAAAAAGAATAATAAATCGAATAAGCAATTACATGTTTTTAATGCTATATGTTATTGTTTTACCTCTCTTTAGTACTGTATTCTCCTCCATGCATTACATTAAAACTAAACAAGTTAATAACTAACGGAACATTGCAAAAACATAATAAGTTTTTGCGAGATGCAAGGAAAAAATGAAGTAATGTGCAATGGCTTTTGACTTCACTGATAACACTGAATGTTGATCTCAGTTAGCCATAAGGTCATAAGATGAAGTCTGTTAGCTATAAGATGAAAAATAGGCAGCATTATAGATTGTGATCAACAAAAGTAAAGATGCAATCTTTTGAAATAAGCAGCATTAATTCCAAAAATAGCAGAGGTATTTTTCTTTTAGGAATTAAGACAACATAGCTGTTGGTTGCCTACATATGTTTACAAAACAAACATTTTGGATTAAGATTGTAAGAACAAAAAAAAATTGTTTTTTACTTTTCTATATTGACACCAGGAATTAAAAAAAAAATTATTTTATTTATATCTTTTCTGAGTAATATTGCTCACTTAAACATGAAAAAAAATTTTTGCAATAGCAGCAGAAGGTTAATAATTTTGTTATGAAGACTTTTTTTAATTTGTTAGGAAGATACAGTTTTTTTACATTTAATATTAGAAAATTTATTTAATGTTAGCAGTGCATTTAATATTGTTATATTGAGTGTTATAGGAGTCATAAAAATAGTCTATAACAGAAAAAAATCAAGAAAAATAAGACAAATCAGGGCAAAATATTTTTTTAATGAAATTTTTGACCCTAGCAAAAATTTGTAGAATATTGGTTCTTAAAATTATCATATAATGTTCTACAATATTTAGTTTGACACTATTTTAACAATTTTTCAAATTCTTATTTCAATACTGCCATAATGAATGCTTTTAAGATCTTTTCAACTGAAAAATTGTTGATGGTAACCATGGGAAAAGCAGGTTTTTTCCAAGATGCTTTAATATTTTGTAGTGTAGATAGATAGTTTCATTAAATTCTTTGAAATATTAAATTAATCAGTTATGAAAAACTTCCGCAAAAAAAATGGAAATCCGCTTCTTGCTCACAATTTTTAAAATTTCCAACAATGTTCCAAAAATGTAGTCTTTTGGGAGGGGGTCCAATTATTACAGACCTCTTCCGCATAATGATAGCCACATGTGGAACAATTTTTTTTCCCTGCAGTAGCCTCCTGAGAAAGAATGGTCCTCAAGAGAAAATGGATGGAGCTTCGGCAGGTTCGCCGCTCTCTTTACAAACGCAATTTCTTCTGTAGCGCAGAAAGAATGAGGTTCTTGGTTGTTAAGTTTTAAGCAGTTTCGGCCATCAATATTTGATCTGAGGTTTTCCTCCATGGTGCGACGTAAATTTGCGTAGCGGTGCATTATAGTTCTCTTGACTTCGCTAGTTCTTATTTTTAACTTTTCCCGTGTTTGTCCATGCACTTATTTGTTTTCCGTGTACTTGTGTTCTTTTCACATAGTGTAATGTAAGATGAATGTATTTTAATAATGGAAGTCAATTTGATAGATTAACACAAAGTGCTTACAATTGATTCTGCTGAAAAAAAATAAATTCAAGTTTGATGGGTTAAATAAAATAAAGTGACTGAAATTGTTAGAAACAATCTATCAGAAGATATTGAGGTGAAAGTTAGCTACTGTTTTAATTTAAAATGATTGACTGGTAATTAATTTAAAATGATGATTATTAAGCGTTATATATCATTTAAGAAAAGATTATATTTCACTGTCTAAATTTTTCTGCCACTTTTAATATAAAATAAAAATCTCTCAGCAGAGTTAGATGTTGTATTTTTATATATCTTATTGATATCACAGTATTACATAGAATGCTCCCTCCCACCTCCCTGTGTCTGTGTTGTAAAAGTTCAGCTTTTTATTTTTGTCCACTTTAATGCCTGATAAATTTTTATATTGAAAACTTTTAAATTTTCTATTATTGGTATTGAAACCTGTAAAAAATCAGAATTGAAAACAAACTCATTATAGATACCTTGAAATTATTCTGATTTCTGTCCATATATAAAAATATATTTTCTTATTTCTGTTCCTAAATAAAAACATAAATACAATGACATATATTTATTGAGTAAAAGCTACATTTTGTTGTTAGAACACACATTTTTCAAATAAATTGTCTTATTGTGCAAATTTAAAATTATAGGTGACTTTTATTGGAAGAAGTAATGTTGGTAAATCATCATTGCTACGAGCTTTGTTTGTTAGAGTTCCAGGCCTAGTGTTAAGAACTACTAAAAAACCAGTGAGACTTTTTTTTAATATGTTAATTTGATTATAATTATACTCTTCAAAATTGTGTTGTATAAAATGTCCAAACTTTCAAAGATAGCAAAGTCTTAAAGCAACCACAGTCTATTTGACTTATCTGAAACTTTTCATTTACTAGTAAAAACTTCTATTACATTTTTAAATGTGTATCTATATTAATAATTTTTTTTTTTTAGTTTTTATCATGTTTTATGGCATATCTTTCCTATTAAAAATTCAAATTTCTGTTGTAAAATTCTTTTATTAATGTAGTATACCTAATTAAAACCGTATTAAAATTTTTTTATACAGTTTTAATTAACTAGATTACAATTCTATATCCTAGTAAAGCAGTTAACTTTTTGTTATATGTGTATGAAGGCAAGCAATGTGAAAAGAGCACAAATAATGTTACATAAAGAGTTCAGCTTTATACATAATTTCATATTGTGAAAAAATGTAAACAATAGGCTCTTTTTACCACTAGGGGTCCAACTCTCAGTTATTATGCTACTTAAATGAGCATCTCTTTATTCATAATGTGTGTAACACAAATATTCTAGTTTTAGCTTAAATGTGTAATTCATGCAAACTGTTTTTCATACTATTTATCTCTCTCTCACTGAATATTTATTCCATTATTAAATTTTATGTAGCTAGATTTATCTTTTTTCTTTGAAAAAATTTTATTCTCACTGTTAGCTTACTGATACTTCTTTTCAACATAACTTTTTTTATTTTCAGGTAAAAAAACATTTTATGATATAATTAATCAATCTCAAAATAGCACTGTTCAGTTTTATTTTGTCAATTAGTCTTTAATTCAATTTATATAAAATCTTTAATTTTATTTATTTGTTTCAAATTTTAACTGCTTAAAGTTGGTTTTTTTTTTTTACTCCCTTAAAAAAATTAATGCAATGTCAAGATTTTCTCTTATCAGGTTATGAAAAAAATTTCAATATTTAGGCAAGTTATTAAAGTTTCAATATTAGGCTTTATTTTAAGTTTTCATCTAACTACAATAAATTAAATATAATTTTTATTTAAACTATGAAATTAAGAGATTACAATTTCTTCTCTAGTTTTTTTTATCTTTATAAATGCTTGTCAATATATATTAGGGCTACTAATTTGTTATGCATCTGTGCCTGTTTTTTCATGTTTTTTTTCCAGCTACATTACCAGTAATATCTACTAATGTAGGAATTGGATTGTATTTTTGCTTGCAGATAAGTGTGATAATTAGGAGAGTGGGATGAGCAAAGTTTTTGACTTTATACTTTCAATGTTTTTGTTGATGGGCATAAATTTCTTCAGAATTCACCAAGTTTTTTTTTTTTTAAAGTTTGGAACTGCCTCTTTTTTAAAAATTTTTATTAGTGGTTAGTTTTCATATTAAGTTTGAAGAGATTCGTATGCACAAAATCTTCATCTGTTTTTATTTCAAGTCTGATTGCTCACTATGAATTTGCCCAAAAATCTACTCTACTGATTTTTTTTTTTTTTAAGGTTAAAGAATTATCCTTTTTTTTTTCAATCTATCTACTTACATCATATCTTTCCATCTTCAGGCTTCTATCATAGCTTTCCATCTCACTTTATTTGTAGCCAGATATTTTGTCTCTGCGGCCTTTTTTTTCCTATTGTTTTCAAATCATTAACAATCGTTCTTTGCCAAGAATTTTTAGGTCTTTGTTTGTCTATTGCCCTGAGGGTTCGAATCAAAAAATTGTGTCACTTTAAATTTTTCAGGTTTATGTAGAACCAATCCATTTCCTCTTATATTTTTTAAATTCAATTCAATTGGTTAAATTTTTATTTATAAATTTTTTTTTGTTAGATTTCAATCATCTAAAATGCCCAGATAAATTAAGAATGCTTAAATAACTTTTGAAGTGATGCACAGAATCTTGGCACTTCAACTGAATGTGAGATAATAATTTTTAGTTAAAAGCATTTTGTTTTGTTCTGAATAGAGCTGGGAATATTGACTTTGCTGCATTATGTATAAAAGTATTTGTTGTATGTGAAAAGATAATAGGACTGTGTGGTCAATTTTTTTTTGCTCTGCATTTACTGAAACAATGAATAATTTTTAACTATTATGATGAAAAGAAATTCGGTGCATGTTTTGTAAGTGAGTCACTTCAATGTGTTTATTATTGTTTATATATATATATATACATATATATATGTTTAGCATCATTAACTAACAGTTTTGTGTTTATGTTTTTGTCTTGCTTATACACATACTGTACTTTAATTATTTTTACTAAATTCTAGAAACAGCATCGTTAGAAAAATAATTTGTTTCCTAATCACCAATTTTTTATAAGTTTCACTACAGTAATTGTAAAAAATTCAATGGCATATGAATTATTATTATTTTTGTGTGTGTATGTACCTTTAGATCACCACAAGAAGTTAATCTTGAAATGTATGCATAATCTAGCATTAGCTACACGAAGGAAAAAGTACTGCTTGCTTGAGTGGGGCTGTTATTGGAACTGGATTCTGTAAAATTTTGATAATATAAGATTAAAATTAGTAAAATAAAAATCACTATTATGATAGCTTCTTTCAAAATATAATTACACACTAGCTGCCTATTAGTTTCACAAAGGATCTCATTTTTTAAATAATCAATGCAAACTAGTGTAATAACCAAAACAAAATTTAAAAAATGGTATTAGGTTTTCAAATTTTTAATAGTTCTGTTCCTGTAAGACCACCTTGTTTATGGACCCCTTAATTGAACATTTGATTTAGTTATTGGAGTTTAATTTTTGCAACCTAATTCCTTTAAACTCTTTACAGCATAAATCCATCTATATATATATATATATACCCAGAAGCAGAAAGTGCCAAAAACTATGACGTACGTCGCAGAGCAAACGAAGTCCTGCAGAACAATTTGTATCTTGAATAAGTAACAGCGTTTTCCAGTGAACCACCCTCCCCCGCCCACCTGCCTCCAGTTGTCTTGCAGAACAGTCCCCAAACCTAATCTCATTCATTCTTCTGTAGACCATAATGACCTGAAAGTTTAAAAGCTTCCCCTCATAATCTTGCAGAACATTTCTTCCCACCTCATTCATCACACACTCAAAAATTTTTTTGCACAAGTTAAAATATTTTATGAGGAATTTTTATTTTCCGTGGAGCGAAAGTATTAAAGTCCTCATTCCTCCCTCTGAAGTTTCCTAAAAAATCATTTCCTTGGGATAAAACTGGCTGACATTTTTTCTGGGGAGATTTTTTCGCTTTTGTCTCTCAAATTTCAGCCTTTTTATCTAAAACTCCGATTCTCTAAAAGTTTCGTATTTTTTTTATAAATATCCTGTTTTTTTTTTTTTTTTTTGTTTTGTTTTTTTTAAATTCAATCGTTGCAATAAAATAATTATATTTTTTTACGATTTTCAAAGATTAACAAAAAGCTCAAACTTCGTCCTAGCTACTAACCCTTCTGCATTTTTACTTATTTTAGCTATTTTCTCCGCTTTTACGCAAAGAAAATAAGATTTTCTGTATTTTTATCCGTCTACCGGATACCTCGTATTTTCGTAATTCAGACGTCGCTGCTTCCTGTTTTCTAGTGTGAAAGCAATCGGGAAAAAAAAATAAAGGTGGATTTGCGGTGAAATATTTACTTGTTCATTCAATTAATCTTGTAAATTTTTATTTCTTATATCTAAACAAAAAAAAATACTAACAAGCCTTTTAGAAATCCCAAGTCCAGACTCTCAAATATCTCAATTCTTATTTACGCTATTTAAACATCATATGTTATCATTCTTATTTACGAAATTTAAAAATCCAATATCGTAATTTGTATTTATGCGCTTTTAAAACCCTATGTAGCGATTCGTATTTGCGAGTGCTTAAAATCCAATGTCGTGTTTCGTTTCTGCGGTTGTAATATCAAACATTGGGATTCGTATTTATATGATCTAAAAATTAAGCATCATGATTTGTATTTTCGCATTTTTTAAATTCGATATAGTTTCCTATTCTCGTGATTTAAAAGCCTCATATCGGGATTAATATTTTCTCAATTTAAAATCATGCATTTGATTTATATTCATATATTCATAAAATTTTAAAATTAATCTTCAAGATTTATAATCACATGGTTTACAAGTTTAAAAATCGCACTTTTTTTGTCAAAGTTTTAGATATATATATATATAGACACAAATAAAATAATTATGATAAATATATTCACTTATTCTTGGATTTCCTCTTTTTTACTTTCTGACTACTCTCATTCCTGAAGGAATGGCAACTTATATTTTCGTATTTTTATGTATCATCTTTTTGAATATTTGCATTTTTAAAATGTATATGGAAATTTACAATTATAAAAAAAAGAAAACTTACAATTTTAAAGGTAAGATCTGAAAGTTGTATGTAGAAAGAATAGTATTTATTGATAAAGGACTGTCATTAAGAAACATAAACATAACTTTAAACTGAGAAAAACCGTTAAGTCATTAGAACTGTTAAAAATGAAAATCAAACTTTTAAAATTTGCTGGTAGCACTTATACTGATTTATTTTCTGGAATATTTTAATTGTGTTAAAATTTTTACTATGTGTAGAAATGTGTATTTTTTATAATTCATATTACTTTTATATATTGTTAATATTGCAAATTTTATTCTTTTTATTTTAATTGTTCTTCTTCCATAGGGAAGATTTTGCAAATAGATGAAAATTTAAAAAAAAATTTTTTTGGATGGTAATTAAAATTTTTGGGAAGGGAAAATTTAACATAAAAAGCTTCAACTAATCTTTTTTATGTAATTCTTTTTCTGTAATTCTTTTTCTGTAAATCTTTTTCTTAATTTTTTATTCAAAACTAAACGTTCTTTCTCACACTTTAAAATTCATATCCTGTCTTTTAACCTGTTTTTAGTTCAAGTATGCTTTAATTAACATTTTGACATTTTTCCCTTTTCTAACTCCTCAGAAAGATATGCTAAATTTCCCTAGCCCTATTTAATAAACCAATTACAATTACTGAGATTTCCCTTGTTCCCTGAAACGAGACATATTACAAATTTACTTTGTAAGATTTTCCCTAACTTTTATTGAGGAGCACAGCAATTTTGTGTCGCTTAGATATTTGTTTTCTCATTCTAATGAGTTATTAAAATTAATTTGCTCTTGTTTAAAATCCTGTGCCTGTTTGTCCTACTGGCACGACTGATATTAATGATATATACTATTCATAATAGATCTTTATTTGTTAAATTTTGTATATATTTAATAAATTAAATATTGAAGATTCATATTTCTGTGTTGAGAAAATTTTACACATTTCTTTTTTTTTTTTTTTTTTTTTTCCTTAATTAAAAAATATTCCTAGTATTATTTTGTTTTGTTTTTATATCCTATTTTTTATTGCATGCTTATTTATTGACTACTTAATAAAGCAATAAAGTTTAACACTTAATAAATAATTAGAAAATGCAAGAATTTTTTTTTTAATGTTTCAAAGTAAAGTAAATTGAACTTCTCAATAAAATTGAAAGTTATATTAGGTCTTCACAAGTTTAAATATACCATATACCTGAAAAATATTTAAGATTGAAATAAAAAGCTAATATCTGGAACATTCACAAGCCATAGAGGCAGATTATAGTAGGAAATACTATGTTCTTCATAAAATACATTATCACATGCTTAATAGTTATTTTTAATTTGTCTTTTTTTTTTTATTTACTGATAATGGGCTTAAATGAATAAATAATTCCATCCAGCTAGTTTGGACTTGTTAATATTAAGATTTCTGTGCATATTTTCTAAATTAAACTGACTTTTGAAGTAATAATTTGAAATTTTTTTCCTTATCTTCATTAAATTTTAGTGTTTATAAGTTTGAGGGGGAAAAACTAACGCTTTAACATTTTAAGTTTTTCTCATTGGAATATTGCTTACATACGGAATTTTAATATCTTTCATAAAAATTCTAAAATGTGTATACTTCTAACGTTGTGTTAATACCTATGCTCCCAGCTGACATTTAATGCTGATTTCCCAAACTACATAAAATAGTAACTTAAAGATAAAAAACTAAAGACAAGTTATTAAACCTAAAAGAATTATGAACTATAAATAAAAACGTAATACTGATTTTTTTTTCCCATCTCAATTTTAAAAATAGATTTCAAATGTTGTAACTGATCTTTGAAACACTTTATTGTTGAGTTATTAGTTTTGAATTAAATTTCATTAGGCTTTATCACTAATTTGAATAAACATTATTATGATAAATCAAGCCTGTATTTTTGGATAAATTCATTGTTTTTGATTTATTTATTTACTGGTCCCCACCAAACTTAAGTTTTGGGGGAAAAAACCAACTTAAAATAAATTATTATAAAAGTACGCAACCAAGATAGTTATGTCTTATTCAAAATGATGATAAACATTTTGTTTATAAATATTTATAATTTTTAATTTAATGTTAGGTATGTTGAAAATACATTATAAGTAAACATTTTTTGGCAAATTTATAAATATTGTTCTTTAAACTTGCCTGTTCTTGTACCTATATTTCTTTTTCAATATATTTTTATTATTTTTTTATTTTATTTGCAGTTATTCAGTTACCTATCAAAGAATTTTAAAACTTCTGATTTCTCAATTTCATTTTATGGGCAAGAGACATTTATAAATGTATATATATATATATATATATATATATATATATATATATATATATATATAGTCACCAAAATAGTCAATAATACATTGTTTTTTTTACCTTCCTTTTCAAACAAATATTGTACCTTGGTTTTAAACTCTTTCTTCTACTATATTCCAGATTGTAGATTTAAACATTGTCCTTCTTCAAATAATCTCTTAAAAGCAATTTTCTCTTCTGAATTTCATATAGAACATTTTAAAATATAACATTCATGCTTCTGAACTAAGAGGGACTTCATTTAAATTTGGAAAAAATGTTTTAATTTTATGTTGCATGATTACCTGGCTGAAATTAATCAAATATAATTAAAGTTTATAACGTTTAAAAAAAATTTAAATTTATTATTATTTAAACATTTGAAAGTTTTTACCACTTTGTTTAGTTAAAATATTTGAATATGAAAATCAATGTCTAACTTTATTTGAAATTAATTTGTTACATGTAATTTGAAGTATTATATAATGAGAATATTTTAATTTTATTATTTATTATTAGCATAAAATGTGTTTAAGATTCTTTTTAGTGTAACTAATTTAAAAATTTCTTTGCCAATATTATGTTATTTTTGTTAGAATTTTCTTTTTTCTATATTTAAAAAAATGTTTATAGAAAGAAGTTATATTAAATAGATATGTTTTCATAAAATAATATTTAATGTAATCAATTTTTTAGGGTCAGGAGCAAATTGTAAATTTTTTCCAAGTTGGAAATAGCCTTTTTCTTGTTGATATGCCTGGCTATGGTTTTCGTCAACCAGAAGGTTTTCTAAAAGCTGTTGAAGGATATCTAAAAACTAGAACTAAGTAATACATTTTACTGTCTATCTTTCAAAATATTTTTAGCTTTAATTGAATTATAATTATTAAAATTCAATTAAAACATATCTTCTTATTGCTTTAATAATTTGAACTAAGGCTCAAAAATTCAAAATAGATATGTGCTTAATTCTTGTGTCTTAAACTCTTTCAGAGATTACCTTTCTTTTGATAAACACATGCCCCATGACCTTTAATGTCTCCAATAGTCTTTTCTACTTAAGACATGGTTTATAACACTGTTTGATTCGCTTACCAAAAGTATGCAGTGTTGTTTATTTTTGACACTTCATAGCTTATTCTAGCCCTCATGTTGTTAAACTCTATATGTAGTCCATCTAAAAAATTTCCAAGTTAATTTATTTGCTAATAATCATTGCTCGCAAAAGTGAGCCCAGCCCAGAAAAACCCAATTGTTTTCTCAGATTAGACCCACATTAAAAAAAAAAAAAAACATTTTTATTCACTAAGTAGGTTTTTTCAAATTGTATCAGTTCCAATCAACTTTTTTTCAATTATCAAATCAAATTGTTCTTTCAAACTATCAATTTATTATTAGTTTAACTTTGTAACTTTATATACAAGATTTTAAGAAGTAAAACATATTTCAATTATTTGATATTTATAAACAAATTTTAATATAAAGGAACTTAATATGTGAAAAAATAATGTAAATGATTTAAAAAATGTATTCCTAAAATAAAATACATTATTTATCCGTGAAACAAATTATGTATTATATGCATACACTCTATGTATAATTTATTTACATTGTTTCATAGTTTGATACACTAAACTAAACGATATATGTATCCAATATCTCAAAATGAAATAATAGTTTCAAACAAAGAATACAGAAATAAATTTTCAGTTTAAAAATTGTCTGTAATGAGATTTTAAAAAATTAACCAAAATATTTCCATTTTTTTTTTTAATTTCTATTACAGACTATGCCTTTTGCAAAAAAAAGGTAAAGTTAAGAATATTGTACCCATAATTTGCAGAAAACCATAATTTGGATTATGAAATGAATAGCTAAAACATCTCATCTAATTACTCAATTATTCACTGCTTCTCTTATGACAACCGGACTCGAAAAAATTTTCTTTAATTTTTGATTAGTTCAGTTTAAACTGTGAAATCACATAAGGACTGAAAAGCAAATTTACTTTCTGTTATGTTTAAATATTTCAAAAAATAAATAAATAAATAAGTTATGTTCATTAAAGTCTTAAATTGTATATTTAGAAACAAATGCTTGAAATTTATTATCTTTTTTATTCCTTTCGAAGCAAAAAGGATAACAGTTGTGATATCCTGTGCATTGTGTGACATATAAAGAATTCATTAATTGAAAAACAGAGATTAACATATCATGTGCCACAAAAAGATGTGTGCATTTCATTTCATGAATATATACAGTACTTCTAAAAATTCCATTCATAACTTTACAGCAAATTATGTGTTTATTTATAATTTAAAACTAATCACATAGCTTAAAATTGCTTACATTTTATAAAGAATTATTTCAGTAACTTCATCTTTATGCAATTCATTATCCATTTAAAAGGCACAAAAATGACTGAAATAGTTATTCTCATAACAATTTCTTTTATTAATCCCTGTGGTACTTATCAAAACATATTTCTTTTGTATACACTACAACTTATTCTTGTATTTAATATATTTAAGTATGTGTGAAAAATATAAGAAAAAACCCACTTATCCCTGATCGAAATTAGGTTGTTTCATGAAAAAACCCATGTGGTCTGGTTTTTTTCTTAAAAGCCTAAATTTTAGCTAGCCCTGTCAAAAATGGTCCTAAAATTTGTGGGCCTAGGAGCTAAAATATTTAGAGTTATTTCATTATATTGATAAATTTTTAACTTCAAAAAACAGTACATCATATTAAAGGCTGGAGTGCTGCATTGTTTCCTCCATAAGTAATAAAATTGAAGAAAATTGTGTATTTAAGTTGTAGAGATCTGAGTTTTTCTTCGTGTTTGCTTTTTCTGGATTTTCTGTAGGTACCTAAAAGCAGGGTTCGCCAAGTGGGCCCACTTTGAAAAAACCCACCCGGGTTTTATTGGGTGGGCCCACTTTGAAAAAATTAATCAATAACCCACTTGGTGGGTTTTTTCACAAATTGGTTTTTTAAAATTTGGTTGCTCCTAATACTATCACTGGACACATCATGGAAGTTACAAATATTTTAGAACTGTGCATCAAGCACATGGATGGGCAAATTAAAAAACTGCTTGATGCCCCAATTACCAAAAGTTCATATTGTGACCGCGTAAAAACTTATGCCAATAATTACCATAAATATCAAGAGATTGCTCTTAAACATCAAAATGAAGAATATAATAATATGTCAAAAATATTAAATAATGTTGGGCTTTACCAATAAACTATCAATTTGGAAAAACAGATATCAATTGGTTCTGAACCTTTAAAAAAGCTTCAATCAGAAAACATTTCAATTTCAGAAGGTGTTGAAATATGAATTAACTTACTATCGTGTGATGAATTAGAACCCCATAAACATTTTGTAAAAAGATTCCATCAGGCTGTTCAGCCACCTCTTTTATTAGCATATGCATCCTGGATCCCAAAATAAAGGGACAATTTTTAAATGATGAACAAGAGCAATCAGCAAAAAACTGTCTTTCTAAGCATCATCCAGAATTTCTGCCAGGTGTTGTGGCATTCAAAATTTCCGATTCTGAATACTCTCCAAAATCAATAATGCTTGACACTGTTGTTCAACAGTTTTCATCAGAAAATAGTGGAAAATTATGGCAAAAAAAAAAATTTAAAAAATTCAAAGCTTCCTCAAAATTTCTGCCAATTCTTTTTTCTTTACACTCAGAACCAGCATCCTCTGTCTCTATCGAAGGACACTTTTCAACTTTCGGTTTGGTGTGGAGTAAACTACGAAATAGATTAGGAATAGATAAAGCTACAAAACTCATAAAAGTGTATCACCATCTAAGAGAGAAATGTAGAGACTCTGCTGTATGGTAATAATAATAATAAATAAAAAAAATGGACTTTTTTTTAAAGTTAACTTTCAACATCTGCTGACAATTTTTAACTATTTGAAGAATTATCACCATTAAAAACAGTTAAAAATTAATATATTACTTTTAAGATTTTTTAAATAATATTTTTAAGATTTCATTTGAATATAATTTATTTTGTTTCTTTTAATCATGTTTAAAAAAATTGAAAACAAACCAAAAAAAATTTCTATTAAGTAATACATTAAACAACAATTAACAAATTAAAAGTTTTATTTTCTGGTTTTAAAAAAATAAGCAAAAACTTTTTATACATGCTTTTTTATAATTTTAAGATTAATTTGTTTTTAGAAATTATAAAAGTAAAATTTATCTAAGAATGCAGTCTTTTTTCTAAGGTTAAATATATGAAAAATGGGACAAGTAACTGATACTCCTTATAATTATACGTAATTTTAATTTCACTTTCTATTAATCGTATTATAAAAACATGGAAGACCATGAAATATTTATTACAGTTTACTTTTATTAAATTAAAAGTAGGATGAAATTTTATTAATAATAAATATTTATTGATTATTAATTTTTAATGTAAATATATATATATATTATAGTGCTTCAGTTAAAAATTGTGAAACGTTGTGTATTTAACAAAAAAGATTCAATCATGTATTAGTGATAGTGCATTATTTAAACTTATTTAAATTTTTTTATATATATTTTATATAAACTTTTTTGATTTATTTCTATTTTTAAGCTTATACGACACTATTTAATAAATAAAAATATTTTCACAGTAAAATTTTAAAGTTCATGAGCACTAAATGAAAAAAATCCAATTTTCCCCGGGTTTTTTCCAAATAAAACCCAATTTTCTCCGGGTTTTTTCAATAAAACCCAGGCGAGTTGGGTTTTTTCAAAAATCCCCGGGTTTTTTCAAACCCTGCCTAAAAGTCATATCTAAGGTCAAAAAGTTTGTGCTTTCTTCTAAAAATGCTTGCAGAACACACTTTTAATTTGTGTACTTTCTTATAGTTTTTTAAGTTTTGTTTCGTGAAACTTTTTTAATTTTATTATTTTTTACATTATTAATGAACCAGTTTATTTTTTGTAAGTTAAAATTATAGAACCTACCATATTTTTGACTTAATGTAATAAAAATTATAAGGTAAATAAGTGGGGGGGAAATTTATTTTTTGATGTTTTTGCTGTTTAGTTTTTATTTGTATTTAGCATACTAATAAATTAAAAATTATTTAAATTAGTTTATCAACTTCAATCCTAAATAAAATAAGTTTTTTAAATACTAACATTTTAGATAAAAATTCATGCAAATAAACTTTATTAAGAGTTAACTTTTAACAAGATATTTCTTTATATTATCATTATGACTTACTTTAAAAAAATATATTGAGTAAATGTAAGCAAGTTAATAAAACGGGGTGCATAGTTTTTTTAAAAAGTGTTTAAAGATACTTATTTTTTCTTTTTGGTTTTTAAAAGTACTTAGAGGTGCTTTATCATTCGATATTTTTAAAAAGTGCTTAATTTCCCCTCTTCCAAAAGGGGGATTTTTTTCTTTATCATTTCATTTATTGCCATGAAATTTGAAAAAAGCGGGGTTTTCATATTGTTCCTTTCAGCATTTTTACAATTCATTTTGGCATACCGTATGAAAGCGCTAATCATTTTGCATATTTGAGGAAAAGTTTGCTTATCTGCATGTGATTTCACTGAGCTGGATTCAGTTGGAAGGATTCTTGCACTCTCATCTGCAACTCTGCTGAAGTTTGCAAGCCATTCTCAAAATTTTACTAATTGTGGGGACCGATTGAACATTGCCAAAAAAAATTTCCCTAATAGCAAAATAAAATTTTATTTCTCCTATTAATTTCATCACTGGTGAAACCTGGGCTTTTTCAAGGTATAAACTTAGTAAGTGGCTGCCTAGGGCGCTGAGTAAAGATGTCGCTGGAGTCAAGTCAGGCTAGTTTTTTTTAAAAAAATAAAAAAAAACTTTTGCTGTTTTTTCCCCATCTAAAAGTTTTCCGCTTGCTTGTTGAAAACTAAAAATTAAAAAGAACTTATTTTCCTAAAATGAAATATTGAATTATATCTAATACTCTGATAAGAAAATAACCTTAGATCTTTTCACTAGTGTTGATGGCATTCTGGCCATATAATTAATGATCTACTGATGCGGAGGAGATAACAGTCACTTAAAAGAGACTAAGGCCTGCTGAGTTTCCTTTATTGTTTCTTCAAGAAAACATTTCAAAACAATGGGAGTGACTTGAGTATAGAAATTTCACCTCCCAAAATGATCTGAAAAATTTTTATGCAAAGGTAACCTTTTTTTCTGTAAGAAAAAATGGGAAGTTGCAAATATTGATGCAATATTGAATAGTGGTCTGTTCACAAAAACCAATTAATAAAATTTTTTTAAGGAAAACAAATAAACAAAAGGTGGTAATTTAGTTAAAGAAAGACTTTAAAAACATAAAATTGTTTTCTTTTTAATTAGTATAAAATAATGTTAGAGTACTATTCATTTTTTTTCAATTAGTTATTAAATTAGTTCTTTATACATATCTCCATTCTATTGTGTTTCATTTGTGAAATTTGAAATATTTCAAATTCAAGTTAATTTAGTTTCAATTTAAGTTGATTAAGTTAATTGTCACGTAAAATAATCTTCTAAGCTTTATATGTTTATCAGAAGATAAGAATGAAAAAATGAATGTTGGACTGGTGCAAAAAGATATATATTGTTCCAGCAACATGATATCCCTGCTAAGACAAATCTGCTGGTCCAGCATCGCAAAATTGCTCGAACCAGCAGCTTAAACGATAGGTCAGTGTACACTTTCTGTCCCTTTCACTTATATGAAAGTGAATGGCTGACCTACTGTTCACAAAATAGTTAGTTTGAGCCATTTACTGGCCAGCAGCTATGAACCCAGCAATTGCTGACTATTAAAAGCACAAATAAAAACTATTACTCAACACTTTTTGAGATGCTACTAGCAGATCGTCATCAATGAATCAACAGCTAACGATCGACAATCAGTATACATCCAGCAGCATCCCTTCTGTTTATTCAGAGTTGCTAGAAGTCATTGACCTATCTGGAAGGGTAATTAATAACCCCAAATGTAATACCTAAGTAAATATTTAGCTATCTGAGTTTAATAGTCATTTAAATAATTAATAAATTGACTAAAAATTGGGGCTCTTAATTTTTCATTTGAGAGTTAATGAAAAGAATAAAAAAATAAATTCAATAAACAACACTTGAGTAACAGTAAGTAGTTTAAAAATATATTTAAATAAAAAACTGGAACATTTAAAGTTTAGAATGAATTAACTAAAATATCTTAATTAATCACTTCGAACCATAAAAATAGATAAATGATAATATTTTAATTAATTTTATGTAATAAAAAATTTTAAACTCTCTTTGCTGCTTAATTTAGTAAATGTCTAATATGTTACTATTTTTATATAAAAGTAATGTAGAGTAAGTCTTAGTGTAAGACATTGTGTCTATACACTGCATAATGAGCTGGTCTTATAAATAAAATAGTAAAGCATTAATTTTATATCCACTTTAAATATACAAGAACTTCCCATCTAAATGGAAGAAGTTGGCATGTATGCAATATAGAAAAACAGTGCATTTAAAAAAAAAACTACCTGTATTACCTTTTACTTTCTTTTTGGGTCTATTGTTTGCACAATTTTGCTTGCATTTCATTTTAACTTCATGTGTTATACAACTAATTTCAAATATTGATGGATTAAAAAAAAAGAGTTGATAAATATAACAATTTACATCTCTCTTTAAATAGTTTTACTTAAATTAGAAAGAGAGTTTAAAATATCAAGAAAAATGAAAGCTATGTACTTAGACTTCTGAGTTTAAGCATCATATGTGGACCTCCGTGCATGCAACATAGATTTATTGCATGTATTGATTTATAATCAATATGACATTCTTACATTACATTGTTTCAAGGATAGGTATGGTAGACAAATGAAAAATTATCTAAAACAAAAATTAAATTTCAATTACGTCCACACATTTTTTTTTTTTCAAAAAATTTCTTTTAGAATAAATATATACCACTTCCACAGAGAAAATTTAAGGTGAAACTGAGGAAAGGAACTTAGCTTTTTTCAACTTTTCTGATGTGAACTTTTTGCCTAAAAATAAAAGCAAGCAAGTGAATAATAATAATGCAATGGGAAAAAAAGTCACTTAAGCGCTTAACTGTTTGCAGAAAATGCAATAAAGCTTAATTTAAGATTTAAGCATCAAAAAGAATATAATAGTACGGATTGTTGTATGTAAAGAATTATAAATTAAAAGTTCCTAAAGAAGTAGAAAATTTAATATTCCAAAGGAAACTGAAATGTCAATCTTCTAAAAGTATCTAGAGTTATTTGACCTTGTTGAAAATCTAAATTCATTATAAACATCACAATGTAAAACTGAAGCGTGTGCACACATTTAAAATTTAAGTTCAATTTGAACATTTGCAGATTTCTTGTCCTATAGTCTCCTATTGCTCCATTATAATTTTTTTTTAAAAGAATATTTCATTAATAATCTTTTAATAATGTTTCAATAAATTCTTGAATAAATTTTCTTATGTATTCAGCAATTTGATCAAAATAAGAGAATTGCATAATCATCAGATAAATGTGTAATTCTCTCCTATTTATTATCTTATGTATTTCTGTACCTCCATGCGTAGAAATACATTATAAATAATGACATTTTAACATAAAATATTGTTTAAAGGAAATAATGTGTATAAGAAAAATTATCCAAAACAAAAGTTAGACTTAAAGCTAACATTGATATTGAAATATAACAAAGAATAAATTACTGTTAGAATAAATACATACTACTCACACTGAATGAATTTTCAACAAATCAGCTCCTTTGATGAAAAATGAATTCTAGAATTCTCTTCTGCTATTACCTTTATCTTTCTACTTAAAAATAAAAGCAGACTAGTGAATAAAAAAGAGACTATGAAAACAAATATTAATTAGTACTTAATTGATTGCAGAAAATTTTTCAAACTATCATTATATTTATACAAACTTTCATTAAGCTTTCTGAAACAATGTTAAAATTATTTTCGGCAAGAAAGACGACTTGTACATATAAACTATGAATATCTGTGTTTTTTTTTTTGTTTTTTTTATCTGTTTATAATAATTGAAATCTATTCCTGCACATAAATTTTAAAGCCTAATGCTCTAGACCACAGATTTTAAAAAGATTCACCTTTAAAATACAGAGAAAAAAAAAAGAATTTCAGAAGTAAAAATGGGAAAACTTTTAGCAAATAATAAGTTATCATAATTATTAATTAACTGTAACTTGTTTTTAAATATCTGAAGCGAAAATAGAAGAGGATAATTTTACATGAATATTTTTGTTACCAAATAGTATCAAAAGAATCTGCACTTACAAACTTAGAATATCAAAGATGGATCCCAGTATAACAGAAATACATAAAAATAAATTACTATTTGCTATCAAAAGATTGGTCAAACTGATGCAAATTAGTTAAAAATTACATTATTAAGAAATACATTATCAACTTTGAAGTTAATTGTACACTGAATGTCGAAAATAAAAATCAATCAATTTAAAAGAAACAAATAGTAAGAACAAATAAGTTATTTAGCAAATTTTCAACCTATCTCTATGTATGGGCAAAAAAAAACAATGAGTAAACTATGTAATGGCTGCCTCTCCCTAAGTATACTACAATGTATAAAAATTTCCTTTTGAGAAACATTTAAATTGATAATTAAAATAAACTATCCTAATGCATAGATTGATAATTTATACTTTTTTTCATTAAAAAAATTGTTGCAAAAATACATTCTGTCCAATTTTTTTTTCATTTTTAAAAAAACCATCTAGCTAAATGAAATAAAAATACATAGAATAATAAATATTCAATTTTACTAACACATCTGCTGATAAGTTTCCGGTCTGACATACAGATGGCACCCTAAATGCAGAATTAGTATTTTTTTTAGCAAATCTTAACCTTCAAATAAAAGGTGTCAAAATTTTATAACGATCTGTAGATTGATTTTAAAGTTACAGTGATTTTAATCGAACACCAATTTATATTATTGAAACAATGGGTAAAAAAGAATTTTGTGTTCTTATTAAACATTGTTATTTAATGGGGAAAAACACGGTAGAAACTAAAGCTTGGCTTGATGGTGTTATCCGGGTTCTTCACCTGGAAAATCGACCATTATTGACTGGTTTGCTGATTTTAAACGTGGTCGTACAAATGTTGAAGATGCGCCACGCTGTTGACGCCCTAATTATGTTTTCCAGATTAACCACATCTTTAAAGTCCACAAAATTGTTATAGAAAACCGCAAAGTGAAGTTGCATGACATAGCTGATACTCTAAATATATCAAAAGAGAGTGTAGGCTTTATTTTGCATGAACATTTGTTTATGAGAAAGCTGTTTTAGAAGTGGGTGTCGCCTGTGCTAACAGTTGACCAAAAACAACAACGAA
Organism: Parasteatoda lunata; assembly: GCA_949128135.1. Lineage (NCBI taxonomy): Eukaryota > Metazoa > Arthropoda > Arachnida > Araneae > Theridiidae > Parasteatoda > Parasteatoda lunata. Next base: position 16,905,345 of record OX421980.1, on the reverse strand, counting down.
TTGATGATTTTGAGAGCTGTTTGACGTTGTTTTGGGCAAAATAAAAAGGACTTTTTGCGTCGCTATGGACAACGTCATGATGAACGAAACGTGGAACCACCATTACACACCAGAGTCAAAGCGGCAGTCAGTGAACCTCACCCAAAGCGGCCAACAGTGCAGCAGAGTGCTGGCAAAGTTATGGCATCCGTATTTTTGGATTTGCACGGAATCTTATTGATCGATTATCTTGAAAAAGGTAAAACAGTTAATAGTGATCGCTACATGACTCAACTGGATCGCCTTAAAGAGAAAATTGCCAAAAAATGGGCCCATATGCAGAAAGAAAAAGTGATCTTTCATCTGGACAATGCCCCCTGTCACAGGTCTTTGGTTACGATGACAAAACTGTATGAACTTCACTTCCAGTTGCTTCGCACCCACCCTATTCACCAGATTTGGCTCCTACTTGTTTGCAGACTTGAAAAAAAATAGTCGCACGTAAGAGATTCAGCACGAATGAGGAAGTGATTGCCGAAACAAACGCCTATTTTGAGGCCAAAGATGGTTCTTTTTTTAAGAAAGGTATGGAGATGTTAGAGAGGCGATGGAGTGATTGTATATCTTTTAAAGGAGACTATGTTGGTGAATAAATTTGAATTTTACTAAAAAAGTTGTGTTTACTTCATTAGACCGGGAACTTATCAGCCGATGTGTTATAGTATGTTTAATATAGTATGTTTATATGTGAAGTATAGAGTTCTTGTATTCTTGACTGAAAAAAGAAATAGGATTCTAGCTTGTGAGAAAATATTTCTTGAAATTTGTTTATATTTTTTTATGCAATAAAGCGAGAACTGGCAATCGTAAATATTTCTTTTAACAGGAAGATTTAACAATGATTTCATTTAAAATAAATTTGCTTTCATTAAATTTTATTCGTATGAGCAAGTTATCTGACATACAATAAGGGAGGTAAATCTTATTGCTCTTATGAGTATAATTGCAATTGAGTGGATGTATAACTAACAACTTGACGCAATCTTTTTTTTTTTTAATTTAAGTATCATTAACTTTACAGAAAACCTAATAATATTTTTAATCACATAATTTTAAAATTGCATTGCTTCTAGTAGATTTGTTGAATATACAATCAACTAGTTTTAGTATTGCTAAATTTTCAAAGCAGTTGCAATTTAAGGAAACAGGGAAAATTCTAATTAAAAAAGTAGAATAATTGCAGTAAACTCCCCATTATCCGCAGAATTTGGTGGCCCATGAAGTGCAGATAAGCAAATTCTTGGATATTCAAGCAAAACATTTAAAAAGAAGACACACATCATAAATTTTTAAAATATAAATGATACATTTTACTATCTATTACCAGTTTTCTTCTTTTACATAAACAAAGAGTAAAAAGGAACAAAATTACATAAACAACAAGGAAAACACATGACAAACGCAAATTAACACAAAAAGAACACAAAGATAAAATTAAAGTGTAAAAAAAATATAAATATATATACAGGGAAGAATGAGGAGTAGTCTTTAGAGAGAGTTCATGTGATCTCTGGCATCCCAGTAAAGTTTACAAAGATCACCCCGCTCTTGAGACTCTTTGTCTAGTAAAGAGCATACAAGCAAGTGGTCTGAGTTCATGGTTCCCGAATTGCAGATTCGGCATTCACTAAATGGAAGGATACCAATTCTGTTGAGGTGCTCTGCTAAGCAGTCATGGCCTGTTGAGAGTCTGAAGTTTGCCACGGCCTTCTTACGAGGACTGTGACATAATTTCTTCCATCTGTTTTGGATGTTAGCCCAGGGTTTTCCGATTGATTTTATTGCTTGGTTGTGCTTTAGGTCGGTCATAAGTTTCTCGAAAAATTGCTTTTTAAGGGAGTCTGGTGGGATTGGTTTATTACATTGTGGTTCGAGTGTCCCTTTCTTGGCTAGTTGGTCTGCCTTTTCATTGCCATTGATTCCCACATGCGAAGGGATCTACTGAAACATAATAATTTTGTTGGCATTCTTGAGAAAAATCAAATTATCTCTAATATCTGAAACAGCCTGAGTATCTAAATCATGGTTTATGGCAACTGCCTGGATGTCTGCCTTAGAGTCGACAAGGATAACTGCTTTGGTGAAGTAATTGATCTTATTTTTAAGGTTTTCCAGGGCTAGTGAAATAGCGAAGATCTCTGCATCAAAATTTGACATATTGTATCCCACAGGTGTGCTGTGAGAAAAGAGCTTACTGTGTACTCCTGCTCCGGTGCTGTCTTGTATTTTTGAGCCGTCAGTATACACTCTCGTCCATTCTGGTTCAGGGTATTGCTCTTGTAGCATGCATAATGCATTTATTTTTAATACTGTGTCAGGTATGTTTTTCTTGCCTAAATCATTGATATCTAGTTGATGCCTGACATCTATAAATTTGAGAGTGGTTGTTATGTTCTTGTTGCAGATAATTGACGCTTCTTCTTGGAAATCATGCAGTAATTTTTCACATACCTCTAAAGGAGAAAATTGGGTCTTCATGGAACTTGGTTTACATTCATTCATCCATTGCGCTCTATGGGAGGCTTTCATTTTAACATAAGTGCCAACTGCTTGTTTTTTAATTTCAGTGGTAATTGGTGGATTAGAAGTTTAGTATTGTAGGGCTATAATTGGGGTTGTCTTCACTGCTCCCGTGATAATTCGGAGAGCATTGTTTTGGGCTCTTTCCAAAGAGTCGAGTTTTCTTTGTGTGGTAGAAATTAATACCTGACATCCGTATTTGATGATTGGTTTGATGTAAGTGTTATAGGTTTTATTTAGTGTGTGTTGTGAACTTCCCCATTTGGCACCGGCTAGTCTTTTCAGAATTGAAGCTCTCTTTTCTACTTTGTCTATAACAGTATTGATATGATTGGTAAAGCTTAACTTGCTATCCAGTACTACTCCTAGATATGTGGTAATGTTGCTTTTTTGGAGCTTACTATCATCTATTTTTAAATCAAAGTCTGGATTAACACACCTTAGAGAGTAGAATTGGTAAGCGGTTTTATTTTTGTTGATAATCATGTTATTCTCTTTGGACCAAGTCTGCAAGACCTCGAGAGCTTTATTCATAACACCCTCAAGATTATTCCTTTGGTCTACATATACTTGGGAGTTTTCTGCTTCCATCCAAATGTTAACATCATCTGCGAACATACATACGTTAATACCTTCTATACTTGTTAGCTTGTCTACTAAATCGTTGATGTAGATGTTAAATAGAGTACAGCTGCTTACTGCTCCTTGTGGTAGACCTACTTTGTTCTGTTTGTAGGTAGATTCCTGTTCGTTCCATCTCATTTTTGCCCATCTTTGGGATAAGAACCTTTTGTGCCAATTAAACATTTGTTTGCAAATTCCACAATTTTGAAGTTTGGTTAGAAGTTTACTTCTCCAAATGGTATCGTAGGCTCCTTGAAAATCAACAATTACTGCCAAAGAACTTTTCTTTGAGCTGAAACCGGATTTAATTTTGTGAACCATCTTCAGAATTGAGTTGGCAGTTGACATGTTGTTTCTGAAAACCGACTGTTCTTCTACTAGGATATCATTTGACTCCAGGTGAAACCTTAGTCTTGCATTTATCATTCTTTCAAAAGTTTTGACCTTCATGGATGTCAGGGAGATTGGTCGGTATGATTCTATGTCTTCAGGTGACTTTCCCGGTTTTAGAATTGGAATGATTTTTGCTTTCAACCAGTTTGTTGGGAGGCTTGATTCTTCGTTCCAGATTTTATTAAAAATCGTGAGCAGTAATTTCCTCACTGATATTCCTAGGTGTTTCAGGAACTCAGGGAATATGTTATCGGGACCTGGTTGAAGAATAGATTATAAATTCTTATTATTATTAAATACCCATATACATCTTATTATTAAATTCCCATTCTGAAATATTTATTTTAATAGAATAGTGCCCTATTTCAATGACAGTTATAAGGGAAAGAACACTTTTGGGAGCCACAGTAAATATAAAAATTTATTGATATATAAACACCTGGAATGGTTTTCTTTTGCTTAATGAGAATATATTAAACATTACTTATCCAAGATTTTTTTGGTCATTCTGTACTTGCCATTTGGTACACTTTGAGCAAAAACTACTTGAAGTAACACATTGAATTTTTTTTTTATTAAATCTAAACAATATATTCTACAAGCTAAACATATTATTTTCTCTCCATGTTTATTAATTTTTTTAAAAATTAATATTGTCAAAAAAGCATTAAAAAATAAAAAACAAAATCTTGCCAAATTGTAAAAATAAACTTTGTCTAATTATTTTTCCAAGATGATATATTAAAAAAATAACATTTTAAATAAAATACTTTATTGACACTTTTCCTGTACCCATCCTACACTTTATGAGGAAAAAAAACTCGCTGACCTGGAAATTTTAAGATTTTTACCTGAAAAAATCAAGGAAATTATAAACCTGATTTGAGTGGCCACCCTGAATGAGGATAATTCATCATATAAAGGAAGACAGAAAGGCTGTGTTTCTCTACTTGTTATCAATATTATTGATGTGTTCTATTCATTAAAATTTAAACTTCATCCTGCATTTGTAGTTGAACAGCTATAAATCATGACTCATGTTGTCTTGCTCTTTATGAATGTCTCCCCATTTTCAGCCCATTATTGGATTAATTGTGAACGCCTGGGCTACGAACATTATTTTTATCTTTTGTGTGTTCATCTAAGTTATTTTATAAAATAATTGTATAATATAATAAACTATATAAATTTTCTATTAAATATTAATGAATACACAATTCTTCATTCACTCTTGAAAAGTACTATGTATTGTACAATACAGATTTGCTTACAGTAAGAGTTTAACAGTAACAGAAGTTCACATTTGCAATAACTTATGTTTCTTACTTTAAAAGTGTCTTTATTCAAATAAAAATTGAGTGAATAAAAACATTATAAATGTTCCCCTCTTTTTTGTATTGCTGGAACATAATTATTTACTCTTATATTGGTTTCTTTATTTACCAGATTATTAAACATGCGACACAGTTTTAACAAAATATCTCATTTAATATTCAAAATTTTACAAACTACTTGAAATTAAATAAAAGCAACTTTATAGAAAGATTTTGTTCTCATTAAATACAGGTAAATGCAATTTAGATATTTACTTTGATTCTTTAGCTTTTCAGCTACATCAAAAATTTTAAGCACTATGAACATTTGCAAAATTACATTTTAACTGGACTATTCTTATATTCTCATTGTGTCTGTTTATAAACAATTTCAAAAATTGCACAAATCATATCTGAAAACTTATTTGCTTCTTGTATATGACTAGTAGTACAATCTACACTTCTGTCGAAGTAGAAAATAAAATTTCCCTGAAATGAGCAGAAATTTTTGTTTCACTTTGTAAAAAAAAAATTATAAATTAAAAAATAAAATAATGAAAAGGAAAAAAATTAATTTGAATTTTTTCAAAAAATTTAATTTTTTTTTTTTTTTTACTTAACAAAACAAATATTTTGGGGAATGACGTTCTCCCCCAACTATAGCATTGCTCTTCTGTATGCTGAAATGACACCTAGCACTACACTATTTCCATTACATTGCTGGTTTGTAATTCACTAACACTTCAATGTATATGTAAATAAAATAATTCATCCCTTATTGAAACTGAAGGTAGATCTCAATAGGTTCCCTCTTTTCTATTACTACATCTACCCTCTTGGTATATATATATTTTTATTTCCAATGGCAAGGCAAAAGGTACAAATAGAAAGATGAAATAAATAACGAATGCAAATGTACGTAGGATAACAAAGAAAGAAGACCGAAGTCATTGCCTTAAAAGTTCTCTTGCTTTCCAATATCTTGAGGACTCAGTGTGTCCATGAAGGGCCCCACATAGAAGCAGGTGGTCCCTGCCCAATTTCTCTCCAGATTTACAAAGTGGACAAAAAGGAGTGGTAGAAAGCGGATCGGTAGTTTCTTGGGCTGGGATAATCCACCCGCATTCCACTGTAAGATCTGAAGTTTCATCTTGGTATATTGCATCTGTTAAAAGACAAAAACGTTCAATATAATGAAAGTTGTGTGTAATTGACTAAAACAATAATGTACAAGTATATTATTTACAATTTATTAGTAAAATAATGATAATCCTTGCATTTTCATTTTTACTTTCTTTAGAAAAATATCTTTCTTTTGAACCCAATGTAGCAAAATTTTTAGAACAAAACATAATATTTAGAAAAACTACAAAACTTTTCATTTTTAACATAATATGAATCTGAAGTGCTTCTCAATTCCTATTGCTATTTCTTATAAGCGGAATATTGTTTATGTGCCTTGGTATGAGGAAAGTTTTTTGACTTTTTATTGCAATGAATTCTGGGAAAATGCCTAGCTTTATAGTTTTTTCTCAGAATTTTTTTTAATGAATTTCTGGTATTTATTAGATCTTTTTTATGTTAAAAACTATGTTTATCAAATCTCATCTCATATTTTAATTCAAGTGGTATTCTTCTAATGTATAATTATTTCATAAAACAAAATTATTAAGAAGGTTGACAGTTACACTTTGTTTAATAATTTTTTGCCCAATCTATAAAGTTTTCTACTAAAGTTCAAACAGTGATTAGTTGACGACTTTGGAATATAAGTGATTTTCTTGTCAAGGGCCATTGATGATAAAAGTGTTATAAAAATAAAACTTTAGTGGTAGTGAAACAATTTTTTTGAATGGCTAATTTTGGTGTACATATAAAACTTTAAAATAGCAAGAATTTTTTTATTCAAAGAATACATTTTTGATAATTTATTTTTTGATAGTTTAAAGAGAACATTTCTTCTTGTTGATGGCAAAGTAGGCTTTCAGAAGTGGGATGAGGTTGCTCTGGCAATGTTAGAAGAATTTAAAATTCCATATGGGGTGAGTTATTTTCTCATCAATAAGATTATCCTATTATTTAATTTTCATCTCATATTTGACACATTGTTTCCTTCTTTTATATAGCTTATTATGACTAAAATTGATAAGGCTATTCCATCTCAAAGAGTTCGGAATATGTTGCATTTGCAACAAATAAGAAGTAAATACACATCAGGTTGCTGTTTAGCTCAACCATTCATGATCAGGTATCTCCTTAATTTCAATACTTTTTTAATTTTCTTACTTAGCTATTAAAAGCATAAATCTGTTTTTGTAATCTAGTACATTAGAGAACCAATTAACCGGGATGCTCGGGACCATCATTATCCCGGATGTCTGAATTTTCCAGTTTCCTGGATCAGCCGAAAGTGCAGTTAATCGATGTTTTATCAAACCTAAATTATAAGGAAAAAGTGAAACATATTTTAAAATAAGAAAAAAACAAAAAGATCTCCTTAATTAAAAAAAAATGGTAAAAAATATATCATTTAAAAGGATAAAAACATTTGCAAATTTAGTTAAGAAAAGCAAGTTTAAAAAATACAAAATTTGCATGTTTATTTTTTGATAATAATTAAAATCCCTAAATTAACTAACATAAAACAAAACCAATAATTAAAATACGCAATATATTTCATACATAATTATATTGTTGGATAATAAAAAGAAAACTTAATATAAATAAAAACAACAGTTGAAAATTAGCGAACAGAAACGATATTTAAAAAAGGCACTAACATAAATATTGAAACCTGGAACAAGGCAGGATATTATAAGATTAACGAAATTCTTAAAAAAAAACCCAGCTTAATGATAAAATTTATGAATAAAAAGAATTAATTTATTGAGTACAAAATTTATCTTAAAAAGAAAGAAAACAAAACTCAAAAAAGTGGAATCAAAAAAGCAGAATCAAAATTAAAAAAAGAAAACTGCTATCTGCTTTATAAAATAATCTGTTTTTATTAACAAATAATTATATGCTTGGATTCATAAACAATCTTCTCCTTTTATTTTTTATAAAAAGACTATTTTTAATGAAAGCAGATATGATTCCACATCAAGAAAAACTTGCTAATGATATTGCATTTCTAAAAAATCAGAATTTATTCACAAAAAAAATTGTTTTTTTTTTTGTTAATCGATGTTAAATCGATAAATATAACTGGTGATTAAAAACGTTTTGTTTGTAATAAATAATGAATTATCTGAAATAATAAAACAATTCATCATGAAAAATCAAAGATAACAAAAAATGAGTAACTAAAGTAGATTTAAAATAAATCTCACATGTCAATACTCCTAGCCAGAAGTTTCAAGTTCCTTAACTCAGACATTCATTGATATGCGTCTGCAATGCATTCTCCCCGCCCCCTCTTAAATCAAAAAGAGATCGAAATCAGCATGCCACTCCTGTAAGTTTGATTATCGGCAGCTTATCAGAAAAGCAACCAACACACAGGCGAAAATAAAACATTTGTCCCTTCCCTGCCCCCTCTCGATCTAATGAACTTCAAGGCCAGGAGAAGAATTGAAGTTTCTGTGGGTAAACGAAGAGAAGAATTTCCCCCCCCCCTCCTTTCCCTCTACTCAACTTCAAGGATGGTTCAAATATCCACTTTTTTTATAATCGCTTTGCTTCAAAATAGAGGGAAAACAAAGCAAAATTCTTCCCGGTTTTCTGGATGCCAGATAAATGGTTCTCTACTGTATTTTAACATAGTTTGTTTAAATATTTTATACTGATTTAATTATACAATTATTGCTCTATGTAACAACCCTTGTGGTCCAAACGAAAATGGACATTATATTGTGAAGTCGCTCTATAGTAACACAAAATTTTATCGAATATTTACTCCCTTCAGAAGTATATTAATTTCTGTTTGAATCCTATAGCATTATGTTGGTTATGGGGTCGGATTTTGCTAAATAACATACTTCCAGAGAACTGCAATATCTTAACTTGAAATAAGATCAAAAGGAATATGAATACCACATGTTTTCACTCCGAAGTAACTACCTATTGCAACATTTTATAGAAAGAGTGTATACAATTTTTAAACATGAAAACTATGATTGATAAATTTATTAAACCCTTTGTAAAAGAAATTTACAATTGTGATGAATGCATATTAGAGATTCCAATTTTCACACAAGGATTCTATATACACTTCTTATTCTCACTAATGAAAAGCAACTGATTTCTCAATATAGAATATACTTAGGACCACCTAGAATGAAAAGTAGCTGGTCTTATCACTTTTTCTTGATTCATAGAGAATTCAAAATGTTTCAAATTTGTTGAGCGATAACATCAAATGAAATACTGGTTTGAATAATTTCTTTAATACTTTTGCTATCCATTGTTTCATAATCAATGGGAAAATGTTTAACACTTACATTTTGCGTGATTTTTTTTTAAAATTAAAAAATAATAAAATTACTGTCATTGAAATGAACGGTTTAGTGTAGATGTTCTAATGAGCATTAAAATAACATTGGTTAATAAGATAGCAAACTGAACTATATGTATCAGTTATTATAATTAAAAAGTCATTTTAATGGGGCTCGTATAGTGCGGCTTTGAGGAGAACAGCTCCCGCCAAAAAGTCTGGAGCTGTCTGCTGCTATGGTAACGAGTGAGATAACATTTCTAATGGAGGTGTAATGGAGGAATGAAGGAATCGATTGGTCTACCAGATTTGCTGGTTTATCCGCTTTCAAGAGACCTATTCAAAGTTTTTAATTAATATTTAGACAATTTTTGCTTTTTCTTAGCAAGAAAAAATAATATAGGCTTAAACGAAACCGTATTTTCATTTATACTTTTATTCGCTATGCGTAAATTTATTTGGAATTCAGATGCTATTTATTTATTATAAATAAGTTTTTTAATGGTGGTTAAAAACATTTTTTTAATCAACCTCTTTTGTCTCATGAAAAAACTTTTGAGATTATTCCTCCGTTTCAATCAATATTTTTTTTCTCAGAAAAGAAAAATATCTATATTTCTTTAATCGGTATATTCAAGAGGCATTTGATTTAGATTTCTTATTTGCAATTTTTCTTTTTTCATGAAATAAAACAGCAATTAACAAAAAGCAATTTTCAATTTCAAATTTGTATTTAACTTTTTCCATTATAGTTTTTGTTGCATAAAAAAGAGTCTTATTTTCATGCAGCTTTTTAATACCGTTTATTAAATGACCGGATAAAGCATTTACACTTCATATAGAAAGTTCATCAACATTTTTTTTTATCTATGAAATTTTAAGGACTATAAGGCTTTAAAAAATATCTAAATAAGAAAAAAAAATTAAAATAAAAAAATTTATTTACTTAAAAACTCTGCTGTTTTGATCATTATTTTTTTCGTTGAAAAAGAAAAATGTTTATCTTTCTTTTATCGCTATTTTCAAGAGAGGCATTTGATTTTGGTTTCTTATATATAGTTTTTCTTTTTTCATGCGATTACTTTATTAATTGCTGTTACTTACACAGAACTGGAATAAGCATTTCATAAAATGGATACATCATGTCATTTTATTCCTGTATAAGACATGAAATATTTGTGAAAATATGGCTCGACGGAAATGATGTTTAAAATCTATTAAATTTTATTGCTACTCCAAAGATAAATAAAGAACTAAAATTATAGGAATGATTCTGATATCTAAACTTATTATTAAATTAACATTATTATATAATTATTTGTTTGTTGTTTGTTTTAACAAAAAGCAATTTTCAATTTCAAATTAGTATTTTACTTTTTTTTATAATTTTTGTTTGTATAAAATAGAATCTTATTTTCATGCAGCTTTTGAATACCTTTTATTAAATGATCGGATAAAGCATTTACACTTCATATAGAAAGTTCATTAACATTATTTTTTACATTTTTTTTTCTGTAGGAAATTTTAAGGACTATGAAATCAAAAATTAAAACAAACAAAATAAAATTAATAACGATTAAAAGAAAGAAAAAACAAAACTTAAAACAAACGTAAAACTAACAACAATTAAATAATTAACCATTAAAATAATCACGAAAAAAATTCTTTTGAAAACTGAGCTGCTCTGTCAGAAAACGAGAGAATAAAAGAAAGGCAGTTCCTATCACTTGGCTCTAGGACTGCCACTAATACTAGGGAAGGGGAGCAAAGATTTACCAACTTGTGCCAAGCTAAGATCATTACATAACTAGACACTTTCTCTCCACACCCCTATTAGAAGTGACTTACCCTCGTAACCATAGTTCCCGCCAAGACACGTGACAGGTGTCTGGAGCTGTTCTCCTGAAAGCTGTACTATACTAAAGAACATAGACTGTATCTATAGTGCTTACTGAAAAACAATTTCATTATTTTGATAGTTCTTCTGTAGATAACGCCCCTTTCTTATATATACTTTGTTATAGTTTTATGTGAAATCTATTTACAATATTAATAAAAATCCTATATTGATTTTTATTTTCATTTTTTTTAAAAATAAAATCAATAAGTATTAGATAAAAAAAACCTATTATAATGTAATTTCTTTCTGAATCAAAATAATTGAACTTATAGTACAGGTAAATAATAAAAGTATCTAAGAAGTTTTCATTTTCAAAGGTAGTTTTTGCTGTTCAAATTCTTAACAAACAATAAACAACATGAAACACAGCAAAACATCAAGAGATTAAATCAATGTCTTATCAGCCTACCTAGCATTTTTAAATCTTATACCTTAGATTTTCCATGAAAATTTGGACAGCCCATCAATTAGTACAAGTCCATGACCTTCTCCTTTTCACTGAGCAATTTAAGGATGGAAAAAAATATCTTTAAAAAATATTTTTGCCGTCTTCCTACTTTAAGGATAATAAAAAATATGAATAGAGTATAATAAATTTAATAAATAAGTCAGTCTACAAGTTTTATTTATTTATATTTTTTTTATAAAATGCAGTTCAAACTACTTATATAATGTGCTTTTATTTAAATTTAATAGATCTAAAAAATGTCCTACTCTAAACAATTCAGAAGAGCAATCAAAATATTAGATATCTATATTATATTTAAATTTTTATCTACTTGTCATTTATGCCTTGTATTCTCAAATGAAAAGAAAGCATTGTCTGCACACAATTATAAATCTTAACTTTATAATTTTAAAATTATTTTTATTTGATAATGATCAAAAAAATTGGGTAATAAGGTGTAAAATTTTTGTTTACTTCATATTTTGGCATGGCAAAATATGAGACATGAGCAAAAAGTAAAATTGCTCAAATGTATACACATTGGATTATTCAGATGTATACAGATGTTTCATTCAAAAGGTTCTTACTTGATTATGTGAATTCACTGCTAAATATTTATTATAAACAGTAGTATATTTCTTTATTTCATTCATCCACCCCTATTCATAATTTTTTTATGGATTGTTTCACACAGTGCGTCTTGAATACTAGTTTAAAATTTAATGATTAAAAGTAGGACAATTTCAATCATCCATCATAATTGACCAACTTTACTCAATAAGTTTTCCATTTAGTCTGATCGCTATAACATTTCCAAAATACCTGTATTTTGCTCCAAAATACAAATTATTTTTAAATCCTGCATTTAAATTTGGTGGGCAAGGTAGCAAACGATTTCTGATAATGTGGAGATTTACATCATTGATTTAAATAAAAAAATGAGTTAAAATGTATTCTACAATTTAATGTAATAAAAAAGACATTAATTATCAGTACACCTAATACATTATCAAAAAGAAAAAAATTGTTTGCTAAAACTTAATAATCAATAAAAACTAAAATTAATGTGATAAATGTCTTAAAAATAAAGTAAAAAATTTAACGCTTTTAAAAAATTTCAAACTTTTTATAGGATATTAGGAAAAAAAAACTAAATATAGTGATATAGTCTTTAATATTTAAGAAGTTTTTAAAATATTACTTTAAAAATAAACAGTAAGAAAGTAAAAATAAACTTACTAAAATATAGATGTAATCACTAAATTTTAAAATTGGAAAAAAATAAACAATATGTTAATCTTTTTTAAAAAAAGTCTGCTTTAACAAATCTCATGGATAAAATTATTAAATTAAGGAATAATCAACTAATGATTTTAGTTTAAATTGGAACTATTGTAAATCACAAAATATTAACAAAAACATAATAGATGAAGAAAAAAAGGACCTAATTTAATAATTAAATAAAAGAATCAATACTTATCTGACAAGTTCACATTATTTCATACTAATTAAAAGTAAAACAATCTTATGTTTTAGAATTTTTTTAACTGAAATAAAAGCATTGTTAACAAATTATAAACCTATAAAGTAAAACAATATGATGATAAAACTTATAATTTAATATTATGTTTTGAAAAGGGAAAATTTATAAAAGTATTATTTAACTTGAAGGAAAATAATAAATTTTATTTTTACTTTTAGAAAGAAGCAAAAAGTAACTTGAATCTGAAATGGTTGATATACTTTTAGAATTTGAAAAACTAATAAAAATTTTATGCATCAATATTTCCAACTTCCCATTTTTCTTTCCAGAAAATGCCCTTTCCTTCACAAAACAGATTTTTCTTAGAACAGTTTTGGGGTTAAAGTTACTATAGTCAAATCCAAAAGGGTTTTCTTAAAGAAACATTAAAGGATACTCAATAGGACATAGTCTCTATGAGTGACTGTCATCTGCATTTGTAGATTGTAAATTATCAGGGAAAAATGTCATCGGCACTGGTGAAAAGATCTAAGACAAGGAATGCTGCATTGCTACACAGTCTTGGGAGCCATTTTGTTACCAAACTATTTTATATATTTCAACATTTTGAAATAGGAAAATAAGTTCATTATAACTTTTAGTTTTCAACTGGCAGGCAAAAAACCTGTCAAATTTTTTTTTTTTAAATCTTCAGAGTTGCCACAGGCGACTAAAATGCAACTATTTTTGGCATAAGCCGTTTATGGCAACTTTTTTTGCCTGAAAAGGCTAAAAAAGCAACTATTTTTCAGGAAAATGATACTATTGGGAAACTTTTCTGTACTCCTAGTGATGTTTTTTTTTCCATCTTTTTTAAAGCATAAATTGGGAGGAAAATCTGCACCCTACAAGATAGTTTTGGAACACACTGAACTTTTTTTTTTCTTAAAAAAAAAAAAAATTTGAAAATTTTTAAATGCAAATTGGAGTCTTCACTTTTTAATTCGTTCAATCTGCACAGTCTATTTCATTTCTCGATCGCCTTTTCAATGATTATTGCTACAAAATTCTGCATGATTTAAAAAAAAACAAAAAACAATTTTTAATACGATATTACAATGCGTGAATTTCGAATTTGAGTAATCACTTTTCATATATATTTATATATATATATATATATATATATATATATATATATATATATATATATATATATATAAACATTAACGTTTATCTAAAAATTATCATATTTGCCACCAACTTGACTGAATGGATCATGGTATATGACAATTAAGTCATTAACAAAATTTCAGTCATATTTTTGATGAATTTTTGTTCTTATTTAGGCAACTATTTTCCTAGTTTTTGGTTACTATTTTCATGCTTTAAGCTACTAAAAGCAACTATTTTGTTCATTAACCCCAGCCCCTCCCTTTTTAGGCGTCCTACGCAGCCGCTTACTAGGCTCATGCCTCTGACCAACCCTGATTAGTGACTAGATTGAGTTCTTATTTGAAAGATTCTGTTTTGTATTTTCTGGGTACAAAGTGAAACACCTAAAATTGAAGTTAGTGGGAGAAAAAATCCTGAATACTTCCCTATTTTTACTATGTTAGATTTATTTGTTCGAATTCAAAATACTCATAAAGGAAACTTTTTATATTAAGATTAATTCATTCGTATGTGTATTATTTTTCTTTTTTTATCTAACATCTTATTGTTATTTGTTATTTTTCTTTCTTTCTGTGATTTATTATGGCTATATTCATTAAATCTAGATTAAAGCTGTGAAATGTTATTTGGGCTTTCAGTATTTGTTTTAAAAATTTCCTCTCCTGAGGTTTACCTTATTAAGATAAACATAAGAAGCTCAGTGATCTTTCTACCTTTTTATTTATTTATTTTTGTCTAACTTATTTTATAGTATTGTTGATCTCTTGTTTTTTATTCTATTGTATGTTCAATTTCTTGAATTTATAATACATTCCTATGCTTATAGTTAAATAATTAAACACATTTTGAGTTATTTTGATTAGTTATTGCTTTGTATAATGAAGAAATTTAACTTAGGGCTCTAGAAAAGACCTGAAGTGCAAGGCTACGGAAAAAATAATTTGGAAGTTTTCCATCTGAAATTTTTTTTTCTTTTAAATTAAAGTATAACCCCTAAGTATTTTAGTAAAATTTTTGTAGCTAAGGCTGTTTCCACTTGCATGATTATGCATGAAAATTTATAACAAATTAAACTCTGTTGTAAATACTAGGAATAAAATAAGGATAAAATAGGAATAAAATAACTTTCATGATAGTTGAAGCATAAAATTTTCAAATTAAAAATATTTATCACTAACATGTAATTAGAACATAAATTAAGAATGTGTATCACATTAATGCAAATGGTTAAAGTAAATTAGCTGGAAAATAGTCTTACATGTAGTTAAAGTTACATTGTAAAAGTTTTTATTAAATTATGGTATTTTATAAACTCTTTGCCATTTCTATTTGTTTAAGAGTTATCTTTAGTTAATGAGAATAATTTTGTTTTTTCTACCATTTTCTTATTTTTTGTTCTCTGTACTCATCAAACACATCTTAAAAGAAACATACTTCATTTTTGTTTCAATTGAAAGATTTGAGAACTTTTTTTTACTTATTGCTGTTGTGGCCACAATGTAGCGACCAAAAGTTTGTTTAAAATGTATCAAATTCCATTCAAATGTACTGCTCACTCTGTGAGACAAACAACAATTGTTTTATATACAAAATTTGCCATTTGTTTTTTAATTCTTCAGCTTTTACAATTTTTGATATCAGCCATAATAATTGAGAGGGCTTACATTTAGATATACTTTTACTATTATTTTTTCATTCTTTAAATCTGAACAGTTGGAATTATATTAAATTAGAAGTGGAGAATTTTAATGATTACTATTTCTAAGGGAACATAAAAATAATTTTCTCTATGGATTCATTTTGTTGTGTTCCAAAAATGTTACAATTTGCCAAAAAGACATTTAAATGAGTAGCGAGATGTGATTCTTCCGCAGATTTCCGCTTTTTTTCAGATTTTTCCATTTTTCCCGCTAATTTCCGCGAAAAAAAATTTTTGTGCAAGTTAAAATATTTTATAAGAAATTTAATTTTCCGCGGAGCAAAAGTATTGAAGTCCTCATTCATAGGGTTCTCTAAAAATCATTTTCTTGGGATAAAACTAGTTGACCTTTATACAGGGATGAGATTTTTTCGATTTTGTCTCTCGAATTTTAGCCTTTTATCAAAAACTCCAATTCTCTAATAGTTTCGTTTTTGTTTGTTTTTTTCTAAACATCCCGCTTTTCTTTTTTAAAATTCAGTCGTTGAAATAAAATAATTATATTTATTTACGATTTTCAAAGGTAAACAGAAAATTCAACGTCCTAGCTGCTAACCCTTCCGCATTTTTGTTATTTTAGCTATTTTTAACGATTTTACCCCCAGAAAATAAGATTTTCCGTATTTTTATCCGTCCGCCAGATAGTGCGTAACGTATTTTCTTAATTATTATAATTTCGTTATACAGACCGTATTTTCGTAATTCAGAAGTCGCTGCTTCCTGTTTTCTGGTGTGAAAGCAAACGAAAAAAAATAGAGGTGGATTTGCGGTGAAAATATTTATTTGGTTATTTAATTAATCTTGTATAAATTTTTATTTATTATGTCTAAAAAAAACAATACAAACAAGCCTTTTAGAATGCCCAAGTCCAGACTAAATATCTCGATGCTTATTCACGCGATTTTAATATCAATCATCGATTTTCGTATTTACCTGATTTAAAAGTTGCGCATTGCGATTATTATTTACCCTATTTAAATATGGTACATAATGATTCGTATTCGCAAGATTTAAAAATCCAATATCGCGTTTCGTATTTAGGCATTTTTAAAATCGCGATCTTATTATCAAACATCGATTTCCATGTTTACCTGATTTAAAAGTTGAGCGTTGCGATTCTTATTCAGGCGATTTAAATATCGTACATTGTGATTCTTATTTACGAGATTTAAAAATCCAATCTCGCGATTTGTATTTACTCGCTTTTAAAATCCTATGTAGCGATTCATATTCATGCAAGCTTAAAGTCTAATGTGATTCGTTTTTCCTGTTGTGATATCAAACATCGACTTTCGTATTTATATGGGCTTGACAAATTAGACATTGGGATTTGTATTCGCGCAATTTAAAAATTATGTAACGTGATCTAAAAATTACACATCATGATTTGTATTTTCGCATTTTTTAAATTCGATATAGAGTTTATTTTTCACGTGATTTAAAAGTCTCATATCAAGATTCATATTCTCTCAGCTTAAAATCATGCATGTGATTCATATTCATGTATTCATACAATTTTAAAATTAATCATCGGGACTTTTAATCACATGGTTTGAAAATCGCACTTTTTTGTCTACATTATACATTATTTTTTATATGAGTATTTATTTTTTATATGAAAAGTATTAAAAAAAATTGACAAAATTCAACTCCTCAACTGCTTTTATGAAAGGAAAACAAATGTATGATCAAACTGAATTTATTATTTTTTTTAAAATTTCTGAAACATATTCTGAGGATAATGAAGGATTTATTATCAGTTTTGCTTTCTCTTCAGATAATTAAAGGAGTTATTATTCCCTATTGTAGTTAGAATGTGTATTTTTGTTTAAAAACTAAACTTGTAATAAATAAGCTCTTAGAAATTAAACATTTAAGTCAAGTGACATTATATGGCTTAGCTACATTTATTTTTTTTCATTATTATTATCTGATTTTCCCTTTTTTAAAAAAGATGCTTATATTCACAGCCTATGCAATTTTTTACCATTACTCTTTCGAAGTTTTGATGGTTTAAAGTAGTTTCTATACCCTGCCAAAAATCCAGTCTTATCATTGAATTTTTTCCATTACTCAAAGTTCAAAAAAAAGTATACTTTAATAATTCAAAAAAAAAAAAAATTATTTCCTTGAATGTCAATTCTTATCTGTAAGTCAATTTTTTTAAGGAAAAAAACATTTCCAACCTTTCGAAACTTTAAAATGATTCCCAGCTAACAGCGCTGGGGTAGAAAGAAACCAACAACTTTGAGGGATAAAGTTATTTTAATTTCTCTTAATTATTATTCTAAGAACCCTATTAAAAAAAAAGTAACTATTTAACAATATATATATGTGTATATTATTGGTCTAGTTTCACTGAAAGCAAAGGAGATCCCAGGTATTTTTAAATATTTGTTTTCTGTAAATTGGTGGTACTCAAATGTAGAATAAAATTTCATTCTTTTTTTTTTTTTTTTTCTAATAACTGCTTGCTAATCTTTTTTTTTTTTTTTAATTATAATATAAAATTTTTCTTTTTAGTCGTTTTAAGTAATTAGTAAAGAAAGTTGAATGAAACATTTTATTGAATAAAAAGCATTTTTTTTTCAACAAATGTCTAGTTTTATAAAAGCATGTTTATGATGAAATGTGATTATACATCAGATTTTGATTTTATTGAATGTTATTATATTTTATTTTTTAGTTGGTTTTATCAATAATTGATACAATTTCAATAATATTCATACGTATGCATAGATTTGGAATAATATATTTATCAATTTCTTCAATATATATTTTATAATTGTTAATATGATTACGTAATCAACATTTTTAAGCATTGTAAAATTTCTCAACAATATATTGTCTTAATCTTTAAAAAAAAAATTTATTTATCTTTCCGGGTGTATTTCACAGAATTATTTTACCAACTATTTGATTAAATTTTAGCAATTTTAAAAATCTTATTCCTTACGCTAACATGTATATTATTTTATTATTAATATGCTAGAAAACTTAGAATTATTGCCTGCTAGCTGTTTAGAATTTAAAAACCTTCTGCTGTTTCCAATTATTCAATGCAAACAGTTGACTATTTACTAAACATGCTTGTTTTTTTATTGTTTCTTGTGACATCAACATAGATTATCTTAATTAGTGTTGATGCTTTATAAGTCACTACAAGGAGTATAAAGAACATAAGGAGCTGATGAATACGTATCGAAAATTTTTAAGCGTCTTAAAATATCTTAAATGTCATCTTGACATCTTAATTGTGAAATGTAATTTTTAATTACTTGGCCACGTGTTATTCACAAAACTATTCAACTAATTATTTCATTATATTTTTTACTATTTCTTTATGCTACCATGTAAGTTTTTCCGATTAATATACTAAACTGTTTTGTTTAAGTTTTATTGTTACTTAAAGCTTTTCTTTAAATTAATACTCGTGAGTAATTTTCTTTTTTCAAGTCTCAGAACTATAGCCAGTTAGCTGATACTATTTTAAGAATGATTTCTATGTCAAAATTACTCAGTGCAAAACGTCTGACTTATCGTAGTAAATACGTGAACCCTTTTCTCTCAGATTGAACCAACAAATTATTTATTTATTTTATTTATTGTTTCTTATTTGTTTGGTTTGTGAAAAGTAAATACATATAAGTGCAACTGAAAAAAAAAAACACAACTGTTTGGTTTATTTTTTAATGTGCAGATTCAAACTGCAATTTTATTTTGACTTTCAAACTTATATATTACACCGTTAATTTTAAGAAAGCTTCTCTTTTTTAAAAAGATGTTTAAAAAATTTACTTTTGTTAAAATCATTTTTCACTTTAAGCACGATTCCCAAGATATTATTGTAGCATAATTTGTTGTTAGGAAAATGCCTTATTTTGTTAAACAGCAAATACTAAAATTTGAAATTTGTAAAAAGATTCTGAAGCCATGCCACAATTTTAGAATCATTATCTGATATGGACAATTTAATAAAAAAATACTCAATTTTTAAATTTAATTTGATAAAAAAATTCATAAATACGCAGCGAGAAGGTTAACATACTTTTTACAGAAACTGGGACTACTAATTTTTGATATATTTCGTTATAACAAGATAATAATGATATTGCTCAAAGGAACCTGTTCAATAATTTCGTTATTTCCAGAATTAAAATCTGTTTGGACAAACCATTATATTCTTTGAACACTAAACAAGAAAAATTTAGCTATTATTAGTTATTTATTTTTATTCCATTAATTTATTGATAGCGGTATCAATTTTAAGGATATGTGATGAAAGCCCCGTTTACTATTTTACTATAAATGCATTAAATCATATAGCTTGAATAATTTATTTTAAGCAAATTATTTAATAATTTTAAGCAAATAAGGTTGTAAAAATAAACTTGATCGAAGTACATCTAAAAAATACCCTAAAATATATATAGAATAAACTTTGGAATCGATAAATAAAAAATACATTTTCAAGCAACTTCGAGTAGGACAGAAATTCTAACTTGTTTGAAATAGCTCTCCTTATAACTATTTAATTTTGATTCCAGATGTTAGGAGACATTCCATTTTCACTTTTGAAATTTCAGTTGTAAACTGAACTTTTTTTACGCCCTTAAGAATTTTACAAAGGCTAGCAATAAAAAAAATTGTACTGCATTGATTTTTTTAGAAAGTAGTGACTAACTATTATTTTTTCAATCTAAGAACCTATGCCATTATCTTACGTGAAATTAATTTTAATATTGCATGAAGCAATTTAATATACTGTGTTACTAAATAAATAATCCCAAGAAATTAATCGAAAAGATAAAAACTTCCATTAATTTAAAAATCAAACAGATGATAATAAAAGTAGACATGTCTACTTTTATTTACCTCTTCATATTTTTTTAAGCCAGTGAAGTTTTTATCATCAATTATAGTTTTTTTACATTTGGGTCTTGATTATTATTTTGAAAGGATTTTATGATCAGAAAAGTAAACATATGCATTTTAATATTTTAACAGGATTCATGTGGTCTTGGAAAAACTAAGAAAACCATAGCATCAATATTGTAATTATGAAGTAATCTTAACTTTAAAATTAAAATTTTGAGACCAGATATTTTGGATTAATGAAATTGAATATTTTTATCTTTTAAGTTTTTGTGCCACCATTTCAGTATCTTAAGAATCTTATGATCTCTGTATTGTATCAGATATATGTAAGAAATCATATTAGGGGTATTCGGTGATAAATATAGATTATCGTAATTGAAGAACATGTTGTGTGACATTTTATGTTGAATTTGGGGAAAATAAGCTTCTGAATATTTCGAAATATCAGGATACTATTTTCAAATCATCTTTATGCAAAGAAAACCATGCAACCTAAATATCTGGCAAAATGATGCAATTTTTTAAATAATGAATCATACAATTTGCAACCTATTATTTTAATATATTATTCTTAAACATAACATATTTTAATGTTTTTAAAATGCGACTTAACATTCAGCAATTCCTATAGAAAAAAGAAATATCGTAAATTATGTAAAGCCTTGTAAATGTGCATTAAAATTACTATACAATCTACATTTTATTCAGGCAATTTTTTTTCTTTAACCCTTGGCTTACGGTGTTCCATATTGTACCATCACATGTGGTCCACATGTTGTACCAGCCGTAAGTAAAAGGTTAAACTTTCCTGCCTGGAAGACTCTTCCAAAGCTGTAAAAATGATTATCCCTAAAATTTTGTATATAGCTATAATAAGTTATGTATATTTGATTTTAGTATGAAATCCTCGTATAAATGGGGGGAAAACGACATAAAAAACCAAATAATTTCAGATAAAAAGTTCATGTATTCAAATTCTAAAATCTTAGAAAATCATAAGTAAATTATAAATCATTTTAAATTTTCTTTTCAAAAGATATGAAAGAGAAAAAAATCTTTGCTTTTTGGATAGAAATCAGCTGAAAAATTATCTATTGCCTTGAAACTTCGAGATATTTTCTATTAACTATTAATATATAATCCTCTCTGAGCAATCACCGAATATTATTTAAATTTTTTTAATAGTCTGAACTTTGTTGCCCATAGCAACGGTGTAAAGATAAGTATCCTCTCTTGAATTAGTCTATGAGTTACCTTTAAATATTCATTTGAGGCAGTGACTCTGCTTGGCTGTTTTTAAGGATTATCACCAGATATATATATAACTCATTTGCCCCCCTTTATGATTCAAATTTTTGAAATTTTGTCTACACTGCCTATTTTGAGGGTCAGGAATCGAAATGTGTTAAAAATTACGTTTATTCAAAGAAAGAGCGTTTTTGTGTCTAATTTCATAACTTAACTAATAGTTACCACTTATTAATTACCATATTTGAAGTCACCTCCAGAAACCATTAAGATTGACACTTAGTATGTGAAAATGCGATCATTACAACAAAATTTAATCAGGGTGATTTTTTTCCCCCACTGTACAATATTTTTGCAATAACCCACCAGGAAGTACTTTGAGATCTTTTGCCTCAAGAAAAAAAGAGGGCTTTGATGTGAGTTTTGAAGTACAAAAATTAAACTGTTTTTTTACTTTTTTACTTCAATCAATTCACTGCTTATATATTTATCAACTTTTTTTTAAAATATATTTTTAATCTTTTTTTTCCAGCTCTGTGACTGGAGAAGGAGTTGCATATCTACAAGCATACATTGCTCATATTACTGGAAATTTGTTCATTAAAGGAGTTTGAATAATATCTTAGAAATTTTTTGAGAACTGTATTTATCCCAAACTGATCTTATTAAGCCTTTATAAGTGAAAAAATGAAGTTTCTCAAGTAAAAAAAAATATGAAGGAAATGTTAGATTTCTTACAAAGTTGTATATAATTTGCTAAATTGTAAATAATTTATTACTGAGAAGGTGTAAGTCATATTTGCTAAATGTTTTAGTTTACGTACTGTGTCTTGAAGTATCTCATAACATCTCTTTAATCTTTTTATTAGAGGTGTATCATACAAGAATGAAATATTCTATATTTTTATAACTATGTTTTTGTGATCTTTAGTTCCTATTTATTTATATTTCTTTTTTCTAATTTAACTATTACTTCATAAGAAAGCTAAATCAAAACCACTGCAACTGTTACTAATCAGTATGGTAAGCAATAGCTTACAAAGAAATGTAAATTCCTAATTCAGCTCTCTATTTTATAGCAAAGTTTTGCATTTAGATGTCGAATCCTTAGTATTCATAAGAATTAAGGATTTTTGAGATAGTCATTTGTTAACACTATCACTTGTTGATAGTAATTTTTTAGTCATTCTAACATGGTACAATCAATAGCTTTCTCGCAATAAATTGACACTAATTTAGTTTTCTAAATTTTTCATTGAAACAATTAAAGTTATCATTTATTAAACTAATTATGAAATTGTCAAAATAGCTGGGAATAATATTTTTATGAGGTTGTCAAAATAGCTAATATTGCAGATTAGCTATTAAATGCCTAAATACCAATTAAAGGGAAAATGTGTGAAAAATATTTCTTTCTCGAAAAGCAGACTTTAGTATGATTTGAATTCCATGGAAACAGTGTTCTTATTGTATAAAGTGTTAATAGATTAGCGTTTACGTATCTTGGGTTGAAAAAAGATTTTATATTTTGAAATTGCAAAACTAATTTGTCTTTTTTATAAATGTATTCCATGTGTTTAGTATAAAAGCACTGATTCCTAAAAAATCATTTTTACTGTATTAATATTAAGTGAAATAATCTTAATGGTATTAGCAAGATATTAAAAATTCTTTTAAAGTGTTGTAAATGCCATCATGTAAAATGAAGTCATAACTGGCCTATTATACTGTTTCTGCAATTAGTTTATTATTATGTTATATTAATTGTATTATTATATAATTTATTCATTAATTTTTTTTAATAATTTATTGTGTACAATTTTTTATAAATTAATACAAAATATTGCTTCATTATTGCTTTTTTTTAATTAATTAATTCTTTTGCTACATATCTGAATTTGTAACAAAATCAACACTCGGTCATATTTTATTAAAATTTAAAATATTGTGCTCTTTAAAAACAAAAGAAAGAACGCCATTTCTAAAACAACTATCTTTTAAACTTTCCCGATATCGGAATTTTTTTATATTATCAATTGGAAATTCATTCTGAAGCCAGGTCATTACTGAAATTTTTTTGTTCTCTAATGAGAATCGAAAAAGCACGAGCATTTCTCTCTCCCTCTATGAACGAGAAAAGTATTCTTGGTATATAATTCTGCAGAAGAACCTTTAACCTTAATAAAAACCTTTTTCAAAAAATTCTGCAGAATAGAAAGCCAAATTGATTTGCCACAATGTCGCAGTGATTCTGCCACAAGAATGTTGTCCCAGGATTTTATCTACTTTGTTTCCATAATTATTTTATTAAATTATTTCTGTTGTGTTGACATAAATAGATCCCTGGAAGTGCTATTTTCAGATAAGGTAGCCATTTTAAAAACTGTCATTATATTTGCTGTATTCTAAGAAAATAAAGCTTTGACAAGGTAATGATATTTTATTTACTTTCCCCTTGGTTACTAGCAAAATTGTTTTAAATTTATTTTTTTATGTTCATCTGATTTTTTTAATACTAAGATTAAATTATGCTTTTCAGTTTTGTATAAACATTTCTTCTTTTCAATGGAACCTGTCGAAGTAAATTAACTTGCAGTTTCTTTTTTCTTCTTTGTTAGTCTTCCACTCTGTTACCATGCTCATTGTAGTTAATTGTAAATGTAGATTGTTTTAAATTAAAAATTGATTTTATCTATTTTTGTTTTGCAATTGGAATACTCTTAATTATTCTGATTAAGTTTAAACTAAAAATAAATTTTCTATGTTTTCTTTTAAAGCTTAGTATTAGATAGTAATATAAGGAGGATTTCTTACAACTTTTATTTATTGACTTTTAATTTAGTATTTCATTACATAATAAGTTTATTAAAAGAAATATATTGATAGGTATCAATATTTAATATAAGTCTCAAGTTGGGTCAATAGTTTTACCATCTTCTAAAACTACAAAATTTTATTCAAAGTATTTTGATTTTTATTTCATATTATGATATGCTCATATTATCATAATGTGTTTTTGACTCGTACAATTATCTTGTCCTGATTTAGTTTATCAAGTTAATTACATACGGATTTCAATCTTGCAGATATATTTAGCTACTCAAATTTTGTTGAAGATTTGTGAACTGTGGAACACATGTACAGTTTGTTCTGCAATGACTGTCCTTAATATATGTTATTTGAATCCTTGTCAAACATAAAATAAATCATTAGGTTCCTTTAATAAATATTTAAACGAGTCAAAAACAAAAATTTTATTGAGATCTAAAGAATTACTACTGAGGAAAGCATGACTGGCAATAACAAAAAAAAAAAAAGAAAAACACAGAATGGGGAATCTTAGATCCACCAATTTTTATAGAGCAATCAAACTGATTTTGTCATTTCTCATCCTACCTCTCTGAATAGTTATAAGATTTCTACGCTATTTTTTTCTTCCCCATTTTAATAATTTGTGTCTTTTTTTAACTTTATCTTTGAAAAAGTGTATATGGCTTTTTTAAAGGTGCATACATACATTTATATATATATATATATATATATATATATATATATATATATATATATATATATATATATATATATATATATATATATATATAATATTTATATTATAATATAATATATTATATATAATATATTATATATATATATTTACACAAACACATGCATATTACGCACATTTAGGCTTCATACATTTATGAGTTTAACTTACTTTGACAGTAAAGTTTTCTATACTTTTTGTTAATCCTCAAGGAAGTTTGTATTGGTTTTTTAATCTTCCAATGTTTTCTTTTTATTATCAGAATCAACTTATTTTTAAAGCATTCTCAATAAATTCGTACTTCAATCCTGCTATAATAGCAGGATTTTTTTTCTTCAGAAATCTCTTAATTGTATTTATAAAAAATGTTCCATGTGTTTTCATAGAAATATTCTTGTAGTGTTTTATAAAATTATTTCTCACTTTTTTTTTCTCTTTATTACTAGTGTTCTTTTACTTGTTACATATTTATTCATCTCTGCATGCATAATTAATTGCATCATGTTATATAATTTCTCCACATGTTCACTTGTTGGCTTCCATTTTTATAATATTGCTGAATTTTTACATGCACTTTGTCCTCAAAAAACTTGATTCAAATAGAAACTTACTGATAAATTAGATACACAAGTTAAATAATGAGTAAATAATAAGCCAGTTTTGTGTAAAAATTAAAGTGTGAGGTGGAATTGGGATTTGTTTATGAGCATTCTATAATGCCTCTCATTCAAATTATTTTATATTCGAGATGTATGCATCAAATTTAAAGCAGATGCATTTAAAATAAACAGTTATTTTCTAGTCTTTGTAAAAATCAAGCAAACTAAGAAAAAATTATATTAAAAAAAACTTTTAAGTCTGCCATAAATATAATTATTTTTTTCTTAAGGGGTCACAGTACCCAAAAAATGTCCAAACTATCATAAAAAAATTTTATTGCTTATAATATAACTTCAAACTATTTCGAATGCACTGAAAAAAACATCATCTCTCTATCTACATTTTTAAAAAAGTTATGAATGATTTTAGATAGTCCTAATGCAGAAACTTGCTTAGCAGAGAGACTTTAAAGTGCCTTTTCTCATAGATGATAATTTTGTGTTTTAATCTTAGTTAAATCCCTAAGGAATTTTTTCTATTTAAGATAAAACTTTGAAGTAAACTTTTTTATCTTAAGTATAATACACTTATTTAAACTGTGCATGGAATAAGCATTTTAGGAGGTATTACAATTTTTACAGCATGTTTTATGTACCTAACAGGAATTTTTAACCTTTTTTTTCTACTTTTTTACAAAATAATCTATAAAAAATATTCTAATTGATGTATCAACAAATGAATGCACAAAATTATTAAAATGTATATTCTGAGCAAGAAAAAAAAATTTGAAAATATGTTAAAATAAAAAAGCCTTAGGGATTTAAAAATTGTGAATTTTTTCAACTTTTTTTAAAATTTTAAAAAAGTTAAACAGTTTAATTATGTTTTGAAGATAAATTATTGATTATAATTAAAATGAGCATGTAAAGCATCCACAAAATGAATGATTATACCTTTATTTAAAAAAATTGTTGCAAAGGTACTGTGACCCCTGTAAAATACAACGTCAGAATCCATTTGTAGCATTTGTTTTCTAATATTTACACAGTAAAATATTGATTGTATGAAAGATTTAGTTTTTTATAAATTGTGAAATATTAAACATTAGTTTTGTTATAAAATTTTTATTTTCATTTAATTTATAATGAAACAAATAAACGTCTAATAAAGCTTTTATCTCCTATGTCTCTAATGTGTATAAGAAAAGAGTTTTATTACTTATAAAACTCAGCTGCTTTCAACTCTGAAAAAAAAGCAATTTTTTCAAGAGTTAAAAAATGTTTTACTTTTTGAGTCTTTTAATTTTGGCTAAAGTTGTTCATTATAAAATTGTACAAGAATATTTTCATTCATCAGTAGTGTAGTTTAATATTTATATCTATTATATATCAATGTTCATTGTAATTACTAATACTGTATTATTTTTACCTGTTATATATGTAATCCTTTTTTAAAAGTTATGACTGTAGCATCACATATTTTAGTGAAAAGTATTTTTCTAAGCATTAATTAATTGCATTTAAAATTTTTGTTTCAAGTTTTATGATCAAGTTTTTGAAATCGTCCACTAAATGCTTAGCTTACAATCGACAAACAGTCAAATATGTAATTGTGTAAATTAGTCTTCCATGATTACATCATTTATGTTATTTGTTCCAAAATTTTATATAAAAATTTATGCATAGGCTGGTCACTTGTAGTTTTTTTAATGAGTTAGCATGAAAATTTAAACATTAATAAACTAAAATGTTATTTTAAAAAATGCATCTTTTAACTATCATCCTTTATATGGGGATTTATTGTATCTTTTGTTTTGTTCAAATGCATTTAATAAGAACCGTAATTTTCTTCGTAATATCTGCGGCGGCATATAAACCACAGGACCTTGTCTAGCAATCTGCTGCACCATAAAATTCGCAAATTTAGCAGAAAGGTGGTTTTCTTAGCATGGCAATCTACTTTTATCTATGACGAAAATAACGTAAATATAAATACAAAAGCTTCTCTCACCCGCTGAATAAACTCCATATCTCAGTGAATCTGCATCGTATATCATATATGAGCTAATGGGCATCAACACAGAAATAGGTCTGCAGACTCGCGATTATATTTTAGAGACATTTACACTGCATGCAAACGAGAACCTGATGAATGATTTTTCCGTAGGTAAATATATTTCACCAATAAATTTCTCTCCCGCACCTCTAAATTTGTGTACACAAATTTTTTTGCATTCAGTAAGAATAATCTCTTACACTTTTATAGCTGACAAAAGTCTATAGGAAATTCAAGATTTCTGATGACCAGGAAGTAATTATGGTAGATTATTTGCTGTGACAACCTTTCATACTTTTTAACAAATGATCGGCAGTTTATACGCAGAAAATTATGATACTTAAAAATGCTGCAGTTCTATTAATTATAGAAAAATGACTCAGCATAACATTTCTCTATAGACAACATTAATTGCGAAGATTTATTTATGTATATATATATATACCTGATTCATTCATGAATAAATTTGAAATATTTATAATTCTTCTTTACTTAATTAAATATTGGAAACTACATTTATTTTATAGAAGTTTAACTTATGAATGCTATCTAATTTTTGTGAAAAATAATTATTCATAGATTTTACCGATTCAAATGTCTTATTCTGCTATGTGTTTTTTACATTAAATGGGGCTAGATACCCTCGTTATATGTTAAACTTAGGCAATCTTAACCACAAATTTTCAACATAGAAAACTTTTGCAAGTAGTTGAATATTTTACCATAATAAAGAAAAAAAAATTTAATATTCATATGGTGAAAATAAGCATAGTTTCCATCAATTTACTCAAAATATTATTATATTGCTGATATAAAAGATTACAAAGTGAATTTAGATGCTCTAAATTTAGTTGTAAAAAGGTTATTTTCCTCTGTGTCTTGGTGTTTTATATCTTAGTTTATGATTTGTTTAATAGCATCATTTTCTATTTTTTTCAATATTTATCTTTGTAAATGTCTTGCACCATATTGAAATACTTTGCATAAATATATATTCAGGGATTTATACTTCTTTTCTCCATGTACATTGCTTTATTTATTTATTTACTTTGTATTTACTTTAAAATAGTAGCATTTAAAACTATTTTTGTATTTTTAGAAATATTATTGCTCAATTTTTAATTTAAGTTGTGAAGTATTGGATGTGCATATTTATTGCTCAATTTTGAATGCAGTTTTTAAAAAAATTAAGTTGAAGGTTTTATTTGTTAATTTTAGTCTTGTTAATTGTTACCTTAAGACTACTTAAGTTTGGAAATATACTATATTGTATAAGGCTCATTACTCATCTTTACTCATATAAATACGACTAAGTGATTCAATTAGCATTACTAAAACATCACTTTTACACAACTTTCATGGTGAAAAACCATGTTCTTTTTAAGTAAGTGTGACCTGTCTTTTCTTCATATTGTTCTTAGGATTTTCTTTTAACTAGACGTAATATTCGTCTTTAATAATTCCTCTTAATATTAATAATTCGTCTATATTCGTCTTTAATAATTCCTCTTCTTTTTTTAACAAGTTTTATGAAATTTATAACACTAGAAACCTAAAAAAGCCTTTGTTGCTGATTTCAGAGGTTTTTCTTTTTCCTTTACAATTTTTATTATAGGCCTTTACAATTTTCATTGTATATATATATATATATATATATATATATAAAGTTCAAAAGTAGAGAAAACATGGAAAAAATTACAGAACCATGAAAAAGGGGGAAAAAGAAAAATGATAATAAAAATACGGGGAGGGGGGAATATCCGAAAAATATAATAATCAACCGATTTTAGAATTTATTAAGCACAGTAAAATTAGTTAAATTGTGACTTTTAATTTTCAGGATCTTGTCAATAGCATTCCCCTTCTAAACTAAAAGATGTCCTTTTGAATTATTACTATGATTTTAAAAATATCCTTAATTGTATATTATTGTAAATAAATTTACTTAAAACTTCTTTGTATAATTTTTACCATGTGCAAATCTGTGGCTAAAATTATGTGCAAAACAGGCCATTCATGTTTCTTTCTCTTTTCTTATTTATTTTTTTTTCTTAAATAAAAGTTAATTTTCTAAAATTATTAATCGTCAACTTCTTTAAATTATCCAGTATAATATTACCTTGCCCACATCCATTTTCAGGCCCATCCTTGTTAACTAACAAATCAAACGCACGTCAGTACTGCAGTAAGAACGCATTATGAAATAATACCTCTCTATTTACGCTTTTACCTCAATCTGCGCTTCTGTTTTTATATTTTGTAATCTGAATTACGAAAATATTTTAAATCATTCTTGAAAAATTTCCCGTATTAACTCGCTTTATCATTTATTTGAGTTCGCTACTCGCTTTATAAATTTCGTATTATGATTTATTCTGTTTTTTCTTTACATTTTATTTTCTGTTTTTACGTTATATTTTTACTTAATGTGTTCTATTTTATTTGTTGTAAAATTTTTTTTTCTTTTTGAGTGCTCCTCAAACTATTGTATTGATATATTTTGCTTCGGCTATATTGATACAATATTAAATAGCACTCCTTTTTGCTGATATAATCGTGTGAGCTGATGAAAAGATTAATACTTTTATTTTCCAGATTTTTTTTCCCCTTTTTTACGGAATTTTATTATTATTTTTCTTTTTTCATTGTTCTGTAATTTTTTCCATGGTTTCTCTACCCTTAAACTTTTTTTATGTATTCTATTTACTTGCAGCTTATTATTTTTCTTAATTTTCTCCGTTTTTTTTTTTTCTTTTTGGCCGTTTTGTATACATTTATTATGCTGTCGTCTCTCTCTCTCTCTCTCTTTATATATATATATATATATATATATATATATATATATATATATATATATATATATATATAATTTATCTATGCATATATATTGGATGATTGAAATTTTATTTACATCTAAAATTAGTTTAAAATTACAATGACACCATATAAATTCATCTTGTTTCATGAGGCAATTTATTGATGAAATAGTGGTATTCAAAATTAATTCATTGGTCCTTCTATCAACATAAATTTTCCCTTTGAAACTTAGTTTTTCCCAAACGTGCAAGAAATTCAATCTACCTCTTACTGTGAGAAACGTAACAAACTCTTTATCAGGTTAGCGTCAAGTGAAAATGAAGCACGGTTATCTTCAGGGGATGACCCTCTCAAGGCCGGATGATTGCTCTTAGCGTCAGGTTGAAAAGGTGCCGAACGGAGACCCAGATTTAATGTTTTCTAAATTATTAATTTTTCTTTTTTAAAAATATTATTTGTTTAAAAGTTTTTATTTTTTCAGTTATATATTCTTAGGTTAACTTTCTTCTTTATGTAAAAGTTTTACTGAAGATGGAAAGAAAAGTATGCAGCAGAAAAGCCACTTTTTTAATATTTAAGTTTCACATTTTCTAGGTTAGATGTCTTCTTTAAACCATTCAACAAACAATGAGTGAATGGAAATTCCTTAAGTTTTACTTTTAAAATTAACATTGATTTAAGATTAGTGAATTTACTTATGGGCGAATGAATGAGCTTATAAATTCATAAAAAATTTTGTAAACCTAAAAATTGTGTTAACGACAGTCTGCGACAATAATTTTTAATTTTTTAACAAAATTGCTACATATCGAATGCAAAATACCTTTAAAATACCATTTAAATATGTGTGAAAAGAAGCAAACCACCCTGAAAAACTTTTGATCTAATGATCGAACGTTCAAGGGGGTGACCTCAAATATGCATTTAATTAGAGCAGGCGTAACTTAAAATATAGTCTGCACTAATTAATAGGCCTAATTGAGGTCCCCATCTCAAACCAGTTAGATCCAGTTCTAGACCTTATAATATTCGATCATTAGATCAAAAATTATTCAGGGTAGCTCGTTTACTTATTTATAATTTTTTTTTTTTTAAACTCTGGGTAAATAATATATTTGAGTACACTCATTTTAGACATAGATCTAATAAGTCTCAACTTCTGGGTCTCAATATTGGGAAAAGAAAAAAATTTAACAGAAAATATTCATTTGTTTAAGCTTAAAAACATTAATATAATTGGTTGGCAAGCTAAAGTCTATTTTAATTACCAATTCAATACATAATGTACTTTACCAATTCGAATAAATGTAAAGACTTATTTACTCGGTTACGCATCTTTTAGTTCCTGAACAACGAAATTAAGCTAAATATTTTGCTCTAAAATGTATTGTTTAACTTTTTTAGATTCGTGCATTCTTTTAACTAAAAAAAAATTTATTACAGTTAAAGTTTATTACGTTTTGGCAGAAAGACGCTTACAATAAAAATTCTGCAGACGAAACTTTACGAAATCAAACATACAGTTTTACTTTCTGTGGAGAAACATACCTTCTTTTTTTTGTCGTTGTTTTTGCGTTGGGTTTGGATTCCTGACCATCAAAATATGAAGGAGTAGCGCTGCAATCTGGAAATGTGGTCCCAATAGTTAGGTCAGAAAAGCGATTGAAAGTTTGGACTCCTAAATGTTAATTTTTCTTATTGCGTATTTCACTATATCTCGTGAACATTTTAAGCAAATTCAAAAAATTTTGCACCCAGTTATAAAGTTCGTTTATCCAAAGGTAATTTTATTCAAAACATTACTTTTTCTGAGGGTAATTCCATGCAAAAAAAAGTTCCAAATAATTAATTTTATTATTTAATAAAAGTTGAAAAAAAATTTTAATTGTAAAGTCTACAATTTTTTACACCATTTTAAAGAATTAATATAGTATATAACCTCTGCAAATATAGTATACCTCACCAGAGTAGTAGTCTGCTTGTGACTGTTAGTGGTTTTGGCATGAGCTAGACCATTGACCTGTCTGAAGTTGTAAAGCCTGTGTTTTGCTGCACTACGCTGTTATCTGACCTGTAATTGAGTGCTATAAATAGCTGTATCCATTTTTCTAAACTCGTATTTTGATGTATGTTCATTTTCATAAACACGCATTTCAAGCCCACTACTCTAGATTTAAAAGTCACCGACGAGAAGTATGAAAATTCTCTTTTTTTTTTTTTTTTTCCTTCCTTCCTGAAAGAAGTTAGGTTTTATTTAATAACTCGGGTACTTAGTTATACTTTTAATTTCAAAATAGGAAAAAAAAATGTCTTCTTTTGGTATTTGAATTTAAATTCTACCTTTTTTGTGCAAACAAAGTTCGTTATGCAAATATATAATATTAACCTTAAATTCAAATGCCAGGTTTTAGATAACTTGAAACATTTTTAAACCATGTTGTTCATAAATCATCCACCTTCTTTTTCGTTGCTGTCAATGGAAAAAGAAATTTCCATTTCATGTTTTAAATTTTTTTGTCTCTGACTCAGACAGTTTTGATATTAAAGAACATCGCTTTAAGTACAAAAACATATATTTTAGATGTTTATGTGTCACTGATACTTTAGAACATAAATAAAGAATTTTTGTATAAGAATACTCTAAGTTAGTTTGAGTATATGAAATAAATTTTAAGAAATAAAACTTTCACTAGACGTTATATTGAAATTATTATGTATGATAGAGGCTCAATCTTTCAAATGTGTTTCGAAAACCACCATCTGCTCACCGTTTTAAATTGTGAGAATGAGTGTGTACCGGTCATCAACAGGGTATTATTAAGGATTCGGTTCATATCATTAAGGATTAATCTCAGGCCGGCGCCAATAGCTCGTAAGATTAGCGCTATCAACAACCAAACCAAACGATTCGCAAACCAATTAATATTATATTATTCTCGTATTGTTGTGAGCATCTATATCTTTCTATCATGTCTTTATTATTTTTTTTTAAGTGTACTTGCATGAGTATGTGAAACAAAGATTAAATGACGGCTTTTTTTTTTCAACGCCTACATTTCTATTCTAATTCATATATATTTAAGTATAAATTTGCAGGCTTGTGGTCTGTATCAAATTAAAAGCTTTTGTCAAAATAAATAGCTGAAATTAGAAATAGCAGTCATATTGATGGAAAATCTAATTATAACCGTTAAACACAGCACTGGCGAATAAAATTCGTAATAGGACTTGTGACTTAATACTTCCGATGTATTTTTTAGCCGCAAGTTTAAAAAAAAGCATCCTATATTGTTTTTGATCTTGTATTGTTTACAATATAACTTGCTTTATACACCATTCAATTTATAGATCCTTTTAACATTAGCTAAAGAATAAAAAGCCGAAGATAACACTCAAATCATGGCAATAACCCTTATAGTTTATAATTTTTCGTAATATTAATTACCTTAAACCAAGTTATCGCTTACGACATTTTAGAACTTATAAAATACAGAAATAACTTTACAAACAAATTTAAATATTACTCTCAATGATAAATTTTCTGAAGATCCAAGCCATCGTTTCATAAACAAATACAGAGGGATACACAGGAAGTAGGTTTAAAATCTTGTTCTGGTTCTAGAATCTTGTTGTTTGTGATCAAAATAGGCTACAAGTGACGCGTATAGTAGGACTATATCCCTGTATTAACATTTCGCTGGCTTTCAGCACTAGCGTGTGGATAATCATAGGAGTTAAAAGCACGTTAGCTTCTACCTTGATTTTAAAACTTATTAAATATTTTTAAGTACTTTGAATGAAACTCATAACTGCATCAAACATGGCGCTTAAAGTAAGTATCATGAATATTTTAAAATATTTTTGACAATCTAAGTGTGAAAAGTATTCTGAAAGGGGAGAAACATTGTAATTTATTGTCATGCATCGGAAATGAGAGATGTGTGTAGACATGAAATTGGAGTTTTCCATCCATATGTATGGAGAGTTCACGCACGTCCGATCGACGTCGAAAGAAATGTGGAACCTGATTGGCGAGTTATTCTCCAAAGAATATATTTTGCTAGAGTAGAAGAGAGAGGTCAAGAAAGAGACTATTTTTGATCCGTCGAAAGGAAAAATTTACCGTCCCAAATAGCGTAGAGTGGAAATCATTTTCTATAAGAAATTAATATTCTAACAAAACAAAGAGGCATACATACTTTATTACTTTTTTTTCGCAATAACAAACCTCATAGTTGTATTAAATGTAAAAATTGTTGCCAAAAAGTGGATGGTCTGTGGATGGTTATCCGTTATTTGGTCTTATTTTTCTTGTTAAACACTTTCAATCACTTGTATCAAATATAGCTCGTTGTAGAATGAGCACATAGTAAGATGATAAAATAATTATTGAATATCTTCAATATTTTTATCTAAATTACTAGGTATTATTTAATAAATAATCTTTTTAAACGAAGTTTAAGAAATGGACTTTGATATTGCTTATGATGCATTTACTCCATTTATAACACTTTTCGGTCCCCTCCGTGTGCTCTAACTGCCAAATAATAAAAGGATCAACAAAAAAAATGATAGTAAAAGGAACCAGCGCGTAAATGAGGGAGATCTTAAACATAGTACAAATTGATTCTTGGAAAAATATTTTAAATAATTCCATTAAATTAAATATAGTATTTCGAGCAAGCGGGTGTCGTACTGAATTGATCGTAAAGATACGATTTCCAGCAGAACAGCGAAGATAAGCATCACTGCCTCCGGTCAATAAGCGGAGGGGGGGACCAAGGGTGTGCGGTATCGGTCCTCGTTAAACTGTTCGACCATATCGTGCTCGACTTCACGCTCAGGTCGTCCCTTCTGCAGAGGATTAAAATTGCCATGGCATTTCTTCGGATCAGACTCGCCAATAGCCCAATGTGCAGCTCTAGTGCGACGTAAATAAATTACCTACCGAGCACGTTGAGAGCCGATAAAAAATTGTCGCAGACAACGATGAGAGCAGGAATGTCGGAAATCTAAGCGGACAAAGCTTGACGCTTTCAGTTAAAACACTAAGTGCCAAGTACCGAGCAAAATTAAAATAAGTCCTTCAAATGGTTTGCAAGACCATAAATCAACGGGAGTGGCTTAATTTGGTTAAGAGCTTTACTATTGGATATAAAAATACAATTTTTTGAAATTAGCGCGTCAATTCTATGTGCATAATTCTGGATTATTTCTCCAGGTAACAGTAAATGCTGACTTAAAATTAACAAATTAGCTATAAAGTTATTATCGAAAAAAATATTTCGAATTTTTGCTAAGTGATACTCGTTCTGGAGAATACTGAAGATTTTAACAAATTGATTGAAAAAGCCACTGAAATTTCTGCCCATTGCAGACTGTAAATATTCATGCCAATTGTAGATAACCATGTGAAAATGACAAATTAGAAATTGACAAGTTACAAAAGCAAATTACCGAGTTAAGTTTACTGGTTGGCTCCATAAAAAATTTATTTTGTAATAACACCCATAGCTCAGCAAACTGCCAAAAATTCAATGAGTCATCAAATAAACCGGGGACAGCTAACATCATTAATGTTGAAAATACGCCCGATCGTTGTCATTTTTGAAATAAAAGGGGTAACTTTATGACAAATTGTTGAGTACATTTAAATACTATAAGGTCAAAACAATAAACAACGTGGTCAAATCATTGAGGTGGAATTAAATAAAGCACACTGCCCTAAAGTTTTTGTCCCCGGAAGGAAACCACGAGATTGCAGAGCGAAATGAGAGGGAAGAAATTTTTACCTTCCTTTTCCCTTGTTATTTTAATGGAATAAATCTTAAGACGTTTTGATTTTCTGCGCTGCACTCGAATATAACCATTCAAAAATTTAAATTTTCGTAATTTTATAAAAAAATTTAAAGCTTATACATTTTAAAAAATTTGAATTCTAATATAATATTTAATCTAGAAAAGTCTTATCGAAAAAGGGTCCAATATTTTACTGTCCCACTAATCTTAACGCTCCTGAGGCTTTTAACTTTCCTCCGTTGCCTTGATAAGTACAAAACAAAAATCTACAGGAAAAGACAAGTATCTCAACTGTTAAACGACTGCTTTCATTCTCCAACAAATCTCCGAGAAAGAGGGAGAACGTGACAGAAGGAAATCTGATATTATGGACGAAGATAAATGGGGAAATATAACAGCGTGCTTGCTCTACATCTATTCCAGCTCTATGGGTTAAATTCAGTTAGTAACACAAAGATTCCGGCATTATGATTTTCAACATAGAAAGTTCCAGGATTCTAAAGCAGACAAAATTTTGGAGACACTGAACAGTCTTTTCGGCCAAACCACCATAATAATGATCTTCAAAAATTTAAATTGTCAAGCTAAGGTTAGAGCAGCAATGTGGTGTCGATCCGAGGATCCAAGCCGGCAAAGCTCACGGTTTCACATTAATGTGCCGAGTGAAATTAAAAAAAAATAATGCTGTGACCGAAAGGTTATAAATGGACTAAAGTATTTTGAGCAATATCACACGAGCAGTTAAGCGTTTTGGTAATGTTACTTTCATGTTTTGTCACCATATAGTGCTTGCCGATTAATGTTTTACTACGTTCTCATTGTATTTATATTTTGTAAGTTTATTTTTCATTAACACCAAGGATTAGTAATTTCGGTTATACTTTTGTGTTAGAAGTAAAATTTTGTAAAAAGTTTTGCAACGTAATTTTTTGTAATGTAAAACATTTTTCCTAAGTGTACACATATTTTTTAAAAACATTTTTAATAATTCATATACTATACATTTTACTAATCATGATTGTTCTTAAAATCAAAACTAATCACTATATTTATTGTCCTATTTTTTTCTTACAATAATACTAACTGTGAGGTTAAATACTTTTTTAAGTGCTATTAATACTTTTTATGTTGTTATTTAACTCTGATTATGGGGAGCCTTTTTTATAATAATTAATTTTGCTTACAATATGAAGCAGTTTATAATTAGTGATAGAAATTTTTTGTAATTTCTAAATATTGTATGTTTTTTACTTGTTGGAAAAATTTAAAATTAGCAATAAAATTAAGTTTTTTATTAAAGAGTTTTCGCTCATTTGTAAAGTTTCTTGCTGCACAAAAAAGATTAAAACTTCGATGTACCTTTATCTTATTAGAATATTAATTTATTTACAGCTGACAATTTTCATCTCATTTTTTTAAAGGAACTTGTTTTCTGAAATAGCCTCCTTCTCTAAAGCTTTTAAAAACGCTATACATTGTTAAAATTAATTCAAATGTCATGCAATCAATAAATCACTACGTATTATTATTATCTCAGTGTTTATTTTATTTCATGTCCATTATTACCTTTTTCTTTGAATCGTTTTAAAAGCTGCAAAATGGAAATAGTCCCGCAGTGGACTGATCGTTAAGACACGGTTCCCAGCAGATCACCGAAGTCAAGCATCACTGTGTGCGGGTAGGTGACCACTTGGATTAGTCTGCGTAGGGACCGAGGGCCTGCGGTATTGGTCCTCGTTAAACTGTAAAGTGCTCGACTTCGCGTGCAGGGCTACTGAAGCGGGGGTGCCATCCCCTCTGCAGAGGATCAACATTGTGGATGTTTCCTAGGAGATGTCTCAGGGATGTTTCCTAGACCGTCGCCAATAGCCCATTGTGCAAAACTAGTGTGACGTAAATGAACTAGAACAACAGGAAAATGAAAATAAAGAATTAGCACATGTTTCTAAATCTCTCCTGTATGTTTTGAATTCACCTATGTTTTCTGAATAAATAAGACAGAAAGCTCTCTAACAAAGTTGATCGTTGTTCAATAAAACATTCGTTCCAATAAATGAAGCTTCGAAATAAGTTTTAATGTTTAATAAGTTTTATGTTTCTTTAACTTTATGTATCACCTTTTAGAATAAAAGAAGTATTTTTAAAAAAGAGGCTTTTTTGATACAATTTGTCATACATAATTTGAATTTTCTTGAATATTTAATATTGGCAATCGAAATGGGCTACAGATGGCGCAGAGCAGAACTCGCCACCTCTGGCAACTCTGCGCATGCTTTCACCATGGAAGAAGTGGAGAGTCATAGAAGAAGGAAGTACGTTAGTTTCTGTCTTGATTTTCATATATATATTAAAATTTTTTAAGTTGGGAATTATATGGAGCTGAACACTGCATTAAACATAGTTCTAATAGAAAGCGTCATGGAAATTTTAAAGAATACTTTTATTAATTAAAAACGAAAAATATTAAGAAAAGGAAAAATATCGTAGTGCATTTCTATACAACTGAAAAGAGTATGAGAGGGAAGGGAGAAGGGCCAAAGGCATGCAACCGCTCTTCTTCCAAGATGGTATATCCGAGCGTTGCGATCGCCTATGATATAGGAAACCGCATCAGAGTAGCTCCGTGGAAACCAGAATCGCCAATTTATGTTAACACCAATTATGCAGAGTACGGCAAGCTCCCTGGACAAAATTTGACCTCAACGCATGCACTCAAACCTGTTATCAGCACTATCTTAACTCAGTCTTTCTATATTTCAACAGTCAGGTTCTCATTCTCTTTTGATGGCGATCGAATGCACGTGAACGCCATGCAGTGAGAATGGCCCTTGTGATTATAAAGTATATCCAGGGAATCACAATCGAACCAGCTATCTCAACGTTTTAGAGTGTTTGAATTAAGGACAATACGTCACACTCGGCCATGAAGGATTTACCTATCGTTCAATTTCAAATTTAGCGCTTATGAATTAATGGTGTTTTTCACACTTAAGGAGCGCTGCAGGTTCCTTAACGCCTATATTTCCTGGTTACTGCATATGGTGTATTTTGAGGCCATTTGGCTCACCGTGTTCAATATGTTGAACACAGTAAATAATGAGAAAACAGTACATGTAGTTATTTAATAATAATCATATATGGTTAAAAGATGGCAGACCTGTGGTTTAAGAAATAATAAAGGAATTAGACAAAAAATCGTTATAAAACCCTTATTACCTTTTCAACAATATACTAACTTCGAAATTTAAATCTAAATGATAATTTGGAAAATAAACTTTATCTCACTTCTTTAAATACTAACACTAAAATATGCACGGTGCAATGCTTTTATAATTTTATAACCGTCGTTGAACAGCCGCCCAAATTTTTGGGTTTACGACTACTAATTTTCAACTCCGCAGCCTTGTAATTTTGAACCCAATCCAGAAGACATGGAAACTCCTGGATCAAGTATTGGGAGAAATTTGCCTTCATGGATGATTTTTTGATGGAACTAACCCGTATTTGCGTTACGTGGGGAAGAAGACCACGAGAACCTCCCACGGCAAGCCTGACGGCAAGGGGACTCAAACCCATATTCCGTCTACCACTGAAGATATTTCACGTCAGCACTGTGGTCGGAGCAAGCCTGATGCCGAATTCGTATGGACCAGCCATCGCCGAGATCGAACCCGGTTCACCTCATTGGAAGG
This sequence comes from Parasteatoda lunata, assembly GCA_949128135.1. NCBI lineage: Eukaryota > Metazoa > Arthropoda > Arachnida > Araneae > Theridiidae > Parasteatoda > Parasteatoda lunata. The sequence continues at coordinate 16,864,706 of OX421980.1, read as the reverse complement.
CGAACGCTCTATCCTCTGAGCCATCACGGTGCACTGCTTGCAATAAATAGCAATAAACAAGTCAAATGAAGTCAAATCAAGACTGCCAAAAGAGCGAGTTCGTTCCAAATATCGCCTTATCGCCTTTTTCAACTATATATCTATAAATAACTAAAGCAAATATTCACTTCAAACTCACCAGAATTACTTATCATTAATATATTATGAAATTCAGCAGATTTGAACTCAGATATTATGTTGTGTAATTTTCATTAAAAACAAAATTATCTGTCCGAAAATATCGTTTTGCCCAATAAGCAGTAAACAACTGTAAACTGTCTAACCGGAAATCATGAAAGTAAGGAGTTCCAGATTTGTTTTTGTTTACATTTGTATTTGTATTAAAAACACCATACATAGAGAACAGAATTTTATTATTATTAAGGTTCTAAAACCGGAACGGAATCAAAGCTTCCAGTGAACCCCTATGCTAAGGTTATCCCGCAGTGGACTGATCGTTAAGACACGGTTCCCAGTAGATCACCGAACTCAGGCATCACTGTCTGCTGTCAGTGTGGGACCACTTGGTGGATGACCACTTGGATCAGTCTGGGTAGGGACCAAGGGCGTGCGGCATTGGTCCTCGTTAAACTGTTTTACCGTAAATTGCTCGACTTCGCGTTCAGGTCATCGAGCTACCGAAGCGGAGGTGCCATCCCATCTGCCCTGCAGAGGATCACAATTGTGATGGCATGTCTTCGGATCATCCTCAGGGATGCTTCCCAGACCGTCGCCAACAGCCAATTGTGCAGCTCTAGTGCGACGTAAAGTACTTACTTACCTTATCCAACAAATGCTCTTGACCTACTTGCACTCGAACTTACAGCTCTAGTGCAACGTAAATGAACTGCAACAACAACAGCCTCTGCTAAGGTTAATTTTCCCAGACGATGTGTGTACAGGCTTAATAATCTAGGAAGTTTTATGATTGAGATTTGTATTTAAATTTGAAAGCAGTCTTTACGTTCATAGTTTTTTTTTTTAATTTTTTTATTTTTATTTTTTTATTATTTTTATTTTAGAAATTCTAAAAGGTCGTGAGCCTTAAATCGATTTAAAGAAATTAATGTAACGACAAAAATGAAGTGTAACAGTTTCAATGTTTTGATTGTTATTTTCAGTTTTTTTATGTCTTTAGCTAAAGTTAAATGGATTTACATATTTAATGATATATAACGCAAGTCATATTGTAAACAGTACATGTACAATTACATTATATGATTGCGCATTTTTTAAGCTTAGGCGTAAAATTAAAACAGAAATAGCTACTCGGAAGTTTTATTAAGAACTTTAGCCATTAGCGCAACCAGTGCTAGCTTTATACAGTTCCCCATACACACGTTATTCACTGTGGAGCACGAAACAGTGACTTTTTCTGCTCCAGTTCATGATGTTATTCCTTCACTCACCACAGTTTACTTTATTCTTCTTTTATTATTGCATAAATTTTCTAATTAATTACTTATTGCATAAAGTAGCTTACAAGTTCTCGCAAATTTTAAAGAGCAAAAATTATGGCAAAACCTCACAAAAAGAAATAAAAAATGCATTCAAAATTGTCATGGTAGTTGAACACGCTGCTATATTACCGCTTACGCATGTTTATAGGAAGCTGTAAATATGGCGCAGTAAATAGCCTGCAAGTGATCAATTGTAGAAATTAATTCCAATTTCAGTAAGGATCATGTCATCTCATTACATCACATATCAAGATTACAGAGCTCAAATCAGTGATCTTCTCTATCGAAGTTTGCGACTTTATTTATTCATACATATGAAAGTTTGGTTGTTCATTACAAAGTACAGATTTCCTTCTAACGAGGTGAGCTGGGTTTGAATCCCAGCAATGGCTGGTCGATACGAATGCCGTATCCGACTTGCACCTAACAATTTGATGATGTAAAATATCCTCAGTGGTAGATGGATCTTGGGTTAGAGTCCCTTTGCCTTCAGGTCAACCGTTGGAGGTTTTCGTGGTTTTCCTCTTCACCTAACGCAAATGCGGGTAAGTTCCATCAAAAAGTCCTCCACGAAGGCGAATTTCTCCCAATATTTGATCCAGGAGTTCCCTTATTTTCTGGATTGGGTTCAGAATCACAAGGCTGCGGAGTTGAACGTTAGTAGTAGTAAACCCGAAAAATTTTGATCGACTGTTCAACAACGGTGATAAAAAAAAATACAAATTATGAACTCTTGTAAAGTTGAATAACAAATAGCACAATTTAGAGAAAGACATCACAAAGGTATATCCAGGGTTACGGCGAGATTCGAACCCACTACCTTCACACCACAGAGCGTGTGGCGAAACTGCTGGGCCAGGGAGGTTCCTCCGGTACTTTATTTTCGGCCAATCTTAGCTGATTAATTGTTCATTTGAGGCTGGGATAGCCTAGTTGGTAGAGCGTTGGGCAAATGTCCAAGAAGTCCTGAGTTAGATCTCCCCCGGTGGAAAACCCTTTATGGAGAAAATGGTGACTGGTGCAAGCTAAATCTGTTAGGGTCACAAAGTCCTCCAAGTTTCCCTAATAAATCAACACCTCTGGGTGTACTAAATCGGAGTTTGATCATGCTCTGGTTCAGGTCAAAATTACGATCTGCAGATGGAGGAATTGGAGGGGTGTGAATGTGTCCTCTCTGTAAAATAGGATGTGTCGTATGTATGCTGTCTCCAGATCATCCTTAGGGATGTTTCCCAGACCGTCAACAGCAATGACCCATTGTGCGGCTCTAGTAAGTCGTTAATAAAAGTACCAGTACTAATTGTTCATTAATTTTTTTAATATTACGCATGCTCAAGGAGGCTTCTGTGTTCATCTCAAAGTACTGTTCATAAGCTCATGTCCAGTTAAAGAACAGATACCATAAGTGAAAGAAAGCTATCACAAAGATACATTCAGAGTTATGGCAGGATTCAATCCCGTTCTCCATGCTACAGTGAGTTTGGTGAAATGGCGTGACCACTCTGATTAGTAGTTAAATTCAACGGAAATAAATATTTGCAACCGTGCAGAAACATTAACATCGGAATGAGTGTTTTCAAGTAAGCAGTGTGATTGGTGCACACCATTTTTTATTATCATTATTTGAACCAATAAGTTTTAATTTATGTTCATTAACCGGGTGAAATATGTTTTAAACTTTTTACAACCAAGAGCGGATTTAAACTTTTTTGTGTGTAGTGGTCGCATTGCTTCCTGAATAACACAAAATATCCTCGCCCACATTATATTTTAACCTAATCCAAATTACTGCACTTAAAAATTAGCGTTTCAAATTCGGTTGTATAGACTAACTTAGAAGTTTATGTATTAATTTAAATGGCGGTGGATTTGAGAATCGAAGTATTTTCTGTTGACCTTTATCGAAATCTGTGGTATAGATTCGGTTTAAAAGATTTTGTGATTCCTAGATTAAAAAATTATGATAATATTACTACTGATCAAAATACATGCAGTGAGGCAGTTCTTCATGCCGTGGAGTGTCGTCAAACTTTCTTTTCATCTTTGTTTTGGGGAGAAATTTATGTTGACTATGAGGAGTACTCAAAATCAAGTCTTGACTTTTTTCTATATCTTGAAAATAACATGGATAAGTTTTTACCTTACAATGAATTAAACATATTTGACAAACTCTTTATGGTAGGTGCCCTGATTTTAGAAATGGGATATGCAAGTAGCATAAAATCTAATACCATGTACATGTACAACAGTCCACTTTGTTTCGCAATGTATTTTGATACAAAATATAAAGAAGAATTTTACAGTGAAGGTGGCTGGAGTATGTTAGATTGCTATGCAAACACTTACAAATCAAGAGTGTTGACTCATCCTTTAGATAAGATAAGTGTTTTTTGTATTAGAACTGCGTATAATGAAGCAATACTTACTGATTACTCCTTTGATCGTGTTAATCGAGCTTTTATAGAAAAAGGTCGTAACAGAAAAAGTAAAGCATCTTGTCCACAGTGTCTTCCTTTATTTCATATAATTAGAGTACTATCTTGTACAAGTGAATTTGTTACTGAATTTCAATTAGCTGAAGGTTATTTACAACTTATTTTGCGCATGTTGTCACATCAAGAATTGTTAGAAGAAGGAAAACATCTTCAAGGTACTAAATTTGAAGAAATGGAGGAAGTAATACAAATTGCTGATTATTATTTCAATACTAAGATTAAACAAAAAAGTGATGAAACAATACCAGATGAAAGTCTTGAATTGCTTTGCAGGTATAAGGATCAAAATACAAATGCGTTTTTGGCTCGTCTATTTCAAGCTCATGGTCTGGATGGTGATCAATGCATGTTTTGCGCTCGTAATATAAGCCAAATGTCTAAAGTTTCCAGATCAATAAGTGATATTCAAATAAAACGGATAAAATCCATGATACATGAAACTGTGATTGATGTGAAGCTTAAAGGATCCACAGAAGTGTCTTTTAAAGTCGATAACAAGAAAAGTGATGTTGAGAAAGAAGACAGAGATATCAAAAAAGCGCTCAAATTATTTTTTTCTCTTGGAGTCGAGCCACTCAAGTCTAACATTCTTAAAAATTTAGAAGAAACAAGTAAGAATCAAACAAATATGAACAAACTGGCTGATTCATTAGCTAGAATAAAAATTGATAAAGCATCAGATTATAAAGTAAAGGAAAATACAGGGAAATTGAAACGGAAGAAAAATAAAAATTATGTCACGGATTGCGACTAAGTGTAAATATGTCACGTAAGTTGAAACAAACATTGTTTAAATTTTTACAGTACTGACGATATTTTGCAGACAAACTAAAAAAAGGAAAGTTTTTCTTAGTTTGATAAACTAAAAGTTTAGTTAATAAGATTATGCAATTTGCTTAGTAATGAATTAATATTAGTTTTAATGTTCTACATGAACTATTTGTACCACTAGCTTTTTTAAATGTTATTAACAAATATTTTTAATAAAAAATATTGTTTTTTAGTTATATTACTACTTGGAGACCAGAAAAAACCAAATAAGGAATATCTCGAAAACCATACTGTACATAAATTGTTCAAACTTTGGAAATAAACAACCTAATCCGCATGATGTAATTTTTATAATTTGTGTAAAGCCTTCATTCCTCCCTATTAATTTATTTTTGGGGCGTTTTCTTTTTTAGTCACACTATATGTTTGCAGAGTAACTAATGTTAGAGAAAATTTTATAAATAACCATTCAAGAAAACAATTATAACATGAATTTAGTTTGTTTTTCTTAGTTTTATTAATACTAAGAATCGCAATGTGAAAATAGGATGCTGCACTAATAAAGCATTGCATATTTTATCACGTAAAAGATACTTGGAAGCATTCTTAGTTTTTAAATTCAGTTTTTTTTTTTTTTTTCATAATTTTGGCAAAAGAAGAATATTTTGACTTCTCACTTTTCTTCGTTATTTTGACGATTCTGACTTTTGATTATTTGAGATTTTGGCTTTTTGCGGAAGAGACGTTGGGAACTTTATTACTCGTATGCGTCTTGTAAAAGTTTTAAGAAATCGAATGAAACTAGAGGGCTATATTGTCGCGAATATGGAAAAGGACATTTAAAAGTAGCCAAAGCTTGTTTTATTAATGAGGGAATCACTGCGAAAAGCATATTTTGTTATTTTTTTATTACTTAAATTTTGATAGTATTTATATATTTTTTAAATTGTACAATACCATCTGTAGTTTATCATGAGCTACTAAATATAATATCAAGTAAATCTTTCTTCTCCCTTTTTGATTTAAGAACACAGTCATAAAAGAAAGAGCATATATTTCGAAAAAAACACCATCGAATCGAAATAGCTCATTGGATAAAAATAAGAAGAGATAATTTTTTATTTATTTATTCTTTCTTTTAGTACATGTTAGAAAAAGAATAATTACCTCTTTTCCGATCTTCCGAATTAGGTATAAGGATAATATAAATGGAATTTTATATTGTAATATAAAATATAGAATAATAAAAGCCAACCCTATTTATATTGTATATTTTCTTACAGAAAGATCACGCATATTTGCAGCAAACGTTAAATAATTTCGTTTCCTAAAACTCCAATGTTGGCGTGTTTTATATTTTGAAATTTCGTCTATAAATGCCGACTATTGATTAAGAGTTGGCGAGTTGTTTGTTGATGTTTTAATTTTTTATTTATCATCACAGTCTGAAATTCTTCCTAACAAAATGTATGTGGTTTTAATTGTCTAATAAGGATATTTTTGTTTTTAAGTCATTGTAAACTTTATTAATAATTTTATAACGTATCATTTCCATCCGGTTCTAGTCTAAAGCCTAGTTCGAATTGACTTAATATTTTCTCTGTGCTAGGCAAATGTTTTTTTTTACAAACTAATTTTATTTGAAGAATTAATGTATGTATGCATCCTAAATGATTCTGCTTTTACATTGTCTTGTAAAAATATTTACAAATATTAGTGTTACTAAATACCAAAAAAGGGAAGCTGCTACTCTACTCCAAATAGTAAAAAAGAACCCTACTGGTGTTTCGTAACAGCACTTTTAGTGTAAAGTATTTGACACCATTTTTAGTGTTAAGACATGTGAAATTTTTTTAGAGTGTAGGATATTCTATGTATTGAACAATCAATGCAATTTGATCAATCAATTGGAATTTGACCTTTGTAATGAAATTCTAACTATCGAGCTAAAGTATGCATATGAAAATTTAATAACACAATTCATTCTACTTTTAGAAACGTCATTTATGCTGATTATAAGAGCAGGAATGTGGATGCCCTAATAATTCTTAAATGCAAAAAAAAATTTTAAAAAAATGTCCTTCAAAATAAAAATTAAAAAAAAGTTCCTAAAAGTTATCACAAAATTAATGATGAAATGAATGAAAAATGACTTTTAAATTTTCAAAAATAATTTCTAAGAATTCTTTAATATATGCCAAATATATTTTGATGTTCTAAAATCGAAAGAATGCCTTTTGTCCGTATCATATCGCTTGAAAAACTCTGACATCAACACTCTTTTTTTTGAGAATTAACAAGATTTAATAAAAAACTTTGTGTAAAAATTAATCGCAATTAAAATATGAAAAATAGTAAATGAGAAGAAAAAAAACAAAAATTAAGAATAATACCATATAAACGAAGAAAAAAAAAAGACCAAAAAAAAAGAAAAATTTTTTTAATCGTCAACATATTCCCTTGCTGGTAATACTTGCTTGCAAAAATGTTATATTGATTCACCGAACAAATAATTATTAAGTGAATTCTGTAGTCTTACAATTTTGAATTCAACCTAGAAAAAAATGATGGAATTGGTGAAAAAAAACAAGGCTCAGTGAAGAAGCTTTAAACAAAATTTCCCCTGAGATTTTTTTTTCTGCGAACCGTGCATATAAGGTCCGTAAATGATGGCTAATGTGTTAATGTAATGTTAAAATGTTTAATTTTTTTTCTTAAAAAGCATAGTGATAATGAAATTCACACATGGTTCGTAACTGATGACAATTTTTAATGTAAAAAATAGTGATAATGGAATTTACACATATGGTACGTAACTGATGAGAAATAAAATGTTACAAAATTATTTTCTTCTTTATATCTTAAAAAAAGCATAGTGATAATTGAATTTAGTATTTACATCTTTATAAAATCTGTAAAGAGTGAAGAAAGAAAAGGTGGAGAATAAATGTTTCCTTTCTTCCCTTTTTTAGCATATGATTAATGAAAAGATTTTATCTATTCTCACAGTTCAGAATATCGAATGAGGAAATATAAATAAAAGAGGAAAGCAAAAGAATTATTCTTTTTCTTAGTCTTCTCGGTGTATTTTTCCTTTTCAAAAGTGAAAGGAAAACGTTTCAAGTATTTTGCTATGAAAAGGATCAATTGTTTTTCTAAAAATAACAATAAATATTTCCGTAAGCATAAATACTTTAAAATATGCAAGTAAGAAATGTATCTTATAGTTGATAATAGAATTTTTTTGTTCAATAAGAATTTGTAAAAACTAGGAATTCTTGATGTATATAAATGTTTGATTCGATGAATATCAATTAGTATACTGCCTTTCTTACAATGAGAAGTGAATATAATTTGTTATTCAAAGTATCAATAGTCAATTTTCAAAAATACTGAATATATATACATTAAGAATGTAAGTTCGAGTGTAAGTAGGTCAAGAGAGTCATTTGTGGATTAAGGTAGGTAGGTACTTTACGTCGTACTAGCGCTGCACAATGGGCTATTGGCGACGGTCTGGGAAACATCCCTGAGGATGATCCGAAGATATGCCATTGCAATTTTGATCCTCTGCAGAGGTGAGAGTTCCCCTGCTTTGGTAGCCCGACGATCTACGCGCGAAGTTGAGCCCTTTACGGTAGAACAGTTTAGCGAGATTGTATGAAAAACTTTTTTCCACTTATAAAATGCTCTCAAGAGTTTATTTTCTAGTAATCAAGGGTTCAATTTTATCAAATGGGTTAAAAGACCCAGTTCTGCAAACAAAACGGTTAAGGAAGAGGTTCAATGCTTGAGGAACCTTAATGATCTTTCACCTTTTGTGTAAATGTATTTTTTTGTGATATTTATAGATGTTAGCACTGACTTCCGTATCGTGATTTGTGGCAAAATAATCACCACGTTTGGCAATTTTGGGTAGCGGCTTGAGAGAAACTGAAATAAATAAATAAATAAAATTCACAGAAAGGGACCAACTCGAAGAATATAACTCTTAGCTACTCACGAGCAAAAATCTACATTTTTTTAAACGAAACTTTAAAATTTATTTCGCACCTTTGCGGTTCCAGTTGGCACAACAGATCATGATATGGAAATATCCCCCACTGTTATCTTTCCTTATCTTGAGTATGCACTGTTATAAATCTTTGGCGTATTTTAATCAATTTCAAATCTTTCTCATTCTATATTCAATATAATATATTTCAATAACATCGTACGATAAACTGCTGTACCCTGTGTATGGGTACAATGATCTATCATATTCTAAAGTAAATTTATAATACTAAAACTTTCACTTCCAACTTTTTTTTACTTAGTGCAATGTTAAGTAATGTTTCATACTTTTTTACGTTTTTTAGGTACTTTTAACTTGGAAGTCATGTCACAAATTCAAATAACGTTACTCAACAAGTCGTGAATTATGTAAGCGTGCTTTTTTTGCTTTTATTGATATTTTCTCATTTATTTAATAAAACGACTAGTTTGTGTGCTCAAGTGGTTTAGAATCTCTTTTCAAATTGAGCATATAACACAATTTGGAGAAGGGCATCACAAAACACAATCAGAATCGAGATGCGAATCGAACCCGTAAACTCTAAAATTCAAAAAAATCAGGCCGGTGTCAAAACTTCCACTTAAGATTTTTCATTCCGTGCAAATACTCTTTAAATAGAGGAAAGGCCAATATCAATCGTTCACAGAGCAATATTTTCTTTTTACAATGTATTTTTATTAGCAATTTAAATGTAACTATTTTCAAAGCTGAACTGGTTGCAGCTGTTTGAGTTCAAGCTGTAATATAATCGTCATAATATGGCAGAGAGATTTCTAAACTCAGAATGTTTATTGCAACTTTAAAATGAAATATTTGTGTTGCTGTTGAATTTTTACATTTTTAAAAAGAAGTTATTTGCATTTAAGACGTTCGAATCTGTAATGTGATGTGGGACTGAACTTGTAAAAATATTTTACTAATTCTAAATAAGCTAAATATTATGCTTACAATGTGTTACAAAGGGATACCATACATAATGGAACACAAAATTTAGCATAAGGTACTCAGTTTCTAATTGAAAGACACAAACAAATTTAGTTCTGAAAAACAAGCATTACAAAGACGAGAAAACACAGCTTCAAGTACATGAAGATGAGAAGTATTTAAGAATGTTTTTCTTGCGTGTTATATTTGCTCTAACGCTTAAATAAAAGGGGGCAAATATTACAAACACAGCCATATTTAATGACTAAACGAAAGAATAATAAAAAACTTAACATAAATGAAAGCAATGTTAAGTAAATTTAAATTCATACCCTTCCAGTTCAATTAAACTTAACGATAAGAAAATATTGAAGTACGCAAATAAATGCTTTATAAAAACTTTGGTAAATATTCGTAATAATATGTCAAGACTCCTTTACATTTTATGACTTAATCAAACTTTAGGCTTTAATTTCTTTATCACACTCTGAATAGAAGCGTTGATTGTGCCCTTATTCTATCCTCGCTTATAACTTTGAGGTATAAACCTTCTCCACTGCAGTCCGAGATTTCCTTCCTTCGACCAACAAGGTCTGAAATACCTGTGATCGTGCATTCGTATAATGTTTTGATCTGATTTGATTATCAGCGATACACAAGAGCTGTACTAATATGAGCCATTGGAGACAGTTTGGGACCCATCCTTAAAGTTGATTCATAGAAAATTCTGGATTATATTTGCTCTACTTTATAACAACTTAGATCTGCAATCAGATAGTAAATATCCAGTCTCTACTTCATGCTTCTGAACCTCCTAGCCATGCATAGATTCTGAATCAAAAAGACACCATCGGCGAAAGTGTAAATCGATCATACCGCTATCATTTACCATGAGTAATCAATCTCTTCTTTAAGTCGTAAAAGGAGAGAACTCGACAATTATACCGACGGGCTAGTAATATTCAATGAAAATAATATAAAATATCTCACTTAAATAATTTCAATCGTTTTATACCAAAGTAAGTAGAATATTTCTACACGGCAAATAATACTAAATTAATAATAAAAATATTTAGTTTTAGTGTTAAATCACTGAGTATTTTAAACTTCTTTTAGCCCAATACTTTGTTTAAGCCATTGTAAATCTTTAGGCTTGAATTTTGATTAAAATATCACTATAAGTCAGGATAGTAAATATGGTATTCACATTCCAAGGCATGTGCTGGGTTTAAACTCCCTGTAAAAAAGGCTGAGTGTCTGGTTGGGCTCAGTTTCTTCGATCGTGTTTCAGGGATTCGGAATACACTAAGTACTGTGATCCCACAATGGACTGATAGTAAGATGCGCTTCTCAGTAGATTACCAATGTCAAGCATCGCTGTCGATGTTCAATGAGTGGGTGGGAGACCACTTTAATCAACTTGTGAAGAGACCGAGGTGAATGGAATTTGTCCTCGTTAAACTGCTCTACCTTAAATAGCTCGTATAAGTGAATAGTAATATTCCTACAACTACAAACATGTACATTTGTTGCTACAACTACTGCACAAGACATAAGTAGTGTTGAGTAAAATTTGTAATCAGCACAAAATGCCTTGCATTCTGTGTGTTGGAAAAATGTCTTGTGAATAAGAACAGCATTAACAACTTCATTACTACACGCATAGTCATTTGAAGCCTCCTTGTATTTTCTAAACATGGAATAACGTGATCATTTATACCTATATAATATCAGATTACAAAATACATCAATGGAACATAAATAGATTCTAAAATCTACTGACACTTAAACGAACATAAATTTGTTCAAAATAAGCCAGATCAAAATGATCTATTTTCTTGTGTTATCTATAAGGAATTACATCTCTTTTGATGTGCTTGAGACTGCGTTTTTCTGCAAATTTAAAAAATCTCTTAATAAAGTCAATAAAGATGACTCCCTGGCATAGAAATCTCATTGATATACTAAACGCTATGTTACGAGGAGTTAGCGGGGGCTCTAACTCCCCAGTAATCTTTAATATATCTGTTTGATCTTCATCCTTAACTTGTGTTATCTGTTCTTAAACTTGACAAGGGCTTATAAGTTGCACTTTATAATCGGTATACAAGTCTACATGTATATCTATCTAACAATAAATAATTGAATAAATAAGGCCAATAAGTTCTATGTTTCAAATTCAATACAAGCAGTCTCACAATTCCAACAAACGCTCTTTACCATGGAGGTAACAGGTTTGAGTCTCACCGTAACCTGGTTCGAGTATCACCGTATCCTTGTGATATTCTTCTCTAACTAGTAATATCTGTTTTTCACGACAAGAGCTTATAGATCGTATTTTATAATGAGCACACAAGTCTGTATATATATGTGCGTAACAATATGAGAAATAAATAAAACCAATTAAGTTCGTAGTAACAGCAAAACTATGGTTTTAAATTTAGGGGGGGGGGATAATAATACAGGTGTTCCGTACCCAACCGTAAGCGCTATTGTAGTAGCGCCCTCATGTGAAGAGTATTGCGAGTGTTCAGTGTTTCATTATAAAATGTGACGAGAGGTCGCTTTGTGAGAGTAGAGAATATTGAGTAAATATGAGAATTAAAAATAAAAACTATTTACAGTCCATTTGTGTGAGCTTTATTTATTGAGAGAAAAAACATCTGGTGACCGTGAGAGATATTCAAAGACTTATAGATTTAATTACTATTAATGAGAAAGCAACTTTTGTTTTTTTGCTACTATATGTTGTTGTCGTAATTCATTTACGTAGCACTAGAGTTACACAATGGGCTATTGGTGACGATCTGGGAAACATCCCTGAGGATGAACTGAAGACATGCTATCACAATTTCGATCCTCTGCAGAGGGGATGGCACCCCCGCTTCGGTAGCCCGACGACCTGCACGTGAAGTTAAGTCGGTAAAACAGCTTAACGAGGACCAGTACCGCATACCCTCGGTCCCTACGCAGACTAATCCAAGTGGCCACCCACCCGCACACTAACCGCAGCCAGTGTTGCTTGACTTCGGTGATCTGATGGGAACCGTGTCTTAATGATCAGTCCACTGCGGGACGCTACTGTATGTCTGAAAGCAAAAGGGAATCCAGTAACCGCATATAAAATATTTTTTTCCTGGTCATATACTCCCATTTAATAATCTGCATTGTAACATTTTTTATGAGTTAAAGAGTTAGTTGTGTTGAGAGTTTTGTAATTGAGTTTTGTTGATTTTCTACTTCAAAGTTAGGAGAGATATTAACAGATAATATGTCAATTACAGAATTAACTAACATCATAAAAAAATACTGAGGAATTCAAAAAAGAACCTGTGTTTATATTTAACCTTATAAAGGTCATAATTGAGGATAAAAAAATAGAATTATAGACAATCGAGAAAAATAAGCAATTAGAATTACAATTAGAACAAATTAAATAAGAGAGAACGAAAGAAGAGCTAGAATTATCTCGCTTGAAAACATATTAAAAAACCAACTACTGCGATTCCAAAAATAAAATTGAGAAATATGATTCCTTGGATTCCTTAATAAAAAGTATAAAGATATTGACGATTTGAGTTCCAAGTCAGTCAGAAGGGTGTGGTCTGATTTTTGCTTCTATAGAAAGATCTTTATTGACAAAAAATGTACCTGATAAATTGAAAGCTGAAATTCTTTTGAATTTACTAGGTGAGAAAGCTTGAAATGTAACTTCTTACATACGTGATAATGAGTTGAGTGATTAATGAGAAAGTGAAGAAAATTGTATTAAGAGAGTGCGAACCAAAAGACTTGCTTAGAGCAATTTCGAAAAACTTCTAAGTAAGCAAATAAAACTCACGTGCAATTTACTTTGCGTTTGACAACTAACTTCGATTTATTATTTAAAATTAAGAGAAGTATGCGGTTTTGAGAAATTAAAGCAATTAATTGTATAAGATTAATTGTTTCAAACACTAGACAAAGATCTCATTTAACTGTTAGACAATCAGGAAGTTGGTTTGATCCCGTAACAGTGGGAAAAGAAACAGATTTATTCTTTGTGCCAAGAGGAAAGCCATTAACGGTTGTAGTTGTAGTTTTATTTACGTCGCACTAGAGCTGCACAATGGGCTATTGGCGACGGTCTGGGAAACATCCCTGAGGAAGATCCGAAGACATGCCATCACAATTTTGATCCTCTGCAGAGGGGATGGCACCCCTGCTTCGGTAGCCCAACGACCTGCACGCGAAGTCGAGCACTTTACGGTAGCACAGTTTAACGAGAACCAATACCGCACACCCTCGGTCCCTACGCAGACTGATCCAAGTGGGGACCCACCCGCACACGGACCGCAGCCAGTGATGCTTGACTTCGGTGATGTGCTGGGAACCGTGTCTTAACGATCAGTCCACTGCGGGACAAAGCCATTAACGGAGAATTATAGTCAAAAATTCCCTAATATGAGAAATGTGGCCAAGATATTTTTATCTCATTTTGTGTTTTGATAATCACGCCTTACATAAATGTAAAAACTATTCAGCATTACCGGTTTCTCAAAGAATAGGAATAATAAAGAAAAAATAATTATCGTTTTAATTGTCTGGGTAATTGGTTAATAATTATAAATCTAAATTATCTCGTTCTCTGTGTAAAAGAGAGGGGAAGTGCGATTGATCGAGAATTTCACTCTCCCATTAAAGCGAATGAATCTGCATTGTCGCCAGATGCTCCCATATTCCAAACAACTGCTGCTGTTAGTAGTCAAAATCATGTTCTTTCTTCGCGGTTAATAAATCATTCAAAAACACGGTAATTTGCTAAGAGAGGAAACAATTACCCACTGCGTGCTGTCTTACATGAAGGAGCCATAAATAATTTCATGGCGTCGGATTGTGCAAATAGCCTTAATTTATATATATATATATATATATATATATATATATATATATATATATATATATAAACCAATTTGACCATGTGTGGTATTAGTAGTATACATTCACGTGTAGTATACATGTGTAGTATACATTCCAAACAATTAAATATTTTGTCAATGCAACAATTTCAAACTTCGAAGGGTATTTTGAAAAATAAATTAGATTTTTTAATCGTTTTTTTAAATTACAGATTTCAGGTCGGTAAAAGTGTTAAAGATTAATATACCAGAATTTAAATAAATTAAACTCTCAGATGAGAATTTTATTATTCCAAGTCGTATATATTTGCTTTTGAACGTCGAAATCTTTTATGAGTTGTTGCAACCAGGTCAATTTTGCCACGCTAATAATAATTTAATTTTCCAGAATACTGTTTTCGGATATGTAGCGAGTGGAAATGTTCTAATTGAAAATCAGGGAAGTATACATTCTGGCTTCATTGTAGATAATACTAGTTTAAACAAGACTATTGAGAAATTTTTGAAAATAGAAGCTGTGCAGATTGAGGTACCGAAAAAGAAAGAAGCAGTAATTTTTGAAATGGATTTTGAGGAAAATGTTAAAAGGGATAGCACGAGGAGAAATATAGTAAAAATGCCGTTAAAAGATAACCCAACGTGTTAAGGTAAATCTAAAGATGTTGACCTTACAAAATTAAGTTCACTGTGGAAACGTTTTTTATTCTAACCTGATTATTTAGCATTCAATAGGGAAATTTTACGCGAATACGAAAAAAATGGGTCGCATGTCAGAAATACCAGACAGAGTGTGAGGAAGAAGTAGGAACATTATTATACAGAATATTTACGAGTTTATCGCCCTGATAAAAGTACTGCAAAGCTTCGTGTTCAATGCGTCCTCACACACAACCTTAGGAAATTCTTTACAATATAACGTTGGGGTTATACAGGAAGATTCATTTAAAATTATGACGAGATTTCGTAAACATATTTAAGTGTTTTCAGCAGACATTAGGGAGATGTATAGGATGATTTCAATTGATCCGAATCAAACTAAACTTTTGAGAATACTTTGGTGGGAGGGTGTGAATGATCCAGTTAGAATATGAGATCAAAACAGTTACTTACAGAACAGTTAGAACACAATATCTAGCTACAAGGTTCTTGCTTCAATTGTCAAGAGATGATAGCATAAAAACAATCATTTATCATCACAAATGTTAGAAAGAGACTTATAAATGGATGATGTTTTGAGTTGTACAGACACCTTGAGAGAAACAAACAAACTACAATCGGAGTTATCAAAGGCTCAGTGCACCCCTGTGTTAGGCAATGTATTTTGACATAACAGCCGAAGATTAATTTTACGATAAGGGCGAATGAGGGAAACTAGAGATATCAGCAGAGACTTATAGTAACAAGGAATTGCCTGGGTATTATGATCTCGATTACATTAATTGGTGAATCGAAAGTCTCGCAGTGGACTGATCGCTAAGATACAGTTCCCAGTAGAACACCGAAGTCAAGCATCAGTGGCTGCGGTCAGAGTGCGGGTGATTGACCACTTTGATCAGCTTGCAAAGGGGCCGAGTATGTGCGGTATCGGTCCTCATTAAACTGTTCTACCATAAAGGGTTTGAATTTGCACGCAGGTCTTCGGGCAGCCTTAGCAGAGGAGCCCTTCCCTTTGCAGAAGATCAAAATTGTTATGGAATGTTGGATCATCCTCAGGGATGTTTCTGAGACCATAGCCAATGGCCCATTTTGCAGCCTAGTGCTACGTAAACCAATTGCAACACCGATACAAACATATTTATTTTTAATGCCAGAGATTGCTTATAACGAATTAGTGCTGTATCAATGCTGATGTCTTTTTTCAAAAATAAATTGAAAAATAATAAAAATGTTTGCCCTGAATACTGAAACATATTTTATGCTATTAATACAATTTAACGTGACGCTGACAATAACCTTCAGGAACTTAAATATAGTAAATATTTACAAATTTTGAAGCTTATGCTTTCGAAAAAAGAAAAATCTGAATCAGGACACGAAATTTTGCTTGATCCTGATCCTGAACTAAACAAATTGCAGAAATGTTCATATAGTTTGGAATCCTTCTAAAAATTCTAGAAGTGTATTGCTTGAAGATAAATCAGAATTTCATCATCAATTAGATATTTAAACAGAAAAGAATAGATCTCTGAACACTTCTAGATATCTGAATGATTTATTCATGGCTGATTCAGTCCATATTTTTATGTTTCGATGTTATTTACCATTAAGAACCTTTGGAATTATAGAGTTATAAAGTAGAACAGATCAAATCTGCAATCTGGGAGACAGTGATTTATATTGCCAAAAAAGTTTATGAATCCACTAAAGTGCCTTTTAAACTCAATAAAAGTGAAAATCATAATAGGAAAAATGATGATATAGATAGATTATTGAGATTATTTTTCTCTCTTGGAGTCGAGCTAGTAATGTATACTTATTGATTTGAAGAGAGAAAAAAAGATAAACAAAACATCGGTAGATCGGAAAAATGTATGCCTTATATAATATATATATATATATATATATATATATATATATATACAGTAAAGGCGTCTACACACCGGACACAACAGCGATGCGAAACACGATTTTTCTCCTCTGTTGTAGTGAATCTGTTGCACGTGATTTCAAGTACCTTCACACTGCACGATACAACAAACCCGTTTCCATGTTCGCGCATGTACAAGCGCATGCGAACTTGTACTCACCATCAGTCTTTAAAATCTCCGCTAATTTCTTCCATGAATTTAGTTTTTTAGTAGAATCTCTAAAATCTGCCCTGCTTGCATCGTATAACCAAGGGCATTCCTACACAAAGTTTATGATATCTTCAGTCATAATTTCTCTTCTTTATGTAACGAAAATCTACAACTATCAAAAGTGTAAACCAAGGTGTAAACAATCCAATCAAGATGGATTCAAGACTTTCGCTTCACAGGGGAATTGTGGGTAGCGAGTTAAAAAAAAATCTGATTGACTCCCGGGTCTGCAACGGCGACGAAAATTCAACTCAATCCAATTCTTAAAACAAGTGCGACGGCGATTGCTGGCTCTTGCAACAACGGGCAAAGGGAAGAAGTGCGCATGCGTTAAACCTCTGCAACATGCGATTTGTTGTTGTTGAAGTCAGTATGAAGTTTCATTAAGACCCCGCATAACGTGTAGGATACGTTCCATCAAAGTAGAGCGTAATGCGAAACAGCGCTAAACGAGGCTATCTTAACATGTAAATAATGGGGTTAGGGGAAGATGGATAGAAAATTGGTTAGGTATTAAATTTAATAATCATGTTTTTTTAATAAAAATAAAACCAAACATTTATTTCTTTCAAAAATGAAAACAAAATATCAATAAATATACGCACTTATAAAAACAGATAAAACTCTAAGTCAGTCAGATCATTCTGTCTATTTTGTGTTTCCAATTTTCTGCCTTTTTGTCATGAAGGCATCTAATGTAGTTTGTGTTTTCCTTTGGCGTTCTGTTAGAAGTAGTTGATAAGTGGATAAAGCATCTATAACACTCCGCTTTTGAACTCCTTTCAAAATTTGGATCATTTTCAACAAATTGGTCCATAATTTCAGTAATAGTGGTCAAACTCCTTCTTACAAACGCCATCGAAAGTTCTTTTTGCTCTTCTTCGAAATCACTACTATCAATATTTTAGTTTTCTTCTTGCTCAGTTATTTCCTTGAGCTCATCATTAGAAAGACTAGCTGCTGTTTCTTGAACTAGTAAACTAGTTGTGGTTTTAATTTGTAATCTCCGCATGCGTTACCACCCAGTAAAAGTGTTAAGTGATCTTTTGCGGCTTTAACTCCTGGTGCTCGTTTCTCTTCAAGGGATAGAAATGTTCGTTTTGGCATTCTTTTCCAAAACAGGCCTGTTTCATCAACATTAAAAACCAATTCTGAAGGATAGTTTCCTTGTTCAATAGTTTCCTTGTTTTTAATGTCCCTGGGAATTCAACCGCCGCTTTCGTATCACCACTTGCTGCTTCTCCTGTAATCTTTATGTTGTGAAGTTTATTTCGATGTTTAAATCTATTAAACTATCCTCGACTAGCAACGAAAGTTTCACTTATGTCACTTGCCACAACCTGAATGTAATTAAAAAAATTTCTTGCTTTTTCCATCATGATAGATTGGCTTAATGGCATATTGCGTTCAATTTCGTGGTCAATCCATATAGACAGTCGTTTTTCCATTTCCTCTATAATATTATTTCTAGAACGGGTAATTCTAGTTGCAGAGCTTGACGTAGTTGCAGATGCCGATGACAGTATGTTTTCTATATTCTTAAGAATTGTCCTTAATGTTGAAGTTGCCAAATTCAATGCAGCACTAATTTGAGATTGACGTACACCAGAATCTAATCTTCTAATCACTTGCATTTTAGTTTCCAGTGAAATGCTTTTTCTGGTTGCTTTATTTTCTTGTTTTTCATTATCACCCATGATAAAAATTAAAGATCATAATATTTGTCACTGATAAGATCATAATAATCGTTAAAGATCATAATAATCGTTGATAAAGATCATCATAATCGTTAAAGTATTATATAAATTTATATGTACTTACAATAATGTCAACAAATGTTTCAAATGATGAAAATGTGTTATTATTATGTATTAACACTGTTTCGGATATGTTATGTACATATTTGGGGGAGACCCTGTCCACTATTTCAGGGAATCCCCAGGTTGAAATAAAAGAGCGCTAAACTGAAACAGCGTTAAGCGGGGTCTTACTGTATATATATATATATAACGTCGTTGCCGAGTTGAAGGATTAAAACAGGTCTTAGGCAGGGAAGGAGGGTACAAAATTTATTTATTAATAATTAGACAGAGCAGTCATGAAAGTGTGTACACGAAAAGTTGCGCTCCTCGGTTATATGTTAAGGAAAATATTGCAAAGTAAATCCGAAAATGCCTTTATTTAGGGAAAAGAGGAAAATCTTAGAAATTACTATTGGTTTATGAAATAGGTCGAGTGATTCCCACGAAGATTAAAGGGGAAAATGTCTCGCTTTTAATTAATACATACTTGAGCCAAAAATAGATTTAAGAACAGGCTGTGGCTTTTAAAAGTGTGAGAAAGCATTTCGATTAGATTAATAAATTAAAAGAAAAGGATATTCAGAAAAGAACTAACATAAAAAGATTAATTGAAGCTATTTATGTTACATATATATATATATATATATATATATATATATATATATATATATATATATATATATATATATATATATATATATATATATATGTAATAAAAGGGTTAAAATTCCTTTTATTTGTATATAGATAGCTTAAATAATGCAGTCGTAAGCCATTTACACTCAAAACATCTTTATTAATGGTAGTAGGCTGGTATCGATAACAGTCCACATCCGCTCACCCCAAGGGAGAGGGTGGGCAAGACTTTGGACAATTCCGGAACAACTTTTCAGGATCAGAACATGATGGAAAAAGCCATGCGAAAAGCATTGCTCTCGCTTTTATACTAACACATTTTGAAGTAAAAAGGCACAGTCTTTGAAATACTTGTATCCTTACGCATTAAGGAAAATCATTTCATGCTTCCTTATATGGAAGTGAAAAGGGGAGAGATTCTAAAAATAACTCAATCGTATGTTATTAGCCTTAACTTCCCAAAATAGAATCTCTCTACGCTTATTCTTTAACAAAGACATTTTATGAAAACGAAAGAGATTTAATTCTTTTATTAATACAAAAGTATTATAATTTTTGTATTACATCCCCCCCCAAAAAGATTTTTGGCAAGCCAAAAAGAAATCATAATAAAATTTAGAATTCTCTGAACTTTTAAAATTTATGTTGGTACGACTGTTCCTTTTCACGACAACAAATAACATTTTTTCAATTATCTATATAAAAAAAAAAAAAAAACAACTATATACAATGACAATAACAAAAACATGTTAATACACTTTATCTGTTTAGGCAACTAAACAGAAAGAAAAATGAAACTAATCTACTAAAATTTTCAAAAATTTTTTCACACAAAAATATACAAAATTTTTATGGATTTTTATCCAAATATCACTTCTTCCCTTGAAGAAGTAAAAAATTTTCTTTTGTTTTGGACACTATTCATGATTTAATTTCAACATTTGTGGGTTGTTATATTTCCTAAGATTTGATACATGAACTATTTCAAAATTTTGTTTACTTAAACAGTTCTTTTTATTTCCTATTTTTTCGTCGATGTTAACCTGATAATGTATGCACCCATTACCTAGTTCTATCTTCGAATCATTTGAAATGTTTGGCCTTTCTTTCTTTTTCCTGTACTTTTTGTTATTAACTTCTTGGTCATTCTTTCTTTTTCCTATTTTTCCTGTTCTTTTTATTTTTGTTACCCCTCACAATTTTTTTTTTTTTCAAAATGTTTACTTTTACTGAAACATCTTAAACTTTTTTCAAAATGTTTACTTTTACTGAAACATCTTAAACTTTTTTCAAAATGTTTACTTTTGTTGAAACATCTTAAACTTCTATTTTTTTTTTCAAAATGTTTACTTTTATTGAAACATCTTAAACTTCCATTTTTTCAAAATGTTTACTTTTATTGAAACATCTGAAACTTTCATTTTTTTTCACAATTTTTGACCTTAACACTATGAGAATTCTGTTGTCTAATGTGCAAGGATAAGTTGTCATTGTTAGATTTAGCAGAGATGATCAGTCTCTTACCAACTTGAGTAACAACTGGCCCGACACAATCGAAAAACAAACAAAAATCTTTGCAAGTCTGCAACCCTACTAAAGCCTATGATAAATCAGTATCAAGTATAAAAGCTTAGCTGAATTAACAATTTCGCCTATCGTAATAAGGGGAAACTTACACAATTTGTTAAGTGTGAAATGTCCTTTTGTTTGGGTAACATTTAATTTTTAACATTTTTAATAGGAATATTTAGTTTTGACCGAGTCCGAAAAAGAAAAAGCATTACAAATTTCTTTTAGTTTTGTTTTTTGTTTGAAAATCTGAAAAATTTTGAATTTTGTTTGCCGTCACAAATTTAATTGACGTTTGAAACACATTTATTTCCCTCAAAAACATTTTAAATGCATAAAAATACACTATTATATAATAATTAAAAAAAAGCAAGATAAACATACGAAATGCAATCAATTCTTAAATATTTTTCTGTATTAAATTATTCAGAATAAGAAATTTAAAACACTACTCATCTCTAATATCACTAAAATATTTGATCATACTAGTGAGAAAGAAAAATAAGAGGATAAAAAAAATATATATCTACAGTACTTTCTTTCAGCTTTCATGATTGTTTTGTTTTTCGTTGAAGAGAAAGAAAAAATATCATTGCACTTCATGAATATTCATGATTAAGATTCACGCACATTCACTTTTGTTTTCTTTTTTCATTTGCCAAATTTTTCTCCGACTTTCATGAGAAAGGAACTTTTAATAAAGAAGCAAAAAGCTTCTCTCTAAATTTAATATAAATCGCGCACATTCACTTTTGTTTTCACAATTTGAGCACTACGGAATTGTAGGGTCATCGGTCATTTCCAGATTGGACACTGTAGGGTCATCTCGATCAACACTATGGGTTTCAGAGAGGCACGTGACGAGCTCGAGCCAGCGTCAGCATTCTCACAGCGATGAAGGTACGGGTAGTTAAAGATCGAGTGGTGAAAACAGACCTTCCTTCATTCTTTTTTCACTGCGGACTAGGCAACTTTTCGTCTTTCGTCCCCCGGGATGAGGTTTTATCAACGTTGTAGTCAGCCGGAAAATAGATAACAATGGTTTCCTCAGCAAGTAACCATCCTGGCGTCTTGTAATAAAAGGGTTAAAATCCCTTTTATTTGTATATAGATAGCTTAAATAATGCAGTCATAAGCCATGTTACACACAAAACATCTTTATTAATGGTAGTAGGCTGGTATCGATAACAGTCCACATCCGCTTTCCCCAAGGGAGAGGGTGGGCAAGACTTTGGACAATTCCGGAACAACTTTTCAGGATCAGAACATGATGGAAAAAGCCATGCGAAAAGCATTGCTCTCGCTTTTATACTAACACATTTTGAAGTAAAAAGGCGCAGTCTTTGAAATACTTGTATCCTTCCACATTAAGGAAAATCATTTCATGCTTCCTTATATGGAAGTGAAAAGGGGAGAGATTCTAAAAATAACTCAATCGTATGTTATTAGCCTTGACTTCCCAAAATAGAATCTCTCTACGCTTATTCTTTAACAAAGACATTTTATGAAAACGAAAGAGATTTAATTCTTTTATTAATACAAAAGTATTATAATTTTTGTATTACATATATATATATATATATATATATATATATATATATATATATATATATATATATATATATATATATAATATTGATAAATATAGAAAGTACTATAATTGATCTAATTATCTCAGAAAATGTGATGATGTGTCTTTCGTAGCTTGGGAAATTGATCTGTGCCACGTTACTAAGACCTATTAATATTCAAATATATTGTCCAGAAAGATATTAAAACCCTCGTTCCAAGGTCAATTGGTTCTTCTCTATCTATCCATCAACATGTAATGTTCTCATTTGTGGGCCTCCGGCCCTAACTTCAATAAAATTATATGATTCCAGCATATATATATATATATATATATATATATATATATATATATATATTAATATCGTAATAATAATATATATTTTTTTAGACTAAAAGGACCAGGTTTGGATATCCATGAGAAATGACCTAATGCAACCCCTCTTCAAAAGCATTATTATTTGAAAATAGTTTCCAGATGTTTAAAAATAAAACTTCAAAGAATTAAGTTTGAATCGGACGACTGCTTAATAATATCCTTAACAAATGGCATCACTAGACAAGTTGCATTTTACTACTTAGAAGATTTTTAGAAAAAAGAAATTTTGTGTTTTGGAGCCTGTTCAAATGTAAGAATCGAAACAAAACTATCATTTTTATGAAAAATAGATTCAGTAAGTACAAAAAACTTATTTATCCATTCTCAAAATATTTTTCTACTATATTTAAGTGAGTTTTTTTGTGTTTTTATGAAATAGTTTTGGAACAAAATGCCACTTTCTTACATATTACTTGCAATGTCGATAGTTTTTCCCATAAATTTTTTGTCTAAAACTGACTGTCTTTTTTAAATCCAACTTAAAAATAATATTGTGTTACTTTTCTAAGTAGAAAAGAATTTTACGTAAGTAGTATAAATTTAGTGCATTAACATAAGTATCAGTAGAATTCAAAATTAGTTAACATTATTGTTCTCACCTTTTAATAAGTGCTCTAGTGGAAGGTAATAGCAACTTGTAGTGTGTATTTTTAACTATGTTGAAATTAGGATCAATTATAACAAAGCATGTGAATTTATTTGTTTTTATGATTATTTTAGTAGTGTTTGGGGGAAATCCTTTTTAGGTTGAAATGACTTTCAGTGTCATTGGATTGCTATTGATAAACAAATTTTTTGCATATAAAACATAAATTCATCTGTTTACAATTAACTCTTTTACATTTGTTGGATTTTAGATGCTTTTAGTTATTGTTAACTATCGTCTCCGATAAAATGCTGAAGTATTCTATGTGGTTTTTACCATGTATATCCATTATGTTATTTATATTTAAAGTATGAAAAAAATGTAAATCTAATATAATTTTCAATTTCTTTCAAGCAGTGCAATAAGACTGTATTGAGTTTTAAGGCATTTTGGTTTTAATGAAGAGTTTTATGTTTTCAATTTTAAAATTATTTCTATTGGTGCTATTTTATTTTAAAGCAGTAAATAAAACTTTTGTTGAGGGAGTTTGTTGAGCATTTACTAGGTTTCGATTCAAATTGTTTTTCATAACAAATGATTCGAATAATTACATAGGAGATTTTGTTTTTTATATATATCTTTGGGAGAGTATTTGTGTATTTTTATACAAACATAATTGCTAAATATAGGCAACAGAAAATCCATTTGAGTGTCTTTTGCGCAACCACGTCATTCCAGCTCTTCAACAGCGTAGATGTCTGAATAGGATCATTTTTATGCAAGAAGATGCTCATTCGCAGATAGCAAATCCAGTGAATCAGCTGTTGAAGCGGCAATTTGGAAATGCTAGAATTATCAGCCTTCATTTCCCTTCTGCCTGGCCATCCCGATCACTTCATTCCATTCGGTGTGACTTGTGGCTGTGGGGTATCTGAAAGATATTGTGTTCAGTGCTCCGAGTGCAAACTTATCGGAATTGAAGACCCGCATTGCGTGACACATTCTAAGCATTACCCAAGAGACCCTTCGATCAGTTGTGGAGCATCATTCGATTTCAGATTCTTGTTGAAGAAACGGTGGACAGCATATTGAATATGTTTTGTGCCCGTTTCCCTAAATTTAAAAACCGATATGTTTAAAGCTTTTTATGAGGGTTTTTGCCTTAGGATTATTAAAAGCAAAATTTTTAAATCCAATGACCTTACCGTTGTGGATGGGCTTACGTAACTAACAGTATCACACCTGTGCACTCATGCACAGTACAGTTTGCTTGACAGTACAGTTGAACAGTACAGTACAGTTTGTGCAACTTGTACGTTAGCTGTTGCTTTACGATTCATTTGCCATTTGCTGTTGAACCCTTATAATACTTACAGCGCCATCTGTTGCTAAAATTTGTTACTATTTTTTCTAGTGTTTTACGCTTTCCCCTTTCTTCAATTTTTCTGTTCAAATTTGACGCCCTTCTGATCAGAGGTTCATTTCTTAGAGAGTTTTGAAACTTAAATTTTAATTATAAACCCTTGTACAATGTATTAAACAATAATTGTACTAGTATGTTTGCGGAACAGTCGTTAGTAATTTCTGTTTAGCTGAAATAACTTACAATTTCTTATTTACAATATTTGTCTAAACTTTTTAAATTACAAAAATAAATAAATAAATAAATAAATAAATAAATTTATAATATAGATAAACTAGTTTTTTTTTTATAATAATAAATAAATTTTTTTTATATGTTTTATATATTTTTTAATTTTATTTATCTATCTTGTGCCTGTTAGACTTTGTGGAATCTATAGCTTTTAGCAGTCTCGTTATAAAACAGAAGGAAAAAATTAAATTTATCTTAGAATGTAATTTATCCTTTTTTTTATGAATTGTAAAATAGAGACTAGAAATATTTTTAACATCCAACGTGGGGACGTGAAACTTTCAAAAATTGTTAGAAAGATTAATGATACGTTAAGGCGTAGCAGAGCTTAATTCAAACTTTTTCTGAATTAATGTAAATAAGCTATAACCTTGGGTATATATATCACGTAAACATTGATAAATAATCAAGAACACTTGAATAGTACAAATTTCTAGATAGTGTTTCTAGTTATTTAGTAAAATTCTGTATCTAATGAATGCTGTATAAATAAAAAGAGACTTGAGTAGAAAAATCAAGAAATTTTGAAGCAAAAATAAACAGAATAATTCGCCTGTCACATAATTTACAGCTTCATAAATGTCACTTTTTAACTGAATTGGATAATATATAGCTACTGGATGTGGTTAAAATCTGGAATATCCTAAAAGAACTCTTTAATGCTTTAGTGATCTAAAGATTTTTGTTTTTGCTTGCAGTTTCAGAATATTTATTGCCTCGCTATTCATCCACTTTTATCTTTGTGTTATTCTGCAAGAAATAGTCCATTTTATTATTCTGCGGAAATAATTTAAATTTATGTCCTATCGTAAATGTTACCTAAGAGAAAGAAAAAAATATATTTCGGATCTAACAGTCTGGTTTTAAAATATAGGTTGTATGTAATAAACAGTTTTCTTATAAACAGATTTTTTATAGGCGTTCAATAAAAAAGAATTTTAAAAAACTGTTGTAAATGAGCTGAGAAAAAAATCTTGGGTGCTATAAAATTCCAAATAAAACAAAACATTATTTTTAAAAAAAAAGTTTCTTCATCCGTTGCAAATATTTGAGTAGAATTTAAATTTCAGGAGAATTTATTTTCACAAACGTTTAAAAATATTTTTTTATATTAAGGAATTTTGTAAATTGAATTTTTTTTATATTAAGGAATTTTGTAAAAAAAGTAACTTATTTTCTTGAAAGATGAGTTTTATAAAAAAATTTAATTAAAGTTATTTAAAATAATAAATGAAATTTAATCAGCTTAAGGGATTAGTGAGTTTATTATTACAGTTCTTTGTATTTAAAAGAAGACATGGCATTGAAATGTTTTCAAAAAGTAACCGATTCAAGTTATTTTGCCTAAGGTTAAATTTTTAGTGAAAAATAGGGGCACTTCTCAGTCGTTGAATCGCGGAAATTAATTTTGCATGTCAGTGAGTTTACAGATTCACGTTGATTTGACTGAAATACTTAATAATTCAGCAATTTAATTTCAGAAAATTTGTGAGATATTATTCGCTATTAAAAATAGTTTGTAAGTTGTATATTTGAGTGGAAGAAACGAAATGTTTAAATTTATTTTTAATATTATTGCTTATAATTGTTGAATGATAGAAATAATATTAAAAACAAATTAAACTGATTGTATGCATTGCTTATAATATTTATGTTTATAATTGTTTCAAAAATAATTCTAGATTTTTCGCAGTTTTACTATTTGAAGTAAAATTCTATATCAATGACTACATTTGTAAAAACATTTCTTTCAACAATGCGTGTTTAATCCTTTAAAACTCACTGAGATATCACATATTCTTAAAGAAGTTGTACAACTTTGCTTCTTTTTTTTTTTTTTTTTTTATGGAAAATGAATGCTTCGCCACCTAAAGATCAAAAATAAGTCTTTAAACTTTCAAATACAATATTTTAAGGAAAAAAAAAGTTGTTTTCGGAAGTTTTATCCTTCAAAAGGATTAAGAAATATTATCTCACAAAAATAAAATTCTACTAAAGTCGTATTTACTTTTTAATAACAAAGTTTTCTTTTTGAAGTTTTTGTTTTATCATAAGTAAAACCTTTTTTTTTTAAATTTTTGTATTTTTTCAAACTGTTTCTATATTATATTTATCTTAAAAAAGTTTTTTTAAAAGATTTTAACGGAAGCTAAATTGAGATTTTTAATTTCATTGTTTTTAACAATTAATGAATTGCGGTTCAAAAAGTTCTATATGTCTAATATGAAACATTTAGTAATTACGATCAATGCAATCAAAACATTGCTTTATAATCACCGTCCTTTATATACATATTTTAAGAAATTTTGAAAGATAAAGTAGAAGAAACATTCGGAAATTTATACTACAGTCGAGTTAAACATAAAAAGAATATTCATATTTCATTTATTTACTCCCGAACCACTGGACTAACCCAAATAAAATTTAGTATGAAGATAGATTGATATAATACCTATAAACAAAACTACTTTTCAAGATTCATAAGGCACATGCATGGGTCATGCCTAACACTAATTGGAGTGTGATGATATGAAACCGTGGTTACAGAATCGGAAAAAAAAGTCCCGAACAAGAAAATGTAGTCCCCTTCCACTTTATTTTAAATAATATACAACCCTAATACCGTGATTTTATGCAATAAAAATGTTTTATTATAGTTAAAACCGTTAAAATGTTGTTGAAGCAGTTGGTCTCACTCATTCAGCAACGTTGTATCACATGCTTTAAAGTAGCCAATGGAATTTGCGATGTGCAATTGCCATTCTCGTGGGGGGATGCTCTATAGAAGAGATGGCGAACCTTTCTCGATTAGTGTGCCAGTTAAATTACGGTTTTCTATTTTCAGGTGTACCACTTGTTATTATATTTTTTGAAACTAATATGTAAGCCACTTTTTTGATTTCAAACCATTGAATTATCACATTCTGCCACTATATTTGCTGCTTAGTCATTAATTTGCTTTAAATCTGAAGCAAGGTGGTTTCTTATTTACATTCGATTACATAGAATTCATTGAGGAGAACATCTGTTTACAATATTGGTCATATTTACTTTAATACAATATTACTCTTTTCAAAATTTATCAGTTTGCATGGGATTTTCTTTACTAATCTTCACAATCACAGATTTCTCAAAGTAAAAGCCAGTTTCTGCTATGATCTGGAAAACGACATGGTTAAGGAGGGACTAGTCATTATTTTGTCCTTGAAAATGTCATAATATCACCCAAAATCGTACTTGTTTTTAAATTCGTCTCTGATGAATGTCGTCTTAAAAAAACAGCACATAAAAGTCACACTTGAGCTTTGTAGAACGTAACAACATGTTCCCTTCAAATTTTATTGTCATTTGATACTGTTTCTGTACTTGTAACGATTGTTACTAAACAATTCTCTTAATTATTATATACCATAAACTTAGAATAGGTATACCATTAAATGTTATTAAAAAAATTTTTGGGGTTATTTATTCTCTTTATTATAAATACTCAATATTTTTGAAGTTGGTGCAAATTAGATTTCTAAATTGTACCCCTTACAGACCATGCGAAAACATTTTTCAGTACTTTCTGTGGTAAATATTATTGTCAAAAAATACTATAAGTGACTGATTGACTGTATTTTATTATTAAAATATTTCAAATGTTATGGTCAGTTATCTGTGACTGATGAAAATTTAAATGTGAAAAGGGGTGTGATTTAGATTACTCTACTTATTATCGTGACAGTTGGTGCCACTCAATTAGTTATGCATTTCAGGCTCTGAGTGGATTCTAAGAGGTTATACGAGAAGCCATAGAGCATCTTAAAGAATATCCTTAGAACATTCTACAGAGAATACTTACTGTAATCTAGAGATCTGGCTGACTAATCAATCCGACAAAAATGTTAACTTTCCAGAAAATCTTCAAGAATAAAAGCTCCAAATGGCCACTCTTTGTTATCCGATGGTATACAAAGTCAAATACGCCATTAAAAAGACGAATACTGTGCTCCAAAATCTTATCCCCTATATTCACGCGAGTTACAGTGACTTTTTAAATCATGGGAGTGTACGGCTATCCAACATGTGGCCTGCACAGACCACCGAAACTTCAAAGCAGTAACGGTCAATTTGGGGGTAAAGTTCGAACATAGAGGGGTAGGCCCTGAGTCACTAGTTCGAAAGTTTACACGGAGAGAGCCACTCTTTACCTTACAATGCCCGAATAATCAGCCATTATAGCAATTAAAGTTTGATGCTCTCATTAAGTATCAGGTTGAACGGTTGCACACTTTTTCAAGTCTTTGAAAGAAGCAGTGTGATTAGTGTGAAGTAAGTGCATGTTTTGAACTCTTATGTTTGCATTTTCAGGTGTGCAGTTAGCCCTGATTTAATTTTAAAGTACAACAACATGAGATTACATATAGTGTTCATTTCATCTATGATTTTCAGAAAAGGGAAGATATTCGAAGGATGGGTTGGAAGCTAGATCTGCAGACCATAGTCGGTAGAAGCAGAGATAGCGAACTCATGGTACGTGTGCCACTAGGTGGCAAGTTACAGGCACTTCAATGGCACGCAAATAGTTCGTATTAAATAATTTTTATTCAATTTCCTTCACTGAAAATAACATTAGGAAAAGAAACAATCCTTCAGTATTAGTTTCAGGATCTATTAAAACTTTTTTTTTTTAGAAAAATGAGGAAATTGGTGTTTGATTGAAGCCTTCAGCATAGAAGGTACTGGGACTGATCAGTCTATCAAATCACATTATTAACTAATAGTATTTAGATAACTATTTGACTAACTAGAACCATTTTTCCTTTAATAGAATAAGGAAAATAAATCTCATCATAAGGATATTCACTATCATTAAATTTTTTGATATAGCTTTGCTTTTTTCCAATTGAATCATTCATAGATTGGGTATTTTTTGGTGTTAAAAAGTTAGTTTAATTAAAGATTGATGTATAGTTATATCTATATAGTTATATCTTTGTTCTTAATTGTTGGAGATCTTATTAGTAAATGCCTAACTCACAAAATGAGAATTTCAACAATGGGTAAAAATTAATTCAAAAACAGTTCTCAAACACTTTTCGACTGTTTGGGTGAAGTTAAATTTAAATTGCTTGAAACTTGACTTATTTTGTTGTTGAAGTTGTTACATTGTTCTTAAACTGTACCAATACGATTTAAAAATGCACTTAAGGTACGATTTAAGCAACTACGCAACCTTTTAAACGAATTCTTATTCCAAGCCTTAAACAATAGTTAGATTGCAAAGAAGAAAGTAGAGTATGATAGAAAAAGTGGCTTAACTATTATATGATGTATTAAATAATCTGTACATTACTGTAACTCTGCTATATCCATGCATAGAATGTTCAAAATTACAATGGAAACTAGCAAAATCCATTAACTTGAATGAAAACTTAACGCAAGTACACAACGACTGATTCTTCAGCGTGGGTTTCCTTACGAAAAAAAAAAAACTTCATAGTTTATTTGCTTGAGCGGTCTCTATTCAATTTTTCTTCAAAAATTAGAGATGGTACGATTTAAGAGTGTAACGATTTAAGCAACTCTCCTCTATTATTGTGACAATTTTATTCCTTGTATAAAATCACGCTGTGTAGTAACTTTTTTATATCCTGTTTAAAATCTTGGAATATAAGGGTGAAATGGAGAGGGAAAAAATTGAAAATACACTGGGAAGGGTCCAAACTCCCTATCAACCCATTTTTTAAAATTTTTAATTTTTTATTCTGTGACTACTGTTTCAACTCCGGCAAGTGTTACGCACAGTTATATGTGTGTATTATATATATTAAATTACTTAGTTTGTATTTATTTAGCCTATTTTTTATGCCAAATTTCATTTAATTCAGTCCAAGTGATAATTGACGAAATATTAATATTTTCTTAATTTTGAATACCAGTGTATATTCTCGTATATAATTTCTCGAGTGAGAGATTAATCCATGTCACACCATTTATTTATAGCAAATTAATACTAGAAAATTACTTTCTTTTATTAATCTTCCAGTTATGTTTTTAAAACCTCAGGTATCTCTTTTAAATTGAATGACAATGGAAATGTTATTTCAAATATGATCAGTTATATATCATCAAATATGATCAAATATATCAGTTATCAGATAAAAAGCGGTGATAAAAG
This sequence comes from Parasteatoda lunata, assembly GCA_949128135.1. Classification (NCBI taxonomy): domain Eukaryota; kingdom Metazoa; phylum Arthropoda; class Arachnida; order Araneae; family Theridiidae; genus Parasteatoda; species Parasteatoda lunata. The sequence continues at coordinate 16,832,909 of OX421980.1, read as the reverse complement.
AGAGACAAAAATGATTACAGGTTCATTCCACAATCACACTGGTTTTGAAGCTTCTAAATCTTAATTTACTGTAATTTATATTGTTAACGATTTGTCAGATTTTCGTCCCTAAAATAAAAATTGTCAACCTATGTTTAGATAAATAATTTATCTCATATAGTTAAGGACAGTGATTATCGAACATTTCGTATGAATCAATTTTAGTAAAATTCATAAAGATATGTGGTATTGTTAATATAAAAGTCGTCGAGTTTTATTTCATTATGGTATAATTATAGAGACTCCAAGGAATGTTTAGATCTAATTGACAGGCGACAACTCGAGTGAATTTAAGTATTTTTCCCTTTTTTGTAGGATCAACTAAACAAAAGGATCAATAAATTTGATACTTTTATATGTTTGGATTGATTTGAGAAAGAACTTTCAGGATATTACATAGACGCTTGTTGGGAAACTCATTGAGCATGATGTAAATCAACTATAATTAAGTAAACTAAATGATGTTGAGATCGAAACTAGAATAAAACAGTTCAACTAAGTACACGTGTTGTAACATTACCAGTTCAAGTCCGACCATATTTTAGAAATAGCCGCAGTCAGGCGCAGTTTACTTGTTTAGTAATTAGTCATTTTATACTCTACGTAACATCATTTTAAAAATTTTATCTGGGAGAATACAAGATAGCTCTGATTTCTTGGGTAATAAGCTAATGTTTTTCTTCTTTTTTTTCCCCTTTTTTTGTTCCGATAATTTTACTGTTGTAATTACTGATTATGAATTTTTAACTCATAAACCAACCAGCTTCTGATTTTTGAGGGCATAAAAATGTATTTTTGAGAGAGAATTTTCAAGAATTTCTTAAGGGTACAAAATATGTAACGAATAGTTTTGCGCTGCTAATACTACTGAAGGTATTGAATGTGACACATGTATATTCTTTAATGTTTTAGGAATAATAGAAACTGCAATGAAGTACCTATACTATCTATATAATATATATTTTTAATGTGAAAAACTAAAATTTGAAATAAATTAGTTAAAAATGAAAGTTTATAAAAAATAAATATGATACAGTTAAAACAATGATACAAGAAAAGTGATAGTTAATAAATCTCTGATACAATTCAACAGATTTATTTCCAATTTCAGTTTTACACATTCATTTCCTAGTATGAAAATACCGTTAAATTTGATTCATTTTTCCATTTTACTTTATTCTATGACGAAAAGCTCATACTACCAATCGTTTTTTGCGTTTTTGTTTGGATTTTCTATAGTAAAAAGTGTTTGTTTCATTGTGTTTTAACTCTCTTATTGTATATGTTACTGCCTATAGGTAAGTAAAAATGGATAATTTCATTTGAAAAATTTGAGAACATATTTTTTGTGTTGAGAATTAATGAAAAATTTTTATTTTTCATGTATGGGAAAAGTTTTATCTAGTAAACAACTAAATTATCGAATTGGCAGTTTAATTAGTCTAATGCGCTTGCAATTATTTGTGATTAGATTTTTGTTCTTATTATCTTTTCAGGAAATATATTAAACATCTTCCAAAATAACCTTGATTATCAGATTTAAAATTTAAGCAGTCTAATTAACTTGTAATTATTCTCTCATCTCATAATTTTTTGTTCTCGCCATCTTTTCACCCAAAATGTTTTCAATTCACTTTATTTCGGTTATTAAAAGCAAAAAGACAATAAATAGACAACAAATCTGACTGAGTTGTTCAATTTTTCAAATTATACAAATTAACCTAATTACCGTGTCTATTCAAATGTATATCTTTTAGTTGTGCCAAGCGTTTAAAATCAGTCGACAATCGCCCCTAATTGGCAATTAAGAGAACTTTCGATTCTCCAGGAAGAAATCCAACGTGCCTAAACGTGTCTTTGGCAAGCAAGTAGATCCGCTATCTCTGCGCTGTATCATTATAGGTCTGTGAAGCACTTAACAATGATAGCTGGAGAGGCAGGGAAATACTGTTGTTTAAGCAATTAAAACTGAATGTCGAAGTACATAGAATTAAAGAATCATAATTTAAGAAACAAAATTACTTAACAGTTGTGGACCATCAAAAACGTTAAGGATGCGAAAACTGTGAATTTTTTTAAAAATGTATTTATTTTCTTAATAATTTAACAAATTATTTAGTCAAAAACCTTAAATAAATTCAGAATTTAGAAGATATGATAATTAGATTTATGGATTTGTCTAATCGTTTTTTAAGATTTCAATATTTTTACTGACGCTATACGCAAGAACTCCAATTTTTACTATTTTGTTTTTTTCCCTCTTTATTATGCTTCTATTAAATTATTCATTAATAACCAATATTTAATATACTTACTAATATTTAATATATAATTACTATATAAAGTGTCCCTGAATGCCATGTACGAACTTAAAGGGGAGGTAGAGAACATCGCTAGTAGTCATTACATAGGAACGCATGGGTGGAAACGTCACCCTCACGTAATAAAGAAACATTAAAACCAAATGTACTACAGAGTGTAGTGTAGAACGCTTTATAACACAACAAGTATCCCAGGTGTTGTGCTCATTGGCTTGAATGCACGCTCGACATCTACGTGGCATGGATCTGTGAATAATTTAAAAGATACCAGGAGATCCCCTGATCGTAGCAGCAGCGATGGAGATTCATGCCATCAGATCCATTTCAGAATTTACTGGCGGGTTGTACACTTCATTGCACCCCAGAGAAAAAAAAATCAAGATAAATCAGGTGATCTGGGTGGCCAAACAACGGGTCCACACGCCCAAACCAATTGTTTTCAAATGTCCGGTCAAAATGGTCTTGCATACACCTTCAGAGCTCGCGTACAGCGCCACCTATCTATTTTCGCCAATGTTATCTTATGCAAATATGGTTCATAACGATATTCTCTACCTCCCTTACAAATTTGTACATTCTGGGACAAACCTGTATTTAAAAATCTTATACTAAATAATGAAATACGAACTAGAAACCTACTATAGTGGAAGACTAAAAATGGTGAAAATTAAAGATTATTTTTTTTCTTCAGATAAACATAGATCCTTGAGGTATATCAGTTATCTTTCCTTATTTTCTCTCTATTTGCGCCAGATTTATTTTATAACACCATTTGAGCTGCTTACCATAGAGTATTGTTTGTGTTTGATACAATACAGATAATTGTGCTATTTGATTCAGTGATTTTACTATTAGTCTCGCGTTATGAAAAACGAATGAATAAAATGTAATATATTTTTGGAAAACCATTGAATCTACCTTTAAAAAAAAAAAAACCTGAAATATGAAAGGGAAGCTACGTTAGCTTCCCTTAGCTTACGTTACTAATGGTAAGCTACGTTTTTTAATTGTTCCGAAAAGCATTTTTTTAAGAGTATTTTTGATGAAAAATACCAAGATTTTCATATAGGCAATAAGGTATTATTTGTTAAAAATTACAAAACAAGTAAAATACCTATCTGGAAATAATACAAAGGAACAGTATGATGCAACATGAAAATTTCGGAAAAGTCTGGTCTTACCTTATTGATTTAAACAACATAATTAATATATTTATTGCCAACTATACTTGTATGAATAATGATGTGAAATTATTTGCTTCTTTTAAAACTGACTCTGATTAAAAATATTTGAAGTTACAAACAATGATGTTTGTAGAATAGTTGAATGTTACATTATTAGTAAACTAGGAACTTTTAAAATTATGATAACTTATTTGATTAGGTATCATTTAAGATAAAATTAACACTAGAACAGCCGGATTTTGAGTTAACCTATAAACACATTTTTGGATCAATTTGACCCTCAAAGGAAATCGACGTCATAATTGTCCTAAATGTTTTTTAATCGTCGTAAATGTCGTGACGTTGTAAATGTTTTTTTAAATTGATGAATATTGTTAAAAAATAAAATATATAAGGGTTTTTAAAGATTAAAACAATTTTTTCGTTATTTTTTATTAACTTAATAACAATATAATAATATAGTGTAAGATTGTATAACAGATTGTTCTTTCGCAGAAGCGCAAGTCATACAAAAATAAACATAAGATACGAATATAAACAACGGATTATTACACAACAGTTTTTTAAAATGTGGATGTTTCATCATTAGTTAGACATTAGAGCTGGCATATTACAGTATATCTGCGTGACGTGAAAGTGGCAGTAAAACATCGCAACATTTGTATTCTAGCATCTTTTACAGTCATCAGAAATTGTATTCTGCTTATTGCGCTGTGTGAAGGCGTGTTTCTTTTATTTTTTACACTTATAAATTAGATGCGCAAAACATTAATTCGCAGCTTTCCAACAAGCACTGAAATAAACTCGCAATGCATGATTAGAATGATGAAAGATTTCTCGAAAAAGCATTGAAGGTAGCAAAATTACAAAACGTTGAAAAGTAAATGTGAGCCATTTGCAAGTGCCATAGTGTAGAATAATGCGCAGAAAGCATTTATTTATTTACTTTTTTGTATAATTTTGTTCTGAATTGTATTTGGTAACTTATGAAAAAAAAAGTCTGATTTGAATATCTTGAAGAGGTAACAATTTTCTAAAACGTTTTTTATAAAAAGCTCAAAATGAGAAGAAGTTTTCCACAAATTTCATTTTGTATTGTTCAACAAGATTTGTTAAAAATGACATCGCCATTATACAGGACCACTCCTATAAATTATGTTTTATTTCACATGTTTTCTTTCCTAATACCATTACATTTTGTTATCAGGACCATCATTTTAATGTATTAATATTTGTTGTCAAAATTTTGTTATATGACACAAAATTAAATTTGTGGAAGATGCGTGATTATTTATAGCTTTCAATAAAAAATTACAAAAGCTATTTAGAAAATTGCTAGAAACATTTTGCATTTTCAAGATATTCAAATCGGAAATTTTTCATAAATTACTTAATTCAAAACAAAATTAAGGAAATTTTTTTTTTCAATATTTTCCGCTCATGCGCTGTATTAAAATATACTATTAACACGTTAAGCACCGCGTCAGCCATCAGTAGCTGACACTGGACTTTCCATTTAGGCAGCGTCAACCATCGGTGGCTGACACTGAAATTACATTTAGGATGCGTCAACCACCGGTGACTGACACTGAAATTACATTTAGGCTACATCAACCACCGGTGGCTGACACTGAAATTACATTTTGGCTGCGTCTGCCACCGCTTGCTGACACTGACCTTTCACATAGGCCGCGAAAAACAGCTGGCTGACAGCGTATAACATGATATAGAACTGTAAAATTTACACTCTTTTATGGAATTGCTGAAAATTTATTCAAAATTTACTTAATTATTGCGATTCTTGGTTTAATAAATTCAATTTAGTTAATTTTTATCCACCTCTATTTTTAAACAATTCGTAGGCATATATAATTCACCACTTTTTTCAGATATGTCATGCTAAACCTTTTATAAACTAGCAAAATCTGTCTATATTTGCAAATTTAGTTTGTAGTTATTCACCGTGTGGCCAGACGAGCAAGCCATGTAAAATTAGCGTGGCATTCAACGTGTTAAATACTCATATTTTAAGCAATTTTTAAATTTTTTTTTTTTTAATTTTAAAATATTCTTATTATTAATTAAAAATTACTCTAAAAATTTTGTTTAGTTTAGTTAAATATTTCTGCTATTATAGTAAAAAAAACGCAGGCAAAAGAATTAGTTTTTTCTGAAAATGTCCATATTTCCAAGAATATTTAAGCTATATTTATGAAATTTTGTGCAAAAATTGCATATAATAACTGAAGTAATTGATATAACTTGCAAGTTTATTTCTATATTGTTTGGTATAGGGTATCCCAAAACATTCTTTTTCGTTTGTAATTTATTGCCGTTCGCTTAAACCTCAAAAACTCTTAAACTTTAGTGATATCTATGAGAAATCGCATGAACTAAACAATTCTAAAGTTTTAAAATTATTTTCTAAATATTTCTGGAAAAACTTGAGTAAATGTGCCGGTATAGAATTGTTTCCATAATTTTGTCCATCCCCTGTACCTTCCTTTTAAAACAACATAAGAAAAGGCAAAAAATAATCAAAATGACCCCAACAGCTCTTCTGTTGTGAAATAAAACATAAAAAAGGAAATTTAATTCAAGGGGACACGAAAATAATTTTAGAAAAACTTTTAAAAAATGCTGAAATGAAGCTTGGAGACTCAATAACTATTTTCTCTTAAATTTTAAACTGAAGTGGTAAGAATCAGTTTCCAAAAGAATAATAAATTATTCAAGCGTTTCAGCTAAGTCATTTTCTTTTAAAAATGCGCTTTTTGAGCTTTGTTAAAAAAAAAAAAAAAATAAAAAGAAAAAAAAAAAAAAAAAAAAAAAATAATGGACAATGTGTAAATTGTGACAACCGTAAAAATGGGACGATTGAATTTAATGTTTGTTTTACATAAAAGAGAATGTTTTCTCAATTTTAAATCTAAGCTTTCTACAAGTGAATTGGATTTCAATAATAACGTTTCTCATAAAATAGGAAGGTAAATTATTTTATTTCCAAGCATGAAAGTAATGTATTTAAATGCTACATATTTTATCCTTAGCACATCATTTATTTAGTGGGAGCATAATATATATATATCTATATATATATATATATATATTATATATAATATATATATATATATATATATTAAGAATTAGATTAAGAATAGATCCCAACCAACTAAAGAATGTAAAATATTATTTTCATCAATATTGACAATGGTGCAAAATGCTTTCTCCAGCAGAGTATGGAAATCTGAATATAAGTTTTAAAAGCTGAAAAAATGCACACACAACACATAGACACGCATATATATATATATATATATATATATATATATATATATATATATATATATATATATATATATATATATATATATATATATATATATATATATATATATATATATATATATATATATATATATATATATATATATATATATATATATATATATAACAGTTGACGAAATCCAGAGCGCTGATTATGCCTCGAAAAATCTTAGTATCTAAGAATAGAGTATAAGGATTTTAAGAATAGATTCTCGTATTATTCAAAAGATGGCGCTACTGAGGTTTGCAATTAATGTACATTTCACCACGATTTTTTATTAATGAAAAAAAAGCTTCAAATATTTGCTTGTTATATTATTTCTTTTTACACCATCCTGTTAAAAGTTCTACTTTCATAAAATTATCTTAACTTAGCGATTTTTAACAAAATGTGCATTTCATAAGACTTATATTAAATAAATAATTTGCTTTCGAATGGGATATTAGATTTGGAATTTTTTTCAATAGCATCAAAAAGAACTTTTTAGTTCGATATTTAACGCTTAAATACTGTTTAATTCAGGCATAAGCCCTGAGGGTGAGGTAGTTTTCTAGTAAATCCCTCAAGTTTTTTTTCCGGTCAGAAACGCAGAATATTTTAATCTAGAATAGAATATAGAACAGAATATTTTATAATAAATTTATCATGTGATTTCGCCTTTAAGTTAGAAAATAGCTTAGAAAGTAGTTAAAATGAAAGATATATATAAACAGAAAGTAAGCAATTTTTCAAGTAAAATATTATATACTCCCTTTATAGTAATATTAAAAATAGTAATTTTGAAATTTGTTCGCCTGGAGTTTGCTGATTTTGAGCTATATTTGATTCAGTGCGGAAATTGACAAAACAGTTTTGCCACTTTTATAATGCTACTTAAACGTTCTAAAATTTATAAATTAATCATTTAAGACTCATTACCAGAATACTACTAAATTAAATGTCATGAAGAAAGAGGTTCAAAAAAGAAAAAGAAAAACATTAACAAGAATTGTTGTAGTCTATTTGGAATCTCTCTACAAGCTGATCAATTAGGCTTATTACAGTAAGCCTTGCACATGCTTTGCAAATAGAATTACTGCGTATAATTTAGTAAATAATGTTTGTTCAGAAATTGCCCACACATGTGTTATGGAACTCCCACAGCTCGCTATTTCCCAGTTTTCAGACATTTTCATTAATGAAACATTAAGTAATTTCAATAAATTACGTTTTTCATTAAATAAAAAAATATTGAACTGAAAACAAAAAGATATATTATTAATCTTAATTTACTCTAAATTTCAAACATACCGAGAGAATTCAAATGTATCGAGATATTATTTTTACTTTTTCTGTTTTAATAAGGGTAAAAAAATGTTCTTAAAATAGTTAAAAGTTTTTTTATTTCATTTTTTTCCTGTACAAAATTGCCATTCCATTATATATTTATATTTGTGTCTTAAATTCATTGTAGACGAAAAGTCGAGAATCAGAATGAGAAAAAACTAGATTAGCATCCCACAGAAGATGTAGTTTCATTTTCCTTTTTTGCCATATACATAGACAAAATCACATATTACTTTAGTTAAAGGTTAAATATCGTACTCTAAGTTAATTAAAATATTATTTCAGGAATTAAAATAATTTTTAAAATGGCGTAATATTTATGTACCAAACATAACATAACATATGTACATAACATATGTACTAAAACAAATAATTGATGAAAAAAGGCAACAAATGAAAAGAAATAAAAATTGAAAATATCCTAATTAAATCGAAGGATTGTGGAAAGCGAACTTTGTCTTCCCTTTAGCTAAATGTGCATTTCCCAAAGTAACTTCTTTCTCAACTCATTTCGTTCTAAATCTAAGTAAGTTTTAATTTGATTGTTAATCATTTCAAAATAATGTCTCTCATGCAAATATGTCGTAGAAAAGCAAGGTAGTAAAGATTTATTAAAAACTGAGATTTATATTATTTTGAAAACGCCATTTTGTGCCATTTTATATAAATTTAGTAGTATGAAAATTACAATGAGTATAAATTATAATTAAATTAAATAAGACGGTAATCCATCAGGTATATGGGCAGGACTCAAAACCCCTTAATATTAAATATTTTGAATCTTTACTAAAAATGACTACAAAAGAGCACAGATATTAAGGATAGCAAATTAATGAAGAAAGAAACAAAAATGCGATCGAAATTTCTAAATCACAAATAAGGAAGGAAGGAATAAAATGAGGAATGAGGAATAAATAAGAGATGAGGAGGAATAAATTATGAAACGGAGGAAACAGAGGAGTTGAAAAAGAACTATCAGTTTCAAACCGTAATCAAAAATGTTCTATACTCCATCCTCCTTTAATTGTGTTTTGCTACATTTTGATGCGTTTTTGTTTTTTCTTCTCTTAAATATTAACTTGCGATACATAATGTATATAATTCTTATTTTTCATAAGGATTCTACAAATATGCGGGTAATCTTTATGTTCTGTATAGTGTTTATTCTTACGTAACTGATGGCTGACTCATTTTAATTTTGCAATTTATTACAATGAATCAGTTTGGCTTAAATTAAATAATAAAAATACAGCGGAATCATCTTATATAGATATAAGTTTTACAATGTAATTCGTATACACCAAAAATGGTGACAACTATCCTTTACACCACAGTGGGGTTTCACTAAGTGTCCCATTACAGCAAAAAAGCTAGTGCTTGATGCAGTGAAACACCTAAAATATTTTTTTACACTACCTGGTGTAAATTTACCGCCACCGTTTTTTTTTATTCAGTAACACTAATATTTATAATTGCAGTAAGATATGATACACATAAGAATCAGTAATTTGATATTTTGTGCCAATAAGTAAAACAGAAAGCAGCAAACTCTATCTCTTGCCATATTTTTTACTTAATTTTCCAAAAAAAAACATTTTTTTATTTCTTTGGATATCGATGTTCCCCTAGTACGATTTAAAAATAATATTTAAAAAAAAACTCGATTATTATATGACTCTTGAGCCAAAACTCTGACCAGGCTCTAAAATAAAAAAATAAAAATAGTTAAAAGAAAAAAGCTTAAAGTCATTGGAAGGACTCTCAGTTAAACGTAAGTACAACCATTTGTCCAAATAACTACAAATTTGCATACTTGAACATTTTTGTGATAGAATGTTTTCCTCTACGTCGTAGAGTCAGATATTTGCTTCAATTTTTAATCCCACCTCATTTATCCCCAAAAAAAGAAATTAATTATTTACAATTTATTTAACTAAATTTATTATATCTTGCTAACTGTAAAATGGGGTGACTTAGCGTCTCGTTATGAGGCATTTTGTTTTAATAACTATTTAAGATTGATCTAAATATTTAAAAAAATTATAAACGCACAATTATTTTTTTAATGAGGTGATAATACTTACGCATAATTTATTTTAAATAAAAGGAAAAATTTCCGACGCACTAAGTCGCAGAATTGCTTGATGACATGCATAAGTTTTAAAATAGCTCAAAAGATCAATATCTAATTTTTACTTTAAATTTTGATAACAGATTCCTTGACAGTAATCGATTTCTCCAACGTTGACAGCTTAATGAAGCCATCCGGACTTGTGTCAGTTAGTTTAGAGGATTAGAAATTACAATAACAACTTTAAATATTTTTAAAGAAAGAAAAAATAAATTAGATAGAAATAGAAGCATTAATTTTTCTTATTATCTTATAGAAACTATGATTTGATTATTGTAATTAATTGCGTTATTATAAGTGGATTATTATTGTGAATTGTATTATTAATAATTGTATTATTACTATTAATTTTATTGTTATTAATTACGAGGGTCACTTTTTAAGTAAAAACCGTTTTGTAGTGGAGTAAGAGAAACTTTCTTAATGAACGCCATTTGTATCACAAATTAAAGTATGAGCATTTATTCACTTTTTAACATAATCATTTTAGGAGAAATCAGGACTCTGCAAGGGATGTAGTGTAAGGAGGAGGATGTTGTTCTTTGGAGTTTGATAATTAACTTTCATGCTATCAATTACATGTTAATGAAGCTTTATTTTACAGGTACTGAATATGAATATAATTTAAATGTAAGTTTATTAACTTTTACTTATATTTAAAACAAATTTATCATAAAACAATTTGTTCCATAACTTTAGACACCAAGCTCGTACTTTTAAAAGACACTCTCTATAATCATTTTTTAAAATAATCTCAAACGGCGTTTTTATAAATGGTTTACTTCATTAATTATATTTTTATTTTCATTCGATATTGTTAAAATCATTGTTGTTTCCTGAACGGGGTATCAAAGCCAACACATTTTTTTCACAAAACTGACTTTTGTTACCACACATAAGAACAAAATTGAATTGGCCTATATTTTTCATTTGTGTCAGACCAATCCAGGGTCTTAGAGACACCTAAATTAAAAAGACAAATATCTCGAAGATCTTAGTTTTTTCTTATTACATACTCCTAAACTCCTTGAAATGAAAACATTTTTAATTTTACTAATAAATGTTTTTATCAGTATTAGTATATTCTGCAGTGGACTGATCGCAGAACACCGAAGTCAAGCGTTACTGGTTGCGGTCAGTAAGCGAATGGGAGTCCACTTTGATCAGCCTGCGTAGGGACCGAAAGTGCGTGGTCCTTGCTAAACTGTTTTACCATAAAGTGCTGGACTTCGCGTGCAGGTCGTCGGCTATCAAAGCGATTGCAGAAGATGAAATTTGGGATGTCATTGGATCACACTCAGGGTTGTTTCCTAGCCGTTAATGCGGCTCAAATGCCACGTAAACTACCAGTCTTTGTAGGTTTACTTTTCGCTCACCGATGTAAACTTTATACGTTACCATAAGTCAAATATTGAATACTTGGTTTAGTTACAGGTGTAATATAAGTCATCTCTTTTTTAATTCCATATTAAAAACTTTACAACAATTAATTTTAAAACAATTGATTAATTAAAGAAACAAATGCTTCTTAATTAACTGATTTTTTAAATTGAAAAAGTGGCTTAGAACGCAAATTATATTACGTAAAATCTGTAGTTAGTTAAACAACGAAATTTTATCTTTCTACGTAATTTTTGCTCTATTTTTATCAGTTAATACATATTTTATATATTGTGATTTATTATTGTTTATTCTTTATCTTGCACTTTTTTTTATTAGTTTAAGCATTTTTTTTGTTATTATTATTTCCACAGTTAATAAGTAAGAAGAATATTTATTTGGTCTCTGCATTTCTTGTTTGTTTAAAAAGAATTAATGCAAATGTATAAACATAAAATTCAAACGTAGTAAGCGTGAACTAAATTAGTTACGAATTAAATTTTAAAAAATTTTTTACAAAAGTTTCGTTTTTATTTCAATCACCTTATTCCTGTTTTTGGCATTCTCAGAAGAATATTACTGCATTTAGTAAAACTCTTTCTCGTTATTTATTGTTTCAGTCATTTAAATTCGAACATAATTTTCAAGATTATTGCTATAGGTAGTCATTAAATCATCCTTAGATATAGGATCCTTTATTTCCAACTATCTTGTCACTGTTGTTTACTGAACTACAACTCACGTTAATTTGCATAATACTCATTATAGTCTAGTTATAAATGGCAAATGGTGGACAATGTACACAGAATCGTCCTCATAAATCATAATCCTTGTTATTAGTGATTGCACAGCATAAAGCACTTACGACTCCTTAAAGTGTAATATTTTATGATTATCATCAATATTAAGTTAAAATATTCATGCAATATTATTGCATCTATTTAATTTGTCAAATTATTTTAATACTCAAACAGTCTATTTATGCATCGAAGTAGTTTTAGAGTGTTCGATTGGAATTTAATATGATAGCATTTCAATTAAGTTAAAATTAAATTTGCGTAAATTCCATGTTCAATCAACCTCATTACAAAGATTTGATTGAGTTGTTGTTTGAAATTTAGTGTGAAAATCAATCATACTTTGAGTGCGGTAATTGTTTTTATTTGATATTGATAAACTACATAATTGTTTTCATTATTTTAAGAAAAATTAGTTGCTAATTAAATTTTTTAAATATCAATTTTTCATTTTTTCATGCGATTTTTCTACATACTTATTATTTTATTTTTGCATACATGAATTTTAGAGCAGTTTAGTGACAATTACAGTGACTTATTAATTATTAGGTACATTATTGTGTAAAATTAGGCAAAAAAAATCTCATTTAGCCTGCTTTATTATTATACCATCCGTTACAGTAAATTAGAGCCACTTTGCATTGGTCATTTGTTTCTAAGAAATGAAATATATTTCATATTATTATTTTGAAAATATTTTTATTGAGTGAAAAACAAAAGAAATAAAGATTAATCTTTGGAATCAAAGAAATCGCCTTTGGCAAATGCGTTGATGTATACTGAACTATAACATTCGACTAATTTTTAGCCAAGAGAGTAATCAAAGGCAGCCGAATACCTGAAATAGCCAAAAAGGGTCAAAACTACCACTTTTGACTGCTCCAGGTATTTTTTATGATTATTTATTTAAACAATAAACATAAATGCATGAGATTTTGACACAGTATACTTAAAAACAAGTTAGGAAAAGTAAAATATATATATATTAAGCTTCAAAACTCGCATGTATCTTCTAAATCAACATAAGAAATAACAAGAAACGATCAAAATGACCCCCCAACGGTTCTTCTAGTGTTAATAAGTTATGAGCCATAATACCACTGAACCACATATCGAATTGAATCACATAATTTTCTTTCATATTACTATGGGTTTAAATTTTAATACGACACTATGCATCTGCTTAAAATTCCGATTTATTATTATAAAGTTTTCACCATATTTGTAATTGCAAATGATTTTAGAATGAACTATTTTAAAATGAATTTTGTCTTACCTTGGATATGCATAGAAACTTTTCTAACTATAACCACATTAAAATTTTGCATTAAAAATATATAGTTTCATTTGTAATTTTCTTAAATATTTCTAATTTTATGTAATTAAAATTTATTTTTGATTTTTTTATTACCTTTCTGAACACAAGCTGCAAATTTTTCTGATATTGTCATTATTTTACAACTTTTAAATTGCAACTTTCTTAACTTGTAAATGAATATGTTATATTAATGAACAGCCGACCGGCCTGTGTAGGGGTTAGGGAACTGCCCTTGCATCAGAAAGGTTCTGAGTTTGAATCCTAGACAAGGCATGGATGTTCTTTCCTTCTCTGTACTATCTGTCCTTACTGTGGGAGCAACGTTGGTCCACCTAATATGGTGCCCCTGAAAGAGTGGCCAACAAATCTGCCCTTCAGGTGCGTGTATGATTTAGGTCATTTTTCAGGTGTGCATTGAAAAAAAAATATATTAATGAATATGCTACTATAAAAAATTTGAAACTTATTTGCGAATATTTATTTTCAGAATTATACAATCAACCAAACATATATAATTTTGAATCACTCAGCAATCTTACAGCAGATTTCTAATCTATACATGGTGCTTCGTAAATACCACATTTCTTATATATTTTTGGAATTTTTAAAAGAACGCATAAAGGTATATACATTAGGAGAGAAAATAAACATTTTATTGTGAAAAAAAAACAAAAACATTATCAAAATGTTACGAATCACCATTTAAAAGGAATGTATTAAAAATATCACATGTAGTTTTATTGCCTGAAAAAATTCAGAGGTGTTTTTAGTACTAGTCTTATATATCTTGTTTCTTTTCTCCAGCAATCAATTTTTCTTAGCCTCATTTTCCTCATTGTTGATTCGTTAGATTGTGAAAGAAATTTTCCTGTTTTAAATATAAATTTACAATCCATGTATAGCAAATATTTTTTTTTTTTTTTACTTCAATTCTGTCAAATATTTTCACAAAAGGTTAAAGGTTAGTCAATACGAAACACACTGTATATGTAAAAGACTGTTCCATGTACTTATAAAATTCCTCAATTTTAATTCAAAATAATTTATCTATAAAAATAACAAATTCTTTTCTTTCAAAAAGTTTTAACATGTAAATATATTTTCTTCAAGAAACCCAAAACAAGTTATATAAATAAATTTTGGCTAGACTGAAAAGCTGAAGAAAAAAATAACATGTTAAAGAAAATCAGTACGTTTTATTAAAAAACATTTTTCTAAAACCGTGTTTATTTCTTTCATTTTACGACGATGGTATTTGAGGAATGTCAATTTAGCTTTCCCGACAGTTATGAGAAATGACTTTTAAAAGATCCTAATCGTAAATGATGGATCAGTCAAATGACAGTTTAGAAAAGAATTAGGATATGCTTGAAAAAAGAAAAACACATATTCAAGTGATGTTTATGAAACTGATTTAAAAAAAAAATAAAAAACACTTTGAAGAATTATTAATAAATAATTACTAGAGTTAAGGGCATTTTTAGAAGGTTTTTCGTGATAAGGAAAGAAAGATATTTAGTGCCTTAAAATTAAAACAAAGCTCTATGATTATCAAATTAATTTTCTTGCCGTTAAAAATACATATCTAGGTTTAATGCACAAGATGCTAAAATATTAAAAAAAAAAACATTAAACTTTTTACTATAATCAATGAATAATTTTCATTGTTAGCAAATTTTTATAAGCAAAGATAATGCAGTGTTGGGATTACTATTATAATAATAAAAATGTAAATCACAAATGATTTTCATTTTCAAAAAATTGTGACGTATCTTCCGATTGATATTTTGAGTCAGCATGAAATTACCACAACAGCATAGAGAGCACTGGCTAAAAATAAGAGCCTAACCTAACATATACTAACTTAACATAACTTAGAGCAATTGAACCTAACTGTTATAAATAATTATTACAAATACACATCAGAATGAATCAGAATAAAATGTACGTGCGTATGTACGTATTAAGATAAGTATTTATACATACATATACGTACAACCTATGTATGTACAGTGCGCAAAAAACTACATCACCCTGAATAACTTTCGTTTTTCTGATTGGATTTTCTAGGCAATCTTAATGATCCCCGGGAGTAATATGATAATTAGTGCTGACCATTAAATTGCGAACTTGGACACTGAAACATACTTTCTCTGACTAAACATATACTTAATTACATATTTTTTTTTGACCTTTGAAACACGAGAGTTAGCCGCAATCTAGAAACTGTGTCCCTTATAGTTTAGTCAAAAGAGCGGATGAAAGTTTGGTTTTTTAATTTTAATTTCACTATAATTTCACCCACTGATGTAGTCCGTTTACCCAAAGATAATTTCATGCAAAAACTAACTTTAAATAATTATTATTTTTAATTAAGTTACGAAATTATTATTTTCATTAGTTTTTTGTTATATTTTATTATTTGTTACTTTTCACTATTTAATTTAGAAGTAGATAGAAAAAGTTGAATGATGAATTATAATTTTTATACCAAATTAATCCGCATATTTTTCTTACGAGAAATCTCAACTTTCACTCGTTTTTATTAAGTAGAAGCCTAAAAAAAAATTTTTTTTTTCAAACAACTTACAGTTAAGAAGTAAACAGCAATTTGAAAAACATAATGTTGACGAAGGTAGAATAGTTTTGATAAAAGAAGACAATATTCCAATTAACAATTGATTAACAGCTCGAATCCTAGAAATTTATCCTAGTACAGATAACAAAATTTGAGCTGTGAAGATTAAATTACAATGTAGGGTAACTTTTTGAAACGTAGTGTTAGAACATTTTGTTTATTACCAATTAAAAATTATGTTATCATGCAATGACTGACTCTTGAATATAACTGAGCCACGAAAAAAATTCTGTATTGTGAATAATTAATTTTCATGTTTATATTTATTTTATTGTCAATATGTATGTAGTTATAATATTGTGTTTTTTACTATTGTAATAATTTAATTGGGGTGCATCGTTACGCCATAATATTTTTAATTCTAAGTAAGAAATGTAAGAAAGATATATACCCAAAAATATATAGCACCTATTTTCTAAGGGATTATGAGTGGCGTTTATCACGGGGAATAACCGAATCCATTGTTGTTCTGTTACTGAACAAGGAGAATCATTATGCGGGTCTACTGATCCAATTCAACTAGGACACTATCCTATCTTTAACTTTGTGTGTTTCTTATATCAAATGAATTTTACTTATTTAATTATACAATCTTCATTCATTCCTAATACAAAACCCCTTCACATGGGACATATATAAATTGGACATTTCGGCATGGGACATACATATATTACACATACTTGCATGTGATATATAGATATTGTACATACATACCGAGGACATACATTATATATAAAATGCATCAATACTCGTTCAACCAAAAGCAAGTAGATTGTACTCACATGTGAACATGAATATACATTGTACATACACAAATATGTGCATAAAATATATATATTTATAGTCTACATACGTAAATGACAACATTGGTTGCACATACTTACGTACATAAATATTACATAAATGCATACCTATATATCTTATACGTACAATATATGTGTACGTATATAACTAAAATGTATGCACATATGTATTTACCCATCTATATTAGATACTTACG
This sequence comes from Parasteatoda lunata, assembly GCA_949128135.1. NCBI lineage: Eukaryota > Metazoa > Arthropoda > Arachnida > Araneae > Theridiidae > Parasteatoda > Parasteatoda lunata. The sequence continues at coordinate 16,815,447 of OX421980.1, read as the reverse complement.
TATGCACATACATTTTAGTTTCATTTATACGTACATACGTATCAGTAAGCAATCGCCTTTACCTGTAATCGTATTTTTAGATTACTTGTAATCATGATTACATGGAATCATATATTTTGACGCTCATAATAATAATTATGAGTAACTGATCATTTCAATCACGATTACGGTTGTAATCAAAATTTGCAATCATGTAGATAGCAATAATTATCTCTAATCAATTACAGTTGTAATCGATTACTGTAATCGATGTCCAACTTTCCTATGAATTGTTTCTTGTTATGCTAATTGTTTCTTGTTATGATTACTAGTGATGATACCCGCTTGTAATGAGAAATTATGATAATCGCAATTACTTGTAATTATAATTACAAGTAGTTGATTACAATGTAATTATTATCTGTAATCAACCAGCAAGTCTGCATGAGAGTAATAATATATTTGCAATTTGCATTTCAGGAACGTATTTTAAAAAATTAGTCAAGACTAATAAATAATTGTTCAAAAATTTGCGTAATGAATGATGAATGGTGACTAAATTAGAATATGAATAATTATAAAACATATATAATGACATCAATATTCTACTAAATAATTTTAAATTTATTTAAAAAAGATTAGTATTTAGAAGTATAAGTAATCTAAGCTATACAGATACATTATTTTTACAAATGCCCACAGACATACAATATCTAAAACAACAAGTTCTCAAATGTTTGCTTCCTTTCTAACGGTTATACTATCATACAAAAAATGATCAATACTTAATCTGAAACATTTTTTGCTACTACGAAGAATAATTCTTAGGAAAATAAATTTATATAGAATTCATACTTTTATTATAATCCATTTAAATATTTAAACCCATTTTATGAAATCAAAAATGTAACTGTTAAAAATGTAACTTTGCAATATTTCCTTTCTGGTTTGACTAGTAATAATAAAAATTGCCGATTCCCCCCCCCCTCAATAACAATCAGAAAGTTAAGAAATATAACATTTTAAAAATAACGAAATTATGATATGTTTATTGTCTATAGATTAAGTCAAAATGCTATTTACATTAAAAAAATTATGTTTAAGGGAAAGAATTACATTTAGTTAAATTTTTTCTTCGTTTAAAAACTTCTGGGTCTATAAAATTTTATTTTTATCCTATTATGTAAATAGAAATGTTGCATTCATATAAGAAATTTTATTCATTATAATAACTGATCACGATGAAAAATATATGACTATTGTGATTGTGTTATAGAATGGAATACATTATTTATGAAGAATTATATTTTTTATGAAAATGTTTGCGAATTTTTGTCAAGGATTTTAACTTTCACCAAGAAAATAAGCTTAGTAAGCTTGTTTTTTTTTTTTTTTTTTTTTTTTTTTTTTTTTTTTTGTATTATACAGTTTTATTACTAACAATATGATATGATAACTAATAATTTATCCTATTGAATAATTATACATTGTTTTTTTTTAGTTTTTTTTTGCATTTTCAGCAATTTTTTTTTTTAATAAAATAGATAAAATGAAATAACATACTTTTTGCAATGCTGTAACTTGAATAATTTTTCTTTGAATTCCCAGTTGCTGAAATTAATATGTTTACCATAAATATTCGATATTTTATTACTAAAAATGCATTAGAGTTTCTATAGTTTCAATAGTAACTATACACTACTAATTTATGATCTGATTATTGACCATTATTCCAAGAAAGACAAATACTCACCTTATTTCACATTTACACACAAAAGTTACATAAAAAGTTATGTTTTACAGTTTAATCCTTCTTATATTGAAATCAATTAAATAGACGTATTCTTAAATTTGCAGGAGATAAACAAATTTATATCCTACAACTACTACCATTCAATAAAATTAAACACATATTGCTCAGAATTTACGCATGAATTATATACATCAAAAGATTTATATTTCCACTCATACAATTATTCGCGTCAATAACGTTATTATTCAAACAAATTTATGATACAGTTTATTGATTATCCCTGAGATTCGGAAATGTTTCCGATCGAATTTCATTATTTTACTGAATGAACATCAAAGATAATACTTCGATAGTTCTTTCAAGGTAAATCATTTTACAACTATCTATGTACGTCCTTTATATAGGCTCCACTAAAAATAATAACTGAGGTGTGTTTACTATATCTATGCTATTTACAAACGCATTTCTAAAGAGATTTTGGCTGGTAATTACGCTCTTCTGAAAGTAGTAAAGCGAATAATATTTCTCAAGATGAAAGCTTGTGGATGATTAGAAAAGGAAAGCCAAACACGTTAGGCGAGGCCGTATTTAGGTTTTTAATATGAAAACAATGAATATTTCAGGTTTGTATTATTTTATAATTTAAAATAAGAACACATTATAACTAATAATTAGAATAAAGTATCTTTGTTTTTTAATTTACCTTTATTTTTTCGTATTGGTCTTTGTGTCTTTTTGAAATATATTTTTGGAATTCTATTTTTATCTTACATTTAAATTAATTATTTGTTAATAAAATATCATTATGTAGCTCTGAAGGCTAAAAGTAATTAATAGTAAAACGTTTTATTTTGCACTTCTTCATAAAAAGTTCCGTAATATCAGCAAGTGCTCCCGCAATAGTTAGTTTGACAAGTAAGGTAGAGATTAAGACTCCACGTGATAATATTCAAAACTTTGAGAACCAGCGACAAGATGATGGAAATGTGGACAGAATAGCACACCAGATACTTATACTTCCCAGGCTTCAAAACACCATCTGGTTAGAACTTGGGTTCCTCACAATCATTATAGTACAGTGTATTAACCTCTTATTACATCTCACTTCGTTTGCATCGCACTTCTGTTGTCGTTGTTGGAAGATTAAGTTAAATAATAGATAAAAATTAAATATTCGTAATTAACTTAACCTTCCAGTAGGCTCTAAAGATACATTAGACATGAATTTTATTTTGTATTTTCATGCCTTAAGTCAAATTAAAAGTAGTTATTACCCTTAAACTAATTATAAGTTACATTTTGCATTTGACATTATTTTTCATTTGACATAGACATTTGACAAAAATTCACATTTGGCAAAAATTCACATTTGACGAAAATTCATATTTAACATTCACGTGTCGAGTTTTTATGCCAGATGGATGATTAATATTTTTTTAAAAAAATAATTTATTTCGATTCCCAACATTTTTCCTAGAGTATGTAGATATGTGAGCATAGAAATAGAGAAGTTTCTTGTGTAGTTCCTAAGTGCAGCAGTTTTAAAAATCTATCACAATGTAAACATCGAAAAACGCACTATTTTTACCAATTTGTAAGTTCAGGTTTAGAATTTTTAAAAAGCATTTTTCCGTAAATTTTTTCATGTTATATATTAGAAACTATATCTGTTTGATCTACTTTTTACAAAATAGTTATACCATTTTATTTTTAACATAATAAAATTCCCAATTTGGCAGTTTTTGAAAGCCTATTATATTTGACAGCTGTTTACATTATTATATTCTTCCCGAAATTATAAAGTACCCTACTTAATTGATAAATTAATAGTATTAAATTAGGTTACAAAATGAGTCAAAACTGAGTTGTGCTTGTATAGAACACATAGAGAAACTGCAGTGTATAATAAGACGAAAATTGCACAGCTTTTAACCATGTTAATATTTAAACATTATTCGAAATTCCGTTTCATAATATAGAATCTCTTTTATTAAGAAAGTTTCAGCAATAAGTAAACCATTATATCGAGATTTTAGAAGTTATCTACTACTTTCTTTAAATAACAAAATTGTTAGTGTATGTAAAAGTGCATTTAAATTCTATTAAAATAAATTAAGATGCTTGCCTAATATAGTTTTTTTAGTAATTCATAATATACGTGATAAAATTTAAAATGTATGCTGATTAAATGTATGACAAATAATAACTAGTTTCAGAGTTGGTTTCAACGTAGACAATTAACAGGGTAAATTTAAATTTAGTTGAAAGAGATAATGGATACAAAATGTATTAACTAATTGCTATCGACCAAAAATATTTTTAAATTCAATATCTGTGTTACATCTAAACAACTGAATTTCTGAACTGACGTGAAACTAAAGCTTATAAATTTACTATAGCTACATAAAAAAATTGTCACCGCTTTTAATTTTTTTTCCTGACTGTGGCCAAGTTGTTTTAATATTTTAATATCTACTGATAAAGTTAAAAATCATTTTAAATTTCTATTTGGAATTATTTCGACCACGCTTTATCACAATATATAGCAAAAAGCTTATACAAGTCAGTTTACTCCTTAATAGGTAAATGCACGTAATAAATCAAGCTGTAGTTATTCAAGCAACCCCTTTTATCTTACAAACTAAAGCCTCTACTTAGTTCTGGACGTGATCCTGCTAACGAGGGTCGAGTAAAGCTAAAGCGTGATACTACTGTATACGTCATAAAAATGACGTCATAAGAACTCCGCTCATGACGTATGAACTCTGAAAAGCTTGGAAATTATCTTTACTACTCGTTTTCTGAGCGTTCGTTTTAAATGTTTTGCTTTTTTTTACTATTTTTTGTTTTTGGCGATCTATTTTTAAAAAGAATTTTTTTTCTGCATTATTTAGATTGTCCAGAATATCTCTGCTTGTTAACTCAAAATAAAAGAAGAAAAAAAAAATTTATCTGGGAATCTATTTCGTCTTTCTCTTCCGAATATTTTTGTTGGGAGCAGAGTTAAATGAAACAATGATGAAAAGTTAGTGTAAATGATTTTATTATTGTATTTTTTATTGCACTTGTCAATTTTGATAATTTTGTTTTAAAAATATTGAAATTTGTAATGGGAGAAATTTTTTAAACACATTTTTTGTATCATTTTTAGGTAAAAATTTCCAGGTAAAGGTATTTTCAGGTTTTTTTTTCTCCTTTTCTTTATAGTTGCAGATAGTTTAAATATCTTTGCTTATTTACTCTATATAAAAGAATGAAGAAAAAAACTATTTATGTAAATCTGTTTCCTCTTTTCTTTCGAATATTTTTGTTCGGGAGAGAGTTTAATGAAACAATGACTAAGTTAATTTAATTATTTTTTTAGTTTTTAATTGCCACTTTCGATTATATCGAATTTGTTATTGGAGGATTTTTTAACATATACTTTGTGTATTATATTTAGACAAGGGGTTAATTTAAAGAAATAACTTTTTAGAACGTGATAGTTTTTTTTCTTCCATGTTGTATGATTGTTCGAAATATATTTACTAAATATCTCTAAACAAAGGAAAAAATAGCATAAATAAAACTGTTCATTTTTCAGTTAGAACTCACACATTTTTCAAAAAGATTATAGGATGAAACAGAAACACTGGGTTTTTATTATAATTTTTTCTTCTGTTAATTTGACATTTTTTCTGTATTTCCTGTCGATAAACATTTAAATATGATACTAGAATATTTAATTTGATTTCTAATTTGTATTGAAACGCCATAGCATGGGCAAAAAAGAAAAACCCGATTTCATCCTAATTTCCTTTTTTTCCAAATATTAAATTGTGTAAGGCTTCAGAGCAATTAATTTAAAAATATCAAACTAGCACTATCAAATTCATTTCCTAAGTCTTGAAATGATATAATTAGTATTTAAAATGATATTTGCACAACTTTTTCATCAAACCGTTGAAGAGGAAAATTTAAATTAAATAATTTTTTATTAAAATTCGTTTCTGAATAATATATTAAAAGTAATTTTGAAGACAAATGCATTTTATTTTATTTTATTTTATAACCGACATTAAACAGACGATCCATGTTTTTTAGAATTGCTACTGCAATTTTATTATGTTCAACTCCATAATTTTGGTGTAATTTCCATAATTTTGTTTGCTTGTAATTTTGAATCTTACCCAGAAGACAAGAAAACTCTTGGATCAAGATCTGAGATAAACTAGCCTTCATGGAGTACTTTTTGATTGATTTAATCTGCATTTAACCCTGGATTTAACATCGGTTAAATAATAAATATATAGTAGATATAAGAATTAGATTACCAATTATTAATCTTGACAATTTAGAGAATAATAACCAATACGCTACCGAAATCTACTTTTCATATTTAAAAAAATGCTTATAAAAATGGATATCTTTTCATTCAACAGCAAAAATAGTTAGTTACAAGGCTCAATAACTCACTATGAGAATGTCAGTTGCACATAAAAAAAATCGTTGTATGGAAACACAATAAAAAATAAGAAGAAAAAAAAATTGAATTTTAAAAAATTTTGAAAATTCTAAAATACTAGATGTTTTAGACAGAGACGAATTAGATCACATCATTTTGCAAAACATAACATCACTGAAAATATTGAATATGGCTAAGCTAAAAACAATCAACTTTAAATTAGGATCAATAAGTTTTAAGAATATTACAAAAAAGACTGACTGACAGTATGCGCTAATTATTTATTATTAAATGCGAAATCTATGTTTATTTATTAAATTTGAAGCTTATGTAGTTTACTGATTCACAAAATAATCATAAAAAAAGAATAAAAAAATATAAGGGATATATTATTTTTACTTACAATCTTTTAGATTTGTGAAATAATACCGGAAATTAAATTAAGCGTTGCAAACCTTTGAACAATTAACCTTAAATTGAAGCTAGTACAGTTAAGACAACACTATAAAATGTTTTTAATGTGACTTTACCATCATTTTGATCAAACAAACATTAAAAAACAAAGCATATCGAACTGATTCCCAAGCCCGATGTTAAATGGCATTTTTGGCGAAAATAACTAGTTAATAAATTCTTAAATTAATAAACTCCAGGACATTTATTCACTTTATATTGTGTGATCACGAATAAGTAGAAATGTGAGGTAATATTTCAATAATTCCTTGAATCAGCTTTTGGTAAAAATGTTTCTATCATTCTCCAACAAGTTTTTGGTGATGAATTTAACATTTTTACCACTAACAGCTACATTAACATTTAAAAATTATTTTCTTGTAAAGTTATAATATACAATTCTTGAACTCTATCTTCATTACTTGTGGTTATAACTTCGGCTTATAAACAAAACAAGAAACTAATATTTTGAACACAATTCAAAATATTGATAAAGAACTGATTATAAAAACTCATTTATGAAGTAAGAAAATTCTTCAAAGAAGAAAAAGTTCAAAGCTATTTATATATTTATAAAAAAGAGAAAAAAATTTTTTTTTCAAACATTCCCAGGAGTATTCAATATTCAAAAAATTCTTTTATTATTTCTCAACGCTTTAATAAGACTCCAGGATTGAGATTCTCAATTAACATGTTTTTCTGCAAAAAGTTTTACCAACTGTATTATACCTTCACAAAAGATTGAGATTAACTTTGTAATTAGAATAACAAACAAATTGGCTGGAGTTTTAAAAGGAAGCTTCGTTATTTGTAATAACTCTCTTGGCTGCAAGGGGAATTAATTTGGAAGAAATTGTGTAAGAAAGATTGGAGGCTATAAAATCTTGTGTAATAGGCAGAAAGTAAAACAGTATTCTATTGGAGCAAAATATTCCTTTGACGCGAAGGGACAAATATTGACTCCGGTGAATAGGAAAAGTTACTTTGTGGTGAGAATGCAATTAAATTTCTTTTCATTTTATCTTTCTAAAAATATCCTTTTGACTTTCTGTTCCAAAATATCCATCTCAAAGATTTCAGAAATGAAAAGAGTATTTTCAAAACTCATACAAAAGATTAATTTATGAAAATTTGAATAATAACTTTCTTTATATAGCTCATTAAAACTGTTTCAATACTCTAAAAAAATATTAGAGGGAAAAATAGGAATGAAATAATAATTATGTATATTTTTTGTAACTTTTTTGAAGAATTTCTAAGATTGTTATATTAGAATCGATATTTATTTTTATATCTGTAATAATATATTCAATATATTCAAGTGATTCCTTTATGAAAATGTAAACTAAACGTCTAATCTCATGTAAATATAAAAGTAGTAATTGACTTCAGAAAATTAAAGAAACGTTTTAACAGTTAATTCTGTTCTGAGAATACCAAAGTAAATACCTCAAAAAGTGCAAAAACACAAAAAATTTCCGAAAATATGCTTATACATGGAAAAAAAGAACTCTTTCGATCGGTCGAACATTCTTTACCTATAAAAGTTTTCAATTTCTTTTATTTTATATTGCTTAACATTTTTTCAAAAAATTTTAATAACATATTTCTTATCCTGTAATTTTGCACTTTCTCAAGTTCCATTTCTTTTCTAAGACTCCATCCACTAGAATCTTAATTGGTTTCTCGACGGATGTCTTTATTCACTTTAATTTCTTGAAGCTAATCAGTCAAGACTCTGAAACAAAGAATTCCGGGTCTTGAAGCATTTAAAATGGCAAAGATTCGACAGCAATTATCTTCTAAGACTCTAACATAACATATAATTAATGCCAAAGAAGAGAATTTGCACAATCGCTTAACATCCCCACTAAAAAAAATCTCAAGAATTTCTTTAAAATAAATCATAAGAAAATCTTAAGTTATTTGGCCCACCTATTCTTAAGATTTTCTTAAGAATATTGTCTGAAGAAAATCTTAAGAAAATAATCTTAAGAAAATCTTCAGAATAGAATCTTAAGAATTTCTTAAGATTTAGGTTTATGTGGGCCAAATAACTTAAGATTTTCTTAAGAATATAATCCGAAGAAAATCTTCAAAATAGAATCTGGAGAAAATCTTCAAAATAGAATCTGAAGAAAATCTTCAAAATAGAATCTGAAGAAAATCTTCATAATAGAATCTAAAGAAAATCTTCAAAATAGAATCTGAAGAAAATCTTCAAAGTATAGTCTGAAGATATCATTAAAAGATAGGTTTATGTGGACTAAATAATTTAAGATATTTAACATATTTTTTATTTTAGATTTTTTAGGGAATAAATCATAATTATATTTTAGATATTAAATTGTGTAAAAAAAAAAGTTTTTTTCAAAATGTGAGCGAAATTGCTTAAGAAATTCCAAAAACATTTTATGGACATTTTTCTGAGCTTTAACTTAAGTCAGATAAATTTAAAAAAATAGTCAAATTTATTATATTCTTTAAAAGCTATTTTTATTTAATGAACATTCATTAATTCAAGATCTATTGCCTAAAATAATTTTTTAAATCAACAATAGGTTTAATATTAATCCAGATAAACATGCATTAACAATGAATAAAATACTGATTCATTTAAATAAGTGTTAGTATAAAGGCATGTTATTTAAATTAACTCATGTGCTCTTCATTGTAATTTAGTATCTTTCATTTAAACAACTTAAAAAAGAATTTACTTACCTTCTTTGGCTATTAAAAAATATTGTTCTATTTTACATTTTGTAAAAGCAAGATTTATTTGAATCAGTCTGTGGATGATCTATAAAGCGGATGATAAGTTTGTAGCAAATTTAAATTTTACTATCGGGATAAAATATACTTCTAAGAATAAATATTAAAATTAAGAAAATTGTTCATCAAAATACAAATTGTAGAATAAGCATGTTTATTGTATGTATTTAAAACAAAAAACCACAAGTTTTAAGCTTCTATAGAGCCTAAACCCAATTTCAAGACTATTGTTTGTTAGACGACAAATCTTTCGTTCTTCACATTAAATATTTTCAAAACAATTACTTATCTTCTTTGATCAGTATAATCTTACCTGCTAATGATTTTAATATTACATATCTAATCATAATAAGAGGAATTTTTTGCATTTAAGTCATCATGCTAAGAAAACTAGTTAAATAAAAAATGTCTCTGATTAAAAAAGAAATAAATACAAAAGCCATCTAAAAATAAAATAAATAATTATGTATTACTTACTGTAAGCAATAGATACATCAATCAACAAAGTAAATTGAAGTTTACTCATGCATTTTTGATAAACTGACATATTATCCTTCATTAAACAACTTGCAGAGTTCGAAAAAGGAAGAAAATTTTTTCCTTTTGCTCTTTAAATCTTATGTTACTTTGGTGCATTCTTATATTATAATTCTGGTACCCTCACACCTTGTGCGTCCCACAGGGGTGTTATTTATGCCACCTAGTGTCTAAACGGAAGCATAGTTATATGTTATCGATAAGAACTGTTTATTTGACGCCTAAGCAACCAACTTAATCACTCCAAAACTTATTGTTGTTTTAATGGGGAGTCCATTGTGTTTGGTATAGCATTCTGGTACTAAAAAGTTTCAATATTGAAGAAAGAAAGAAATGACAGAACAATCTTAAAGTATACCATAGGCTTTAAATTATTATACACACAAATGATATACCGATTTATACGATTTTTATCCATACATAGCCTGTGCAATTCATTTGTCATCTAACCAAATACGATCAAATTGTAAATTTGGCAAAAAATTGTTATTTCGGGAAAAGTATTGACGAAAGCTGTTTTCAAACGAAAAGAAAAATTTATTTTCTCCTCGATCATGGGGAAAAAATCGTCAAAAGGATTTTTTTTAAAGATTATTTAAAGTATTTTTTATTCAGTTACAGTAAATAAATGGTAGCAAAAGATGCAGACTATTTGGGCAGAAAATATATTTTTTCATGGCATTAACATATGTACTAACTTAATAACACAGAAAATAGTGTCGATTCAGGTTTATCTTTATATTGCTGCACTAATCTAATACGTTGCCAAAAATAAACCTCAACCTATGCCTATCCCCCTCCCTCACACACGATAAAACATCTGCATTTTTAAATCGCTCCCCCATTCATTGCTATCATTTACTCCTCCCCAACAGCAAAATGACTAAATTTGTATTTGCATTTTTAAAAAAAATAATTAATTTATAATAAATTTGTATTTTGCTTAAAAGTTTCCTTCGGAAAAAATCAATAATAAAAAATTTCTCAAATTTTAATTTGGCTAAGAATTTTAAATCTTTAGCATTGGCTATGTATATATATATATATATATATATATATATATATATATATATATATATATATATATATATATATATGTATATATACAGCAAAATAAATAAATACAAAAAAACCAAAAAAGAAAAATAAAAAAAAAAAATAATAAAAAAATAAAAAAAAAATAGGTATCATTTATTGCGCATAAGCTGCAAGTAAATAGAACTCATAAAATAAGTTCAAAATGAAGATAAAACAAAGGTAAACAACAGACAAATGAAAAAAGGGGGGCGAATAATAATAATAACAAACAACTGGGGAAAGAAAAAAAAATAATTAATTAAAAAAAAAAAAATAATAATAATTTAAAAAAAAAAAAAAAAAAGAGGAAAAAGTTTTTTTAAAAAACCGGAAAATAAAAGATATAATCTTTTCATCAGCCAACACGATTATATCCGAAAAAGAAGGCTTTCTAATATTGTATCAATATAGCCGAAGCAAAATATATCAATACAATAGTGTGAGGAGCACTCAAAAAAATTTTTTACAAAAATTACGACAAATAAAATAAAACACAATAAGTAAAAATAACACGTAAAAACAGAAAATAAAATAAAAAGGAAGAGCAGAACAAAACAAAATCTATAAAGCGAGTAGCGAAAAATAATGAACTTACATGAACGGAAAATTTTTCAAGAATAATTTAAAGTGTTTACGTAACAAGATTGCCAGATTGCAAAATATGAAAACTGTGAAAACAAAAGCGCAAATTGAGAGTAACTAGAGGAGTTTAAATTGCGTTCTTGCTGCATTACTGAAGTGCGTTAGATTTGTTAGTTACCAAGGATGGGCCAGAAAACTGATGTACGCGAGGTAACATTAAACTGGATAATTTAAAGAATTTGACTATAAATAATTTTAGAAAATATATATTTATTTAAGAAAAAAATAGAAAAGAGAAAGAAACATGAATTGCCAGTTTTGCACATAATTTTAGCCACGGATTTGCCCGAAATGGATTTGCACATGGAAAAATTGTATAAAGAAATTTATTAGTAAATAATTTTGCCCACGGATTTGCCCGAAATGGATTTGCACATGGAAAAGTTATATAAATTAACAAAGGAAAAAAAAGAAGAAAAAAAAAGAAAAACAACTTATTTTAGCCACGGATTTGCCCGAAATGGATTTGCACATGGAAAAATTTTATAAATTAATAAAGAAAATTTTTTTAGTAAATAATTTTACCCACGGATTTGCCCGAAATGGATTTGCACGTGGAAAAATATTATAAATTAACAAAGGAATTTTTTAGTAAAGGAATTTTTTAGTAAATAATTTTGACCAAGGATTTGCACAAGGAAAAATTATACAAATTAACGAAGAAATTTTTAGTAAAAAATGTTTGGCCACGGATTTACCCGAAATGGATTTGCACATGAGAAAATTGTATAAATAAACAAAGAAAGTTTTTAGTAAATAAATTTACAAAAAATGCGATTAACTCAATGATTTTATATAGAATTTTATTACTTTAGTTGGGTATCTATTGTTTTTTATCAAATTTTGAAAGAGTTTATCGATTTGTTTTTTGGATAAATAAATATTACTACATAAAATATTATTATATATATATAAATATATATATATATATATATATATATATATATATATATATATATATATATATATATATATATATATATATATATATATAAATATATATATGTATATATATATATATATATATATATATATATATATATATATATATATATATATAAATATATATATGTATATATATATATATATATATATATATATATATATATATATATATATATATATATATATATATATATATATATATATATATATCATAATTAAAGGTCAGTAAAGAAAAAGTGCAGGTAAACTAAGAAAACACAGCACCGGAAGCAAAATTATAATGATAAACATACCTAATACATGAGTAATTAACAAGTAAGAATAGCCGAAACCAAATTTACAAAATTTATAGTTTAAAATAAAACAAAATTAAATAAAATTAGCACTATAATGAGAAAATAAAACATCATAGTGAAGGGTGATAACATATAGATAAATTTGCTATACGGAGTGAAACGGCTTTAAGTCCATTTTATTGGAAGAGATGGTAAGACTCGTTTAATGCAGGCACTTATAAAAAAGTCTGCATATTTCGCAGAGAACTTTTATTAAAACATTTTCTTAATCTTGAAAAATACCAAATGTTATACTTTTGGCATACAAATGACATACATACTTTGACCTACGTATGTTCAGTGTAAACTATGTAAAAAACCGAGATTATTCGACGGTACAGAACCTATCTTGCGTAAACATGCGATATGCTAAGTGAACATTTCTCGATTTGAAGATTTAAAACTTTCACGTAACATTCTCTATTTTCACGTACATATGTCCTATACAGAGCAGTTAAAAGTATATACAATATTATTTGTACAGTTTCTATGAAACAATGTCAAATTTAATTTTGGATTTCACTAAATTATTCAACGGCATAGAGAAACACAAGAATTTAGGTGTGGTGTCAGAATATAACGTCCTTTGATCAATTAATAATGTGTATCTCTGACGATGAATGTAATTGTGCCAGAGCAAGTTGATGAGGTCTTTTTTTTTAATTATTGTATGTAATAATTTCAATTTACTTGAGCTGGATATTCAAATCGAGTTTAAATACTCTGCAAAAATGATCGTAATGCACAATTCCCAGTAGAACACTGAAGTCAAGTATTACTGACTGCGGTCAGTGAAAAGGTGAGTTATCAATTTGATCAGCCTGTGAAGGGATCAAGGGTGAGCGGGGTTTCGTTAAACAGTTCTACCGTAAAGTGCAGTTTTCGCGTGCTGGTCATCTAGCTGCAAAAGTGGAGACCATCCACTCTGCAGAGGACCAAAGTTGAAACAGCATGTCTTTGGATCATCGGGTATATTTCCCAGACAGTCGCAATAGTCCATTCTGCAGTCCTGTTGCGACTTAAATAAAGTGTATAATTTGACAAAACTTTGTATAATATATGAGTTATGTATGTACGTTATAATTTTGATTGAAAATTCTAAAGTTTTTACGCGATCATCGAGCAATTTTATTTGATAATTTTAAAAAACATTGCTCATGAGAGTCGACTAAAAAAGGAAAATAATGCTCTGTCTATTTTTTTAAACTATATCTCTTTTCTTAAATAAGCTAGTTAAACTAAGTTCTTAACACACATTTTGAACTATGTCTAAAATAAAATGCTCACACGTGAAGTATCTAATGCTATGACACAGTTTCTATTTAAATAATGATAATTTTGATTATTGAAATACGATTTCCTCTTCCCAGCCTTTATTAATACCAAATTTCAATCTTTTTTACTTGTTAAAAGAAGATATTGATTATAATCTATAACTTGCTAAGTAAGTCAAAATTCGGACTGTTTCACAAACTACTCATATAAACTGTTATGGAAAAAGTGTATGTTTTTAGTTATATAATAAAGATACTTATGTTCTAAAAAGATTTACATAAATCTGTCAATTGTATAACATAATTTTTTTAATATTTGACTTCCATTCACTTCAGGTTTGTTCAAATTCATATTCTGTCTGTACTGGGTGTATGTTTAAATAACAAAGTAATTTTATTTTAAAAAATATTGTATGTATACATCCTAAATTTATGATTATTGCTTTAGATTTTATCGTAAAAGTAACAATAGTTATGTCGCAATTATAATCAGATGTCGCAATTATAAAAATTCTAAAGCTATGTTTTCTGGTGCAAATCAAACTTCCCTTACTGAATTATTAGCTTTGGTGTTGGTTTCACATTGCACCACTTTTTAGCTGCAAGTGGTGGTTATTTCGATGATTTTTTTCCTACTAGATGCACTATTTATTGTTTTATGTAATAACTATTTTTGAAATTTGGTGAGAATAAATTGCATCATTTTCTGAGCAGAACGCTGTAAACTATACATCTCCTTTCTCTTCTTTTTTTTAAATTATTTTTTTATCATCGTTCAGTTTTGGAATACTCGGTAGGAAAAACTCGGTTTAAAATACTTTAAACAAATTTTTAAAAATTGCACTTTTTTGAAGTAATAAAAACGTATTTTTATTTAAATAATTATGTTGTAAGAAAAATATCATACGATTTAAAGTCATTGAAAACATATTTAAAATAAACAATAATATGAATAAAATCCTAACTAATGACCATCTTTTAAAACTAAGTTACAGACTGAATTCATTCAGATTTGTGAAAAAATAATATGAATCATTAGTATTCAAATCGTATATATACACTGAATAAAAAATGCAATCGACACAACTTTGAAAGCATAACACAAAAAACGTTTCTTCAAATATTTATTCTTCAATATTTAATTTTTGGTATTACGCTAGGAAGTAAAAATCAATTTTTGTAAACACTTTTGGAGCCTCTAAATTGAATAGAATAAATGCATTTGTGAATTCTTTTGTCTATCTTCATTTATTTTCTTGTGTAAAAAGTCGAACACAAAATATTAAATTGTAATAAAATTCCTCATAAGTTTATCAGGCCACATTTCAACAGAATATAATAATTTTTATCATGCCTTTACTACTACGAATATCTGTGATATTTTTCAGCCTTAAACTAAAGTAGTTGTGAAAAATATACAATTGCTATATCGAATTCGAAAATGTTGGGAGAAGGAAAAAAGAATGCGAATGAAATGAAAAAATGTAGAGGAAGGTTGCTACACTGTCATTCTAAAATAACCGGAAGCAGCTTGTCCATCCAAGTAACCATAAAGTTTAGGGTAAAGAACATTTTTTACCTTTACAGTTTTGAAACCGTTTGCAACTAGTGTGGTTAAAAAACCATAAATACAAAACTAGACAGTTTTTAACTATTTATAACTAGCATGATTTCAAAATCTTAAAAAAAGAATTTAGCAGGTCATTGGAGATGGTTTAGCAGCTTTATAGTGCTGTCATCTATGGGTGAATGAGAGTATCATATTTTAATAGCCCAGGGTCACAAATTGGGGAGTGCAAGACAATGTAAACTCTTTATGTGTTGCACAGAATGGACGAAATATTGTAGTGTCAACGCTTGGACTCGGTTATGAGTTTGACTGATTAGGCCTCTCGATTATAATATGCACCCTCTTGAAAGGAACTGAGTGGCTGCATTGGTTTATCCAGTTTGTGCGATAAAATTTTGATTGTTTAATCGTATTGGTACAATCAAAATCGTATTTTGATTGTTTAATAGTTAATAAACGTTTTTTTTTTTTTTTACAGTTAACAGTTTGAATACCATCTTACTTATGGTTATTTTACTATTTTGTTTGTATATGCTAAAGTAACATTTAAATAAAATGTTATTTAACCACTTTTTTCCGGAAATTTCTAACAGTGTACCATTAAGCTACATGTCTTTTTTGATGGTTCACCTCTAAAATTTTGCAGCTGTTGCTTATAGAACAGTGGTCACCAACTGGTGGCCCGCGAACTAAAACATATTAGTTGTCATTTTTTGCTGACAATTTTCGTAAAAAATCTATAAGGGTTTAAAATATTTTTCTTTCGTTGAAAAAACCTAATTTCTTCGTTTCTGTAAAATTTAACATACCAACGGAGCAAAAAAAATAAAATTTCTAACGTTTTGCATCCAAAAAAATATTTATTCAAATACAAAAATAATCGCGTATGTTGCCTAAAAATCTACTTCTAATTTTAATTTGTAACTCAATACGTTTGTTTTGAACAACTGGATAAAATCTGACAGTAATATTTAGTGTTCCTTTAAACATAAAAGAGCCGAAATTTTTTTTAAATAAAATTGCGGCCCGCCATTTGACTGGTGTTTTTAATTGTGGCCCCCGGCCTCATGTAAGTTAGAAACCCCTGTTATAGAATATTTGATATATTTTATGGACATATAAAATCGCCACCTTGATTGTGATCTATTTCTCACTTAAATAAAGCTTGTGTGCAATGCGAGTTTTTTTTTCCGATTTTTTTTATCTGAAGACAGAATAAGATATTAATAATCCGTTAGTTGTAATTAATATTTAAGACTGCTTTAAATCAGCGTTATTCAGTCGTATTAACAAAGATCGTATATTTTATCATAAACAAATTCATGAATACATTACATACCAACTGATAGTTGCCTTCAACAAATCTGTCTGAGTTGCCACGGATGGGCTGTTGTCCTAACAAAGAATCCATATTAAGGCCAACATTTTGCAACTTTTCGAGATGTACAGTGAACAAAAGGGAGAACTGACTACCTTGTATAACTTTTGATCTAATGATCGGGTATTTAC
The DNA here is from genome assembly GCA_949128135.1 of Parasteatoda lunata. Classification (NCBI taxonomy): domain Eukaryota; kingdom Metazoa; phylum Arthropoda; class Arachnida; order Araneae; family Theridiidae; genus Parasteatoda; species Parasteatoda lunata. The sequence continues at coordinate 16,798,157 of OX421980.1, read as the reverse complement.
GTTCTTGTGCTCCTTCTTAAAAATTCAAAAGAAGTGAGTTCAAATATGCAAATAAATTAGTACAGACGATATTTTAAGTTGCGAAATCAGATACAAAAACGTACTTTCTTTGAATTAACATTTATTCGACGGATTCGGATATCTGACACCCAAAATATAGAGAATCAAAGCTTAACCCCGTCCCGCCCCCGTCAGGGGGCATCCGGAGAACACTGTAGATTGTAAGTGCACGCACGTAACCTCTCAGTAAAAAAGAGGATTCAAAAAGATAGGCTTGGTGGCGATTCATGACAACACCAGAAGGCCTCAAAGAATTTAGTGAAATCTTAAAAGTAACAATGGTAGTTACTCAAAAAATATGAGTTTGAGGGTTCAAACATAATAGACAAGGCATCAAAAAAAAAAAAAAAAAAATAAATAAATAAAATAAAATTTAAAAAAAAAATTGGAAAAAAAAAAAAAAAGGCAACAAACATATTTTGATGATGAAAAGTACCAGAATTTGTTCAAAGCCCATGAAAACAGATACAATTTCAAAAAGAAGAGTTGCGGCGATATATATAGAGGATAGCAGCAATAGGTTTTTTTCAAAACCCACTTTAACGAAAGTATTTATTTTAACACAAAGTGCAAAATATTAAATATTCCATTATAGTCATAAATATGATATCAAAAATAAACTAAATATAATATCAAAATAAATTAAAGAAACAGAAATAAATATTGTACATAAAAGCAAGAAAGTAAATGTCTTGAAGATTGTAATTATGTCGATTTATTGAAATATATTAAGGTCAAGTACTGGCCCTATAAGCATCGAATCATGCATGCAAATGACTAATAATTATTCAATTTATTTAAATAAACTTGAATTGAAGCTTATTTCTATAACTATCGAAATATTATCGTTATAATTAAAGCGAACGCATCTAAAGCGCTTAGGAAATGAAATCATAACAAATTGAAAGGCATTTGGAAGGATTGAGACTTGATCGAAAATTACCAGATAATGCTTTTCTAAAATTAGAAACACTCTTTGCCCTTAAGATATTTTAAGTGCATGCAGATATTCGAGATTTAACTGTGAGATGTGAATCGTTGTATACTTGAGTTTATAAATTGAATAAGGCATGTTTCTATCATTTCTCAGAGAAAATCCTTAATTTGCAAATGATGTAATTTAAAAGAGGTTCTGAAATGTTCTATTTTAAAATCATTTTGGAGTGTTATTTGGGTTACTTTATATATATTATAGTGTGTTAACAACCATTAAACATTAAAAATTTGCTAAAATCTGTTTAATTATTTTATAAATTTCCATTGGAATAAGTCAGAAATGTTTTCAATTCGTAATAAAAAGTGATATAAATTATAAATAAAATTAACAGCAATAAGAGTAATAATAATAATAATATAAGTAATAATATTAATAGGATTAACAACGTAAGAGTTATAAGAATTATATTTTTAATAAGAGTAAAAGTAGCTACAAGATTAGTATCAGAAATATTATTTCGAGAAGATGAATTATGGTTGTATTATTACAAACAATTAATGCATTAAGTAAATTAAATTGATAATTATAATTATAATGAGAGCATTAAATAAGATAGAATTATAATAATAAGAGTTCTAATTTTAATAGTAATAGAATATAGAAGAGTAATATCGCTAATATTATTTAAAGTATTTTAGTAATTGTTGAAACATTATAAGTAAATGAATGCATCAAAAGGTAAACTATTTTTAATAATTGTTATAAAATCTTCTAAAATGTAAACGTTTTAATAATTTAAGCATACAACCGATATTTAATGTAGACAATTAATTTAGAAAAATTTGAATTTCCAACAAATGCAGAAGAAATTATGAATTTTTTTTATTTCAAATGAATTTGATTGAGTTCAAAACTGTATGTATTTTAAAGGCAACTATAATTGTAATACTATTAAAGAGAAAGCTGCGCATCTCAAAAAGGACCATTTACTATTTCTTTGAAAATTTTGCTACCATGCAAACAAGTTCAAAAAGATTCAAGAATGATTTTAGTTGATCCTTAAAATGCAGTTCCTTCAGGTTCCAATTTACATTTATATTTCTGAAAGTTAATTTTTTTAACGATGGGGACAACATTAAAAAACGTTTAATTTAAATTATCTTAAAACCCTTTAAAAGATTTTCGTGTAAAACTCTAATGTCCCATACATTTTTCTGAAAGATAACTAATCTAAGAAAATGAAAAATAATAGCATCGGAATTTTGCTTTAGTTAATAAGGATTTTTAAAAATCAAGTAGTTAAATTAATGAATACGCTAATTATTTAAAGTAATGAATACTTAAGAAATATGCCCCGCCCCACCCTCATTTGGGCATACGGAAACTCAACTCGCCGTCACGATAGTCCTCCCGAGAGGACCGCTATCCAAACACCAGCACGTGCGCCCAGCCGACCAACCAACCAGCTAAGCTCCACCCGTGGCATTTATTTAAAACCAAACATACAAAACTACAATGAATAAAGCTGGATGGCAACAGCAGCCAAAGAAAAATAAAGCTCCGAGTGACCCGCCTTATATTGCCGAAGCCGACGGGATCTCCCTTATAGTGAGCAGATAAAACACAATACAAAACAGCAGAACAATAAAATTAATTGTGATCTTGGGTACACAAATTAACAGAAAATTTTCCACTCACCACAAAGGAATAAATCAAAATAACAATAAACACACATCAAACCAACAGTCGAAACAAGTAAAAAGGGCTAAAATCACAAAAAGGAGATACACAAATTGATCAAATAGTAACCAAAATGATTAAAGGAGGGTAAAAAATCTGCAAAACAGCTAAAATAGTGATTAGTTAAAATGTTTCCTAAGCAATAGCAAAGGAACCCGGAAATAAGATTAGCAGTAAAATCCACAAGTTATAAGCAATTTATAAAAGAGTAAAGGAATAAAAACAACTGGTAAACATTAAAAAAGTAAAACATTACATTAAAACAAACAGAGAAGGCCAAAAGTTTGAATGACCTACCCTACCCACAAATCAGTTATTGGTATATACGGGCCCCATGAGATCATCCGGCTCAATAATGTCTTCAACTGTGCGTTTTATGATCTCGCTGATGATCATTCTGTGCATGTTTGTTTTGCCCCAAGATCCCATGGTTCCCTTTTTATCAAAATGATTTCCACGGAGCGTGGAGAACATCTCGCATTCGTAATCAAATGGGCAATTGTTTGTTGTCTACCGCAATATTTACAACTACAAGATTTTTGAAATAATCTGGCTTGATGTTCTCCAAACTCTCCGTGTCCCGTATAAAATTGGTTTAAGTAAAAATTACTGGATAAAAACTTACAGTTAACAATTGGATAAAAGTGATATGTATCTCTTCCTTTACAGGATTTGTACCATCTTTCCTGCCAGAGGGCCCTACTGACCTGCCTCAGTCGATGGTTGATTTGGGGTTTAGTGAGTGGGTAGTTGATATCCACCCTGCTGAGAAGTGTGCCTTCTTATGCCAGTGTGTCTGCTTCCTCGTTGCCCAGCTCCCCCGAATGTGGAGTGAGGATTAATTAATGACGCTAGTGTCTACCCTGCTGAACTCACTGCATTAAAACTTGCCTCTAAATGGGCACTGGAAAATAAACTTCAAGAAGTAACCATTTTTTCAGATTCTAAGTCCTCGTTGCAGTCCCTCGAAAATCCGACTCCAAAGTACCAACTCATTGAAAGCATCAAAAAGATGGCACAAAATAAAAACTACAAATACTGTTGGATTAATGAATACATAAGTACGCTAACCAAAGCTCATTTTACACTTTACTATTGAATCAATAACCCTTTACGATATTTCTCCTGCACTGTTAAAAAATTCTCGTAAAAAATGGTTTAAACAAGATTTTATTTAATTGTTATTTTACCATATTTAAACAAAACAGTCAAATAACCATAAGCAAGATGGTATTCAAACTGTTAACTGTGTGAAAAACAGTTTATCAACTGCTTTCACCTAATACGGTTAAACAAACAGAATTTTATAGCACCAACTAAGTCCACCTAATGAAGCAATTTAGTTCCTTGCAGCTGGGTACGTATTATGGCTGAGAGGGCTAATTTGTCAGTCTCATGACAGACAGAAAGGGGGTTCTTCGGTCATGAGCCAGTGTTGACACCACAATATGTCTTCCATTCCCTTTAACACATGATGAGTTTTCAGTGTTTTGCACTCCCCAGTTTGTGTCCTGCAGTACATTACCTAACGAAAAGCCTAGCCCCAATACACAGTTTAATTTTTTTACGGTTTAGAGAACATGCTACTTGTAAATGATTAAAAAACCGTATAGTTTTGTATTTATGTTTTTTTTTTATTACTATATTAGTTGCAAACGGTTTCAAAACCATAAAGGTAAAAAATGTTCTTTACCGTAAATTTTACTGTTAATAGGACGGGTGGACTGCTGCCGATTAGTTTACTATAATTTTAGAATGAAAATTCTAACAGTGTAATCAAGTTTAGTAAAACACTTTCTGATAGAAAGAACTAAATTAATTGAGGAAATTCAAAAAATATTGGCGTTTTATTTAAATTGTATTTTCATCGAAATCAAAATTTTATAAAGCACAATTTTAATGTAACAATTTTTATAACGAACAATTTTATAACACATAAATTTGAAACGCACAATCCATTTAACGTTTAACTATACCGATTGCTATATTACAGTGCGAATTTTCTGCAACCGTAATAAGTTATTAAACATGTTTATTCAATTTGATGGTCCAGCTGTACAGTGCAACTTAAATTAAGGTTTTTTAAATTATATTATGTTGAACATATTGCAAAATTTTCTTAAATAAATTAATACTCATAAAGATGTTCCATTTTTAAAGAAGTATAGAAAAATTTTCTTTGTATAGTTATTCAATCCCTACTTTTAATATTTTTCTTTTAAGTAAAATGTAACATAAGAAAATTTGAAGAATTCTTTTACCAAAGCATGAAAACATATCTTTAAAAAATATTTCAATTTTATCATACTTAATTTAAAGAGAGAATTCTTTTAACAGCTGTTTTTGAAAACTTGTAATTAGATTCGTAATTTTTTTAAGTGTATAAAATAAGTCTAATATTTTAATTTATTGCGGATTCTCCAAACTAGGAGGAAATTTTGCTTTATCCGAAACTTTATTTTTAGAATAAATATACTTTATAACAAGACAAATTTAATTTTTGTCATTATCAGTAAAATTAATACAATACCCGCACAAAATTAGCTGAAGAATAATTTAATAAGCAGTTTTAATATAATTTATATTTTTTAAAAAATAACAACTTGAAGCATTTATAAGTTTAAATAAATCGTTTACAATGGTGCAAATCCAGGAAATTACATTAATCTTGATGGAAATTTAAATTTAAAAATTTGTATTATCTTAAAAAGTTTTCTTTTGCAAATTGAAATTAATGCAGTTTCTTTTTGTTTATAGATGGAATTCTCTAAACTAAAAAAAATTCTGTTACAAAAAAGGCATTTTTGTATGGTAGACACATTTCAAATAAAGGCAGATTTCTAGAAATAAATTTTAAAACAGTGGGCATTTAATTCATTTATTTCATAACTTTTTTTGTTTTTTATGGTAATTGTTTAACAGGAATTCTTATTTTCAAAATTATAAATCGCATATTTAGTGAAAATACTATGCTGAAAATTAAATTTACCAGAAAAAAAAGTTCTCACGCTATACTAAAGAGTATTCTACCACTTACTCTTTTAATATACATTTTAATATTTCTTATCACTATTAATATGCATATTAAAAGACACATATTTCAGTGATGAAAAAGAATTAAGCATTATCAAAATCTGACAACATTGTCGAGATCAATCATAGCATCAGAATATATTTGTTGGAAGGATGAAACTAAACAGCGATTCAAAAAATTGGTAAGGCCTATTTTTATTGATTTTCAGTTAAATTCGATTATTAAAATACTTCCGTCAGATTTTGGTAGCCTCTCAATTCTTTCCTCATCAAAAATATTTTGATGAGTTCAAACAATGCATCATTGGAGGAACTTTTTTAATATAAAAAAAGTAAAATAAAAACACAAACATTATAATTTTCTTAAAATTTGTCTTTTCTTCATATTGACATTAAGCACCATTTTCATAATTTACATCGAGAGAGAATGTCTCTGTATGTCACGGACATCTTTTGCATACAGAAAAAAATGTTTTCAATATTTCTACAGATTAGAAATATCCGAAATGTTAAATTTTCTACAACATTGCAAAAATTTAATTCCATTATCTATTTATTATTTTTTGTTAGTTTATTTAATAATAGTCGAAAAACTTTTGAATTGTAAGGTATATATATATATATATATATATATATATATATATATATATATATGTAGAGTTCAGTGTCATAGTGTAATAACTGCGCAGATTGCATCAGCCATCATCATGTAATACTGAGAAGAAATTCATCAGCTACTTCCTCGTTGAGAGGCGACAGCGAATCCAGACGGGAAAACTCCCGAATTTATAAATAACTCTTAACTTTTTCCACAGAACTATCTAATTTCACATTCACATTCGATTCGGCGATACTGCGCGAAGGCAACTCTCACCAATCATGTCACTGTTGAACTTATTTCCTTTTTTTCTATTAAATGCTAAGTTTGATTATTAAATTATCGTCGTTATTTCCTGTTATGCTCCACAAACTCCTACAAATAAGGGGGGCTTGTGTCCGTGATTTGAAAATCGAGCTATAATTTTTGAACTTCGGAATCCCGAGCAGGGCATTTGAGCTAAATAACTTTTGAAATCCTGAGAAGGGGATATGAACCAAATTGTAGAGCTAAAATAAAAGTGCAATTCTACGCTCGTGGAGGAGAGGCAAATTCAATTTAAATTCGCTAGAATGTTGTTCCTGCTTTAAATTCCGTCTTGAATCTGCCGTGAAGGACAGTAGCTATACTTAAATCTGCCGTGAAAGGCAGTAGAAATCCATGAATTTTCCGAGAAGTGCAGCAATCATTGAGACCCTTGGATTTACCGAAAAGGGATGCGAGATTAATCATCTGGCTTAAATCATCGAAACATTGGATTACCATTGGACATTGGGAGTCTCTTTAATCAAGGTAGGAAATTACTATTTTTAAAAATGTATAAAAACTCAAAGGAAGAAGACCTAGTCAAAGTATTAGAGGAAATAAGAGGCATCACAGACAGCTGCGATAATATTGTTAAATTAAAAGAAAAAATTCAATCTACCGAAATATTTAAAAAACGATTCAGAATTTGTCAAAAATTGAATAACTAACGCAGTCGAAGAAAGAGTACAAACAGCGGACAGGGAACTTAAACAAAATGAAATTCAAGTAGAGTTAGAAAAACTAAAATTAGAAAGACTCGAAAGCGAAATGCTTTTATTAGAGGCGAAAAACAAAGCATTTGAAATTAACCCTCCCGAAACAACAACTTTAAGAATGCCTCAAAATTTAAAGAAGAAACATATATTCAACTTGCTACTCGCTTAAATTCACATTTCGAGTATTACCTTAAACAAACATTGAGAATCTAATTCAGAGCATTAAAACTCTATCTCTTCCAGTTCCATCGACACCTGAAGATTTTAATAAATTTTTTTCATCGTTGGAAAGAGCTTTTGCTACGAAAAACATAAATGAGAGGCTTAAAGCCGAAGTTTTAATCAATATGCTAGGTGAAAAAATAAACAGCGTCTTGTTGTACATTGAAATGATGATCTAAAAAACTATGAAAAATTAGAAGCTTTAATATTGCGCGATTTTCAACTAACTCCCCAAGAATGTTTAAGCAACTTTAAGAATGCCTCAAAATTTAAAGAAGAAACATATATTCAACTTGCTACTCGCTTAAATTCACATTTCGAGTATTATTGCAAATTACGTAAAGTTGAAACATTTAAATCATTATGTAACTTAATCATATCTGATAAAATAATTGAGACATTAAATAAAGAGATGGCCAGTCATATTCCAATCCGTCAGGGAGAAAATTGATTTAATCCTGTAGAGTTAGCTCGAGAGTTAGACATTTACATTACGTCGAAAAATATGCCACACAGAGAAGCTTCAATTTCCCATAACTATGCAGAGAGGACTTTCTTTCGAAGCGAGAACAAAAATTTCAGAAAAAAACGCCCTAATCGTTTTTCTCAAATGATAGATAAACAAAATAGTGCGGAGAGACATTGTTATGTTTGCGGAGAAATTAATCACTATTGCCCGAAACGATTGAAAAAAACATGATTCCAGAAGCGATAACTCTGAAAGAAAAAATACCCCTCCTGGTGAAAATTTAAAAATTAAAAACTTTAATGTTAATTCCTGCAAGCCATTTGGAGAAAATAATTTTTAGCCATTTGGAGAAAATAATTGAAGTATGCTCGAATTTATTTAAATGGCAATCCTCTTATAGTTATTATTGATTCAGGAGCTGAATTATCAGTGATTAATTCAAATAAAATAAAAATAAGTAATCCGCCGCACTCTAACACAGTACTAACATCTTGTTTCAATGATAAACATTTGGCCAGATTAGTAGAAATGGAAATGTCCATAAATCCCAATACGTCAGGGCCGCAGTTACGGATCATCTCGAAGCCGAATGCATCCCAACGCCCACGATTTGTGAGCAATTAATAAAACTAGGTCAGCTATCTTCAAGTGTAAACACTCAAACCGAAACTTCTAAGAGAGAAGATTTCTGTAAGCGTTGTAATTTGAATTTTATTAATGACTCTTGCTCATGTGAATGTTTTTTATTTAGTATCAGCAATGTGCATAGTAATGATGAACTTGATTTATCACATATTAATGACTCTTGTATTAGAAACGAACTGTCAGTGTTGATTAATAATTACAAACCAAACAAAATTAAGGGCACTAAGTTGGCAATGAAAATTATTTTAGAAGATGAAATCCCAGCATGTCAATGTAAGATTATGCATAGATTACCGAAAGTGAAGTTCAAAAACAATTAAAGACAGATACCCCTTACCTCTAATTGAAGGAAGATGTGTTAGAGCAACTACAGGGTTCCAAAGTATGTAGCAAAATTGATCTCAAAAACGGGTTTTTCCATATAGACGTGGACGGAGATAGCAAAAAGTATACCTCATTTGTAACACCTGATGGGCAATATGAGTTTAAGAAAGTGCCATTTGGGTTGTGTAATAGCCCTAGTACATTCCAGAGGTACATTAGTTATGTATTTTGTGATCTTCTTAGAGAAGGTGTTGTTGTCATCCTCATGGATGATACCCGCAGAAAGTGAAACAGACGCACTTCACAGGTTAACGAGAGTATTACAAACTGCATCCGAATATGGATTAGCACTTAATTTAAAGAACTGCCCGTTTTTGATGTCTAAAATTAACTTTTTGGGTTATATTATTGAGAATGGCACCATTAAACCCTCTTCCGAAAAAAACACTAGCTGTTCAAAATTTTCCTGTCCCTAAATCTACTAAACAGGTGCAGAGTTTTCTTGGGTTAACTGGATATTTTAGGAAGTTTACTCTTAACTATGCTTTAATTGATAAACCATTAGGTGATTTACTTCGGGAGAACAGTGTATTTTATTTTGGTTTCGAACAACAAGCAGCATTCCAAACTTAAAAACAAAATTTTTTAAAACTCCTATACTACACATTTTTAAACAAGGAGCAAAGCTTGAGTTGCTTACCGATGTAAGTAAATTAGGGTATGGTGTTATTCTTTTTCAGCAATCTGATGATAACAAATTACTCCCAATACACTATATGAGTAAAAAAACGACTCTTCAAGAGGAGAATTATTTAAGTTATGAACTTGAAGTATTGGCTATAATTGAGACTTTGAAAAAAATTCGATATTATTTGGTGGGAAATAAATTTAAACTTGTAACAGACTGTTTAGCTTTCCAAAAGACTAAGAGTAAAAAACAATTAACTCCTAAAATTGCTAGAAGGGCATTATTTTTGGAAGACTTTGACTATGAAATTGTACATCACCCAGGTAAAGAAACGAAACATGTTGATTGTTTAAGCAGATATCCTATTATGCATACTACTTGTGAGAATTAACCTCTAAAATTGTTACTAACCAGGTAAATGATGAATACATTGACTCCATTAAACAACTTTTAGAAAATAAATCAATCGATGATTTTGTAGTAAAAAATAATGTTTCACATAAACTTGAGAATGATAATTGTTTGTTAGTGGTTCCACCACAAATGCAAACTGACGTTATAAAATCTATACGTACTAATTGTTATTTTAGTATTGGTAAAACTCTTGATCTACTTAAACAAAACTATTATTTTCCAAATATGAAGAAATGTGTTGAAAATGTTGTAAGTAACTGTGTTGAATGTATATTAGTAAATAGGAAGCCACGAAAAAGAGAAGGGTTTTTGAACTCGATTCTTAAAAATAATATTCCTTTAGATACTTACCGTATTGATTTCATTGGTCCCATGCCTTCAAGTAATAAAAACTATAAACATGTTTTCACCATAGTAGATGCGTTCACCAAGTTTGCTTGGTTTTACCCAACAAAATCTACGTCGTGTCTAGAGTCAATAGATAAGTTAAAAGCTAAACCGATAACTTTTGGCAATCCTTCACGAATAATTACTGACAAAGGTACTGCGTTTACTTCATCAGATTTTGAGACTTATTGCCAAGATGAAGGTATCGAGCATGTGAAAATAACAACAGGCATTCCTCGTGGTAATGGACAAGTGGAAAAAATGCATAAGATCCTCATACCTATACTGTAAAACATACTATATCAGTAAATTAATTTTTATTTTTTATTTTTAATACTTTTATTTCTTGTTTTTTATTTTTTTCATGTAACTGTGTCTACAAGCTATTCTAATGGAAAGTGAGGACATTTTGTTGTCAGGATCGCCGAACAATGTAGAGGTTCAGTGTCATAGTGTAATAACTGCGCAGATTGCCATCATCATGTAACACTGAGAAGAATTTCATCAGCTACTTCCTCGTTGAGAGGCGACAGCGAATCCAGACGGGAAAACTCTCGAATTTATAATTAACTCTTAACTTTTACCATAGAACAATCTAATTTTACATTCGATTCGGTGATACTGCGCGAAGGCAGCTATCACCAATCATGTCACTGTTGAACTTATTTTCTTCTTTTCTATTAAATGTTTAGTTTGAATTATCAAAAAAGGTATTTTTATACAAAGAAAGTACGGTTTTGTGTCTGATTGGTAACTTTAAATATGGTATGCACTAATCGATTAGTATATTTAAGGTCACCTTCTCGAACCATTAAGAGTGAGCCTTAGAAGGTAAAGATCCAATCATTAGATCAAAAGTTATTCAGGATGGTCTGATATTTTTTGGCGGACTGTATATTTAAATATGTTACTACACATAATTTTTTCATAAAATGAGATTTTTATTTCTTGGAACAAGAAAGGTTCTAGAACAAGGAAGCTGTCCAGTAACACTAATTTTTATGGTTATTGCCATGAACCTTAGGACATATATTTTCAAAAATAAAAAAATAATTTCAAAATTTAAAAAAAGTTTGCACAAATTTTTTCTGAAAAACTTAACTATTATTTTTAAACAAATTAATACAATAATATGAAATTAATTTTTATATCATTTGCATTACAACTAATAATTGCTTCAAAATAACGGGGTTTTTTTCTCCTTTTATTTTGAATATTTTACATAAATGGTTACAACTGAATGGTTTTAAATTATTATTTTTTTCCTGTACTGTGAAGTGTATCTACTAAATTTCATCATATCTGACAAAGTAAGTTTCTTACTAAAAGTCTTAAACTTCTCTTCTTTTTTTTGTTTTTGGATCACTTATATAAGTAAAAAAGCTACTGCTGTAATTTTTATTTAAAACTAAGGTAAAAGTGTTTATTCAATTAAAATTTATGAGTTATTCAAAAATTAAAAAGATAAAACTCTAAATATGCCGTCAAGAAAATTTCTTATTGCTTCTCCAGGATTTGAAAGTGAATGGAAAAATGTTCTTTAAAAGAAATTGGCTGACAGTGTTTAAAAAAATTGGCACACTATGCAATCAAAAACTAAACAATTAAAAAAAAAAAAACTCAGTGTACTATTTGTTTTTTAAATATTTCCTTGAAATACTAAAAAGAAAACTTAGATAAAATCTGATTTATCCTAAATTTTGTGTTCTTTTTATAGAACATTTGGGCAAACATAAAGTAGCCTTGATAAATTCGAGCTTTTATCAATAAAGTGTTGTTTCTCATTAAACACAACCAATAAACTAGAACAGTATGATGGGAATTCAAAATCAATAAGGGGGTCTTCCGGGGCAATAAAAATACTTCTTCACCCTAAATTTCATCTACCCTAGATGTCTGGATGTTATCTTCCAACATGTCTCCTAACGAAACATACTACAGTCGTACTCGTAGTTCTGACAGCCGAACAACTATATCAATTGTTTTATTGGACAAGAAAATCGTAAAACGTATCCATTAAGTATCGATTACTCATTTGGGTTAAATTCGGATAAAGAACTGCTTAAGAATATAGTAGTCTTCTTTTTTAAGTACTTGAAGTTATTTTGCAAAATAAAAGGCAGTGTAGCTATTAACCGAATGCCAGTTGATCTCGTTAGAAGTTTTAATTTTGAATGATTCAGCATTTTCAGTTCATTGAATGTTAATGATTTGTAGCGATTTAATGTCGAAATAAAAATGCTGCAAAGTCTATAATTTTGTTATATAATCTAATTTTTAATTGCTTGTAAATTAGATTGTTCATGTTTCTGTTACAAATATATATTTTAACTTTTCAAATTCCGTTTTTATTGCTTAATATGAATTTATATAATTGAAGTAGAAATCGGAGATTTGCTTAAATTAAAATATAAATTTGAGATTTGAATCGATCAAAACAACAAATATATGATGCGGCATTTATTTTTGATCCCACCATAATTGTTATTCAAAAAAAAAAAAACTCTGTGACATTAAAGAGAGATATAATCAGCCAAGGGAAGTTTGATTATATAACAATATTAGAGCTCAGATACTTTTTATCTTGAATGCTGTTATGATTTGCCTTTCTTGGTTACCGTGGTTTTCTACTTTCATTTTTCACTAGTATTCTATATTCCATTTTTCGTTGCCAACTTTGCGAGTTTTTTGATAAAATAGTAAATGGTAGGTAACAGAGAGGAAATAGGTATCCCAGGAAAGCTGATAGTAGAGTTAAATTTTAAATGTTTTTACGTTGTAAACTACTGAATATTAGTCATATAAATATTGGTATCTACCTATATTTTTTAATAATCTTAATATTTAATTAATTACTAATTTAAAAATTAACAAATAAACAAATGGTAACAGAATGACAGATAATTTATATAATAAGATAAGATCATTTAGAATAAATAAAAAATTGCAAGTCAGTTTACTTAGTTATGTTCAATTGAAAAGAAGATACATATTAATGTAAAACAGAAAATTTAAACATAATACTAAAATCATATAGACCATATTACCATAATAAAATCATATGGACATTAATGTAATAAATTAAGAAAAAATTAGGCTAATAACAAAGGGGAAAGTGAAGGAAACATCTTTACCTTGGTATAGCTTTATTTTCTTAAAATACAGCAAATCGAATGACAATTTTTAAAATGATCATTTTATAAAAATAGACCATCCAGGAAAACATGGAACCCATTTTTCCAACTCGACAGAAATAATTGTGGAATTCAATACAATAATTGTGGTAACGGAGAGAAAATAAAGCTGAAAAAATCCTGAGCAGCATTAAAATATTTAATTTTTAATCAAAGTAATTTTAAAACAGTATATTATATTAGCTATGCTATATATTATATATAACACAATTTTCACAACTAGATAAATTACAATAATTTTCAACAGTTAAAAATAAAAAGGTTATTTGGAATTTATATATTTATATATATATATATATATATATATATATATATATATATATATATATATATATATATATATATATATATATATATATATATATATATATATATATATATATATAACACAACAGGGCTTCATCCCTGTTATCAGTGGTGAATTTAGCTTTAATAATGCAGTCGTAAGCCATGATACACTCAAAAAATCTTTATTAATGGTAGTAGGCAGGTATCGATAACAATTCACATCCACACTCCGCAAGGGAGAGGGTGGACAAGACTTTGGACAATTCCGGAACAAATTATCAGGATCAGAACATAATGAAAAAGCCATGCGAAAAGCATTGCTCTCGCTTTTATACTAACACATTTTGTAGTAAAAAGGCACAGTCTCTGACATTCTTGTATCCTTACGCATTAAGGAAAATCATTTCATGCTTCCTTATATGGAAATGAAAGGGGGAGAGATTCTAAAAATAACTCAATTGTTATTTTTGAACAATTGAGTAATGTATGTTATTAGTCTTGACTTCCCAAAATAGAATCTCTCTACGCTTATTCTTTAACAAAAACATTTTATGAAAACGAAAGAGATTTAATACTTTTATTAATACAAAAGTATTATAATTTTTGTATTACATATATATACTAGCTGACCCGGCAAACGTTGTTTTGCCATATGAATTATTTCTAGAGTTTGAAAATATATCTTATTTATTGTAAGTGTGTGCGTATATGAGTGGAAGAGACATGGAGCGCTGTGAACAATGACGGAATGTGAAAATAACAACACACCAAATAATATTTTTTTAAATTTATGTGAACTTTTTTTTATAAATTATATATACAACGAATTCTAAAAATATTCGTCAACAATATTAATCTCTTAGTGCAATGGAGTGTACAATATTTTTTGTTATTCCATCTTCAGCTAACACAAATAAACTGGAAGGTTTGCCCACTCGAGAGCATGCCACGTATAATTGTCCGTGTGAAAAAACATGGTGTGCTCAAATCTAAGCCACAAACAGACATTGTTTGGCCTTGTCATTGCAAATGCCAATCTAATGGGGAACTGAATGCGTTTAAATTAAATTGGCACATCTGTAGGTATAATAGGAATTCGTGGAAGTAATTTACTGTCACCCCGGAATTTGTCATCGAAAATAATGACTTCGATAACGTTATTCTTAAATTTTTTTACGACTAATCGCGTGCCGATGCACAGCCGTAGTGGGTTCAAATTGCGAAGCAAAATAACCGGAGAATCCAACTTTGAGAACTAAATTATGCGGTGGTATGCCTGGTAAATCCAATGAGTTTAAAAACTTTGTTGGAAAATTTGCAGCTTCAATGGGATCGCAAACTGCATCAACGGATTTATATGTCACCAAGTTACCTGGTAATAACTGTTGTATCTTCAGATTCAATTCGTTGGCGTCCACATTTTTTGCTGCTAAGATCGCCCTTTCCGCCAGCCACTCATGATGAATGTATTGCGTGTGTACATCGGGAAATATTAGGTTAATGAGAGCATCTTGTCAATCAATGATTGTGCAGAAATCTTCCGGTAATTTCATGCATCCAGTCTCATCCTTAGTAACTTTTCCATCACCGATATCTAACAATTGTTTTGAGAATGTTTCAGCAGATGCATCTTGAAGCATTTGGACGCGCATATTTACTTTTTCAACATTACGCCACAGTGGAGATGATTTCAAGCAAGCATTGATCTCATCAGCGTACGTTAAACTCGGAATGACGGGAAGTGTTTGTCTGAAATCACCTGAAAGGAGTAACACAGTGCCGCCAAATAATTTGTCATTGTTTTTTATATTTTTCAATGTCCTGTTCAATGCCTCAAGCGAATGTTTGTGTGCCATAGTACATTCATCCCAGATGATAATTTTACAGTGTTTCAACACTGTGGCAATAGACGATTGCTTTTTTATGTTGCACACTGCAACTGGGTTGTTTTGAATATTTAGTGGCAGCTTAAATACTGAATGAGCTGTTCTTCCTCCACCCGATAAAGTTTCCGCATTGCCAGATGATGCAACGGTTAACGCGATACCATTATTTGATCGTATTTCAGCGAGAATTAACGAAATAATAAATTTTTTGCCAGTTCCAACTAGTGCATCCAAAAAAATCCACCTTGTCCTGCCGAAATTGCGAGCATAATGTGGTCATAAATGTTCCTTTGTTTCTCATTCATTAGTGGAACATTATGAGTAACATTCACTGCCATCATTTCTATCGCATTGTATTGAAGTTCACGATTCATGGCAGTGTTTAATAAATCAGATGCACTTCGATTTGGCGATGGCATACCGAAATGACTGAGTGGCAAGTTGGCAATAATAATGCAAAGATCCTTCATAGCAATCAGTGCTACATTATACATAGCATCACTGAATGCTATCGTTTGATCGTTGCAACGTGTGCGATGTTGATTCCGTATATCATCAGTCATCGAATCTCTTTGATCATCCCATAACGTTTCTATACTGGTCGGGTAACATGTAGTTAATACTATAGCGAATAGTAGACGAATTTGCTTTGCAGTACAGTTCAATGCTGCTTTAGCAAGCATACATTCCTACTGGTTGTCGTGTTCCAGCAAGCCGAGTGCAAGGCATGCATTTTTATACGTTGGATCCTTATGTCCATCGACTTTACGTATACTATCTGGAAATGACATAAGCCGGTGACATTAACCAACACCAGTCGAAAATAAAAGCACTCAGTCTGCCTTGGAGTGACTGTAAATACTCTCCCCAAGGCGTTTGATTTGAATAAACCGGGACATGCATAAACCGGTGTGCCTTGCTTGTGGGGTGTCCATTTTTTTGTTTGAGCCCATATGAAATAGTGTGGTACTTCTGAGTAGAGTAATGTCCGTACAAAGGCACCAAAAGCATCCTCACGATTACATAATTCAAAAAATTCGGTGCTTGTAGTTTTTGGGGGATTTATAGCTCGGTCAATCGTTGTCTCGTTCGTGAAACATACTCGCTGACCGTTTTCATAATGGACGGCTAAATGAATAACGGATCCCGTTCATGAATTAGGAAACCAAAGATACGCCAAACATCTTCAATTGGAGCTGATGTACCGGCCAATTTGGTACAGCGTTATTTCATCGTTGTTATTCACTGGAAGAGCAGTCACGTTGGTATTTTCAACTCGAAATACTGCCATATCACTGCCTTTATTCACATACTTGCAAATATATTTGATGCTCTTCTTTTAATGGCGAGCATAAGTATTAGAGTTTAATATGACTCGTTGCAACGTGCGTGAATATTGTTTTTCAATTATTATGTTTTTGTGTCTAGTTTGGAATCGAATGTGATTAAATAAAGATGTATTTCAAATATACGTTAAATTTTGTACAAAAAATGAAGAAATGAAGAAATATATATACACAGATAAATAACAATTATTTTCTATAAATGGAAATGAAAAGTGTATATATATATATATATATATATATATATATATATATATATATATATATATATATATATATATATATATATATATATATGTATACAGAGAGCGAAAGAGAGAGAGAGAGCACTTAATCTTCCCAATAACACCGTGCTTACGAATATATATGTATTCGACTGTACGACTATATATATATGATTATTTATATATATTTCCACGAATCTTCTCTTTCATAGAATCAAGACTAGGTTATTGTCGGCAGTGTTTTAACAACATGATTTTGCTTTCCTTATCCTCTTCATGTCCAACTATCACATAAGGCCTCGAGTCTTTTTCTCTAAGCACTTCATTCCTAAGTTAGGTAATATTCTTCCTCTCATCTTGTCAATTCTGTTTCTTCAAGATCTTCCTTCCTTTATTTTCGCCATGTTAGTCTGGGCCTCCCTTCCTCTTTTTCTATCAGGTGTACTTGCAATATTTTCTAGATCGAATCTATTTGCTCTTAGTATATGGCCCAGCTATCTTCATCTTCGTTTTAAGATTTCGATGTTTTTCCTCAAGTAGCTTTTTTGTAAGACTTTAAAACGCACTTAATCAAACACACTTTACTGTCATTGCTAAATAAGTATGGTATGCAGAGGGTGAAGTTCATGAACTCATATTAAAGCTTGAAGCCATTTTAGTGCATTTATTTGTTCTTAATAAATCTTTGATCAAAATATGATAACTTAGATAAATGAAAAATGCTGTGGGAGTAATATTAATTAATAAGAATCTTACATAAATAATTAAAAGCTAAAAAAAATGTTTGAACATTTTACGATTTTGAAACTAGTCCGATTATGCTCATAAATTTCTAAACTTTTTTATCGCTGTAATTTCATGGGCTCAACTTTCAACTTTCAATCTTATGCTTTTGAAATACATTGTAATTCATTGAGAAGCTATTCTCGCTCTACGGGAAACTTTTTATTAAAAAAGTATTTTTCATATGGTAATTACTCTTGTTTATTACATGCTTGTTTCTCGATATATTTATATATTTTAAAACCGTAATTAGAAGGCAAGTATATTAAAATTTAACTTGATCGAAAAATTGAACATTTGTAATTTTCTTACAAGAAAATTTTTTTATATCCGAAGAGTTTAATAATTTTAAGGGGGTTACTTGATATTTCCTTATGATTCAAAAAATGAAATTCAGTTTTAATTCAATTATACATCACATTATTCAAGAAAATATAGCTAACTTAATTAGTTTTATTTAAAATTTTTTATGATATGTGAAAAATTCAGATTTTTTTAAAATTTTTAAACACATTTGTATGCAAACTAACTCAAATGAAGCATTAAAAATTTCTATACTATATACTGTATTTCTATAGTATATTTCTATTTATATATTTCTTTTTTTAAATTCTATATGCATTTCTATTTTTTTATTATAAATAATGTATTCCTTTTAGTGAATAAAAATGTTTGTTGCATAAATGAATTTTTAAAATTTGCCTAGCTTTAATTTTTTTAAAATTATTATTGCTATTATTATTATTTTGGAATAACAATATTTTATTGAAAAATACGCATTCTTTTTATAAAGAAATATTTATGGTTTAATATAAAAAACTTTCGAATTTGCAAAATCTCCTAAAATGTTTTTTTTTCTTGTTTTAATTAAAACCTTTTTATCTATGTTTTAGACAAAAAAGTATTTATTGTTCACAAACAAAATTAAGTTGATAACTTATATCTTTTGGTTAATAACTTATTAGTTTAATATCTTATATATTGGTTAATAACTTATTAGTTTGAAACCTATTTAAATAATGGAAAAAAAAAATCAAATTATTTTATTTTGCAGGCGGCCGTGCGTAAAACTGCATAAAATAATTCGGTAACTTTATCGGTCTAGAAAATTTATTAATTAGTGCTTTAAATAGTATTAAATTAATTAAATTATCATGGTAATTTTATCGTTATAATTTAAAGCATGGCAAAAAAACCATTTATTTCGTTAAATTTACTTTTCAGTTTTGTATTTTTTTACTAAATATATGGTGATAAGAGCTATAGTTTTGAAAGAAAGTTTATCCTGTAAACCGTTACCATGGCGAACAGTAAAATTACCAAATGAATGATTTAAATACCATATATTTTAGTTTAATTACCGGAATAAAGGCCTTTTTTTAATCCTAACTGACTATACCATGCAAAGCATTTTTGGCAAAATTTCTTCCGTGTATATATGTATATATAGTTATAGTATTTCAAGTATGTTTGTCTGATAAACAAATTTTAACTACTTCCCGATACCATACCTAATCCTACAATACAAATTTGATTTAGTTAATTTACTCGTAGAAAACGGTTAAAGTATATTCTTTTTAATTAAGCTCCCAAAAATTTTCGAACTATCAGATAAAGGAAATTAGCGACTAAATTTACTCTGTTTGCACAATCATCAGCAACTCGTATGTAAATAGACTCCCTTTAGTAAATATTGAACTGCATCTACTGTGTTTGAATAAAGGGAAGGGTTTCTAGAACATCTTCCACTACTCAAGTAAAACTCGTGAGGTATTTTAAAAATATTATTTTCTCAGTTAATATGGATTTTTCTCAAAATAATAGGTTTAGAATTGTTGATAGCTAGATAGTTAGTATTTTATAAGTAACAATAAAGAGACTTTGTTTGGACAGAAAAAGCGTGTATATTCAAGCACCAAGAAATTTTAATAAAATAGTTAAGCTTTACCCTTTCCAAATTTGACAATGATAGAGGGTAAATTAGAGTATTATCTTCAACTATGTTATATTAAGTAACATTCTATTACTTTATCCCTTTGACGCAGAATTTTCTTAAATATATTTTTAATCATTTTGTATTCATTAATTCGAAATAAGTGAAAAATATTAAATTTAGCGTATTAATAATTTATGCTTATGAAATACAGCGGAAAACACTGGTGTCTTTTCCAAAATCAGATCTAAGGTAAAATTGTACAAACCATATTTTTTTCAAATTTGGACTTATTTGAAGTAGTTTAGATCTATGATTTTGCGTCATTTGTTTCAAAAATATGAAGAAAGTAAAAAAAATCGACATGTTTCGAGAGCTCAAAAATATGTTTCTTCATTTTTAAGACTTGTCAGAGGTGGATGAGGAAACAAAACTGATTTCAAACAGAAAACATGAAGTTGCCAACGAAAATAAAAAAATAAATAAAAGAGAAGAACTAGAAAAACTGCAGTAGCTGAGAGCTGTAAACCAGGGAAAAATGGTGATGAGGAACTCATGTTATTAAATAAGGATTCCATGCCATCAGGATGAGATGATGTGACGGGGGTGGAAAAAATTTTTGCTTTTCCGCAATCGAATTTTAAGCCCAAGATTTCTACATTTTGCGGCAATAAATTATTTATCGCATTCTCAATATGAGACATATCTATTGCGTTCCTTAAGTCTAAATTGTGGATAAGTTTAAATTAGGTCTTAATTAGGAGATTAAGTCTAAATTAGGATTACGATAGATACATTCTAAATTAAGAATATATATTTAGACTTAAGAAACGAAATAGATAGGTCTGTTATCAAGAATGCGATAAATCATATACAGCCGCATAATTGTTGAAGCATTGGGCTTAAATTTGATTTCGATAAGGCCAAAACTTTTTTCACTCCCGTCAGCTCATCTTGATACCTTGGAATCTTGTTTCATTAATACAAATGTCGATTCTTTTGTTAGCGACAGAAATTCCTCCCCACTTCTCCATAATACATGGAAATGCATTTCGCCCTGATTTCCCTCTCTTGGCCACTGCGGTTTTTTGTACTTCTTCCCATCTTTACCTTTTCTTTTATTGTTTCACTCTCTGCCTCATCAGTTTTTCTATTTTCATTTTCACCATTATTTTCCATTTTTAGTTTGCAACTAATAATTGTTTATTTCAAATCCCTTTTGCTTCATTATTCACGTCTGGTGAGGCTTACGAATGAGCGCCTATCTTTGAGAGCTCTAAACATGCTGACTTTTATTTCTATCTTCATGTTTTTGAAGCATATGAAGTTTTTAAATCAACAAATATACTCATTTAGCAAAGCCTAGTCTCATGCAAATAAACAAATAGACTCATTCAACAAAATTTAACAATTTAAACTCACATAAATTTTTTCTCATTTCTCTAGCTTAAAAATTCATTGCAGAAACTTTTATTTTTTGCATGGAATTTCAAATTACGAGTCAAAAATTTCTAAAAATAAAATAACGCCAAGAAACAATTTTAATCATAAAATTATGGAACAAAGCTGATATTTTTCTGAAAATGGAAATGTTCCATCCAAATTATACGCTTTCTAGCTATACGTAAGCTATACGCTTTCTAGATTATACGTAATTTAGTAAAGAATTATACCGAATATAGTAAAAGTGACCGTTACACTTTTATAGTTTTGTATAATTTTTTTATTTTTCTTCTAGAGTGTGATGCTTGATATTTTATGTTTTTTCTGAGTTAGAAAAAAGTTATCCTATTTAAATCACAGAAGACATAATTTTAAGACTTATTTAGACAACCAAGCGAATTAAAAAATCGTTTGGCTGTAGAATGCATAATTTTAAAAACTATATAAATTATAGGAAATTTCTTTAAAAATATATTCGAACTACGAAAGTCGTACCATTGAAAGCTAGTTTAACAAAAGTAGCATAAATCAATATTCTTTTATAATATAATTCGTAAATTTGATATTTAATATAATCATGATGTTATTAAGACATTGTTTTAGAGAAGAAAAAAATACTGCTATTATTTTTTTTTTAAACCAACTCAGCTTCTACTTTTTGTTAGATATTTATGACAAGAAAGAAAGCTAAATATTCGTGTTTGACCAATTTATGCCTTACTTTCAGAATTCCTGTTCATTTTTATTTGCTTTCAAATTCCTTCTCCCCTTTTATTGTGTTTTTTATTGTGTTCGATATACATTTCTTTTCACAAATTCTGACAGGAAAAGCTATTTTCATTCCGATATTGAATTCAAGCTGGTACTTGCCTTGATCTCACAGTAAAAGTATTTGTATATCAAACACAGGGATCATTCTTCATATCTTACATGTAACCTTCTAGATACGAGGCAATACAAAATATTTTTCCTACCACATTTTTTTTCATTTTTTCGGATAACGACTGAACTGTAAAAGAACCTCAATTTATCGTTCCGTACCAATTTTAGATCACATTTCACCATAAAACATACATTTAGTAGCTACCTTACAATCTGAATAGACTTCGAAATATTTATAAGTTAAAAGCGAATACAAGTGTAAAGTCTTCTGATAGCTTACAGTATGATCTACAGAAAAAGAAAAAATAATAATATGAAAGCATAGTTGGTTGGAATTTAGCTGCAATTATCACCTATCAAAAAGTTTTGTATGGCGTTAAAAATATAAGGATTGTTCAACATTTATTTAGGATTTATTTTTAATTTCTATTTTCTGGGTAAAATAAAATTTAACAATAAGATGGAAGATGAAAATGTATTTTATTAAGAAACCCAATAAATCGTTTTTAAAAATATAAAAGAGTATTGTTAATTTTATGGCATTTTCAGATTTAGGTTTTTAAATTTTTTCTTCTGCGATACATTTTAATTTAATAAAAATGCAAGTGACATGTAAATTTTAAGGCATTGTTAAGACTTCTTAAGAGAATTTTTATTTTCATTGATGCATTTAATTTTTGTAAAAATAAAAGTGAGCATTGTTAATTTTGTAGCATTGTCCTTTATTATTTATAAAATTTCAAAATATTATTGTTTCAATAATAATAACAATGTAAATGAATTTTATTAGTTTACTGGTTCGTCTATTTTATGTCATTTTACTTCACTTATAAGTGAATATAAATTTCGTCAAAACCATCAGGCTTTAACCAAGTACTATATCGATTAAAACAATTAAAAAGAAGATTAATGAGTGAGTTGTCCGCTACTGCAACATTGCTAGAAATTTCTCGGAAAAATGGTTAAATAACAATTTATTTAATCTCTTATTATTCAAACAAAATAGTAAAATAACCATAAATAAAATGGTATTCGAACTGTTAACTGTGAGAAAAACCGTTTATTAACTGCTTTCACCTAATATGGTGAAACAATCAGAATTTTATCGCATTAGACCCACCTAATAAAGCCACTTAGTTCCTAGCAGATGGATAAATATTATAGCCGAAAGGTCTAATTTGTCAATCTCATGACAGACAGAACGAGGGTTCGAGTCTCAGCATTGACACTATAATATTTTATCCATTCCCTTTAACGCATGAGGAGTTTCCAATGTCCCCAGTTTGAGTCCCTGGTCCATTCGAGTACGATACTTTCATTCACGCATATATGGTTACACATTTCTTTTTAAGTTTTTGAAACCATGCAAGTTGTAAATGGTTAAAAAACCACACAGTTTTTTTAACCATATTAATGGTAGACAGTTTCAAACTCGTAAAGGTAAAAAATGTTCTTTACCGCAAACTTTACGGTTAATCGGGTAAACAAACATTTATCCCTTACAAAGGGACATTTACCTATTTACCATCCCACCATTCTATAAAAATGGTTTTAACAAAAGATTAAAAAATCTTTAAGATTTCACACAATGCTCTGCGATGTGCTGTGTTAGTGCGCACAACTAAAGAAGTTTCGTTAAATGTCTCAGAGTCTAGACTTAAAGGGAGCGCGAAAAGTTCCTATAGGATCAATAACAACTTACAGAATAAATTTTTATTAAATATTTAGTGCACTTTAAAGTTACTAATTTCATATTTTGTATCGGAAAATTAAGTGCACATTGTCATCAATTAATAAGTTATGATTTTTGAAATTTATTGAGTCAGCTTTGAAATCAATTTTATAAGAAAACAACAATCTTTCTTTTCTTGTTATTTTACGAAAAACATTCTAGAACAGGGAAGTTTTTCCCACTTTTTAAAAATTTATACCAATTCTTTTTCCATTTTTAACAAATTATTTCGAAAATTTTTACTTTTTATTCATTATGAAGATAATGCTACAATATTTTAATATTTTCATAATAATTTAGTTTATAAGTTGTTTTATGTTCAACCTTAGAAATTCGGAATGAATAGTTCTTTATAAATTATAGTATTTCTTTTGAATTATAATGAGTCTTGTTTATCATTATATCGTGTTCTCTATCATTAGAAAATACTTTTAACACAAGAAACTTAGAAAAATGTATATATTTATATTTTAAATATTTTTATCTATTTTGTTTAAAGAAATTATTACTAATTAAAAAAATTAAATCTAAGGCGTGCTAATCTTATTTTCATATTTTAAGACCACTAGGTGTTAGATGGATTACGCTGAAATAATAGTTTGCAAAGTTATCGCCGTGGTTAAAAGTATCAATGAACAAAGCTATTAAGTACTTTTTAAGATATAAAGATAATTGCATCCATAGTTTCAACAAAAACAGCATATAAATTAGGTTGTAAAAATTTAAGTCTGGATATTTCTTTCTTTTAATTTCTATCTAGAAGAAACTGTTTTTTATCCCTTTTTCTCGCTTTTGTTACAATAAATATCTAATGCATTTCACTAAGACCCAACATTTATGTAAAATGTGAGCAGAAGCCCTTAGATTTTAATTTAAAATATAAAGCATTCCAGAGAGCTTAAGGGGCCACAATTTCATGATCAATGGTATTATTATGGCATTGCGCTCAAGCCACCTTCATTTCCGAGGTAATAGTCCGTGGGCCGAACTCATTTATCGTTCAAGTTCGTTCCGATACTTAGGGGGCAATTTTTTCTTTTGACAAAACGATTCAGAATGTTTTAGTATTTTTAATTTTATAAAGTTTCCAAATATTATTTGGTCATAATTTCATAACAATCGATTTTATGACGCACTCTTTTTCTGTATGCTTTCGTACTCTTATCCAGTGAAATCGTCGAATTATTTTTTCCTCCGCCAAGCTAACCAATCACTCATTGTCTCCTCTCAGTCGCTTACAGCAATGATTGTAAGCAAATCGTTGGTTGCATTGATGCTAATTTTCTCAATTTCATTTTAATCCTTTGAATTTTTTTAAAAATTTAAATAAAGGTCTCTTTTTAGAGCCAACTATATATTGATAACGCTTCATTTTCCCGCTCTACTGTTAAATATTTAATTTTCATTCCGAAATTCGAATTGTGCAGGCGGTCACATTGCAATGCCTCTCTGACCTAATCAAGAATTCGTCTCCGATTTTAAGATACAAAAATATATACTTAATATATAAATATAATACTTAATATAAAAATATATATAAGCATCGTCTTAAAAAATAAGGGAGAAATATCTCCAGATTTTTGAAGAAAATCAGATTATTTTCTGTAGGGTAGCAGTTCTTAAAAAGTTGATGCAAATTTAAATTTTCACAGAGTGGAGGAAAGACTTATATATTCTATAGTATTTTTACAATAATAATAAAAAAAAACTAAAAAATAATCGCAGATGCAGATCATAACCCTTCATTACAACTATAACTGTCATAGTCATAGTCTATGTTTTACCTTTTTATATTGAATTATCAAATCATCATGATTTAAAATGAAAAAAAAAAAGATTTTAAAATCTTGAAGTAACTATAATTGTATAAAAATTTTGAAGTACATACTTATAAAAAACTGTTAAGTGTTTCAGCGCAAAAGAAACGTGAACGAACGGGAAGCTATCGTAGTATGCAGACAACTGCTTTTGTTCTGATTGGTCCATTCATTTCCAAGTGACGTCAAATTACGCTTCTCTTCGGATATTCTTGAGCAAAATACTGAATTCGTGAAAACAAAATAGTTCCTCATTGTTTTGATAACTATCAATTAATGGCCAGTCAGATTTTGGAGAACTTTATGAATTTATGTTTCTCAGCCAAGATTGTGTTCTATTTTGGTAGAATAAAATTTCCCCTCAAATGTCGGAACGAAAATTAGTTTAGAGCTACTTTTGAGACTTCGGCCCACGGACTATAAACTGATACTCATCAATCTGAAGTTGAATGGGCTTCCAGCGGTCACTAAGGATAGTACACAAGATTTTCACTATGAGAGCTCAGTGTCTTAACCACTGAGCCATCGCAGCTATTAACCAATCAAAGCTTCCTTCATATCATCATCATACGAGATTCAAATCATCAAATTCATCATAAGATACAAAAGAGCTTTTTCAAAAAGTTAATTTTCTTCGCCACAAAAGTCGTTCCCAATTTAATTTAAGTTGCTAGTAGTCTTTGATTTAACTATATCTTTTTATTAATAAATTTTTTTCTGAAATATTTAAGGTCATCCAAATGCAATTTTTTCCTGAAAATTTCGGATTTCCCAGTGAGATTATAAAATATCACTGCCCGACTTGATATTTAAAAACGTTTTACACACTGCGCTAGATGTATTTGAAAACACTAACTGGATAAAACTGGATTTCAAATGGATTTCTTAATAAGACTTAAAACACTAAATTACATTAGTTGATTACATGCATTTTTTAGCTAATCTAGGAAATTATCTTAACATTTTATTCTAAGCGCCATTTTCTACAATTTTTTTTTTTTTTTAGGATTAAGATATTCTGAAGATTTTGACTATCACATAGATTTGAGTGTGATATTCGAAGCTAACTTTCGGAAAAAATTAAAAACACTTTTATAGGAAGAGAGCCTAGAATTAGAAGGCTATTAAAAAAACGATACTTGTTGAGTAATCATTATAATATATCATGTAATATTCATTCTTTGAAGTTCTTGTTATTCCACAAAATAATACAGATTCATTATATATCCAATCAAAAGTTCAAGGTATTATAAACTAACTGGATAATTGGATAAATGTTCAATTTCCCAGGCCAGCAAAATTTGTGAGTTGTTGTTGAGTTATGAAAAGTGATTACAATTTAATAACTGAGTTTTAAATTGCTTGGTGAGATGATTTTAAATATATTATCCATTTCTTTTCACCCACTTGAAGTTTTTAAAAATTTTTTTTTTGGTAAATGTCTATTTTACATAATGTGGAGTGTAGTTGAAACGATTTCTATATAAGCAGGTAAATAATAATTTCTGATGTTTTGCTGAATC
The DNA here is from genome assembly GCA_949128135.1 of Parasteatoda lunata. NCBI lineage: Eukaryota > Metazoa > Arthropoda > Arachnida > Araneae > Theridiidae > Parasteatoda > Parasteatoda lunata. The sequence goes on along the minus strand of OX421980.1, from coordinate 16,770,570 downwards.
GAATGAGGTAAAATCAAAATAGAAAGAGCTAATAGTTTATAAGTAATAGAAATTTTTAAGGATGAAAAGAATAATTTTGTACTTGCATTGAAAAAAAAGTATTGTCAAAACTGCCAAAATATGTTAAAATTTACCGTGTTTTTGGCTATATGGGAACACCTAAAAGATCGGTAATTTCTAACAAATCACTATGGCAATGATTTTAGTTAAATTACCCATGGAATGCAGTGATATAATATGTTATGAAATTTGATGAGTATGGCAAAATTTATTAATTTTATTATGATTCCTTACAGCACGGCATAAAAATCATTTATTCCGTAAAATTTTCTTTTCAGTTTTCTATTTTTTAGTAAGTGTAAGGTAATAAAAACTATATGTTTGAAAACCAGATTTTCCGGTAAACCTTTACCATATTAACGAAAAAATTATTAAATGACTAGTTTAAATATCACATATTTTAGTTCAAGACCGACCGGCCTGTGTAGGGGTCAGGGAACTGCCCTTACATCAGAAAGGTTCTGGATTTGAATCCCGGGCAAGGCATGGATGTTCATTCCTTCTATGTACTTACCTGTCCTAACTGTGGGAGCAGCGTTGGCCCACCTAATATGGTGCCCCTGAAAGAGAGGCCAACAAATCCGCCCTGTAGATGCCTGAATTGACGAAAAATGTCAACACAGGTGGGCATTGGTGGAAAAAAAATATTCTGGTTTAATTTACCAAAGGTATGTTTTTTTTTAACCCAAAATGCCAATACCATACAGTACGATAAATTAACCAGAATCTTTCTCTCCGTGTATTTACTCTTCTACATGACTGTATAGTCAAAAAAGGTTTCGAGCATATTTTTCATAATATATATTTTTTTTTAAATGGCGGGCACTTGGGACATTGGCCTCAGAAAATGCCAGAACTGCTCACTCTCTTCTCGTTACCCTGTGGGCACCTGTGGCGAAGCCACGGCGGGGGAGCAGCGTCACCCACGTCACACAACCACAAACCCGTTTTTTAGGGCGGGTCACATTCACACAATCACACACAAAGGAGAAAGGACATAGAACAAACACAAAGAGAGAAAAAGAAACATCCATGCCCTGAGCAGGATTCGAAACCGCAACCAGCGGCTCCGCAGTCAGGCAAGTTAACCACTCGGCCACCTGGTCGGCTCATAATAAATATAATAAATCTAATTTAAATTAATCAATGGAACGAATATTTCGAAACAATAAGGGTTATGCGTAGACGTATATGAATCAAAACTATAATTTTCATGCATTAAACTCGTATTTCTTGTATTCTGTTAGACTTAATTTTAATTTTATTGAATTTATTGGCCATAAAAAGTACATAGCTATGAAAATCAGAATTTTCAATTAGTAAAAAAATGGCCGTGATGTTTTCACTATTTTTGAAAAATTTCCATCCATATATCTATCAGAATCAGTTATTGGCTTATAATCACTTTTTAGTTGCAAACTTATGTAATGTATCACATTTAATGGTGATTAATCACCAGTGAAGACGAATGAATCGGATTAATCGAATTTCACATAGCATATGTTCAGTATAAAATCTGTAAACAAAAAAAACATTTTGATATGGTTTCTAAAACTTTCATAGTTTCTTTAAATATTCATCGGAAATTTAGTCAAACAATTTTGGTAAATCTTCAGTATATTTTTAGTAGACATATCAAGGGAAGAAGTGATGTATCCCTTGATGAATATGTCAGTTTTTATTTCAAGTATTCTTATTTTAGTAACATATCACGGGAAGAAGTGATGTATCTCATGATGAATTTGTCAATTTTTATTTCAAATTTTTTTTATTTTACTGACTTATCACGGGATTAAGTGATGTATCCCATGATGAATTTGTCAATATTTTTTTCAAATATTTTTATTTTAGTAGCATATCACGGGATTAAATGATGTATTCCGTGATGAATATGTCAATTGTTATTTCAAATAAAAAAAGTGTTTACATGTATTCTTTGAAAGTTTAATATTTAAATAAAATCATTCAAGAACAAATAATTGAATTATTAAAACCTCAAATTTATTATCTTGTATTTTAAGAGTTTATTCATTTGTGAGCAGAGAACTTAACCTCGACAATTCAGAAGATATTAAGGGTAAATGAATCACTGCCATTAAAAAGAAACATATTTATCTTTTTTACATATCCAAATAAATTATTAATTGTTTTTAATATTTAATTTAACTTTCTTTTATTCCTGAAAATTTAACTGAATTATTCTTACAGAAATTTAATAAGTTTTTTTTTTAGTTTCCTGATTAACTTTGAAAAAATAGTTTTTGGAAATATGATTATACGGAATGCATATATTATAGCATAGACATTTTAAAACTGGACTAAAATATTTTGTTAGGGTACTTAATTTTTTTACGTTATTTTGAACATTGCTTAGCTTTTAAATATAAGAAGGTAAAAATAAATCTAGGAAATTAAATGAATATTTCAATCGAAGTTGAAAGAGGTTTACGGATTGAAAAGCTTAAATGTTTTAGGTGTAGTCCATTGTCCAAATTACTTTTGAAGAAGATACATGTTTAAACTTCCTAAAAGAAATATTAAAATTATAAAAAATATGACCTATTCTCTCCTATAGTATTCTAAAAATTATTTTATGTTTTTATTAACTCTTAATGGTTTTAAAGAAAATAATCGTCACTGAAATGAAATATTTTAAAATTTACCATTTCATTAATATTTAATAATTTTTATGAGAATAACTCTGAAAATAATTTTAATAGTATAAGTGGTTTGTTACTAGCTAATGATTGTTTTTATTAGATTTCTACCATTATTTTAAGAACATTATCAAGAGTTCATTAAAATTAAATATTTTTAAATAATCTACAAGCATTATTGCAAAAGTACACATTGAAAATTAAATGTCGCTTCACAATAAGGAAAAAAACAGTTTTCAATGAATGGCAATTATTTTAGAGAAAAATATAAACGCGTTCAGGTATAAAATCTGTGAAGCTTGTCTACTAGTTAATAATTGTAAATTTCCTATCTATTATATTAGTGCAATAAAATAAAATATGTAAAAACTGTGATCAGAAACACTAAAAAAGATGCATTTAGCCTAGCTAATGAAATTAGTTATTTTATCTGCATGTTGTTTGAGATAAAAATGCAAAATCCTTTATAGAGAGAGATTTCAATGTGTTCAGGTGTTCAAAAATAAGTTTTCTGTCTAGCGCTTTCATTACATTTTCCCGTTTTTTTTTTTTTTTTTAACTATTATTAATTGCGCAATTAGATGAACTATTTTAAAAACAAGCATCGCAATAAATCCATATACATCAAAAATAGGGCATCAATGCATCTTGAAAATTAAATAGATTATTTTGTCTACTAAGTGTTTAACATAAAAACAATTGTTTTCAAAATTATTCTAGAAAAAGATTGATGTCTCAGCCAATTATTGTTTTGAATGGTTGATATATCGCCTTCTTCTTTAAATTATAATGGCACATTTCATTAGCTTTTATAATGACTTCCCAAACTTCTAAAAAAGAAGTTCTCAAGCATTTTTCAAAAGCCACGCTTAGAAATCTTTTGCTTATGAAATCTTATGCATTATGTGGCATTTTCTTTAATTTTGTCTATAATTTCAATTTCATTTCGCGAATATGTATTTTTTTACTGTTAAAAATTATTTGTGGTATATATACATAATCGGGACTTAGTTACTCCATTTGCTTTCAAAAATAAGAAAAAGAAAAGTTTTAAACAAACTAGTTTAAAATATGGCAATTTTAATTACTATTGCTCACATTTTTGTGAAATAAATATTTTTCTTGTAAAATAAATAAAATTGAGTTATATTTAATAGCAAGAGAAATTCCCATGACTAAATGACTAAATGATGCAATAAGTAGAGATCGAGAAACAGGAAAACATTAGATATCTGGTGACATTTCTCTGCATTATTCATTAGAAAAGGATCAAATCTTGAATCCTAAAAATGGAATTTAGTCACGGAGTTTGAAATTTCATCATTTTCTATGTCACAGACATTAACGCGATTACAATGATAAGTGATCATAGAAATTACGAATAAATTGTATCGAGGAATACCAATAGATTTATTTGTTAGAATTGTAAATTTAAATTATACTATATAAAGTCATTAATATTTATCATATAGAAGGGAATATCACTTTAAACGTTTCTTATTACTCACGAGTCAGAAAATGTGATTTAAAATTTTATGAAAGGAAAGTGCGATAAAGTTTTGCATTTCATAACAAAAGCGATTTGCTGTACGGAATTTTCAATTCTCAATTACAAGGCCACTCTTATATAAATCTATATTTCAAATTATAAATGTAAACTTGGATTTCTGAATTTTATTGAAATTTCAGCTGCTTTTATTCTTCTCGTATATATGATTTAGAAGAATATTAATCAGAGAACTTAATATTATTGAATAAGTGTAGAATTGTCTGACTTTTTTTCTTTTATAAAATGAAATCTTTCTCTCCCTATATATATATATATATATATATATATATATATATATATATATATATATATATATATATATATATATATATATATATATATATATACATATATACAGGATATTCTAAATAGCTACACCCAATTGAAACTTAATCCTTACAATAAAGAGACGAAAATGGAGTTGGTATAATATTTTTAGCACAAGAAATTATGACGACAGGCTTCTGCCAAGCGTTGACAGTTCAGTTTTTGTGACCATTAACGAGAAGAGAGTGTAATAAAAAAGAATTCTACAGAGAGAGATTAGATTACGAAGAGCATTTCTAGTTTTAAAATTTTTTGATTTGCTCTGTGCTAAGCAATTGCATAGTTTCTTCTCTGTTTTCAAAACTTCTTATCACACTCTCTTCTCGTTTTGGTCGGTAAAAAATGGCAACTATTGGTGTAAAACCTAGGATCGCAATTACCTGAGCTAAAAATATCATTCCAACTCCATTTTTGGATTCTTATTGTAAGAATTGTGTTTTGATAAAAAAAAATAATAATAACGTTGCTATTCAAAAATTTCAAAATTTCGTCATTGTAGCTTTAACCATGAGCTAAGCAATCTTTTTTTAACATCATTTTCGAACGCTTAGAACATTATACATGCGTACAAAATTCTATCCTGTCTCCTCAAAAAGTATGCTTACCAGATGGTCATGTGTCAGTAAAGTTATTTTATAATATATATTAATAAACATGGTAGGATTAAGGTAAGATTTACTGAAATTATTTAAATGAAAAAAAGAAAACGAAAATAATAAGGAAAATATGTCCTTCTCTTAATGTAGTTTCAAGTTTAAATATTAATGTGCTATGGATAGAAAATAACAACAAATATAGAATCTGTTTTTTAAACCAGACCATAAACACCATAAAAAAACAGTACAAAGAGACTTTCTATGAAAAGATTCTTCTAGGAAAAGCTAAATTGAAAACCTACTTTGATCAGAAAATAAAAGAAAAGGTTAAGAAGATTAGCTTAGTTTCTAACATAATGTTTTAAGAAGTATTTATACTAAAATCATTTTTTAATAAAAGAACAGAATTAAAAAGGGAAATTTTAATGGCGTCATCTGTGTGAAATCAGACAGGCTTGCATTAAAGCAAGCAATAAAAATTTATTTTTAGATCAAAAACATTATTTGTACAACCACAAGATATTTTTTTATAATAACAATTTATTAAGCTGAAAAAAAGGCTGCTGTTGATTTTTAATCAGCATAAAATGTAGATATATATATACTATTTTGTCCACAGGATATCTAAGTAAAATAATCGGGAATTTTTGAACCTTTAATATTAATTGAACATAAAAAGATTTTTTTTTTATTTAATGTAAAAATTGCTGAATATTTTTTATATACATATGGATTTAACATCATGTTATTGCAGTTAAATTTATAATAAAAACTTTATTTTTAAGAACTTCTTTACAAGAAAACTTTCAAAATTTATTATAACTTTGTGTAATACATATGTTATTGTGCATAGTTTTGGCATCTGATATCTATCAATATGAAGCTGAGTAGGCTTCAAGGTACGTCTGCACTGTAAAAAAAATTTCGTATATCTGAGCACGTGTATTTAAATGATGGTAACTTGTTTACACTAAAACACATTTTACACACACACAGATATATATATATATATATATATATATATATATATATATATATATATATATATATATATATATATATATATATATATATATATATATCTCGCTTGTTTTTCAATCGGTTATGACAGAAAATAAGCAAAATTTATTTTGTATAAAAAGTTTGAACAAAAACTAAAGTTATTATTACGGAGAGCTCAAACTTTTAATCGTTCTCTTGACTAAACTAGTGTGACCATATTTTCCAGATTGCGGCTATCTTCTGTATTTTAAGGGTCAAAAATCCTAATTCGTTGCGAAAAAAAGTATACTTATGCAATGAAGTTATGTTAGTGTGTTTGATTTCATAACCTGACTTATCGTCCGAGCTGATTAATTATATTTAAGGTTACGCTTAATGATCCGAAGATCATTAAATTAAGCCATAGTACGTGAAAATATTGTTATCACATCAATAGATTTTCAGGGTGACATTTTTTTCTTAATTTGGCGCACTTAAGAGTCAGGAAACAAACCAAATCTTAATGCTTCGTGGGTCCCATGTTATATATGCTAATTAAATAGTGCAGTTATGAAATCACATACAAAAACGCACTTTTTTCATTAAACATATTTTCTTAATAGATTCGGATTATTGACCTTCAAAATATACGGAGAAGCTGTAACCTAGAAAAATATGATCCCAATAGTTGATGCCAAATTTTAGACCCCTTAATATTGATTTCGCTGTCTCAAAAGTTTTAAAGCAAACTGATTTTTTCTTGTGCACACACTTATAAAATTTGTTTAGCCAAGAATTCCTTGTAGAAAAAATATTTTCTTTCAAATCTTTTTTTTAATTTTATTTAATGAAAAAAAACATTCCCTCTACAGACGGTAGTGGTTCAGGGAGTCATGAAGGTTACGGCCCTACAATTTTGCGACCAACGACATGAATGTGGCCAGCATTGCGCACAGGCCACCTTTACTTAACAGGCAAACTTGTACCCATCGATCTGCTGTTAAATGGGCTTCAAGCCGCCGCTGGGGTTTGAAACCCAGTACTTCAAAATGACAGTTTAGTGCTTTAACTACTGAGCCATCACTACTCATTTTTAATATGGATAGAAGAAATATTCAATTGTCTGCAATTTTTATATTAATTTAAACAATGTAATTTTAAATAAAAAATATAAACTTTAAGCAAAATTGGTTGAATAGTTCTTGAGTTATGAGATTTCAAAAAAGTCACATTTTAAAAATTTATTTCTCAAAAACTATACGCCCAATTTGTCATTTAAACGTACATAGTTTCAAACGATGCAAAAATTTTTTTGCCTTAAAATTCAATATTTTTTTTAAATCCTTATTAAATAAAATAATAAATATATTTATAAATATAATTAAAAAACTGTTGCAATTATTTTTACCTTGATTGTTCTTTGAATATACCAATTTTATAATTAGGTGCAAATGTTTTTTTTCAAAGATTCAAAGATTCTCGATATATAGAAAAATACACTAAATGTGAAATTAACAGTAAGGGACCGAAAGCATAAACAGCTGTCCTAACTAAATTATCGGGCTAATATTTTCCATATTGGGAAAAACTCCCATGTTTTGATACTCAAAAGTTCATATCCTTCGTGAAAAAGATATGTCTATTCAAGGAAGGTACATTTTTCTGTCTGATTCTGTAGCAGAAATAGTTAGCTTACAGTAGCAGGAATAGTACCCCCCATAATCCAATATGATTGACACTTAGTTTGTGAAAATCTGAACTGAAGTAGATTTTCACTTTGCTTTAAAATATATTGTTTAAAACACGCGTCAACGCATTGTTCTTTGGCACATCTAAACCCAAATTATGAATAGAATCTGGGATTATTTTTAAAATATCAAGGATTGCTTGTTAGCTTATGCTTATTTGTTTAATGCTTAACGATTAATAAGAATCTTAAGTCTGTTAAATTTAACTATAATGAAACATTGAGGCATCAGTTTACATAATTAAGAAAATAAAACGATGTAGCTCCTTTATTCGAGCACTGTAATAATTTTAATGACCTAAAAATATTAGGCAAAAACATGAAATCAATCTTGTGTTTTGACATAAAATCATTGTTTTATGGCCATTTTATCTTATATGATCACATATGTACTTATTTGAAACTGTTGCTTAGTTTAGGGCTTTGATTTGAAGCGACATCAATTTAAGATATTTCTGTTTATTTTGTCCTTATTTTATATAGATACAGAAAATTATTACAAAGAAAAACCCTCTGTTTCTATTTGCTTTCTTTATTAACTTTTATTTTCCAGAATAGAATTATGCTTAACAAATCATATTCAGTACATAATCAACACAACTTGAAATTTTGTCTACATCTTATTTTGTAAAAACACTATTTATAAAAATCTAGTCTAATCATTCTAGTTCGGTTTATAAATTACACATTTTATCTAATACTGTTATATAGACTAATATATAGATGTTCTTCATATGTCTTTACACTAAAAATGGTGGCAAATATTTTACTAAAATATGGTGTATTGAAACGGAGAATTCTTGCACTAAAGAAAGACTAAAGAGCTCAAACACTAAAGACAGGTTGCACCAGGAATATTCAATTGCATAATTTTGGAGAAAAGTAGTTGTCACCATTTTTGGTATTCAGTAACACAAAAAATTGTAATGGGATTATGATATAATTTACGTAAAAGTTATGTTGATGATGCAATATCAATTACTTTAGAATGCTAGAAAGGGTTTTTCAAAATTGAGCAAAAATGGCTCCGAAGCAATTATAGTCGAATTTGAAAACCTCATGTACTCATTATTGAGTATAATGACATGCTCAAAACAGCATATATTCATTTTTGAGATCATGCTCTTTTTCGTTTAAACGACAAAATACTCAAATGATTTGTCCTTTTTGAGACTATACATTTTGCTTAAATATGAGCATGTGCTATTTCGAACCTGTCACTATACTCAATAATGAATACATGGGGATTTAAAACCCCATGTAATCACCTCTTTCGGAGCCATTTTGACACATTTTTACTCAATTTTGAGAAACCTTTTGTACAGTGCATTCACTTAACAATCATTGAAATAAACTTAGCTTGTAAATCAAACATACACTCAGCATAACTCTAAAATAAAATCAAATTAGGCTTAATAGAGCACAAGGGGAATTACTATAATTGTAAATTACAATGTAACATATGTAAATTATCTAATTAGAGCATAAATGTCTTTATTACACAACTAAAAAACATACACGCCTTTTTTATTAATTGACTTCTGTTTGTGTGGGTGTTCAGTGGCGTTCAAGACCACCGCAAACTTACACCTTCATCTGACGATTTCCAAACTTTCGCTAAAATGAGTGTTTTTGTAAGTGAAAGTAATTCATGATCATGAATGATGTAAATAGTTTTTATGAACACTCGATTCGGTATCAACTTGAAAGGAATCACACAATTTTTCATGACAGAACTTAGGTATTACACCACAGTTTTTACAAGTTGTAAAGCTTTTAAGCTTAACCTCAACACCAAAACAACTACTTTACTCTAAAGTATTGAAATGAAACGCCATTGATATATCTTGAAACTAGGTGTTTCCCTACACTAAGAACTAATGATAATTCCACTTGCATAAACATCAAGAATGTTCTTTTACACTACTTGGAGTAAAGTAATTACCACCAATTTTTGTATTCACTTGCAGCAAAATTTGTAATTACTGCAAGGTATGATACACATCAGAGTCATTTAAGTTATATTTTCAATTCAATATAAAGTGAAAATTATTAATGTAGGACTCATGTATACATTAATTCTTGTAAAAATTATTGCTTAGTAGCAAACGTTATTGATGATTTAAAATTAGTGGAAAATTAAATTATTATAACAATTACGTCAGTAGTAAACGTTGCTGCTTATTTACATATATTGTTAATAAAATAATATTGAAAATTATTTCGTGATTTATGAAGTTTTTCTAAATATTCCATATTTAGGCATGAAAAGAATAAAGAGAAATATGCAGAAAATTTCTAAAAAAACTTTTAGACTACTATTAATTATAAGAAATTTTAAAAAGTTTAAAAAAAAAACTTATAATCCCTTAAATAAGAAATGATTCTAGGTTTAAAATATTAAAAGAAAACAGATCGTGCTGAATAAAATACTACTAATACTGTAACATGACGCCATTCCAATCATTTTCATCCCTTAGATCTCCCCTCAAAGTGATTTCAATCCTTTTCTATAATCTGAATCTTCAGTTCTTTGAGTTTCTTTTATGTATTTTTTTCTTTTAAAGAAAGTGCTTTCATTCGGGGTAGTTTTTTTTTCTCCTTTTATTTTTCCTCTTTTCTCATTTGCTCAGAGAGCTCTTAACTTCCAAAGTAATCTTAAATTTCTCGTTTTACCATCTGCTGCTTAAAAACTTGCTTCGGAAGAAAATAACGAGTTTTCACCACCCCAAGATAGTTCGAATAACTGATAATTTTGTCAGCGGCTTAGAAGAAATCAAAATATATTTCACTCACAGCTTTTTTTGTATTTGAATGATATTGATTTAACCCTATGTTTCTCTTTTTGGAAATTTGCTCAAAGCAAAAGCTATTTGTTTACATATTTGTTTTAATTTGAATTAAACATTTTAAAAATGATGCATAATTTTTAAGTTTTTATGAGTTTTTTAAAATGGAATTAAAACAATTTTTAGTTTTAAAATCTTTGTTAAAAAGTAAACAAATATTATATATATATTTAAAAATTTTAACTGAAATATTTTTAAAAAGTATTATTAAAAACCAAACAGAAATAATAATATATTTAGTTTTAAAAGTTTTATTAAAAAGGAGTAGGAAATATTTTATTTCTTTTTAGTTTTCGAAGACATATATTAAAACAATTTTTACTTTATATAATTATAAAATCAGACAGAAATTAAAAAAATCTTTTTTATTTTAAAAAGGAAAATATGAAAAAAATGAAACATAACTCAAAATTATTTTAATTTTGAAAAGTGTTATAAAAAGAGGCGAAAATTGAAAATTTTTAGTATAAAATAAACTATTATAAATGAAGTAGAAATTGTGAATCTAGGGAATTAATTTTAAAGAGTGGCATATAAATATTGCAAGCCAAAATAAACTGTGAGAAGTGAATCAATTCAATCGGAATACCATTTGATCCCAAATTTTTGACAAACATACTATTAAAAATAGTAGCTATTTACGTCTCACTTGGACTGCAGAATGGAGTAATGAGATGGTTTGGGAAGCATCTTGAGGATGATCCGAAGACATTCCATCTCAATTTTGATATTCTGCAGAACGGATGGCGAACTGATCAAAGAGATAACCCACACGCTCACTGAATGCAGCCAGTGTTGCTTGACTTCGGTACTGGAAACCATGTCTTAAGATCAGTCCTTTGTGGGACACAAATCATTAAAATGTCCCGAGTGGTGATCATTTTTAAAAAGGTTTAGTTTGATTAAAGGAAGATTTTAAAGCAAAATTCTAAAGTGTGAAACAATTATTTAATGAAATATGTTTCATATTTTAAATAAAGATTCTATTCTCACGAAAGTTAAAAAAATTACAATGGTAAAAAGCGGTAGTGTATCTGTTTAAAATGGTATTTGCTAAATTTTACTAATTGAATGTTAAATATGTTTGGAATCTCAATAATAATAATGCTTGTATACTTTTTTTAATCAATAATTTATAGAACAACATTATAAATTTGTTCACTTGTGCTAAAATTATTCTTTTTAATACAAATATTTCTGGGTAGTAAAACTGAAAGATTATGTAAATATACAGGAAGCGACCACTTGGATTACCATCTGGTAGTTTAAAACACATTGTTGCCTCTCGAGGACTAACATGTGCCTTAAAAGTATTTCAAGAATAAGTCAATATACATAATCATTGCTCTTGGCTAAGCGCTTCTTTTAGTACTGACGATTAATCCAAACATTGAGAGTATTCTGAAAAAAGATGCATCTTCTGATATTGTTGGTGTTGTAATTGTTTAATGCTTTATTTTATTGTGTTGGTCTCACAGTATTGTTAAGAGCTGTGAGCATAAGACTTATTCCATAGAATTCAATGCCAAGAAAATTAAAGGCAAAAATGGAAAAAATGGACATAATATAGAATGAGGACATAGTTATAATAAAGTATTGGTATCATACCAAAAGTACCAGATAGCACTTTGTTGCACTTAACGTAAACTAAAATTTGTTTCTAAATTTATAAAGCAATCTTAAAAGTTATGAAGAGGCATTTTCTTAAGAAAATTTGACTTAAAGAAAAATTTAAATTACTGAAAGTACCTCATTAAAAGTTTAAAAAGTCTTCTAAATGAAGTATAGGACATCTGGAATTGAATGGATATGATATTATTCTGTTGAAAATAGATCTTTATTTAAAATTCCTTTCTACGAAACTTAAATTTACTACTTTTGTTGAAGATATTTTGTTTAATTATACATTAAGCTATTTTCCTCTTGATTCTAGAATAAGCTATATGAATATTTTATGTAGTAGAAGAGAGAATTTCAACAAAAGCTTTATGGAAGACAATGTTTCAAGTGAAAATATTCTAAAAATCTAAGAATGAAAGTATAATTCGTGAAGCTTAAATGTATTTTCATGATGTCTGTTGAGTTTGGAATTCAAGAAATTACAATTGTTAAGTTTAAAACCATTTAAGTTTTTGTTTAGCTTATTTATAATAATAAAAACAAAAAAGAAGATATTTTATTCTTTTCAAGATTCTTATTTTAGAGAAGAGTGGACTCTTAAACTTTTAAAAATAAGATTTATAGTTTTTATCTTGGCCAAAGGATACTGTTCTTACTCTTTGGATACTCTTTGTTCGCCAAGGTTTTTATATTTCATTATATGTACAGATGGTAGAAGCCTAATATTTTCTATGTCAGCTTTCGAGATACAAAATACATGCCAAATTTCATAAAAAAAATTATGAAAATTTAATACTAGATAATAATGCATACAAATTTCAAATTATTCATAATAAAAAATGTCCCTAATTCACCTATTATCTAAAAATTTATTCAATTTTAAATTTATGTTGTAGCAAGTAATCTCTAGAAAATTTTTGCTTAAGATGACTTTGGAATTCCTAGTTTTAAGTGCAATTTTTTAAACATAAAAACAATTTTGTTATGGGTATTAAATTGTTAATTATTTTAATAAAATATTCGAAAGCATTTCAAGTAACAGCTTATAACTTATAACCGCTGTTGAACAGCCGACCCAATTTTTTTTGGGTTTAAGACTACTAATGTTCAACTACGTAGTCTTGCATTTTGAACGGAATCCTGAAACAATGGAATTCCTAGATCAAGTATTCAGAAAAATTTTGCCTTCGTGGAGGACTTTTTGATGGAACTAACCAACACTTGCGTTACATGGAGAGGACGATCACAAGAATCTCCCACGATTAGCCTGACTGCAAGCGGACTGTAACCTATGATTCGTTTACCAATGAGGATATTTCCCGTTAGCACTGTGGTCGGTGCAAGCCGGTTGCGGAATTTATATCGACCAGCCATCACTGAGATTCAAATCCGGTTCACCTCATTGGAAGGCAAACGCTCTATCCCCTGTTTGAGATTAAATCATCACATAATTGAAGCGTTTTTTAAAAATTTGTAGAGTAAGGAACTTTTTTAATGAGGCCTAATCAGATATGTCTTAATTTTCATTTCACTTTCTATAATTTTCTATTATTTTCTACTTAATTTTTACTTTTTGAAACTTTGGTTTATGAAATCTTTTGTATTTACTTAATTTTCACCCAAAAATCAGGTTAAAAGCATCAAAAAGGAGAATTAAGTAACTTTACGTCTAAAAAATTTGTTTGTAAATAATATCCGTGTGTGATGAAAAAAAATATAAGGCAGAATTAAAGGGAATAAGTATAGTAAAAAAAATTATCTTCATTTATATCTTATTGTCCTCGGCTCTGCTAAATTTGTGGTGAGTACATATTGTTAACTTTCATTGGCATTAGAAACATATTGGTTATTATTGGAAACATATTGGTTGCTATTGTAAACATATCTATTACTTTTCTTAAAAATGTTATTTTTTATATATTGAACACTGTTGGTCATCTTATCTTAATTCTCTAATTTATGTTTCATTTATTTTTGTTCTACCTTATTCTAAATTTTAATGCCACCGTTTACCTGACGAAGTAACCTTAATATTTTTTTCTAATTACCTGATTCTCACATGCTTACATACATGCAATCACGTACATACATGTAATTAATTGATCTTAATATGTTTAATTAATAGTACTCAATATGCTAATAAATTCTAAAAATGCTAATTAGTGCAGATGAAATTTTAAGTTATTAATTCAGGCGCAAAATCATATTATCTCTGAACTAACAACCATTTTTTCCCGACGTATTTGAGTCTTTTAACCTTCAAAATATTGGGAGAAGTGTCAATCTGGAAAATATAGTACCAACTGCTTAGACAAAAGAGTGAACATAGTTCTGTTCCATCAATTTTATTTTTATGTTTTGCACATTCCAATATATTTAAGAAATTATTCAAGCAAATCAAAATATTGCACACCCAAATTTGATGCGAAATATATGTTTTTAAACAATATTAAAAAAAGTTATATTTAAAAGTTTAGATTGTGTACTGTAAAATTGCATGATTTAAAATGCTAGTAAAATTTATGAAGCTAATAATTCAAAACATTTTCGCTCATTATTGAGTTCAATAATAAAAAGAATCACCTTAAATATGAAAATTTAGTATTATTTTCATGAAAACCAGTTTTGATGAAAATTATTTAATTTTATTTAAAATTTCTTGCAATTTTGAATCTAAATTAGTCTCAAAAAGTACAACTTTTTTACGGGTACAATTTTTTTTGGAATGATTTGTGCAAGTATTTTACATGTTAAATAATTTTTGTGTCAATTTAAGAATTTTAAAATAAATTATTGCTAGCAAATTTGTATCTTAAATATATTTTTACCGGGCGTGAAAACTGCGTAAAATTCCTTGCAAAAAATACATAAAGCACTTTATAAATATATGAAAAAGGAAGTATTTATAATCTCTTATACTTGTCTATTTTATCTTGTTTTCTAGATTTATCTTCTATCGTTATTTTCCCCACAAAACTTAATCCCTCAATAGATGTATATTTCCAAGTCTCAAAGAATCGCATGCTATAGGCATCCATCTTTGTAAGATATTTTTACCACAACATTTGCTACTTCATATTTGGCAATGCGCTGTTAGAAATATATGTAAGGATAACACGAGATGTCTATAAATATGAAATGGAAATTCTTAGTCAAATATGCATCCTCAAATCGGAACACTTGCTCTTTCTGTCAAAATGTCGAACATTCAAATGCATTTCTAAGCTTGCACATCTCAAAAAAAACTTCTTCAGATCTATTCACGTGAAAATGACAGATGATCAAAGTATTTGAACTTCCAGTATTTCGTTAGCATTCCCAGGGCTGGGTAGCTAAAATTTCGAAATGAAATTGGAAAAGGACTCCCTGAAGGAATCAGAAGAAAACTATAAATTTCGATTGGATATAAAATCTATTCCAACTTGAAATAAAATATCAAAAGTCGGAATGAAGAATTATGGGAAAGAGAAATAATGAGTGATAAATTTTTGTTGAATCAATATCAATCTTTTGAAATTCGATGAAAGAATTTTAATTTTTCTACCTGGTATTGATGATGATTGATTTTAGCCATTTTTTAAAATAAATTTCGTATGATTTGATTTTCTTTTAGTCGTATGCATAAGTCAGTATTATTTCATTCTTTGAAATCTTTTGAAGTAATTGATTTGTGATTCTGTGCCATTTCAGTTCGAGAATTTCATATATGCTTTGCAGTTCCCTAATTAATCTCCTTATATTTAGCACAAGCGAGTTTTTTTTTTTTTTGATCAAAATATGTATAAGAACTTTTATTTCTAGTAATTATAAGAACTGGTACATCGAAGGTTTTTAATCGCTTCTTATTATAGCAGGACTAGATACTAGACTTAACAGAAAATAATTATTTTTCCTTAAAGAAAATTATTCAAAATGCTTCATAATTAATTTCGATCTTTGAAAACTTTTGAAGTAAATGATTTGTGATTCTGTGCCATTTCAATCCTATAAATTTATATATGTTTTGCAGTTCTCTAATTAATATCTTTATGCTGAGCACAAGATAGTTTTTTTTTCGCAGAATATGTATAGGACCTTTTATTTCTAGTAATTATTGGTACATGTGGATTGTGTGTAGATGGCGTCCATTAAAGGTTTTTACTTGCTTCTTATAATAGCATGAACAGACACCAGACTTTATTTTTCTTCAAAGAAATATATTTAAAATAATCCATAAATTGTAACTCTTAATGGACATTTTTACAGCTCTTGTAAAAAATGAAGTGAAAAAGCAAGCACATCCGGGGCTGAAAATCAAAAATTGCCTGGTCATCATTGAAGAAAGCGGTTATACAAAACATTAAAACCTGATTGATCTTATATTGAAGTTGATAGTATTTATGATACTAATTGTCTTTAAACTCATCTCTATTTCAGCTGGTAATCAAACTGTTTCTCTGTTTAATCAAGTATGTTTTAATGATTTTACACCTCTCTCCCCCAATAGCACTTTGTGATACTTTCAAAGCGTTCTTTTTATTTTTTACTCGGTCAATTATTAATTTGCAACGATTAATGCATATAATTTTTGTCTTCATTTTTGACAAAGATTAAAAAAATATGTAGTAAAGGGGGTTACTGTAAAAAACACTCGGCAAATATAACTTCTTTGCATCTTCAAAAATTGAGTGACAATTTTAAAGTACATTTTCGTTTAGAAAAAAATATTGATTCATTACTACTTTATACCAAAAGATTATTATAGTACAGTGCTTAAAAAAGGACCATCCTGAATAACTTTTAATCTAATGATCGGATCTTCACGTTCCGAAGATCCGATTCCCTTTATTTCACTGTCCGAAATTCGCACCCTTTATTGTTAACTTTACTTTTTACGTATTTCGCCATATCTCAAGAGCTTTTTATGAGATTTTGGCCCTTATTTATAAAATTCATTTGTCAAAAGATAATACAATTTTAAAAAAGTCGAAAAGTATTTAAAATTCCCTTTCTTAATAAATATTTGACCAATTTCGCTCAAATTTTGCATTTTGCTATGTAAAATTAAATTATTTAACTAAAAGTAAAAAACTGTTTACATTATGGCTCAAAATGTTTTAAAGGATTATTAAGAAAATAATGATAAAAATTTTGTAATTTTTTTTTTTTTTTTTTTTTTTGCATGGAATTATCTTTGAATAAACGAAGCTTATAATTGTTAGCAAAATGTTTTAAATTAAATTAAAAAGTACTCTAGATAGGCGAAATACGCAAAAAGTAAAATTAACGCTAAGAGTCAAAACCTCTTCAGCCCCATATTTTCCGAATTTTGGCTAACCCCTATATTTTGGGGGGTCAGAAATCCCTCTATGTAAAAAAAAAAAAAAAAAAAAAAAAAAAAAATGCGTTTATTCAGACAAAGTACGTTTTTGTGTCTGATTTCATAACTTAAAATATTGTCTCCACTAACAAATTAGCATATTTAAGATATTAATGAAACATTTAGATTGCGTGACGATCCGACCATTAGATTAAAAGTATGTCAGGTTGGTCCATTTATATTTGCTCACTACACACAGTTGTCTTTAATACTTAGTAAAAAAATGTGTTTTTAAAAAATATCGTGATCAAAATGATATTTAATTCTCTTGCTTTAAATAATGTTTTATATTTTTATATAATGACGATTAAAGGATATATTAACGTTAGAATATAAAGCAAATAGAAAGAGAAAATATAATATGGTAAAAGTTATATTCTACTTAATATAAAAGGCAGGCATATTTTTACTGTTTCATCGCATGGAAGCACACGAGATATCCGTGGATTTAAAGTTTTTATGGTCTCAAAGATATTATAAATCTCAAAAGATATTCACTTTTATCAGATTTTCTAAGATAAAACGGTACCATAAAAGTTTGAAGGCATTATATAAATATACGATACTAAAAATATAGAATATATTTGCGTATAAGATTCTTACACAAATTATTACATTTTATGAATAATACATTATAGCCAGTATGTGTTTATTAGCTCTATATTTTTCAAAATAAACAGTTATTAAAATAATTTTCATCGCACCTTTCTGCAAATGAAATGTTTACTTGACTTTTAAAAATACATGTATAAAACAAAGTTCTTTAAAGTATTTATATTTAAGCAAAGGAGTAGGTTTATTCGATGAATTTTAATTTATTGCGTTTTCATTTATCTAATTACTTAATATCGAGAAACGTTAATGTAACGTGAAAAAATGCTGGAAAATGAAAATTTTCACTTAAAAATATGTATGTAAGCTCATAAATGGAATAATATAAAAAAAGTTTTGGAAAAAATTCAATAGCTGAACTTAATTATCACCTTTAGTTATTTTTAATCACTACATAAAAATGATAAATAATCTAGTTTTTAGCATTTTTTGTATACTGAAATATATTTTTATGGTACACGAAGCATAATTTTGTAAGTATATTTTTATTATTAAGTAAATTTTTATATTTTCTCCACATTTTGGATGTGAAACAAAATTCACCAAACTCTGATACACTGTAAAAAGTTCCGGATCAAATTACGTTAAAATTTTACGGAACAAGAAATTTTATACTTTTACAGAATTACTTTTTCACAATAATATAGTGATTTTACAGTAAATATTACTGAATAAATTATGGTATGAAATTTTATGGTAAAAAATATTTAATGGACGCTGAACTCAGGAAAATATTTTTTCTTGTTAATTTTACCAAAATCAGGTACTTTCTACCGCTACTTGATTCCAAATTTTTTAATGTGCCAGAGAAGAAATTCTGGTAAAACTACCGTACTGTTTGATAATGATATTTTTGGAAAAAAAAATGATTCTGCTTAATAAAATGAAAATATAGGAGATTTAAACCATTCATTTGGCAATTTTTATGTTCATATGGCAGCTGTTAACGAGAAATTCTGGTTTTCAAAATTGTAGTTTTTAATACCTCATATTTCGTAAAGCATGCAAAACTCATAATATAATTATGGTTTTCTTGCCATGCTCTAAGGTATCATGATAAAATTATAATTTTTATCGCATATGGCAAATCTATTTTTTCTCGTTAATTTTACCAAAGTCATTGCCAAAGCGCTTTCGTAAAAACTACCGAGCTTCATGGTGTTCACATAGGGCCAAAACTTAGGTAAATTTCATCATATTCTGGACGTTTTGACCATACTTTATTTTTAATGTAGTAAGGAATACTATAAAACTGTGAATTTTGAATTTTTTATCTTTCTTATGATTTGTTTTAATGGAACTAAAATCCCACTATTTTTTACACTGGCTTTGTTAAGATACAGAATATTTGTAAGTGATAAAACTATTCTGCAGGCTGTAACTCTGGTTCTTAAGAAGTAAAAATTAGCATTTATTTATCTATGTCTCTAATCATTAATTAAAATTTCTTTTAGAAATTTAAACAGATTTCTCAACAAAGAGTGTGCCTAGGTAATTTTTTTTTTTTTTACACATATGAAATCTTCATATATTTTTTTATTCTTGTTTAATAATTTTATTCATGTATGGTTCTATGAAATATTGTAGACTGATCTTATAAATTTCATATAAACACAAACTACACTACTGGCCATTACAGAAATTCAATTTGAGCGTTGTTCTTGGGTATATAAGTTTTTGTAATGCCTCGTGTAAGAAGGAGAAATGCGTACCAACATGTGTCTGAGTTTGATCGAGGTGGCATTGTGGCCTAAAGGGATTACAGTTTAACATACCGAACTATTGCTGCTCGCATTGGTCGAGATCCCATGACTGTTAGCTGAGTATGGAATCGACGGGTTCATAACGGTCATCTGGAACGCCGTGCAGGATCTTATCGGCTACAATCACTAACAGCCGAGAAGACAGACATGTTATCCACATGGCCTTAAAGGATCATACAGCTACGTCACGAACCCTGAGTCAACAATTAGGGTCATTTGCAAGGCAATAAGTGTCTGGACGAACAGTTCGACGACGTTTGCAGCAGCATGAACTGTCAACACGGCGACCATGGCTTCGGCTACCCTTGACGCTACATCGCAGGCAGGAGCTCCTCAAATGGTGTGACCAACGACGAACCTGGACGCAGGACTGGCATAACGATGTCTTTTCAGACGAATCCAGGTTCTGCATACAGCATCATGATGGCCGCATTCGTATTTGCCGACATCGTGGAGTAGGCCCATTAGCAGCTTGCAGACGACATCGTCATACTGGCGCATCAGCTGGAGTAATGATAAAGGGTGTCATTCGATACACGTCTCGATCACCTCTTGTTCGCATTGCCAGTGCTTTGAGCAGCAGC
Organism: Parasteatoda lunata; assembly: GCA_949128135.1. Lineage (NCBI taxonomy): Eukaryota > Metazoa > Arthropoda > Arachnida > Araneae > Theridiidae > Parasteatoda > Parasteatoda lunata. The sequence continues at coordinate 16,749,866 of OX421980.1, read as the reverse complement.
CGTTACATTTATGATTAGTTAGGGCCAGTAGCTCTGCCTTATCTTCGAGGTCTCCATAACGCTACGTTTCAGCACGACCGCATGGTGCCCGCAGCAGTATAAAAAAGTCAATTCCAGCCCACAGGCGGAGATCGAGTTGAGTTGAGTTGTTTCCCTCCTGTTGCTGAGTTGAGTCGTTTACCTCCTGATTTAGTTTTGGTTTCGGTTTCCAAAATTTCTAACTTCCGGTGGCAACACCAGATTTAGTTTCGGTTTTTGAAAAAGTAGCATATCACCTATTTCTGCCCGCTTGAACTTCTTATTTTTGTTTTAGTTTTGATTTCAGTATTATTTCTAAGCGATGGCAGCACTCATTAATTTAGATTTGTTATTAAAAGATGGCAACACTCAATATGTTTACAAAATAAGCAGGCAGAGCAGCAGCACCAGATTTAGTTTCGGTTTTTAAAAAAAGTAGCATATCACCTATTTCTGATCGCTTGCTTATTTCTGCCAGCTTGAACTTCTTATTTTAGTTTTGATTTTAGTATTATTTCTAAGCAATGGCAACACTCATTAATGTAGATTTGTTATTAAAAGATGGCAACACTCAATCTGTTTACAAAATAAGCAGGCGGAGCAGTTTCGGTTTCTAAACAAATTCATTCCATACTCGTGGCTCCATCTAGTGATTAAAACAATTATTAATTTTTGCGCATTATAGATGTGTGATACTGGTGGCGCCATCTTGGTTTAAAAGTCATAATTATGTATAATATAAAAATAATAAATTTTTAAAAATAATAAATGTTTAAAAATAATATTTGGTAATAAAATTATATTTTTTTTTAACTTGGGATTGGAACCAGCGACCTCCAGGACAAAATGCTTCCATTGGATACTGATTTGTCAGGCACGCTAACCAGTATCCAATGGACGCTTACATAACGAAAGGAAACTTACGGTTTTAAAATAAATTTAAACTTGCAGACGGTTATGGATAAAAACTTAGTTTCATGTTTTTTTAATTTTTTTTTATTCTTGAAGTGGCAATGCCTAAACATTAAATTAAAATAATTTCTTCTTGCAAGATTTTTATTTATTTTATTTCTTAGCAGTGGCAACATCTTCATTATTGCGGTGCGTCACTCAAAAGAGTCATGAAATTGTTGAAGGCGGAGCAGGCGGTGGAAAAAAATAGAATGAAATATGAATGAATGTTTTTAATTAGAATGAAATAAATAAAAGAAATTAAATAGCGTTATAGTTAATTCGAAGTGATTCTGGATATAATTTTAAAAAAATATATATTTTAAATGTATAAATGAATTGAAAATGTAGTAGAAATTAATAAAATATTTTAATACCCAAAATAAATTAAAATTTTAATTTTTTTAAATGTTCTGAAGCCGTCATAGTAGCTCAAACCACTATCTCATTGATGCATTGAGAATTAAAAAAAAAAAGAAAACAATACTTTATTTGAGAAACATTATCATAGTAGCTAAATCTGAGGGGAAAAAAATTAAGCAGTTGCCTGAAGTTAAATTTAAAGTTTATTTCCTAAATAACAATAAACTTTTACTTTACCTGTAGCATGATATACGCCATCTACTTATGATGTAGGAATAGAGAGAAATCGATTAAAAAAAAAAAAAAAAAAAACAATTTTTCATTCATAATAAATTACGCATAATTTTTTATTTGAGACATACATAGAACTATGTTATCATTAAACTTATTTATCAAAATATAAGAATTACAGTAGGAAATTATTTTTACATATGTATTGATATAGAAACTTTCATAGATTTTTTTCTCTTCATGAATTCAAGGAAAAATTACTCATCAGTTATTTCTTCATTTCTTAACCTGTAGTCTCCATGAGCAAGAGTCGTAATGCCATCTTCCAAAATATGCCTCTTTTCGTCATTAAAAGATAAAGCAAGTTTATTTTGATGCACAGAATGAATGTTATGGTGTTTAGAACGAATAAGATTCATTTCCGCATAAAGATTTTTTTTGCTAAATAAGCAATTAAAATAATCTTGAAATGTTATTTTACTTTTGAGGGTTTGTTTTTTAATTCCTTTCAGTCGCTTTTCTGTTTTTTCTTCAGTTTTGTAGGCATACATTTTTGATTTTAATCCGATGAATTCTGACATTATTCGACCCTTTATCTCATCTTTCCGAGGACTTTTTTATTTATTAGTGGTATGTTGTAAATGTTATTTATGTCATAGTTGGATGTATCATATAAGTTAATGTTATTTTTTATGTCTGCATACATATCCAAAGTTTGGACCTCATAAATAAAGGAATCTGTATCCGTGTACATTAGCCGAATGTTTGATCCGTACGTTTCTTTCATCGTTTCGTAGTGGAAAGAATACATAAGAATTTTGGATGCTTCTAGAATAACCATGCCTATTTGAATAGGTTTAGAAAAATGAATTTTTGTTTTTATCATATGCACAGCCATTAAATTTTCAGAAAAAATTGTTCTGTGATCAAAATTTGGTTTTGCAATGAGTTTACTTACTTGTTTGCTGGATGTGCACAATCTAATATCTACTCGACGCCTTATATTTTCCATTGTTTTTCCAAAAATGCTGTTGTTCATGAGTTTATAAAAGTCTTTATGGAAATCTGTTTTAGAATTGGTTCTCAATTTAGTGTTAAAATCTATATAACTCTGGAGCCATGATGATTGATTAAATTGTAAAACTCTATGTATTTTAGTTAATTTCAACCCTAATTTTAAGTACAGTTTCAAATTTTTATAATATATACATATTTAATTTTTGGTTCTAGAGTTGTTAAGAGGCGTGGTAATCTACAGTAAGGTGGTGGTTTGTTTTCAGGTGCGACTGGGAAATCAGAATGATGATCATGTAGTTCATCGGGATAATTAAGGTCAACCTCTAATATATTACCAATTTTTGAATCATCCGCAATTTTTTCTACATTTATATCTGTGCTGCACCATGAAAATTCATTCAAAGGCAAGCTCTGGCTCATCGCAAAACCATAGAGATTGTTGGCGTCTAGATAAATTAAAAATTTAGATTGTTCATTAGGATTAAAAGTATCCATGTACTTATTGTTAGCTTTTGAATAACGGTTGCAACATTGGCTTATTCCTCCCCTAATACCCTTTTCAATGAAAAAAATCATATCATAATCTGTTATTAATTCTAAAGTTATTTTTGAATGGAATAACATTGCATCCCAGGAAAGAGCGGGGGCTGTGTAATATCAACACGGATACCAACTGTGTAATACTATACTGTGTAATACCAACATGTCTGTGTTAAACATGTGTGTGTTTGAACAAGCAACATGTTAGAGACTTCGAGGGATTTCAACTACCTTCGTGGCACTATATCATAAAAGAACTTGCGTTTCAGTCTGTAAATAGCAATTCCATCAGCGGTATCTTTCATTTTCTACCACCATGCACTTTCGAACAACTCACTCGTCAGCAAAAATTTCAATATAAATGGGTAACAAAATATTTACATTTGATAGAATGGAATGAAGGAGAAATACCATATTATAATTTGCGAATCATCTTAACATTTTTGTCCGATATGTTCACACATATTTATGTTAAAGGGTTAGAGAAAAGAAAATTTTTAGAATTTTCAATGGGGAAAAAATGTCAAAATTTAGAAAATATTGGCTGTCCAAAGATTGATCAAGTTATAAATTCAAACTCTTGTTCTTTCACCCTCCCAATTTCAAAAGATGCGCACTTACTGAAGTGAAAGCTTTTGCAGAAATAATAAATAGACTCGAATAGAAATTGCATCATTCATTTGATTACAAGATGTCAGTTTGCACTGATCAAACTTTACAGCTCTTAAAATTAATTTCTAAAACTAAAAATTCAAAATCTCTCGTGAAAAGGTGCTCAAAAAGTGAGATAAAAGCTTTGTGTGAGTGTGTGTTGAACGTGTTGTGTGGAAAGATACCCCTGACAAAAACTCAAAAAAATCGTCTGTCTCCTTTTAAAGAGTGCTTGCGAAAACTTTCAAACAAAAAAACACCTTTATATAAAAAAAAAAGAAAATTCTCATTCAAAAAGGGGAAGGATTTTTATCAATTTTATTACCTGCTGCTATATCAGTTATCAGTTCCTTAATTCATGGAGCACAGTAAGAAATTTGTGCTAGTTCCAGAAGACAGGGTTCAAATTCAAGAACACTTATCGGAGTTGGATCAACAAATGAAAAACATCCTACAGAACAAATATTTAGCTGATCACGATAAAGCAGCTCTGTATTTACAAGTGTTGCAGAAATACACTAATTTTTCAATTATGAAACCCGATAAACCAGAACCCCAAACGAATCAGCAGGAAATTCCAAATACAGAGAATCCTGTTGTTGCATCTGCAGAAGAGGGCTCTTCAAATATCAAAAAAGAAACAGAAGACTTGGAGAAAAAAGTTCTAAATGTAGTTCCAGCTCGATTTCAAGAAAAAGCTAAAGATATGTACCAATTTTTAAAAAGTAATGAATCTTTTCTTTGGAACACTAAAGGTGAAATTATTCATGAAGATAAAGCTGTTCCTGGAAGTAATATAGTAAATCTTATAAATGACTTTTTACGAAATAGAAGATCTGCTCCAGTGGGGAGAAATGTATTTTTAAAAACATTAAATGATGTTCAATTACCAGCACATTTAGATGTAAATAAAAAATTGTATAGTAAAAATAAAATTGTTAAGAAACCTGTAATGTATGCTCGCAGAAGTGCTTGGGTGAAACTTTAAAAATAAATGTTACTTTATTAATTAAAACTTTTTGTCTTCGTCATTATATCTTCAAAATTTTCTTTTTATATAAAATTTTATATTTAGAAAAAAAAATTCTTAAGTAAAATGCAAAAAAAAATTTTTTTTTTAAACAATTTCAGTTATAGATTTTTGTTAAAAACATCGTTTTAAAAAACTTTTTCTTATCTTTTCAAATTTTTTTTTCTTGTATATAAAAAAATTTGAATATAAATGTTTTTTTTTCTTGGAAATAATTTTTTAAAGTTATCATTTTTCAACATTTTCTTAAAATTAAAATTTAATTTTAAATTAAATTTAAATTAAAATGTAATAAAAACTAAATGATTAATAAAAATTAAATGTAATTAAATGATAAAATTTAAATTAAAATGTTTAAACTCGTAGGGGTATTTTGAAAATGTTCCATGAAAAGCATCATTTTCTACACATCCTACAATAATTTTTTTGGCATTTGTCCTGAAAATATGTGATCTTGAATGAAAGACATGCTTCCTTTAGGAATCGAATACACTTTGCACAGAACTCTATTAACCCAAGTAGCACAGGGATATTGTAGCAGTGTCAGTCTATATCTACCGACATTGTCAATATTGGCGAAAATCGACACTGTGTGTACAATATTGTACAATTCCCGTCGATTTTACATTAATAGTCTGTTTGTAAAACTCTTCATTTTAAACTTTATTGTGTTCCTAAATCAAAATTAACCATTTAAAAGACAAAAAATTATGTCAAATTGATATAATTCCAAAACATAGATTTTAAATATAAATTTAGTGATATCCGAACAACACCCGGACAATATTTATTATAAATATTGTAATCGTGTTCTTGTCACAACATCGAGCATTATTTCTAAATACTGAAATCTACGATGTTATTACTCGGAACCGCAACAGTAACACATTAAGATGCTGTTTATCATTCTCCGCTACGCGTGCGATTTATTTATCTCTTGTCTTCTTATATTTAAATCTAATTTCGTCTCATAAGATTTATATCTTAGTACATAATGTGAGTGGTATGAAAGTTGGTTTTGTTAAGCGAGCCCGAAAACTCAAACCAGCTGGAGGTGAATTAATGCACCTTGAGTGAGCGAATTCTCTGATCTTCGCAGGTATGTGCTGTTTTTAATATATATTGCAAGAATTACATAGATTTCCTCTTTTTTTATGCCCAGGCTGCTTAACTATTTAATTATATTACATTATTCAATTCTCATATTCACGAACAATGGCGTAATTTTATAGTATATTTGGAGGTGTTAAGCCTTCTGACTTGCTTATGTTTATATTTTTTCACACCTGCCAAATTGTTCGCTCGATGAAAAATAGTTTTTAATAATTAAACTAATTAAAAATTCAAGAGCTAAGTGAGCTAACAAATAGAAATTGAAGATTTAATATGTCTACTAGATTGATTTAATATGTCTACTGAAGATTCAATAAGATCTATTATGTTGCTACTAGTAAGAAGTTTTTTTCTCAACAACTATTCAAATTTGAAGCTCTCTCTCTATATATATATTTAATTATTATTTAATATTATGTTTAATGTATTTATTTAATATATAATGTTTAAATTACAAAAAAAAATTTTATCATGAAAATTTTATGTGTCTACATCTTACTTACGGATCCGAATTGCATAATTTTGGAAGGGGTTTTGGTATGTATATTTGCCAGAATTACGCCAATTTCCTCTTTTTTTTTAATGTCCAAGTTTGTTAACTATTAAATTATATCACTTTATTCAATTCTGATCTTGCCAAAGATCTTGTTTACTTTTATTGTTTGTTTATCAAAGGATAGGGTATCTCTCCTGATACTATTCTTTGGGTACATATATGTATATATTAGGTTACATATAAGAAATCTGCAGGCCTAGAAAGTCATGGATTTCATTATTGAACAAAATTTGTCATGATCTTAACTATTTTTTTAAAAATAAAATCACCGAAAAATCTTAATTTTTAAAAATGGAATCCCCCCCTCCAAATTTCACAGCGTTTGGAATATCTGAATTTGTAACAAAATATCTAAGTATTATTTTATTAAAATATAAAATGTTTCGATTGCGTTCTTTGAAAAAATGAAGTAAAGAACATTCTTTCTAGAGCGAATTATCTTTTAATTTTCAGTGATTGCAGAATCTTTATAATTATTTTATTTTTTTAAAGTTTTTTTTTATTTTAATTTAAAATTCTTGTTTAGACTTATTATGTTACACTTACTTTTAAGAAGAAAAAAAGCAGCTTTAAATAACTATGTAAAGGTTATTTGCTTTTGTATTTTTTTTCCAGCTATTTTAATGCTTCAACTCTTTTTTTACTCAATTTTTAAGTTTAATATCAATAAATGAGATGATTCAGAGCCCCATGGCAGAATTGCAGTGACATGGCAACATTTTCGCAGAGTTCTTGCAGACAGATTTTTCTTTTGAAAAGTGAAAATAAAAAATTACCTCTACTTAATTTTTGACAGAAATTTACCTGTTATATTTGAATTATGCATTTAAATAATAACTTTTTGACATGCTCAATATACACCAATAGTAGCATAAATTGATGTATTTTTGCTAATTATTGATGTTTATTTTCATGTGGATTTTAAATATCCCAATAAACCTGAAAAATGCGAATCATGTATTTGAGAATTTACTTTTTAAGTCAATAATTCTGTCGAATTTTATTAGTTATTGCTATTGATTTCTCCTTAGTTTTTAAATCTGATATTTTTTTATACGATATTTTTATACAACAGCCTAATCAAGAAACGAAACACACATTTGAGGTGACCGATTCCTGTGAATTTGTCAATGATTTTTCCCCCCGCCAAGTACTACTGCGGATTAATTGATTTGCAACACAGCGCTTTTCTTACTTTAAATTGGTAACATACATGTTTATTATTATGAAAAGTATCTTGCAGAAAGATATTAGTGCTAGAGAGTTTAGTTGCAGATAGCTTGAAAAAATTCTGCCTCAAAGATTCAGAGTATAACAGTTTTGGATATACAAATCATTTCAATTAATGTTATTATAATGATTTTTTAAATTTATTGTTGTGTTTTTGTCTGGCAAAATAGTAACTTCTGTAGATCGTGACAACTTCTTGGAATTATTGATGGAAAGTCAGGGATTTGAAAATCTAAAATGTAGCAGATACCCTGTACATATCAAAATAAAAAGCAATCCATAGCTAAATATGTCCAAACTTTGCAACATATTTTAACTTATGTGATTCTTAAATCAAATATGACTGTGATAAGTGTTTTGATGGCATAGGTGGTATTTCTCCGCACTCAATTTATACATAGAATTCGTGATAATTGGATTCGTAAACATACAATCTGATACTGCAATGTTTTATACATTTATGCGAAGGCCATTGCTTTAGAAGCTTGTCATATACAAAGTAAAGAACTACTGCAAGAACTCTTTTGGGGAATAAAGTGACCGAAATAATATATTATAAAAAATTAAGATAATTCATTCCTTCAGTAATTCCATGCCTGTTTTACTTGTATGGTATTAATTGATGATGAAATATGATATACATTTTGTAATGGTTATTAAAACATTATATGTGTATATATATGTATATATATATATATATATATATATATATATATATATATATATATATATATATATATATATATATATATATATATATATATATATATATATATATATATATATATATGTATGTTTGTGTGTGTGTATATATGTATATATATTATTTTCAGATATGTTATTTTGAAACCATCTGTAAAGGTAAAAGTATCTATGCTCTTGTACTTCAGCACTATCTTGGAATTGGCAATGACGTATTGTAAATTAGAGTGAAAAGGGAAACAATGTTTTGAAAGCCTCTCAACAGCAATAGACACCATCTTGGGTAATTTTATTTTAAAATTTGTAATAAGACTTTAGTTTTTCATGAGTAGCACTTTTCATCTTGAACTAAAATAGATCGATATTCCTTAAATTAATTACCCTGGTCCTTCCTGCTTTATTTTACTTAGTTTGTATTCTAAACTCTAATACTTTTACAGCATTGTATGTTTCAAAGTTCAAAAGTTAGCCACGCTTAAAGTTTTGTCATGTGTTTCATGGCGTCTTTTCTTAACTACTAGCTATCAGGGTTTATTGATTTAAATCAAATGACTTTGCTTTCAAAAATCATTGATTTTAAAAGTTAAAAAACAGTGTTTTAAATTATTGATACTTTTCTTTTCTTAGTTTTAAAATTTATTTTAAATAAATTGCTGCATTAATTAATTTTAGTTAACGAGATTACTTTCTTTCTCGGTGTTTTTTAAATTCCAACACATTTGAAATTACATTTTTAAAAATCTTTTGATTCTTAAGATTAATTGATAGCATTAAATATGTACAGATTAAAGTACACATTTAATGCTATCTTTATAGACTTGCATAGCTGTAGAAAGTAATTAATAAACATGAATTTGTTTTTTTTAAATGCAAATAATGTTAATTAAAATTCTACCTTTTGATTGAAAAAGCATGGAATTAAAATCTACATTAGATTTTATTGGTAGAAAATGCATATTTCAAAAGCTTGAGGTTATATTATAAAGAAATTACCTTAATATGTTAAAAATAGAAGGGGGGGGGAAGGGACTGATGAATGCAGATGTTTTATTTTTTCATGATATAGTGTCATTTTTCCCTTTCAAACTCTTTCAAAGTCTATTTGAAGCAGTAGAGCTATTGACTGGTAATTGATATTTTTTCTCAAAATATTTTTATAGTATCTTTGACATTATCAGATTTTCTATAAAGAAATTTTGTGAAAAAAATTCCAATGAGTATATAGATTTTGTAAAAAAATTTTTTAGCTTAACTTATCTATTTTGATATAAGATAAAAAATGAATATTTTAATATAAAAATGTATATGTTCGTGCCCACTGCGACACAAGCGCTATCTCTTAGAGTTTTAAATTTTGGAGTCAGTGTTAAAAGAGTTCCGCAAACAAGCGGATGTGTCTATACAAAGTGAAAATATGTGTGTATAAAAGTGTTAAATAAAATAAATAGTGAATACAGTCCAGTGCTAAGTTAATGAGATACAGTATAGATTAAATATTTATTTATTTATTGATGAATGACTACATTTATAAACACAATCTGTTGCATTTATTTTGTCATAATAAAAATCAAGAGAAAAAAGTCTCAATTTTAAATTAAAATTATGGTTTTCTAATTGAAACTTTGTTTTAATAGTTAAAGAACAAGGGTCTATGTCCAAGCTAAATTTATTACCACTTAGCAGTACCTTTACAAAATACTTTTTCTTAAAATTTTGTTTTTGTGTCATATAAGAAATGATAAATCCATATTTTTCAATATAATATTTAATTCTCACAAATTATGTCTAAATTTTCACAAAATAAGTACCTCACAGGAAGACCTAGACAGACCCCTGAACTACTCTTTAAATTCTCTATTTCATCTAGTCTTTAAATTTCAATCATGCATTTGTTTCAAAGTGGTTGCTATGCATTCAAAGCTATGTATTATAATGAAAAATTATTTTAGTAAGTTAGAGCTTCTAAAATATTGTTATAATATAGTTCTAATATAAATTTAATTTTGATTAAACATTTATAAAGTTGTTTAATAAATTAAAATTCCTACAAAGTATTTGAATTAATAACAAAGTATTTGAATTAAAAAAAAAAGTTTTTTTTTTTTTTTTTTTTTTACTTTATTTTTTTTAAATCACAAACCCTGGTAGCTATGCATTTAGTTCTGAAAATGGCTTAAAGAATTTTTAGCATTCTAATACGTGCATTATTTAGCATGGAAATATGTTAGGACACAGATAGGCTCCACTAACTTACTTGTCAAAAGAGAAGAATGCTGGACTTTAAATGTGCGATATTTAGTAAACAAAACAATGGCAGAACTAAAGAAAGCAAAATATTTTTCAATGAGTGTTGGTTTAACACCAAACATTTCCCATATAGATTAACTTATATTTGGTGTGCAATGTATAAACAACTGATTTTCAGGGATCATTTTTTGAATTTTATTCCAATTGAAAGGCCCTTATCTGGATATTTGTTTGATACTAGGCATAAATGTAAGTTATTTTGTATTTGATTTTATAAACGTCATTGAACAGCCAACTCAATTTTCTGGGTTTACCGCTACTAATGTTGAGCATATGAAGCGTAATAATTTTGAACCTAATCCAGAAGACAAGGGAACTTCTAGATTAAGTATTGGGAAAACTTTACCTTCATGAAGGACTTTTTGATGCAACTAAGCTGCATTTGCATTACATGGAGAGAAAGACCATGAAAACTTCAAACTATAAGCCTGACAGCAAGAGGACTGAAACCCATTGTCCATCTACCACTGAGGATATTTTTCATCAGCACTGTGGTAAGCGCAGGTTGGATGTGGAATTTATATTGACCAGCCGGATTCCAATCCCAGCCGATACCGGGATTGGAACCCGGATCACCTCATCGAAAGGTGACCAAATAATTTTAAAAAATTATTCATTTTTCCATCTATTATATTATAAAATATAATATTTTCCATATGTTATAAAATTACTCCAAAGGGCCCCCATATAAAACCAGGCCCAGTGCTCCTGAAAACATATAATCAGCTCTGATTCTATACAAAAGAATTGTCAACCTAAGGATGAGCATAAATGCTGTTAGTAGTATTTGCTTCATGTCTAGTTTAGTTCATGTAATGTTTTCAATATAACTATTATCTTTTAATTTAAAAGTATTAAAATTAACCACAGTTCGTGTTTTTTTTTTTGTTTTTTTTCCAGCTGCTACCTTCAAACTGTTCGAAGAAGTTAGTCGACTAGAAAAAGCTGAAAAATTTGGTGAAGTTCCTGCCAACGACTGGGAAGGCAGGAAGACTGAGTTTGCCTCAACTGTCACAGTTTTGTTTTAGAAACAATTGATTGTATTAAAGAATACAGTAAATTATAGAAATTAGTATTAGTAGAAATTATAGAAATTACTGTTCAATAAAAATTATATTTCATTTACACATTTGACAACCGTTCAAGTCCTAATAGATATTTTGGCAATACTGTAATGGGCAAAGGCCATAAGTAAATTAAATCATAGCTTATTCTACCATGTTGATCCTTTTTTAAATCTGAAAAAGTGACTCTAGTTATTTTATGATGATAATATCAGTGTAAATATTGCTTTTTTTTAAACAGTATTCTTAAGTTTGATCCTGATGCTGTTGAAGATAAGGAATTTTGTTTTCCAAGCATACTATTTTAGTAAAATACATATTATATAATACTAAAACTTCACAGGGAAAAGGTTTATCATTTTAAATTTATTGTATCACCTTTCGTTGTCGCCTGGACAGGATTTTCCTCTTGGCGACGAATATATATTTTTTGTATTTATGTATTTGTTTTTGTTCCCAATAAAGTTTGTTTGTTAAAAAAAATAAATTAAACATATTGTAATTTTAATCTACACTGTAAAACATAGATGCTGTAAAAACTATTGCACAAATCACTTAAAATATTAAAATTATTTCACAGTATAAATGGCTGTATGTACCATGAAAAAGAGCAAAAAAACATGTAACAAGACTATTTAATTTCTAGCGTATTTTCTAGAATAATAGTAAAATATACACAAAAGATTATTTTCGGTAGAGTAGATAGCTTATAGGAAAACAATGAAAAAGAAAAACTAAGCTACAAACTTGAGAATTCTGTATATTTTGGTAATTTAATTTTAAACAAGGTAGCACGGTTTTGTTATCAACATTTCCAGCGTTACAAACAGGCATGAATATTTTGAAAAATAACGTAATTTTGGAGATTGTCGGCATTCCACAGCATTCATTTTCTGAATATCGTGTTGGCGATGTTGGTTGGCATTGTACAACATTTGTAAATGCTGAGAGATATCGACCGACATTCCCCAACGTCTCTTACAATATAGAACAATATCTTTTTGCAATATTGAAAATACGTTATAAAAGGGGTCCATTTTTATACTGTACAATATTTCGCTACGATATTGTACAATGTACGAAGCTGAGTTTTTACGATATCGTATTGGGGATATGTGCTACTTGGGAATAGGATATTTTGCACTCGTTTTCTCCAGTGCTTTAGCATGGCCAAGAATAACTCCAGGATTAACACGAACTTTTCGTATGAATAAAGAAACATGATCCAACACAACTTTAAAACCTTCAGATCCTTGTAAGCAAAATTCAGGCTTGCTTCGTATTAATTTTGTTTTCAAATCCACTAAATTAAGTAAGAGACGATCTTGATAAAATAAATCTGAATGTATACAGCCAATCATTTCTACTATAGCACTTTCTTTAAAAAAATTCAGTTCTTTTCTTAAGTCCATCTTCATTATCTTTGTAAAATAATTCAGCCGTTAATTGAGAAGTTTTGCTATCATATCCATGGTTTAAGAGAGTCTCAATATACGCTCGATAAGGGTAGGTATTATTTGAATTAGAAACCACACGATCATTTAAAGATACATCTACTTGAGAGAATAAAGAATGAAGAAATAAATTCACAGGTCCTATAGTATCATTTGTAGTAATAAACGTATTGTCAGATTTTACTATTTTCGCTTTCACATATAGTTGTGTTTTACTCAGATCTATATAGTCTTCTCCACTTCCAGAAATGTGAAACTCTACAGGTGCGTTATCGAAAACGTTAGAAAGTGGATGAAATTGTATCCACTGCCCATCTTGAATAAGTGTTTGAGTTCCGGGTAAATTAAAAAGTTCCAATTCAGACTTCACGCATTCGGGGGAATCTTTCAAAAGAAATGTCATTTATTTTACGGGTCGAATATATCGCGTCCACTCACTTTACGTGCTTTGGAGAAAATGAATCTCTTCTGTTTCTTACGCTTTCTTTTATACCGTCCTTTTCCTACCATAGACTGAACTTTATCGAGGGCTTTTTGTGTTAAATTCTTGCCGCTTTCTTTACTTCTAGTTTTTAGTGCTTCTTTAAAATTTTCTCCTGACAATACATCCGAAGCGACACGACTGCCTGTTATTAATGCTTCTTTTGCAACAGTTTTACCTCCTTTTACTAAAAAAGGTAGTGCTGCTCTAAATAATCGACGAAATATCCCTCCGATTCCATAACCCTTTCGGAAATTAACACCTTTATAATAGGCCAATCCCGAGCCAATTTGACCCGCATAATGGTCTTCAAACTTTTTAGTGCAGCAAACATATGGCGTATTCATCTTGATGGTTATATCATTAAATGAGGATACAATAATTGTGGTATACTATTTATAGTATTTGCCTCAGACGAAAATGTAGTACTATGATCACTTTACCTGTTTCAAAGGACACAAAATCACCTGAATTGAGTCTCAGTTCAACTTGAATAGTTTGGAATGAATGCCTCATTAACGGTAAGTATTGTGGTCTATCGTAATACTGACTAATCGTTTCCCCGTCTTCTCCTTTGATTCGAACGATTCGTAATAAAGGGGCTTGTATATCGCCTACAATTTGTGGTGAAATTAAATCTGAGTAAACGTAAAAAACGGAAAATTTAGATAATGCATCAGCAATTCACTTTTCATGTTACCCGTTATGATTGTATCACGTTGAAATCCTAGCAATTCACCTACTTTCTCTAAATGAAGACTGCTACCCTCAACTGCATTAATTTTTACTCGTTTCGTAGCTTTACTATAATGTAATGTAAACCGACTAGGATTTTTTGATAGAGCAAGTTGTATAGCTGATACAATATCGAACATTGATTCATAACAACCCACATCAATTGTTTTCTTAACAGTCGAAGTGATATTGCCATTACTAATTTTATATAGAAAATAATTATTAGTTTCATTAACGTTATACCATGAATGAGGATAGATTATTTCAGACAGTCCTACTTCCCATTGTCCATTCAAATCAACCGGAGCAGGTGATTGAGTCTTAAAATCAGATAATTTATTTTCAGGAAAGAAATGCATAGAACTATCAGAAGGTAATGTTACGTAGAAAGACATTTTTGAAAATGATTCTGTAATAAACAAGTCTTCCTATTTATACTTTTTGAATATCAGTCACCCAAGTATTAAATTTTTCGGGATAGCCCATAAATTTAACAAAATATTCAGTTGCTCTTCGCTTTTTTCTTCTTTTAAGCACTTTTTCTACAGGATAGAATCCAGAGTCTATCACCTTTTGTAGTTCTGCTTCGTAGAACGTGCCCTTAATCTCCTCACCTCCTAAATCTTTTAATTTATAAACAACTGGAATTCTTTGTACGATTTTATAAATTTTAAAAATTTCTAAACTCCAATTTTGTTCATACCCCTTTTCAAAGTGAAGCTTTTTCTTATTAATGCGTACAAGATCGCCAATTTTGAGTTTAGCTATTTTATGTTTCTCCTTTGTCTGCATGCCATATAAATTATGAAATACCTGTTTCCTATTTTGTTTATCTACAGAAGCAGGTTCCATTTTAATCGATCGATGGTAGGAATGATTATAGCTATAAATTAATTTATCTATGACATCAATGTAATTTTTAGTATTAAATTCTGTAAAATATTTCCACATTTTACTTTTTAGCGTACGATTAAATCTTTCAACTACACTAGCTTTAGTTTCATTATTTGTAGAAAAATATTTTACAGTCTCACTTTTTAAATAATTTTGAACTACTTTATTCGTAAATTCCGTACCAGCATCTGTTTGTAACACTTTAGGCTTTCTTTCTTTAAAAATAATTTCTAGAGCAGTCTTCACATTTTTTCCAGATTTATCTTGTAAAGGTATTGCCCATGCAAATTTCGAAAATACATCAATGCAAGTTAATAAATAATTATAACCCTTATTAAACTTTGATAATGATTGCATGTCGGCCAAATCTGCTTGAAACTGATGATCAATATCATTCACCCAAACTCGATTTCGTTTAAATTTGTGTTGAACTGGTTTATGAAGGGTATAAGAATCTTTTTGCAATAACCATTTTTTAATATCTTTTTTACTATATATACCATTTAAAGCGCGATGTAATGCTTCTATACCCCCAAAGCTACTCGGAAGCTCAGGTTTTCTGTATAACACAGCTAAATCTTGATTCATTGTTAACATTGGAGAGAAATGATCTGAATGACTATTTATTTCATCTTACGACTATTTATACTTATTGCTTGAACTTCATTACTATTTTAAGGCATTAGTTGCAATTTAAAGGTATTACTAATACAATCACTTTCCCTATTAACTAAATAATGAATAAATATTTATAATAAAATAGTATTTATATTGAAATAATATTCATCATTAATTAAAAAATCTCGTGGAAAAAAATAAAACAAATTTATGACAAGTTTATACATTTATTTCACTTATAAAATAAAATTAAGGCTGTAATTTTAAGAACAAATATTGAAATATACATACAGTATTTTCAGAAATCCATATCATCATGGTCTTCAAAATATTCAAATACATAAGGGGGCATAGTATAGATTTTACATCGCGTAATACAGTATCAAGTTCAATATTGTTTAGAAAGTCTTTGGTGACATAAGCAACACGTTTTAATTGTAAAAAGTTCTTACAGTCCAATAAATTAGTATAAAATCTGTTGGCTAAATGCATGACATCAATGGTGGAGGCAATGGAGTAGAAAGTTTTTTCTTTATTGGACCACAGTTCTTCAGCCATTTTTACTGGCTGCTTAAGACCGCCTTCTATAAAAATATCATGCAAGGAGTTTCGTAACATTTGCATCGCAAATTCCTGACCAAGGCTAGCATCCAATGACGCTGACGGTAAAGTCTCGTCAATAGGATCCTCAGAAGTCTGAAGATATGCATTTGCAAATCCCATGAATCGAAATGCGTATTCAAATACACAAGTCGCGATTGAATCATATTTTGAAATAATTTCAGTCCATTGAGAAAATGTTATTGTAATTGTTTTCACAGTGATTTCCTGATCATGTCCATTTTTAAATCGCTCAAATAGAAAATCCACAAAATCCTCGCTTGTAATCTTGATTTGCTGCTCTGGGAGATATGGTGCAAATTTTAGTTCAAATTTTGATTTTGACACAGAACTTAATCCCATTATGTGTTCCACCCAGTCAGGCTTCAAAGTAATACCAGTGTCTGTCGGATAATATTTTTCCCCGTACTTTTTGCATTTCCTCAAGTGCACGACCACATTATTTCGAAAGCTGTTGACCACCACAAAAACACAATCTCCAAGTGCGAAAACATTATCTGGTATATTGTCCTCAACAAGAATTCCATTTCCCTAAAATTAAAGAATAAATACCAATTAATAAACTTATATAAAAACTAATATAATTTTTTAGACACAATCAAAACAAATATTAGTACATAAAAAAAATTCCAACTTACTTCTGAATTTTCCATTCTTGACCTTTTGCTAATACTCTGAGTAAATGAATCCTGGTTGCATTTCCTTTTTTCCATGCCTAATTTTGTTCAAGCGCAATATCTAAATGAAATACTTTAAAATCGTAAATATCGATAAACACGCTTTTATACGCCACGAGTAAGAACATATACAACTTATAATTTAAACTGAATCGCTTATAAATTTAGGTTGGTTGCCAACAATTCAAACTGAAAAAGTTAACAACCAATCACTGAATAGCATTTAACTAAAATACTTTCTAAACGTGAAAAGAATTGAAGAAATTTGTCACACGTCATATGTTTAACAAGCAATGACTGTTTTTGTAAGATCCTGCAGGATATAACAAGATAAAACCTGATCAGATAACGTCATTTAGCTATGACGAAGTGTTTCCATTTGATAAATAATAATGAAGGTGTTGTCACTGCTAAAAAATAAAATAAATAAAAATCTTGCAAGTAGAAATTATTTTAATTTAATGTTTAGGCAAGAATAAAAAAAATTAAAAAAACATGAAACTAAGTTTTTATCCATAACCGTCTGCAAGTTTAAATTTATTTTAAAACCGTAAGTTTCCTTTCGTTCTGTATGCGTCCATTGGATACTGGTTAGCGTGCCTGACAAATCAGTATCCAATGGAAGCATTTTGTCCTGGAGGTCGCTGGTTCAAATCCCAAGTTAAAAAAATATATAATTTTATTACCAAATATTATTTTTAAACATTTATTATTTTTAAAAATTTATTATTTTTATATTATACATAATTATGACTTTTGAACCAAGATGGCGCCACCAGTATCACACATCTATAATGCGCAAAAATTAATAATTGTTTTAATCACTAGATGGAGCCACGAGTATGGAATGAATTTGTTTAGAAACCGAAACTGCTCCGCCTGCTTATTTTGTAAACAGATTGAGTGTTGCCATCTTTTAATAACAAATCTACATTAATGAGTGTTGCCATTGCTTAGAAATAATACTAAAATCAAAACTAAAATAAGAATTTCAAGCTGGCAGAAATGAACAAGCGATCAGAAATAGGTGATATGCTACTTTTTTTAAAAACCGAAACTAAATCTGGTGCTGCTGCTCTGCCTGCTTATTTTGTAAACATATTGAGTGTTGCCATCTTTTAATAACAAATCTAAATTAATGAGTGTTGCCATCGCTTAAAAATAATACTGAAATCAAAACTAAAACTAAAATAAGAAGTTCAAGCGGGCAGAAATAAGCAAGCGGGCAGAAATAGGTGATATGCTACTTTTTTAAAAACCGAAACTAAATCTAGTGTTGCCACCGGAAGTAAAAAATTTTGGAAACCGAAACCAAAACTAAACAAGGTGTTGCCACAAGAAGTTAGAAATTTTGGAAACCGAAACCAAAACTAAAACAGGAGGTAAACAACTCAACTCGACCTCCGCCTGAGCCGCCTGCTACGCCTGTGTGCTGGAATCGCCTTTTTTATACTGCTGCCCGCACTGTCCCGAGCTGTTACCCTTGCCAGCATGTTCTTCTGATTTCTCACCAATTGAAAACATCTAGTGAACGGTTGCAGAAGACTGGCACGCCACCACTGGACATTTACTACGATCGATAAATTGTGGCATAATGTTGAAGCTGCGTGGAATGCTGTACCCGTCCATACTATCCAATCTCTTTTCGACTCGATGCCCAGGAGAATAACTGCTGTTATTGCTGCCAGTGGAGGCTTCTTCTGAGTACTGATACCTCAGGATCTATGCATCCAAATATCCTGAAAATTTAATCACTTGTTCTCCCGACTATAATGTGTGTGCCCAATAAATATCATTTTGTTATTTTCATTCCTTCCTGGTGTAGCAATTTTAATGACCAGTAGTGTATTAATTAATATAGATCATAACACTCGTGAGACAACAGAGTAGATAATAACATCAGATTATTGAACAGCGTAGAAAATAACTAGTTAAATTTTTCATTTTTCAAATAATCCTTTAGTTCAATATTAAAATAATACTTATGTTAAAGGTTTGACTGATATTAATAATATTAATTAAAAAATAAAGATAAATTTATAATTATTTTTATTTTTTAAAATATAGCTAAAAATTCTGGTCCTGGTTTAACTGAATGTCGGAATTAGATTATATAGTAGAAATGACTCCTAATATTAGTTCTTGAATGAAATAATAAGACATAGCTTGAAGCTGCAACAAAATTTTTTTCCAGATATATCTTGAGTTACGAATCAGAAATAAAAAAAAAAGTAAGCGTTCCAATTGTTTAATCTTATGCTTTCATAAAATTAAAATGCTCTTTCTTAGTTCTTTTATCGTTTCATAATGTGAAAGAACATATATTATTTGCTTCCAAGATGTTTTTTTCTTAGAAAATGAAGAGCTTGCATAATGTAATAAGTAAGCCTAATTTTAAAATTGCTCCAGAAGAGAACGCTATTAGAAAAAAACACCTTTTATAAGAACGTTATTAGAAAAAAACACACATTGATTCCTTTAAAATCAATACGATGCTTTTAAGTAATGTGTTGTTACCTAGTAAAAATTTAGAAATTTGTTAAAGAATCTGTCAGAAAACATTATTCAGAAACAATTTATTGCAAAAAAGTTATCTTCGAAAATAGTTTGATTAATTAAATAGTGTTATATTGTCCCAAACTCTTTAAATATGGTAAGTAAATAAAGTATCATTTTTTAATATTTTTTACTTAGAATAATCGTTTTGAAAATTGGTAAGAGATTTGCCGCAATCTTATGACTTAAAAAATTAATAATAAATGAAAAAAAAGTAAAATGCTGTATATTACATCATTTTGTTAGGTGTTTTGAAGCGTGTCTGTCATTGCTTAAAATTAAAACTGCTTAAAGTAGTTAAAATATATTAATTAAAATATATTATTTAAAATATATTATTTAAAGTACATTATTTAAAATATATTATTAACAATGTATTATTTAAAATATGTTATTTAAAATATACTACTTAAAATATATAATTTAAAACATATATTTAAATTAGAGATAATAAGTAAGTAGGTAGGTACTTTATTTTTGTCGCAATGGAGCTGTAGGATGGGCTGTTGGTGACGAGTTGAAATATATCCCTGAGGATGAAGCGAGAGCATGCGAATCACAATTTCGATTCTCTGAAGAGAAAATGATGGCTTCCCAGCTTTAGCAGCAAGATGACCTGCGCGAAGTTCAGCACTTTACGGTAGAACAGTTTAACTAAATCCAATAAAAACAAACATTATCTATCTATCTATCTATCTATCTATCTATATATATATATATATATATATATATATATATATATATATATATATATATATATATATATATATATATATATATATATATATATATCAAATGGTAGGATCCAGTTTTTCCTCTTTCATTTCCATATGGTTTTGGTTGTCATCAGCATAAAACTAATAAAAGTCGTAAAGGGATCGTTTATCTGTAAAGATTTCTGTATCTCTTATTTAAAGTTATTTTCCTGTACAGCTATTATTACGTTTTTAATTCAATTTTTGAGTTTAAAGCTGAGAGACTAGTTGTATTTTTTATTATTATTATAATGTAATTCTGCGTTATATTTTAAGATAAAGTTAGTTAGAAAGGTCGTCAAATCTTATTAACTGTTTTACAATTATTAATGTTAATATACTGTAATAAGTTACAGTTAAAGAGATCTGTTAAATGATTTATAACTTCATGATCAGCTTCATGCGTAATGAAATGCAAGCAAAAATAATATTTAATATATCCGCCCAACTGGTAAGTGAACATTTTAAATTATGGTTGTGAACTCATCAAATTTGTTTGAACAATATATTGTTATAACTATACATTGTTATAACAGTCAATAATTGTCATTTAAAAAAATATTTACTTAGAAAAATTACTTCCGCTTACCAAAAGATCTAAATATTTATAATACTAATAGATAATAATATTTGGACGTGGGAAGTAGAGGGATAAGCGCAAGCAAACAGAATTTCCTTTACTGCATATGTGTTAAATGAATAATTTTAACTTAAGTGGAAAAATTATGTTCTGCCAAGAAACGACAATAATTGCGAAGCAATTATCGGGGTTGATGAGCGGCAGCGAACAGTATATATATATATATATATATATATATAATGTTTTTTTTGATCGCTTAAAATTAATTGGACATGAAATTTAAATTTTTTCTATTTAGTGTTAAAATCGCTTAATTTTTTTATATACATATAGATTTAACAGCATATTATTGTAATCAAATTTATAATAAAGACTTTATTTTTAAAAACTTATGTCTAAGAAAACTTTCACAATTTATTATAACTCTGTCTCATACATGTTATTGTGCATAGTTTTGGCATCTGATATCCATCAATATGAAGTTGGGTGGGCTTCAAGCTACGTCGGCACTGTAACTGTAAAAAAATTTCAGTGTATCTGATATCTGATATATATATATATATACATATATACACATATATATATATATATATATATATATATATATATATATATATATATATATATATATATATATATACATATATACACATATATATATATATATATATATATATATATATATATATATATATATATATATATATATATATATATACATATACATATATACATATATACTTGAAATTCCTGCGCTAATTTAATGTTGTGATTATAAGATCGTACTTTCATGACTATAAACAAAATGTTTATTATTCTTACTATAATTAACAAAGAAAATGCTTCTTCTAATAAATTTTTACTATTTCTCCCTCCACTAACCTCACAGAAAATAATTTTAAAGATGATTAACTCTTTTCTTTTTCAGCATCATTATTTTTTTACCTTTTATATGTTCTCATCGATCATAATTAAAACCCCTTTTTTATGTAACAATAACTAAAAATTTTTCTTATAATGAATAAAAAACATGTGGAACGTTATTCTTTCTGAAGCAATTTAAATTAAAATATTGTTTATGAAAAAAAATATTTAACACTAAACATACCAACACTTAGTATATACCTATTTCGACCATGGCGGTCAAATGACCGGACTTTATGTTTGTTGATTGAATGTATGAAATATGAATGTTCGGAAGGAAATAAACTAAAAAAACTTTATTATAATTAAATAAAATTTTATATTGCCAATTTTTATGTATTACAAACACAAGGAATACGAATTTTTAATTCATTGCTCAACGCATTTTTACATGTATAGGGTGCTCCATTGTACATTTTCCGCCAACATATTTCTTCTAATTATTATTATTTCTATAATTCTTATAATTATTCTTGTAATTATAGGAATAACTAAGAATTATAAGAGTTATATTTCTTATAATTATTCTTACATTTATATGAATATATAAGAATTATAAGAGTTATAATTCTTATAGTTATAGGAACATAATAGAATAGGACTATATAGAAATTATAAGAGTTATAATTCTTATAATTAATATTATTTTTCTAAGAACTTTTGCTGCCTTGATAGTTTCAACATTTTTCTGGGTAAAAACTAACAGTTAGTTAGAAATTAAATAAAGCTATCAAAATAAAATATTAGCTACTGATATACCAAATCATTTAGTTTTTGTCACGTTTTCTTGCGCAAAAATTTAAAATTTTTGGTACTTTCGTGGAATTTGAATTCATTCACAGTTACTTTGATAGAAATAACTACGCAACAGTCTTAGCAGAAATGTGCAACTAATCGAACGTTGAACACGCATTACATCGTAATTTCTGTTCCGATAACCTTATAAAGCA
The DNA here is from genome assembly GCA_949128135.1 of Parasteatoda lunata. NCBI lineage: Eukaryota > Metazoa > Arthropoda > Arachnida > Araneae > Theridiidae > Parasteatoda > Parasteatoda lunata. The sequence goes on along the minus strand of OX421980.1, from coordinate 16,726,848 downwards.
ATAAAATACCTTATAAAGCAATTCTCCCGGTCAAATGACTGGTCTGACAGAAAAAGGTCGTACACGATAAGTATTATTCGAAAGAAACAAAATACAAAAAAAAAATAATAATAGAATATTAACTGTATATTATAGTTAGAAAATTCATAAAATCAAATGAGCAAAAACAATGATGAGCGCAATTTTGATGCAAAAATTCTTAAACGGTCATTTGACCGGTTATGGTATGTTTAGTGTTAACTCGGTTCAACAGTTCAATCAATATGTTAGCACGTTCAATATGCTATGAATTTTAGCACGATCGAATTCTATATCTATAAACAGATATAACAGATATTGTCCACTCGCCAGAAAATATGATTTCGGATTTTTTGCCTCAATTCAATTTTTTATACAGATTTTTTTTGCATTCTTTAAATGATTAAAACTTTGAAATTACGCATTTACAAATCTTCAAATGGGCTATTGGTGATGGTCTGGGATACATCCCTAAGGGTCATCCGAAGGCATGCCATCACGGTTTTGATCCTCTGCAGAAGGAATGGCTCTTCAGCTTAGGTAGCCCGACGATGTGTACGCGAAATCATGCACTTAACAGTAGAACAGTTTGCTGTTGTTGTGTTGTTGTTACATATCCCCCTGGAGATGGAAAGCCCAGACCAGGTCCAAAAGGCCCCGTCGCGTCAGTTCCCCATATATCTGCAGAAAGTCCCGATCAACCAGCAGCTGCTTAAAAGAAGCGCCAAGGCAAAGAAGAAGGTGATCAGGACTAGCCAGGAACAAGGTTGGAAAGTTTTCTCCCCATTTTGAAACCTTAAACACTTAGGATGACCACTACGAAATCTGGCCATGGCCGATTGGAAAGGCCGAGGGCCGCAGCATGTTAATGATAGGCCAGGGCAGTTGCCAGCATACCACTGATGAGATGGAGTACGGCGCCACACGGGAAGCAAACGATTTTTTGCCAGGGAGTGGATCTCAGTGGAAGTCAGATGGTTCAAACTGCCCATAGGAAGATCACAGCCATTCTTGGCGAGCACATCGGCTGCCTCATTGCCATATACCCCGGAATGCAATGGGATCCATTGGAGGCTTATAGGTGTCTTCAGGCCTATCTCAGATAGAAGCTTCATAATCTCCTGGCCAGGAATATCAAATATTTCCGGCCTGTTCTTGAAATAATGTATAGCACTCCTACTATCGGTCAATATCGAAATGAAACCTGCGAGACAGACGATGCAGTATGAGAATCATTATGCGACTGAACCATCTGACTGAAGATTGTTTGCAGCTTCTTTTTAGTTAGAGGAACCACTGGGGCAGAAGACTGACTTCACCTCTGGAATCACCTGCAGTCGTTAACTGAGCAAAGTGGAACGGCCTTCACGCCTTTGGTGGCCCTACCAAGAGAATATTCTCCCGACGTACATCACCCGTTCCGCCCAGGGACATCCCCTCGCCGCAGTGAGGCCGATTGCAGGACTTAAGAGGGAGAACAGTTTAATTAGGACTGATACCGCGCACCCTCTGACCTTACACAGGCTGATCAAAATTGTCACCTACCCGCTACGTGACCGCAGGCAGTGATGCCTGACTTTGATGTTCTACTGGGAACCATGTCTTTACTATCACTCCACTGCAACTTTTAACAGTTTTGTAAGTTTAGTTTATATATATAATAAAATACGATTTGTGTATGGGCCTCTTTTGACCTGAAAGCAAACTGTATTTCTCATAATTAGAAAATTTGAGACGGAGATAGATGTTAACACAGTAGAATGCAAAATAGTCAAAAATGTTCAATTAGTTTATTAATTGAACTAATGTTAGTGAATATATGATATTTTTGCACATTTTCAACCTAGGATTCCTGGAAATATTGTTTTTAAATCGTGAGAGCAAGTACACAGTGCACGAAATGAAAAGTGAATACCCTGAATAACTTATGATCTTATGATCAGATTTTCGCGTTTTCCACTGACAAAACGTATGGTCAAAACTACCAGAATTTGGTAAAATTCATGGGCTTCTGACTTATGGAAACTCCTAAAACCACTGTCATTTTTAATTGAGGTGCTTTGGTAATGATTTTGATAAAATTAAATATAAAATATGTACTACGTGATAAAAAGCTTCACTCGCTTCAAAAATATATAAATAAAATCATAATAATATTATATAGAAGTATTTTTGGAAAGAATGAAGTTTTTCTTTGACCGCTTCAGTTACTTGGGATTCTTTATTTAATGAAATATGTATTTATAATAAGTGATAAAATTTGTAAATGTGTTAAAATTAGGAAATTTTATCATAATACATTAGAGCATAGCATGCAAAACTATTTATTTGGTTAAATTTACTTTTCAGCTTTGTATTCTTTACTAAATATGTAGTAATATAATCTATAAGTTTGAAAGTCAGAATTTTCGATAAACCGTTACTGCAGGAATGAAAAAATTATCAACTGAATGGTTTAAATACAGTACCGTCAAACGGGGTACTATGTGCTACTTTTTAACGTTTTCGTGTCATATTTCCTCTAATTTTTCACCCATCGGATTGATTATTTAATGCAACATAATTACACATCTTAGCTTTCAATACACATATTAAAAATGATTCTAAGATATCACGAAGAGGAGATATAATTTTTTCTAAGTGGCACTTTCTCACCCCGCACATGGGAGTGACTAAGTGCCACGCATGTTTCCTCCTTTTAAAATCTATTAGAAACGATAGCTGGCAACTACTAGCCCTTCAGAATTCATCTCCTTGTCATTTTAGCTAATATAAGTTAGTTTTTTTTTTATGAGCATACCTTCAAATTTTAAAATAAAAAAGGCCATACATATGGAAAAATGCTGTTTAATAAAGAAACTCTTCAAAATGACTCAATTTATTAACCGAAACACAAACTACAAATTTGAGATAGAAATTCTCTCTTCAGTTAATCTGAATTTAGAATAACCAGAAATTTGTCGCCATTTGGTAGAGGTTCGGGAGGACAAATCTTCTTCAGGATTTTTTCTTTCTGTGCCACAAAACATCCGGGGTGTCAGGCAACTTCCAGAATTGCCCACTTTTCTCCATGCAATTCACACATGCCTCGTTGCTACTGTCGAAATCAGAAATCATTTGACCCGGGTACATTTTTCCTTTATATTTTACTGCAACAAAGTCACCTTGCACAGTGCCAGTGTTTTTTGCGTCATTGATTGACTCTCTGCTTGTCAACGGTTGACCAGAGACTGTTGTAGATGGGTGGTCAGCATCTAGGACATCAATGGCTGTCTCTCCACTTAAACAATAATCACTCTAGAATCATAAAAATGACCAAAACACTGCAAAACAAGATGGCACCTTGTTAACCCACACTTCATCGAAAATTGAATTAAGGGTTATAACTGGTAAACAAAATATCATTTTGAAACGTCGAAACGTGTAGAACTTCTTTGATAGTTTGGTAACAAAAAACTGAACTTACCTTTTTTCTGGCTGCTTCCGAAATATGATTACCAGGCCACACTTCTTTTCCAGATCACAACACCACAAATCCACGTCGACACAAACAATGGTAGGTTACAATTTAGGTTATAATTTGATTGGTGTAGTATCCCAGTTAAAATAGTCCTACTATCCCGCTACCTAGCGGTAGTTTTCCTTTTTCGATCGGTTCATTCCTCTGGCGCCATCTGCCACTTGAGTTCGAAAATCCAGGATGGCACCAAGTATGGAACTTAGTCACCCCGTTTGACGGTATATATTAGTTTACATTAACCAGAACTATAAGTTTTCCCCCCACTGTAATGTCACTGCTAAGCTTTTGGTATTTTTTATCAGAATTTCGTTCTCCGTGTAGGATTCAATTTTAATGGTTTGAGGCCCTAAACTAAATTAAATGTCAGTTAGTACTGAAGAGATTTTCAAAATCAGTCAGTAAAACGGGCTTTCTGTTTGTTACAAAAGCCATAGTCTAGGATAAAGAATATACTGTTAGAATTTTCATTCTAAAATTACGGTTAAGTAACAGGTTGCAGTTTGCCCATCTAATTAACCGTAAAATTTAAGATAAGAACTGGCCAGCCGCTTTTTGTAAAATATTTCATAGAGTGGTAGACATTTAAAAACCAAATCATTCAGAATTTATGGTCATTTTGCCAACATTTCAAAGGCCGCACCACTAAAGAGCTGGAACAAAGTGGTGTTGTCTATGGACTTTGAAATTATTTATATGTAGAGGTGTGGAAAATAAGTGTAAATGGATAAAAAATAATAAAATATTTACTTAGCTACCACTAGAATAAATTTTTGCAAAAAGCATAGAAAGTTGGCAGCCCTGTAAAAACCAATTTTTACTCTTACGATTTTGAAACTGTTTACAACTAGTATGTTTTAAAAACCATGAATACAAAACTACACGTTTTTATTAAACCATTTACAACTAGCATTTTTTCAAAACAGTAAAAAAGAATTTTAACATTAATTAATCAAGACATTGGAGCTAGGCTTTTTATTAGATAATAGGCATTGGATTTAGGTTGTGGTTGAGTTTTATTTTATCAAATAAACCACGAAATGTGATTTAATTAGTTTATCTGTTTATTTCTCCTATTGTAAGCGATGGGAAATTGTAGACTTTTTTGTGTTAAGCAGCTTTATGGTGCTGCCATCTATGCGTCAACGTGAGTATCGTATACTCATAGTCCAGGGTTACAAATTTGGGCGTGCTGAACAGTAGAAACGTTTCATGTGTTGAAGGAAATGAATGAAATAAAGTGATATCAAAGCTGGGACTGGAATCTCCGTTCTGTCGTCATGAGATTGACAATTTGATCCTCTCGGCTATAATATGTATTCAGGTGCAAGGAACTAAGTGGTTTTATTAGGTGGCCCTTGTTGATGCGATAAAATTCTGATTGTTTAACTCTATTAGGCGAAAGCAGTTAATCAACGGTTTTGATTACAGTTAACAATTTGAATACCATCTTAATTATGGTTATTTGACTGTTTTGTTTGAATATGATAAAATAACAACTAAACAAATTTTTAGTTAACCATTTTTTCCGAGAAATTTCTAACAGTGCAGTCGATGCTCTATGTAAATGTTCTATGGTAGAGGGAATGCACTTTCAGTTTTTTCCCTATAAACAGTGGTGCAATGCTGAATCAGAAAATAGTAATGTTAAGTAGAAAATAGTATTGTAAACATACAGAGATGATTAACAGATATGAAATAACATCAACTTAGAAATTTTATTTTTATAACAGTTAAGAAAAAAGTTGTCGGGAAAAGTGTTTTACGTGTTTCCGTACACTTGTTGTCATAAAAATCATTTAATTACGAAATTATACAAAATTATTTAATTATTGCGAAATTATTTAATTCAAAAAATACCTCTAGAATATACTTATATATGACAAACACACACACAATTTTAGTCTTTTTTTTTAAAAAATATTTACTGTACATGAATCTGGTTAAAAATAAAAATAATTTTCTTTAAAAAACAGCTAGTAAAAATACATGTAGAAATTATTTAGTAAGAATGAATTATAAAAATTAAATATAATCAGTACATATTGCTTACATAATCAATACAATTTGAACAAACTAATCACTAACTCACTTTTATTATCACATTATGACAATTTTAAAATGAATTCTTGCCAAAGTATGTGGATAGTTTCCTATAACTCTTACACACACAAATAACGTAGATGATACGTAATAATTATTTAATTAAATTTTTAAAAATATTTACTGATTATTATGAGCATGATAAAAATAACTAATCACGAAAATTATTAATCAAGCTAAAGTAAAAATATTTAGTTTAACTGTATTGTTGATTATCTTTTTATATAAAATAATCATCTCCCTTATACATAATCACATACTGCTGATTTTGAATCGAATTCTTGATAATGTCTGCTTGATATGTGAGAATTAATGTGTTACATAGAAATGCTTTATCAGTGACAAGTAACATAGAGTTCTGTCCTATATTTGGAAACTCTAAGTTGCAGAAAGTTAACGTCTTTCAGTTTACTTGGCTTCTAGTATTGAATTTCAATGTCAAACCAGACTTAAAGATCAATATAAAGTATTTCTGTAACAATGCATGCATATATCAATAAAGTTGCAGAGTTTCAACTAAGATAATTGCATTAGTTTACGAAAACATAATGTAATAGTTCAAAATGTATTGTTTTCTTATCTGTTTCTGAGACGGATGTTTTTCAGTTAAATAGAAAAATCTTATTAGAGCTTTATAAAGGAAATATATGATTAAATAAAAACCTGCGATGGCTCAATACCTAAGGTACTGGTCATTGTAAAGAATAGAGGTTCGATCCCCAATGTCTGCTTGAAGCCTATCCAGGTTCAGATTGATGAGTACTAGCTTGTCTGGGAAGTAAAAGCGGCCTGGACGCAGTGGTGACCATATTATTAAAATTATGCCTTTGGTCACGAAATTGCAGAGATTTAACCTCCATGACCTTCTAGCCCCACAACAGACTGTTATGGGAATGCCTCACTCTTTTATACAAATTAAATAAAGTAATATATCTAGTATTAGATACCGAAGTGATATTAAATATAAAAATTAATAATAGATTTTTTAATTATAAATGAAAGATTCGAAGAATATTGCTTTTAATTGTATTTATTTTGCTTAAATTTTTCAATTGTTTCGTTGACCATAGTCATGTAGCGAATACCAATTAATTATTCAAATAATAGCTCTATAGTAGCAGCTGCAAAAAAACCTGTAGAATATGCTATAAAATTTTTCAACATATATTTCTTTATTAAAACAAGTTGGAATATCAATCTTCCCAGAAAATCAAAATATTTCATCTAAATTAATAGTAATTTTTATTTGAACCATATTAGAAATTATGTAATAAAAGATTGTTGAAATTGAGCAGAGAAACCAAACGTATATAGACAAGAAGTGTAAACCAAAGAAGTGTATAACAGACTAGAAAAATATATGATTAGGAGTACTGGTATTTTCATTGAAAATGTGTCAATTTAATTCGCATGACGAATAACTCAAATAATTGATAGCTAAATCACTTAACAGAAGTGTTACTTTTAAAATTTTAAGCAAAATTCAGAATTTTTTGCGAATTATTTACGCATAGAAAAAAATGGCAATGCTGAATAAAACAAGTACCAGCCAAAATATCTGTGCATTAGAAATACTTCTTCATGTTATTTTTCAATTTCCAATTGCAATGTACAAATTGTCTTGATAATTAAAAATTTACTTTATTTATTTCTAATATGATTAATTATTAACCTTGTTCAAATGTATTCTTAATATAAAAAAGAGCACCTTTTCTTTTTCAATGCAACTATGTATTTACTTTTTATGAAATTTCAAATTACATCAATGTTGTTTTATAAGGAAATACTCTTCAACGATTGTGCTTACTTATTAATTGTCATGATTTTTTTTTCTATATAATTTTGTAATCTGATAATATTTTCAAAACACAGTATTTTACTTTCAAATCAAAACAATGTCAATTTCTATAATATTGAGTGAAACATTTAGTATCAAATAGTTTCAATCGAGTCGAGTAGCTTAAAATATTAAATAAAATTAAAAGTCCAGTGAATTGATCCTATTCACTAGGATTAGATCTGACTTGTATTTTTTTTAAAAAGATTAATTATTAACTATATTTTACCTTAGCTTAATTTTTAGTTAAAGTATATAAACTTATATTTTTAACAAATCGACATAATTATAGGTTTTAAGGAAATTGATATAAAACAGCAAAATTTTTTGACTACTAAGAGATTCATTACAATATCACTTCACCCACCAACCCATGTATTTATATCTCAATCATTTTAGTTTGTTTTTTTCTTCTTAAAAATCGATTAAAAAGAGTTAATTTTGTTTTTAAAATACTCGTTACTCATTTAAGAACATTTTGTTAATATTTAAATTTGGTTGTTAAAACTTTATAAAGAAAACCTTTCATCATATAACTTAAAATTATAAATAGTTATAATTTCTTTTGATCCATTTATATATTTAAAAATTTCGATAAAAATATTAGCTTTATATCTAGCAGTATCAAATGTCAGACTCTAATGTCACACTTCACTCTTATAGAGTTTTATTAAAATTTTTCATTTCATGAAGTCAAGTGCGAGCGTGTAAAATGAAGATTTTGAGAGAAAATTATTTTATTTTGACAAGCATTATTTTTAGCAACTATATGTGTGATTTGCTAAATAATTTCTAATATTTATTTAATGTTACTAAATCAAAAAATTTTTGTTCCAACATTTAATTTTTTTGGCATTTAAGTTTTAAAATATAAAAGTTTTACTTTATTTAATTCAAATATAGTACGCAGTAAAAAAATTTAAAGTTTTATCATTACTTTAATCTTGAATAAAAGATTTTTTTTCTTTTTTTTCGAATTTCACTATATAAGCATTTAGTTCATCATAAGAATAAATTTAAAAATTAAACTTTTGGGCTAAATTTCTGTTTATGAGTAGATTCAATTCAGAATATCTATATCGCAAATTAAAAAATTGTCGTTATTTAAAATATTAAAATCCTCTTTTTAAACTTTTATAAAAATGAAATATAATTTTTAATTTAACGGATTTCAAAGGATTACCCGTATATGAATATATATTTTTATTTTTTTACTGATTTCTTTAAACAAAAAAATGTAATATTTTTCGAATTTTTTCGTCAAATTAATTTATTACCACAAATTTCAAAAGTAAAAACAAAATTTCTAAAGATTTGGCAATTTTAAAATTAATAAAATTACTTTTTATATGCAAACACTGAATTTTGATTTCTGGTTTTGTTTCTGGATATTTTCAGCTTTCACTATTTTAATAAATTTTTTAAGATTTTCATGTATTTTTTAGTTTAATACATTTTGATTAAAATTTAGTGCATTTAAAATAAAAATTATATTTTTTCTCACATTTTTTATGAAATTTAAGGTTACTTAATTTTTGATTTTCTTAAAATGCATTTTAAAACAGTTACTTTTTTTGTTTTGTACTTGTACTATTACTTGTACTTTTACAGGTTACTTTTAAAAATCAAAACATTTTACTTTTTACTCCTTACTTTTTAAAAATAACGTTCCTATGTATGTTGATGGTTAAGGGATTAACTCCCTTTTAAAGTGTTGAAGATAAATTAATGAGAGGGGTGGGGAAACTCACTTCAGTGTAGCTTTAAATTTAAATTGAGAAATTTCAGAAGAGGGTCAAAAATAAAATCAAAAAATGGAAAAGATCTTTTGAATTACGACTTTGGGGAAGGTTTAGGAAAGTTATGGTTATTGGGAGAGAGAGTTTTCCTTTTAGGGGTAGGAGCATTTTTTTTTTTTTTTTTTTTTTTTCTTGTATATATCATACTAGTTTCCACAAGAGAGTTTTTATTAAGTGTCAATCATCTATTAATTATTTCTCCTCTATTTTTTTCCGTTGAAGAATAAGGAGAAATATCTTTCCATTATATTGTCAATTACTCGTAAATTTTTGATTTGATACCATACGATCATATTTTAAGCACAGCATTTGTAGGAAATTATTTCTAGTTTTCAAATATGCCATCAGAAATTTTACTTCTTTAACCAACAATTATTTGAAGAAAAGCTATATTTTTCCTGGAAAACATATTTTCGGATGAAAGTTTGGTTTTCCAATGCGGATTCGTGTTTAACAGCCTAAAAAACATAATCATCCAAAAAATAAAAACACCCATTAATTTTTCCTAGTAACATCCCTTTCTGAGCTCTCTGCCAGGATTTTTATAACTGGTTAGTTTTCTTTCCTGTTTTGTACTAAATAAATTCACTAAAATCGAATACGAAAAAAACTTTTAGAAAGAAGTATTAAAAAACAAGTCTGTTTTAATCCGAAAACAGGACAGTTGGATATTATTTTTCTGCTTTTATCATGACATTTGATAAGAAATCCTTTTCCAAAGTTTCAAAAATGATGAAACAATAAAAAGAATTTATCTTTAAGCAACAGATGAAGTAGCATTTCAACTGTATCTTGGCAGACAGTTCCATTAAAAGAAGAATTCAGTTCTTGTTTTGTAAAGAAATAAAGGAAATTCTCTCTAAGGGGTACTGTAAGTGTAACTCTACTTGTGGTTTCGTTCGTGTAGATAAAGACATGCTATTAGTCTCTTTTGAGATCTCTCTTCGTTTGTTAGATTAACTATCCTTCTTGTCTGATTGATTGATTTAGTATTCGAACACACAAGTACAAAAGATCCAATAATTGATCACCACACTAAGCTACTTTAGGAATCTAAGAAGAAGAGAAAGAATCATATTTAGAACCTGTGTGTTATAGGTTTGTAATGTTATTATAATAGAATGAATTTGGAGGATTAGGATAATATTTGTAAAAAAAATATAAATAGATTATTGGTATTTATTTTTAAGATGATTCTTGGATGTTTCTAGATGTTTCTTTTTTAAATCTCTTTACCACTTGCCCGTGGAATACATTTGAGAAAAACGGATCTAAAAAGGAATTTTTTGTCTCTTTAATTTTTATCGTTATTTGCATCAAAATGTTAGAAATATATTGTTAAAAAAATTATATTAATTACTTTATTTAATACTTTCAAATAAATGAGAAATGTTAATGGAGTGGTATCACCGTCATTTGACCCAACAGCTCTTTCTCCCAAACTGTCAAAATGGAAAAAAGGGTGGGGTCGAGCAGTCAAAGATGAGAAAATAATTTTGTTCTTGAGCAAAATGGGAAACACATGAAGGAAAAGAGTGTATTGAAGATGATGTTAGGGATTTTTAACAGCTTTGGAACACTAAAAAGTGTGATGTAAAAAAAGCAGTATCAATTGAGGAACCGTTTATTTATTTATTTTCCGTTTCACGTGCTTCTTGACATGTTCAAAATAACAAAAGCGAAATAATTAGCATTATTATTTTTACGCAAATTCATTCAAAATTTTTATTTCTGATGTTTCTTTTTTTTCTTTCCTTTTAATAAATCTTTACATTATTTTTTAACTGTTTTTTCTTTCACTTATAAACATTGCGTGATTCTCAAGTTGAAACATAATACAAGAAGTTTATATTACTTTGATAACAATAATATATCTTACAATAATTTTATAGAAAATGTTTTTGTCTAAACTAATTATAGTTTAAAAATAAGTAAATACATTGATATTTAGTATGAAAAAATGCAGAATTTTCATTTATTTAATTTTTATGCATTACAATAAATACAAAAAAAACTTGCAGTTTCAAGAAATGAGCTCGAACATCATTTACTATTTCGAAAATAGTTTACTTTTCATTTTTCTGCATACTTTAATACATTATTGTTCGGTGCAAAATTATATTTTAACAATTTATAATAACACAATTAATAGTTGAAATGGTGTACTGTATACTAAATAAAAATTTTAATTTTAATTTTTTTGAAAGTGATAATTTTTAAAACTTTCATAATAATACAATTTTTCTTAAAATTACAAAAATTTTAATAATAGAACTCGAAAGTTCAATATGATCTAATATTAAAATCATGCGAATCAGCAGTAATTATTTCATGCTTTAGCCTTTGATTCCTTAAGTACTGTAAAATCAAAGTAATTAAAAGGATTTTGTTTTGTAAAATCAATTTTAAGAAAATTGATTTTACAAAACTTTTTCTAAAATTATTATAATTACATTCCACATTTCTTCTAAGCTAAATGTGGTATAGAATTTTTTTTCATAAATGTTAAAAAACAATTAGTAATTTAAATTTTTAATGTCTGCTAGTTTTATTAGCTGCAGATAGTATTGTACAGATTTAATCGTATCACAAATAAATTTTTATGAAACTTAAACAAATATAACTTAACTTGTTTGCTTAAATTTAAAAAATGCTGAAATAGAATTGCTTTCAGAATTTTTCTATTTGAAAATCTAAATCATATTATTAATGAAGTATTAAAATGGAATAACTTTAAGTATTAAAAGAAAAAAAAAATCGAAGATCTTAAATTTTTAATTTCGGTTTAAAAAATACTTTTCTTAGAAAATATTTATCTTTGACAGATGCAACTAAAAAAAAAAAACAATTAAATAACTAGCTATGTTTTAATACAAATTCAAATTAACTTGAAGAAAACTTGGAAAAATTTATTACAAAATTAATGAGGGAATAGTCGGATTACTACTTTATTTAGAATCTCGTCCCATTTTTGAACACTTATGGAAAATGAAAATTATTTAAACAAAATTAATATACAATCTTTCTTTAATAAAAAATCGTAACACTGTTTTGGGTGTTCAATTTAACCTTACATGTTGTTTAAGAATTATAAGATTAAACATAAGGAGGAAAATAAATATAAAAATAAGAATAAAAAAATTATAAGAGTAAGCTTACTATTTAGTTTATTAGACTTTGAAAGTTTATTATTTTAGTTTATTAGACTTCTTATTTCTCGAATTTTTTATTACTTTTAAGTTTGCATTACATTTTGTTTTGCTGCCCGATTTCAGTAAAACTTAGAAACTTGAAATTACGAGGTATGTTGAAAATAAAACTAAATATATAGAGATAAGAACATATTCCTATTTAAAGTTAAAGTTATAAGTTTCGTCAACAAATAAAATTACCCATCTTTTAATTCTTGTTGAATCACACATTTTCTGTTCATCAGGTTGAATTTCTTCATCAAGTTCAGATGATTGCATTTCAAAACAAGTTAATCGCAATGATGTTAAATGTTAACATCATAGCATTAACATTTAACGCTATGATGTTAACATTGTTATGTTGTTAACATGATTTTAATATAACATGTTAAATGTTAACAAAATTATTTTATATTTTGAAAACAAAATCTTCGATATTTTGTAGAAAATATCGGTGTTTAAGCAGTAAAAAACAATGACGAATGAGAAGCAATTACAAGGGTTGGCGACTGGCTGAGTAATTTATAAATATGTAATAAATAATAATTTATTGATTAATAAATAACATATTAATTAACAAATAATAACAGAAACAATGATTTATTATGTTTTTATTAAAAAAAAACACCGGTTATTTCGGGTTTTCTTAGGATTGGCAGACTTTAATATAGGTTGCATCAAAGTTGAAAGTTCAGTACTATTTGTCACTTGTTTTGTTGAAATGTAACCATTTCTGCCATTTCTGGAGAAAAGCTTGAGATTGCTAGGCTATTAGGTTTATTTTTTTTAGCGACAAACAGACTATAACATAAAAATTTTAAATTATTTAATCAGAAGTCCAATTCAAATTTTTGCAACTTTCGTTTACTTATTTAAATGTTTTTTTTTTCTTCTCCAAACAGATTGTATAGTAATCTGTATTAAATTAATTCATGTTAACAATTTTGAAAATTTTATATCAAATTAATTTCAAATTTTAACTTGAAATTGTTTCATTTTGAGCTTATTATATAAATAAATAAATATGACTTATTTACTGATTAGTAATTACATAATGATAAGTTACTACCGTTTTCAATATGTTTTTCATAAAAGTTACATATTAGTGTAATGATACGGGATTTTTTTATATAAGAAAAGAAATCAACTTTTAGTTTTGGGTTTTTAATTTAGAATAATAGTAAAAATAAACTCATTATAATATTAGAAAAAAACTTTAAGAAAGGTTGATAATTAACTATTACAAATAAATAACTTTAAAAAAAATAAAAAAATACTTTGCAGAAATCCTCAGATTATTTATAGATACCCAGAGATTATTTTACCCTCAACTCTTATTATTTATTTATTATGAAAAATAATTAATTTAAATTTATGCATGTAACTGTGCCAACCGTAAAGAAATTTTTAAAACCTAATTAAATTATAATGCAATCATAAAAAACTGATTACTAATTAGTTCCATAGATATGATTAAAATATACATATGAGCCATCATGGCTCAGGGCATAGAGAGTTTGCCTTCCAGTGAGGTGAACCGGTTCGAATCCCGGCGATGGCTGGTCGATACGAATTCCGCACCCGGCTTGCACCGACCACAATGCTGACGTGAAATATCCTCAGTGGTAAACTGATCATTGGTTAGAGTCCCTAGATTTTATATTTTGTAATAATACATAAATTTAATTTATAAATTATCTTATAATTTGCTTAAAATTCAATAACTTCTTTTCTTTTGTTGACAGCTCCAATTTTGGCAATGAATATTTGCTTAAGTCATGAATTATTTGAAAATCAATTTTCTTTCGGCGTATGTAATATGTTATTTTCACTTATTTACTTAAGATGTATTATAACTATCTTAGAAATTAATACTAATTTAAACTTGATTTTAAAAACGGGTTTAATTATTTTTCTTTTAATACAAGTATTTGCTTGATGGTTAAACTCTTCTTTAAAGATTTCCTTACTTTTTTCTCCCTTGGTTTGGTCAAAACTACTTCCTTTCAGGTTGTTTTTCCCCAGAAAAGGATTCTGTCCCCTGCATAAAATCCCTCTATACCCATCCTTCACAAACGGACCCCTGGAGAACACCCGTGCCCACAGGTGCACATCATTAATTATGTTTTGGGTCAACTTTCACTTGAGTGAAATTTCATATAAACGTGATGGAGTTACAGTAATTTTTGCTCTAAATATAGTAAAATAAATCAAATAACATAATTTTTAAGATAACTGTCATGAATTCCAAGCCTCTGAGATTACTTTAAATTTCCGACTAATTCCGAAAAGAGGACAAATGGTACTGCCCAAATTTTTTGCGGGAAAATTTAAAAACCAGTATCTCTATCTATTGGGAAAATGGTAGAGTAGTTTGGAAACGTTTTTAGTCGTTCTCATATAAATATTAATATGCGATCCTCATTGTTCATTTTTTAAATTTTTTCAATTATTTAAAAAATGTGTATTAGAGTAGATTTACAGCATGTTGTGCATTATTAAAACAGAGATTAAGATGGATGAAGTGCATGAAAAGCTCACAATAAACAAATAACCGGAATTTCTAATTTTAAATATTATACACATATTGAGTAAAAATACATTACCAACACATTTAGTAAATTACAACACTAAAATGTAAATTCGATAAAAAAAAATGGCTTTTATGCCATATTCCAATAATTCTGATAAGATTACTTAAATATTCTTCAGAACGTAAAATTTATTTTGCCATTTAATTGGTAATTTTGAGATACCTTTTATCAAAAAAATGGTAATAGGCCTTATAATATGCTTACCCTTTTATAGTTTAATTAAAATTGCATTTTATTTAAGTGGTTGATATGACTTAAATAATGATCAATTATTTCTAATCCTAATATATTTCTCAGTTGTAACAGAGTGGGACAGAGGCATGAATGTTGTTTTCAAGTGTTTATTAAAAGTATTTTAAAAATATAACTAACCCGGATAGATGAAGCTATAATGGTGTTCGGCATATTTTATACGCTTAGTGAGAATTGTTTATTCACATAAATATTCGTGCTATCAAGGCAGCTTAAAAATTCTTATCAATTTCAAGAACAGATAGCACAAGTTTGAAAAAGATAGCCAACCACGAATTCTATCTCGCTACCGCCAGTTTTCAAAGCATTCAGCGAAATGATAATACTACTCGTTCAGTAGAGACTCTTTGGATTTATTGCAAGTTAAACAAATAAACAAACAAACAACAAACATGATTGAGACCTCCGGGGCCGAGAGGTATTGTTCTTCCATCAAACACTCAGTAGCGAGGAGGTCACCGGTACGAATCTACCATAACCCGGGACGTATCTCTGTGCTGTCGTTCTCAAATTTGTGCTATCTGTTCCTCAATTTGACAAATATTTATGAGTCATTCTTTGTATTGAGTACATGAGTCCTCACATGTATGCAGAAGAAATTTAATTATTAATTGTTGCACATTCAAATGCAGGCTTGTGTGCTCATTACAAAGCACGGTTTATAAGCCCTATGGAAATTAGAGAACATTGAGCTCAAGTTAAAGAAGGTACATTTACTATAGCATGGAGGTAGTGGTTCTGAATCTCGCCTTAACTCTGGATGTGTCACTGAAAGGTTCTTTTCAATCTTGTTTTATCTGTTCTTCGACTTGGCAAGGGCTTATAAGCATACTTAATAATGAGCATACAGCCTGTAATATGTATGGGTAAAAATATATAAAAATAAATAAATAGATATATTCTAGGTTGCGGTGGGATTCAAGCCAGCTACCTCCGAACTTCTGTTTTGGGATGTTGTGACAGCCTTGTACGTATCAATTAAGTTACTGAATTGTTCAGCATTTATCAAGGATTTGTATAGGTACAAGTACAATTTTTTTTATATTTTCAAAGGTTGGTAGATCAGAAATTATCAGTTGCTAAAGTTAACAATCCTTTAGTTATCATCAAAGTTAACAAAATAAAATAGTGGTTCTCGAACCTCAAATTGCATTTATATTTCTAACATTACCGATTCTTTTGATACAATTACCTTTCAGTTAATAATTTTACATATTTATAAACGAACAACAAGATAATAAAATCAAATTTTATTTTTACTATAATCATAAGTCATCACTAAAGAGCTTTGATTAAAATTACTTATATTTTCTTCCCATTTTGCTGTAGATAAATGTTCTCACCATTTCACCTTATTCCGACATATTCAATATATATGCTTCATAAATATTTTATTCTTTTCATTTTCAAAAAAAAAAAAAAAAGAAAAAAAAAGGAAACTGAAGAAAACTGACTATTTTTGACTTTTGAAAAAAGTAGTTGAAAAATATGCTTTTTGGAGGCCTTTGAGAAAATGCTGCAGGCCTGTATAACGTGTGAATGACAGAATCATAGAAGCATAAAAAGGACAGTTTTATTTTAAAAATGTAATAATGTGCTTTCAAACATTGTACTTTTAAGGCAAAGATTGAAAAATTGATTTTCTCCCTACCCTCGTATTTTATTTAAATCTGCTATTAGTTTAATGCATTTTAACCTTCTCAAAAAAGAAAGAATAACAACAATATTTCGCAATTCCATGCTCACGCAGCAGTATCTCACAACAACATATCCCACAAGTTTTCATAGGAAATTCCACTTTATTTTAAATATTATTTTAGAGACAAGTTATTAGACTAATGGGGTGTTACGGCACATTGAAATGCTCTATACAAAATGCAATAAAAACAACATATGTAAAAAATATATTGATATGTGGCAGACATTCATTTTGTATTATCAGAAATTAATACTGTACGGACTTGTCAGTCAAACCTAAAATCATGGAGGAGTACTAAAAATGGATGGGTAATACTGACTTTATTTTCTTCGAAGACTCCACACTTACAGGAATGTATATTTGATTTTGATTTTAGCTTTACAAGATTCATTTATTCAAATTTTGAATTTCATTTTTTGTTTTTTATAATGACCTATTGGGTAATTGCTTTCGTAAACCATGTATAATGTATTTTCCTCATTTGTTTTCTTTCAGCCTTAAGACTTTAATTACTCTCTTGTTTACCTCTAAATTTTCTATTTTCATTTATCTGTTTTTAATTCACTTAACAGTTATTTTGAATGAGGATCTTCGTAACTTGGAAATTGCCGGCGATCAGGACATGATTTCATTTTTAAATTAGTAGCAAATTACGCGAATACTACCAGCAAACTCATGGTTCATGCAGGCATTTTTTAAAGCAGTATTGCAATACATTTCGTGATTAAGAAAATTCAGCGTAACTATTGCTGTGCGACTTATTGCAATAAAACGATCACTGAATGGTAAATATTAACGCATTGTTGACCGGTCACAAGTTAACTTTTTTTTCCAAGCTCAAACTTTATTAACCGATGACGTAATGCCTCATCATTTTACTTACATTATATATTCAATTTATATACTTCAAAGCGATATAGAATATTTTAAAAAGCTTTGCGCTTCGTGTCCAAAGTTAAATTTCATTTCATTCACGATAAATAAAATGCATTGGAATTTATTTCGAATCTTTGTTCTATTTTCATATTCAAATACATAATAATAGCCGGTGTCATGACATAGTTTCTGTATTAAATTACTGGTCAACGAAGCGTTATATATTTATACTCGTCTGAAAATTTAAATACTCGAATGCGCTACTCCGAATACACATTTAGTAATAATAGCGTATTTAAAATATCGAGATTTTAAAAAAGGTGTGGAAATTTCTACGCCGGAATAACTAACTGTAATAACTGCTGTAAAAACGTTGTTGATTTACGTTGTCTTAGTCACGAATCGAGCGCATCACAATGTGATTGGTAAAATTTGAAACTCTTGTATCGTAATAACATATTAAAGATATCGTTATTTGATAAACTATGTAAGAAAACGTAAAAACGAAAAATATCTGCCGAGAAAATGGTCGAGAAATAACGTGAATAAACGATGGAATAGTCTAGAATAAAGTTCATCAAAAGAAGGTTACTCAAATTTGAAAGTCGTGAAATGAAATGTCGCATTAAAAAAAAAAAATCTAAATTTAATAAACCATGCTGAAACGGCAGAAAAATTGATAAATATCTCGAAAAGAGCAATCGACAAACAAGGTGGATTTACTACGAAATCTGCCGACCGGCCTGTGTAGGGGTCAGGGAGCTTGCTTTGCATCAGAAAGGTTCTAGGTTCGAATCCCGGCCAAGGCATGGATGTTCTTTCATTCTCTGAACAATCGAAAATTCAGATCATTAGACGTTACTAGCAAATTTTTTTATTGCGTTTATCTGTAAAGCATTTGGTTTTCTTTTACTAACAATTTGCTACATGCTAGTCGACAAAATCTCACTCTGCCGACGGTGATCGAAAACAAAAGGGAAAGCCGAAGAAATTTTCGTTTTCGTGGAAAAAAGCGATTGGCTTCTCAAGAAACTTCTGAACAGGGATTAAGAGAATCAAAAGTAAAGCGAACAGTATAAAGATGATTCAACATACAATTAATAATATATATGTAGAACAGGGAAATTAATGAAATGCATCGATTTCTTGTTAAAGTTTGGTTCAATAATGTTAAATATAGGTTATACATAAAATAATTAATAAATTAGAAAATTGAAAATTCTCATACTTCGGGGAAAAAAAGCAATAAAATTAAGTAAAACGCTTAAAAAAATTTCACACAAATGATTAGGATAAAAGAAGTTATTGGAATCTGAAAATTTCCGCATTACAGAACATTATCGCATTTACTTACATTCAAAAAATGATACCTAAGATATTTTCGAAAAAGTCCATAAGTTTTTTTTTTTCTAATTAAGTCACCTAACATATTTTCAAAATATCATTTATTGTGTTCTTTTTTAATTATAAATTTAAGCTCTCAACGAGTTTTAGAAAATAATTCTTTTCTGGAACTTTTTCCTTCTGATTAAAGGGGTCACACAACATGCTTTCTTAAAAAAATTCCGCTTAGCCTGCTTCCAAAAAATTTCACTCAACTTATTTTCAAAATTTTATTTAGCATGTTCTTTCTCTAAAAACATTGATTATAAATTTAAACACTTAACACGTTTTAGAAAATCAGTTTCTCACTAAAGTTTTTTGGTCTTATTTATTACACAACATTAAAGAAAACGAAGTTTTCCTTTTAGTCATATAAATGGGGAAATTCTATGAAATGGATGTAAAAAGATAGAGAACTGAATTTTCTCGAAATATCGTACATGTTTCTTCAAACAATCGTAACAAGCTCAATCGTAACAACAATTTAAAAAATAGAAAACAAATAAATAAATGGATTGTTATAGAAAATAGTTGTCAATATTATATACCTCTGAGTATACGGATTGCCATTAAAAAAGGAAAATACCATATTTTTTCCTTGCGTATTTCTTATATATTACTTTACAATTGGATTGTGTCACCATGGATTCACTTTACTGAAGGAATATAGAAAATATATGCTGTACTAAAATATTTCTATAATGTTCTAAACAGAAAAATTCCTTTTGAAAAGCTTTTGCTTTTTGTTAAGCATATTGCATTCATTCAAATGTAAAGAAAACTGAGAAACATAAGAAACTCAGTCTAAAATAATTACAGAATCGATATTTCAAATGTTTTTAAGATGTTGAGTTTTTCTTCGGGGAATTTTTTTGTTTTTGTATTTCAAGAGTTTCTCATTCTTTTGCTTTCCATCCAGTTTCATGCTTAATTTTTGGAGAATACGTTATTGTTGCACCAGTCTACTGTATTTTTTTAATTTCAAAATGCTTCAGTCAGTTCTGTAATTCTGAAGAAATCGGATGATATTAATTTTTTATTGCTCATAGTCTTGTCATCAAATTTGGTTTATTTTCATAATTCCCCCATAGACTTCATTCAAATATTGAAAAAATTTAAAAAAGTTCAAATGCGTTGCATTGTGAGTTAAAAAAAAACTCTTCAATCATTATTTGGTTTTATGAGTTATTAATATTTTAATATGGATCCTTTTTAGTGTTCTGTTTAATGACGAGAGACCCTTGGATTAATTTTAAATTTTAGATGTTACGGCTTGGATAACACACAATTTAAGTTTATTTTATTTAAACTTGAAGTTTGAAAATTATTCTGTTAAAAATTATTTTTCTGCACTGCCTTAAATAAATCAAGTTAATCATAAACGTTATATAGAAGAATATTTTAGTGGAAAATTTCACGAATTCTGAATTCTAAAGCTTTCTAAAATTTTTGAAATTGTAAATGATTTAGTTACATAATTTTATTAACTGAACCTGTTGCACGTATCTTGTATCGGTGCAATATACAATAATATAACTGGTCCAAGCAACAACAAGTACCGTCATGTGGGGCTACTTTGTGCAGGATTTCGCAGTTTTTGAACTTTGACATCTAAAAAAACTATGTTAATTCAAACTTTAGTAAAATTTATCGATATTATATTCATAACTGGACTCAGACGAGTAAATTTGATCAATATTGGCATTATTTGTATGTAATATTTACAAATAATAAGTCAAAACATACCTTCCACAAAGTAGCCCCCAAGTGGGGCTACTTTGTGCAGCGATAGGAATTCAGTTTAATAATCATGTTTTTAGAAAAATTATTGATATAAAATTGTTAAAAAAGTTAATTGTGGACATTTTTAATAACAAAACCATCAAGATATGTAAAGATATTAGTTTGAAAATAATTTTCAGCGTTAAAAAACCATTTTTCATGAAAAATTTTTTCTTAAAAATAATGTTTATTTCAAAGCATTTGAAATCCTCGAAATCCTCGATTTAGCATCGAAATCGGGAACCTTCCTGTTTGTGTGGTCAAGGTATCGTTTGGTGATGAGCCTTAGATCAAAAAGTTGCAAAGGTACACCCCATTCGGCCAGAAGTGCACAATACTTAGACAGAACTTGCTTTTCAGTTTCTGTCAAAATCACCTGATGTCCTATAAAATATATTTTTATGTGTTAAATCGTTTGATTAATTCATTATAAAAATCTTTGTAGAAGAAAAATAATAGTTTACCAGGACGTTTCACGTGTTTCTTGTGAATTTTAATAGAGATAGTATTTCTGTGGATTTTGTACTTCCGAGAAGCTTTTGCAATCGACATACCACCAACAACTGCTTGCAAACATTGCTGCAGCTTCTCTAAAGTGTAAACACGGTAGTTTCTCGTTCCAGGTATTTTTTTTATAACGTCTGACCATTTTTCTGTCGAAAAAAAAAAACGAATGAAACTTTGCACAACTTAGCCCCACAGTGCATTTTTTTTTTCATTTTCCGTTTATTTGTTATTAATTTTAAAATTTTTTTAACGCTAATATGATATAATTGTTTATTAATATATAAATAAAAAAGTTTGCACTTACAACAATGGTTTTATCAACGTCTTTGCATTTCACAGCTAAAGTTTCCACGCGCACTTTTCGACGTCCGACGTTCTCGGAAAGTTGTTGACATTGAATAAACAAAACACACTCTGAGATTGTTTTAAAATTCGAAAAAATGTTTGTAGTAATAGAGGAAACTTCTATCTTCAAATTCCACACATTTTTAACGTGAAAAAAACATAATACTGAATAGCAGCACTTGAAAAGTGCCAAATTCGAATTTGCACAAAGTAGCCCCCGCTGCACAAAGTAGCCCCACATGACGGTACATAAGTTTTTAATTTTGTTAAGCTTGACAAAAAATGATTTTGTTAAAAAAAAATTGTATTTTATCGTCAAGAGAAAGTTATTTTGGAGCTTATCTACCTTAGTTTTGTGTCAAATCTAAATTCTATCAGGTTTTATTTTTCCATTAATAGGTAAAAAAAAATACTAAGCAACAAAATTAAAAAAAAATTCCTGCACATGCTTGGATAATCTGAAATGGTTAAATTACAGATAGTATTTGCTTTTACTCATATCTAGAAATTGCTCTAAAAACTTGACATTTTAAAATCGCGAATTCTTAAAAACTAAACCTGCTTCAAAAAATAAATAAATAAATAAATAATCCAAAAAAATTCACGGTTATTCTTTATAAGGCACTTAACAAGATGGTAATAATAAAAGAAAGTCACTTTGAGGATGTAAAATCACTTAAATCAATATTCAGGCTCAAAAATTGCTAGGTCAGTGATTTTTGTGCAGCAGAAGTGGGACATTTTTTCGCGTAAGGCCCGCTACAAAGTTCTAAAGCCAGATTCAGGCTTCAAAAAGTTCTTTTATTAGAATCATCACATTATAATATGTATCTATCATTTTTTTAAAAAATATTTTCATATATTAAAAAATTATGTTGCAGGAGAATGACATCGGAAACTGTTACACACCTTAATTTAGAACTTCAAAGCTATGATAAGTGAATCAAATTTTCAAAGCACTCAATCACTCCATCTGAGTGGATGAAATAAACAGTGCTGCAGGCTAGATTAAAATTTCTAAATTTTTTTCTTAAATTAATAAAATATTCCCGGGGCTAAAATAGGAACATGAAAACCTTAAGAAAAACTTCAAATTATGCAACTCGTTGATTTAAATAACTAAACGGATTTAAAAAATATTATTTAACCCCTTCAAACATATATATAATTTATTAATACTACTTTAATTATTAAAATGTTGGCGTAAAAATTTTAAATAAATTACGTAAGCTTAAGAAAAATTTCGGACAGGCTAAGAGAGTGACTTTCAGGTACTTCTAAAAAAAAGTTTGGGAAATTCTAACGAATAATCTTTTTTAAATGCATCGGAAATGCATTTAAATGCATGTCTTGAAAGTTTAAAAAATAACAACTTTCTATCTCAAGCCAATCTTGTGATATTCTATTTAGGCATGATATAGGTTTTTGGAGAGTCACCCATCTTACATCATATACTGAGTACAAAATTTCTACATTGAGTGGGGCAAATTATTATTCCTTGGTACAAGCGTTCCAAGAATCAACTATCTTCCTTCTTTATTATTTTCTGAACAATTTTCATTCTTTATAATTTTATTAGCAGTTGCTATTCTAATGTTACAATTCCATCTAATGTTGCAATGTCATGTTACAATTATAATTAAATTTAATATTAAAATGAATCTAATATTACCCTTAAATTCTACAAAATTTTTTAGTTTGGTAGTTATATATTAACATTTATCCTATCGTTGTTGTTTCGCTCCCCGCGTTAAAAACTTCTGAGTAACTTTCTTGTAAGCATATATCAACAATTTTGAATTGCTCATAAATTATCTGATTCCACATTTCTATGGTATACATAAACAAAACATGCGTATAGCATTAGAATTAATGAGCACTCTGAATGTTGTGATGCTAATTGTATGGCTTAATTGTTTTCTTGGTCTTTAAAATGTTTAAAATAATGCTTTTATCAATTATGTATATTTAAGAAAGGAAAATTAATCATTGCAATACCTTATATTTAAGAAAAAGAAATAGCTCCACTTACGAGGAAGTAGAAATTAAAAATATCAAAACCTGTTTAATTTCCGATTAAAAGAGAAGTTAAAAGATAATAAAATCCAATCGGCAATCAAACTAGTTATGATGTTTTTAATCCTGCCTTTCTCAATGGTAATTCGTTTAATTTTGATAAAATTAATTGTTATTCTCACTAAAATATTAATTTGTGACCCACACTGCTCAAGCGTTTTCTTATTATTTAACAATGATTCTCAAAATATACATTACAGAACACTATCTAAATTTCCATTTTTATATTTAAATTATCAATTTTGATTTATATTGAGCTACGCTATTAAAAATAGTTTAAATAAAGATATTAGGAGTATGTTAAAGTATAAATTGTTAGATAAACAAATTACTTTGGAACGAGAGCACTTCTAATCCCAAAAACATAAAAGGAAAAGATTTCTAATTTAGAATAAGAATAAATGTTTAAATTAAGAAACTACAATAAGATATTTATTTCAATTTACTCCATTCTCTTCATTGATGGAACAAATATATCGCTACTACAAATGTTTTATTAACCCTGAACTAGATTAAACTAAGTGATCAAGTTATCCAATGTATGACTAAATTACTTAAAATCGTCTTAGCAGAAGCATCAGGAAGCCATTTCTCTAGTAATTCCAATTTATTGGAAATCTAAATGCGCTCGCATATTGCAGTCTAGACCGTCAGCCATTATTACTGCTCAAGGGAACAGTTTGAATAAATGAATCAATTCTAAATAAGTTAACTAAGGATTCTAAAAAATGTTTAAATGTACGTAACCATCTTGTGGAAGATGTTTATAATTTTGTTGATGTTCGGAATATTTCAACATTTTTTCTTTTTAATTCAAGTGAATAGCATAGTTAGTGAATAGTTTAAGAAGGAAAGATTTACAAAAGGTTAATTTTCTACTGAAATATAACTAAACTTTTTAAATAATTACATTTTGTTAATCAATTCTAGAGATCAAATTTTTTGTTTTATTAATACAAGTACTTGGTCTTGCATAAATCGGGTGTGAGGATTGGAAATCTCAAATTCCATTTTGTTCATAAAATACGTTTTCTAAATAACATTTTAGTTTATTTTTTGTCGAAATGTACAAGTTTAAAAGTATTATATGTAACAGGGGGCTGCGTAAATGCTGCAACAAACTTCTATGGGAGTTAGGAGGCATCATCAGGATAAAAATTACCTGGATATGTCATCGTACGCCGCTGGGGGTGCTTTTTTGTTATGAACGGTTTCTTCGTATCTTTCTGAACAGGTACTTTTTCTTTAACTAAATTATCTTATTTTTAGATTTCATTATAATTAGAAAAAAATTAATAATTTTTTCTATATACATTATATAGAAAAAAATATATTACATTCAAATAAGATCGATTAAATGATTTTGTGAATAACTTGAGAATCTCGCCAAATCATTAAACTACGAGAAAGCATTTAACATGGACCTTATTTGAATGCAATTTTCGTCATTAATTATACGAAAATATACAATTGAGATAATTTAGTCAAATAAAAGTATCTGTTTGGGTTCGCGGGTTCCTATGCAAATTTCATTCAATTTTGCCATGTAAAATTAGAGATTAGATCAAATGATATAAAAAATTTTATACATAAGGTATAAAATTTTTTACATTATTTGATCTAATCTCTAATAAAAAATAAAAAATAACGTCTCATGGTTCTTATAATTCAAAATTTTTTCGACTATCATTAAATAAAATAATAAAAAATAATAAATATTTACTAAAATTTATTTTCTACATGGAATTATCGTGGGATAAACGAACTTTATAAGTGAGTGCAAAATATTTTAAATTCGCTTAAAAAGTTCTCGATATATGGCGAAATACACAAAAAGTAAAATTAACAATAGAATAAAAGTAAAATTAACTTTGTGGGTAATTCCGTGGTTTACTCATTTCAGAAAAAGTATTGCCGCATAGTTTTTTTTTCTTTCCAAATGGCAGGCAGTGAACTTTATTCTTCGCCTAGAAGATGCCGGAAGTGTTACTCATTTAACTTTACCCAGTGAGCACCTGTGAACCAAAGTCACGGAGGCGAGCAAAATTACCCACGCCACAAACCCGTTCATAGGGTGGGCCACATTCAAACATCACACACAACAGAGAACAACACAACAGAGGACAACACAAAGAGAGAAACATCCATGCCCAGAACAGGATTCGAACCCGCAGTCATTGGCTTCGCAGTCAAGCGCGCAAACCGCCCGGCCACCTGGCCGACATAGTCGCATATAAGTACATATGTTTTCTTAAAAGTCCAGAGAATCTTCAGTTTTGACCCCCCCCCCTTAAAAAAACTTTTGTTGTTGTAAAAATAAAAAAAGCACGTGTCTAATAATTTTAAACAAAGAATATATTCTGAAAAATGTCAAGAATCAAACCTTGTCTAAAATGCCCCTTTAAAGAAAAAAGAAAAAAAAACTGGTTTTTAATTACTATATCATAAATTAGGGATGGGCAAACGTTTTAGTTCGAAGGACAAAAATCGAAAAAGAAAAGTTAGGTGGGCCAAGTAAAAATGTCTAAAATAAAGAAACAATATACAAGTTTTATTTTAAATATTTAATGAGATGAATAAAATTGCGATTTCATTTTTAAAAGTTCCTTATATTAAGGTTCGAAGTGAGGTGTACTTATTTTAAGGAACGAGGCCATATGCTTATCTGTTAGTCTACTTCTGAAATTATTTTTTCTAAGGTTCATAGTTGAAAACACTTATTCACATAGGATGAATCAAACATGACGCTGATTTTCTGAGCTTGAGTTATTAAATTTGGGAAACAAGCTTTTGGTAATGATTTTTAAAACTCTAACTTTGGCACGGTTAGAAACAACTGCTTCAGATGATTGTAGATGATGATTCAGATTCAAGCTGCAAATCTGATCTACAACACAATTTACGTTAAAAGGCATGGTAAAAATATCTAATTCTGTTTGAATGGCACTGAAATATTGATACCTGAAACTAAAAATGAAGTTTTTTCAAGCCATCCTCATAATTCTTAAGCTTTTCCTTATATATTGAGAGTATTGAATTTAACCTCGAGAAATGAGACAAGTCTTTCTTATCGGCAAATAAATTAAGCTTCAGCCTAAGAGCTTTGAGCTGGGTCCAGATATCATCAATGAAATGATTTTTCCATTGCATCTTAACATTCAAGTTGTTCATATGAAAAAGATGATTAGTGAGAAATGCCATTCTGTATTTTCTAATGTAAAATGGATGTATATTGTTTATATTCGCAACGCATCGGCAAGTTAAAATTCTATCCGATGGCCGGATAAAACCTTCCGGCGGGCCACAGTTGGCCCGCGGGCCGTAGTTTGCTCATTCCTGTCATAAATGGTCCCCTTATTTTAGTTTTTGGTATTCTAATCATTGGATGAAACTTTTTTTCCTGACTGTAATTGCCTTTTTAAATGCATTTTTTTAAAAATATTTCATTAATATTTGTCTTATGACTGTTGAAAAAATAATTAAAGGGGAGATCGAGTAAATGACAAGGATTTAAAATTACATAGCAATTTCCGGTCGGAAACGTCATACGTCATGGGAAAATAATCTGACTGGTACCAGAAAAAACAAGACACTAGACTGAGATAATCTAAAATATTTATTGGTCAAGGATGCACTGTGTTTGATGATAAGTGAAAATGTCGCAAAAGATATTCAAAATTTCCACCATTAGTACCAATGCATCAATCGGGGCATGGACTAGCGGACTCCCTCAAATAAATCTGGCGTTTTGATTGGTAAGTATTTTAAATAATATAAAAATTAGCTTACCTGACATTTCTTGCAGCTATAAAAAAATAATGTTAAATTATTTGAAAATTAGTAATTCGAATTATGTACCAAGAAATGGGACAAAGTGTGCAATCTTCATTTGATTTATTTTGATTTAATTGACGATCACCATTATGAGAACAACATAGCTCGCCTCAATTTCAATGGATAGCAAAAACATAAACAGACTATTCTTTAATGTTATTAAAACAAGTAAAAGTTTTTCATAGAAAATTGAAAGCAACGCCTTCTTTCTGCGGAAAGTTTTATAAACTAAACATCCTCCCGCGCCTGAACTATTTTCAGCAATCAAACGGAAGAGGAAACATTTAGTTATCGGTCTCTTGAAATTTCCTTTTACAGTCTTTATTTCAATCACCCTTACCACCCCATCCCTGCCTGGAAATGTTCTTACAATTCTTCCTAAACTCCATTTCATAGGTGGAAGATCTGGATCCTTTAAAAGAACCAGATCGTCAACCTTAAAGTTCTTATTCAGTTTATCCCATTTACCCCGCTGCTGCAAATGGCTCAAATAGTCTCTTCTCCACCAAGACCAAAATTGATTACGGAGCAATTGAATCATGTGCCATCTCTTTTTTAATGACATGGATTCAGTAGGGGCCTTTTCTGGAAAAGAAGTTAAAGGATCACCAATAAGAAAGTGTCCAGGAGTTAAAGGCTCTAAATCATGAGGATCAGATGTGCGGGTGCTTCTGTCATTGTGCGGGTGGGTGACCACTTGGATTAGTCTACGAAGGGATCGATGGTGTATGGTATTGGTCCTCGTTAAACTGTTCTATCATATAGTGCTGGATCACAATTTCGATGGCATGTGTTCGGATCATCCTCAGGGATGTTTCCCAGACCGTCGCCAATAGCCCATTGTGTGCAGATTTAGTGCGACGTAAATAAAGTACCTACATGCAGAAATATTCTTTATTGCAAACTTCTTAATCATCTTAGAATGTCTACAAGATTTTGCTTTAGATGGAGGAGTTGCAGTCTAAGGCAATTTTGGCTAGTTTTTTTTATTTTATTTTATTTTATTTATTTATTTATTTTTTTTTTTGTTGATAGAATCATGGTTTTTACCTAGAAAACTTTGCTGATCCTGATTCTAATAACAATGAATACATTTTTATGATTCATTGTTATTAGAATCCTAAAATATCTACGCTTTACTTTTATAGAACTTCTAATTTTACTTACTTTGTTTAGTTTCATTATTAAACTTTAAAACATTTTCACATTAAAACCAAAACATATCCTTAGACTGACATGAAAAATAAAAACAATTACTAAAATTAATTTTCGGAAAAATAAAGGCATATTTACTTTTTCCTATAATTCTCACTTTTGAAAAAGCTAACATATTTTAAGTATAAATTTCTTCTTTTCAGCATGCTCTCTAATGTCAGATTCCCATGAAATCTCTTGAGTACGATACACTTCGCGTGATATAACCTAATATTTGGTTTTAATGCAGTTTAACCCATGCTTTTCTCGATAGTCTTCACTTTTACATTATATATTAACACTTTCCGAATGCTAACATTAAATCAAGTATTTACTTTTTTAAACAAATTTTACAAAGAAGTTTATCGCATGACGATATTTTATTAAACAAGTCAAAATAATCTAAATATTATCGTCAGTGAAAAAGTTGCTTTGACTTTTTAGAGCATATGTTTAGGTAATATGTGCAAAAAAAATTATAAGGAGTTATAAAAGCTTCATCTAAAATTGCTGAATATTTATATTTCAAAAAAAAAAAAAATATTTGATAAAAAAAGGAAATATTTCACTTTTTAATGGGTCTAAGTAGTTTTGGTAAAGCCTACCAAATTGTAGATTTTTTTCAACTTCATGCCATTTACTGAATTTTTAATGCAACACTGCAATATTTTTACGTTATATGCAGTTTGTAAACGTTGAGCCTTAAAATTTTGCTAAAATATCCTAATTTTATTTTATTTTTAAAAGTAAAAGTTAACATTTAAACTTAACATTTAAAGTTAACATTTAAACTTAACATTTAACGTTTAACTTAACATTTAAATAGACTATTTTTAAATATTTGAAAAAAATGTGACTTTTATGATACGCAACATTTTGTCCCCATACTTGACATTCGAATTAAAATGAACAAATATAGAAATATTTATTCTAGAAATAGTCCCGCAGTGAACTGATCGTAAAGGCACTGTTCCTAGTAGAACACCGAAATCAAGCATCACAGGCTGACGTCAGTAAGCAGATAAGTGACCACTTTGATTATACTGCTTAGGAACCAAGGGTGCACGGTATCGGTCCTCGTTATAAACTGTTCTACCGTAAAGTGCTCGACTTCACGCGCAGATCGTCGGGTTACCAAAGCAGGGGGACCATCCATAGCCACCTAGGAATAAGGCTGTTGAGATCACCAAGGTCTATTAGTGACGTCACATACAGTGGTGAATAGCCGGTCCGAAAGAGCCGGATAAAAAACTGTATGTATCCGGTCATGTGTGCATGTCTACATGTGTTCGGTCTGCATATGTCAACATGTGTCGAGTTCCGGTCCAGAAGGGCCGGGGCTCGAGCCTTGACTACGCTAAGTCCCACAGAGTACATGCGATATACGTGCTCTTCAAATCTGGGGAATCGAATGTCCCGTGGTTGGTTACTGAGCAGTACCATGGGTACAGGGATCTGGAGAAAATTTCCTTCTCCTCCAGATCCATGTCTAAATTGAGGAAGTTGGTTCACAAAAAAATATGATGGCATGTTTTTGGATCATCCTCAGGGACGTTTCTCAGACCATCGCCAATAGCCCACTGTGTAACTCTAGTGTGACGTAAATAAAGTATCAGACTTCTAGGTTCATTACAATGTACTGTTTATTAGCCATAGTCAAGTTGAAGATTAGATATCACAAATTAGGGATAGCCATTACAGTGATACATCCACTGTAGCTTAGAAGTAGTGGATTCGAATCCTATTGTAATCCTGGATGAATCTTTGTGTTTTCATTCTGTTCTTCAATTTTACTCATAATACACACTTTGTAATGAGGACACACGCATGCATATGCACATAATAAATAAATGCACTGCTTGGCAATTGAATAGAAACAGTTAAATTTTTCGGAATAATTAATAATAGACATTGATTAAAGAAATGAAGCTAAATACATATTTAGTGTACGCTATGTGCATTTATTATAATGCAAAATGATACAAAATGTTACACTATTGTCAAATTGAAAAAGAAGAAAATTAAATAAACAAAATATGCTCCTTAGACGATTTCGAAACAGCTACGAAAAATGAGTCTTCTTGCCAGAACGAAACAGATATGAGTATTCAGTAAAATGTATAATGCATGTTTTGCATTTGTTATTTATGTTGTCCAGTAAACTATGGAGATGTCCTTGGGGAATATTGTCTAACTCCATTCTCAAGGCAGTTATCAATTCTTACAAAATTTGGGGAGAAAGTGTTCTTTGTGAAACACGTCTGCCGAGAGCATCTCAGATAGGCTCTATAGGATTCAGGTCGGGGGAGTAAGCAGGCCGTTGCATGCGAACAATACTTTTTTAGCGTGTCTGATACTTTAGCGCTTTTGTGTGGTCACGCATTGTTGTTTATAAACAGAAATTCGGGATCAAACACACCCTTAAAAATACAAACATGATTCTGAATAATCTCTCTGCGATAACACAAGAATGTAGCACTATCTCACTCAAGGATGTGAAGCAGTTTTCTGCCATTGTGAATGATTCCTGACCACACCAGCACACCTGTGCAATACCGATCACGTTCATGATTATACTGCTGTGCATTACATGTTCCTTACTCTTTTTGCACTAATTGGTTGCCAGAATAACTTGTCACAGTGAAACGAGATTCGTCGTAGAACATCGCTCTCGATCACTATTGGTGACCCCAACTAATATTTTCCTTAAACCAGCGTAACCTTTCTCGACGTTGGCCTGGTTGAAGCGAGATGCATCAAACAGGCTTCCGTGTATACCAACCAACTTGATTTAATCGTCGTGAGTCTGTTGGGGCAGAAACCTGTTTACCTGTAGTTGTGAGGTCTGCAGCTATCTTACTAAGAGTGACATTTCTGCTTCTTTTTCGTCACTAGGGAAACATAGTGATCCTCTTGAGGTGTGGTGTTCAGACCACGACCACTGGCATGCTTTGGCATAGCACATCCAGCTATCTCCTTCAATCACGAGCTGACACTTTATGACACTCCCATTACTGTAGCCACACACTTTAACCTGCTTCCTGGCATCCAACTGCTCGTCCACGATCGCAAACTCTCAAATGATGTCTCGCTGATATTTTCTACGTAATTATTGCAACATCACCTTCAACTTCACAGAAATCATTTCAACCTACAGCGCTGTATTGGTTAAACATCTAACAATATGAGTTTTCGAGGGATGTATTTTATTTACGTCGCTGCACAATGCGCTATTTTTTTTATGACCGCCGTTGAACAGCAGACCCAATTTTTTGGTTTACGACTACTAATGCTCAACGCCGTAGCCTTGTAATTTTGAACCAATCCAGAAGACAAGGAAACTCCTGAATCGGTACCCCCAGAGGTATTGATTTGTCATGGGAACATGGAGGACTTTGAGACTCGACAGATTTAACGTGCATCAGTCACCGTTTACTACACGGGGAGTCTTCGGTCGGCGGGGACCGAACTCACGAACACCCGGACATGGGCCCAGCGCCCCACCGACCAGGCTATCCCGGCCTAACAACGTGCTAGACGGTCTGTAAAACATCTCCGAGGATGATCCGAAGACATGCCATCACAATTTTGATCCTCAAAAGATGAGATAGCTCCTTCGCTTTGGTAGCCAAGTGACCTGCGGGCGATGTCAAGCACTTAACGGTTGAACAGTTTAATGTGGATCTATACTCTGGTGTCTACTGGGAACCGTGTCTTTAAGAACAGTCCAGTGCGGGGCGCATGAGTTTGAAGAGCTTGCGTACACTGCATTTTAAACAGATAACTGCTCATTCACGCCTTCTGCTCTTGATTTTATAGTTATTGAGGGGGGAGGGAGTTGGGAACTCAACTTTGCATATATCAGTTGTTCCTTAGCGATTATCAAGCAGTGTAGATACATCCAAGGCAACGCCGGGATTCGAAACCGCTACTTTTATGCTTTCGTTTTTGTATATTGAGACAGCCTGATTCTTAATTGTTGAGTTACAGATATAATTTAGCCTTGTTCAGCTGTTTGTTTATTTAAAAATACGCATATTTTCTAAAAATATTTTTAAGGTAGCCTGACGACCTGCACGCGAAGTCGAACACTTTATGACCATACACCCTCGGTCCCTACGCAGACTAATCTAAATGGTCACCCACCCGCACATTGTCCGCAGGCAGTGATGCTTCACTTCGGTGATCTGCTGGGAACCGTGTCTTAATGCTCTGCGGGACGGAAGATATATTAGGAAAAGACGATATATATGGCCCGGATAAAAGTATATGATGAAAAGATGCAAGTTATTCCCAAAATGAGATATCATACACTCAATATAGCTGGTTTGTCTGCAGTCTGATCGTTAATTACTCACTCTACAACTTTGAGTCAATCAAGTGCTTTAAATGAAAAGAAATTTAGAGAATGAAATAATCTATAGGTAAATGATTTTTCATTTATGGATCGATATTTAGTAAAAAAAATGACATAAATGTAAAATCAAATGTATGAACATTAGTTGTATAATTATTAATTTCTTATGGATTAATACATTTGAGAATATTGAATGAAATATTTCACTTTTTGTACTTGAATAAAATAACTCACTATAATTTGCTGAATTTAATGTAAGTATTTTCACTGTTCATCCCTTCTTTTAAATTAATATATATTTTCTGATTAGCTTTTAATTTTTTTTCAATTTAAATTAAAATTTCTTACTTATTTTCAGATGTGAACACAGTTTGCGTTGCATTGTGATTTAATAAAATACAAAAACGTTATTTTATGTTACTGATTAACCTAAATATTTCACTTGAGTTTAAAAAAAAAATACTCTGAGTTTATTGGTGCTAGGAATTGATCGTTTTCCAATTACGTATTCAAGATTACTTTTCTGTTGCCAGTTTCATTTCTTTGTTTCTGTTGTATTTACCTCACTTTCAAACACAAGTCGAAATTCTAAATTGTTTCTTTTTCTTCAATACACGTGCGACTAGATTAAACTTTTTCTTCTGAGGAAAGCAACTTTCCGTTC
Source organism: Parasteatoda lunata (assembly GCA_949128135.1). Classification (NCBI taxonomy): domain Eukaryota; kingdom Metazoa; phylum Arthropoda; class Arachnida; order Araneae; family Theridiidae; genus Parasteatoda; species Parasteatoda lunata. The sequence continues at coordinate 16,692,820 of OX421980.1, read as the reverse complement.
CATTCACATGACTACAAGTAAAGCATTTTCGATTGGCTTAGTTGTTTTCTGACAGCATTGGATTCTTTGGACTTTTTCTGAAACTAAATCTTTGGAAATTCAACTGGCACTTTCAGTTTGCTTAAAATTATGAAGTCAACATACGACACTTTCTGTTACGAATTCCATTTAACATTTCATGCAAATTATAAAGTTCAATTTTTAACTTGTGCTTTTTTTTATATTGTGTTACTAATATTCATTTTCAACAGATGTCTACTTTCTGCTGTCAATTTCATTCGACATTTTGTATAAGTTTTTGAGTGTAGATATTTTAAACAGATAAGTAAAAGTTACGGGAAATTCAACTGACACTTTCAGCTTTATTTTCTAAAACCCACGTATGATTTATTTTGCTACGAATTCCATTTAGCTTTTAATGCAAATCATAAAGTTCTATTTTAACTTTGACTGATTATCTATATTATTTTACGCTACCGCAGTGGAATGTTCGTTAAAAAACAGTTCCCAGTAGAACCCCAAAGTCAAGCATTACTGGCTGCTGTCAGTGTGTGGGTGGGAGCAGCTTGGATCAGTCTACAACTGGACAGAGGGTGTGCGGTATTGGTTCTCGTTAAACTGTTCTATCTTAAAGTGCTCAACTTCGCGTGCAGGTCGTCGGGCTACCAAAGCAAAAGTGCCATCCCCTCTACAGAGGATCAAAATTGTGATGGCATGTCTTCGGATCATCCTCAGGTATGTTTATCTGACCGTCGCCAATAGCCCATTGTGCAGCTCTAATGAGACGTAAATAAACTTCAACAACGTTACTAACATCCATTTCCAATGTTTATCCCTTTTCTATGATCAATTTGATTTAAAATTTGATGTAAAATTTCGAGCATGTATTTTTTAAGCAAATCAATTTTTAAAAATGCAATTTTAAAAGAAATAAACTTTAAAAAAAATTGCATACAATGTTTGGTGCAGATAACAAAGTGTGAATACTTAAAACAAATAAGTAAATTTGTGTTGAATGTAATTTTAAAATTGTTGTTAGATACTATTGTTAGTTGGATACTATAACTATTGATATCAGAAGAGCCGTGGTTTCTCAGGGGATGGAGCGTTCGCCTTTCAATGATGAGACCGGGTTCGAATCCCAGCAATGCCTGGTCGATACGAATTTTGCACCCGGCTCACTCCGAACATAGTGCTGACGAAAAGTATCCTCAGTGGTAGACGGATTCTGAATTGGAATCCCCTTTACGTCTGACTAACCGTGGAAGGGTTTAGTGGTTTTCCTCACCTTTCACCGTGTAACACAAATTCGGGTTAGTTCCATCAGAAATACCTTCCCCAATGCGAAGCCAAATTTCTCCCAAAACTTGATCCTGGAGTTCCCTTGTCTTCTGGATTGGGTTCAAAATCACATGGCTACGGAGTTGAACATTTGTTGCCATAAACCCGAAATTGGTTCGGCTGTTCAACAACGGCTATATATCGATATCAGAGCCGTGGTGGCTTAGAGGATACACCTCCCAATGAGGACGCAAGGGTTCGAATTTTATTGACAGCCGGGTGATACAAATTATGCACCTGGCTTCCACCGACTACAGTTTAGACGTAAAATATCTTCAATGGTAGACGGATCATGGGTTAGAGTCCCCTAGCCGTCAGTCTAAGTGTGGTAGGTTATCGTGGTTTTCCTTTTCATGTAACGCAAATGAGGGTTAGTTCAATCAAGAAGTCCTCCACGGAGGCAAATTTCCCCCAATACTTAATCCAAGAGTTCCCTTGTCTTCTGGGTTGGATTTAAAATTACAAGGCTACGAAATTGCACATTTGTAGTCGTATACTTAAAACTGGGTTGGCTTTTCGACGATGGTTACAAAATAAATTTAAAAAAAAACCTTTGATATCACAATTCTCAAGATTGAAGTATGGCATTATAGATTAGATGTAGTATTTATTAAGTGTTCTATATTTCCGAGAGTAAACGCGAAAAAAAGCATAACTAATATAAAATTAAGTCATTGAATGAAATAAGTTTGAAAAGTCATTGATTTTGAAGGGCAAAATGTTAATTTATTTTCACATTTTTTTTTTTTTTTTTTTTGCTATAAATATTAAAATATTCGTATTTATGAGTGAAAAATTGCTCTCAATCTTAAGAAATATTTATTTAGGATGCATATTTATATCGGCATATTTCTATCGAAATGACATAAATCTACTTTCTTTTAGCGACTGACATTCGTATCCATGAATAAAAAGTTAGGAAAGAAGCAAAAACCTTCAGGAGCTATAAAAGAAATGAGGCAAATATCTTTATGTGTCATAGCGAAGGCATAAAATGACATCTAAGCTTCATAAAACAGGCGAAAGACTATAACTGTTATTTGTTTACTCTTTGCTTTCTTGTAAGCTAAAACTTTTGCATAACAAAAATAATCTTATAAATTAAAATTTTGAAAATGAGAGTTACTTAGTCACGCATTTTCCTGGTTAACGAAAAAAAAAAAAAAAAAAAAAAAACCCTATGCAACTTTCATAAAAAAAGAAAAAAGAAACTGAATTAATATAAGTTTTGGTAATGTTCTTTATAAAATATTCAGTTTTGTTGATTGAGCATAAATGAATCAATTACCTTAACATAATAGTTGTCATGCATTATAGTCTGTTTTAGAGATATACCGGGTACCCGGTCCGAATTTCATTACCCGGACCCGGCAAAAGAATGTTACTACACGTTACAGGGTACTCAGATTTGGGGATTTTTAAAGCAAGACCCACTACAGAGTACCAGGTCTAGGCTGATTTTGGCCGATTGACCTGGACTAGGCTGATATACAGAATCATTGAAACCTTAAAAAGTTCATAAAAATTATTTTAGTTTTAAAAATCCTCGTACTCCATTAGATTCTTAATTTTCAATCAGAAATTAATAGTTTAAGATACGACATATTTTATTCCTCTACATAGTTTTATTTTAAGGAAACTGATGAAAGAAAAAATTTAGGAATCTAAAGGTGAAAACTTTTTTAGTTAAATTAATATAATAGTTAAATAAATACAAAATTAGAAATAAGGAATTACATTGATATTTATTTAAAGATTACATTGATATTTATAACAATGAATAGAATTCAAAGATAACTGAAGAAAAATATATTTATCTCATACTAAATTTACTTTTATCAACTGAAGAAATGAAATATGTTTATATTATTTGTGTTTGTAATCTTAGCATTTTATAGAAGTATAATAGACAAACGTATTTATTTATTTATTTCAAATGGCAGAGGTGAATTGACATGTTAAAAAGCGAAAACACAGGAACAAGACAAGAAAGTAAAAAGTTATTTTCCTCAGGAGCGCTCTTGCCTCCCAATATCGCTCGGTAGACGACCCGCGGAGGGCCCTGCAGCACAGGATGTGGCCGCCATCGAAAACAGCTCGGCTCTTGCACAGAGAACAATAGGGATCTAATAGACAAAAGTTGCAACTTAAATACTTTCTTAGAAGTGACACATTGCTTATTTCAATGCTATTCCTAAATTATATTTCATGGAATATTATTTTGATAACTTATTAATTCTCTAAGATTAAAGCACATGTTAAAACAGAGATAATTGTTTTAGAAAAAATATATAGTTACAATTTTAAGGGTAGTTTTTTATTTTAAAAACAAAAATTTCTTATTTTGACATAACTAAAAAAAAAAACTCATTCGGAAACATTTTTTTAGCATCTTCAATATAAAGTTGATTTACGTTTTTGAAAAGAAGCATGTAAGAATAACATTGGCCGTCAGTAATTTTAACTTAACTTTTACTAGAAATGGTTTTCTTTTACGTTAGCTCAATAACAGGGCTAAAGAGAATAGAAGAGCTGGTTCACTCCTTTGAAGAAACTCTCGCCGCGCCAATCCTCCGATTTTCTCTAGTGACGTCACTTTGGCGCAAAGCTCGCACTTTCACTTCAAGAACAGAGCGTTCGGCCTTACTAGCTCTAACTAATATTGGAGCATTTCTTTTTGTGACATATTCTAAGACATTTGTTATTTTATATAATGACTTTCCTCAGTTTTTACAGTGAATTTACAAAAATTTAAAACTATTAACGAAATGCCAGTTTGCGCGATTGCAACTTGCAAAAATTCTGATAGAAAAACGAAAGGAAAAAATATAATTTTCTGCGTGTTCACTAAAGTAAATGAACAACTATGTATAGAATGGATTCCGAAATGACACAGTTAATATAAAACAGCAATACGTTTTTTCTATTGTTAGAACTTTTATAAAAATATCTAAATAGAAACCTCCTCGTTACTTCAAAAAGAAAGGCAGGTGAAAAAAATTAAAAAATGGATAAAGTCAAAGAAAATTAAAACGTAAGTAAAAAGTATAAATAAAATATATAGTGTATAGTTGAAATTCTCCAAATTTCATAACATATTTTTTAATGTAGTTATTCTAAATATTCACGATTTTTAAAAAAATTACATTATCTTAAATTTCAATATCTATAACTTATATCATCTTAAATTTAAATATCTATATATAACAATTGTAAAATTTCTAATGTCATTATGAACCTAAATTATTATTTCGTTTCAGTAATTAGCGTTTAAGGTTGATGTTTCCTAATGATTAAGTATGAACAAATTGCTATTAACGGCATATTTTAAAATCAGGTATTCTAAATTTCACTCAACTTTTTTTTTATAAAAGAATATGTAAATAAAAAAGTGTCAATATATACTTTCATTTTTCTTAATAATTAAAGTTAAAACTGAACTTTTTAAAATAAAGTATTTATAGCGTCATTTTCGCCAACTAGTAAAATATTTTCATAAGTTTAAAATGGTATTTTTTTAATATAATGGCCAAGAAAGTTTTTTTGAACTATGTTTATAAACGGAAATTATGCAAAGTTTGAAAGCTAATAACCAGAAAAAGTCTAACTTATTTTTACAGAGAGAAAGATGCAAAGTTAACATAATATCTTTGCTTGCCATCTCCGAGATCTGTGGACGTCATGAGGAGGGAAATCGTAGCTCTAAGAGCGGAGTGAACTGGCTCAATAAATTCCTATCAGTCACGTTAAAGTTCTCTTAAAGTCGGGATAATAATGAGATGTTTTCGTGTTTTTTCTCCATAGAACGCAAATGCACGTTCGTTTCAAAGAAAGTTCTACTTTGTTTATTTTTTGATTTAGAAGTTCAAAATTAATAGGATAAAATGGTGACATTAGGGACCGTTATATGATTCTGGTGTCCAATATTTTAAAGAGATATATTTCTTACTGCAAAACGAAATTTCAACAGGTTTAAGTAAAGTAGAATTCATTGCATATAAATTACTTTTATATTAATTAGATGATTAAAATTTAAACCCCAATCGGTGAAAATTTTTTTATTTCATATCATTTTATTAAAATATTTTTGAAATATCTTACGTTTAACAAAAGGCTACATAAATTTTGTTGAAAATTTAAATAAATCAAAGGAAAAATCAATCAATTTTAATTTCTTTCCAAAACTTTTTTAAAATTTAGTTTTAATATATATATATATATATATATATATATATATATATATATATATATATATATATATATATATATATATATATATATATATATATATATATATATATATATATATATATATATATATATATATATATATATATATATATATATATATATATATATATGTATATGTATATATATGTATATATATATATATATATATATATATATGTATATATATATATGTATATATATATATTTTTTTATATAATATATATAACTAGATATTGGCATATAAACGCGCAATAAATTTCTTTAGAATATTGTCTTGTAAAATATGCTTTCCATAAAAAAATTATTTGATTTTCATATTGTTTTGCATAAATGTTTTGATACCCGGCCGGTTAAATTTTAGCGGGTACCCAGAACTAGCCGGGTAACAATTTTAGGATGCGCTATTTCTCTAGTTTGTTTGCCCACCATCCTATGTCGAGTTATCTAAGTAAGCACTTCATTACATAACTAGGATTACTTTTCGTTATCTGTGTACCATCTTAGAAGGGTCATCTGTTTGAAAAATAGTGTTACACCGATAAAAATAATGTATTATGTTGACACCCCGATATTATGTTACACGCCAAATAAACAGCAGGCGTATGTTTCCAAAAAGGTGTGCGTTAAATCTGACTTCTCTGAAAATCCTCTTGTTTAATGTGGTGCTTTGAGGTGTCATTTGGATTGTTATGGGCCGGAAAGTCTAATTTTGAGGTATTTTGGTCTGAATGCACAAAATATCCATCCAAAATGTCATAGTTTCTCCCCAATGCTTCGAGTCCGAAAGATACGCTTAATCATAACAATGCATCCACCATGTTTTCTGCCATTATTACCGAATAAATTAAATTTTAATTGATCAGAAAAACATATTTTTTAAAGTCTAGTTCAATTAATTTATGTGAAACTGTAATCTAATTATCTGTTTTTTTTCCTTACTGATTAATGTCTTCTTTGTGGCTATTCGTCCATGCAATGCAACATTACATGAACATCTTGTAATGGCATTGCAAATAAGCAAATAACTGCTTGCACACGCTTCCTTTGTGTAACTGTAGTGCAATTTTAGCTACATTTTCCTTGATGTTTTACGTTACCTTTTGTTTCATTTTAAGATTTTCTTTTTCCATAATTTTTCACGATTCAGAACTTGAAGGCTTATATTTTGAACCATATCCACTTCGATTGTTTGTTATTAGATTATTTACAATTTAATTTTCAATTGATAATAAAGATTAAGTTTCATTAGAGAATTACTTTACTCTCAATAATTTTATTGTTCTTTTAATGCATCTCCAAACATTCATGTCTACGCCAAATGAAAATTTTCTTAATGGAAATTCAATATTTATTGCAAAAATATTAAGAATTCGCATGGTTGTGGCAGCATGGCGGCAATTATTCCTTAGTTAAACATAAAAAATAAATAAAATTAAATAAATCAACACAAGTCTGTCGAATACTTTTGAATAAGGAAGTATTGTACACTGTAGAAAATTTTAGTGTATCTCAACACCAAAACTTGTGACTACTACTTTAGTGGTGTAGTGAAGCACCATACATATCTGTACATAACTCTTGGATATAGTGCTTCCCTACGCCAATGTTCTTATACAATGGCTGGTGTTAAGTAGCCGCCACCATTTCTCTTATTCAGTAGCAGTAAAATTTATATTTACAGTGTAAGATATACATAAGAGTTAGTAAAGCTATTTTTGCAATATATTATAACGAAGAAGAGCAGAAGAATAAATTCTACGTTAGGACAAGAATTAAAAATTATATGCAAGAATAGTATATAGAAATTATACGTTATAAAATCATTTAATATTGTTATCAGGGATTTAAAAATTAGAATACAATTGTCCTTACTACGCAACTAAAAGCATACATTCATATTTAAGTGGTGAATTTTCGTTTCTGTTGATTAATGTGAACGCAAAAGACAGCAGCACGCTTCACCAGTTCATTCTGGATTGCAAACAAACTTCTGGCGATATTCAAAGAGCATCAACATTGATGTTTTCGAAAGTGAAAATAATTCTCATATGGATTGAAAGCACGAGTTTAGTATAATTTTAAGTGTTCAAATTTAAACTGCACCCTTTAAATCGTATATGAACGCATGATTTGGGTTTAACCTGGAATAAAGTATTCCTATACGCAATGTTTTGGGTTATTCAACTTCATTTAGTCGCTTTGGTAAATGTCCGAAAAATATAGTATGTCTAGTTAAATGCCACTGTCCAGTATACATTTTCCCGGTATGCCCCACATCAATGTTTTTTTAAGGTTCAGTGCTACTGCCCAGTTTGCATTTAATCGGAACTCGAACACTGATACTTCTCCTAATCTATCAACAGCAAATATAAAAATATCGAATAAATGTACTAATATCAACGAAAAAATTAATACCAAGTCAGATATAACAAATATTTCGGACATTCACCAAAGCCGCTATGTAATTGTTGACATTCACCAGTGAAAGTCGACATTCTCTCGATTTCAGTTATTCACGGTAACATATATATAATAATCAGTAGAAGTGTCGTTTAATAGAAATCTGTTCAGTTTATTTAATTTAAACTAATTTCAGTAACGTAGTTTTAAAGGTAAAGTATTAGAAATTTTTTTAACGATTACATCTATAACAATATTCATATTTTAGTTTTTAAATGGAACCTCATTTGAATTAAATTCCTGTGGTAAAAAATATTAAATTTAAAAAAATTAAACACATAATATAACTTAGAATTTTATTTGTTGACATATTGAAAATTATAAAGCATTCTACAAGATTTGATAAATTCAGAAACTAATTCCATGTAATCTTGCTGTAAATATAAAACTAATATTTTGATAACGTCAAATATTGATTTTGTGTTAACATAATTAACTATTAAATTGTGTAAATATTAAATTTTCAGACGTAGATTAAAGTTAGTAATGAACCTAATATTTAATAATACGTATTTTGAAATATCGTAAATATTATGTTAAGTAAGATTTAGATGATATTAACTATCTGTTAAGAATTTGTGACTTTACTAAAAATTTATAGATTGTAGACTTAAAAATAATAACTAGAATTTTATCACTAAATTACATAACATTATTGCGATTAGACCTAATGATCATTTTATTTAATAGTCTTTTAAAATTTAATATCACTTTAATGAATGTTTAAGTTATGAATTTGTATTTAATGCAAAAACTAAGTATTGGTAGACAAAAAAAAATAAAAATTAAAGTTTTAAATTTTGTTAAAACATCCAACCATAGTTTTGCAATTTATAACTCAATGATTATCAATATTTTATTATCAATATTTTACTCTTTTTAAGTGTAAAACAAAAAAAAAGAAATTTTATAAGAACAGTTGAAAGAAATACCTAAGAACTTCATAGGTCTTTAGTTTCTTTTTTATGAATTGATGACGGGCAAAACTTTCATGTATTTCCCTAAAGTAGCTGATTTTTTGTTTTCAATTTTATTTGAGCAATGTACATCTTATACATTTTTCTCCATTATGACCATACTATAACATCGAAATTAAGTATGTACTCATGGCATCATCTTTATTCCAGTAATGGTAGTTCTTTTAAACAAGTTTACAAAAGCATTCAGATAACCAATACAGATTTTTTTATTGTGTCTTGTTTTAGTCAATTGCGCAATGCATTTTTAGTGTTTTTATGCAATCTCATTTTTATTTTACTCTGAAATATATTAATACGTAATGACTTCTCAGATTTTTCGAAACATTTTTTTCATAAATACTACCGTAGTTGATTTACATTTTTTCATTTGCGTGGTGTTTGCCTTATATGGCATTTTTTATTTATTTTTTGTTTTAAATCAAACGCTTTTTGTGTTAATTACCAGTTCCCTATTTTTTTTAACATAATGTTACATTTTTATGGCAAAAAAAAAAAAAAAAAAAATTCCAATTTAGTTTTTAAATTTTATTTTTATTATACTTTTGAATAGAAATAAACTGATTATTTAGTTTATGTGTTTCTTTATTCAACATCAAAATTAACTCACTTAAATTGTATAGGGAATAATTTATTACTATATGTAGAGCATAGAAAAGGTTGTTGCAAATACTCATATTGCTAGTATAGGCTTGTGAAATTCGTAGAATAGAATATTCACACAATAACAAAATTTTCCAGTAAATCAGTCGATTTCAGATTTTTATAAATGAGATTTGATATTTTATGAAATGATAGCTAAAAGTAATTTAAAATCTTATGCCCAAAAAAAAAAAAAAAAAAAAAAAAAAAAAAAAAAAAAAAAACATGCACAACGTCATTCTATGAAATATGTGTAGAACTTAATAATAGTAAGAATATTTATAAATAATTCCGTTATACAAATATAAAATAACAATTTGCCAAGAAATAGAATAGCAAACCATTGTTCCTTCTGTGAAAGTAAAGCGTCACATGATATGCGCTTCCACGCAAAACTATTATTCGAAGGCATCAAAGATGAACATATTTAAGTTCGTGTCAGCAAAGAATGTTTTCCCTTATGATCTGTAAAAGCCATGGTCAAGAAGGTTTTGACACCTTACAAATCAACCTGATCGATTTTTACCAGAACTGCTGTTTCTTTCAAACCACCTTTATGGTCTTTTTCTTCTTATTTTTCCTTATTTTCTTTCCAACCACTATCAAAATTATGGTTTAAGATAAAGAATTCTTACTCTAATGACGATCAAAGTCTTGTATGAAGCAAGGTTGTTAATTTTATTTTGCTATAATTTGGCAAGTTAATTAAATGCTTGTTATTACTGATTAGAGAAATATTGTTTTGGATGGAAATCAGATACGAATTAAGCGATATTATTAGTAGCTTATTTAAGATAAAAGCAACAACACACCTAGGCTACACAAATTAAAATAAAAGAATCTAGATTGAGTGAATTAGGGTCCTTTTATGATGAAGAATATAAGGACTGTAATGAATCCTTAGTAGAATATTTCCTTCTTTCCAACCAAAATTAAAAATAATTTAAGGTAAGGATGTGTTGCAGTTATTCTTACGTTCAAAACTTCATTTGTTTGCTAATTTTATTTTTCTATACAGTAGAAACATGACTAGAGCTATGTTGGATGATCAGGGAAACTTTTAAAGTTTATAAGCAATTTATCTATTATAGATAAAATTACTGAAATAATTATCTGCTATGAAAACTTTTACTTGTGTTTTATTTTTCCATCTTGAATAACGGTGCAAAAGCATCGATATTTTTTCTTTTCTACTTAATTGTAGTTTTGAAGCATTCAAGTTTTGGAATCCTTCTCAATTGAACTGAATTGATTGCGCGGTTTAATCCAAAAATTAACTGTTACTTTAAGTGCTTCTGAACAGTTCAAAATAGGTAAGAACCCCTAACCGCGTACATTTCTGGGATTGGATTTCTATGTATTTTGGATCCTGATGATGTGCCATAACTCACCTGAAAGTTTGTTGCAACATTTATGCTGTCCCTTGTTATATATAACGTTTTCAAACTTCTAAATTTCGATTAAAAAAGATTAAAAATAATGTTTAAAAAAATCTGTAACTTTTGAAGTGAAATTAATTTCAGACTTGAAATTCCCACACCCAAATTAGACAAGTCTATAAATGAAACCAAAAAATTTTTCTCCGAAGTTATCTTTCTTCTGGAAACTTGGATTGTTTTTATTGTTAATTTTGAGAAATCTTAGTATTTAAAGAACATAAATATATTTCGCTGAATGTCGAAAATAATTTATTGTAGTTGAAATTTTGTGGCTAATTTAGATAAATGTTCTTCAAATTATTGCGATAATACATATAAAGTTTATTTATCGAATGATACTATGAAAGAATTTAAAGAAAAGGAATGTAGCGAAAGTGGCACCCAAATAGCTGGTCACCTAGCAAACAAACCACGTTCGAGGAGCTCGCTACGCACAGTTAGCATTGACACCATTGGTGGCTGCACTTCAGCTGTATAATTCAGAAATTCTATGCAATTTTTTTGGGGGGGAAGGAGGGTCAGCTTAGAAAAATCTTGTCGATTCTTTCTGTTTAAATATTTTTCTACATAGTGAAATATGCCTTATGTTTTAGAAGTATGCTTTAGAAGCATCGCCAATTATTTGACGCTTTATTCTCGCAGAAAAAAATTTTTTTTGTTTTAGCTTGGAGTTATTATAGTTCGATATTATATTTAAAATCATCTTTCCCTACATATTTTATCTCAGTTGCAAATACAATTTTATTTAAATATGTGAATTGATAACGCAAAAAAATTTATATTGAAAACTGCAAAATAAATATTAAAATATTGCACCGCTAGTGTGATTTGCAGTATGGTGAATACTGTGAGACCCCATATTCAAATCTCACTCAAAATTTATAGTTTCACGAAATTATCCTAGCTTTCCAGAAACAGTGAATATCTTGAATATCTAATTAATGTCTATAATTTCTTGAATATCTTAGGATATTACTATTTAAAAATTGCCTTTTATACTATCCTACATGCAATTATGAATACAGTTTATTTGTTAATACACTTTATTTATTAATACAGTTTATTTATTAATGCAGTTTATTTCATTATTAGTTTAAGTAATTCATTTGTTAGATGAAATAATTAACCCCTAATTGCCCTGCTTCTATATACCATCAATAAATATTAATATGATAATGAAATTTATTTCATTATGTTTAAAATCACATTGCAATTTCAAATTTTTTTATCTCCAAAGGATGAACGAAATAGTTTTAATTTATTAGACTAATTAAATATCTTTTAAACAACTTTAAAAACAATATTTACTTTGAAAATTTTAAGTCCTTTTTTTTTATTGAAAATATTGTACGAAGACTGATTTCTTTCAAGATAAATAATAAATTAAGAACGGTATTAAAAGTAAATCTTAAGAAAAATAATTTTTAAAGGCAACTGACCCAAGTTATTTGGATGAAAGCAGAATTAAAAGATTCAACTAGAATTTAACTGTGAATCACCAGAGACATTTAGTATAAGTTGATTAGTTTTCATTTCATTCTTTTTGAATTTAAATTAATCTTAAATAGTCTTTTTTTATAAGATTATGTGAATATTCTATCTCAGACGTACAGCTGAAAAAAAGTTGTCTGGCTTTTTCAAGAATTCTTTAGAAAAGAATTGAAATATATTACTTAAAAAATAGTTTCTAGCTGAATTTTAAGTAAAATAACTAAAATGGTGTTTTTATGTAATCCCATTTTATAAATTTAGAATAATGAGCTTAATTACAATTGCAAAAACATTGAAGTATTTTTAGAGTCTAATCAAATATATTCTCTCTTAACTTTGTAAAAATTTTCGTGCTGGCAAAAAATAAAAAACTAGCTTAAAATGTTAGGCTTTTTATTAAAAAAATTCAAACTAAATTAAATTATTTCTCAAAGAGTGATAACACACTATACTTTATTTTATTACAAAACATATTCAAACTTTTCTTTCTGTATAAATAATATCAATAAATTTATATAATATGCATTTTTTATTTGTTAAAAAGTAGATTGTAGGAGCACTTTATGTCAAAATTAATTCTATTTTTTAATCGATAATTTATTTTCCTAATTTTAAAAAATTTAATAATACTTTTACTTCTCTTAACTAAGATTAATTTAAACGAAAAAAATATTTCTTCAGATTATAGGTTTTGATTTTCATAGTTAATTTATTTATCTTAATTAAAGCTCTGGCCGAGTGTGTTTACTTTTTAAATAAAAACACAAATTTTGTTACAAAAATAGGACGTATTTGTCAGCTCTGATTTAGATGCTTTAATCTTATGAATTCAAGTTTTATTTCTAATAATTATTAGATGTAAAAATCGGTTCTAAAGAGTTTACAGAAGAGAATGTTATCAATGTTATGTAGCATAGGATCATAATTTAAATACCTTTATGTTAAAGCGTTGTCATAATACATAAGGTTTGAATACGCGTATATATTTTTTATCTGATATGCAAATAAGTATAGAAAATCCAAATGAAGATAGGGTATATTTTAAGCTACTTACAAATAAAAACCAGCCAATGTCAATTAATCCTAAATAATGGCACAAAAATTGACATAATATAGTTCCGGTTCTATAAACAATAACCTTCCTCATTGCTGAAACAAAAAATGAGAGAAGAAAACAAGAGAAAAACATGTTTAATCAATATGGAAAGAAGAACAAATTTAAACAATAAAATAAAAGAAAGGAGATAAGAAGCAGGTTCAGAGGGTGTGAACCAGATGTAGTAATTGATGTATTAGGGGGACATGAAAGTTACATCGCTATGGTGCATTTGATATTTGTTATCAAGATTTTATTTTTAAACAACGCACGCCATCAAATCCAAATCAAGATTTTATTTTTATTCACCCTTGTTAGCAGCAACGTTTCAATGCCGGATCGAAAATGAATCGAAAAAAATGAATTGGTTTTTAAGACTTACGAATATTTAATGTGCCGAAATGAAATTACTGCCCGGTCCCCCTAATATAAAGACTTAAGTGTGCCAGATTCAGAAATTAAATTAAAATAGATTTCCAAGCGTTAGAAAGGAATGAAATACTATAAAATCATTAACTAAATTAAGAAATTTTTTTAAAAAGGGAAAAGGATTACCAAAAGTCAAGGTCAGATGCTGGATAGTAGTGCTAAATGATTTCAGCAGAAGAAAACCCAAGTCTATGATTAGAAGTCTTTCTATGAAGGGTAATGTAAGATCGTTTAATATCCCTATTTAAATTTTGTGTTTCGACACTGAGGAAGATTCTTGTTTATCGAACCAAACTATTGTATATCAGGTTTTATGCCATTATTTGTGCTTAATCCGTGTTGGTTAGCTCCGTTCAAGTTTTGACGGGTCTACAAGAGAAGGCGTTACTTGTATTGAATATTATGGGGCCATAATCTGACCACCTTCATATTATAGCGTCGTCATCAGGCTTTAGTTTTAAACATGTGTTCATTAATTCGCATGTGTAAAGTGCGTAAAAAAAATAAACGGATCACCCTGAATAACTTTTGATCAAGGGATTGAATCTTCACGTTCCAGGACTCAATCTTAACAGTTCGAGGAGACAACCTCAAATATGCTAATTACTTAATGCTGTCTAAAAAATTAGTTTTTTTTTTTTAATTTGATTACTCAGGATTTATTCTACTGATTTCGCTCAAATTTTGTATTTTGAGAATTAAAATTGCGTTCTTTAATATGATGTAAATAATTGTAATCCTAACGATTCAAATTTTTTTCGCTCCTAATTAAAATAATAAATATTTACAAGAAGTCTTATTTTATATAGAATTATCTTTGAATAAACTAATTTTATAATCGCGAGCAAAAATTTTTCAATTCGCTTAAAAAGTTCTCGAGACATGGTGAAATCCGCAAAAAGTAAAATTAACTATGGCCGCGCTTCTGACTAAACTATTGGTACCATATTTCCCAGATTGTGGAGACCCCTAATATTTTGGTAGTCAAAAATCTGAATTCGTCGGAAAAAAAAATAATGTTTATTCAGAGAAGGTACGTTTTTGTGTCTGATTTTCTTACTTAAAATATCGTGTGCGCTATTTAGCATGTTCACCCCCTCGAACCATAAAGATTGAGTCCTAGAGGTTATTGAGGGTGGGTCATCTTTTATTTTGAGCACTCAAAACTCTCTTTAATATACAATTAACAAGCTCAAGAAATGTTATCAATCAAGTAGATTTTGATTATATACTAGCTTCGAGCTGTTTTCTTATATATATATAGCAACTATTACTTGTGAAAAATGCTTTCTTTAAAATGTCTGCTGAAAAAAAGAAAGCATACATTTGATTTTAAACACGGTAACTTTTCTCTTTAAATTAGAAATTAAGGAGCAAGTAAAAGTACTAAATATTCAAAATAAGTATGTACTTTTTATTTGCAATTCTGTTAGTTGCAACAAAAGTAAAAATTATAGTATGTAGGGAGTCTGTAATCGTTTAGTGATTTTTGAATTTTTTTAAATGAAAAAATATTTTATTAATAGGCTGAACTATAGTTTATTTCTTTTACAATTCAATTTCCTTTTTTGAAAAAAAATTTAAAATATGATACATCCTAATTCTAAATAGAATTGATTTTAGTTATTATTTACAATATAGCTACTATATTTCCTTTTCCTTATGTATAATGCCACACTGATGAAGAAACCATTCTTAGCGGGAATAAACGCAAAAAGAGGAATAGAAAAATGATTTAAATAACTTGAAATTAAAATGCTAGTAAAAGTACTAAATTTAAAAGCTAACAAAATTTACGGCAAAGTACATAATTTCTACTTTTGTTATTTGCAGCAATAATAAAAATATTAGTATAGATGGGGTACTGTGTTCATTAAGTATCTTGTTTCATTTAAATGAAAAAATAAGTTATAATTGAATTTATCTTTAACTTATTTATCGTTTCTTCCCGATTTGATTCTCGTTCTTTTATCAAAAATAAAGATACATCTAATTCCCTAAAAGAACTTACTTGGCACTATCCAGAGATATTTACAGTTTAACGCTTGTTATTTATAATGCCTTACTAAAAAAGGAAGCATACTTAAGAGTTAGTACAAAAAGAAAAGGAGAATCAAATAGATAAAAAAAAAGAATAATACAATCTAATTGATGGGTGAGAATTCGAAAGTAATAGAATACCGCTTGATTGAGAATCTTTAGAAAGATCAGCTCTCAGAAGGAAAAAAAACCAAGTATTCCCGTAATCACAGTGAAGAAAAGATGTAGTTCGATTGGAAATTAAATGTAAAATGTTGGGAAATTCGCCAAGCATTAAAAGATCTTAACATTGCTCTCTGACTAGTTCCAACCGACATTAATTTTGAGGGAAAAGTTCTCATTACTTTTCTTCGCTTCCGCAACATCTTCCTTTTTCCGACTGGCTGCAAAAAACATACTTATAAATTATGCACAAAGCTTTTTCATTTATTCTATGAATTTCTATATAAAGCAGACCAGTATTTATTGCATCTGAACGAGTTTTGAGCAGTAATTTTGTTTTATATTAAGTAATTACAGAAATGCTAACACTCTATGACAAGGAAAAAATAAATTTTTTTAGTTAGTATTTTTTTTTTTCAATTAAAAAAAACTGTTTAATAACTATTTCGAATTTCATGAAAATTCGAACCAGTGTCTTCAATAAAATTTCTATTTATTCTGACTTTTTTCAAGAATTTTTTTCTCTAATTAAACAAGACTTAAAAATTTATAAAATACTCCCGAAGAAAGGAAAATCCTACTTCTAATTCTAAAATCAATAATTTGTTAGGAAACAAAATACCATCATTCTTACGTACAACATTTAACTGAATTTGTTAAATAATTTCCAAGCCTGAAATAACTAAAATTTTAAGTTTTAAAATAATTTAACAAGTTTAAATTTACTTTATTAAATATTAAAATAACTAATTTAGTAGTGCATATTGGTGCTATTTTTTGGGGGGGGGTTACTAAAGGAGTTCCATATTAGCTCGTTGTAATATATATTTTTAAAATATGCACATTAACTGTAGCAAAATTAAAATTTGAACATTGAAAAAGGTAACCCAAATCTGCCAAATTCATTTACTTTTGTAACTGGATTAAAAAAAAATGATTGCTGGGGGAAATTGAAAGGAAAAAACAGGTGTCTATTAAAAACCTCATCCGTTCATTAAATGATGTCGGTGTTTAGTATACCGCTTTGTCTAATTGAAATTAGATGGGGATAAAATTCGATAGCATTCCCTAAATGTTATATTTCTACCCCTAAAATGTGAGGTTTGTTTATTTGCTTTATTTTCATAAGGACTCTAAAATTATAAATTGAAGGCTGTAACTAAAAAAAAACCTGGATAACTTAACTAACATAAAATCCATGTAAATGTACTTTTATTAAAAAATAGTATAAATAAATTTTGAATCCAAAACTTTATCTTACTATTTCAATCAAAGATTTGTTTTTAAGTTTTAATAAAGAGAAAGAACGAAGCAAACAATGGCCATTGCTGATTCAAGAACTATTCGGATTATTCGGAGAGTTGATTCAGGAGAAAAACTGTGACCCATAAACGAAGAAAGGGTTGAACATTTTCGTTTATGGGTAACAGTTTCACAATTGTGCATTTAAAACAGTGATCATCAACCTTTTTCTCTTCGCGAACTTCCTTCAGAAAGCTGAAAAAATTTACAAACTTCTTCAGTATTCTGTAGTGGCAAGTAAAAAACAATAAAATTTAGTTGTCGATTCACAAAAAGTAATAACAAGAAATTGAAGTAAAATCGTAAAATACCTTAGTAAAAATATTTATAAAATAAAAATAGCTAAAAAATTTTAACTACAAATTTAATTCAACAAGATGATTTGTTGTATGTTAAGCATATATTTAATCGTAAAAAATAATAAATAAATAAAATAAAATAATAATCAAACTTTTGAAAAATTATTAAAAAAAAAAGACATAAAATAAAAATATGTTTCAAAAAAGCCTTAAATTTAAAACTAAACATACACAGACAAAGTTGGTTATTTTTGACTATCTAACGTTTTGGCTACCAACTCAAAGTGTAGTAACTGCACTTGTCGGCAACTCTGTTTATTATCGATACACTTATTTAGTTACTTGAGGACAAACATACGTGAACGTCGTGAGTTGCTTAATATCATTGGTAATAATAATAATGATCAGGGCTAGGATGTAGATAATAAAAGCTGTTTTGATCGGTTTTAGTTTTGATCAAACATTACATTTTTAGTTTTGATAGTTTCGTAGTTTTGACTGAACACTTTTGTTGATTTTCATTTATTTTAAAAATTTTCCATTTTTTATGATGGTAAATTTGGAATTGAATCGAGCTATTTTAAACAATCTCCAATAACAAGCATTGATGTTGCTCTGAGTTTTTCAAGATATTAAAATTTATTTTTGGACAAAAGATCGTGTTTATAGAATTGTTTGAATAAAAAAATTTATAATACATAATAATTTTTATGATCTTGAAGATTATAACAATTATCTTAATTGTAAAACCTTAATTACACAGGCCTGCGATGAAAAAAAAAATACAAAGGGTCTGATAGCTGAACTTAATGTATTTTTTGGTGCTGAAATAGAAAATAATCATGAAAAATTTCTATCACGTCACGTTTTTTAGAAAAATTCAATTTTAATGGAATTTGTATGACATTTGCCATAAAAAAAAAATAAAGTTTTTGAATTTCTTCCCTTCTTGACTGACCAGCATTCTACTTTGGTTAAATCTACAAAAGTACCCCTCTATTACCACTTCCTGTCACCGTCCCTCTCTCTGTCACAATCTTCCTCTACAAATAGCGTCGCGAGAATCCTTAATAGTTCGCTGACCTCTCAGAAACACTAGCAAGCGTAATAGGGAGTCATTTTAAAGTCTGCTTTTTTCGGTGCGTTTCGTGAAACATGGCTTCGAGTTCGAGACATTGTGAAAATTTCCCAGATGACTTTTGTTATATATGCGGCGAATATTATGTTGTTAAAAATCGCATGAGGAACATTACAGACTATGTAAGACAACTTCATCTCGCATATTTTGGCATGGAACTCGGAGATCAGGACAAATTTTGGGCACCTCATAAAGTTTGTGTGCAGTGTCTCAATGATCTACGCTTATGGCATCAAGGAAAGAAAACTGCTTTACGATTTGGAATTCCTATGAAGTGGAGGGAGCCCCAAAACCACTTTGATGATTGTTATTTTTGTTCCTGCCATGTTCGTGAGTATAACCGGAAAAATCAAAGACTAATATCTTATCCTGATAAAATTCCATCGGCTGACATGGACCTGATGTGCCTGTGCCTTTGCCTCCAACTGAATTGCCAATCATCTCTTCAGAGTCTTCAGATTCGGAACATCCAGAAGTTCAGGGCTCCGATATCGAATATAAGCCTTCTGCAGTCGGTTCTCCTCAGCCCTTCTCTCAAGTTGAGCTTAATTATCTGACTAGAGATCTTTGCCCTTCGAAAGAGGCAGCTGAATTGTTAGGCTCCAGACTGAAAGAAAAAAACTTATTGGCCAAAGGAACATCTTTTTATTGGTACAGGAATCGTAAAAAGGAGTTTATTAAGTACTTTGATGAAGAGGAGAACTTGGTCTATTGTTCTGATGTTCCTGGATTGATGAGAAAATTTAATGTCATCTACGATAAAGATGAGTGGAGGCTGTTTATAGATTCCTCTAAAAGATGCCTCAAAGCTGTTCTTCTCCATCATGGGAGCCAGTATGCATCAGTACCAGTTGGACACTCAGTATATTTAAAAGAATGCTACGAAAACTTAGCTCTCGTCCTGAACAAAATCAAATATATCGATCACAGTTGGACTATTTGCGGTGATTTGAAAGTTATCTCCATGCTTCTTGGTCAACAAGGGGGATTTACAAAGTACCCATGTTTTATTTGTGAGTGGGACAGCCGTGACAAGACTCAACATTAGGTCAAAAAAGAATGGCCGAAAAGACAAAATCTTGACCCAGGCACAAAGAACGTTATTCGAAACAGCTTAGTTGATCCGAAAAAAGTATTGTTACCTCTTCTACATATAAAATTAGGTGTAATGAAGCAGTTTGTCAGGGCTGCTCCAAAAGATGGCAATTGCTTCAAATATCTGAGCAAAAAGTTTCCAGGTTTATCCCAAGCTAAGTTGAAAGAAGAAATATTTTTTGGTCCAGATATCCGTAAACTCATGAAGGATAAAGAATTTGAGACCAACATGACAGAAACGTAAAAAGAAGATAGGGTTGCTTTCAAAGATGTCAGTAAATTTCTAGGTAACTACAAGGATCCCGATTATAAGGAAATTATAACGAAAATGCTGGACAAATTTAAAACGATGGGTTGCTCCATGAGTGTAAAAATGCATTTCCTTCACTCACATGCGGACTTTTTCCCTGAAAATTTAGGAGCAGTCAACGAAGAACAAGGGGAAAGGTTCCATCAATATATCAGAGTTATGGAGTATAAATATCAAGGAAGATGGGACAAGAACATGCTCGCTGACTACTGTTGGATGATAGCTCGGGATAAACCTGAGATTAAGCATAAAAGAAGATCATCAAAAATAGGTTTCAGAGGAAAACGAGTATGTACTTAAATAGAAACTTTTCTCTTTTGTTTTTTTGCTTGTTTTTTTTTTTTTTTTTTTTTTTTTTTTTTTTTTTTTTTTTTTTTTTAAACTTTCATATACACAATATTTGTTATTCTTGGTCAATCGATAATTTTACGTAAGTTATTTCAATAAAAACAAATTAAAATGGTATGTTGATGATTTTCTTCTAGAAACTGGTGTAAAAAGTTTGAATGCAAGGAACTTATTGTTTTTCTCTCGACCAGAGGTGACTTGTGCGATCTGGTAACAGTATTTTTTACCTATAAAAAATTAGCTGATAGCTCAAAAATCAATTTTCGTCCACAAGATTAGATTTTACATAGATCAAAATGACTGAAGAGAACAGTTACCGGATAGTACATGCAAAATTGTTTGAGAGAATTCCTTTCCAAATAGGATTTTAGTAAAAACATTAATATCGATTTTATAAAAAATCCTGATGTGATTGGGAAAAATGAAGGTCATTTTCGAAATCAGCACATCAAATAACATATAAATCAACAATAACTTCTCTTGTATTTTTCAAAAAGTTCAATTTCGCAGGCATGTGTTATCTTTACCATGTATTTATTTACATTTTGTTTTATTCAATAGTTACATATTTATTCTAATTATTACTATTTTTTTTATTAAGTACATAATTAGACTAAAGCGAATGAAGCCCAAATGAAAATACATAAATGGATATACTATAGTTTCAGTTCTAAAAAAAAGAACCATCCTCGGTATTTGAACGTCAAATGATGGTAGAGAAGTGAAGAAACCAACACGAGACCTGTAACGTTGGGCGTTACGGACATTTTACGTTGTTTTTCGCTTTAGTTCACACAGGGCAAAATATGCCCTATCTTTTGTTGGACACGAAGCCGACCAGTGTGTATGGTGGTCAGGGAATGATCCTCAAGTCATAAAGGTTCCGGGTTCAAATTTCGGACAAGGCATGGTTCTTCTTGCTTTCTCTTCTCTGTATTATCTGTCCTTATCAATGTTATGGGAGCAGTGTTGGCCCACCTAATATGTTTCCTCTGAGAGAGTGGACACCAAATCTGATGTCCGAATGACGAAAGTCAATATCCGAGAGGGCATTAGAAAAAATTGCTGGATATGAACAGAAGCTTCGATTTAATTTTTTAAAACTAATATAAAACAATTCGTCAAAAACTAATAGAGCGTTATTTTTTATTTTAAAGACATGTATAATTTTGATTTTGTTTTCTTTTTTTAGGCCTTTCTTGGTGTTCAAGGGAATTTTTAAGAATCATCCTTCTAGCTTTGATAATTAACGTAATTAAAACAATATTTTTCTACATTGTTGATTTTCACAAAATATCACTTAAGAGAAAGAATCACCGAACTAGAAACTAGTTCTTAAACGAGAGCATATAATTTTCATCAGATTAGAGTTCTGTTATTAAGATATGAGCTTTTGATTATTTGTCCCATGTTGTTTAAACCATATTCCTGATTGAGATAATCTCGAAAAGTTTCATGGCTGTTCAGAATCATAACCTCAATGCTTTGGCTTAAATAATGGAGAAGACAATATTTATATTGACTCTTACTGTATCACTCTCTAAGAGGGAAATTAACGTAAGTTTTTCAATTGCAGTCAAAAACTTCAGAATTTTAGAAATTATATATCGTATTCATAATTTAATATAGATAAATAACTGATCATAATTGTTAAAATATTTTGTCACCTGCAGTTATTCATGTTTGCGTTGAAAATCATAATACAAGAAGAAATTTTTGCACAATAGTTAATATTAATCACTTATCCTGAAATAGTTCCCCCTTTCCAACCTTAAAAGTTTCTTGTATAATTTATTTCTTAATAAACCTAGAAATTAATATCATATTCTTTGATATTGCGCTGTTTGAAACTCATATATTTATTATTTGCGTTTTGTTATTTATTGCATATAAAACTTAATTGCAAAAAATCCACATTTCATCTTTATCATTATATGAATATTTTGCGTTTGAATTTTAGGTTTACTAAAGGAAAAGTGAAAAATCAAATGTTTTGTTATTAAAAAATTTTGAGAATAGTTTCAAGAAAATAACTGACTGCGCTTTTCACCTCTTTTTTTTTACTCTTCAGTGAATAGTTTTACATCTAAACCAATAATAATAACTTAATCTACTTTATGTTTTAAAAAAACATCGTTGTGGCTTTATTTTAAAAGGTTTGGTTTGTAGGTTATGCATATACACAAGTATGACCTACAAATCAAACCATCTTCTTAGGTTAAACTTGTGTATATGCATAACCTACAATGAAAACCCAGTACAAGTCGTAACGCAATACATATCACAAAAATATTGTAATAAAAATATTTTAAAAAATCATGCGTAAGAAGTAGTTATATTTATTAAATTTTATTTTAGTACTTAATATAATATATTTTAATATTTGTTTAGCAGTACATAATATTGTAACAATTTACAATATTACTTTTAATCAATTATTATGTATAAATTACTTTCAAAAATGTCGATAATTTAAAATTTCATTTCTGAAGAACAGTTTTGCTGATTTCATTTAGTTTTTTTTTATTTTTCCCTTTAAAATTTTAATCTTTAAATTAATGTAAAAAATTGTATGCCTTAGAATTCTAAATTTTTTAGACTATTAATAAATAAAATTTTAAGAGAAATAAATAATAATCATTAAAAATAATTTTTCAGCATGGAATTATGTTTAGATAAACGAATTTTATAATTGCGTGTAAAAATTCTCCGTTCACTAAGTTATAGAAATATGGGCAAATTACGCAAAAAGTAAAATTAACATTATGGGGATTATGAGCTCCAAACTTTCGACTGCTGTTCTAACTATTAGAAGTATGTGTTCCAGATTGCGGCTGTCTCCCACACCATCACTTGAGATTCAAAAATATGAATCGGTCGATAAAAAGACATGTTTATTCAGAGTCAATACCTTTTTGTGACTGCTTTCATAACTTAAAATATTATCTATACAAAGTAATTAGCATATTGAATGTTAAGCCTCGAGCCATTTAGATTAACTCTTTGTGCAGGAAAATCATACATTAGATCAAAAGTTATTCAGTGTGTTCGCTTTTTTTTTATTTTGCTCACTATATTCATTGCATTTAGTTTTATCAAAACTACATTTTTTTTTTCATATTTTCATACTTATAAGTATTATTAGTCAAAGAGTTTATGATCACTTTTAATCTTTAAATAATCTAAAAAACTTTTTGCTTTTCTTGGAAAAAAGTTGGCTTTTTTTTTCTTTTTTCTTTTTAATTTTTCTCTTTTACCGAAGTTAGTTTAAACCTTGTTTTATAATGTATCGATATGACTGAAGTATAACAGATGTTTGTTTAAAAATGAAGGGAAATTTAGTACTTTAATGAAGTTTCAGTTACAATCTTTACAAAACTTTTCTTTTTTAATAAGAATTTTGTGACAATTGTCATTTTGTAAAACGTTATTTCAAGTCTTTTTTTTTTCTGGCAAGAATGTAGAGGTAAATTTAAGTTTTAGTAATTATTCGATACTCTATCTCCATATAACTAATTATTATAAGTTTTTTTTTTTAATAAAACAAATGTATTTATTTTTTATTTATAACATTTTAAAATATGATAAATTATTTCTGACAAATGGTTTAATTAGTTTTTTGATAGTTATTTAGTATAAATTGATTTACAAGATTAGTTTTAATTGATTTACAAAATTTTATAGACCGATATTAAATGCGTATAAATTTACATACAATCATTCAGTTTTGTAATTTAGTCAGCAAATACAAAGTAATATATATTTTTTCTTTTAAATTTGTAGCGTAATGGGTTTTTAAGTGAAAAATTAATTTTGTTTTATATTTTCGTAATTTTTCAATACTTAACGTCTGCCATTCTGCATAATCGAGATTTTGTTGCTAAATTCTGAAAAATAAGTTTCGATATCAGCAAAATTAGGTCTATATTTTGATTATAACTGTTTTTTTTTTTTTTTTTTTTTTTTTTTTTGCACTAGAGAATATCACACATTGCACTTTTCTTGCACTTAATTTTATCATTTTAACAAATTTGGTCAACTATAGCAGTTAAAACTATTTCAGACCCTTTTTTTTATTGTTTAGCGTAAATTGGAGTGAGATACACATAAAAGAGCTTTATTTAGATCTGTTTATTGTATTGTATTATTGTAAGAACCAAGTTATGACTATTGATTACTATTGATAAATTTTGTGATAAAAAAAGTAGAACATTAACATATGCATTCTCAAATGGTGGAGCAATAATCTTGAAATCTTAAGTCTAATTTTGAAACCTTAATATATTAATGATAAAAGTTCATGCATTTCAGTTTTTTTTTTTTTTTTTTCTTTTTGCACTAGAGAATATCACACATTGCACTTTTCTTGCACTTAATTTTATCATTTTAACAAATTTGGTCATCTATAGCAGTTAAAACTATTTCAGACCCTTTTTTTTATTGTTTAGCGTAAATTGGAGTGAGATACACATAAAAGAGCTTTATTTAGATCTGTTTATTGTATTGTATTATTGTAAGAACCAAGTTATGACTATTGATTACTATTGATAAATTTTGTGATAAAAAAAGTAGAACATTAACATATGCATTCTCAAATGGTGGAGCAATAATCTTGAAATCTTAAGTCTAATTTTGAAACCTTAATATATTAATGATAAAAGTTCATGCATTTCAGTTTTTTTTTTTTTTTCTTTTTGCACTAGAGAATATCACACATTGCACTTTTCTTGCACTTAATTTTATCATTTTAACAAATTTGGTCAACTATAGCAGTTAAAACTATTTCAGACCCTTTTTTTTATTGTTTAGCGTAAATTGGAGTGAGATACACATAAAAGAGCTTTATTTAGATCTGTTTATTGTATTGTATTATTGTAAGAACCAAGTTATGACTATTGATTACTATTGATAAATTTTGTGATAAAAAAAGTAGAACATTAACATATGCATTCTCAAATGGTGGAGCAATAATCTTGAAATCTTAAGTCTAATTTTGAAACCTTAATATATTAATGATAAAAGTTCATGCATTTCAGTTTTTTTTTTTTTTTTTCTTTTTGCACTAGAGAATATCACACATTGCACTTTTCTTGCACTTAATTTTATCATTTTAACAAATTTGGTCAACTATAGCAGTTAAAACTATTTCAGACCCTTTTTTTTATTGTTTAGCGTAAATTGGAGTGAGATACACATAAAAGAGCTTTATTTAGATCTGTTTATTGTATTGTATTATTGTAAGAACCAAGTTATGACTATTGATTACTATTGATAAATTTTGTGATAAAAAAAGTAGAACATTAACATATGCATTCTCAAATGGTGGAGCAATAATCTTGAAATCTTAAGTCTAATTTTGAAACCTTAATATATTAATGATAAAAGTTCTTGCATTTCAGTTTTTTTTTTTTTTTTTTTTTTCTCAATTTATTACAAAATAGTGGTATCTTGAACAAAAAGGGCTTCAGAATTCAAATTTTACCCATTAATTAATCAAAATTTTTAAAATAAAATTTAGAAATTAAAATAACGACATTATATTGGAAGAAAAAAAAGCTGTTTAGAGAAATCTACGTTTAAGGTTTCGAAGATTTATTTCTTCTATTTCCCGTTGCATCAAGACAAAGCATATAATTTTAAGGAAACGTTCTCAAAAGTGTGTACTAGTAAATTGTGTTTAAAAAAATTTATTATTTTTTTATAAATTTCAAATAAATTTTTTCACTAAATTTTCAAGACATAGAAAGCCTATCACGTATCCAATTTCTAATTTACATGTTACAAATA
Source organism: Parasteatoda lunata (assembly GCA_949128135.1). Lineage (NCBI taxonomy): Eukaryota > Metazoa > Arthropoda > Arachnida > Araneae > Theridiidae > Parasteatoda > Parasteatoda lunata. Next base: position 16,666,234 of record OX421980.1, on the reverse strand, counting down.
CGCACTGCTTTTTAAAAATTGTGCTTATTTGTAACATGTAAATTAGAAAATTATATTATTGTCATACAAATGACACGTACTAATCATATTTCTGAAATATAAAGAGTTTTTATGCAATTTCATAAAATCTCCTTTTACTTTAAAAAAAATCTCGTTATTGTTCATCATAAAAATTACAATTAAAGCCCACCTATTTATTTCCTTTATCATTTTAACAAATCATTAAGACATACTTTTTCCTTAAGTATAATGAACTATTTTCTACAAAAACCGATCAGCTTCACTAAACTAAATTAACGCTTACTCTAACAATCTTTATATTACAAATAAACTTCACTTCCTAAAATTATCGAAAACTGCTTTGTGCCACTCGATAAACCTTTATGGCGTGAAAGATTCATTTTCTTCGTTGACACTCTAATAATAGCTATATTTAGTTTCTTCCGTTTAAGTTCGCAATTCTTAAGACCACTACGCTACATTACTTGATAGAATAAGTCAAAGTTAGATGCATTTAATTGCTAGAAGTATAAAGGCCTTAACATCCGCGTTCAACCGAATGCGGATAATCACTTATCTTCACACTCCCCTCATAAAATAGCAGAAAGGGGTTTGATAACGGAAATGACGTCATATAAGCTCTCGTCATCGATCTATGGAAAGTGATGCGCATGCGTTAGGTGCAGATACAACAAAACCATGAAAGGGGAACCATTTCAGAAAAGGGTGAAGATGCGACTGTTCGGAGTGTAATCCGTTCTTTTCAGTGGTCAGTATGTTTCCTAAGCTGTATGCCAAGTATCGCGATAGATAAATCATCCATTCATAGAAATTTCTTATTTATATCTTTTTTTTTACCTTTCAAATTAAAAATAAAAAAGATTAAAGAATATACCGTTGTTAATATGGTTCAAATTAAATTGTTTTAAAAATGTTACTATTCTTCAAATTGATTTGGTAAACTAAGCTAATTTTAAAGTATCTAATACCGATTATACATAGGGGCTGAGAGAGGCATGGTATAAACTAGTGAATTTCATATAATGGTAAAAATAATCATCAAACCGTAATAATTTTTCACGTATACTCTCTTCTAAGAAATTCTCTTTTAAGAAAAAGTTATTAGAACTGCAATCCGCTACATTTTGTAGAATCATAGAGCGGTTAAAAAAAATTATACCCATGCGACATTCCGCATATTCATTTAAACATTATTCCATACTTACCTAAAGGTACACTAAAGTGGTATCGGATTAATTACGCATAGTTTGTTAAAATCAGTTTATCTTTATCCAAACACTACTCAAGTAGGTTTAGTAGGAAAATAACGGATGACATCATTTTATTTAGTCACTACTATTTTTTTTATATTTTTTTATTTATTTATTTTTTATTACTATTTCTGTGCTGTAAGAGCCTTGCTGGTAACTACTATTTCAAAGTAAGGCCGGGAGAGTTTCTTTATAGTATTCAGTTTGTAAAACTTACTTATTAAATTCTGCTGTAAAACAAGAATCGAATTATCTTTTTTAACAGATTTCCGCACAAAGGCATTTTGACATTTTTCTGCATAAAAGGTTTTCGATAAGTTTACAGCAAAAGACTTTTGACAGATTTACAGCTCTTAACAGTACATTTTAGTTTAATTTAGAATCTAAAAAAAAAAAGTTTAATAATTATCGTAAAACTGCTATTAGATCATGTTGTTATACGAGTAAAAACTGAGGAAAAATTATGTTGATGCATGCTAAAAATTAAACAAGATAGTTCAAAAAATCGTGGCCATGATAAAATGGCAAGGCAGACATGCAAAGATAATCAAAACTCACTTAGGAACAGAAGATCGCAAATGCTATCGGAATCAGCTAAAAAAAGGTTTCAAATTAAACGTAATATGCAAAAACTATAAACAAAAATTATTATACATCATTTTATTTCAAAAATTATTTTCAAGTATTTATTTTCACGCTTTTAAGGCCAATACTAAAGTAGATGCTCAATCTTTTCCATAATGCATGTGTCCGAGATTTATCTAATATTATTTGAAAAGGCTCGTCGATATGATACATCTTTCCAAAAGTTTGACCTAACATTGAGCATCTTACATAAATGTAGGTATCGTAAATATTGCGAAAATTCATTCTGAATTGAATAAAATATAGAAAAAGGACTTGTGTTGATTTTCTTTATCACATATAACTTTCAACTCTCTCTATATAGCATGTTCCTGTATGCTATTGAAAATTTTTTCGTGCAAGCTTTGCCCTTTCATTTTGGGCACAATTTTTTAACTACCCTGCTTAACTTTTTAGCATGTCAGAATTTCTTTTTAGTTCTTTCTCTTATATCAAATATGCTCAAATAACATTTTTATTTACCATTACTTTAAATTTCGAAATTTAACCAAATGTACTGTCAAAAGCTATAAATTTGCCAAAAAGTCTTAATTCTGAATACATGTCAAAAGACTTTTTTGCTGTAGAAATGTCAAAAAGTCATTAGATTATATATCTTTCAGAAAAAAAAGATATGATTCTTGTTTTAAAATAGAAATTAACTATAAGAATCTCCGACGAACTTGCAATAATACTTGAAATTGGCAATTAGTGTTTTCAGCAAGGAATTGATAATAAAATGCACAGAGATTATTTTTAAAATAATAAGGGCAACCTTCAGTTCCCAAATGAATCTGCTTCATTAAAATTGTGTAAATAATTTTTATTTGTTTTCGTACATTACATCTATTTTACAATTCCCTCTAGTGGCAGAGGATAGCGTTTGCGACATCATGTTCTTAAATGAATATTTTTTTTTTTTTTTTTTCTATTCCTGACTTGCCCTCTCATTTTCTGCCCTGATATTTAGGATAAATTTGTTTATAACATTCAAAAATATTTTTTTTTCTGTCCCATGCTCCGACATTAACATTTAATCTTTTTGTATGCCTGTCTTGTCCTTTCATTTTGGCCATAATTTTTTTTAATTACTTTGTACATACATTCACAAACCATTTAGGAAAAAAATGTACAGCCCAAATTTGGTTCAGAAAGATCTATTTAGATCGTTGGAAATTACCCTGCTTTGAAGAATTGAAAAACATCAATCGAAGCTTTAAAATAAAGTACAAAAAGGAATCTAGTTAAGCGTACCATAGACGTTAAAATAAATTACACATACTTGAAAACAAAATTGATAACTTAAAGACGTACAAAAATGTAACTTTTTTGTCACCGTCACCTTCTATCAGGTATCAAGAAATTCTAGTCTAGTTAAGAACTTATTTCGTCGAACGTTGAAAAGTTACAATTCTTTTCATTAATTGATTGAATAGAATTCTGAAAACATTTGAAATGTAAAAAAATGGATACTTATGTCTCCGTCTATCAAAAACTGGCTTCAAAATTTACCGATGATTTGAAAAGTTGTAAATTTATGCGTTATAAAAGATGGATATTTAAGAAATGTTTCTAAACAAATTAAAAAATTCATTATAGCCAGTAACATATATAGAAACCTTGTAATTGGAATCATTAACGGCTAAATTGGTAAAAGGAACTTTTTTACAATTAATTATTCGCTACTGAAAGCTTTCCTCATTTCTTTTGTGCATAATTATTCAACATTCAAAACATTTATGAACATTTTTATATTTACCTTTTTCTTTCTTTATAAAAATAATCAAATATGATTTAATCGTTCTTTTACTGTAACATAAAGACTATTTCATTTTGTAGTACATGCACAAAAACACGAAAAATTTTCCTGATTGTGTCCTCTGTAACATTTTGAGGATAAAGTACTTTTTAATATTTCTTTCTTTTAATTAATATTCAAGTTTTAAGATTTCTTTAAAAAAAAGTTTTTTTTTTCGTTACGGGGAGAGTTGGACCCAATAACGTCATTCTGCAATAGATAAAATATTTTAAATTTTTCTCATAAGGGAGGGTGGCCTAAAGCGGGTAGGTTAACAATAAACTCTCAGAAGTTGTAGTTTTTGAGCATTTATCGCAGTGTTTTTGATTTTATTTCTTAAGAGAGATATTGAACTTTAAAATAAAAAATGATTATTTCGTTATTTTAAATTTTATGATTATTTATTATCAAAAATAAAAAACACTGAAAAAACCCGCTTTGTCCTACAAGGGGGCCTAAAGCGGGTATGCACCATAGATTTTACAAATACAAGCGCATATTAATTTTCTTAAACATTAATAATGAGACCTTAATCACACGTATAATGAACGCTAAAAATAATAATTAAATATCAATTTTTGACTTATTTTATCAGTCTTACTGAATAATTTAAATAAACATTAAGTGAACTAATTTGGGTTTAGTACATTTGATAGTTGAATCTAAAGTAATGAAATATTAAATAATTAAACTAGTAAACTGCCTTTGTAAAAAAAAAAAAAAAAAAAAAAAAAAAAAAAAAAAACTTTTTCAAGTTATACTTATACGATTTAAACTTAACATATAATTCAGTACAGTTGTCAACAAAATATAAAGTAAAAAATGATTAAATCATTAGACTAGTTAACTGTGATAGTAAAAAAATAATTTTTGTAAGTTATACTTATCCGATTAAAATTTTAGACTTATATTTAATCAGTCTCAAATTATGATTTGTTATTATCGACATAGTTTGCAAAAATAAGACCCTCTTCCTGAATAAGTTGTGCAAGCTTCATGAGTCCAGTATTTACAATCTCCACTTTCAATCCAATCTTCTTGCGGTGGGTCCTCATAAGGCCCCCCACAAACAAGACAAAAATACTCTTTTAAAATTTTTTTCTTTGAAGCTCTTTGTTTTTCAGTTTTACCTGGTTTACTTATCGAAGGAAGACTTTTTAATTTTTTTTTTAACAGCAGCATTGTTACTAAGACGTTTCTTCTTTTCTTCTTTTTTTATTTGCATATTTTTAAATGGTGAACTTGTTAAGACTTCAGCTCCTTGAGTTTTACGTTTACGACTAGTTTTGTTCGGAGTAGGTTTTGGTAGCGGTCTAATATCCAAAGGCTTTGCATGAGGTGTCAATGGCTCTTCTACTGGTTGAAATGAATCGTCACTAGTTGTCGTAGAACATGAAGGATCATTTTCAACAGCTGGATGTCCGTTTGTGCGTTGTAGCGAAATCCTTAAAGCTTGAGAGTAATTGTGATCCACGTTTTCAAATACAGATGTGGAAGTAGAGCAATCAGAATTATTAGAAAGACGACCAGCATCAGTGGATTGGATCTGCGATGGGCTATCGTTGGTGTTTTCAATAACTTCAGCCCTGTCTGTCAGACTAGCTGGCAAAACGTCAGCATCACTAAATATGTGTCGGTTCGTGGGCCATATTCCTGAGGATTTAAATCCTTAAACAGCATTTTGTGCACTAGCTGCTTTTAAGTATGCTTTTCCAACGAGTGAAGCTACGTCGTACTGAGTAATTATTCTACCTATATGGCTTCGTTGAAAAGTAGAAACTTCTTGTTCAAAGTAAGTTTTGAACGGTCCATAAACGCAATGGTCGGTCCAGAGGCTGCATGCGATGAGTTGCATGAGGAGGTAGCGATACAAAAATTACATTATTTTTCTAGCATATTCAAGGGCCTTAATATATTTGTGAGATTCATGATTATCTAATATTAAGATTACTTTTTTCTCAGGAGTTGGACGGGTGTTCTCGACGAAATGATGAAGCCAATCTAGGAATTTCGGTCCATTTATCCATCCGATGTCAGTGCAAGTAGCAAGGGAACCAGGGGGTGCTCCGTCTAACAATCTACCAACCATTCTTTTTCTACCATAAATAAAAAATGGAGGAATAAAAGATCCTGCCGCGTTGCAGCAGCAGATAACAATCGTCAATTTTCTTCTTTCCGCGCTTGAAATTGCACCCACCTGTTTTTTCCCTGATTTTGACAAAATTTTCGGAGATTTATTACTAGATGCATGAATGCCAGTTTCATCCATATTGTATATTCTTGTTGGATCAATGTCATGCTCATCAATTTCTTTTTCCAACAAATCATAAAATCTGTAAACTTGAGGTCGATTGAAATCTCGTGCTCTTGCAATTGATGTTGGTTCTGGTTGCCTAACAACTAAATTAGGATGTCATTTTTTAAAATCCAAATACCAATCATTTCCATCACTGCCGTTCTTAAAAAGATGAGCGATATTATTGCGTTCTGCATACTCATAGACTAGTTTCAAAAATTCATTTTTAGTTAAGCCGTAGAAAAGATCATCGACTTGAAATACATATTCCAATAACTCAGCTTCTTGCTCATCATTGAATACTCTTCGATATCGTCCAAGATTTTTACTGCAACTGCCCTTTTTCAGATGTCTTTGTAGAGTAGAAAGTGGGATACCATACTTTTTAGAAGCCGCAGAAACCGAAGTGGTCTCAGATTCCTTCATTGCATTCTTCATGGCTATTTCACACCAGGCCGCCTGTTCTGTTTTTCTCTTGTATTCATTTACCATCTATACAAAAATACAGAAAAGTTAGTATAAAAATGTATCGGGGAAAAGCGGGTATCTACCCGTTTTGCCCTACCCGCTTTGCCCAAAAGCATATTTTTTACTAAAAAAATTATAACCTTAAATAAAAAAAAAAAATTAAGAAAATTGAACATCGTAGTTTATAGGTGAATTGCGTTAGAATAATATAATAATATTGACAATAAAAAAAATAAGCTGGCTTTCGACTAGCCACAAGTTGCATACCTTGAGTTTATTAATAAACTTATTAATTTTTTTTATTTTGTGCTTGGTTACGCCATGTCGCTTTACTTCTGCTCCATTGGGACTGATTGAAACTCGTGAGTATTCGGGTGATCACGGCATACTTAGATATCGGCGCTTGCGCGCCATGCGGCGGGATGCGAATGCCTACCCGCTTTAAGCGACCTACCCGCTGTAGGCGACCTACCCGCTTTAGGCTACCCTCCCCTATAGCACAATCAAGGAAAATAATTTTATTAATATTTATTCAAGGAATGTAAAGTAAGAAATATAAAGTTTTTATCCATATCGCATACTCTTAAAAATTATAGATTTCATATATTTATAAACATACATTTTCATATTTAATCAAATATCTTGTACCGTATCGATATTATTACAGATGAGTGTAATATTATCAATATTAGGTGATTTTACTGAATATAATTTTATCCGTGAATTGTTTTTCTCTATTTTTTTCTTATTTTTTATTTTTTTTTTTGGTGAATTTAATTTTTTAAAAAAAACGAGTCGTTAAAAAATTCGACATACAGTTTCAGGAAAAAAATTTATTTAAGTTTAAAACTTAATTTGATTTGTGAAACCCTTATTTAAAAATAAATTTGGGGGACTACGCTGTTGGTAGTGAATTTGTGGAGCCCTCCTCACTCCCCGCTCCTCTGGCCCAAAACGGATTTTTGACTTTCATGGCTTATAAAACTGGAGACTTCAGTCATTCTCAACTATAGTTAGAGTTTTATTTTTAAAGATTATTTCATATGAAAAGAAAACCTATTAAAGGTTTTCTTTGCATATGAAATTATAATTATCCTGATTATATATTTTTTTTCATGATCACATCAGCAAATATTATAATTTTTTCATCTGAATAAAGATTTCAAAATTACTTCAAATAACATTGTTTAATAGGCATTTTTTAGTGATTTTTTCTCTACACCAATGACTGATCTTTAATTGAAAATATAAGGGCTTTTATGTTCGAATCCAAATTAAAAAGCAGTTTTTTTTTTTTTAAAAAATAAAGTTTTAGTTTCCTAAGTTACCTATTAAATCATTTACGTTAAATATTCGTCAAGAAAATGGAATGTCGAATCTAGTAATTATTCGAAAAAGATTATCCAAATGCAGTTTTAAAATAACTTTTTCCTTGGTTCGGTTTTTGAATATTTTTAGCTTCCCACTAGTGCTACACTTATCTGCTGTTGGCCTATTGTGTTGATCCTCACACAATACTGATTTTACCCAATAACACTTTTGATCAGAGAGCAGAGGGTGGCATTAATCACTCGATCTTCCCTCCACACTTCCCAAACGCCTAACTATCCGTTGGTTTTTCTGGCTCTGAAACCCTAAGTCTGGTTTACGAGATATGAGTTAGAGTCTGATTAGATGCGGGGAATCAAACCTTGTCCCAAGCCATAGTAGGCGAAATCTCAACTCACCACAGGTGGGGAGCACCTAGGTGGCTTTTTTCTTAGGCACCTAACTTAATTTTATATTTATGCATATTTATTTTTCTAATTTGCATTGCGTGTTGCACTGATTCGAAAGATTGAAAATGAAACAAAACTTTTAAGGGAGAATTCCTTAAGAAATTTCAATTTGATTTAACATCATTTTACATTATTTATTCTTTAAAAAGTGAAGCTTGCACATAAGTGGATTGATAGTGTTAATTTTAATAAATAAATATTTATCTGTTTATTCATCGTTAACCAATTTAGATGAAAGTGAAACTTATTTTTCATTATGTAATCTACTGAACACGAAGCATTATTGTACCGTAAAACTTTCTAAGCGTATTACATTATAATAATACAAATTTTACCAATAAAGTTGTTAAATGAAATTTTTACTATTAGAGTTCCACTTTAACAAATAGAATATTTGTTCATTATCAATTATTCAAAACGATAGTAGCTGCTAAGTTTAATCTGAAGTGTTTTTGAAAACAATTATATTTAAATAAAATGCTTTGATTTAAAAATTATTTGATTTCCATCTCAAGAAATTCCATCATTTTCAGAAAGGATATTTTAAAAAAATGAAAGAACATAAAGAGCTAAAGGAATTTCTTCTTTAAGGTTAAAGTAGCGTATCATGTATGCTATGCTAATTCATTTCTATTAATTATTAATAAGCATACTCGCTTAAATCTTAAATGAAATATCATAGAGTATGATCATTCTTGTAGCTATTACGTATAGTATATCAAGGAAAATTTTTATTAATCAAAAGAATAATATAAACACTGGTCAACTAATTTTAATCATAATTCTTTAAGAAACAATTTAATTTCATAAGCATATAAAAAACTGTTGGAAACTCCGTTTATCTGAAAAAGCTTTGTATAACTTTAAGATAAAAAAAAATACAAAAGACATCAAAGTGAGGAAATTTTTAAAGTACCTATAAAAGTGATCCAAATCTTCGTGATTTTCTTTAACGAGCATCTCTTTTTTTCAGGTCATTACTGAAAATAGTGACGTGTACACAGTTTCCCAAATTGATACAAGAAGAAGTTGTGATGCGTTTTTTTTTCTTTTTAAATTCCTATAGGATAAAATAATAATATAATAGTTATTTCACATAATGAAAGAATTTCTTTCTTTCCAAGGAAATGTTACTAAGTCAAAGAAATAGCCCAAAATTAATCCATGAACGAGGAGGATAAAAATATATTCTAAGAAATATTTTTTTTATTAATGAAACTTATAAGTTAAGTGTTTCCAATTGATAATTTATATATAGTTTAGATACAATTATTTATTTTGTTCCTATTTTTCATATTGATTTGTAAAAAAAGAACATTCCATGGTAAAGCACGTCATCCTTGAATTATACAGAAATGACACAGAGTCTAACATAAAATTTTAACATTAAACGAAAATACTTATTTTTCGATGTACTTCAAATACATAATTTACGATTCTAAGATAATGTTTCCAAGTTATCCACCACCTCCTTCAAGACACAAAGAAAAAACTATATTCCGCTTTGAAAAAGAATAGAATATTGTAGGAATTGGAAACAATGATTATTACAAAAAGCTATAAGCCTTTAACCGAATTTGAACTAGGTTCAAAACATGCATATACTTATTATTCATTTCTAATAATCAATATCTTAATAATTTCCTCATCGACATAAGTTTCTAAAGGACACACAGCACGTTTTTTATGCACTTTTAAAAGCATTTATAAGATTTCTGTTCTATCAAGAATTACTCGTAATAGATCCTTAAATTTTTGCAACAACATTTATAAAATTTTGCTTTAAGAAATAAGCGAACAACGAAAAATTACAGAAAAGGAAAAAAATAAAATTATCCACAAGCACAGCGTTTAAAAAAAGGAAATGCTGACAATTTTTTATTTTAATTTTTTTAATAAAAATTGAGAAATAATTGCATCTATCATGATATATAAATATAATTTGACTATTTTGAAATGGGTTCCAGGTGTTTTTCTTTTTTTTTTTTTCATTTAAAGTAGTAAAGCAAGAAATAATGAACAAATTGGCAAAATAATGTATTCTAAAATTTGATGGCTCGATACTATTATCGCACAATTGGAAATATCTGGTGTTAAAGACAGAAATAATTTGGAAAAAGCAAGCGATGATGATGTTGAGATTAGGAAACTGATTTGTTTGGTCTGGAATTTGCTACCATATCTTGCTCTCTTAATGCATTTTGCTTAAAAACTATATTTATTGTTTAACCATGCCAGAGATATTCATGGACATTTTATTTTGCCTCTATCTTTTCTGTAGTAATTTAGAAAAATCCCGATAAGTGGTCCAAACTTCCCATTACGCAGCCTTAACAAATTCTTTTTGTACTCTTGAAGTTTAATACCTACCTAATTTTTAAAGTAGTTTTTTTTTTAATTTTTTAGGTATTGAATAAATAATTTTAACTTAAGAATATATTTATAATATTAAACTTTTTCTCATAAAAATGTCGAAACTATTTATCGTGGTTTTACCAATACATGATTATTCAATATAGTTATGCAACCATATAAAAGACATACTGAGCGACCCCTTTTTGTAACCACTAGGGAATTTTATGCAAATGAGTTATTTCGTCAATATTACGAGATATACCGGAAGAAAACTAATATAGTACTTATATAAGTTACGAACTTTTTGTGAGTACATAAACATAATTTTTGACTAAGTACACATTGTAAACTTGATGGTTTATCAAAATTTTGAAGATAACATTCAACGAAAGAATTGCCATATGGGTGGTAATGAAAATGTTTAATTTGAAGAACGTGATGGAGGAACGTTGTCCTCACAATCTCAATTTAATCATAATTGCTGTTTGAAGGACATATAGGAAGGGTAATAATCACCGAGAAAGCAATAATCACCATAGAAAGTGCTAGGAACGTACTATAAGTGATCCATTAACATTTTCTAAACTAGATACTCAGAAAACTCAAGGCTGTATTAAGATTAAAAGGTAGATAAACGAGTCAGTAAGAGTGCGATCATAAGAAAGTGAAAGTGAAGGACAAATAGGAAGAGTAATAATCACCGAGAAAGCAATAATCACCATAGAAAGTGCTAGGAACGTACTATAAGTGATCTATTAACATTTTCTAAACTAGATACTCAGAAAACTCAAGGTTCTATTAAAGAAAAAAGGTGGATAAACGAGTTTTTAAGAGTGCGGTCATAAGAAAGTGAAAGTGAAGGACAAATAGGAAGAGTAATAATCACCGAGAAAGCAATATTCACCATAGAAAGTGATAGGAACGTACCATCAGTGATCTATTAACATTTCCTGAACTAGATACTCAGAAAACTCAAGGCTGTATTAAAGAAAAAAGGTGGATAAACGAGTCATTAAGAGTGCAGTCATAAGAAAGTGAAAACTCATCATTATAACTGTCTAAAGAAAAACTGTAAAAAAGCACAAATGTATTAAAGAAATGGACATACTATAGTTTCGATTCTCCAAACAAGAACATTATCCTCAGTGTACAAAATAGTGTTTTAACATTTTTTTCTCCGATCTACTATTTTAGTGTGACTCTAAGGAATGTATCTTTATTTAAGCGGTATAGTATATTAATTTATGTTATTCGTTTTTTTTGCTTTAGTCTAACAAAGTATCCTTTTGGTCAACTTTACAGTGTTTTTTAGCATATCTACTCCCATTCTCATATAGGCAAATTTTCAAATTCGAAGCATTTTAAAATTAGTCACCATAAAGCTTCCAAAAATTTCTCGTGACTGGCAATTAAACTATACTAGTACAGAGCTCAAGGGCTTGCTGAGTTTTTATCATATATTAATACGGCCCACAGGCGTGAAAGAGCAAAACATTTGAATCTTTTATGGACATGCAATTATTATGCAAAGAATTAGTTTCTTTTTCAACTAATTTTAAAAAATAAAAAAGACTAATTGCATTTATTTAAATCAAAATAGTCGCTATAAAACGATTTATTTCTATACAATCCAATTATACCCGAAATAGTTTCCTTCATTAATTAATTCTTGATCTTCAATCTCCATCAAAAGAATAAAGACTTTCAAAGCAGATTATTCCTAATTAATAAACAGGTGAAATTCTTTCTCAAGCATAAAATGTTGGAGACTATTCTTAAAACTGTTTTTTCCCTCTTATTTTCACATTAGGTTCAAGAATTTCTTTAATTAGCCAACTTATAAAGTTGGGTTTAAATTTACTGAGATTATGAAATAAAATGTTATGAAATATTTGCTTTTGCGATGTTATGCCTAAAAGTAATGAAAAATATTATTTTATTAAGCTTATTATCTAAATTATTTTCAGTTCAATCATTTCCCATTTAATTAAAACAGGAGCAATGAACTGCTCTTCAAAGAAATTCATGACTTCTTTTATAGCAAAAATAATTAAATGACTAGATAAATTCTGCACTTGTCGCTCAAAAAAGTGAAATTAAAATATTTAATTTTTTGTTATAGCTTTACTTTACTTAACTGAAACTTATTAAGGTGTAAAGGGCACAAGATAAAAGGTGGAACACCATAACATTCAATCTTATAAACATATTCCCGCGTAGTTAAGTACAATCCTAACGGTTTAAAAGGCTTATATTAAATGTGCTAATTAATATGTGTTGATGACGCTTCAAGTTACGAAATCACGCATGAAAACATACTTTCCTTAAATAAAAATTTCTTTTTTAAAGATTCAAATTCTTGATCTCGAAAATATAATGGGGAGGCTGGTCTCTGTCTGGAAAATTGGGTCCCAACAATTTAGGAAAGAGGAGTCAACAGTTTGGTCCCTATAACATTGATTTCAATTTCCCTTTATTTTGCTGTATCTCTTAAAACTCTTTAAATGAATCAAATTTTTGGACAGAAATATAAAACTTTTTGTTAAAAAAAATCATTTAAAATAAGAAATTTAGTATTTAGTTCAAATAATGATGACTGAAAAAAATTGAATTGAAAGCAGCTATAAATATTTTTTTTTTCAAACTGTACCATTTTAAAAGAGAAAACCCAAAATATGAACGCAATTGATCGAAGAGCTCTTTGGAATTGAAAATTTTAACTGTGCATTTTTCTTAAATTTCATTATTCACAATCTTTTTGACCAATTCAATTCAAAGTTTGCATTCTGTCATTTAAAATTGTACAATTTGAAATTAAGTAAAGAATTGTTATACCTTGCAACTCGAAATTCTTCGACCAGTTATTATGAATATTAGATGAATAAATAATTTTGAAATCTTTTACGTGGGTTTATTTTTGAAATAATCAATTTTAAATTTGTTTACCAACTATTTTTGATTCACTTAAAAAGTTTGAGATATAGCAAATATGCGGAAAGTGAAATAAAATTAATAGCAAAGGGGTTCAAACTTGTTACCTCTTCCCTTATTTGACTACACAGTTGAGGTCATATTTTACAGATTACGACTTTCCTTCATCCTATTTTCAGCACCAAAAATCCAAATACGTCGAAAAAAAGTCAGAAAAAGTACTTTTTGTACCCAATCGTCTAGACAAATTAATCAGTACAATTCAAATTAGTCCTTTTAAAACATTTAGACTAAATTTTTTTCCTTGAAAATCTGATTATTACGAAGTTATAATCCGATTATTCGAAAGTTGTAAAGACATACCATTTTTGGCAATAAATAATTTATGTGTATTACGTTTAGTTAATTTTCTTCAATCTTACACAAATAAAATGCATTATGCAATTCAAGGATTTATAATTTTGGTGGTGATTTTCCACGTGTCTTTATCTAAATCGACGTAAAATTAACTAACTTCAGTTTAAAATAGTAGCTGGAATATTTCTGACTGAATAAATATTGAATGGCACGAATGGCTTCAGCTACAATAAATAATATTTTTTTAACTGAATAAGATTTATTTAATATAAAGAATAACATGCTTTACAACTCTACTTATAAATGCTACTATTAAAATTTTGCTCTGTTTATTATTGAATTGTTATATTTGGTGCTACTGTTATTTTATACTATTGTTACTTTTTTCTTTGTCGACTTTGAGTAAACATCTATCAAAACGGGGGGAAAAAAGTCAACATATCTCTTATTTGCTGGATTGATCTAGAGGTACAAAATTTTAAGTACACACTTAAAAAATGAAATGCTTAAAATTATAATTGATCCATTGATACGATAAAACTGTTGTAATATTAAATTAACATTATTCGTTATTTTCATTAGTTTCGTTAATTATTATGTTATTTTCAGTTTTCAATTTCTTATCATGAGCTTTTCAAAGCTACCTATAGTTTTAATTTCTTACCAGAATCGCTATTAACTTAAGAAGGAACAAATAGGCATAAAAAATTTAAAAATTTCTTAAAAAAGGAGTTTATTCCTGTTTAATTATATGCTCTTGCATTTTAGAAAAATCCATACGCTTTCTTTAATACTCCTTTATCTATTTTACATTACATTATATCCATTAAATACATTAGAAAAATTATTAAATTTTAAAAATGTTGTATTTTAAAATTTGATTTTTTCAGAGCTATTCAACCGATTTCGCACAATTTCTTTTATTTTGCCATATAAAAATAATTCTTTAAAGCTATGAAAAATCCGTATACCTTACACTTCAAAATTTGTTTCGACTATTACAAAATAAAATAATAAAAAATTACAATTATAAAAAAATACTTTTGCATGGAATTATCTTTAGATAAACGAATTTTATAATAAATTTTGGATTCACTTAAGAAATTCTAGAGATATGATGAAATACTCAGAAATTAAAAGAAATTAACAATTCCAAAAATTCAAAAATTCCGACCACACTTCTTACCAACCTATTCAACAAACACTCAAATTGCACCCTCTGATTTTGAGGGATCTAAATCCGTCGAAGAAAGATATTTAAAGAAATATCGTCTGCAATATATTTGAGTTTATCCTTTAAACCATTAAGTGAAGATCTGATGTTTAAATCAAAAATTATTCAGGCTGTTCCTTTTTCGCGCTCTGTACTATCATTAATGAATTTAAATATTATTTTTAACAATCTTTTTTATTAATGAAACGCTAGAATGAAATTTTCCGTAATATTCAATTTCATTGAATCTTATATGCCTTACCCAACAATAATGGAAGAAACACTTTCGGTTTTTGATATTTTTTTGAGTTTCTCAGGAAATACCCAAAGGACTATTTTTGTAAGTTTAAAAGTATTTAGGTCGTGCGATTTTCATACTTTGCAATAAAGTTTAAAGCTTTCAAAGGTTTGAGAAACCAACAATAAATTAAGTAAGAAAACAAGTATTTTTGAACACCTTTTGCCAGAAAATCAAGCAATACATTACACTACCCTATAATGACTGGACAGCAAGAAACAAATTAAATGAGTGGAAAACCCCTTATAGTTTTGAAATTTCCTTTAAAAAGTACAAAGACTACTTAGAAAAATTGCTTGAAACTTTTTGCACTTTTAAGACATTTAAATCAAATTTTTTTTCATTAGTTGCGAAATACAATTCACAACATTATTTTAATTTCTTTCCAAGCATGTGCAGTACAAAAGAACTACTCTAAATACTCATATCTTTTTTTTCTTCAAATTTTAAAACAATTTTGTAATTAATTTTAATACGATCCAAAAGTTTTGTTTAATTTTATTGAATATTTTCAGTTACAGCAAAAAAAGTAGGTACGTCAAAAAAAATTAGTTTTTTTATAAAAATGTCCGAATCTCCATAAATATTTAGACTAGGTTTACGAAATTTTGTTCAATTATTGCACATAATAAACAAAATAATAGAAATAAGTTATAAATTTATTACTACATTTTATGGCATAGGGTGTTCAAAAGTTCTTATTTTCTTTTGTAATTTATTGTCGGTCCCTAAAAGCCTTGAAAGCTTTAAACTTTATTGCAAAGTAAGAAAAATTGCATGAACCCAAACACTTTTAAAATTACAAAATATTCATTTAAGTATCTCTTGAGAAATTCCAAAAATATATCAAAAACCGAAAGTGCCTCTTCCATTATTGTAGGGTAGTGTAAATATTCGAAATGTGTGGGTAAAAAAATGATAAAAAGTACTTATAAATGCCTTGAAGTAGCACATACCAATAAACTTAAAAAGCTAAGTTTTATTATCACCAGCGCTGGCTTTAAAGCTTTTTCATTTTGTAAATTTAAAAGGATTATATTTTCTTTCTGATTTAATTCTTCTCAGTTAATACTATTGGTATAAAGAGAATCGATATTTGTTTTCCTCTTTAAGACAATATTAATGCGAATTGTTCTATAGTGTCTGTCTAGTATATACTGTACTATACACAATGCTAAAAGGTTTGCCCTAAGTAAAATAAATTGTAATATTCAATACATAACTTACCAGTGATATTGATGTATTGCCAGTGATGTAACGTAATTTGATGTAATTATACTTTAATTATTTTTATCATAATATAACACCGCATTTTACTTTCAGATTATTTTTCCATGATTAATTGGAAGTTTATCAATTCCTTATATTCTCCGCCTTTAATAATTTTTTGAATCATCTGAAAACACACAATAAATTAATGCTACTATTTTATCTAAATCAAATATAATGTATACATTCATTAACTCCATTTGTTATTGAATATGATTATTTTATTGCTTTGCAGGAAACGTGTCTGATTTTGTTTTGATTTCGCTAATGACAGATAACCCCAACTAAGCATTATTGTTCATAAAAGCTATACCAGTTTAATTTTTAGCGTCTTCTAATTTCAGAAATAATATTCTTAATACAATTTCTTTTTTAATGAAATTTAAATTTATCAGTTTTTTGTTTTTACTTAAAGTATCGATTTCCTATTCATTTTATTTAGTTAAATGTTCTTTCCAATTAAAGAATTAGTCATTTTTAAATATAGGTGTTTGATAAACGTAATCTTGAAGTATTTAAGTGAAATAATGTAACCGAATTCGCTACAGTTATTAGGGCAATATCTTATTTAACATTCTTATGAATATCATTTTCTTAAAAAAGATTTACGTTAAATGATTTACATCATTATATTTACTTTTTCATTTTCATTTTTAAATTGTTAAATATCAAATTTCGAATACTTTAATTGGTTTTTAACAGGGTTGTCTGTAGAAGATAAGATAGATGGATTAAAAGGTGATTATTAAAAACACCTTCAAGTTTCAACAACAAATTAAACCTGTTCTGATGTTCATAATTTTCGAATTCCTCTGCCACTTTTCGTTCGCTTTTTCTTTCGTAATTAAATATTAATTTTTGATCCTAATGTGTGAAACTTTTGGTTATCATTTTTAATAAGGATTCTAGAAATGCATATTATAATATATATTTGCCTGGAAAGATTTATTTCTAAATGCTAAAGATGCAGAAATATTTCAGTTTCATAAAACAACTGGAATTGTAACAGTTCTCATACTGTTGAACAGGTTTTTGTACAAACCTTTCACTTGGGAATGGAGACACCTTATTTAGAGATGTGTGTGGAATTCTTGGATAGAAATTTCATCAAGTGAAGAGATATGGAAGCAAGATCGGGGCTGTAGTGTGAAAAGTCAAGCATTTCCCTGTGCCATTTGAGGTGATATATATATATTTATTTATTTAGCACAAACGTTTTGCTGGGATGTGTTTGACCATTCACCCTATTGTCCTGTGATCTTGCTCATAGTGAAATCTACCTGTTTTTGCACCAGAAGATGCATAAGTTCCCAATGACGAACAGATAGCTGTAACACACTAATATTATTTCCAGGAAGCAGATTTCTACGATACTGGACTAAAGGAAGGTTCCCCCATGATATATCAAGTTTTAAAATTCCAGTTATTCTTATTTTTGTGAAGTAACTGAGGTAAAAATTGTTTTGTTCTTGCAAAAATATTTTCAAGATTTTACATTTTGTTACTTTTTATGAGGACTTTACATATGACTCGCATTTATCCGTAACGTAGTAAAAGGAAGAATATTAAACTTGTGCTGATAGTTTTCGCAAATAAAAAATAACACAAAATATAACTTTTGCAGAAATAAAACACGGTTTTAATTATAAGAACTGTATTTAGTTATGTCCTCCAATTGCAGAAATATTAATTGTAATGTAATATTTGCAAATTTCATTCATGTATGAATTTATAATCATTTTGGTTATTATTTGTTGCCTTTTTTTATAAATATGATGTAAGAATTGCTTTCTGGATGAATTTAGGTTTTGTTTTCATTTTCAAATGAAAAAATCAGAATTTTATTTAAATATTTTCTTTCTATTTGTAGAATTAATCATTTTTGTATAAAGTAATCTTTTTGAAAATGAAAATTTTTAATGGAGGCATTCCAGTTACTATTACGACAAAATGCTAATTAACATTAATTTTAAAGATATCATTTTCATAAAATAAGATTCGCGTTATGTAATTCATATTTTTATGTCTACTCCTCTATTTTGACTTCAAATTTAAAATAGTTTTCAAATATATCAGTGGCTTTTTCAATCAATTTCAAACTCAACAAACATTGCTAAAAGGGTAAGCAACCATAAATGTCAAATTATTTAATCACTTTAAGAGCCTAGCGGAAAAAATATTGCTGTTTCAAAAAGTCATACTGATTGTCGATGATTTTCGATTGATCTTGAGGAAAGTTTGATATATTCAAATATCTTTCACTGACAAATATTAATTTTTAAAAGAATTTAAGCAAGTTCTATTTAGTACTGTATGGTATCCAAAAAGTATGGAAGCAGTTAAATAACTCGCACAATACGCATCGGATAAAAACTCTTTAGATACTTTTATGAATTATTTTTAAAAGATGCTTTCAAGTATAACAAATTTGGCCCAACAGATGGCAGATAATGGCCAATAGCTCATTAGTGCATCTCTAAGGTGACACAAACAGCCAAACCAGATTCTAATTACACATATATATAAAGAGAATAAAGGCAAAATGAATAGAAAAAAAAACTTATTCAGAAAAAGTACTGCGTTTTTAAAATTGAATTGATCTGAAATTATCGTCTAAACTAATTAATTGGAGACTTAGCTTATAACACTAATACGTTTTAGTTTATAATATTATCAAACGTTTTAGTGAATTTAACAATTTCTTATTTTCCCCTCTTTTGAAAGTAACAAGTCAATTTTAATTTTTATTTACGAGTATACATATTACTTACCTCGTACTTGCCTATTTATTTCATTATTTTCTTACTTTATTTATTATTTATTCATTTTATTACTTATTTTTTTATAAATTTATATTTGGTTTTTAGACAAGCACTGTTTATTCTAATTTATCTAAGCAATTCGATAACCCTCTACAAATAAAGTTTCAACGCCTATTTCAAATATAAATTTGCTTTAAAAATTGACTAAATTAGAAATATTAAAATCTAGGGTTTGCAAATGAAATTTTATTAAAAATTAAATGAGCTCATTCTTCATATCTATTTCTTTTTAAGATCAGTACTTTTTTTTTTAATACTTTTGAAACCAGTATCAAGGGTTTATCATTTTCAAAATTATATCGATATTTGAATGATAATATTTCTGAAATCTTTTTTATTTTTTTATTTTTCATACCTTAAAAAAGTTAGAAAGCTGTGATAAATTTAAAAACACTAAACTCATATATTCCTAGATCTTCCTAAAATTTATTCCTGAATTTAAGTATAAAATATTCACTTAAGATACGCTAATTTAAATTTATACGCTAATTTAAGTTTAGAAAAAAATACTACAATTTCAGCTCTCTTCATCGTTATTCTTTCATCTTTTATATTAAATATTTGTTTAAATTTAATTTGACATATTCCTGGCTTTTTCATGTAATAAATGAATGGGTTATTTTTATAAAACTAGCATTTTTTTTAGTTCTTATTTACAAATATAGTGTCTAGTTATTTAACTTTCAAAAGCGTTTAAAAGTTGCACATGGTAAGTCAAGTATAGATGCTCATATTTTTTTCAAATCAAAATAAAATCAGGACTGCCGACTTTCTAAGCTCATCATTAGCTAAGCTAATGTTTTAATAGATTATTTTTTTATTCATTTAAATTTATTTTCCACGCAACCATATATAAATGATTTAAAAGTTCATATGCAACTCCAACTTGTTTCTTCGTGAGGCCTTAAAAATGTTAGCAAAATTACCAAAAATTTTGAAAGCTTTGGTTTTTAACTGTCTATCACTCTATTGAATATTTTATGAAAAGAATAGAAGTTGACAGATCTGTAAAGTTACTGAGAATAGAGATGCAAGAAATGTTTAGGGATATTATAAATTCTCCTACATGTATTCAACATATTTTCAATAAAGAAATATTAGAATATTGAGAACAAAATATGAAAAACAATTGTTTGAAATTAAACTAACAAGAGTGGCTATCTCTTTCCCTAATGTCGAGGTGAGATAACCTCGTACAGTAAAGAAAAATACAATAAATGGATACAGTAAAGGAAAATGAAGTTAAAATATGGAAAATAATATATTTCATACCATGAAAAACTGTAAGGTATGAATTTTATCTTAAGATAAGTAAAAAGAATCTAATAAACAAAATGAAATGTACAGATTTCATCAATCACTTTCTAAAAAACTTGAACAACAACAGCTACAATTTTAACAAAGATGCTTCATGGTGCCATTGTATGCACTTTATCACCTCATCAAGTCATTGTTTTCATTTGTAGTATTGTATGCTTCTAGTGAGCTAACACACTGATACTAATGAAGCTCTGAGTGTGTAGAATCGGATATGTAGGGTTCTATCGAGTAGGTTATGGAGTTGCATTGGATAAAATGTTAGGTCTGCTGAATCAGTGTAATACGCAGGGCTTGAACTGTAATTAAAAAAAATATTTTTAAATTGTTTTCAATATTGTAGAAAAAGATTAAGAATTGGTTTTTATTAGCTTTCATTCGGAAATTACGAAACCAAACCGAATGAAAACCGTTACGAATTCAAATATTTTGCAGCTAGATTTATTTATTTGGAGATGTTAAGCGTGGTGGTGAAGACTAATTTACCAAAATTTTCTTAATTGTGCTACCTATTTTTAAAGTACAATATGATCCTTGATATGTTAATACATATTAATGAAAAGTGGCAATCTCTCTTAAAGTTGATGAGATGGCCACCGAATTTATAGCGTTACTCAGCTATAATGTTCATCTGCTTTTCACTAAGGAACAGAGATTATGTGTTTAAAGGTCCAGATAGTTAAAAAAATATAACTTACGTATTGAAAAATCGAATACTCCTTTCAAGAAAAATACTTGACCTCTAAATTAAAAATAAAATTTAAAAAAACTTTAACATTTTTACATACTTTCTGTTGTCACAAAAGCTTTAAAAAAACTTCGAAGCTTTAAAAAATCATCCTTAACTTCATGAAACGGGTTCGTTCTACGTCACTAGATATGAAACTGGTCGACGAAGAGCTGTAAGCAGTCCAAGCCGGGAAGAAAGCATCTTGAACGTTGTGGCTGATAGACCCAAGTCAAGTACAAGAGCTGTTGCTCGTCACCTAGGTGTGATTCATCAGACCGTTCCTTTTCCCCTTCCATTTCAGTGAGTTCAAGCGTTGAATCCGGTGAACTACTGTTTGTCTAAGATAGGTACTCTGCCAGACATTCGTCTGGAGCTGTGACGGTGACTATGGTAACGAGGTATGATTATTTCAAATAGGGATGCGGGATCCCTCTTTAGGACTGGTTTCGGGGAGAGGAGAGAAAAGGAGACCCCTTCATCGAAGCTACCCTCCCTAAAATGCCCTCTTTTTGTTTCCATAGCACCAGACTGCCGCAGACTTAGTGGCGGTCAGAGTACCTATCTTAGACAAACAGTATTCTCTCCACCTGAACTTCAGTCAGTGGGTGGTACAGCAATGTGCGCTGCAGCCAGACTTTATGGCTCATGTGCTATTTACAGATGAGGTGACGTTTACACGCGAGGGTGTCTTTAATGAGCACAAATCCCATGTGTGGGCAACTGAGAATCCACATGCAACGTGACCACATGATTCTGTAACAACGATTCTGTGTGAATGTGTGGGTTGGTATTGTCAACGACTTTTTAATTGGTCCATACTTACTACGAAGCGCTTTAATGACAAATGTCATCTTATTTTTCTGGAACAGGTGATACCAGAACTACTGCAGGCTGTTCCAATCGCCATTCCTCACCGCATGTGATTTCTGCATGATGGGGGGCCAGCCCACTTTAGCACTGATGTGCATACTAACCTGAATGCCACGTTTGGGGAGCGAGAGATTCTGCGTGGTGGACCAGTCCCTTGGCCACCCCGATCCCCTGATTTACCGAGCTTCGATTTTTTTTATGGAGGCATCTGAAGAATCTTGTTTATGCGACTTCACTTGACTCAGATTGTTACTATGTCCTGAACCAACCCGTAAAGTTTGTACCATAAATTCGGGACCTCTTTGTATTAGCATGCAACTTTTTCAATTGTGGCAAAAGTCTTGCGTGAGAAAATCATCTTTAATATTTTGACAAACATATTTGAGGGGGATTTAATAACTATGAAATTTGATTTCATTGATGTTCCTTCAAAGTTTATAACGTTAGAAATAAAAGACCTCATCTATTAATTTTTAATTAATTTCATCAATGTAATTAATTAATTTCATCAATATACAATTTTATTTAAATTGATTCATTAATAATATTTAAATATAGTTTTACTATAAATTCCAGTTTCTTTGATCAATTAATAAACAAGATTTTTACTAACTATTGGAATGGATTATTTTTATTATTCGGTGTTATTTGCTTAACGTCTAAAAAATTTATTTTCTTGAATGTAATTGAAACTTCACATGATTTTTGCATGTAACATAATCACTAGAAAATTCTTTGAAAGAATTTACGCATAAATGAAGATAAATAAGATAATTTTTTTTTAAAAAAATAGTATTTTGGAAAAGTAGTTGATAAAGAATGGAAAAATTAGTAGTCCAAAACATTTGAATTATTTTTCTTAGAATTACATTCCAGAAACGAAAAATTGCATTCCTATATTTTAAAAATATGTTTAAGATTCGAAATTTCACTCTAAAAATGTTATAAAACAGGTGAACAATTAAAGGATCTGCTTAAATACTGCTCTCAAGATATTTGTCACATTTCCTACCATACATTTATTTAAATTTTTTCAGACTACATAACTAGAATTTTTGAATGACAGCACTTGGCTAACCAAAGAACCTATGCAGGAAAAAAATTTAAGTAGCCATTTCGAATGTTTTTTTCTTTCTTGATGGAGAAGATACTTTTTTCAATGGTAAGTACAACGTCATGTCTGATATCTTGATTATTTGCACGATAAAAATATATTTGCTCATTGAACTGAATTTCTCAATTTTTTTAGGAGAATTTTAATTTTTTCACAATTATTTAGTTCTTGAAATTTTTGCTCTCTTCAAACTTACATGTATATTTTCGGTTATGTCCTTTACTCTATTTGGTGACCAACATGACATTATTTATAGGGTTTTATTTTTTTAAAAAAAGAAATTTGCATAGTATTTACACATAGTAAAGTATATTAGAAAGTATTTTAGTCTGTAACAAGTAAAATTAATATAGATTAATGTATTACACTTGAGAATTTTCAGCGACTCCGATTAAAATATCGATCAAAAATAATTCAAATTCGGAAAAAAAAACTATAAAATCAATTTAAATATTATAAAAGTATTATGTGTGTTATGTTTTAAAACCACGCATTTTCAGATATTTTATTTTTTGCCTTTATCAAAATGACAGTGAATTATGGCAATGACACAGACGCATAAATAAAATTTTAATATTAAAATGGAAAATAAGTTACATAAGGTAGAATAATGTGAGAAGAAATTTTCTGTAACATAATTGGTTGACTGGATATAAATAATAAAAATTCAATAACTAATGCAGATAACGTGACTAGATTCATCTCTAATCTGATGGCTTTTGATCACGTTATTTCTATCTCCAATATTTTTATATTTTTCATTCATTTACTCCCAATTCAAAGATTTAAAATTTTGAAATTTAACGTCAGAGAATATTAATAAAAATATTCTTATAAATTCGCATTTGATAATAGGATATCTTTATTAATTTGTATATACATATTTACAAAAAATTTCGTGACATTTTTAAATAATTTCATTTGTTACGTGAGGGTCGAAACCACGAAAACCTCCTAAAGTATTTTCAACTTTTGTACAACTGGCATAATTTCCATAAATACATGTTTGTGTGAAGATATTTACATGTAACTACTTTTTTTAATTAAGTAATGACTATAAAATATAACTTTAATAATTAATGTTTTACAAACTGGAAAAGATTAAAGTAAAAGAAAGCTTCATGGAACTCAAAAAGAAAGTTATTTATTATTTATTTGTTGTAAAAAAAAATTCTATTTTTGTATAGTATAATGTAATTTTGTAGAATATTTTTATTTAAATAATTGCATTAATCTCACTCACATCCAAACTGCAGAATGAAATTCTCAAGAATATATATGTTGCATTAATAAAGTACTCATAATGATACTTAATAACTTCATAATAATACTTAAAAACGAGCAATATGCAGACATAGTTGTATACCAGCTATTACATTACATGTCTTTAAGCATCTTAAAGTTGGCACTCAATTGTTCATCGAAAACAGTGTTTCCCAAACTTAGGACTTTTGTGTACCCTTTCTAAATTTTTCGTAACACTGTGTACTACTAATTAAAAACTGAATGTTTTTTTTATACTAGAGAAAAAAAATTGCACTAAAGTTAAAAATCACAACTGGCTGCTAACACCACTAATTATTAACTGTTAACTCCGCACAAAATAGCCATTAGAAAACTACGTAATCGTAAATTTTCATGACTTGCTTTGTTTTTAAATAAAATTTTCTTGAAATTTTCGTTTGTTGCAAGATATTTCGCATAAGAACGCGTACCCCCGCTAAACTGTTACCGTACCCCCCTGGGGGTACGCGTACCACACTTTGGGAAACACTGATCTAAAACATTAGTCCTAGTTCAGCCATTTTCTATAATGCTGTACAAGGTAAGCATTGTTTTTAACTCTTCAATCCTAAATTATGAAAGTTGACACTTTTCGTTTTGATTATTTAACGAATGGAAAAATGGAATGGAAAAACAAAAGCAAATGTTTTTACTTATTATACACATTTTATTAAAATACTTGTAGAGCTGCTCTTGATAAACTAACTTTTGAATCATGCACCACGCTTATTGAAAAAATCATATTACAAGATATAGACCCACCATGGGCACCTATGAACAATAGAGTTCTTAGAAAACTTTATACATATCTTTTTTTTACTTTTTCAGAAAATTTTTAGTTTCAGTTCAAAAATTTTTAAAAAAAAGTATCAGTATTTTAAATGCACTGTTTAAGATAGGAAAAATTTATGAAAAAATTTATATATATGAAAAATATAGGTTCTTCAAAAGATTTGTTCAAAGGTGCTCCAGTCTTGTTCAAAGATATCCCGTCATTGAACACCTTTGAACAAACATTTCTTAATTTTTAAGCTTTAAACTTTTTTTCATATATTTCTTCTTCTTATCTTTTTTCATATATTTCTTCAGAAAACTTTTAGTTCATGTTTTATGAATTAAAGAAATGTAAAAGCAATTCCAATGCATTGATTTGTGCGATACAAATTTTAAATCCGAAAAACAGGGATTTTTCATAAAAACAAATTTTGAAAATGGCAATCTCCCTTACATTAAATTAATACTGTTCTCTTTAACACTCATATTACCACCACAAATATCTACTACAAAACATATATAATTCTTAGATAATTAAAATTAATTTATTTTTAATACACACATTAAAGCCACAATTATCTAGCATGCATATTAAACCAATATAACTGTCACATTAAACAATATTAAACAAAACATTAAAAAAAAAAAAAGGTTTTTTGAAGAAGTCGCTTGCCTTACTTTATTGTGCATCATGAAAAACCTTCAAAATAGTGCTTTTAAACTTTCATTATTTATTCTATGAACTAAGTTTTTAGTTCAAAAAGATATATCGATAGCTTAAATTTACACCAAAAAAAAACATAAATAAAATTTAAATTTGTTTTAATTTAAAAATATGAAACCAAACGTTTAAATATCCAATAATCCCTTAATAAAAGCAATATCGTCTTAGAAAAATTAAACAATAAACATTATACTTCCGAAAAATAAAGAATATGAAGAAAACAATTTAATTAAACATAAAAACATAACACTGGATCATAACAAAATTTCGATGTAGATAAAGGACCGCTGCTTACTTGTAGTTTGCTTTTTTATATATTTATTATTGTATTTTTTTAAAAAAAAGCATAACTGTGCGTCTTGAACACGCATCATACATTTGCCGTTCGTCTCCTTCTAATCTATTGCCAATTTAGCAACATAGATAATCATTTAGTTATAATAAGATATCACCAAAAAATAAATCTCAAGCAATAAATTGTTTACCATTTTTGCTTGTATTCCTTTCTATCTCGAGTATCATCGAGAAACATACGTTTGTTATTACATCTCTAGTTTGTGTTATATTACCCCGAATTGCCTATTACTTTATTCTGCCTTGCCTCGAATAGAAAAATACGTATTTATTTCGGTATTTATAACAGAAAACTCCAATTTAAAGATTAGAGGCAAAATAAGAAAACTATATGTATGTATGAGATTCCTCTAATCATAAATATCTATGGGACTACTTGCGCAGAGTAAAATGGGGTAACTTTGATACACTAATTTTATTTATTTATTTATTTATTTTTTTGAAATTTAAAGACTTCAGAAAAAAAGAAAATTGTCCCAAACATTTTTCTGAGTCTCAGGAACAGTATTTGGATATAAGACATCAGCCTTTTCTGTGATAACGTTTACTTGTCAACCTACAAAAACGATCACTTGATTATGTCTCTTTTCTTCTGTGGGATGAACTTTTTTGAATTTTGCTAGAAGTACATATTTACGCTATTATCGATGAGCTAGGATTTAAAATTCTTAATAGAATGAAGGTACTTCATTTATAATTTAAAACCTTTGTCTTTTAGTTTTTTTTTTTTTTTTTTTTTTTTGTATGTCATGATAACCAAGAATATTGCAGTTTGGTTGGTGACTACATGGCAATTTTTATTTATGCGTTGATCAATAATATGGGAGGTAATTATGATTGTGTGGACAAAATAATGTATGCAATTTTTTTTCTGACATTAGAATACAAAGCTGTTAAAAGAAATAAAATAGCCAGAGTCAGTATGAAATGGACAGAATGAATAAAATAGCTAAATAAATAATAAAACACCAAAACCTAATAATGTTTTACTTTGTTGTTGTTCAGTATATTAGCAAACTGTACACTAAGAAGATGCTTGCACATATTTTTGTGAAAGACAAATTATTAAACAATGTCGTACTAACTGATTTTGTTTGGTTCAAGAGAAATTAGATAAAAAAAGTTCTACTTTCAAACAAAGTTTTAATTCCTTCTATGCTGATTGTAAAGTTAAATTATAAATACTAACAATATAATTATTATTGTGGGGGAATACTAACATGAATTAAAACTAATATGAGCCATCGAATAACGAAATAAAACTAAATTGCAAAAATAAACTATTTATTAAAAACTCTAAAATAAAAACTTAATAAGAACATACTTCAAACTTTCAAAGTATTTGGGAAAAAGGCTTTGCGCTCTGAAACTCTTAAAGCCAGAGTAAAAACATGCTGTCGTGAAATCGCTAATTCAACTGACTGGTGAGCAGGCAAAAATATTCGAGTTAGCAAGAGTTTCAGAGCGCATGCGTAACAGATTAACAAATAACAACTAAGAAAAGTTCTCTCCTCATAAGTGATTGTTCGATTATTCAACTACGGCTGAACAATTATTATTAATAAAATTAATAGTGCTAATAGAATTATTAATAAGATTAATGTAATTACTCG
The DNA here is from genome assembly GCA_949128135.1 of Parasteatoda lunata. NCBI lineage: Eukaryota > Metazoa > Arthropoda > Arachnida > Araneae > Theridiidae > Parasteatoda > Parasteatoda lunata. Next base: position 16,637,974 of record OX421980.1, on the reverse strand, counting down.
TTTTTACAAAAAAATCAATGCTTTTTTTTCGAATTTTTTTATTTCTCCCCAAATTAAAGTTAAAATATAGATGGTGAAATTTTGTAAAAATAGTTTACACTTTTTGCATCTAAATTCGAAATTAAGAAGTTTTAATATGTCTAGAATGAGATCTAAGTAAATTTTAAAGCTGAAAATTAGGTGTACCAAAGTGGTGATTTTGTGGCATAAATGTTTTTTAAAAAATGTCATTCAGAAAAAAAAGTTTTTATTCCCATAATAAAAAGAGTTACAAAAAAGAAAACAGCTAGAATTTCTTGCTCAGTTGTCAATTTAAAAATTATAATGTAATAAAAATACAAGGTGAGTTTTAAAATGAGTACATCACAGTTTTAAGGGTTCATAATTAAGCGAAAGTCCTAGAATTTAGATTTCTTCTCGGTTGATGATTATGCAGATTGTTTGGAATGTATTGTAATCGGCAAAGGTGATCTCGTACTTCGTGTTTAATTTTCAATATCTTTAGAGAATTAGAATTTTTCAAGTGAAAAGTGTCAAGAGAATACCAAGACTCACGAATGATAGGAAAAAAGTAACGATTGGAAAAACCGCAGGGAACAAATCACCTTAATCGAATACGTAGCGTATGTTACCAGTGATACCAAACATTAGAAAAAATTGGCACTCAATTGATAAGGGTGCCAATCATAGAGTTAGTTGATGGACTATGCAACTTTTATTTTACTTTATAGCCTTAAAGAGCAGTAGTCCCAATTCGTTATTAACTTACTATCTCTAATTTACTGGTACTTCAGTGTATTTCATTAGTCTCTAACAGGCCATGAACTTTTATAATAATCTGGTATTTTTCCATGTAGTAATAATAAAGTTAACACTTATACTTGTTGTATTAAAGTTAAGTTACCATTAGATAACATAATGACTATCTACATATAAAATCAAATACTTTAAACAAAAAGAAATACATAAAACAAAACAAAAAAACTCAAAATAAAATGTGTCACAAAGTAAATTTAACCCATAGCATGCAAAGTTTAAATTCTATGTATCGAAATTACGATGAATAATATCTTTTATGGTATATCATTAGTTACTTTTTGGTATTTAATATTTTATTAATAAAATATTATTTTCTGCTTTTGTTGAACCTAATAAAATAAATAATTGTACCACATGAGAAAAAAAATCTGAAAGCAGTTATTTTAGATACGCGAAGCTTATGAATGTTGAGGGATTTTATGTTGATTTATCAATGAGAGACAGATTAATTGATGAAGCATACAATTCGTTTTCATGCATCTTTAGCGTGATCATTTATTTTATGCAAAGATTCTACAAGAATAACTAATTGATTTTTCAATAATTATGTTCTTTTATATTTATGTCATATATTATTATCATTATCTAGTGGAAATTATCTGTCAAATAATTTACTACGAGATTTACTCTGTCTAATTCTGAAGCATACTTATTTATGTCAAGTTATTGATACATGAATAAAACTTCATGATTACTCACATGTAGATTTATATTTTCAGAAATATATTATTAATAATTTTTAAATATAAATTTGATAAATGAATATTTTTTGCGAATTTACAAAGTTGAATAATTTTATTTATAATTAGGAGTATAATTTGGTCAAAGGAAAGTTTTGGATAGTAACTACCATATTTAAAGTTTATATATGCCGGTTACTATTAGAACTGTTAAGTTTCCTTCGTAATTGTTCATAACAAATGGTATTCACCAAGAGCTTTAAATCTTACCCGGTAAGAACAATATTTGTTATAATTTACAATAGTCTCTTCTTTAATCTTACAAATTCTGTTATCGAAATGGTTATGTTTGGTTAAATTGTCAAATTTGTTATTCTAATTCAATGTGCAATGCTTTAGAAACATAAACTATCACTTATTGCTTTTAAGAAAATGTTTCTAGATATTAACTGGATTCAGTGCTAATAAATGGATTATCATTACTGTCTCTATTGAAAATATTACAACATTATAAATTTTTCCATAATTATTATTTTGCATTAGTCTAAAATACTTTCTAAATAATAGAATAGTAATAGCAGTTGCGCAATTTTACTTTATAACCATCGTTGAACAGCCGACGCAATATTTTGGATTTACGACTACTAATGCTCAACTCCGTAGCCTTGTAATTTTGAACCCAATCTAGAAGACAAAAGAACTCCAGGATCAAGTATTGGGAGAAATATGCCTTCGTTTAAGACTTTTTGATAAAACTAACCTCATTTGCTTCTCATGGAGAGGAAAACATCCCACGGTTAGCTTGACGGCAAGGGAACTCTAACCCAAGATCCGTCTTCCACTGAGGATATTTTCACGTCAACACTTTAGTCGGTGCGAGACGGGTGGGAAATTCGTATCGACCAGCCATCGCTGGGATTCGAACCCGATTCACCTCATTGGAATGCTATATCCTCTGAGCCACCATGGCTCTGATTACGCAATTGATTGTTGTCAGAATTTATGATAAACAATAGAAGCTAATTGAAGTATAAGAGAACGACATACCTTCACAGGCCTCTCAACTACACGCCTATCCATAGACTCCAATTTTTTACTCAAGACACTTTTTTACAGTCTCGTCTAATGGCCAACCATCTTCACATATTGCTCCAGATCACCTGTGTATAGGGCTACTAACTCAAAGTTGTATGTACTTCACCAACAGCTTCTCTGTTGTATTGGGTCAAAAATATCCATGAGGATTTTTCTTTCAAAAATCATCATTTCTTCAAAATCCTTTTTCTTTCAAAAATGCGCCGAGTGTCTGAGCCTAAGTTTAACTTGCATAGGACCACCTGTGTATCTTTCTAAAGAGACTACTAATTCAAAGTTGTATCTAAGTATTTTTGACTTAGTTCTTAAATGCAGTTCTTCAAAAACTTAACCCGCTTATCACTAAATTGTGCGTCATTATTTAATGGCACCGATAATGATGTTTAAACCTTTCATTTCACTGTGAAATTTCTAATGTTTATGATTATTCGTTGCTTTTATCATTTATTTTAAATAAAGATTCCTATACCCATTCAGCTTTATAATCCAAAATATTTATTGACTGAAAAATTAGTTTTGGGTATATCCTTAAACTATGGTATTCAGATTACCTGTAATGCAGCTAGTGTTAAAATCGAAATATTATAGAAAAGAAATAACCGAATTTTAATTGGAATATAGTTTTACAAAGTCAGAAATTTAAACACGCAGGTTGAAAAACACATTTTGAGGGTAAAGAAAATTATTATCATTTTTTAAAAAAAGATCTGAATTACATTTATAAATTTGTACTTATCGCCTTAGCCATCGCCGTTACTCATTTAGCACCACCCAGGAGGCACGTGTGATTTAAGGATATCACGGACGCGAGTAACATTGCCTCCCCTGAACAATAAATTTACACGAAGAGATAATCACCCCATAAAGAGAGGAAACAAATTAATAAGTGATTCAAGACAAATAGCAAAATTATTCAATAATTTTTACCTTGATCGGTACTCACTGAGTAAAGAACAAAAGAAACAAGAGAAAAGATGCAACAAACTAGTAAAAAGAAGAACATCTAAGTTTAAGTGCTCGGAAAACCTTTTCACAGAGGACTTCTCAATAGAGGAATTGAACAAGGCTATACATGACCTCAAACCCGGCAAACAACCAGGTCCCGATAACATATTCCCTGAGTTCCTGAAACACCTAGGAATATCAGCGAGGAAATTACTGCTAACGATTTTTAACAAAATCTGGAACGAAGAATCAAGCCTCCCAACAAACTGGTTGAAAGCAAAAATCATTCCAATTCTAAAACCGGGAAAGTCACCTGATGACATAGAATCATACCGACCAATCTCCCTGACATCCATCATGATCAAAACTTTTGAAAGAATGATAAATGCAAGACTAAAGTTTTACCTGGAGTCAAATGATATCCTAGCAGAAGAACAGTCGGTTTTCAGAAACAACATGTCAACTGCCAACTCAATTCTGAAGTTGGTTCACAAAATTAAATCCGGTTTCAGCTCAAAGAAAAGTTCTTTGGCAGTATTTGTTGATTTTCAAGGAGCCTACGATACAATTTGGAGAAGTAAACTTCTAACCAAACTTCAAACTTGCGGAATTTGCAAACAATTGTTTAATTGGTACAAAAGGTTCTTATCCCAAAGATGGGCAAAAACGAGATGGAACGAACAAGAATCTACCTACAAACAGAGCAAAGTAGGTCTACCACAAGGAGCAGTAAGCAGCTGTACTCTATTTAACATCTACATCAACGATTTAGTAGACAAGCTAACAAGTATAGAAGGTATTAACGTATGTATGTTCGCAGATGATGTTGTCATTTGGACGGAAGCAGAAAACTCCCAAGTATATGTAGACCAAAGGAATAATCTTGAGGGTGTTATGAATAAAGCTCTCGAGGTCTTGCAGACTTGGTTCAAAGAGAATAACATGATTATCAACAAAAATAAAACCGTTTACCAATTCTACTCTCTAAGGCGTGTTAATCCAGACTTTGATTTGAAAATAGGTGATAGTAAGCTCCAAAAAAGTAACATTACCACATATCTAGGAGTAGTACTGGATAACAAGTTAAGCTTTACCAATCATATCAATACTGTTATAGACAAAGTAGAAAAGAGAACTTCAATTCTGAAAAGACTAGCCGGTGCCAAATGGGGAAGTTCACAACACACACTAAATAAAACCTATAACACCTATATCAAACCAATTATCAAATACGAATGTGAGGTATTAATTTCTACCGCACAAGGAAACCTCGACTCTTTGGAAAGAGCCCAAAACAATGCTCTCCGAATTATCACGGGAGCAGTGAAGACAACCCCAATTATAGCCCTACAATACTATACTTCTAATCCACCAACTACCACTGAAATTAAAAAACAAGCAGTTGGCACTTATGTTAAAATGAAAGCCTCCCATACAGCGTAATGGATGAATGAATGTAAACCAAGTTCCATGAAGACCCAATTTTCTCCTTTAGAGGTATGTGAAAAATTACTGCATGATTTCCAAGAAGAAGCGCCAATTATCTGCAACAAGAACATAACAAACCCTCTCAAATTTATAGATGTCAGGCACCAACTAGATATCAATGATTTAGGTAAGAAAAACATACCTGACACAGTATTAAAAATAAATGCATTATGCATGCTACAAGAGCAATACCCTGAATCAGAATGGACGAGAGTGTACACTGACGGCTCAAAAATACAAGACAGCACCGGAGCAGGAGTACACAGTAAGCTCTTTTCTCACAGCGCACCTGTGGAATACAATATGTCAAATTTTGATGCAGAGATCTTCGTTATTTCACTAGACCTGGAAAACCTTAAGAATAAGATCAATTACTTCACCAAAGCAGTAATCCTTGTCGACTCTAAGGCAGCTATCCAGGCAGTTGCCATAAACCATGATTTAGATACTCAGGCTGTTTCAGATATTAGAGATAATTTGATTTTTCTCGAGAATGCCAACAAAATTATTATGTTCCAGCGGATCCCTTCGCATGTGGGAATCAATGGCAATGAAAAGGCAGACCAACTAGCCAAGAAAGGGACACTTGAACCACAATGTAATAAACCAATTCCACCAGACTCCCTTAAAAAACAATTTTTCGAGAAACTTATGACCGACCTAAAGCGCAACCAAGCAATTAAATCAATTGGAAATCCCTGGGCTAACATCCAAAACAGTTGGAAGAAATTTTGCCACAGTCCTCGTAAGAAGGCCGTGGCAAACTTCAGACTCTCTACAGGCCATGACTGCTTGGCAGAGCACCTCAACAGAATAGGTATCCTTCCATCTAGTGAGTGCCGAATCTGCAATTCGGGTACCATGAAGTCAGACCACTTGCTTGTTTGCCCTTTACTAGACAAAGAATCTCAAGAGCGGGGTGATCTTTGTAAACTTTACTGGGATGCCAGAGATCACATGAACTCTCTCTAAAGACTACTCCTCATTCTTCCCTGTATATATTTTTATAATTTTTTTCTACTTTAATTTTATCTTTGTGTTCTTTTTGTGTTAATTTGCGTTTGTCATGTGTTTTCTTGTTGTTTATGTAATTTTGTTCCTTTTTACTCTTTGTTTATGTCCACTTAAAGCAGAATATTGTATATGGATTAATATTTCCAATAAAGCCATATGTAACAACATTTATTAATTTAATAATACTAAAACTTTTATGTTAAAGCCAAGATAAAGAGATAATTGAACAATGCAAATATATAAAGCACTTAACATTTAAGTTTTAAAGTTTAAAAACCAAAAAATTTTCAGAAGATAAGTAAAGCTAGTAAAAAACTAAAAGCAAAACCGATTTAGCCTGTTTTTCATACAGCATATAATAACAAAATATAATACACACAAATTTAGGATAGCCTATTTAAACATTTGGGATTATTTATGCCACTCTCGTATTGTTTTACTTAAATGTAAAAAAGATACATAGTAAAAACTTAAACTTAATCTGAAGAGTTTTAATAAAACTAAGATGCTTCTTGTGTTTAAGATGAGGGCGAAAAGAAAAAACAATTTCTATCATTTTTCAGGATTAGTTTATTTCACTGTTTATTTATTTGTTTTAATTTGCATAATTTTATTTTCTTTGATTTGAAACATAATTCTTTTTTTTATAATAAAATTCAAACTAGTTACACTCAAAAAATTTAAACTATTTTTTTCCCTTTCTTAATTGTTCTTTATTGTATAAATTTTTTGTTACATTACATACAATGAAAATTATTTTTTCCTGTTTTTTTATGATATTAATAAATTTCGCTCAACATTTATTCTTTTTTTTATAGGCATATTCTTTAATATTAAAATTCTCGTACTGTTATTCGTGCTTATATTTATTTAAACAAAACATTGCATAGTTATTTCTTAATACCAGATAAAAATTTAAATTATTGCACAATTATTTTTTTAACGAAATAGGTTTATGGTATTTATATAGAAACTTTTAAAAGCTTAGAGAAACTCAATAGTAAAAATAATTTAATTATTAAGACTAATTTAAAACAATTAAATAAGTAAAATTGTTTAAAACGATTAATTATATTTTAATAAAAATAATTTTACATATATATATTTAGGTATATACTCTGAATATACTTGATACTCCAACTGTATAAACAGCTTGAATTACAGAATACGATGCAAAAATAATTGGGATCTTCTCGTTTAAGCTGGGTTGTCTAAAACACAGGAAATGCTAGCAGTTTTATTAATTCAAAACTAATAGATTGATTTATCCAAACATATTTCGGATGTGTTTCCAAGCTTCCTAATATGTTTTTTTGAGAAGTACGTTTAACAACATTCACTATTATATTAATGAATCTGTTTGTAACTTAGGTAGAAGAATAACTTTCAATGAAATCTTGCTGCCATGATTGCGAAAATGTTGAGCTAATCACAATATTAATTTTGAAGAACTAATTATTAATAAGTGCTAAAAGATAGCACTTTTTTGTTTAAATTAGGTACATAATCATTTTTTGAATATTGATGTTGTGGTAAAATTGTATATTATTTATATTTTAATAAATAAAAGTTTAAGAGTTCTTTAAATGTTATTATAAAATGACAACTATGTATTACTATAGATTTATGTAACGAGTATTATGGATCTATATATTACTATGGATCTACATGATAAATTATACAGTATAATATGAATAATATATTTTAATTTTCTTTGAAAAAGAATTTAATGAAGATTTAATTATTATTTTCATTGAAATAATTGGTAAAGATTATATATTAAACTAGTCAAATAAATTAGAATTAAAATTATCATTCCTCATAAAACACGAAAATAAAGCGAATGCAAAAAGTATATTTATATATTTTAAAATTTCTCTCGAGAAAAAACGTTACTTTTAATATTAAACTATACAAGGTCTTTTTGCCTTTTCTCAGTTAAAATCTACTCAATCATTGAAGACTCTATTTTTTTTAAATAATAAGACATATTTTTATTTACAAATTTTTCTAGAAAAGTCATTTAATAGAATTAAATTACATATTCATCAAAATCATGATTTTAAATAATTTATAAAATCAATCTAGAATATTTTTTACAGAATTTCGAATGTGGTAATTAAAAATTAATAAAAATGGTAAAATTATATTCGAAAAACCACAACATAGGAAATTAAATAATTTATAAAAGCTTTTCACTGACTTATTTCATTCGAATATGGAATGAAATAAAGAGGTCATATTAAATAAGTGGACCTAAAATAATTATTATTTGTAAAACAAATCATTAGAAGTACATTCAAAGCGAGTATATTCAATATAGCTTTGTTCCCGTGGGATTAATTTATAAAATCATTGCATGAAAGAAAAATATTGTTATAACCAATACATTCACACAGCTTCACAACTCTTCCAATTTCCCAGAAAGTTTTATTTTCATTTATAAAGTGGTAGCGAAACTCATGTTATTTCATTAAACTTTTTGAATTATAATAATATACACTCATAATACAAATCATTCTAAGCTTTTAGCTACTAAATGCTAGTTCTTGAGTTTCCTTGTGTGATGGATCAAAATTATCATTGATTTCTATTTTTAACTAAATACTTTATTCAGACATTGATTACAGAATACACTTTTTTCTGAAATTAATTTTAACTTGTACGGCCAAAGCGAATGTAAACATTTGAGTGAGTGCAAATGGAATTTTTTTTAAATGCATGCTTAAGTGTAGGAGAGATTGAACTCATAAAAATATGTTTGATTACTGATGAAAACAAAGATCTTTAGAAGCATCTCCAAGTTTCAACAAGCACTTCGATACACAAACTGGTTTCTGATGCATTTCATTCAGTCTTCCTCGCTAGTGATTCGAAAGGAAAAGTATTCGCATTTTTTAAAACCCTAATATGTAAACGATTCCTAATTCGGTTTTCGACCCCTAATATGCATGCTTTTGAAAAAGATTCTAGAAATTAATATTAAAAGCAGTGATTATGGAATACCTTGTAAACTACGCAATAAATTGCAAAGATTCTAATAATATTTCTGTAATTAATTTATTCTTTATCTCCGTAATGATGTAACAGTTTTTGTTTTTCGTACCGAAATAGTGCTTTATTTTTTTTTTTTTAGTTTAACACATTTGTTTTACGCTAAGTAACTTCTGTTTTCTATCTAAATAAATTTTGATCAAAAGTTAATAAGGCATAAAATTAAATAGAAATTATTGACTCTTTCATCATCTGAGCAATATTCAGAGGATTAAATACAGAGCTTTGAAAAATTTATAGCTTCAAGTAAAAAATATTTCATTTTAAAAATGTATTTCTTTTAAACATATTTGAAATTCTTGTAGTTAAAAAAGTTTGTATTAAGAGCATTTTGGTAGAATCATTCCACTCTTTATATATCCAACATTTTCAAAAAAACTTTTTGATAAAAACATAGTTTTATGCCGAATGTATTTTAAGAAAGTATGTATTTTAAGTTATTTTGAAATATATTTTAAATTTTAGTTGAGGATTAAATCAAGACAAGAAAGCATATTCAAGTAAAATAAAAATATTTTGAGAGCTTTAAGATTTCACGCTCATTACAAGCTGAATATTAAATTAGCTTTTAGTTATTCAAGAGCATAGTTTCTTTCATTTTCACGAGAATGCTTACTTTTAATTTAAAATATATTTAAGAGACATCTGACTCAGAAGAATAGTAATATTTTGCTTTTTCTAACCGAGATAAAACAAGAAAATACGACTTTCCTTTCTAGAGAAAATTAGTTCCTTTGCCCTTCTATTTAAAGTATTTAATTTCCTGAGCTCTGTTTATTTTGAATAAAAGAATTTTTATTACCAAAACTAACTTTTTAGTCACATTTAAAAAATAATTAAAATGTTTATTATAGTGCAATTAAATTAATTAAATTCCTTCGACAGGTTTATTTGTTTAAAGGAGAATGTTTTAAAGAAAATGCGGCCCAACTGATTTTATCTCGTATACGAGTTTATATATAAGAGAAACTTTTATGTCGTATATATTATAAGCTGGTATCGTTACTGTAAAGAATCCTACGAAAGTTCCAAAGAGATTTGGAATAAATGATCTAGTGCTTGCTGGGTAAGAAAAGTTACCCATCATTCGTCTTTAAGGCTTTATTAGAAAGCTACAGATCTGTGTGTAAAGATCCAGAAATATTGGCATAAATTTCTTTCAACTAATAATTCGAAATATCAGAAATCCGAGTTTAACAAATTTAACCATAAAAATGAACGAAAACTTCCTTACATTTAAAAAAAATTAAATTCAAATATAAAGAAAACATTTATGCATTTCTTCAATACATATTTAAACTGACTTCATATAAATGTTTATAGGTTTTTTTTAATAAAATTAGACTAACAAATGGGCTAATTCGTAAATTTTTAATCGATTTCCATGATATGGCAAAGTATAACAACAATTAATGAATTAACCAACATCATTTGATGTAACAAATAATGTTCAAAGATCACTTTATTAAGATTTTTTTTTACCCAATTCCTCTAGAATTCTTCCAAATTCTTCTTGGGGCTTAAGCTATTCATAGTTCTAGTGATATAGTGATTCTTAGTATAGTGATTCTTAGCCCTAAAGCTAGTTTTCTTTTCCTTTCTCAGCAATTTTGGATTTATTTTTTCAAATTTTGATTCGATTTTCCAAATTGTTGCTTTTTTGAAATTTTCAGTTTTAATTTTTTTAATCAGTTTTGACTTGTTGGAAAAGAATCCAAACTTTCAATGGAATCAGTTTAATAATTCTTTAGGAGTTAATATTTAAAATTATGATTGTTTTTTAAAGTACCTGTGTGATTGATTCTTCTTAAATTTTAAATTCATGTTTTTCCTAAGTTATTAAGGTATTCCGTTTTTAATTTTTCGCATTGCACTACAATAGCTAAATTACGATGAGTAGGTTCGTGTCTATAATCATTGGAGTTATTACTTCAATTTTCTTGAATCGTAAAATTAATTAACCAATAATAGACGATTAATATTAAAACTCTGAATTCTACTAATACATGAACTTAGATGAAGTAATTTAAATACTATAGTCAGGATTTTTTTCTCAGTGCTTGATGAAGAATCTGCGAAGAAAGAAAATCTGTAAAAATAAAGAAAATAGTTAAGAAGAGAGTTTTAAATATTTATAAACCAGTCTTTAATATTTCCTTTTCAAATTTGATTTGTGCCTGCTAGTGACATCCGCTAAAGTATGCAAGTGAAACATTTTATTCAGCGGTTTACGAACGAAACTATTTTTGAGGTACCTTGCCTAAAGGTACTCTAATAAATCATGTTATTCTATGAGAAAATTCAATATTTTGTCTTTGGCTGTCTCTCAAAAAATCTATGCAAAAATAAATTTGTATTCTTGTTTTATTCGATCATCAAATTTGCGAATATGCAGTTTTAGTTAGAAAATAAACTTACATTACTAAGATATGTATCAAATTAAATTATACAGGTATCTAATTCAAGAAGATGTTTAACTTAATTTATTCTAATGCTTTTAAAAAAATATATTAGAATTTTTATTTTAAGTTATTGGTTTTTAGATTTAACTAAAATACTATCATTATTGATTCTTTAACTACAAACCTGTTTTCGTTCATGAACAATAGTATTCAAATTGAAAACTTCTAACTTATCTTCCACATAATTAATAAGAAAGGGATTATTTTATAGGTGTTTATTATTTTCATCTGCATGAAATAATTAATTTTATTAAGAAAAGAAAGAAGATAAAATTAAAAGATTAAGAAAATTTTTTGCATAATAGGTAGTTTTAAGCAGTAAGAAAAATATTTTGAATTTTTTTTAAAAAAAGAAATAAGCTATTTCGGAACATTTTAATGATAATTTGCACTGAAGTATAATGAACATAAGTCAAAAAGTAGAAAATCATACAACCCCTACAACTAAATATTTATTTAGTCATAAAAAAAGAATTTAAATTAGGAATGTTTCATTAAAAATTAAATTATACAGGTATCTAATTCAAGAAGATGTTTGACTTAATTTATTCTAATGCTTTTAAAAAATATATTAGAATTTTTATTTTAAGTTATTGGTTTTTAGATTTAACTAAAATACTATCATTATTGATTCTTTAACTACAAACCTGTTTTCGTTCATGAACAATAGTATTCAAATTGAAAACTTCTAACTTATCTAATATGATTAGCACTTGTTTACATTTCTAGAGTTCATTTTTAATGGTCAACCTATCAATTTTGTGTAACTGAGGGACATTTAGTTTCGTCCTCTCTGTTGCGCCCCCTCTGTTATATCAGAAACTTACAAATTTTAAATTTTCTTTTCAAAAATATAACATAACATGATTGCAGGAATAGACTTTATTGTAAAAACCAAATATTAAGTTAACAGTTTTTTGTGTAATGAATAAAATAAACTTAAAAGAATAGTTGTAACCGAGAGGACAGTATATATTTGAGATAATTTTTTACTTAAAAAATAAGAAATTTTTTTTTATAGTAATCACTGCATAATTAGACTCAGGAACAACTTATTTTATAATGTATATCAAGCTATATGCAAAATCTTAATATTTTTAATAACTTATTCGTCTTTAAAATAGACAGTTTTTTTGGTAGAATAAGTCAAAATCATGAATGCTCTGTATTTATGATAAATTTTTCTATAATCATGCATAACTCCAAAAATAACTTTTGAATTCATATACAATAAAGGATACCAATGCTGAAACTATATATATAATTTTAATTGGCTGTTTTGTGCGTTACTAACCGCAAGTATTCTGTGATTGGCTATTTGTTACCACTTCACTCTTTTCTTCTTAGATAGATAGATAGACAGACAGACAGATAGATTAGATAGATTAAATAGATAGATAGATTAGATAGATAGATAGATAGATAGGATAGATAGGATAGATAGGATAGATTGGATAGATAGATTGGATAGATAGATTGGATAGATAGATTAGATAGATAGATTAGATAGATAGATTAGATAGATAGATTAGATAGATAGATTAGATAGATAGATTTCTCAAGAAATATTTGAAGGATTATTTTATAAATTTAGAGATGTTTAGTTCATGTGTTTTTTCAAACTTAGCTATAAAATTTAAAACGTTCAAAGATTTGGAAGATTTACAATAAATTACGAAAGAAACCAAGTATTTTTGAACATCCAATGCCAGAAAATCAAGCAAAAAAATTGTATCTTTTATTGATTACTTGAGTTTTATTTTATTTCATAGCCGTCGTTGAACATTCGATTCAATTTATTGGGTTTACAACTGCTAACGTTCATCTCCGTGGCCTTGTAAATTTTAACCCAATCCAGAAGACAAAGGAACACTTGGATCAAGTATTTATGCCTGCGTAGAGGACTTTTCGATGGAACTTACCCGCATTTTTGTTACATGCATGGAAAGGAAAACCATGAAAATCTCACACGGATAGCCTGATTTCAAGGGGACTCTAAACTATGATCCAATTACAAATTAGGATATTTTTGCGTCAGCACTGTGGTTAGTGCTAGCCGGATTTTTAATTTGTATCGACCAGACATAGCTAGGATTCGAGCCTGGTTCAACTCAATGGATGCCGAGCGCTGTACCTCCTGAGCAATATTTACTTTAGTTTGGACACCGTAGGGTGGCCAACCGACCCATAGCGGGTTTGCGGATTTTCATTACATCACCAGCACATCCGGAGGTCCGAAGAACCCAGGCTATGGTTAATTGGCGAATGTTGATTGATGAGAGGGATAACCTCTGAAAATTAATTAGTGCAGTGCAGAGCTAGGGTGTTTATTGAGGAAACAGTACTTAAAGTGAGATTAAAATTAATGTAAAGTAAACTCGTTGACAGGTTCAGTATAGTACAATGATAGAGTACGCAATGTATACTACAATGATAAAGAACACAAGTTCAGTGGGACAATCGTACAATAGATACAGTTAGCATTGCTTCTGAGTAATAAGGTTTTACAAGTTTACATCGCAATAAGTCACCTATTTCAAGATAGAAAATAGTTATTTAAGTAATGGCTAATACAAAATGAGTAAAGTTTAATCATAAGACATTAATTTCATAATACATTAATTACGTAAGACATTAATTACATAGTATGGTTGGTGGTTGTAAAAACAATTAAAGTGCTGCACACATTAAGTTTGTTATTTGATGACAATGGGAATTATACTGGATAATTTAATGATTAGTGTCAACAGTATTGCTCGGATGGTGAATAGTTAAGAATTAGTTAGGTGGGTTTTAACTGTGCATCCTTAGTGATTTGGTCGAGGAGAGGGGGGGGAACGGAATTCTACTAAGAAACATGGTTTCCGGAAAAACAAGACATGTTTTTGTTTTCGCCTTCCCGTGGACAGTCGACCAGATCCATAAAACTGGTTCTGTCTTCTCGAGGATGGCATTATAACGGTTACTTTAGTTTCATAGTCTACAGTTTACCACTCTGCTAATTACTTTAGTTGTTATTTTTAATAACAGCATAAGGTTTCATAAACCTAGAGTAAATATTCATGGAAATATGGACATTTTTATAAATTAATTCCGTCTCCTTGCATTTTTTACTATAATATCATAACTATTCAACGGAATTAAACGAAATTTTTGGAGAAACTTAAAATTAACTACAAAATTGTTTATTTTAAATTTTAAGAAAATTCGTTAAATACTGTGCAAGATTTAAGCTACTTCTTTTATACAGAGCATGCGCAAAAACAATTTTTTAAAAAAAATCCTAATTTTGTAGGGAATCGTATTTGACAACTAATCATAAAAGCTTTATTTGAATATCTTAAAAATTTAAAAAAGCTTCAAGCAATTCTCTTTGTAGTTTTCGAAATTTTTAAAGAAAAGCAAGTTTTAAAGAAAAATAACAACTAAAGTAATCGATACAAACTTATTACTTGATTTTCTGGCATAGGGTGTTCAAAAAGTTTCTACTATTTCGTAAGTCATAGTATGTCTCTGAAATCTCTGAATGCTTTTAATTTTATGGCTACGTATGAAAAACCGCA
Source organism: Parasteatoda lunata (assembly GCA_949128135.1). NCBI lineage: Eukaryota > Metazoa > Arthropoda > Arachnida > Araneae > Theridiidae > Parasteatoda > Parasteatoda lunata. The sequence continues at coordinate 16,622,854 of OX421980.1, read as the reverse complement.
TGATCTAAACATTTCAGAAGTTACACAATAGTCATTTAAGTATTTATTGAGAAATATTTAAATTTGAGTGATATTTCTTCCATTATTGTAGGGTAGTATATATATATATATATATATATATACATATGTAATACAAAAATTTATGAATACTTTTGTATTAATAAAAGAATTAAAACTCTTTCGTTTTCATAAAATGTCTTTGTTAAAGAATAGGTGAAGAGATATTCTATTTTGGGACTCAAGGCTGAAAACATACCATTTAATTATAATTAGATTTATATTTCAAAGGAGGAGTTACTTTTAGAATCTTGTCCCTCTGTCACTTCCACATATTAGGAAGCATTAAATGATTTTCCTTAATGCGTAAGGACACAAAGACTGACCCTTTTCACCTATCTCCTTGTGAGTATATAATGCTGGAGCAATTGTTTTAGCGTGTCTTTTGCCGTATGATGTACTCTAACTAAGATTCGTCAGATTTGCCTATATTTGTGTCCTCCCCACTCCATCTAGGAGAGTGGGTGCGACTTCTACTTCTACCATCGAACAATTCAATAAAAGCTTGTAAAGAAATAATTCTCCTAATTTGACTAATAATCATCCAAAAATAGCGGGGCTGGAGCTCAGTTATCATATATATATATATATATATATATATATATATATATATATATATATATATATATATATATATATATATATATGTCTCTCTCTCTTTATATATATATTTATATATATATATATATATATATATATATATATATATATATATATATATATATATATATATATATATATATATATATATATATATATAAGAGAGAGAGGGAGGGAGAAATTAAAATATAGTAATAAATTTTAAAAAAATGTATTCATGTGCATGTAGCCTTTTAAAATCTATTACATTAAAAATTATATTTCACTTTTATTAAAATTTAAACAAAATTGTTTTTGAATTTTAAAAGATGAGAATTTTTTAATTTTTTGTTAGTTTTTTACTGATTAAATATTATGCGCAGAAACTTTATTTTTAAATTTTTTCATATAATGAACTATATGTTTATCTGATAAAATTCGAAAAAGGAAAAAAATATTTTTTGTATAAAATCAAATAAATAATAAAATGCTAGAATTTTTTTTATAACTACATTTTAACTAATTGTAGCAGAATTTTTATATTTTAAAACTTTAATGCCAAAAAATAATTTAATTTCTGCGTAAAAAATGTTTGGTTTAGTAACATTAAATAAATTTTGAAATTATTTAGAAATACACGCACATGACAAAAATTTTGCTTGTCAAAATTAAATTAGCTGGTTTATTTTAGTTAATATATTTATTTTCTTTAGCGGTGGCTAGCATTTTTTTTCTAATTATAACATATTATTATTGCTGCATATTCCAAATGTACAAGATTTAATTTTTTAATGATGATATATTTCAAATATACTAAAATTATAGAATCACGTCTTTTTTTAGAACTACACTTTTGGAATAACTGGTAGTAAATGTTCAATAAGCACTGCATTTAGTTTACTATTAGAAAAGTATACTTTTGTTGTCTAATTATATAGTTAATAATTTGTCAAAAATTTATTCAAATCAATGGAATTTAACTGAAATTTGAAAATATTAAACTACTTAAAGTATTTTAAATTTTCAGGTGGCAAAATAATTTTTTCATTAATAAAACAAATAATTTTTACCCATTTGCATTTAGTCTGTGACTCTTATAACAATAATTTAAAAACATTTGTGTTTTGAATCTCAACACATGGTGGTTAGATGAACATTAATGGTTTTTTAATCGAAGAGATAATGTACACAAAATAGAAGGAAAATGTTAAAAGGACGGCCATTTTGCAACTTTACATCTTCAATTACAATCATAAACACTTTAAGCATTAGAATAATATATATAAGTTCTTAAGAATGTTTGAAGTTTTGAAGAGAATATTTCTTCCAGCATTGTCTAAAAGCAAATTAAATTTCGATTATTTTAAAGATTATAGTAATTTTAATTATATTAAACAAATTAAAAATTAGGACAAGTTGAAACTTTTTAACTTATTCTTGACCCATAACTTTGACCTTGACCATCCATTAAAAAAATCAATTCTTAAAATTTAAAAACTGATTGATATTGTCCTAGTGAGTTTTTAACAGAACTTTTTTATTTATAAAAGGACTCAAATAATTCAACTATTAAGCTTTTATAGATAACACAATATTAAATCATTAATACATGCATTAATTATTGCATTTCACGTATGAAAAAAAGTAAATAAATATTTTCTTAACTTAAAATAAGGGGCTACATAGCTCGAGGGAAAGTATTTTCAAAAAGCAAACATCTTATGTCAGAATGCGAAAAAAACTGGTCCTGCTGGTGAGCTCATTTTTCCATTAGTCCTAAGTTGTGCTTAGCTGTGGTTTCTCATTAACAGTTTTTAAGAAAAAAGAGCCCAGCATTCCCCAGAAAGTTTGCACTGGAAAAAACTTGCGTCTTAAATTCGGACTAAAGTCCCCGTATACAACCCCGCCCCCCTCCGGTTGTGAGAGGGAAAGTTAGAAGCTCAGACACCACTGTTTTTCTTGAATCAATAAAGATAAGATCCGAAGACATTTAAATTATAAAAGTATTTTCCCGTCGATCAAGTAAGAGACATATATCACCATGGTGGGAGTTGAGTAGGGGATGATTTGGCATCAGTTTCCGCTAAAGCTCTCTTGAAATATATACTTTTTATTTATTTATTTATTTTAACCGTGAACTAAACGTGTTATGGTTCTCTTAGAACATTTTGTTTCCGAGCGAATCAAAATTGATGAAACATGTAGTGATGGTTATTAGATTCTAGGAACTTGCAGGCGGTTATGCTATGACCTTCGACCTCTTTGCACAACCATTGTGGTCAGATGTAAGTAAAGAAATAACTGCTTTCCTTAGAGAAGAGTAAACGTTGTGAAAAGAGTGAACAAGAATTAATGAAATAGCACAACTCATTCATTTATAAAACTTAATTTATAAATTCTGAAAAAAAAATTTGACGAAAATTTGACGAAAAGTTTTAGAAAAAGTAACTATTTCTTTCAACAGTCTCGTTAGAAATGCTTGTGCTATTTCCCGAAAAAAGCAACGAAAAAATATGTAAAAGTACTAAATTTAAAAAGTAGGGAAGTACGTGTAGAGTTATTATTTTTTCTCTTGTTACAAGTTATGAAAATAAAAAGCATTGCCATGTGCGATTTTAAATACGAGGGTCATCCAGAAAGTAAGTTTCTCTATTTTTTTTAAAAAAAGAACTCGCACTTTCAGGAAAATATTTATTGGCAACAAGTACGGCAATGTTTGAGCTATTTTTCAACATAGCCACCACCAGAATTGAGACACTTGTCGTATCGAAAAATCAACTTTTGTATCCCTCTGTCGTAGAACTTTGCCGCCTGTGAATGGAACCAGCGTGTGGCAGACATCTTCAGCTTCTTCGTCATTGCCAAAATGTTTACCGGAGAACAGGAATTTCTTGAGGTGCAAGAAAACGTGAAAAATCGCTGGAAGCAAGATCAGGGCTGTGGGGTGGATGATCATCAAACAACTCCCAAGCAAATTCCGTCAAAACAGCTGCTGTGCGTCTAGCCGTATGTGGACGAGCATTGTCATGGAGGAACACAACACCTGCAGTAAGCCTTCCACGTCTCTTGTTTTTAATAGTACATCGCAATTTCTGTAGTTCCGTTGAAGAAGTCTGTCACACGCTGGTTCCATTCACAGGCGTGAGAGTTCTACGACAGAGGGATACAAAAGTTGATCCCACGAAACGACAAGTGTCTCAATTCTGGTGGTGGCTATGTTGAAAATTAGCTGAAACATTGCCATACTTGTTGCCAATAAATATGTTCCTCAAAGTGTGAGTTCTTTTTTTTTAAAAAATAGGGAAACTTACTTTCTGGATGACCCTCGTATATATATATATATATACAGGGTGATTCATAAAAGATGGGCAAAATTTTAGGAAGTCATAATACATACCCAAGCAAACAATTTTTACCAAAGAATGCATGGTCAAAAACAAAACACAAAACCGTTAGAGGGCATCAAAAGTTACGTTTTTATATGAGGCAAAAACACAAACAACGATGAAATTAAGTTATAAAAGCAAATTTAATGGCATGTGATTACAATAAGTGTCCAAAACAATGCCGGCAGTGGCTATGCACGCAGTACAACGGCAAAGAAAAGATTGGCGAACATTCTGAAACACACCAGTCATGTCGCGAACTGCCCCTGAAGCGGCCGAAAGCTTGGCGACAAGTTCTTCTGCAGATTCAATGTGAGTCTCATACATAAGAGCCTTCAGCTGTCTCCATAAAAAGAAATCTAGACATGAAAGATCTGGCGAGTACGCTGGCCAAGCTATAGGACCACCTCACCCAATCCATTGGTTTGGAAAAGTTACGACCAGATAGTTTCGCATTTCTCGTACGTAATGAGCTGGTGCTGAGTTCTGCTGGAACCAAATGCATAAACAAAATGCATATCGGCTTTTTCCTCATTGAAGAAGGGCAACATCTTCAGATGCGCTACTACCGCGATTGACAATGCACTCTCGAATCAGCAGCTTTTATGTATTAATCGTGACCAAAATTTGTATACGAGCTCTTCTTCCTCCCATAACCTGCAAATAACTCGCAGCGCGATAACTCGCAACAGGAATGGAGCTTTCACGTTTGCATGAACAACTTTCCAAATTCGCCAGCACCTTTGCGTTTCGTTTTCGACCATGCATTCTTTGATAAAAATTGTTTGCTTGGGTGTGTACTATCACTTCCTAAAATTTTGCCCATCTTTTATGAATCACCCTGTGTATATATATATATATATATATATATATATATATATATATATGGGCAATTCCATGTGTGACGGAATGACATTTCAACTTGCAAAATAATAAGTAAGCAAAGTTTCGATGCATCTAATTTCAAATAAACATAGTTTTTTCTCATGCAAATCATTAATATTGGCTTAATGCGATTCATAAACTAAAAAAGAAAGGATTTTCTATTTTTTTTTATTCTTAATTTTATGAACTTTTTATTTGTGTGACGGAATGACATTTTGGCAACCAAGCTTTTGATACGCTGCTTAGAGGTGCTAGTTTCTGTGAATTTTGCAGCTATTACTTTTCTGAACTATTTTTTACTTTTAGTATAATGTGTAAGCAATGTAAAATGTGAATTTGGAAAATTAACTCCTGGTTGGCTAGCAGTTATTAACATAAATGTGCTGTGACGGAATGACCGTGACAGAATGACAAAAAGTTTAATAGAAAAAAGTCTTCATTTAAAAAGTGTTTTAATTATTTGTAAGTGATAAACAGAATGCAACAGATAAGCGGGATTAATACGTATATAACCAATAAAAAGAATTAGTAAAATTTTCAACAATTTGAAAATTAGGTTGTCTCTTAAGATGTTTTATATCTAACTTTCCAATGACTCATCTATCTTTTTTCTCAGAAAATATATACATAAATTTATTTTCGTCCCATCTTAGAACTTAATAACATTTAAATCGTCTTTGGCTATCAAAGTAATTTCGCCACATATTCCTTCTTTTTTCCGCAATATGGGACAATGATTAAAGAGCCGACCCCATACTCCTCTGTCATGTTTTCCATTTCCTCTTCAAAAAAGTGTCTTTCTTTCAAATTATACACTTAATTTTGGTTATGGTTAAAAACATTCTAATTTCGATTATAACTTATAAGCTCATAATTTAGACTCTTGACGATAACTCATAATTTTGATCTCATCTACATGAATCTAGTGCACGTCTCTTGTCCTTGGAAATGCTGCTGTAACAAGTGACCAGCTGAACAAAAACAAAACATACTTGATTTGTTGCTTTGACTTTATGAAATCATAAATTTTTTTTGCATATTAGGTGTCGTTTTAAAGCAGCCAACGTCTTGTTTGGCTTTTTAGAACAAAATCACATTTACGTGGTATTTACAAGTGCATGTGTTGTGAGGTATTTATGAAATACACTTACCAAAAATGAAAATAAGAACAAAAATGAGATAAGATACACTTTATATCATTATATGCTTCTTTAAACAAATGAAAAGCCTCTTTTAGTACCATAAGCATGTTTTGCTTCTGCGCTCTTCGTTACTCTATTGGAGTTTGTATGACTGGATCCCTCATACCTGAGGGCATGTAACTTATATCATCTTGACAGTAAAAATTTTTAACCAAAATAAACAGCTCATTGACAGTATTTTTCTCTTAAATTATTTTCTTTTGAGTTTGATGTTAAATACTTCTCACGTAAAGATTGAATTTTTTTTTCCTTTATTGGTGATTTTGGAAATGAGTGCACAACTTTTTTCACAGCTTTACCAAGACTCTGTCTGCATTTGTAAGGGAAATTTAAATTATTTGTAAGTGAAGATGTTGGTAGAATTTGATTTTATCTTTGGTTATACAATCTCTGCTCAACAGCGTTTACACATCTAAATTCTTTTAATTTCAGCTTTTGTTGAGGAGGTTTTCGCCTCTGCCTTCCTTTCTCTGTCTTTTTTTTTCTTTCATCATATCATGGGGATCTTGTTCCTTTTCAACATTCTACCTGTCTTTCAACAGCTGTTTTAGCCATTAGGTTAATTGAAAAAGAAATAATTCTTTAATTTTTGAATAAGCTTTTCAAGGACTCGTTTTGTCATTCCATCACAGAAGATTTGTCATTCCGTCACACTAATTATTGGAAGTTAATAATCACGCGCATAAAATTTTATAATCTCTCATTGATTGTTATGCCACATCTGCTTTATATTCCAATATATATACATGTTAATTTTAAAATGCAATTTTTATTTAAGAAATAGTACTAAAACATGTGACGGAATGACACAAAAAAAGTTACTTTTATTTTATGTATGAAACTTAAATTAACTTAAAGAATACGTTTTAAATGCTTTAATATTGCACTATATGCATAATTTTATCAAAATATTGCAAAAGAAAAATGCATTTCTTTTATTTTACAAGTGTTTTTCAAGAAAACAATTTCAGCTCAAATGTGAACAATTCACTTGTCAGCTATGTGATTACTTTAGAATGCTGGCAGATTCAAAAAACTTAAAATAATCAAAAATAAAACAAGAATGTATAAACTTTGACTATTTTTGAACATATTTTTGAAATCAAAATATGCAATTCATAAAAAAAAATTTTACTTAAAAGTTGACACTTTCATGGAATTGCCCATATATATATATATATATACTACTCTACAATAATAGAAGAAATATTCTCAAATTTAAATATTTCTATATTTCTCAAGAAATACTTAAAAGACTATTGTGTAACTTCTGAAATGTTAAGATCATGTAGTTTTTCATACGTAGCCATAAAATTTAAAGCTTTCAGAGACTTGAGAGGTCTAGTATAAATTACGAAATAGTAGAAACTTTTTGAGCCCCTTATGCCAGTAAATCAAGCAATAAGCTTGTATCGATTACTTTAGTTGTTATTTTGAAGTTAATTTTAAATTTCTCCAAAAATTTCGTTTAATTCCATTGAACAGTTATGATGTTATAGTAAAAAATGCAAGGAGACTGAATTAATTTATAAAAATGTCCATATTTCCATGGATATTTACTCTAGGTTTACGAAACCTAATGCTGTTATTAAAAATAACAACTAAAGTAATTGGCAGAGTGGTAAACTGTAGATTATAAAACTGTAGATTATAAAGTAATCGTTATAATGCCATCCTGGAGAAGACAGAACCAGTTCTATGGAACTGGTCGACTGTCCACGGGAAGGCGAAAACAAAAACATGTCTTGTTTTTCCGGAAACCACGTTTCTTAGTAGAATTCCGTTCCCCCCCCCCTCTCCTCGACCAAATCACTAAGGATGCACAGTTAAAACCCACCTAACTAATTCTTAACTATTCACCATCTGAGCAATACTGTTGACACCTGTCATTAAATTATCTAGTATAATTCCAATTGTCATCAAATAACCAACTTAGTGTGTGAAGATTTTTAATTGTTTTTACCATCCACCAACCATATTATTTAAATAATGTCTTATGAAATTAGTGTCTTATGATTTAACCATACTAATTTTGTAATATCCTTTACTTAAATAACTGTTTTCTATCTTGAAATAGGTGACTTATTGCGATGTAAACATGTAAAACCTTTTTACTCATAAGCAATGCTAACTGTATCTATTGTACGATTGTCCCACTAAACTTGTGTTCTTTATCAGTGTAGTATACATTGCGTACTCTATCATTGTACTATACTGATTCTATCAACGAGTTCACTTTACATTAATTTTAATCTCCCTTATGTACTGTTACCTCAATAAACGCCCTAGCTCTGCACTGCACTAATTAATTTTCAGAGGTTATCCCTCTCCTCAATCAACATTAGCCAATTGGCCATAGCCTGGGTTCTTCGGACTTCTGGATGAGCTGAGGATGCCATGAAAACCCGCAAACCCGCTGCGTGGGTCAGCTGGCCACTCTACGGTGTCCAAAGTAAAGTAATCATTGCTCAGGGGATACAGTGCTCGGCTTCCAATGAGGTGATCCAGGTTCGAATCCCAGCTATGTCTGGTCGATACAAATTAAAAATCCGGTTTGCACTAACCACAAGGCTGACGCAAAAAGATCTTAATTGGCAGACGGATCGTGATTTAGAGTCCCCTTGCCATCAGGCTACCCGTGGGAGATTTTATTTTCCCTTTCCAAGCATGTAACAAAAATGCGGGTAAGTTCCATCAAAAAATCCTCTACGAAGGCAAAAATACTTGATCCAAGAGTTCCCTTGTCTTCAGGATAGGGTTAAAATTTACAAGGCCACGGAGATGAACGTTAGCAGTTGTAAACCCAATAAACTGAATTGGCTGTTCAACGACGGCTATGAAATAAAATAAAACTAAAGTAATCAATAAAAGATACAAGTTTTGCTTGATTTTCTGGCATTGGGTGTTCAAAAATACTTGGTTTCTTTCGTAATTTATTGTAAATCTTCCAAAGCTTTGAATGTTTTTAATTTTATAGCTAAGTATGAAAAATCACATGAAATAAACACCTCTAAAAATTTATAAAATAATCCTTCAAATATTTCTTGAGAAATTTAATACATCTATCTATCTATCTATATATATATAAAACACAAATTAATAAGAAAAACATGAATAAAAAAAAACTAAAATGCAGAGAAACAGGAATGGGAAAAGCAATAGTCGTTGTCAAGACACATCTATTGCTAGAAATGCGATATTTCTGAATATATATATATATATATATATATATATATATATATTATATGATATATATATATATATATATATATATATATATATATATATATATTATATGATATATATATATATATATATATATATATATATATATATATTATATGATATATATATATATATTATATGATATATATATATATATATATATATATATATATATATATATATATATATATATATATATATATATATATATATATATATCATATAAGAAATAAGAAGAGAGGGAAGTGATAACAAATAGCCAATCTCAGAACACTTGCTGTTAGTAACGCACAAAACAGCCAATTAAAATTGAGAACTCATGTATGTGAAAAGGTAATAATTTTTAATAATGCTGCTTGCTAAAATGTTACAACTTAACTTACCATCTAAAGCTGAGTGGCGATTTTTATTTGATTTTGAGTATGTCTAATAATGGTGTCACAGTTTTCCATTGTTATTCGTGCATTTCTATTGGCCTAAAAATCACGAGGTAGGATCCAGTTTTTTCCTCATTCATTTCAATATTATTTTGGTTGTCATCAGCATAAAGTTAACAATAGTCGTAAAGGTATTATTTTACTTCAAATATTTTAGTATCCCTAATTTAAACTTATTTTCCAGTACTGCTATTATTAGCGAAAATATTAAATTATGGTTGTGAACTCATCAAATTTGTTTGAACAATATAATGTTATAAGAATTTAAATTTTATTTTAAAAAATACCTCGAAAAATCACTTCTGTTCACTAAGAGATCAAAATGTTAATACTAATAGATAGTAATATTTGGATGTGGGAAGTAGAAACACAAGCGTAAGCAAACAGTATTCCTTTTAGCACATATATGTTAAGTGAATAATTTTAACTCGAGTAGAAAAGCTGTTTTCTGCCAAGAAAAGTCAATTAATGTGAAGCAATCATCGGGGTTGGTGAGCGGGGCGCGAACAGGGGGCTCAGGCCCCTAGTACATATATATATTAATATATTATATATATATATATATATATATATATATATATATATATATATATATATATATAGTGATGTAGTTCCTCTTTTGTTAAATTTGACTTCTGTAAGACCTGTATAGTCTACTCCACAATGTTAAAAAGGTCTGTTGAACTGGACTATTGCTAGTCGCAAACTACCCATGTGTTATATAGACTCATATGTTATATAAACCATTTACATAGACCATGTTAAATCGACAATGTTGTTATATAGACCATAACTCTGTGTCTGGTACACGTAATGCGATCGTGAATGATTCGCTTTACAACATTTACGTGTAGTTTCCAATAACTCTTCCTCAAGTAATTTAAGGATAGCTAATCTCAGCCTTGCAAATTAGTTAAATGAGCTGACGTTAGTATGAGCTTAGCCAAGTGACTATTACTCGACCGTATTATTGAATGTTTTCACTGAATTAAAGATTAGAATATTCTAGACTACCTCCGACTCCTGGGATTCTCTTGCCGTCTAGAAATCTTGCTTTTAGATAATAATCCCTTTTTATTTAATATATTTCCTATTTCTATATTAAAATTGCTCTCTTTTGATATAACTTTATTAAAAGATAGAGAGTTTTGTCTAATTCTTGCGGAGATGAATTATTGGAATATCATTTATTTTGTGCCTTGTGATTATTGGAATATCATTTATTTTTTGCCTTATGATTATTGGAATTATCGTTTATTTGTGAATTACGTAAAAAACTTTGTATATGTTCTGTAATTCATATCGTTGTTCCCATTGATGAATAATAATTGAAAACTTTTCAAAAGAAGATATGAAAGTATGAATTACCTTTTGCCTCTTGAAATTGGTGACTTTTTCAGAATTCGAAAGCCCATGACTAGACGCAAGTAATATTTATTCCGGTTTTTTCCACCACATAGTTTTGGTTTGAAATTCAGTTGGAGAACTTCCCCGTGCGGGGTTTTTCTTTGATGGCACATATCCCTACGTGATACCAGGCATACCTTATATTTCGCTGAATCGCTTCACTGCGAACGTCTTCCATGAGGTATGGTGCTTAGAAATCCAGCATAATAAATCTTCGAATCTGTCCAGGCTCAAATGTTAATAAGTTTTAGCTTCAAACCTGGAATAGTCGAAACAACTAATTTTGAAAGAAGTACAGCACCACATAATTCGAGTATTAGCAATGATATATATTTTATGGGTGCTTCTTTGGTTTTGGTGACTAAAATATTAGATTCAGTTGGCTCTTTTTAATTGCAGCTTCAGTGGCTTTCGTTGATATGTTACTATGTCCCTGATTTTTTAAACGCAAGTAACTAAATCCCTGACTTTCTTTAATTCCGATCCATATAGAAATTCTGATATCTTGAATTATTTTTTTTCGAAATATCTTTCTAAATACTCTTCGAATAATGTAAATAACTCATTATATTTGTTAAATAAAGTTGGTGATAAAACTGTAACCAAATCTAATCTTGAAATCCATAAATCCTGCATATGTTCTTTCCCTAAAATTACTATAGAAGCGATCAAACCTAAAGGAACATAAATTTGATTTATCTCAAACAATATACTTCATTTCGTAGCTTTTAAAACCCAAAACGTCATCTTTCGTTTTCCAATTTAAACCTAGAATAGGAATAAACTAATTATTCAGAAGTTTTTTTGCCTGCTTTATGATCTTCCTGTGAGATATCAATTAAACAATTTTGATCATTGCTTACCCATTTTCTAAGCAAAATCCCTCCATTTTTGAGAGTGTCTATAGTTTGGTTAAGTTTTACAATAGCATCTTTATATACTCTTGATATAAGATTTGTAACAAATAAAGTCGTTCTTTAATGCTATAGATGCTAAAGGAACATTTATAACTTAGTCTACAGCTAATTGCTGAATATGCAGAGCAAGCAAATCTGGATGTTACGGGAGAAAGTTTGCATTCTTCAAATTAACTTGATGAATTTGGTCACCAGATTATTCTTTGATAATTTTGGTGTTTTGGCATTACTCTGATTTGACGATACGTTTGTCAAAATCACTTTGGTTCAACCTCAATCTTAGAGTAATGTTTGAAATATTTTCTTGCAAATTTGGGCCTACACTTGTGGACAAATGCTAAAAACAGCCCCCAAATCGCTGTATAACGCATAAAAAATTAAGTGTGGTTAAATGGCAAGTGAAATAAAATAATACCAGAAAGTTAGGATATTAAATTTAATAATTTATTTTTAAGATAATTTATTTTTCTATGAAACCCAGAAGGTTAGAAACGCGTTCTAGGAATAAAAAGTCGTTTTGTCCTGAAAACGTAAAATGAAAGAAATTCAAATGTCATTTGTAGACATCCTGGAGTGAGATGCCAATAAGAGGTATGACCACTAGGGAAGGTGATGCAAGTTTCCAGGCGCCTCATGCTTTGCACAACAGTATTCAGCAGTTTTGGGGGCAATTTGTCCCATTCCTCTGTCAATGCACGGATGAGGGTGTCCTTGTTTATTTCATGACATTCTCGACCAGCAACACTCCTTATCAAAGCATCCCACACATTTTCAGTGGGATTCATATCTGTAAAACGTGTTGGTCATATTTAGCGTGGAATATCCTCTCTCTGTACACATACTCTACAGCAAATGTTTGATGAAATATTGCGTTGTCGTTAATAAAAACAAATTGATCATAGACAGCACCACGGAACAAGTGAACATAATGCAGAAAAATGTCATCAATGTAGCGTTGGGCAGTCATAGTTCCAGTTGGAAGCACATAGAAGTGCGCACGGCCATTAATCATAATGCCAGCTCGTAGTATGGCACTACATGTAAGATATCGGTCCCTTTCAGATATGTTTGCCCAACTATACGTAGTACCAATCTCACTCCAGATCATTTGGCGTCGAAAATCAGACGAGAGAATGAATCTACTCTCATCTGAAAATAGTAGAAGATCCTGTCTCCCGAGCTCCAAATGTGGTCGCAAACGGCCTCTACGGTGACATCTGGACAATGATATACACACAGCAAGTCGGTGGTCATGTAGTCCTCGTGCTTCCAAGCGTCAGGAAAGAGATTTTCGGGAGATTCATTTGCCAGTACCAGCATACAACTGATTAATTAAATGACTGACTAAACTGCGCCGATTTCTTTTTTGTCAACAGCACTGTGTACCTGCTTTTTTTTCTTTCTTGCAAGCATTGTACATGAAACACGACCATCCCCGTAACATCTGCCACACATTCCAGCTGCTTGAAAGGAAGTAATTTATTATAATGCAGCCATACGTTAAAGCATATAAAGGACGTCGGGAAGGCATATCGAAAATTGCAAGTTTGTCAATTGATTGATTCCCGATAAACTTTTATTTTGAACAACAACGCTCAATGGCTTTCAAATCCTTTATATCTCTTATCAGCGCTGTCACGTAAAGAACAAATCTAACTACAGGGTACACAATGCGGCATAATATTTAAATATGTATGAATATATTTCATAGCGTAAAATAGCGTGAAGATAAAGATATTGTTGCTTTTATATATATGGCAGCATATATCCCCTTGATATAAACCTATAATATTTAAACATGGTCAAATATTATGTTATAGCATATTATAGTACCATACCAAGACTACCTGAATTTGCATACGCAAAGCACGTTTTACCGTGTTTCGCACTTGAGCTAATTTTCTCATTTTCCTACCTTTAATTTTGTGGTTGCTATCATCATCCGTCCTTAGCAACTATCCAGCAGTGCATAGTAAAAATCTTTATTAGTAAATTGCCGTACTTTTTTGGGGAGAATGGGTGGGAAGGAAAGAATTAAAATGTACCCTTTATTTGTGTTAGAGTTTTTTTTTTTAATTTTTTTTTTTTTTTTACTGAATGGTGTGGTAGATAATAATAAGATTGCCGAGTTTTTCATCTTTTGTATTTCATCAGGATTTCAATCATGTGTCCTAGTTTAAGGTATTCGTTCATGCAACTAGAATAACACTCTTTTAGAATATTATTGAACTTCGCTCCAAATTGATATATTGCTTTGATGCGGTAGATTTGAACTCACTTAATTGAATCAATGATTCACTTTTAAATAGTAAATCAACTGTGAATCTTCCGCTTTTGTCTGAAGTATTTGTTACGTAATTTCTTTTCCCATTTCGTATCCTCTGCTGTGAGTGTGAAAACCGGAGAAATTTCTTCAATATTCTAAAATCTTTTGATTTCGTCATGCAAATTTGAATTACAATGCAAATGAGTTATTTTGATGTTATTTTTTGGAAATGTGTGCTTTCTATTGGTCCATTAAGTACCCATTCAAAATTCATGTTTTGAGCAACTGGAGTATTAATTTTACCTCTTATTGACCTACCTAATATTATTTGAGGATAAACATCTGAACCCAAAATTACGCAAATTTTCCCTGGTTGATGAAAGTGCAGATCTGCTAGTTGCAAACTACGAATATGTTCTAAACTATTCATAGGCACTTGAAAATTTTAGAAGTAGGCAAAAAAATTTTTTAAAACTAAAACATTGATATGCAGTGTTTGTGAACTTGATATAGCTTCTATTTTAAATTTTACTTGTTTGAGACCAAATTTGGCTCCACCTTCATGTAATTTCCTCTCTTCTCTAAAAGGATTTTTGTGCCAGTCTTAGGTCGATTAGAACACGGGCAGATTCTGGTCTGCAGGAATTACAAACATAAGCGATACTTAACAGATGATCTTATTACTTAGACAACTTTATGATTTTTGAAATGGCTGACAAGGTTTTCAAACTTTTCCTCTCAGAGTGGAGCTGCGCTTGAGAAGAATCCTTTGACTCTTTCAGATTCATAGAGTTATGCTAAAACCTTTGGTGACTCTTCTTGAACTGATTACAGGTATACTTGCTCGGACACTGAAGCATTTGTACAGCATCTTAATTTTTACTTATTTGTACAGCATCTTAATTTACTTAAAAATTTATTTTTAAGTAATAGAATTTTTGCACCGAAGGTAAAGAATTGTTGTGTACACACTGTGAATATCAATAAATACAAATCGGCAAAAAAGCTCCAATCTTCGTATTTTTCAGAAAAATTCGGCTATAATCGGAAGTTTCATTTTTGAATTTGATTCAAGAACTTGGACTTGAATTAACTGAAAATTTTATTTGGGTATTAACAAGATAATATTTGTTAAAATAATCTTTGATATCGGATACTTACAGTAAGTTAATTCTCTACTTTAGAATAAATATTAGTTTTTAGTGTATGGATTATATTCATAAATATAGTAGCTAAATCTAACTCATCACGATTTTCTTGAAACTTTGTAAATCAGCAGTGAAAACTTCAATTCTAGTATTTAAATATTCTTTAGTTTTTCTACTTGGAAAATCTTTGCTGTAGTTAAGTATAAACTTTGTCATACTACCGAAAATTTTGCTTTGTTTACTAAACCTCTTATACATCTTGAGAATTTAAGCATTCTATATATAACTAAATTTTGAAAATATAAATGCTATCTTAAAATTTCAGTCAAACATTTCTATTACGTATCAATAGTAATTTACAATTAAAGCTGATACTGATTTTTTTGCTCTGTCTCTAGTCCGAAGCTTCGGATGAGCAGTCCATAAATTTAGCATGTATAAACATACTCTGGAAGAAAAATAACTTGGGCCCTCACTGGACCAATATTCACGAATCTTGGCTCAATAAGGGTTCAAACGCCGTTATTTTCCGATATTGGCCCTATATAGAATTGTTCTATACACCCGATATTTTACAGCCATTTTAGAACCAATATCACCTCTATATAGAATTGTCAGATTCACCCGATATTTTCTATTCATTATTCGGCCAATATAGGCCTTATAAAGACCGATATTAGCCCTATATAGGACCAATATTAAATGTAGATATCCCAATATTGCTCCCTCGGTGCATGTTTATATAAGGCCCATATTGAATCAATTTTAAAACCCATGTGGAGCCAAGGTAAAATTTTTGCTATGGTATATATATTTGGATTTTTATCAGCATTTTCAAAAGAGCACTGATTATAAAACAAAATAAATTTGAACTGAAAAACTTTTAGCCTCTGTGAAAATCCCCAAAATTTCTTATAAATTTTAAAAAATTTCACATTTTTAACATTTTAAATTGCAAAACAATACTATTTAAACATCATGCAAATACACAAATTAAGTTCCAAACTTTGTGGAATACTTTTGGAGAGGTTTGAAAGTCTGTCATCAGAAATTTTATCATTATAATAAATGGATGAAATACAATTCTTAAATTCGTTGTAGAACTTTATCTAAGAATCAAAATAAATTTTTTTATGTAACTGATTGAAAATATGGAAACTTAATAAAATTTTATGCAAAACGGAGAAGAGTTAGAATAAGTTAAAATGTTTGAATATTTTTATGTAGTACAGTATTAAAAGGAAAATATCTGAAAATTACGAAATTTAATTTTAAGTATTTATTTAATTAAATTACCTTAAGAATGTATAGCAAAGTTCTCAACAGTCAACTATAATTGAATTCTGATCTCTCTTATTTACAACACTGTCAGAAAAATTAGTTCAACTTTGAATCATGAGATTGTTATCTTGAACCATAACACAGAGCAAATTCATCGATAATTTAATAACATGATAAATTAAACTCTTTCAGCATAATTTGAACCACAGTACCGTGTAAACGAGTTAAAAAAAATATAATAATGGCTCAACTTTGCATTACATCAAAATTTCAATAATTTTTTACGGTAGTCTGCTTCAACACGCATTAACTTCTAACAATGTAAATATTTAAAACGATAATCATGATATGTTTTTTAACAATGTTCTGTTTTAAAAATTATTAAAAAATTTGAAAACTACATTAAATTTAAATTATTAGTGTTCTCGAATCTGATTAAAAATTAAAGTAATATGGGAATTAAATAGTTGTTGCGTTATATCATATAACTTTAATGTTTACTATATTCCTTTACTGAAAATTTCCTTGAAATTAATTCCTTTTAATTTTTTTAAATAAATAAGTTATTTAATTTTATTAAACCTACTTAAATTAAATGAATTGTTCCAAATCTGTATATGAAATATTTATTTAAGTTTTTAAAACTAATCTTACCTTGATTTCCTTCTTTTTAAAGATTTCTTAAAAATCAACTTTCGAAAAAGTAAGCAGAAAAAGTATATGCTCACGTGCAACTTAAGAAAACATATTCTTTCTTCACCTCAATATTTAATCGAAGGAAAAATTCTTCCTTCTAAGAGATAAAAAAAAATTCGTTTCACGAATTTCTTTTACTGAACATCAAATATGAATCAAATAACTGTTCCAGCGATGGAATTTTCCAAGAAAGGAAAAGAAAAAAAGTGTGTGCCACCGACTTAAAATGCTACGTTCTGTTTTACTTTTCTTAAGTTTTCTTACCATGCCGTCAGTTCCGCTGAAAGATATGACATTTTATTTTACAAATATTAATTCTTTTTTCTATTCAACTTCGATTGGGTGTAACAAGTAAACAGGCTTCTGGAAATTAAAGCAAAATTCGACTCTTCCTTATGTTTAGACTTCTTGTATTTAATTTTTAACTTAGAGTATTTATATATATTGTGTTTATCAATACCGCTACCAGCTATAAAGCTGAAAAATTGTTTAACAAAATCATAGACTATATATTATCTATTTACTTTATTTCAATACTGAAACAGTATTGAAATAAAGTAATAAACAGTGCTTCAACTCTAATGAAATATCTATTTTATTCAACACAAAAAAAGTACAAAATCTGAGGCTTAATATTTTTCAACCATTTTAAATTTCTTGATTTGGTTTCTAGGTATATATTGTGTACATTTTGCTTATTAATATAGAAGGCAAATGTAAAGTAAAAGAAGTGAATGGAAAATCATTAATAATATTCCTTTACTTGCCTTTTATTTTTAAATTTAAAAAAATGTTTCATCTCCAAATGAATATCAATTTTATTATGAATATCAATTTTATTCAATGTATTGAAATATAAAAAACTAGCATTTAAATTTTTTTCTATGGTTTTAATTTTTTTATTTAGTTTTTATTAAATAAATTCTCTATATATGGTATATATCGTTTACATTAATATGGGAGGTAGCTATGGAGTAGAAGGAGCGTTTGTCGTTGTTGTATATGTCGTTTTTATTAATATAAGAGGCAGCTGTGGAGCAGAAGAAGCGTTTGATCAAAACATAGACAATATTCTTTCTTTACTTTTATTTCAAACCTGAGAAAAGCATTTGAACTCTAATTGAATATCTATTTATTCAACATACTGAAGTATCAAAACAAAATTTGACCCTTAATTTTCCAACTGTTTAAATTTCTTGCGCTTGGTTTTTAACTAACGATTTCTCTAGAAGCATTTCATATATCGTTTTAACATCTAGGGTAGTTTTATATTTTGGGTGTAAGGGAAATTTTTGATGGATACCAAATCTGAGGGAATATATATACTGATTGCTGTGGCAGAATATTTTCAGCATGCTACCAAAAACTATTAAAACAAACTATTATACAACGTATTTGAAAAACTTTCGGGGAGCAAAGCGCGTGGAAATTCATTAGATTTAACCAAAACAATGAAAAATTCCTCCCTGCATTCAAAGGGATTGAGAATATTGATCGACGATACTAATCATAACTTTACAACGCAAAGAGCAGTTTCTTTGAGTACCTGAAATCCCAACATTTTCAGAAGAAGAAGGTATTACTGTTGACTAAACATAGAAGTAATGTGTTGTACCTTTTTTGTCGACATGATATTTTTTACTATTAGTCTTAAGAGGTTGTTTTGGCTTCTAAGCAAGTGCAACATTTGGTTTTGTCATAGCAGTTTTCAAGAGGTTCAAATAAATCTGAGCAAAAATTAACTAAAATCTTTAAGTATTTAATATCACAGAAGAATTTGAAGACTCTACCATTCGTAAATTCTTACGAACACGCGAAAATATATGCGAGAAGATTATCGAGAATCCTTAAAGTTAGTTAGAATCTTTCTTGGTAGTATTTAAGAAATCGGAATATAATTTGCTGTAACTCATGTTAGATGGTTAGAAAATATGAATCCTTTACATTTGAACCCGGTGTATATCAACAAAAAAAGTTCTTATCATGACTTAGTATTCATACGTAAACTGATGGTGTTGATCCAGAAATAAATAAGGATTTTATGAAGAAAAGAAAAACATTTCACACTGCCATTTGGCTCTGTAAACTGTGGTTTCAGCTTAGATAGCAATTATCAAATTTCAGTTAAAATAAATAGAGCTGAAATTATACGAGGAACAGAAAAGATGGAGAAGAAATAAAGGATCGGAAGAGAAACATTTAGAACTAAAAGGATTTTTGAAAAATTTTCTGTAAGTAAAATTTTCCTCGTCAATATTGGAAGATGATCCTGATTACAAAAGTGGGGTTAAAAAAAAATGAGCAAAAATTGTCTATGACGGTGCAAAAAACTTATTCAGGAAAACAATATTCTCCCAAAATGAAATCGGAGATTTAGATAAAAAAAATGTGTTTAAAATTCATTGCTGAAAGCAGTCAACGATACTAAATTGATAATAAAACTACTTTTTGGAAGAAATATTGTTCTATGTCATTTATTTACAAATTTTGATTCTGTAGGAATGATTCATTGTATTTCTCTTGTTGAGACTGTTAGATTATTTAAAAAAAAAACATTATATTTTTAAATTTTTAAATGAAGGGTCCAACTTTAAGGCAATTCAAGTGAAATTTTGTACCACCTGTTTCGAAAGTAATTGCATGTTTATCTTTAACATAATACTATATTAATTCAAATTTTTTCTCCAACCGTTAATGCTGAAATAATGCAGACAATAACAATTGTTTGAGTTTGTCGCTTAAAACGACGCTTAATGCTAGTTTTGGTAATTTTTCCTATGAATAATTTCATTTTGGTAAAAAATTATATGTGTTACACAAACAGTTCCCAAAATGAAGCCTTCAAGATTTGTGATGGGGAGTATAACACAGATCAAAACTTTAGGATATTACAACAATTGAATTTAAATTTAATTCATAGTAAAATTTTTAATAGCAAGCATCTGATTGTGGGAATTAACAAAAATTATAGCAAAAATTTTCTATAAATAACTTTTCAACCAAAAGGGCCAATTTCGGACATTCATGCTGTAAACTAAGCTAATACTAAACACAAAAAAAAATCTTTAAACTGTTTGCAGATGTATAAAAAGTAAAGAGAATAAAGTTCTAATCGTATGTTTATTTGATAATAACCTCAGCAAAATATCAGCACTAGATAAGTTTTAAAAATGTTTCGAAAATGCTGTCTAGTATTTTAATGCATGTCTAAATGTGATGTTCAAAACAGCGCTATTATGTTAGCAAAAAATAAGTAAATATGTCAAACTTATTTATCAGATCTTTCAAACATTTGAAAATGTATTATATATGTTTGCATATCCGATATGTTGCGAAAATTTCAAATCAGGTTGTGCTTGCAACACCGATAGTTTATTCGATAAATTTATTGTTTATAATAATTGGATGCTTTCAAGTTCAATAATAAAGTTATTACAGAGTATTTTTTTTTAGTTATTTTGTACGCACTAAATAGTATTTAACGCATGTTTAGTATCAAAGTAGCGAATATTTCAAAAGTACTATTATTGATATGTCATTCCCACATTTCCAGAATAGCCCGCGTAAAATTTAAAAACGTTGTAAAACTGTGTCATTCTAGAGAATAACACACGAACTATTTTTTCAAGCTAAATATTGTAAGATTTTTAATTAAGAAAGCGTTATCTCTTGTAAATTAAAAGTCTAGGTAAATTTTTAGATATAAATTACAATCAAATACATTTTACGCGAAATGTCTTTTAAGCATGATTAATTTTTCAATATCGTAGGAAATTTTATAACCACGTTTAAAAGAAAGCACTGTTTTGGTATTTCAAAAAGAAATATACAAAAACTAGCTTTGAGAAATTTTAAAAACTGTTGCTGTTGATAATAGTTTTTTTCAAAATATGTCTTCTCATGTATTATTTTGTTTAAAAAAAATTTAAAATGGAAGCACTTGTATTTTAAACAGGAGATAATTTTGAATGCGTGAAATCATGTTCTTTTTTTTATTTTTTTTTAATTTAAAACTTAGTTATTGATAAAAAAAATGAAAATATTTTTTGAGTTAAAAATTACTTTAGGTACATTTGTCGTAACATTTTTTATATGTACTTTAAATCCAAATTATTACTTTTATATATAATATACTTTTAAGTAACTTTTTACTATATTAGTTAAAAAAAAAATTAAACTTTATCATAAAATTTTAAGTAAATACCATTTAAGTATAGATTTTTATTTGACTAGATTGAATTTCTTAAATTCCATGATCTTTTTTTTTTTTTTTTCAAAAAGTGGCGTTCTTCTATTACCACCTAAACGTATATTTTCATAATTCTTGTCAAAGAACGAAGTATAAAAACTGTATAAGTGAGAATAAGAAACTCGATCTAAATCTAACGAGTCACTTAGGAGGTAAGCTGGACTGAAAACACCGAAACAGGTTAGATTACCTGAGAAAACAGGTAATCTAACCTAAATAAGTGGTCTTTCTAAATAAGTGGTAATACTAGCATGGTTATAAATTCATGAATACAAAACTGTATGTTTTTTTTTTACCATTTACAAGTAACATAGTTTCAAAACCATAAAAATTTAACTGGGCATTTGAGCTAAGCTTCGTACATGACTTTCATATGTTGAAGGGGGATACAGAAAAAATTGTGGTGTCAGCGCTGGGACTCGAATTTCAGTTCTGTCGGTCATGAGACTGGCAGATTAACCCTCTCAGCTCGAATATGTACGCAGTTGCAAGGAACCTAAGTGACTTCATTAGGTAGGTTTAGTTAGTGCGGTAAAATTCTTGTTGCTTAACCGTATTGGTTGAAAGCTGTTAATAAAAGGTATTTCTCACAGTTAACAGTTTGATTACCATATTAATTATGGTAATTAGACTGTTTTGTTTGAATGTGGTAAAATAACAAAAATTATTATTAACCATTCTTTCCAAAAGAATTCCAACAATGCAGTGGAGATTCTCATGATGATTAAAGGATAGCCTTCTCAAAACAAATATTTCCAAACACAAATATATAAATGTGAAATTATCTTTTGATAAGAATGATTTCGTCAAAACAAAAATTTCAAAATACACATTTATAAATATGGAAAATAAAAATTAAAGGAGATAGCTAAAAGCGGCAATTAAAGTCTATTGTGCACATCTTTGTGGAAATCATAAAGTTCACCAATCACGAAATCATAAAGTTCACAAAACGTTTCACCAATTTTAAGTAAAAACTCCATGATTTGATTAGTAAAAGCTATTGACTATTTTCCTTACATTCAAGTTTTAGGAATTTAAAATGTATTCGCAAATAGAAAATTAATAACGACTTTTCTATGAAATTAAAACACTACAAATCGCTTCTCAAACTAGCAGTTACAGAAAGGTAATCTCATTTAGAATTTGATTTCTAGTTCAAGTGTTCTACAAAAAGGTTTAAATGAAAGTAATTTTTGATATACAAATTTATTTATAGAATAATATGTTATACCTATCTTTCATGGATAAAACAATTCTGTTAAAGTACCATACATGAATGGCTATGTCATTTCTGGTTTAAGAAATAAAACTTAAAAATAAAATTAAAAATAAAAATAAAAGTTAGTAGTAACTAAATCATATAATTGGTCGATTTTTTTTCCGTATATTAATTGTGTACTGGAAATTGGGTTTTTCACGATTATAGATTTATTACCACACATTTAGTAGAATTATGAAAGGTAAATTTAACCAAAAAAGGGCTCTAAAGTATTGTGAAAAATTACCTAATTGTACTACATGGGTAATAAAGCCATATTTATTGATTTTATCAAGACTTAATCAAAGCCTTTCTCTAAAATTTACCTTCCTTTCGCTGTCATAGGAACAAAAACGGTAAATTTTTCCATATTCCGATAGTTTTGATCTTCCCCCGTTTCAGTGTGACTTGATAACTTTCATGTTTCATAAAGCAATCAAACTGGTTTTTATAATTTTCATCTTGTCTTTCTCACTCGCGATTAACTCAATTTTGATAGCATTTTAGTTTTTTTCTCGCTTGAATATTAAATTTGTCCACATATGATTAAACTTTTTTTCTTTATTTTTGCCAAGGATAAAATAAAACATAGAGCATTTCTTAAGAGTTATGATAACATCCGATTAAAACTAAAAATTGCTATAAAAAACAATACGATATTTATTGAGCTTGGCTGTAATAGAATTTCGAATTTTAATTGGGATTTTCATGAAGAAAATTTTACATTAGCCTTTACAAAATTCAAGAAATACTCGAGATAGTATGATACATCACTAATAATACGATTTCAAAATACATATCATTCACTTCATACTTCCATAATAATTTCTCTGAAAATTATAGTTATTCTATATAGTCGAAGTTTTTATTTAAACTAAGAAAGCAGTTTATTCTGAATAAAATATAAATCTATTGTATATTTGGCTCCAACCCAGAAGTTACTGAATGGAATCTTTTCATCCCTTTTCTACAATGAATGATATATGTCTTCAACTTTAAAATAACTATTTTAGAAACAAGCGTTAAAAGGTTTTTCAAAAATCAAAACATAACTAAATCCTTACTCTTTAAAACATCCGCATTTTGTCCGAACAAATAAAGAATTTATGGTTTTATTTGCTAAACTTTGAACGTTTTTCAAGTGCTTAATGTTTGCGTTAGTATTATTGTGCAGAAATATTAAAAACAATAAAAAAACTGTTTAATAAATTTGGATGTAGCAATTTCAGCGTGATTTTTATTTCACAATTTTAATTCTGTTTCAAAATGTATTCCAAAGATTCACAATCAAGCACAAGTATATGTGCATTAAATTTGTATACCATACTTCTGACCGATTCATTGATTTTTTTGGATAGTGATTTAAATATTATGTGTAGATCAAGAAGGAAGAACGGTTTAGGTTCATGTTTATACTAAAATGATGATTGGATCTCCATTTGGCTACATTTTAATAATTACTAAGTTTTGACAAATGAATAACGTGGAAAATCAGTTGTCCCCGGAAGTTATTATACGATGAAGATGAGCTGTGCTGGAAAAAAAAGGCAGTCTAAGCGTAGGCTGGAAGAACAAAGAGGAATATCGAGTATAAGACTATAGGAATACAATGAGAAACTATTGATTGGAGAAGAATTATGAGTAAAAACCTAAACTGATTTCCAAATTTTATCATTCGTAAATTACATAAATAATATGAAATATTGTATAAATAAATGTGGGTGATATTCGTGAATATTTTTATTTTTATGACCTCAATCGAATGCTTGCTCCTGCAGTCTCAAACGATTCGTTTTTCTCAGAATCAGCTGACATGGATATTGCCCCTTGATACTCAAATGCTTTTATATCAAGAAATCCCCCTTGTAACCCAATCCCTATCCCCCTCTATATCAAGAACTGCTGTTATTTTACTTTTCAGTCCATAACACACACACACACACACACACATATATATATATATATATATATATATATATATATATATATATATATATATATATATATATATATATATATATATATATATATATATAAATCTCTTGTCCCAGTTTTAGTGTTTATACTCCTCCGAAACGGCGGCTTGACCGATTTTGATGAAATTTTATATGTATGTTCAGTAGGTCTGAGAATATGTTTATGACTATTTTTTTTTTCATTTTTTGGACAGATTTAACATACATCTCAAATATATCTTTATTTAATCGTATTCGAATCCAAACTAGACATATAAACATAATAAATCAAAACAAAATATTCACGCACGTTGCAACAAGTCATATTAAACTCTAATACTTTTGCTCGCATTTAAAAGAAGAGCATCAAATATATTTGCAAGTATGTGAATAAAGGCAGTGATATGGCAGTATTTCGAGTTGAAAATACCAATGTGAATGCTCTTCCAAAGAATAACAAAAAAGAAATAACGCTGTACCAAATTGGCCGGTACATCAGCTCCAATGAAGCTGTTTGGTGTATCTTTGGTTTCCCAATTCATGAACGGGATCCAAGCGTTATTCATTTAGCCGTCCATCTTGAAAACGGTCAGAGCGTATATTTCATGAACGAGACAGCAATTGACCGAGCTATAAATCCACCAAAAACTACACTCACCGAATTTTTTTGAATTGTGTAATCGTGCGGATGCTTTTGGTGCATTTGCATAGACATTACTCTACTCAGAAGTACCACACTATTTCACATGGGCTCAAACGAAAAAATCGACAACCCGCAAGCAAGGCACACCGGTTGATGCATGTCCCGGTTTATTCAAATCAAACGCCTTGGGGCGAGTATTTACAGTTCATCCAAGGTAGACTGAGTGCTTTTATCTTCGACTGTTGTTGGTTAATGTCACCGGCTCATTGTCATTTCAAGATATACATAAAGTCGATGGACATCAGCATCCAACGTATAAAGATGCATGCCTTGCACTCGGCTTACTGGAAGACGACAACCAGTGGGAATGTATGCTTGCTGAAGCAGCAAACATACATTCTGTACTGCAAACTGTAATGCTAACTGTACTGCAAAGTAAATTCGTCTACTATTCGCTATAGAATTAACTACATATTTCCCGGCCAGAATAGAAACGTTATGGGATAATCACAAAGATTCGATGACTGATGATATACTGTATCAGCATCGCACACGTTGCAACGATCTAACGATATGTACAATGAAACACTGATTGCTATTGAGAATCTTTGCATTATTATTGCCAATTTACCACTCAGTCATTTTGGTATGCCTTCGTCAAATCGAAGTGCATCTGATTTATTAAACGCTGACATGAATCGTGAACTTCAATATAATACGGTAGAAATGGCAGCGATTGTTACTCGCAATGTTCCACTTATGAATGAGGAACAAAGGAACATTTATGACCGCATTATGCTCGCAGTTTCTGCAGGACAAGGTGGATTTTGTTTTTGGATGCACCAGGTGGAACTGGCAAAACATTTATTATTTCGCTAATTCTCGCTGAAATACGATCAAATAATGGCAACGCGTTGGCCTTTGCATCATCTGGCATTGCGCGGCAACTTTATTGGATGGAGACAGAACAGCTCATTCAGTATTTAAGCTGCCGCTAAATGTTCAAAACAACACGGATGCAGTGTGCAACATAAAAAAAGCAATCGTCTACGGCCACAGTGTTGAAACACTGTAAAATTATCATCTGGGATGAAAGCACTATGGCACACAAACATTAGCTTGGGGCGTTGAACAGGACATTGAAAGATATAAAAAACAATGGCAAATTATTTGGCGGCACTCTGTTACTCCTTTCAGGTGATTTAAGACAAACACTTCCCTTCATTCCGCGGTCAACGTACGCTGATGAGATCAATGCTTGCTTGAAATCCTCTCCACGTCGTAATGTTGAAAAAGTTCAACTAAAAGTAAATATGAGCGTCCAAATACTTCAAGATACATCTGCTGAAACATTCTCAAAACAATAGTTAGATATCGGTGATGGAAAAGTTACTAAGGATGAGACTGGATGCATAAATTTACCGGACAATTTCTGCACAATCATTGATTCACAAGATGGTCTCATTAATCTAATATTTCTCGATGTACACACACAATACATTCATCATGAGTGGCTGGCAGAAAGGGTGATTTTAGGAGCAAAAAATGTGGAAGTCAACGAATTGAATCAGAAGATACAACAGTTATTGCCAGGTAACTTGGTGACATATAAATCCGTTGATGCAGTTTGCGATCCCATTGAAGCTGCAAATTTTCTAATAGAGTTTTTAAGCTCATTGGATTTACCAGGCATACCACCGCATAATTTAGTAGTCAAAGTGGGATTTACGTTTATTTTGCTTCGTAATTTGAACCCACCACGGCTGTGCAACGGCACGCGATTAGTTTGAAAAATTAAAGAGCAACGTTATCGAAGTCATTATTTTAGATGACAAATTCCGGGGTGAAAGTATATTACTTCCACGAATCCCTATTATACCCACAAATGTGCCAATTCAATTTAAACGCAATAAGTTCCCCATTAGATTGGCATTTGCAATGACAAGGCCAAACAATGACTGTTTGTGTCTTAGATTTGAGCCCACCATGTTTTTCACACGGACAATTTTACATGGCATGCTCTCGAGTGGGCAAACCATCCAGTTTATTTGTGTTAGCTAAAGATGGAATGACAAAAAATATTGTACACTCCATTGCACTAAGAGATTAATATTGTTGACTAATATTTTCAGAATTCGTTGTATATATAATTTATAAAAAAAAGTTAACATAAATTAAAAAAATATTATTTGGTGTGTTGTTATTTTCCCATGCCGTCATCGTTCACAGCGCTCCATGCCTCTTCCACTCATATACCACATACGCACACACTTACAATAAATAAGATAAATTTTCATACTCTAGAAATAATTCATATGGCAAAACAAAGTTTTCCGGGTCAACAAGTATATATATATATATATATATATATATATATATATAGGTGATTCTCACGAAATATGACAATTCACCGTCTCTTTCTCCAAGATCTAATACTATACTACTAAAAGAACTTTTTTTTTAAAAAAAAATCAATAAATAGCATTGCTGTTAGCATTTTAAAATGACTTTGCACTAGCGTTGACTGTTTTGTATAGTTAAAAAATTTAATATAATTTCAAAATTTCATGTTTCTGGTATGTCCCTAACGATATTTCCAATAGTAACTATTAGCTTCAAAACTTCGCATAAATTTTTCAATATCTAATTTTCCTTATTTCAACCGTTGTAAGCATTTCTAGAATATACGTAGAGGGTATTATATACTAAAACTTCGTTTAAAATAATTTTTTCTGTCAATAATTTGTTTGTCCCATGAAAATCTGTCATTTTCTTGGCTACTTTTATTTAGTGATTTATAACCAAAATAGATAGCGCCCGCAATCAATATCTTATGTTAATAGATTGATTAGATACCCTCCTATCTGAACATGTCTTGTTGTATGAATAAAGAACCAACTTTCTGATTCAAAATCTATTTCAAAAATTTTTTCAAGGTGAGTAGGTTTTTGTGTTGTCATTTTCCAGCCTTCTTGAAATCATTAATAACATAAACTACATAGATTTATCTGAGTTATTTTAAAAAATCCTGTTGTTTTCTGCAAAATATAAACGTCTTCGGCCAAAATATTAAATTAAACTAAAGTTATATGCTATAAAATGGCGAATTTGTCATTATCCTGGCTTATAAATGGCAGGACATTGAAGTGTTACAAAAATTTTTTTTAACTGCTAATACTGTAAAGAGGGAAAACAAATATTAACCTAATACCAAGTTTATGTATGATTGTAAGGAGATTGAATGTAATCAATGTTATTTATTTATTTGATGATTGATTATTTTACATAATTTTATTCTGTACAAATCAGCAACAAAAACTTTTTTGATTTTTTCCGCAGTAAATAAAAGAATTAATTTAAGTTATTCATTTTCCATCTAACATAAAGGCTTTGGTTTTGTTACTTACTAATAGCTTAAAATGACTGTTTTTTCAAACTTCTAAGCTAATATGTCATTTTCCTGGGATTCAAAATGGGGTGAATTTCAATTTTTTTTTTTTTTTGAGCAAATGCCAATAAACTACACTGCTGTCTTTAAGCTCTTAATAAATGTAACTAAAGAAATAAACAAAAAAAATTTAGACTATTTTGAAGACTTTAAATTTGAAGAAATGTTTTGGTCCGAATTGTCATGTTTCCAAAGAATCACCCACATATATATATATATATATATATATATATATATATATATATATATATATGAATATATATATATATATATATATATATATATATATATATATATATATATATATATATATATATATATATATATATATATATATATATATATATATATATTCAGTGAGACCTCCTGTTATGGACACTCCTGCAAAACGGACGCCACTCAATACGGACATATTTTTAATTCCCCGGGAATCTCCAATGGATAAACCATTATGTACATTCTCCGCAAAGCGGACACTCCCGTAACCGGACATGGACAGTCATTTTGGCCCCGAAACGCTATTTTCTATCTCTTCAAACCGGACACTACTTTTTCTAAATTTGAAAAAAAAACTATTTCTGCTTTAAATTGCAAGGGAAAAAATTGAGCTTTTCGCCATTTATTTAAAACCTATAAATTTTTTGCCTTATCCATAACTAAAAATATTGTTAAGTTATTTCACTACTGAGGAATCA
Source organism: Parasteatoda lunata (assembly GCA_949128135.1). Lineage (NCBI taxonomy): Eukaryota > Metazoa > Arthropoda > Arachnida > Araneae > Theridiidae > Parasteatoda > Parasteatoda lunata. The sequence continues at coordinate 16,593,117 of OX421980.1, read as the reverse complement.
ATCTTTCTTCTGTCACTTTGCCTTATCGCTGCAAATAGAGGAGAGAAAATGATATCGCTCTCCTGAAATAATTCAGACAGCGATCTTTTGATCTTTCATCTGGACCACACAGGTTTTGAGACCTCTCAAGTTGAAATGACATCTTAAATGTTCTCAATGCTTCTTCTGCATTGAAAATTTCTTTAATTTTCTTATCAATTTGAAAACTGTATTCTGAATTGAAGACTGTAAATGAGATCAGAAATATGATCTTTGATGTGTTCATATAAATGAAACACTTATTCAGAACCTTGATAGCTGAGCAATTGTGAATAATCAACTCCATAGGTCCTCAAGACGTAACTGTGAATCATGGGAGGTTTACTTTCAAGAAGGTATTAACCATGTTCCCTATCAAATAATAGGTAGGTGAAAGGGGGTGTAAACCTAATAATTGAAACCGACTGAGGACTGAAAGCTCCTATTCGGTATCATATGTCTGACTTGAGTATCTGTGCTAAAAAAACTATATTCATTTATCTGTAGCTACATCTAGAATTATGTATTTATATCAAACTTCTTTATATATTCGTTTTTATCTTTCTTAAAGTTTAAATAAATATTCCTGTAGATAGTTATTGCATGTTATTTAATTACTTCTAGATACATCGTAAAAATATTCGAAAAACAATTAACAGTGTTAAACTTTGTTATTAGGGTACTCTTCCCGTAAGCGGGCAACTCTCATGAGCGGACAATTTTTTCGGTCCCAAGAACGTCCGCATAACGGAGGTTTCACTGTATATATATATATATATATATACTATATACATATATTTCGTTAGTTTGGTGACATGTTTATACCATCATGTACCAAAAACGAGAAAGCATTTTAGAATTTCAAATTTTGAGAAATAATATACATTAAATATAAATATATATTGAATGAAACAGTCAAATCATATAGTAACTTCATTACATTTTATGTTCTGCATTACTAAATTTTATTATTTTAATATAAACTGGCTTTTCAAAAAATGTTTTTTCTTACTGCTTTGCATCAAAGAATTGAAAAAAAATAAAGCTTGGCAAAGCGTTTGAGGGAATAAATATGAGGGAATAAATCTTACGCTAGTGAGTAATTAAAATATTATCTGTCTTAATGAATTTATAACAATAAATTCTTTTCTACTGCATCGTTGTCAAATTGAAAAATAAAACGAATGTTTTGTCTTAACAAAACTAAAAAGCATTTTCTCCAATCAAAATAAAATGTAGGTCAAAAAAAAAAAAAATTAATTTCAGAAAACAAGTCTCAAATTTCTTATAATTTATTTTTATAAAACAATATCCCTGTCTAAACTCTATTAGAAATTCTCGAAATAGTTTTCGAAGTAAACAACACTATTATTCTTTTATACAAATTTTGTGGTTTTGATAGAACAATTTTAAAAAGTAATTTAAGAGTAGTTAATTAAGAGCTTGATGTCTTTTTGTTATGTAGCACGAGAAATTATTTTTTACACAATACTTCACACAATACTCATCTTTTATAGATTATGAAGCATTTTCTTTAGCTTTACTAATTATTTTCTTAGTTTTACTAACTTTTTCATTCATTTAAGTGTCTTTGTTTGCTATATTTTGGGATATTTTTTTATTCTTTTTTAAAACCAAGATAAAGCTTATAATAGTTTCGAGGGCATATGTTACCTTTTTTCAATGCATATTTTTAGAATCATTTCCAATTATTAAGAAAAATCATATCTAAGTTCATATTAGGAGTGTCAAATTAATATTTAGGTAAGGAAAAAAAACACCGATATAAAAAATCTAATGAAAAAGACTGTATTTAAACTTAATCGTATGTGTGAAAAAAATAGAGGACGGTGATTAACCTGCAATTTTAATCAGGTAATGAAACAGGTTTTTCCTCCTGTCTTCCTCACTGTTTTTTCAACATTTTTCGTTTTGTTCCTTCAACACCCACTGATGTGTATATTTTTTATTACTTCTGAAAATATATATTTCTAAAGTAGTGATGGCAGAACAAAACTACCTAAGTAAATCGGAAGGAAGTGCAAGTATGATGCATATAAAAATAATTATTAATTAGAAATATATAAACTAAATTAAAAATATTTTTACTCACTTTACAATGTATGCTTATAATATAAATTTATTGCTAGCTAAATTTGTTAACGAGTGATAGATAGGTGCAAGCTATATTAATTATTGGTTTTAATTAAGTGCATCCTTTGAAGTGTGTAAGAACACTCGATTCGATATTAACATAAAGGAAAGTAACCATTCACAGAGATGTTTAGAAATTTTCAACACCACATCCCTATAGGTATTGCACCGAATTTTTTACTGTTTAATATCGAAAGCTTTTAGACCATTAATAAAAGTTTAAGGTTGTAGAAGAATTAATAGTAGGTGAATAATTGTGCAAATTTAAGATTGCGACAATAGGGCAGTCAAGTTAATTTACAAACCTTTTTAATACCAACTAAGTTTTAATCCTCTTTACTGATTGAAAATGTTGACTTTGGTTGATTTTTTAACCAAGTAATTTCCATTTTCTTGTTGGATTGATTTGACCAACTACTCAAATAAACTGTTATAAAAGCCATGTATGTTTTTTAATTGCATAATAAAGATATTTATATCCGCATAAGATATAACATAAATATGTAAATTGTATACAATTTTATATTATTTATATTTTTAAAATTTTATATTATTCAATTTTATATTTAACTTTCATTTCAGTTTTGTTCGAATTTATATTAATATTCTGTCTGTGCTGTGTCTATATTTAATTAAAAACTAGTTTTAGTTTAAGAAATATTGTATTTATGCATCCTAAATTTATAATTCTTACTTTATATTGTATCATGCAAATTAATTTACTGATTCTTATCTGTATTGTATCTTACTGTAATTATAAATTTTAGTGTTACTGAATAAAAAACATGGTGGTGGCTACTTTACACCAAGTAGTGTAAAAGAACACACTACTTGGAACACGACTTAGAAAAGAACAACGGCTTACTTCACCAGGAACTATCCTTAGTTTTAATATAGGGGAGCCCTTAGTGAAACACCACGTTAATGTAAAGTAGTTGCCACCTTTTTTAGTGTTCAGATACACAAACAATTTTTACACTGTATTCGTTAATGTTCTTTAAATGAACCTAAACTTTTTGTACGCAATTGCACCTAGAACTTTCTAATTTAGCAACAATTGTTGAGACTAAAGTTAAAATCCCTGAATTTATTTGTTCTTGCTGTAAGTTATCGCTCAAATAATAAAAACTAATTGTTTTAAACTCTACACTAATATTGCTCGTTGTTTAAGATGAAAATAGCAAGTAATAACTACTTATTCTTCAGGCGTATACAAAAAAAAATTCCAAAGCTTAAAAAAAAAAAAAATATGCTGCCCGTTTGTAACAAAAGAATATGTAAGTAGTCACTAGCATGAATTTTAGTGTTCAAATTCTCATTAAAGATTCATTTATTAGTAAATAAGAGCAAACACTATAATGAGAAATGTATTAGTTAACTGAAAAGCAACATTTTCAAGAGTTTGTTAAAAAAAACTCAAACCAAAAAAAAAAAAAAAAATATTTAGAAAAATTCAACAAAAAAGTCCTTTTTTAGAAGATTGAGCTTCATACAGAGCGTAATTAAATGTTTAGTTTCTCACTCAATACTGAGAGTTTAAATACCGATTTAGTTGTAGTAAGTAATTAAAATTAGGATAAAAGATTAAGATTAAGACAAAGATAAAAAATTAAGAGAAAGATAAAAGATTAAGATAAAAGTTTTATATACTGATGAACTCTCTTGCATTCATTCATACTACATTCATTTATACATCAAGCAAAATCTAAATACTATCCTTACAATTTTGTTCTATGATTTCAGAAAAAAATATTTTGCATAAATATAAGATGTATACAAGCTCATCTCAAAATTTCGAATGCTCTAGACCAATACTGAGACTTTTAAAGTGACATGGTACTTCAGACACTAGTTTTAGTTTTCGAGTAGTTTGAAGCTATAAATTCAAAACTTTGCTTTAAAAAGTCGCACATGGTACTAGAATATTTTTTTTAAAAAAATGCATATTTAGATTCATAAAGCTAAAAGATTTAAAATAAAATAGCTTCTCTTTAAAGTGGGTTACATTTCTTTGCAAATAAGGATGTAAGCTTACTGTCTAGACGAAAAAATGATCTGTATGTAAGTAGCAAATATATTTCTAGAACGCAGTAAAATATTTGAAAAAATTCTAGGAATGGTAAAGTATATAGTATGGAAATATAAATTTATAGAAAAAAATTATTTAATATTTTGCTGAATCTACTTTTTCCAGCTATTTGAATCATGAAGCAAATCAGATCTAATAAAACATGCTTGCCAAAGAGCTTTTTGATTTTTGATATTTAACACATTTTGTTGCAAATTTTCACATGAATTTTAATCAATAATTTAGGCTCTAAAATCATGTATAAGCTTTACAACCTAAATACAATCTCAACTATTCTCTCCCTTTAAGGCTCTTATTTTTGCAGTCCTCGTTTATATAGTCATGTGTTATGATTATATTAAGTTGAAGAAAAGTAGACATGAAAGAATATGAATTTTAGATTTTAAAAGTGCAGATATCAGCTGATACGCACTTTAAAAAAAAGAACCTGGCTGATTCCAGAATAGGCCGGCCGGCTAGACTCAAACTCCTGTTCTCTTTCAATTTCGATTATTATTCATTTCCTTACACCCAAAAAGCCCATGATTTATTTGTACTTCTCCTAAACTTTTTAATTTCACATCTTAACCCCTACGAATTTCGAGGACTCAGAATCTAAAATAGCTCCTACGATATGTTTGAAACCATTATTTTAATTTTATCATATAATTATATAATGTCTGCAAATAAATTTCTCGAGAATTTAAACTGTTTACTGAAATAGCGTTTTCTGTTTCTTTATCCCCCCCCCCCTTCGAATTTGTATTCTTCCTTATCGTTTGAAAGAGAACACATGGCCGAAGAATGCTTCGTTTTACAAAAATTAAAAACAACTTTCATTTTGCAGAACCTCAATATATGTCATTGATTGAGACATTTGAAGCAGTATCTTTCCTTTACTTTTTTCTCCTGATACGATAAACAATTTACACATTCATTAGAATCATGTAACAAACTACGAAAAATGCATGATATATAGTCTTTTTTATTAATCACCGTGCTTAAAAATAGAGCAGCAGAGGATACTTTTTCATGGCTGTCTTTTTTTCTGTTTTAATATTTCCCCGAGTCGTTATGTCTATAGTTATGAGTAGAAAGATGATTCAACTGAAGTTTCAAATGAGTTATATTTATTTTGATTAAATTCGGTATATTTCGTCTATCCTTTCCAAAGCAATTAATTGCTCACACAGAAGATCAAACAAATCATTAATGGAATAATTTCCCTCAGTCAATTATTTATTTAATTCGAAAACCATATCTCACAGGAGTAACATGGGCACATTAGATAGCTAAAAGCTTCTGGTGACACTCCCAATGTTTCTTGACTTTTTAATTGTATCTGACAAATGTCAAAACTTTATGAAAACTTTTAACATCATTAGAAAGTTTCAAAGGTTGGATTTGCATTAAATTGCTCATATGAGTATTAATCAAAATATAAACGAGTATAATGAGTATTAACAAATTAGTCAACCTATTAAAAATGTTCATTTTTATGAATTGCCGTTTCAAAAGAGTTCCAAAAGGTTAACCGCTGATTAAATTCTCGAGGAATTTCAGAATAGTAAGTTTAGGTAACTTCACCTTTGCCGAATCATTTGATTTATTTTCTACAGTAGTTTCGTTTTTGACTTCCTGTTTTGAATTCTTACTTAAGGTTTCTTGTTCGGAATTTACAGCTAACAATTCCTCGTGAAATTGTCAAATTTTTTAATTTAACCACGATATCCATAAATTCTTCGTATTATTTTTATAGTTCATCTTCATTCGTTCTCCAATGAGGTGAAACGGGTTCGAATCCCAACATCGGCTGGTCGATACGAATTCTGCACCGACCACAGTGCTGACGTAAAATATCCTCAATGGTAAACGGCTCATGATTTAGAGTCCCCTTGCGTCAGGCTGACAATTGGAGTTTGTATTTTTTTCTCCGTGTAATGCAAATGCTGGTTAGTTCCATCAAAAAGTCCTTCACGAAGGCAAATTTCTCCCAATACTTGATTCTGAAGCTCTCTTGTTTTCTAGATTGGGTTCAAAATTTCAAGGCTACAGAGTTGAACATTAGTAGTTGCAAACCCAAAAATTTAAGTCGACTGTTTTAAATTATAAATAAATTAATATAGTTCATCTGGGTTAATTAAAAGCTCAACTTGATTATCAATAATTTTTAATGCCTTATGTTTATCCGTTTATATCTCAAGGATATCTTCTAGTTCTTCAACAATCACTTCATCTAAATTTAATGTGTTTTCGATTTTCGTTAATAGTTTATTGATTGTTGATCTTAAAATAGTTCTGCGTTTTTAAATAACACCTTATTTTTTAATAATGTCCTTCATATTTTTCTCAGCCATTGAGCCAAATACTTAATTAAAGTCAGTAATAATAATCCTTAGTTTCAAACAGATTCAATTCAGTTCTATAGATTCTGAATATTTATCAATTCAAATACACAGTTTTAATACATAAAACATTAACCAATCATCCTGGCAGGGATGCCATGCCATAATTTTCGGTTTTCTTAAACAGAGAGAAGTTACTTACTTAGCTTCTTCTTTGGGGTTCCGATGAATAGCTTTCTAGAAAAACAAGCTATGTAAAAGCATCCGAGATTGAATGATTAAAAATTAAAAACTATTTAATTAAACATTAACTTACAAATACAAATCTACAACTACACGCTGAAGGTATTAGGAGGCAAAAACTGGCAAAACCACAGACCTATGGCGCCACAGATCATACTAAAAGAAAAAAAAACATGAATATCAATAATCATAATAAAGTTTCAATCGTTTTTGACAGACCGCTAAAGTTGTGAAACCATGGTGGGACAACCTGATATTAATAGTGTTAAAACAAAGCTGTATCTGGTAAATCATGGTAATTATGCGCATTAGAAGATAAAAAATGACTTTAATTAGAGATAAAAATGTTACTTTATATTACCATTCCTATTTCTAAGTGAGGAAGAGAAACTAACATGGTTAGGATATTTGTGGAATGTTACTCTCAGAAACCTTATCAGCTTCCGAATCAGAGTTTGTGCTTCCCATAGTCATGAAGGTATTCAGGCTGATTTGTTGTCTTATTTAATCATATTGCTAAGTGTTTTCGGTGTTTTCCTGAATATGGATAAGTTTCTTGTAGCACTTCTGAAAAAGCAGATACAATAATATTGCTAAGTCTGTTGATATTTATGAAATATGATCTGCTTACGCAAAATACATTTTTATACAATAAATGACCTTTATAGTAACTTTTTTTATAGAATTTAAGAACACCAAATTGTCTTAAACAATAAAATTATGGGAAAAACTATTTGTGGAGTAATGATAACGTAATTTTAAATATTCATTTTTTCTTGAGTATTCATGAAAAAGCAAATTTTTGGTATTTTTTGCAAACATATTTCCCAAAAACACCTAAAAATACTGTTAAATATTTTAAAATTATTTTGAGGATTGGTAAATTTAAGTGAATACTTAATCTATTTTCTTTTAGAAAAACAGCTCGACTTCGGTCTATCCACCAAAAAACTTTTACTAAAAATCTTTCACATGATTAAGTATACCTTGTCTACTGTAGCCATTTGTTAAAGATATTATCAAGTAATTGCCATATTTAATTTCTAATTTTATTTTTAAACGATGGAAAATAATTAAAAAAAATAGTTTTTGTATTTAATTGGCTCAGTTAACAACATAAATGTCTATAATTGATACGTTTTGTTCAAAAAATTATTCAGAGGTCTAATTTTCTAAAATAAAATTATTTTTATTCCTGTCACTTGACAATATTGTAAACTTACTCTCAAAATTCTACTACGAGTTACAGGTAAGTTTAATTGTTGGCAAAGCTTAAAATTTAGATCTGTGTTTTGCTTGAATATATTTTAATTATTACGAAAAAAGAATTGCGCTATTTTTTAGATCAGGTGTTTTATTATTACCGATTTTTTTAATTATTTAAATGGACGTCTCGCAGGTTATATTTTTATCACTATGCATAAGAACGATACTCCAATTATTATTAAATAAGAGTATTAACGCGACGCTGGTGTCTGAGTGGTAGCGCTTCGTGCTCCCGTGCCACAGGTCTTGGGTTCGATCCTCGGGCCAGGAAAAGTTGACTCAGTCTTTCATACCTTCAGTGGGTCGATAAATGAGTACCAGGCATGCTTGGGAACTAAATGCACTGGGGGTTTCGCGTTCGGTAGACCACCTAACCGGAACATCTGCTTCTGCACCCCAGAGCCCAAGATCAAGAAAACTGAGATGGGCGCAGTAGGCCTTAGCAGTCTATGGGCTGTCGTGCCACTGAGTTTAGTCTAGTTAAGGGTATTAATGTAACTTTTATTTGTAATATTTTTGTTTATTTAACCTGGCTATTCATTCATATTCATCATTTCTAATTTAATAATCTAAAGTTTACTTTTATATTAATTGAGCTCAATGAAATAATATGCTTTATAATCATTAAACTAAAAAATAAATTTCACATTTTGAGCTGTCTTTCCTCATTTAAGATAATCATTTCGTTTTTTTTTTTTTTTTAATTTATTTATTTATTTATTTTTTTATGTGATCTCTAAACTATTTGATGAAAATGATTCTTTAGGCCATCTCTGTGCATTTTGAAATTTCACGGACATTTTTATTGGATTTTAAAAACCGTTTATACTTAATGAGGTCTAGGTATAGCACCCGATTGTCAAGAAAATATCCTGGGCTCGAATCCTGGTGATTGCAATCACTCATTCAGGCATATTTCTTTTATTTTATGTTATATTATTTTAATAAATATGCATACTTGGGACGAAATCGTATCCTGAAACAAGAGAAAAACCTAATTTTCCCAATTGGGCTAAATATTCGCTAAGAGAATTTCCCAGAAAACTGTTTCGTCGAAAACGAAGAAAATAGAAGATTTTTGGAAATCTCTTTTTTACAACACATCGATTGAAATTCAATAAGCACGCGCGCGCGCGTTTCAAGTATCCTAATTTATTTAAAATATTAAGTACAATTCGCATTTTTGAAATTGAACGTCGTCATAGCATTAGAAGCTTTTTTTTAGCCATATTTTTATTTTATGTAGGAAGCATTTACATTGGTTAAGGAAATAAAAAGTTACAATTGGTCTCGCAAAATTTTCTGCGTAAAAGATTTCATTAGTTTACTGCTACTTATTGATCTAATTGTTAAAGGTTACTTAAATGTATAAAATTAGACAAGTTTCTGATAATTATTTAAAAAAATTAAAGTCTTTTTCATGACTCGGCTAAGCACAATACAGTAATTCTATTTTTGTTTGTGATTATAAAAGCAAGTTTCAATTCCGGATTAAAACACAAATTGTAACTTTATTTTTAAAAAGAATTTTCTACATAAAAGTACTTAAGGTAATCGTAGCTCCAGCACATATTGAAAAAAAGCGCTATTGGACAATTAGACAAAGTATTATGACTTATATTGAAGTACATTGACTGTTAAGACAGACTAAAAAAATAATAATTAGCTTTAGATTTAATTCAAATTCAATTAATTCTCTTTTTAACAGATTTAATAAAGTTAACTTATTTCAAATGCAATTGTTACTAATGAATCCAAATTCAATTACATTTATTTTTTAAAACTTAATTCTAACGTTAGTTCAATGTAAAAGAGTGATTAATCAATTCTAAAAACTTTAACATAAAATATAAAGTTTTTCTTAACAGAAACTGTACAATGAGAACTAAAATAAACTTTTATAAAGTGAATTTTGAGTTGAAACAAAAGATTTTTTATTCAAGTATAATATAACATCCTTTTATACTGTGAATCGTTCATTAAATCTAATCAATGAAATCATGCAAAAGAATTTTAACTTCTAATTTTTCAATTAATTCAAATTAATATTGTTTAATGAAAGTTCATTAAAGCAAAAGAATGAATCCTATTATACTCAGATGCTGAGATTATTAACTACCGTAAAGCCGTATTCAAGGGGGGGAGAGAAGGGGATGATTGTTTCAGAGCCTGGGGATAGTGAGAGTCCGACAAATATTCCTTGCACATAAATGGTGTTCATTAATTAGTTTTTTTTTTAATTACTGTAAATTTCTTTATCTATATGAAAACAATTTTGTCTAAAGAGTCTTCAAAAATTCTACAAAATATTCAAATTTGGCTTTTTTTTTTATTCGAGAAAGGGGCCATTTTCTTTTGATTATTGTCGATAACTATAGACTTGAGCAGAAAACGCTTAAAATTAGAAAATCATGATAGAGATCTTTTTCATGAACGCAAATCAATGAAACATTTATTGTTAAAACTCAAAAAAAGAGTGGGATTCTGCATGACTATTTTTTTTTATTCCAACTTAATTCAATGTAATTACTACGAAAATTTATAGACAAAATTGAATGTTATATCCTATCATATCATACTAAGACTCAGGGATTTGAAGAATCAAGTTAATTATATTGCGTGCAAACTTTTATTTATAAAATGTCTTTAATTTTTGATTTGATAGAAGTTGTTACATATCAACACACATTGAGTTATGTACTTTTAAAATCTTCTTATCAAGAACTACTTAAAAATAAACGTATGCTACACATGAACAAGAGAGAGGTATGGATATATATCTTTAAAATATAATGTCATAAAAATGCAGTTAATAAAAAAAAACTCTCATTTATAATTGCAATATGTTATTTAAAACAAAAAACAAGAACGACTATCTATCTAAAGCTAATAAATATCTTTTTGGACATGAAAAACTAGGGATTCATCAAGAAGCAATTTCAACAAGATACTCATTGAAAGAAAACTGAGTAATTTTTTGGAGTATTTCAAATCTCAAATTGTTCCAAACAGTTACTGTCACTTAAACAATGACTGTCACTTTATGGAAAACTAGGAATTCAACAATTAAAAGTTTCAGCAAGATACTTTTTGAAAGAAAACTGAGTAATTTTTGTGGTATTTCTGATCCTAAATTGTTCCAAACAATTACTGTCACTCAAGATAGCCTTTAACCATCATAAGAAACTTTAAATTTCATGGTTAACGATGATAATGTTTTGCAGCAAAATGACTTTTATTCCTAAAACTATATTATTTACACATGAAACGAATTGTTTCTTTTAAGTCCAAATAAAAAAAAGATATCACTCTGAATTGCTTTTGTTCTAATGATCGAATGAACTAAGTGCCAATCTTAATAGCTTAAAGGGGTGAATGCTAAATAATTAGTGCAAACAATATTTTAATTAACGAAAGTATGAACTTACTTAAAACTCTGAATACCTTTTCATCAGACATTTTTTACTATGAAAATATAGATCAGTGTGGAATATAATAATAGCCGTAATAATGTAGTCCCAATCATTTAGTCTAGTCGTGGTCGAAAATTTGGATCCCTTAATGATGATTTCACTTTTTACGTGTTTCGCAATATCTCTAACTTTAATCGAATTAAATATCGTATTCGAATCACAAAATTATAAAACTCTTTCATCCAAAGATATTTTGAATTGTAAGGTATGCAAATTTTTACTGCATTTTAATTTTAAATGACAAAATACAAAATTTGAATAAAATCAGTCTAGTAGTTTCTGAGCTATGAAATTTTCCAAATGCCATATTTTTTAAACTTCAATTTTTCAAAAGTATTCTACAAATTTCGTTAAAAATTTTAATTTTTTAATTTAAAAATATATTATGCATCTTAAAATTTAAATCTTTTTTTAACCATTATAAAATAAATAAGTATAAAATAATAAATAACTATAGGATAGAGAGATAAGTAGAAAAAATTATTTTTTATTGTAAAATTATCTTTTGATAAATAAATTTTATAATTGTAAACAAAGGAATTTTGATTCTCTTAAAAACTTCTTGAGATATAGCAAAATACGCAAAAAGTAAAACTAACAACAGGCTCAAATTTTCAAACACTCTCTCGACCAAATTACAGTAACCATACTTTTCTAAGTGCAATAACTCTCATATTTTGATTATCAAAAATCCAAATCTGTTTAAAAAAAGTATGTTTATTCAGAGAAAATATATTTTTGTGTCTGATTTCATAACTTAAAATATATCCCACACTAGTTAATTAGCATATTTGAGGCAAACTCTTTGAACCATTTAGAATGGCACTTAGTTCACGAAAATCCAATTAATAGAACAAAAGTTATCCCGTAAAATTCATTCGAAACGGGTAGTCCTTTTGTTTTGTATTTTCAGTAAATTAACTTTTTCAACATACTAAAAACTTATGAAAAGTTGACAGGCAGATAATGAGAACTTTATGATAATAGCTCGTTCTACTTATGTAAGTTTGAGTAATGGAGAATTCATAAATAAATTGATAAAAGTACAAACGAATTTTGACTTTGTTTTTTCCTATCTAAGTCATCTATATTAGAATTAATTTTGAAGATCATGTTTTGTAAATGGTATTATTATATTTTAGGTGCATATCAGATAATATTAAACGAAATTTTAAATTTATTATATTCACAATAGGAAACATTTATTTCCAATCCATAGCTGCAATAATTAACTGCAATCGTGTAAATTTGGAAACTTGTTCGTTGGTACAAATTTCCAAAAATCAATAAAACGTTAGTAGTAGTATTATTTTGGAATTTGACTAAATATCTGAAATCGTCATTCTATTTTTATTTTTTTATTTTTTTTCATTTTCAAGAAGTTTGATATTGTAAGCGTGATATTGTAAAAACTCCGTTGTACCTCGGGTTATCTATCCATACCATATATTTCTATGACTATCTTCAGATCAGATACATTGAAATCATGTTTTGAGATCATGTAACGTTTCATAATGAAATTTGCCATATTTATCTTAAAATTTTGTTTTTTTGTTTTGACTTGAATGTTTTGAAGAAAAGAACATACATAACAACAATTGAAACACAACTTTTAATGTTTTCCATTTCTGCTGTGTGCACAAATAAAGTCATGATCATAAAAAAAAATCTTTTTTCGAAAATCAAAGTTCGAAAAGAAAGTGCATAACTAATTACAAACAGAGCTGGACTTGCACAAATTCTGAGCAATCATTCTAATTTTTCATAAAATTATACATATATTTGATATGAAGCCAATGTAAGTGATTTGGCAGTTTCCATACAAAATGTAACACATTATATAATATGCAATGTAAAATTTCCTCAATAAATACTTTTTCACTTTACAGAAAATTTACAGTAAATCTCTTTTGGAGTACTTTAGAATTTCAGAAAAGTATTACTTTAAAAGCAAATACTGTTACTGGAAGCCCAATATTACACATAATACCAAAGTTCTACAATCAGATAATAATAGTAAATGATATTAATTTTTCACCAAATTTTTTCAGAATTACTTGTGCATAATATCCATTGGTAGTTGAGCAGAAATACACGAACTTTTTCTATTACTTTATGTATAATAGGCGTAAATGGTGTAATTAGAGATATTTTTAATAATTATTTTGAAATTTCATGCAGCTGTTTAAAATATGGTATAATACTTTATTTGAACCCCTATATTTAAGTTATTCACTTTAATGATATGAACGCCCCTTTAGAATAGTTAAAATTTGTTAATTTTACAACGAACTTATTTACTATCAGATCATAAAAAATCTTTTCACTAGAATATATTTTATATTTATTATTATTTTAGAGCAAGTGAGAACTTATAAAATCATTTAGTAAGAACTACTAGAATATAAAAAAATATTTCAATTTTTTTTAAAAAAAATATTTTAATTGGTCAACATTAAATTAAGTTTAACATTAAGTTTACATTAAGTTAACATTGGTTAACATTAGTAAAAAGAATATTTTTAATAGGTTAATCGCATGATTAAAAGTTTTTAAAAACCGTATAAAATCAATTTCCAACTAAATCACATAATAAAACCTTCAATGTATTGTCTAAAATATCCTTTTAGAAAAAAATAGTAAGTATAAGAAATCTCATAAAGAGCTTCTAAAAATACAAAATGATTCGAATAGAAACTGAGAACAAAAATTATATTTGATTATTATTTTAATGAATACAATTTGTCTTTCTTTACCAAAATATTACAAGATATATAAAAAATTTTGATATAATCATCTGATAAATTAATAATATTTTACATATATCACACCAAATTTTAATCCTACCTATTATTCCGGCCTTAAAACTCACCGTTTACTCTTTACTATTTCACAGTTTTTCTCTTTTTGTATAACTTCTCTTCTTGTTCTCTTTTTATATCAACTGGTTAAAAACAGTAAAATGCATGATAGTTCTAATAGAGAATATTCAGCTTAATTAATTTATTTTTAACCAGTTTAATTCAACTATATTTGCTGTTAATATTTTACTTAATCCAATACTTTAAAAAAGAACATCTTTTTCACCGTTATATAATATATATAAGTAAAACATAATACTTTTCAAGTGCTGTTCTAACTTTGTATTTTCTATTAACAGCAACTTTTATAATTTTAACATTTTAACAACACAGTTTAATTTACAGTAAAATTATCTCAGGTAAAGCGTTGTAAAATTCAGCGTAACATCTCTGACATATAAAGTAGTATGAAATTTATAATGCTTTTAACAGACAAGTATATGCGTGATTGAGTTTCCAATATTCTACAAGTGATCTATTACAAATGTTCATGTTTTAAATGCTTAACATAAACAAGCAAATATTTTTCGACTATCGGCTTCTGCTCCTACTATCTCACAACATTTGCAAGCACATATTTCCACAAACAGTATAATCAATGTATCTATTTCAAAAACACCAGTCTTATAGTTCATTTTTTTTTTCTTTTAGAATCAGATTTTTGCGTACCATGTTTTAATATTGGAAAAAACTTGTTACAAACATTATTATTAACACATAATATTGAGCAGTTTAATTATTTTCACTCATTCTATAATTCATTTAATGACAAATGTGAGCTGAAAAACTAACTTATTTTTCTTTCTGATAACAATAAACAAAATTTAAAAAATCTTGAAATTCCTTTAGTTTTAATACTATAAATAATAAAAATTATTAATTAAAATTATAAATAAATAAAATTATAAATATTTAAAATTACAAAAATTATTGCTACATTCTGTTTATTTTTTGTTATTTTATTCTTCGGATAAATCTACATTATATTTTAATTCCAAATCAGTAAGAACGATATTCCTTTCAAAACATTCACATTTAGTAACACGATTACATTACAATTTTATTACTCAATGCTAGTTTACATAGAGCTTTTTATTGTTATCCTTAAAATTGTACTGACATGAGTGTTAATAATTTTATTTTTAAAGAAAGTTCTCCGAATTTTATATACATAAGATTTGCCGAAATAAAAAATGGACACGTGTGATAACGTCAGAAATAGATAAGAAGAGTACTTCCTAGTTTGATTAAAACTGATTAACCAGTTCGCATGACGACATTTAACGTGAGTGTTAAGTACAGCTAAGAAGGATGTGTTAAGAACAAAACAACACGAAGTAGTACAATTTTCTAAAGATACTAATCATTTTATTTTTATCAAACAGAGTTCAACTCATATGTCACTATCCGCAACTCTCCGATTATCCTTAATAATTTTTTCAACAGTAGTAAATATGTCATTGGAGATCATGTTATTAACTAGCATTGTATCTTGTCAAATCTGATATTTATGTACACCTTATAGGAAAAAGTTTAGGTAATTCATTCATCGCTTTTTGTCTTAGCCAATGTTTGTCATAAATAGAAGCTATATGATGATGTATGGATCAGCATTACGCTCATCTTCTGATATTAAAAATAGTACTACTACGTGTTCTGTATTCAACACACCCACCTTAGTATGACTTTACATTCACTTTAAATACTCTCAAGCGAACTGATTAATTAATCACACTTAATGTGTGGTGCTGATTCCTTAATTTATAAACCTAAGGTGTGATGATGTTATCGATATTGTATTTCAGATTCCTTCACGGACACTCATTTTTCTTTAGAGTAACCTTTATACTTATTTTGCTAACTTTTTTTGTTCTCTAGTAGTAATTCTTATTTTACTAGCATAATGAAATGATCTAATTTTCAATGTAAAATCACTTCGAAATAATAATTTTAACATTAACTTACAGTTTGCAAAATTTAATTTGCATACATTTTAAAAACTCATCAATAATTATATTGATATGAACAAAATTCCGACCAGCTCCTAAACATGTAATCCAAACAGGTGAATTGCAAACAACAATAAGATAATCAGATTGCTTAAATACTGAGGTGTGTTCGGAAAGACTTTTCAGTTAAGAAAAAGAACAACGATTACTTCTCTTTGCCTTATATGAAAAATCACAAGCCATTGGCTATAGTTACTCATACTGATTGCTATATAATATATTGGACAGCTTATTATTTAAAAGGTAAATTGTTTAAAAACCACATTAGCAGAATCGCAATCCATTGAAACCTTTCAATTGTGATTTAATATAAATAATTTCAAATGTTTCACAAACTTAAAATGTATTTCCCAAATTCAAAATATATTTAATAAGTTCAAAATATATTTCATATCATGAAAATATTGCATATCATCAAGTAATCATAAGTTTTGTAATATATGATATCTCAAGTTCACCTAATTTAATATTTTGCTATGACTTTTGTTGTACTCTTGAATAAATTTTGCACACCTACCATATCTAAAAGTTAACTAAAAAAATTAATTAAAAATTTTTTCGCATTTAATTTTCTGCAAAAATTCGTTTAGAAAATGTTCAAAATGTATTTAGGATGTAGAATGTTTCAAAATTTGCTTCAATCCGCTTGATTCATTCGTAATGACTTCTTCTGTGAAGATTGACTTTTAGACATCGCATTTTATATACAAAATTCTGCATGAAATTCTTCTGATCTCTGCAACATTGCAAGCATTAAAATTTATTTCATCTACCGTTAATGGTTTTTGTAAACACTTTGTGCTTTAAAAATTGTTTGTAGGAACTGATTTTGAGAAAATTTTATCAATTTAAATGTAAACTATGTCGTAAAGTCTGAAATATTAAGACTGATTTAATGTTTTAAAACACTGCATTATTAATAATTAAAGAAACTGTAAGTGTAATAAAGAAAATATAGCTATCTGGCTTTTTAATATTGAGTTAAAACTTTCTTTTAGCTTTATAATAAAATGGACAATACATTTGCTTTTTTTTCATAGGTGGAAGGAATTAAATGTAGTAAATGAATAAATAGCTATATATATATATATATGTTTTAAAAACAGTAAGAAGCATTATTTACTTTCTCTGGACATGTAATTTCCAATAAACAATTTAATTGCATGTAACCCTTTCAAAATACAAAAATCGGTGTTAATTAAATCTATATCATCGATAGGAATTCCTGAAATTCTTATTAATTTTTTTTAATTACTTACTCACCATTTATTTATGCCCTCAAATAATGTGAACATCATTCAAAATTTACAAGCATGTAATAGCAATGAAAGCCATTATTGACAAATAATATAAATCAAGAGTAAAACATTTTTAAAACCATTATTTTACAGCTTTTTTACTTTTAAATTTTTAATTAAAATTAAACAAAATTAAGTAGATCACATTTTATTGTTTTTATGATAGCAATTCAAACTTGCCAACTGAAAATAATATGTAAACAAAAACAGAGATTATGATATTAAGATTGAATAATAATTACAAGAAAATAAAACAATGGTTTGAAAGAAATATTCTTAAGCTGTATTTTTCAGGATTTGACATATTTAAATTTTCTAAAAAATTGCAAAAATAAGCACTTTACAAACAATTGACATATTAATTTTCTGTAATTTATTTTGTTGTTGTAATTTATTTTTTTTAAACTTCATGAATGCAGAATTTTAAAAATAATTATATTAAATTATCAAAACATTTAACTCATTGTATTTGAGAAATTTAAAAGAAATAATTTTAAATAAAATTGTGTTAGATAATATAGATCTGCATGAAATATACTTTGAGATAGCTAATGCAAAAAATTAACAAGCCATTTTGCAATAATTCTTCCTCTGAGTTCAATAGAAATTAATATTATTGGCAATTATTATATTTTGAATTATGTTAATGAAAATTTTCTAATTTAGCAAGAAATTTTCAATAAATTTAGGCGTGATATAATTTTTCTAGAATTTTATACGCTGAATTGAAATAGTAATTCAATTCCTAAAAATATAAATAAAAATTAAATCAATTGTTATAATAATTAAAAAGAGTAGTTTAAAAAATATTTTGAACTAATAATTAAAAATATATTAAAAATATTTATTGACTCTCTATTTCATTATGAGAAATTAACGAAAGATATATGGTTTGAAGTTTATTTTCCTCACTCTACAAATAATATTTCTCATTTCAAGCTTTGCTAATGCAACATTGATAAATGGGTTTGAAATTTCTAAAGAATTTGCTTATGAGTTAGAGAAATATAGTGAATTTCTCATAATATAATCTTAATTATAATCTTTACATATTTTCAATTCTCAAAAATGCTATTCTTAAGTCAAATTATGAAGTATTTATGGAACACTGAATTATTGCTTAACTTATTCTATTCCATATGTTTCTTCCAATGTGGTTTCAGTGAGCATTATGCGCCACCATAGGTTGCAACACCAATAAGCAATCCAGTTTTATATAGATATCAGTGTTGAAAGTGTTAAAGAAGTGAATAATAGTTCTAAATATGCATACATCTGCAAAGATACATATTGTTGTATTCTATAAGAAAGATTTCTCATGTGAGAATATTTTAGTTTATAAACAACAAGCAACTTTTCATGATCACTTACCACAAAACGGGGTGACTCGGTATTGTAACCTTTATTGTAAATAGAACCAGTACTAGAAATTTATTGAAAAGCATCTTTCAGGTCACTTTTAGGGAATATGCTCATTAAAAGATATTTGATACTAAAATTTTCATTGTCTATTTTCATGGTCTATTAAAAAAAATTTCATGGTCTATTTAAAAAAACTAGCATGAAAGAGACTGATTAGAAAACCTTTCATAAAAGATTCTCTTTGAATAGACAAATTCATAACAAATACTTATTAAAGAAAAACTTGTATGAAAGAAACTAACACATTAAAGAAAAAAATTCAAGAAAGATACTCATTCAAAAGAAACTTTCATTAAGAAATACTCATCAAATAAAGACTTCTGTAAAAGATAATCATAACTTTTTTTTAATTATGATACTCATTAAAAGGAAATAGCTATTACAAATGCTCATTAAATGGATACTGGCATGAAAGATACTTATTAAATTTCTTGGCTAGAAAAATACTGTTTCTTTAAATAGGATTATTCAAGTTTTCTTCATTTACAAACCTTTACTTTGAATCTCACTGAGATAGTTTATAATTTATTTTTTATTCAAGAAAATCTGAAAATTAGAAAAAAAAATTATTTTATAACAGGTTTTCTTTTGTACATTTTTTGTTCTTCCCACAGATAAGAACTTCGCTACTATATAAAATGCCATTAAGAAATGTTTCTCATAAAAATAGTCTTTTTTTTTTTTTTTTTTTTTTGAAGTTAAACCAATAAATGAATATATTTTAATTCTTAACAAGTGTAAACTTTCCAAAAAGTTGTGTAAAATATTTGCACAATCAATAACAAGTCACCCCTCCTTGCGATATCAAAACATGAGAATTAAGTGAATGTTATTGGGCTAACATATTTGTATAAAACATGAATCTAATTTTCAGCCAGTGTTCGCCCAAGTTTGACAAAATTGAACAATGATGAATACAAAATAAAGCGTAGTTTATTGCAACTTTGTATACGATATAACTAGCAGTTGATATACTTTGCAACAAGAATGGCATGGAACTGGTAAACAGTATACCACTAAAAGCTGGAGGTCTATGGAAACACTGTAATAATTTGAGGAAAATTTTGGGAAAAAACTGTACAAACAACAAAATGAATGTCACAAAATAGTTAGTTCTAATCAACAAAACTAGTAGATAAAAACAATGGATATTAAAATTATCAACACATCTATTAAGTAAATTTAAATATTTTATTACAGCTCGATATAACATTAGAAAGATATGTAAAATAGAAATTTGCATGTATGAAAAACAAAGAAAACTATTTTTTAAATTAAAATTCATACCATAAATATAAACATTTGTTAATCATAAAAACTAATCGTCTAAAATTAGATAATAAGAAATTAAAATTATAGTCCAAATAAATTTTAAAAGAACTTTTATGTGTAAAAGTTTTAGTTAATTAAAAAATATTAAAATTAAATGAATAAAAAAGCATTTGGGAATAAATTTTAACTATACCTTATATTCTTTTCTAAAAGACAGCTACTAAATTATAACATCAGCCCAAATAACTTTTAGTCTCTTTGAATCTTGTAGATGATCTTCACTTGAAAATCTAGAAAAACATTGCTTTCACACCATTATTATGGACAAAGATAATGCCATCAAAAATTGCGTACTGGCGAACACTGGATAATATTACTTATTTACACACAATTGTCAATTAGGATAGGGAAAATATGTGGGACCACAAAAAAGAATTGGTGTAGTCTATAGTTAATTTCACGGTGTGCTTTTCTCAGGGTCTTGTGAAAACAAATTCATTGTAGTGATTCCATCTGTTTTCCTCACTGTCCATGCCTGGTTTCATTGGTTCACCGATTCCTCCGCATGAAGTTCCCGAACCAGCAGCAGCCACGCATCGGAATCCAGCCTCTTGAAGGTTATCAAACGCTTGTTCAAGGAAGTTATGTTTGAGAAAAAATCTTGCGGAATACCTGCAATCGCTACCACGATCTGGATCACGACTCTCATTGAGTGTTTCTCCAAAAACTTCACGGCAGAGATTCACGCGACCACTGACCAAAATCCGTGTTAATTTTCGAAATTTGACATCAGCCAGGCCATCTCGTCCGAAAGCAAATGTACCTCTATATCCGATGATGATATAACCTTGTGGACCAGTTGGGGCACCGGGTAAGCCCAAGTTTACTGGGAATGTGCTGGCTAGAAAGGAAGAGGGGGAATTTGCACCCGGAATGGAGTCCAGCTTGGCTATGAGACCTGGCAAATTAAAATACTCGGCTTCGTGTCTTAGTCTTTTTCTCTCGTGGAAATTCTCTGGCAAAACTATCTTCTGGTCCCGTAGATAATCCAGAATGTATCTGAATAACACACCGTCTCTATCAACAAAAAATTTGCCTTTTGAGTCCCTATAAGGTCCTGATGCAATGGTTCCTCCGAAAAGCTGTGCCAGCAGGGAATTGGATTCTTTGGTTAAAGTAGCATGGGATGTTGTGTAAAAAACACCGCCAACATTTAGTTCTATCACGGGTGGAAATTCAGATTCATCCCCGTCCTCGGCGCTGGCGGCCATTATCGATATTGGAAGAATTTAAACGCTTGTTGCTTTTTATAAACGCTGGATGAAGCTTCCAAACCTGTACTTAATCGAAACCTGCCCCCTTCCGTACAGGACCGGGAGAACAGTTGGGAGGGGAAAACGTAGAGTTCTGATGCGAAGGAATGTTCAACAGATGTCGGAGCATCCCTTCCGATGCATGGATCGGTAAGACTCAGGATTCAGAGGAACGTTCGTTTCTCTCTCCCTTTATTTATTACAGGACCACCAACAAAAATCGATAGTGATATTCCAACGCCATCTGTTGTGGTATTTTGTTATTATAATACAACTCTAAGCATTTACTAATTCAGAAAAATGAGTTGATTTTTTTTGGAGATTAAAATACTTCAATAAGAATATAAAATATCGGGAGAACTCATTGAATAATATTTGATATCTATCATATTTAAGATTAAATCCTACATTTTTATTCCAGAATTGGCATTTATTTGTAATACTATTCTGTCTTTCAGTCCTATTTACTCATCTATCATTTAAAAATCTAACGAAGAAGAAATGTTCGTAATATGTTCAGGAAAAGAAAGATTCGAAGATTATGAAGTTTTTAAGAGTTATCGTTGTATCATTAGATTAATTAAATTCAAATGTAATTTGTTCATCATTTGCTTTGCAATTTTGTTGTAAATTTATTTTAATAAATTTTTTTTTCTCAAATTCAAAATAAAAAACACATTTATGATTTATATGCTTTCAATGACACAAAGAAGAAGTTTGTTTTTATAATTTGTTTTTGCTTTCTAACAATGATTTTAAAAACATTTTCTTAAAAATCAAATTGAATAATGTATAGATAAGTTGCATCTTTTCCGATAATAGAAGCATTGTTGTTTTAAATTTTTATAGAGCATTATGAATGACAAATTATTATGGAACACTTTGTGTCCTTGTGTGCACTGCTGAAAAAACCATTTTTAATGACTTTTGATCTAATGATCGGATTTTCACGCTCTAGGACACAAGCTGTCAGGCTCGAGAGAGTAACCAATGTTAATGTCTCGAACAGAGGCTAAAATATTAGAGATGCTAATTAATTAGTGTGGACGATATTTTAAGTCACGAAATCGGACGAATAAATATACCTTATTTTTATGGATCATGAATTTTGACCACCAAAATACAGTGAATACTCAAAAACTAAAATTAACATTAAGAGGCCCAAATCCATCCAAAGAAAGTTTTGCTTATTCAAAGAAAATACGCCTTTGTGTCTAATACGTCTTCACGAACTAATTAGCCTCTTTGAAGTCAACCCTCTGAACCATTGAGAATAAGTCCTATAATGTGAAAATCCAATCATTGCATCACAAGTTATTCAGAGTGGTTTGGTTCGTTTTCTTTTTTTTATATATACTACATTAATGATTTAATGGTGGACATGACTTTCCCGGTATAAGCAAATTAAGTATTCCTCGTATATTTGTTGTATAGAAATCTTCAAATCAGGAAAACTTGTACATTTTAACATATTTGTTAAATAAAATTAATTTCAATGTTTCGAATGACTCTTCCTCTGTTTAATTTACTTATTTGATAAATATAAGATACAGGACTGTCGCTGTGAAACCCAAGAGACTACATTAAGTGTCATAACCACCATTAAGACAACAGTATCGAAATTATTGAACCTTAACCTAATGTATCTACTTCTAATGTATATTTTCACCCTGAATTAAATGAAACCATACAAAGGTCAATAAAACAAATAATTCAAAAGTTACAAGAGTTTTTATGCATTAAAAATGCTTCTTTTACATGTAATTATATTTACAATTTACATTGTTACCCAGGAGCTACCTGAACATCTAAGATATTGAATGAAATTAATCCGGAGACAATCTCACTAATTGATTAAAAGTTACAAGTGTTTTATGGACAAAAAATACAGTTTAGTAAAACCTTTTTGTGTACGCATTTAACAATGTTATACAGACAAGTGAGATATCATCATATCGACAATAACTTTCTCCTATATGATTTTCTGTTCAATTAAAAAATCAAACATTAATTTATAAATTGAAAATTTATCTTCAACAATTTTAAACAAGCAATTTATGGTGCAGATACTTTAATTGCTTGAGAAGCTATCAGGATAGTAGTCCGTACTTGTGGAAGATATTAATCTTTTCGCATTGTTAAATAACAATGCAACAAAAAGAATTTTCATGATAATGCTCGGGGAAAACGAGAGACATAACCGTTTTCCTCAGGGAAAACGGTTATGTTTCTCGTCATAATACAGCACATACAGAGCCAATTAGGTGAAATTAAACATTTCGTACGGATTCTACTTGCAATTATTGTGGATATGATACCAACTCTTCTCTATTTAGAAAAGGGAAGGTAAAGTACTTTCAATAAATAAAAAATTTTGAAACCAGTTAAATGTATAAATTAGAGCTTTTTCTTCACCCGAATCAATCACAGAAGAAATATTTTCCTTGGTAATGTATGGGGTAAAAGGACAACCTGACCGGGCTTACTTCATAAAGCAAGGCCTAGAATCTATTTAACAACAGGGCAGAAAGTCAGTAGTATGTTCATTTTACTTTCTCCTACTTTTGAAATAGCATATTAATATTCATATAGATACAACAGTGAAGATGTATCACCAGCTGAATAGGGTTGGAAACTAGATAATGGTAACTTTCTAGTAACAACAAAAGAAAACTTCAGTGGTTACAGCAACATTTCTTGCAAAAAAAAAACATAAAACGAGTGGGCTATAATCTTCGGTTATTTCCGAATTGAATTCTCTGTCAACATTATGTAAACAATTTTAATGAGATGATGACTTAGATAATTTATTCTATATCAAAACCTTATAAAAATATTTAGCAAGATTTTTTTCTGTGGGGGAAAAACCATTAGACAATACCAACCTTCATCTATCAAAAGGTACCTCTAGATTGAATCAAGTTAGCATGTCT
This sequence comes from Parasteatoda lunata, assembly GCA_949128135.1. Taxonomy (NCBI): domain Eukaryota; kingdom Metazoa; phylum Arthropoda; class Arachnida; order Araneae; family Theridiidae; genus Parasteatoda; species Parasteatoda lunata. Next base: position 16,568,442 of record OX421980.1, on the reverse strand, counting down.
TATATACTAGTGAATTAATGTTTAATTTTCGTAGTGTTAGTTTAGCCACAATACTCCCCCACCAGAATTTTATCAGGGATAGAATTCGATGAGCAGATTCCACTAGTTGCTGTATTTGTGAAAGACCGGGAGAGCTGGATTAAGGTCACCGGGTTTTGAGCTTTAGCCATGAGAGATATATATTAAGTTTATGGTTGTGTGTATATCACTCATGTGTTGCTATTAGCAGTCGTGAGGGCAGGATCCCGTTGTGTATTAATGAGACAGAGTAGCAACGGCGCTAGGAAGACGATGACGCAGTCACAAATAGCAAGTCAACTGTTCAATGTGGACCATCCAAAGAAGTAATCGTGATCATATCACGTCCGTAGGTCACCAATGTGTGGGAAATACCATTAGACAATGCCAACCTTCTTCTATCAAAAGGTACCTCAAGATTAAATCAAGTTAGCATGTCTTATATGCTAATAAATTGATGTTTCATTTTCGTAGTGGTAGTTATGCCACATTTTCAAAAGAATTTTTTTTAACAAATGTTTTTCTTTTTTACATTCTTTATTTACTTAAGCAGATGTTTTCATTTGTAAAATAACAATCTTAAAATTTACCTGTCATATATTGGTCTTTATAAAATATGAACACACGGAAAAAAAGTTTACATTTTATGAATTTACTTTTTATATTTAAAAAATAATGCAGTTTTTCTCTAAATATTACCGAATAGTTACAAATCTAAACTTTTCATTATTCAATTAAAAAACCATACTCTTATACATATTTTGATAAAAACATGAACATTGTCGGCTTTATTGCTGTTTTTTGTGGACTGTAGGAAAATCCTATAACTCAGTCTACTTTTTCAAAATGGAAGGAAATTTGCATTTTCATTTGATAATACTTTAATTCCTCATTAATAAATATCAATGGGTAATAGCCTGATAATAATAAGTTTTATTCCAAAACCAACAACTATTTCCCAAAAACGTATTTAAAAAATTATAATTTTTTTTAACACTAGGAAGACGGAAAATTAGCATATACCTATATTGCCCAGAAGCAGTCAAAATGACTGGATTGTGAATGCGAAAATAAATTTGTTTAAAATTAATTTTGAACATTTTTTATATTATTTACAGTTATATAACAAGTTATTAGTAAATATTAACAATACAAAAATTATATGCTGTACAAAAAGTCACAAAATTCTAAGATATTGTATCATTATATACATCATTGTTTTTCTAATTAAAATTAAAAAGCAGTCAAAATGACTTTCTTAGGCATTCTAGTGTTAAATATCTCCTCTTAAATTGGCAAATACAAAATTTTATGATTTTAAGTAAAGAAAAGACATTTTATGCACATTTTGATGAAATATAAATGCTCTAGGTCTAATAGATCACTTGCAGTATCAGTTTCGTTGATCTTAGAAAAATTCAAAATGGTAGACTTCTTTTTAAAAATGGTGGAAAGCCCGTAACCGGATTTATAGGGATTTTCATCTGAGGCAATTTGATACCCCCTAAATAAATTCCAATAGTAATAAAACCCAATCTGCCTATTAGTTTGAAATTTTGAAGTTTGTTGAAATTTTTGCCTAATTTGACTTTACAATAAATTATGTAAGTTCCAATATTGAAGAGGTTTTTTTGTAGACTAACAAAGAAGGAAACAGATTTATTCTCTAAAAAACACATAGTATTTTCCTAATGCATTTTAATCATTTCACTGTTGAATTATATGGGCAAATTCACCGCCAAATTTCATGACTTCTTTTCTTGTACCTGATTTATTCCTCAGGAAACATAATCCCCATTGCGATTAATGTCAGGTGAAGCAAGTATCCTTGCAGAGAATTTTATGCCTGTCCTTGTTCGTAAACAAACACGCAATGACGATTTATCCCCCGCGATATAACATATTTCATCAAAGTCTTAAAATCTTTTCGTTTTCGAGCAAGCTGAGCAACGTTGCCTCAAAATTTACCAACCCAGTATCCTTGTAGAATACAGAGAGAAAACCAATTTTTCCCACAGGAAAGATACGTAACATATTTCATCAAAGCCTTATAACCATTTCGTTTTCGAGCAAGCTGAAGAAAGTTGCCTTAAAATTTACCAACCCAGTACTTTCACCTTGTTGAGTACTAAAAGAAAACCAATTTATCCTCAGAAAAAATAGATTTCCTCGGCATGTATTGTAAACATCACGTGTATGGCAAAATTAAAAATTAGAACGAAATCAGTTATATACTTTCTGCGTTATCATATTTTAAAAATGATGAACGTTTATAATGCGATTTCTTAAGAAATATTCAATCAATTTCATTCAAGTTTGTACTTTTCCATCATATTAAAAATTATATTAATTAAATTCTTTAAATTCCCGCTTAGATTTAAGTTCTTTGAAATTATATAAAAAATTTTGTGTCTCACATTTCAAAAATTTTTCGGCTATTTTTAAAATTAAATAATAACAAATTAAAATTTATTTTTGCTTTGAATTATTTTGAGATAAACAAGTTTTATAGTTGTGTGCGAAATATATACATAAGAGTTAAATTTTTAGAAAACAATGGGAAAATAAAAATAAATAAATAAAAATGAAAAAAAGAAATTTTTATTTTTTCAACAAGTTTCGACTTTTATTTATGTATGTTACTTAACATATTTTATGTGGTTGTTTTATTCTGAAATCTAACAAGTATATTTTATTTCACGTTTGCTCTATTTGAAAACAAAAATGAATTGTTAAAAAAAAGACGAAGCTGAGATTTTTACATTATGGAAGTTTCATAGAATAGTAATTTTAAAAACAAACAAATCTTAAGTTATTCAAAAAAACGTTACATTATAAAAGTACTTCTAAGTTGGCAAATAAGTTGGGTTCATAGAATACATGCCTCTTAAAAAATATTAATGATTTCTGAAGTTTTTGAAATTTTCTTTCCATTCATTAAAAATTTTGATCTGAGATATCCCTGGGACGATACCTGTTTGAAAATCGAACTACACTGTTAAAATTTTCATTCTAAAATTATAGTAAAATAACTGGCAGCTGTCTGTCCATCCGATTAACCGTAAAGTTTACGGTAAAGAAATTTTTTATCCTTTATGGTTTTGAAACCATTTACAAAAAGAATGGTTATAAAGACATGAATACAAAACTATACGGTTTTTTAACCAATTACAGCTAGCATTTTTCAAAAACGTTAAAAAAAATTATTATTTAACAAGACATAGGAACTTGGCTTTTCGTAAGGTAAAGAGCATTGGAGAGTGTCGGAGACTGGAAATTCTTTATGTGTTGGGATGAAATATTGTGGTGTCACCACTAGGACACGAATTCCAGTTCTGCTGGTCATGAGATTGACAGATAAGTCCGCTCGGCTGTGAAATGCACGCATTTGCAAAGAACTAAGTATCTTCATTAGGTCGTTCTATTTGGTGCGATAAAATCCTGGTTGTTTAACCGTATTAGGTGAAAGCAGTGAATAAACAGTTTTTGAGTTTGATTACCATTTTATTTATGGTTAGTTGACTGTTTTGATTAAATATGGTAAAATAACCATTCAATAAATTGTTAATTAACCATTTTTTCCAAGAAACTTTTAACAGTGTAAAATTTGTCACTTTAAAAAGGACTTATTTATACATTTAAAAAAATTTCCGATTTAGATTATTTTGTATCTTCTTTATTAAAAAAATGAAAAAAATAAAATAAGTACAACTCGTTTTTTCTTGAGTTTTAGGTAAATACTGATTTACTCACCTGGATCTTGCATTTTTTTTTTTTTCCTTTTGCATAAAAGGTTCATTTTGTAAAAAAAACATTAAATTACTAAATATTGTGCCTGCTTTAAGTATATAAGATTCTTCAATAAATATTTAAATTTTTAAATTATCTAAAACTTTATTTACTGTTTTTAGGGGGAAACTTTACTCATTTTTCTCAATGGTATTTTGATAATTTATCATAAATCTTTTTCAGAAGCATTGTCGTACGAAGACAAATGAAATTTAAAATAACGCAAGAGTTGGAAAAGATTTTAAGGTAAAAATGCTTTAAAAGCATCACCTTTATACTTTATAAACATTTCAAACATTTAAGACATATATATAAGTTTCTATAATATTAATTTTAAAAAAAAATTTATAATTAGTTTCTTCTTTAAATTTACACTCATGTCCATAAATTAAGGATATTGAAGTTCAGGCACAGAAAGAGACAGAAGCCAAACAAATTTGACTTATTTATAAAGTCTATGTATTAAACAAAAGGTAAAGAGCAAAAAAGATGCTATATGTTTGACATAATTAATAAAAATTGCGATTTTTAATCCCTGGAGCAAATTTCAAAAAAGAACCTATTTACAAAAAACAGTATAACATGGTTAGTATGATGGTTAATACGGAGTATGTCTCCCGGACGATGTAATACAAGCCTTACAACGCCTAGGCATGCTGAGTATCAAATTATCAATCTGATCTTGGAGAATATTACACCACTCATCAAGCAATGCCCTCCGAAAGTCCGGTAGACAGGTGGGAGAGGGTTGACGGGCTGCAATTCCTCGGCCAAGCATATCCCACACATGCTCTATTGGATTCAAGTCCGGTGAGTATGCTGGCCAATCCATACGGGTGATATCCTCCGATTGAAGGCATTCGTCTACAATGTTTGCACGGTGAGGACGGGCATTGTCGTCCATAAACAGAAATTCAGCACCCATGGCGCCCCGAAACAAACGTACATGTTGTTCCAGAATGACATCCCTATAGATGTGGCCTGTCATCGTTACACTCTGAACATGCAGGTCAGTTCTGGAACCAAGAATAATTCCTCCCCAAACGAGCCATCCTGCACCACCGTAACGGTGTCGTTCAATGGTGTTGTCTTGGTGGTAACGGCTACCTGGAGCTCTCCATATGAAAGTCCGGCGAGAATCAGACTGCAAACTAAACCTGAACTCGTCGGAAAACATCACACAAGATCACTGTTGGGGTGTCCACAATGCATGCTCTCTACTTCAGGCTAATCGCAGGCGACAGTGAGTTGCGGTAAGTTGAACACATCTAACAGGCCTACGAGCATATAGACCAATGTGCCCTAAGCGTCTGTACACGGTCTGCCTTGAAACTGTCGTACCGGTAGCTGAAGAGAGCTGACGAGACAGGTCTTATGCCGTGCTCCGTCTGTTTCTTTTGGCAGTAACTGCCAAATACCGGTCTTCATTCGGCGTTGTAACTCGGGGGCTACCTGTGCTGTAACGTCTGCTCACATTACCATCATCTTGGAATCGTTACCAAAGCCTGGAGATGACACTCTGGGCGATTCCAAGTTCCTCGGATACTTCCAGCTGGGTACGTCCACATTCCAGTCGTCCGATGATTCTGCCACGTAAAAAATCATCCGAATGCTTCCTTTGTGCCATAACTATGCGGTTATTGCACTGAAAGGCTTTTAAAGCGCTTGTGAACAACTTTACTTCTTTGCCACCATTCCTTATATACCCCTCTCTTACACTCTCGTCATTGTGACGCACTACCAGCGTCATCTAGTGGTTTCCTGTAATTTGCATATTCTTCTTCAGGATGTGTGTGATAATGCTACAGGTGAAATTTTAATTTTAGAGTTTGATTTCCGTGTGATTCTGAATTATCCTTAATTTATGGGCATGAGTGTACATAAGTTACAAACTGTAACTCAGAAATGATTTTTTTACTCAAAATATACTTTGGTACTTAGTTAACTATTAGTATTAACCAATTTATCAATTTACAAATTTTGTATTAATTATAATAAACGGGAATTAAACGTATTTGAATATACATGAGGCGATTTCATTCCGTGAGACGATTTTTTAATAATTATAATAACATTTAACACAAATACGAATTTATTTCATTTAAGATTTCCACAAAAAATTTATTGAAAAAACTTTTTAATTTTTTGGGGCTAAATCAAAAGTAATGGTTCGAAAATTAATGTCAGCGTAAAACTAGTAGTATGAAAAATGTGTTTCATAAAGTTTATCAAAGATCTCTAATTTCATGTTTTGAGGGTATGTTTCTACCACTTATTGTTTAAAATTGGAGTAGTGTTTATTATTTTTATGATTATTAAAATCAACATCTACATCAGCTTAATTATTATTTGATATACACTAAAACTAAAACGCATTGGTTTAATTTAGTCTGATTTATTTAGTTTAATTTAGTGCCTTGCAAAAGTAAACAATTAAGAGTATACAGAAAAAATAAAAAGCTAAAATGGGTTATAAAAAAAACTAATTTGGGCTAGTATGAGGCTACTAATTTGAGCTCACATTAAATTTTGTTATGACTCATGCTTCTTATAAAATACACTACGCACACCCATTTTGAAAAAAAAAAAACTAAATTGGGCAAAGAAAACCAATTAGGGTTGAAAAATTGTTAGGTATGAGGCTACTTAATTTGAGTTCTTATTAAATTGGATCATGACCCATGTCTGTTTTGGTTATCACTATGGTAACCATTTTGGGTACGTCAAGACCCATTCTGGACGTCAGTTGGTCAATTTTAATCAGTGATTACTATCCAATGTGGATATCGTGACACCCAATTTGAATACCACTTAGAACCTGTATTGGAGAATACTTATTTTAACTACGTTGACTACTGCTTTGCATAACATCTTTTTTATTTTTTTTTTTTTTTTATTTTTTTTTTTGACACATTAATTCTCAATTTGGGTGACTTTTTAAGTGACTAAAAATCTGTTTCAGGAGGAATTCCACTTACAATTTAGATATATTTAACTTTCTTTCTCTTTCATATTTGATATTTATGAATTATAATTAATATACAGTTTCATTTACTTATTGCTCTTATTAAAGCATTACAATAAAATTTTAACATTAAGATATATATGTACGTCCAAAAATGATTCATGTTTAAAAAAATATGCCGATTTGCTCAATTTCCATTCAATAATAAGTAACTAAATAATTTTCTCGGTAATACTCGGAACTTTCTCTAGCATATTTATACAACTCAGGATCTTGATTTGAAATAAAATCGCTATTACAATATTCCCATGTCCAATATTTCAAGTTGCTTGAGAATTTATGCCCCACATTACAGAGAAAAAATTCATTGTAAACATTTTTATTCTTGATCATTTGGATCTTCATTCGAAAAAAAAATTTAAAAATAATAAACGCGAAATACAATTGAAAATATCAACCTAGAAGTAAAGAATTATTATTTAATTTTTTTAGAAACTGAGAGAATGATACACACAGTAATTCGTGCAGGCATGAGTGGGAAATAGAAAAAAAAAGTAGAATATATTTTTCCTTGAGGCACATTTAAAGATTTTTTTTAATAAAAATGATATACAAGAACAAGAACATACATAGAAAAACAAGGTATGTAATGTCAAAGTAATTTTTATTGAAATTTGAATACAATTTTAGTTGTTTAAGCAATCTAACAACTGCCCCACATTTTTACAAATTTTTAACTTGAAACTCTTCTTTCAGCAACACACTACTTATTAACAAGAAGAAAGGAAACGCTATATTAAAAAACAAATAAATCACCGGAATCAAATTTACAGCTTTCACGGCTTTATTCGCTGTAAACATAGAGATGCCATACACATAATAGAAACATGCTCTCTCTTCAGTGCCAATCACTATCAATCTTGGTGGTTCAGTCGTTTCTGGAATTGTCTTTTCAATGGTAATAGTTTCCTATCAAAATAAATAAGATTAACTTTGACATCTCATTACTGTTAATCAGCTTGATAGATTAAAAAAAAGGGGAGAAATGTGTGAAATAACTACAGCAGAAGACCTTTATAACAAAAAAACTAAAAATTGATTTTGCCTTATATAAATCATTTTACACGTTATTAAATTTACACATGACAAAAAAAGCTTTGAAAATATGAATATCAGCACATTAAGCTAATTTAAAAACATAGAATATGAGATTTAATCACAGAAAAAAAATGAAACTTTACATATTAATTTACTATCTAACTGGTTATCAGTGTAAAAATTCCAAATTTTCTGTATATTAATTACTATTATTATACTAATTTCGCAATAATAATTACAATTTTTCTAATTTAAAATACATACATAAAATACATATTAATTTACTATCTAACTGGTTATCAGTGTAAAAATTCCAAATTTTCTGTATATTAATTACTATTATTATACTAATTTCGCAATAATAATTACAATTTCTCTAATTTAAAATACATACATAAAATACATATTAATTTACTATCTAACTGGTTATCAGTGTAAAAATTCCAAATTTTCTGTATATTAATTACTATTATTATACTAATTTCGCAATAATAATTACAATTTCTCTAATTTAAAATACATACATAAAATACATATTAATTTACTATCTAACTGGTTATCAGTGTAAAAATTCCAAATTTTCTGTATATTAATTACTGTTATTATACTAATTTCGCAATAATAATTACAATTTCTCTAATTTAAAATACATACATAAAATACATATTAATTTACTATCTAACTGGTTATCAGTGTAAAAATTCCAAATTTTCTGTATATTAATTACTATTATTATACTAATTTCGCAATAATAATTACAATTTCTCTAATTTAAAATACATACATAAAATACATATTAATTTACTATCTAACTGGTTATCAGTGTAAAAATTCCAAATTTTCTGTATATTAATTACTATTATTATACTAATTTCGCAATAATAATTACAATTTCTCTAATTTAAAATATGAAATACAGATCAAAAAATTAAATCTCAAACCTTTGAAAAAGCCATTTTTTTCCCAATATAAAATTGTAAGAGATTTAAAAATCGATTGTAAGTTAAGATTACAAATTTTATTCTTTTTCATTTTAATTGTGTTTCTAACATAAATAAAATTTTGCAAATAGAAAATTTTTATAAATTTATAGACGGAAATTGAAATTTTTCGGGGATGTAACATAAAAAGCTTCAATTTATCTTTTTATGTTATTTCTTTATCTGAATCTTCTTCCTTATTTAATATTCTAAACTAAACGCTCTTTCTCACGCTTTAATAATCACATCCTTTCTTTCAATCTATTTTTAGTACAAATATGCATTAATTAACATTTTAACGTTTTTCCATTTAGGAACTGTGAAAAACATTCTTTTCCCTCGACCTATTTATTAAACCATTTGTAATAACTCAGACTTCCTTTATTCTTTAAGTTGAAACATTTTACAGATTTATTTTAGAAGATTTTCCCTAACTTTTATTGAGGAGCACTTCGATTTGTGTGTCACTTGGTTGGTTGTTCTCTCTCTAATAATTATTCCGGAAAACAAAAACAAATGAAAAGATATAATCTCTTGATCATCTTACACGATCATATCCCCGAAAAAGAGTGCTTTCTAATATTGTATCAATATAGCCAAAGCAAAATATATCACGACACTAGTGTGAGGAGCACTCAAAAAAATTTAAACAAAATGGAACACATTACGTAAAAAATATCTCTCGTAAAAAACAGAAAAAAAATATAAAGAAAAAAATGAACAAAATACAAAACGAAACTTATAAAGCGAGTAGCAAACTCAAATAAACTTATATGTACTAGAAACTTTCAAGAATGATTTAAAACATTTTCGTAATAAGATTGTCAGATTACAAAATATAAAAACAGAAGCGCAAAAAAATCTAAAAGCTATAGAGGGATTTCGTTTTAAGACGTGTTCTTACTTCAGTACAGAAGCGCGTTTGATTTGTTAGTTACCAAGGACTGACCCGAAAATGGCTGTGAGCAAGGTAATAATATTTTACAGGATAACTTTAAAGAAGTTTATAAGGTTGATATTTAATTATACAATTTCAATGATTTTAGAAAATTAACATTCATTTTTAAAAAGAGAGAGAGAGAGAGAGAAACATGATTTACCCTTTTGTGCAGATTTTTAGCTATGGATTTCCCAAATTGGATCTGCGCATGGTAGAAATATAAATTGACAAAGAAGTTTTTAGTAAATTTATTAATTATAACATACAATTAACTCAATTATTTCATATAGAATTTAATTAATTTAAATGCATCTGTATCCATTGTTTTTTATCAAATGTTGAAAGAGTTTGTCGATTTGTTTTTTGGATAAATAAATATTTCTACATATTCTATTCATTTGATTAAAACTATATTAAATAATTAATCGCTATGTAAAATTTTAAATCGGAAAAAAAACTTAGATCTCTCTACACAACAAAATTTCACTGTTTTATGTAATGAATAAAAATTAAAACAATATGTTTAATTGAAGTTTTTGATAAATACTACAACGTACGTTTTCAACGGAAAATGCAGAAATATTTTATTTTCTTTGATGAGGATAGCACAAAAAGGTTTTGTGGAAGGTATAACTCGTTTAGTCATAAATGGCTAGAACTGTATTTTGTTGTATATTATTATTTTTTCATGAACACAACAGTATTCTTCTTATAAAGGTCTTACATTTCGTTTTACTTGTTGACAGCCTGTTTAAAAATAATGATTCCGGAGAATTCTATTCCAGGAAATGTTTTCCTTATTATGAGGAATTCGATTCATTCTTCTATACCTGGAATTCGTCATGCTTTTTCTTTCTCCTAACCTCCTCTTGAAATGCGTATAACAAGAACTGAAAAGATTTTTTTTATTTATTTTTAAATCTATTTATTAATTCATTTTCAAATTCAGTATAGATGTTAAAAATATTTATTTTTACAAAAATAGGGAAAATTAGATTTAATAAATAATTAAAGAGTTTTGTTTTCAAAATTTTCATTAAAAATTCTAAAATTCTTGAATCCGTTTTTATATTGGTTTTTAACTCTTAAAAAATCTTGGTTCTAAAATATGAAATCTCATTAATTTTAATAAAAAAAAAACACCTTTGTTGTTCGAAAGTTTTACATTCATTTATATTAATAATAATGAGAATAAATAATTAAGCAGAAACAGTTTATTTCACATAGTTTTACATTCTTATTTTGATTTAGCAATAATATTTTTCTCGTAATCGTTATACATATTATTCTTTTGCGGTGACAAAAAAAAAAAAGATCTTATATCTATCTGTTGATTTTTAATATCATCAACAGCGTAATTGCTTACTTCAAGGTCAATTTTGGTGTTTCTGTTGTTGAAACATTTTTTGCTTTAAAGTACTGGAGTCTTTATTATTTTTACAATTAAGCATTTTTCCGAAGAAAAAAAAGCTAAAATTTACTACAAATATGTGTGATTCATGTTCTGCTTTCTTTTAAAAACTAAATTGAGCGATTATAAAGTCTGCTTCAATTTATATTATGCTTATAATGACTTTCTTATTTTAAACTTTTTTCTTTCTATAGCACTGAAGCAAATCAATACGGATTAAGTTTTTTACCAAAAATATTAATAATAATTAATAGCTAAGATGGAAGTTACTTCGTTTTCACTCTTCGCTCAAAAATAGTACATTTGTTGTTTGAATATAGTAGTACTGTTATTGTTCTCCTATTAAACTGTTTCTAGATTGCAATCATGTTTTTTATTCTCACTACACTCAATAGTTAAGCTATTTAAAATCATGATAGTAGTTAATGATGAATCTGAATTTCCATTATGATTTCCGCACGCAATCGGTTTGATTACCACTGATGCATCTTTTTCAAGTATAAAATAATTTTCATTATGCTTTCAAAAGTTGACAGATCTTTAATTCAATCTTAGAGCAAGAAATTATGGATGATATAATTACCCAACTACTATTACTATTTTTAGTTCTTTGGCTAAAAAAGAACACTATGAGTTTTTACAAATCTTTAGTTACTTTTTTATTTTTAAAGCTGAAATAGTACAGAATATTGTAGCAAATGGCATGAGATTTATTTGCAATGCGAACCATATGAGATTGCGTATCATTTTTTGGGGGGTGGTGAGCACTTGTGAGCAAGGATGACGAGTGTATATAAAAAAAACTTCCATTTAGTGTATCAAAATATTTTAGTTGTTATAATTTCGACTTATTGAAACTTGGCTTTCTCACGTTATTGTTTGAAAAAATAACGGTAGTATAACTATAATAAGATGCAGCATTATAAATATTATTTATTAGACATTATATAAGCATTATCTACTAAACTAACGACATTAAAAGATATTATCTACTAAAAGAGAAACTAAATATTTGAGTAAACAATATCAAAGGATGAAAACATGTAACGATAGTTATTTCTATCAATGGAGTAGAATCAACAGAATTTAAAAACTAGTATTTTAATTATAAACCTTCAGAGACCCTTTAGCGGCTATGGATCGATATAAATTTCTTTAATTGTTTTCAGTATCGATATTACGTGATATTATTGAAATCATCATTTATCTGTTATCTGTGACTGACTTTTTACAGTATTGTATCTGTCTCTTTTAAAAATTAATAATAGAAAAAATAACTTTGAAATTTGCATTTTTTTCCCCTGTTATTTTCAATGTGGGCATTACTTCACAATGCACTTCCACAAGTATAATTCCCAGAGAACAAAGAAGATGAAATAGACAAATGCTGAAGAGACCACTACAAAAGTTTAGTAAGATTGTATAGATAGCCAGTGGTGCAGCAAAGTTAAAGAGATTTTTAAAATCTTTCTCTGCACAACAAATAGTGCTCAACCCTAATGTATCGATAATATCTCACTACTTTCACTTACAAACAAATTACCTCTTGAAGTGAGGTTTTCTGTTTTTCCCCTTCTATGTTTAAAAATAGAATGCAGATTGACTTAGATAAGGAATGATTCGATTAACTTTCACATTTGTCAGTTATCAGTTGCAACTAATAATAGTATTCATCAACTAATATATATATATATATATATATATATATATATTTGAAACGAAGAAAATAGACGATGGATATTTTTATATGAGATGAATGTGCTTCAATTATATATCTCGTGGATTATTTTCTGTTCTGAATTACAGAATAATAAAGCAGGTTTTGAAAATTCATTGCTTTTTTTTCTTCTAAATAATACCTTTTCAGTATTAATTTCATTATATCAAAACTTGGTTTAATTAAATAGTATTTTGTAATAAAAAATAATGAAATGTCAAAATACTTTTTTATACAGTTATTACAAATGTTTTTTTTTTTTTTCAAAAGTGTCATTATCGTGATTATATTTCAACGAAAGTATAAAGATTCAAAGTTGGTAGAATACAATTAAAAAACTTATCATTCATATAATGTCGTTTAAGGCTACTGTGGCAGTTTTCAATAAACTTTACATTTAAAATGACACATAAGTTTATTTTGTGTTCAAACTACAATATATTTTAATAATTAGTTTAGAAACTTAGTTACTTAGACGATTTAAGCTCTTGTGACAGTTATAAATAAACTCTACATTTTAAATTATGCATAGGTTTATTTCGTGTTCAAACTATAATATATTTTTCTAAATAGTTTCATTTACAATAATACGTCTTGTCCAATTATTTAATGCTATTTTCTAATATATTTGGTAAGGAATAAATGTGAATTTAGATAAAAGAGTATAAATCTGGTTTTAGATAAAAATGAGCAAATTTAATTTTTTATTGGCGTACCTTAACGATGTAGTAAATAAATTTTTACTACTAATTCAATTATGAAATTGGATCTGCAAATATAAATTATCAAAATACACAAATTTTTTTTAACAGAGTCAAAAGTTTAACCCTCAAAATTTGTATGTACTTTATATGGAAATTATGACGTCAGGTAGTTTAATGGAAGAATTCAATCAGTTTAATCAGAAGAATGGGTGATAGTTAAGGCTCGTAATGTTTTAATTTTAGTTTACTTATTAACAATGTCTCTTAGTTTAACATTAAAAATGTCTCTTAGTTTAACATTAACAATGAATTTCACCTTATTAACTTGAAAATATTAATATAAAGTGGTTCAAAAATTAAGTTAATTTTCAAAATCCCATGTTCCAAAGATATATTTACTCTAATTACTTTTTTTTTCGTAAAACATTCGAAATATTTTTTTCAATGATTTCAATTGTAAAAAGTTAGCGAAATTAAAATGATTACTTTCTGTTTGCGAAACACTTCAAAAAAATCAAACACCATTTATTTAAAAACATATATATAAATGATGAAAAAAATGGAAGGAAAATGTTTTACATTTATTTTGCAAATAGTTTCTGCAACTAAAATGAATTCATCAATACATTATTTTACATCAATAAAAAATAAGTTTCTCTCAGACACATTGTTAACAAAAAAAAAAAAAAAAAAAATATGAATTCCATCGTCTGAAAGTTTTGAAAACTATTTCAATGAGCTCTCAAACTTAGGTTTAGTTTCTGCCGTACCAAAACAAATAAATTTCTTCGATTCATCAAAACTATTTATGCGTATTCTTTGCATATAAATTCAAATTTGAATTTCACATGAGAAGTATTTTTCAACTCAAACACTTGCAGTTGATGTTTCGTTTTATGAAAGTTGAACGCACTTTAAACGAGCTTTAACTAGTAAAAGTGACAAATAAAGAGTAATCATAATTAAAGTTGAGGTATATAACTAAAGCCCGAATGTGAGAAAACTGCTGAACCCGACTTAACCTAATTTTAAAAGATATTATTTTGTTCACGGGAATTTATTTTTAAACTAAAAAAACAAAAAAAGCATATTTTTTGTCACCAAAATCGGAAATGGCTCAGTTAGGCAATTTTCGTGGTAAGAGAGTTAACGCGAATACAGAAATTTAACATTTTGCATGTATTCTGATTTTTGCATGGCACATAGATTTTACTTAGTTACATTTTATAAAGCATTTTAGCAATCAGGTCCCCTCTTTACAGTAAAGTGTTCTTGCAGATTTTCACGTAGAAGAGAGGAATAATTATACCATACAATCTAAAGAAAAATCTTACAATAGTCTCTTTTATTCCATAGAACCAATGATCCAACGATAAAAAAAGCATTTAATGCAGATTGTCCCAAATAAAAGTTAGCATTTGAAAGCCATGTGCAGCAAACACTATGCAGCAGGTTTTTATGAAATCGAATACTACACTGTACAAAATGGGATAAATTTTATCTAGCAAAGAAAATTTTAGTTCAAAAAACCAACACTAGGCAGTATGTTATAACTTTATATGTATATGCAAATAACAACTAATAATATACCGTAAAATGAGGTTCCTTTGTGACAGGTTAGGTTACTTCGAGACACTAGCTCTGGAGTTTCAGAATGGCTTCCAGAGTCTAGAAGCCATTCTAGAGTTTATATCTCATAGTTTATTTAATATTACCATCAATATATTACTGTAGGCGATGAGCTTGTGGCAATATTTGATAATTTGGTTTTGTGTTAACTGATTTTGAAGTTTAAATATAAATAAACTTGAAAATTTATTTAAAAGTAATAATATAATTCATAATACTAACAAAACTAATAATAAGAGAATTAATAAACATAGAAGTAACAATAATAATATAATAATTATAAAAAATCTAATACATTTATATATTTGTTTGTTTTTATTTTCACGTAAAAAAGTTTTTTAAAAAATTCTTATTTGAAATTTGAAGGAACATTTTTAAAATTTTGTGTTTGTATTTCATATTAATAAGGTAAACAGTATGCTAGAATAATATTTTAATTGATTTTAAGGAGATAAATTAGTTGTCTCAAAGTTATCGCATCTATAGTGGTAACTTTGTGACACAAAAACATTTTTTTTAAATTTCCTTACCATTCAAAATTTTTCTTATCAATCAGTGTTAAAATGTATATTATATCATAAAAAAGTTGTGTTATAGTATTTTCTAGTTCATTTTTGTTCATCATTGCCTTTTGATAATTTCGGCCACCACGGGCTTAACAAGCACCTAGATTTATCAAGCAAATTTTTCGGTAATTGTGTTCTCCATAAACGAGTTCGACAGTATTGTCATCGAATTATTCTACTGCCCCAACGGCTTTTTTTTATTCTTTTGCATTCGTGTGAATTATAACTCGAAGTTCATTTATCTTTAAACTAAAAGTCTTTAGTGGCTTTTATTCTCCTTTCAATGAGGTGAAGCTGGGATCGATCCCGGCGATGGCTGGTCGATACGAATTCCACATCCGGCTTGCACAGACCACAGTGCTGACGTGAAATATCCTCAGTAGTAGACGGATCATGGGTTAGAGTCCCTTTGCCGTCAGGCTAACCGTGGGAGGTTCTCGTGGCATTCCTCTAAATGTAACGCAAATGCGGGTCAGCTCCATCAAAAAGTCCTCCACGAAGGCAAATTTCTCCGAATACTTGATCCAGGAGCTCCCTTGTCTTCTAGATTGGGTTCAAAATTACAAGGCTACGGAATTGCCTTGCTATTGCCAAAATTGTTTAGTCGTAAACCCAAAAAAATTGGGTCGGCTGTTCAACGACGGTTATAAAATATAGAATAAAATAAAATGTACATAGACATTTTTTTTTTTTTTTTGTTAAAAAAAATTGCTTCGAAAATTTATCTTGCTCTTTTGTTCTATAAAAGGAAAAAAAAAATTTCCCGCATAACCTTCAAAAATAAATCGAGCTTTAAAATTGTTCCAAATTATATACGTATTACTTTTGGAAAACTTATAAGCTATGAATTAAAAAGAAACTGTTTTATTAGAATTCAGGGTTAAAATTTAAACACATGTTTAATTTTATTTCCAGCAGGTGGCACCACGATTTTAATATTTTTCGTTTAAAACCTTAAGTTTTTAAAAGCTTAGAAATTAAAGAGTGAAAATTTCTCTTGCAAAGTTCATAATTTTAACATTTATTTATTGTGTCATTCTAAAGTTTAAAAAAAACGAAAAAATAATAAAATACTGGGAACAGAATAAAAGTTATGCAATATTAAAATTTAAAAAACGTATAAATATCTAATTGAAGTTTCAATGAAGAAAATAATAAGTAAACTAATAAACTTATAAATAAAGCTGTGAAAATCTGAATGAATCGTATGAATAATCATTGGAATCGTTAGTCATTTTATAAATAATATAATAATTATCGACAATAATTAATAATTTATCGACATTCATGAAAAGTTACAAGATCATCTTAGTAAACACTTAATGAATCCAACGTTACGCAACTTAATGAATGAACTAAGACTTCGAAATTTGTAACTTAACAAAAAAATGAATATTGTATACTAATAATAACTATAATAAAAAAACATATTCTGAGAAATTAAAAATGCAATTCAAAGACAAAACGCCTCAAAAGAAAGTCTCATCTTGCCTCAGAAGTGCAAACACAGGTATTTTTTTAAAATTTTATTTATTTATTTATTTTTTTTTTTTCTTGAAAAGAGCTAATATATTACACTTATTTTTTAACTGTGTATTGAAGAATATAAATGATTCGTAGCACCATTTTAAGACATTAAATAAATAATAAATGAATTATTTACATAAGCAAAACATAATTTTTCTGCCTAGAAATATAAGCACAAAATATTTAAGATTGGAAGATCGTTCTAAATAAATAATTAACAGGCATTAATCATTTTCCCGTAATTGCCTCGTGAGGAGAGTAGATATCGACAATGTCAACCATCATCTATGAAAAGGTACCCCGTTATAGAATCGAGTTAGCATGTCTTATGTATTGGTGAATTGGAATTGTATTTTTGTAGTGGTAAACACACTACAGTACCCCCCCCCCCTCGCCCCAGAATAATATCTGTGATAGAATTCGAGCTGCATTAAGTTCCATTCGTGGTTGCTCCTGTGTTCCATTGGCAGTCGAGTGCAAGCAGGCCGACGTTGTGTATGATCGAGACTGAGTAGCAACAGCGCGAGGAGGTGGATAATGTCGCAGTCACACGTAGCAAGTCTGCTGTTCAATGTGGACCATCCATCGAAGTAGGCGTGTTCAAATTGAAGTGGGAGTTTCTGTCAAGGTAGGCGGGTTCACATCACGACCGGGTCAACAATGTGGGAATAGTAGATATCGACAATGTCAACCTTCCCCAGGTAGCAAAATGATATTATCTAACGTTAAAAAGACGCAACGTAATACTGCCCTGATAGAAACGCTAAAATCCTATCTTCTAATATTAGATCTAATATTAATAATACATTAATAAGTAAGATATTACATTAAACAGTATTCAATCTAACATTCGAACTTTTAAAATTATCATCTATTTCATTATTTTTGGTCCAGCGCCACTTTCTTGTGAAAGGCTATACCCTATTATTAATAAATAAACATTTATTTATGAAGGAAAACAACAAATTAAATATTAATTAAAATATCATTTTTAGCCAATGCAATTTTATGCCAGAAAACGCAAAATAATATTAGTGGCAGTTCGCGAACGATACAGCTCGAAACTTTATCAACTATTCAGTTGTAACTTCTTCATGATTGTTTAGATCGCCATATTGTTTGACATAGAGGAATTTGTTCGCCGTGCTACTCAAGCGACTTAAAGTAATTAAAATTTCTTAATTTTTAGTAAACTTGATAAATTTCAATGATAGTTGCATGAAACATTAAAGTATTATCGTAGATAGTGTTTTTCCTACAGTTGAGCTAGAAAATTAATATCAAGCACGATATGTGTTAAAGAGGATGATGTTGGGGAAACAATCGGTGTAATTAATAATCTTGACCGCTCAATCAAAACTTTCTAAGAATTAATTTAATGAATATATGTCTAATAAAGTAAGTAAATATAATGAATTGTGGTCATTATTGACTATGAGTAGCTTTTGGCTAACAAAATATACATTCATTAAAATACATTGATAGCCAAGGTCTAACTATATAAATAATAAGTACTGTAATTAGTACAGAATATGCTTGTAAAACAACGTTTGCTTAGTTATTTGTCTGTGTCAGAATTTTTCTGCAACAATGAAAAAGATAAAAAATGATTGTCTGTTAACAAATATGCCTTGTTAAAACAATTAATAATCTGTCACTTTTGGCTCAGTTACATACAATACATTGTAGTATATTTAAAGTTTAATACAAACAATACTGTTTCCGTATTAAAATGTCATGTTTAAAGTACTGTAAAACAATGAATTAAACATTTTTATTTGAGTTTTTTGAATATAGACTGATGTGTATGTTTTTGATGCATCATTATTTATAATAATTCATAAATGATTAAAAATTGCTGATGATAAAAATGATTATGCTGAATGAAGAGCAAAGCTTGAAAATGGCTACAATTACGTTACACGTCCCTACGTTTAAAAAAAATTCTAAAATTTCCTGTTGCCTTTGTATAAGCTTGTGCTATGTATTAAGATTAAAAGCATTGAATTTGATATGTTTTTGTATCAGAATATGCCTGAATGTTCATTCCAACTAAAAACTGCAAATTTAAATTTTCCGTTAGTGGCCTGGAGTTTTATGATGTTTTATCAGCCACTTTTTCTTAAAACCTAATCAGTTAGTGACCAATATCAATAGATCCAAAAAGATGCCATTTAAGACCTTTAAAAGCCATATTTTGCAAACTTTTTTTTTACTTCTATTAAATTATATTATTATTATGTTTTTTAAAACAAATTTAACAATCAAAATAATAAATATGTGACAAATATTCGTTAAGCATACTGACTTTTAAAGAACGGTATGAAGAAATATATATAAATTTTTTTTTTTGGGGGGGGGGGGAAGGCGGCAAAATATATGCAATGTATTTAAGAATTCTCCTTCTACTTGTTTTTTTTTTTTTTTCCGATGGATTCTGAATTCCCAGAGTATCTTTTACATTGACGTACTCTTACATTAAGCAATTTTTAAAATAAGCAATGGAAGAAAGTAAGTATTTGTTTATTTAACACTTTTCAATGTTTAATAGTTTTACATTTGGTTGTTTTCCTTCTAAAGTTTAATTTTCTTTTTTTTATAAATTCAGCTTCATATTCAAGAAAATCTGTGAGGAAACTGTTTTCAAATGCAGAATCTCAGAGCCGATTTGATTTTCAGAAAGGCTGCTGGCAACGTTGCAAATGGAAATTGCACACTTTGATGGAGTTCTAGGTTAGTTGGGAGTTCTAAGTTTGATCCTAAAAGCAAATGAAGCAACCAGTGTGGATATTCAGAAAAGTCCAATTTAAATCGGCCATAGCGGTAAATCCTCTTGTTTACTTTGGTGTTGAAGTATGCAGAAAGAGGGAAACCAGTAAAATTCATACCTGTTGTGTGTGACACACCATTATTAACTGTTGCTAAATTTTTCATAAAAACTTTTATAAAAGGATTTAATGACTGATTTCAAGACTGTATATATTTTCAAACTGTATCAAGTAGTTCTTGAGTCATGCAAAAAAAATATTTTATTTAATAACAATTATACATTTTTAACTTATGTTTTACCAAAAGGTTATCAGCGTTAATTTTAAACAATGAAGGTAATGTATTGCATTTACAATAGGATGAAATTTATTTTACAGTGAGTTTTGTTTTTAAATAAAATTGCTATGCTGTGAAATAGTTATGTTTATTATGGATTTTTTTTCTTAGTTACTGTAGTGTGTAATTTCTTTTACAACTTTGTAATAAATCTTCAACATTTTAAAAAAATTTGATTTGATTTGTGATCAAAAAAATTTGATTTGTGAAGCATAATATTTGCATTGATAAAATTTTATAAAATATAACGTTAGGAAATCTTTTTAGTAGATCGTGCTTAAGTGCCATGAAAACAGTTGAATATATATAAAATTTGGTTATTTTTAATCCTTCGGTAGGATATCGGAAGCAATTTTCCTTCAACGCTGACTTTAAAGTATAGCTCAAACTCGTGAGGATTTTTAATATCAACATTGTGTTTATTATTTTAATTTTGAAAATTTTCTCATGATTATTCATTTGAAATTTAAGACAAAGAGTTTATGCTTTTTTATTTTTATCATGTTTAGAATAATATAATTGTAGAATAATATAATTGTAAAATAATTATAATCGTAAAATAATTATAATCGTAAAAAGCTCTTTTTAC
Source organism: Parasteatoda lunata (assembly GCA_949128135.1). NCBI lineage: Eukaryota > Metazoa > Arthropoda > Arachnida > Araneae > Theridiidae > Parasteatoda > Parasteatoda lunata. The sequence continues at coordinate 16,547,404 of OX421980.1, read as the reverse complement.
TTACAGCTGAATAACATTTATATTATGATAAAAATTCCTAATCAATTTAGAAAAGAATATTGCTTAAACTTTCATCTAAAAGGTTTTGTATATTCTTTGTGAAAACATGTGCGATTGTATCTTCTTTTTTTAAAAAGTCCCATTCAAGATGCTTACCTGGAATGTCATGCTTGTTTTTACTAGGTTTTTAATGCATTAACTCTTATCAGCAAAATACAAACAATGGAATTGATTGATTTTAAACAAAAATTTTGTGATAGCAAGTTTTTCAGAAAATAACTGATGGTAGTCAAGCTTGGATCAATACAAAAGGAACCTTATAGTTAAAAAATATGTTACGCTTTTTCATCTCATTATTGTATGCAATTAAATGTTTGTGCATATTTAATTCTGATAAAATACAATATTTACTACTTTTTTTTAGGTTTCGAGATTTAAATGTTACCTAAATTTTTAGTAAATAAAACTACATAGTATCTTTAACTAATTATTGAACCATTAAAAATTTCTGATGTGCCACTGTAGAATTATTTTTAAATTACAAAAAATTATTGGCAATTTTTTTTAATTACAATTCATGAAGGCTTTTTTTGTTTCACTCCCTGAAAGCATTTCTGCAGGCATCTTTGGGTTTTGTTTAAAGTGTTTTGTAAGTAAAATTTCAGATTCTTAAAGGACAAAGTTAGGTAAGTATTTTTTCATTTAATTTCAGTGAAAAAAGAAGTTAAAAAATGTATGCAAGTAAACAATTTGAATATTTTTAAATTTTCTTTATTGTCTCAATTATTACAAAAAATAACAATTTATAAATTCGAGATATAATTTTATTTTAATATTTTTGGAAATGAATGACTTAGTTATATTTATAAAAAAAAATTAGGTTAATTTTCAACTCAATTCAAATGTAAATTTAACTTTGCAATTATGTAATGTGGTTAATTTACAATTTCAGTATATAAATAATGAATGATAATCGTGAAATTACAAATGGCTTAAATTACACATTTTATTAAATATGTTTACAAACTAACAAGTTCAATTGAGATTTTGATAAAATAAGCTCATTTCTAAAAAAAAAAATAAGAGTGCCTTTTAAAATTAAGGACTTGAAAATTATTAATGATATAAAATTTGTCAGAAAACCCAAGGTATGAAGAAGGAAAAAAATATTAATAAAAGTTTTGATATATTATTTCTTACATAAATTTGAAATATTCAAAAAAATCAGCTGAACAAATGATTTACATTGGAGTAAGAGGGAGGAAAATGGATTGTAGTAGAGTTCGCTGAAATAATTTTATTTAATATTTCTGTATTGCTAAGTAAATAATGCATGGAATGACATAAAACTATTGTTTTATGTTTTACTGCTTCAAAGCAATACAGAAAATTAAGTAAAATTATCTTGCCGAATTATTCTACTACCATCCAAATCGTCCTCTTGCTTACTCCAAAAATAAAAAGCAACGCAAGACAATATCAGAAAATGCAAAATCTAATATTATACAGCATCAAAACTAATGCAAAATAATATTATGATAGATAATATTAGTTTGCATAGAATCTAATATTATATAATGCAGAGAAAACAGCGACTTCTTGTATCTTTCTAATATTAGAAGTTGCGCAAGATAACGTTAGATTTTACCGATTTTCTGACATTACCTAATATTAGGTGCTACTTGGGCCATCTATGAAAAAGTACCCCGTCATAGAATCGAGTTACCAAGTCTTATATACTAGTGAATTGGAATTGTTTTTTTTTTTTTTTTTTTTTTTTTTTTTGTAGTGGTAGACACACTACAGCCTATAACTTCTTATACAAAAGATGAGGTTTAGTATGTAGTTAGGAAATAAATCATAACAAATATTTAATATTACAATTTGTAAGTTTTTATTGGAAAAAATATTGCCTTCCACTTTAGCCGAAATTTCACGTTGAGTGCCCCCACCACTCGAATGTTTTCCACAATGTTTAAGTAATGGCCACTCCAAATCTGCAATATGCATTGCTTGAATTGAAGTGTGAATGGATGCTAGATCTTGCTTAATAAAACAATTCAATGAATTAAGTTATTTTTTAACAAGGTTTGGAACTTAACTCTTCCGATTCGAAAATGCTACTCTAGTTAATCCAAAACCACCTGAAATAATTAAGGCCCGCTGAAACATATTTTTATTAGCTTCTAATATGTATACGTGCAATTAATAGCAAACTTTGATTTATATCCTCATTTCGAAGCTATATTTATTTAAGATTTAATAACATTAATATAATTCATATTATAAAAATCTAAAAATTACAATTTCTGTAATTCTCAAAAGTTTTAATGTCTATACTTATCCAGGAATTGCAAGTTCTGTAAAAAAAACTAAGTATTTCTCGAAATAACTCTATTTTTAATAATTTTTACCACAATTTCATTTTACGATTTTAGTGCCATCTGTTAACTAAAATGTGAAGCCTACATTCAAATGACAGTATTTTTCTCCGGGGAATTCAAACCTGAAATCAAAGAATAAAAGATATCCTAATTAAGTATTTAAAGTTGACCTCTCCTCACCCACAGGGGTGAGCATTATTGAATACATTACCTGACAAAACATTTCATATATTCAGAATTTTAATACAATGCTTATTTTTTGAGACATTTTACCTCAGCCATACATTTTGAACAACCAGTGTATTACTTAATATTCGAATATGAAATCATTCGATTACATTTCTTTTTTAAGCGAAAGGTGATAATTAAAAAAATATCCACTTTTTAAGTGTTTTTTTAAGCAAAATTTTCGATTATTAGTTTTTTTGGAGGGAAATACATGTTATGGCCTAAATAACTTTGATAAATTTCACATCAAGTATTTGATAATACTCAAAAAACTTCTAAAGTTACAGCAAAATATAGAGATCCATCAATCACTGGAAACAGAAAATAACACAGCAATTTTCTAAACTGGATTCGTCTACGAACTCAAATATTACTTATTTAAAGTTTTGTCCTTAAATCCGTTTTCCTCTAATATTTTATTAACAGGCTAGCAAGATTTACTCGATTTCTAATAAATATATTAAGTTAAAATTCTATAATTAATTTGAATATAAATTTTTGCTTAAGTTTTTTTTATAATAATTTTTTATGATAAATTTTTAATTATTATATTATACAGAAATCCGTAAATCAAATCTTAACTCTAAAGAAAATTAGGTTATAAAAGTTTTCTTTGTTTTGTTTTACAAAAGTACTTACATTTAAATATTGTCTATACTTACGTTCAACTCCTGTTTAAAAAAAAAAAAAAAAAAAAAAACTTAGTGTTTAACTTTTAAATTTTAGATAAGTTATAGATAGCTTAATGCTTTTTCAGTGAAATTAAAACTACCTAGACAACTTAAACACTAATCTCTTACCACTTTAAAAAAAAAAAAAAAAAAAAATATTATAAAAATAGTTATCCTCGTCCCTGCAAAATGATGTATTACAAGTTATTATCAGAGAATAGGTTTAAAAAGCAATTCTTATTAGCATTATCGTAATGTTTTTGAAACGAGCAAATTTCAAAAAAATAGATGACCTTAATTACGCACTTGCAAAAAATTTATTACCCGGTTCGAATCCAACTGGCCGAAGACTTCCCGTGTAGTAAATGGTGACAGGTGCACGTTAAATCAGCCAAGTTCCAAAGTCCTCCATGTTATAACAAATTATACCTCTAGGAGTACTGGATTTACTGGAGATTGATCGTTTTCTGGTGCAGGACAAAATTATGATCTGTAGATGAATAAATGGGTCCGTCCAATGAACGGGTGTGACAGAAGTAAAATTCTTGGCCATAGTTGGCGCCACTAAAAAACAAGAACAACCGCACTCCTAGACTTAATGGCCTGCGACAACAACAACGTCTGATTATCTCTTTGCTGCCCACTCTTTTCTCCGAATGATTTTATTTTCATATTTGAAATGGTAACAAAATTTGATATTTCATTCTTAATATAATAATTTTGATTTTAAATGAACTGACCACTTTTTATAAAAAAAAATTTATATATTTTTATAATAGCTCTGATCGTCATTTGATTAAAATTGTAGATGTTGACTAAATTTAAACAATATCTGTTTACAATCACTGAAGAAAGTACAATTTCACAATATCATCAGAAAAAGTATTCCTCGTTCACTACATTTCTTGGTAACTTTGTTATTCATTTAATTGTTTATTTAATATATTAATTTAAATTTAGAATAAATTAACTTAAAAATATGTTAATGTGTTAAATTAATATCCATCAACACCCTTTAAAAAATTACCTAACTTCAAAACAGTTTAAAAAGAAGTGGTATTGGTTGTTAAAACGTTCTTGTTTCTGTTTATGCGGGTTTTACGAAAAAGAAACAAATGCTCCACTATTTCGAGAAATATCTGAATCACAAATCTAAAAATATTACTGCCTAATGATTTCAAAATACCTATTTAATGATATTATAATTGAAACTTTTACTACAAATCTTGGGGGTGAAGTAGGGGGGTACGTCTAAAATCTTAAATAAGAATTCCAAAAAAAAAAAATACTTAAATAAGAACTCTAAGATTTCCGAGAAAAAAAGTACCCCAATTTTAATATGTAGTTCTTATATCCAGCATTGAACAGCCTGCCCAATTTTGAGTTTACGTCTACCAGACGTTATAACATGCAGTTTTTTATCTTTATTTCTTAACCGTCGTTGAACAGCCGACTCAATTTTGGGTTTACGACTACTAATGTCCAACTCCGTAGCCTTGTAAGTTTGAACCAATCCAGAAGGCAAGGAAACTTCTGGATCAGTACCCCCAGAGGTTTGATTTGTTATGGGAGCATGGAGGATTTTGTGATCCGAAAGATTTAACTGTAACATTTTGATTCGCAGAGGGAGCTGTGATAGTAAAAATTGGATACAGATGAGCAATCTAAAGAAATGCACGCCAAATCAGCAAAATAAAAATTGACGTGTATGCTATTTTTTAAAAAAAGAAAAAAAACTTACGAGAAAGGTAAATTATGAGACACACTTTCAAAATTAAAAGGACATAACAATCATTATGATATTCATTATTATTATTATTATAACGAATGTGAATATATTCGAGCCGAAAAACTATGGACCAACCAGATTTGCAAAACTGAAAAACGCCACTGATGCGTTATCTCAAAAAAATAATAATAATAATAAATAAATAAATAAATTCTAACAAATCTACAGAATCTAGAAAAGGGATAGTTCTGATATGGAATAGGACCACGATAGTACCGAAACATATTAAATACGCAAGATCTATTTCTAATAATCATGGACCATGGCTATTTATAGACAATTTTGGGACGAAAAAACGAATATACTAAACACAGCTAAATACCCATTCTCATTTAACAGAAAATATTACTTTAACTATTAAATATTATGCTCATTTGAGAAACTTAAAAACTCAGCAAAAGAATTATTTTTTCAAACACCATCAATGGTTGCACTACAGCCAATGGAGTCAATTCATCACTAGATGTCACCACCATAGAGTATCAAGTGGCATTCCCATAAACATCTCGGTTTGGAATTCGTACACCTTTGAAACTCATTAATTTATTATCAATTAAATGCCTATTAATAAAACTAACTTAATTATTCGTGTGTTAATATCTTCTTTAATGTTTTCTAAATCATTTTTAGCAGTTGTTACTGCACTTAAATAATTTTTTTTCACAGAAAAATTTCATAATTTTAGAGACAACGTTATGAAATTCAGAGTGTTGTCACAAGTGAAAAAGCCTTTTTTTTTCAAGTGAATTGCCTAATTATAATTTTAAAAAATATTATAAATAATTTTAAAAAAATAAATAAAAAGTATTTATACTATAAATAAATATAAAATTTAAAAATGAGGAATATAGTTTATTAAGTAAATATTATAAGTTAATAAGTGTAGACGACAAATATTTTTAGATTACCATAAACAATAAAATCGTTTATATATATATAGATGAACGTGCAAAAAATCTGCAATATTTGAATTAGGCACAATTCAGTATTTGAAATAGGCACAATTTGAAATCGGAATTACGTACCATTTAGTATTGGATTTAGGTACCATTCGGTATAGGAATCATGTAGCATTTGGTAATGGAATTAGGTACCATTCGGCACGATTAGGAATCTGGCACAACTCTGTATCGGAATCTGGCACAATGTGGAGTGGGTCGAAAAAAATTAGTTTCCATATACTTTAAATTACTCATTCCTTCCGAATGAACTTTACCAATTCTTACTCTAAATTTTACAGAGTATCTTTTGATACGTTATGTCACGCGTTCGAAAAAGTAATAAGAATCACTCGCTCAGGAAAGTAATAAGAATAAAAACGGCATAAAAAATTTAAAATCAGTTATTATCTTCCGTTTGTGCCTCGTATTTAAAAGTTATGAAAACTTGAAGAAAAAAATTTAAGCTAATGTACTTAATTATATTAATTTTAAAAAAAATCAATTTTATTAAATTAACTTAAATGAATTATATTCTGATAAATAATTTAATTTCTTATGCTCGCGCAACGTTTTAGAGAAATATAGAAGTTTACCAATTTCTACAGTAATTTTTACAGTGTATCTTTTCACACATTATGTTAGATTTGAACGACGCAGATTTCAAAACGTGAAAAAAGTTGCACATCAAGCTGGAACTACAATTTACCAAACCAATTATTTAATATTTGGGGGAGGTGTTTATATTTTGTTTACAATTATTTACAAAGATTTTCAGTTGAGAAGGATTCTGTTTCTTTGCACTATTAAGGTTACTGTTTTTTGATCTATCACGCATTTTATATCTGATATTTAGGAAAATGAGGAGTAACTGATTTACACTTAAATGTTGCTCGGTAATGTCCATGGCTAACTTAATGTCCATAAACTTAATTCAAATCCTTTCTCACAAGTTTAATACACCTTTCCACAGTCTGGGTATAAGACAGAAAAACTTTGGTATTTCTCAAATACGAGTAGTGTCAAAATTAATGAGTGATTTAATGTCATCTTCATTTAAGTCTAGTAAATAGTCACTTCTATAGAAGAAAGACATACCGCACAAGATGATTAATGATTATTGAATGAGACAATGATTTCAAAGCAATTCGATGCTTGATCGCTACCTTCGATAGTTCAAAATTAGATTTTTTTTCTCAACAAGTCTTCTACCAATCAACAATATTTGTAGGGCATTTTTAATACAATCATCTTGAGGCATTGTTCGGAAGACTTGATAAATTAGGATCTTGTTATTTTGTCCCAGTCCAGAAGGCTGACTTTTGTCAACCGAGACCTTAAGATGTATTATGAAAAGAATCTCAAAAGTAAGACAAGCAGCACCAAGGAAAAAACTGTTAGAAATTTTGTATTACAGAAAATAAGCTTTTAATTTTCGAATTACTTTAAAATCATTGTAAAACATTAGTGAAGATGATATGAAATCCCTAATCAATTCTAACACTACGCGCATCAAGTTATACCAAAGATTCCTTGTCACTCCCAGGCTGTTGAAAGATGTGTCAAACTTGCGGCTGAAGATTTGTATAAAATATGCAAACATGAAGCTAGATGTGGATATTCGAGCAACACTTAAGTCTAGATCAATTATGCTTCATTTCTCAAAAAATCAGACTTTGAATATGTAGTATAAAAAAGAACCTTAATAATACATAGAGTAATAAATAGGTTCAATTGCTCACCACTTCATGTATTTTGTGAATGAAATAGAGTATTTCATGAGTGAATACTCTGAGTTATCTCAATTGGAAAATAAGTATTCCTATATATTAAATACTCTGGGTATTTACCTTTAAAAATAAATACACAGTTATTTTAAGTTGCTATTTGTAAATTACAGTTTTGTACACTTCATATGATCAAGTGCATTGCAAAAGAAAAAGAAATTAGACTTCTCTGCTTAGTAATAAACAGTAGGTTATGGACTAGATTTATTACCCAAGTGTTGATTCAAATGGCTTAATGTTGATTATTGCTATTCTTTTAGCACAAACCAATATTTTTCCCTTTAAATATTCTAACTTTAAAGAAAAGTATATTTCATATTATTTTGTTTGTATTCCTAATAGTGTGGTTTTAAAGTGATATTCTTTGAATAAATTTTTAATTGGAAAGCTGCCCCCTTAAATAACAGTAATATATTACTTTTAATGCCTAGATAAAATATAAAGGAACCTAAGTTCCCGAAAACTGGTGTAAAGTTCTTTTTTTAATTCGGTTGTAAAATAGAGCTATCTTAAAACGTTATTTTTTGGGAAGAAGAAAAGAAACTAATGTTGAAAAATTGAATGAAAAAAGGTGTTATGTATTAACAACAAAACTATTTCAATCTCGTTTTCGAAATTTTCCAATCATAAGAGAAAAGGTCTAACTCTTCCTCTTGAAACCTGAGCGGCTCCGTGAAGTTTCTGTAGCGTGTCTACCACTACAAAATTCCAATTCACTAGTATGTAAGACATGTTAACTCGTTAATTTTATAATTGTGAACAAAACTTTCACTTGACTATTTCTCGAGGTATTTCAAAATACGCAGAAATTTCAATTAGTATTAAGGGGTTCAAACTGTTTGATAGCTCTCTTGCTTAAACTATTGGGGTCCTATTTTCCACATAACTGCGAACTCATATTTTGAATTAGAGAAATCCAAATTCGACGAAAAAAAATATACAGCGAAAGAAAGTTAATTTATCTGATTTCGTTACTTAAAGCACTAATTAACTATCATATATAAGGTTAAGCTGTGGAACCATAGGATCCTAAACATCCGTTATAATAATAAAAAAAATTTTTAACAAAAACTATTAATCGATCAATAGTTATTGAAAACTTTCACTTTTTTTATTTTGCGCATTGTACACATTTTTAAAAAAATAAAAGCAAATATTTTTATAGCAAGTTGTAAAATTTTAATTGCCAATTGGATTTTTTCAAATAGTTCTTTGCAATATTTCTTTGCAAACAATGGCGTTGTGCACTTTAATATTTTAAAAAAATGTACAAAAGAAAGATAAATTCTTTATTATTATTATTTTTTAATGCAAAGAGAGTGCAAGGGAGAATGCGAGTTGGAGAATAGAAGGAGATGCATATCACCATAAATGTTTTTTTTTCCCTCTAATCAATGATTTATTGTATTGAATAACAAATTAACCTAAATCTGCAATTTCATTGTTATACTTTTATTAGCAATTGTCATTATCGGTAGTATAGTCAAGCCTCTCTATATTGAACACGGTTTATAATGAACTCCCGGATATAGTGAACGAAAGGTTCGGTCCCGTGCTTTGCTCTACACGTATAATGTTATTTTTTGTGGATATAGTGAACTAAAAAAGGGAAGAAGTTGGATATGAACTTTTTCTGTCTTCGACTGATTTTTTTTCTTCCTTTTTTTTTTTTTTTTTTTTTTTTTTTTTTTTTTTTTTTTTCCATTGATAATTTTGAAATGTCTGCTTCAAAATAAATACATATACTGGTTTTTAAAACCATCTATAGAGTGGAATGAAGCAATAAGCAGTTTTTCTTGTTTGCTTCTCACTTTTCCCTCCCTAAACAAAGTCTAACCCAGGCAGATGTATGGACAAGTCTTTCCCTGCATCAGCTAAAGATTATTAATTTTTTTTTTTTTTTTGTACACAAGACGAAGAGTAATAAAAAATAAAAGCAAGCTAACACATTTTTTGTTACTAAGTATTATTTTTCAGTCATTTTTGTATTTCATTTTATTGGTCATTTATTTAAATAATGTATAATAAAAAGAAGGAATTCGGAACCATTAGTTAAAATTGTTCGCGGACCGGATATAGTGAACCGAAATTTCGGTCCTTGAAGATTCACTATAGCGGGGCTTGACTGTAATTATTTGTATTGAGCTCTTTAATTAATTTTTAATATCGTGAGAATTTTATTTGACTTGATCATAATACACATAGTTAGAAGCTTCTTAAATTTTAATTATTTTTTTCATTTACTTTTTCGAATAACAGCTTATTTTAGTTTAATTTCTAACAATGAGAAATATTTATTTCTAAATTGTATCATTGTTTTTTTTTTTAAAAAATAACATTTTTTTCTAACAATTATAAGTGCGATGCGCCAGTGACCGATTTAAATTTTTTACGCCATTATTATACTTATAATAATAGTCAGCATTTCGCACTAAACGACTCACGTTAACAATGATAGATGATACTAGATGTCGCCACCACAGATTATCTATTGATTGCTACATTAACCTCTCAGTTTTGTATTCGTATACTACTGAACTCATTAATTTATATATATCAAATAAATGCCTATTATTTAAACCAAAATTTAATTTTTTATGTGTTGATATTTTTTCAATGTTTTCCAAATTGATTTTAGCAATTACTGCTGCACTTACATAATTTTTTTTCTCTCGGAAAAATTTTTTTTGATATATAATACGGGATAATAAAATGCTCAGATTTGTTGTACAGTTGTGTCTTCGGCTTCAAAGTATTTCTTGTCCATATTAACTGTGTATTGATGCACACTTCTTACTATAAAAATAGACTAGAAGACCGAAAACGCCTCTCAACAATCTTTGATATGAGATCTCAATCTTAGACTATAGAGAACTCTTCTCTCTGAAAGACGTACAGATCTGAGATACAGGACTTGATCTAGAAATATAGGGGCTCTAGGCACAAAGCTATCAGGGGGCTCCTGCATGGTTGCTGCTTTAAACTAAATTTTGTTGACATGCTGTTTACTTATGAAATGCTTTTAAATTATTTATAGCAAAAGTAAATTACGATATATTTGTAAATTTGAGCTTGTGTTCATTTCAACTTATGTTTATTCATAACTCTAATAGACAATTCTCATGGGAAAACACAAAAAGGAAAAATATACAACATTTAGGGGCCCCTTAGAAATGGGGGGGGGGGTAAGCGGATGCCTTTAAGGGCTTACGATAAATCAGTCACTGCTGAGATGCCATCCAACATCACACCAAATCTTTCTTTTTATGAGTAGACACGTCGAGAATCGTCGTTTAGACAGAATTGGGACTTATCAGTGGCGAAAACTTAGACCCATTCAGACAGACTCTCTTGAGATTTGGAATGTAAAAAAAGAACCTCGAGTTTCCTAAGATATTAGGCGGAGACTTTAGAGCTCTGTGTAAGATTGTTCAATGGTATTGTGAGCTCACATTTCATTTTTATGGATGACAATGTGCGTCCCCATAAGAGTGGGCCAGTCGAAGAATATCTTGAAGCCCAAAATATTTCGATAATGATGAGCCAACACAGCTCTCCTGAATTCTAGGGTGCTATTAGCAGAGCATTTGTAGCACATCACTCCCTCCCAAAAACTTTCTAGGGCTAAAAACTGCTTCAATGGGAATGGTATTTTTTTCCCAAGACCTTATAAACAACCTCGTAAACAGCATGAGAGTTCGTAATAAGACCTGCGGAACGTCCAAGAAGTGGACGAAAATGTACAGTGAACGCTTTCAATAATTGGTAGGCCATCAAAAATCGAGTTCAATAAAATTCGAGGGTTTCCATGAGAAACATTGTTCGTGAAATTGGGTTAAGTGACCGATCAGTGTGACAAATGTTAAAAACAGAACTTGAACTGAAGCCTACAAAATCGGAAAGTTCTACTTCTCACGGAAGAAAACAATCCCATACGGCTCCAAAGATGCCGAAAACTTTTGAGTCGGTTCGTAAGTCAACGCTTGAACAGATTATTACAGAGAAACTCTTTACCGTCAAGCAAGTTCAATCTGTTGTGTCTATTAAATTAAACTTTTTTTTTGGAAAGGAAATATGATGCTGAACAAATCGGAAAATGAAAATGTGAATCATAAATCGGTTGACACTGTGAAAGTAACATTCCTTCAAAAATATGCATGATGACAAGCAATTGTAAGAATTTGTAAATGTGAAAGTAAATTATAAATATCTAAATTCATTGACAATGATAAAAAAAAAATATTTTTGAACAAACGCAAAATGCTGAATAGTTGTGAAAATTTGAAAATGGAAAAATCAGACACTAATATTAAATCTAGTGACATTGCGGAAAAAAAAAAAATTTTTTTCAAAAATTATGATCTAAAGTTTTAAAAAAGTCAAAATTAAATATACAATTTTAATCTGTTAACAATGCGAAAAAATTGAATATTTTATTTCGAAAATGCACATTATGTTAAACAGTTGAGAAACTTTACAAATGTGAAAACAAAATGTGAGTACTAAATATAGTGGCACTAAAAAAATATTTTTTTCTTTTTTCGAAACTTTACATGATACTGAACAGCTGTCAAAATCAAGTATTATTAATCAAATTTGAAGACAGTAGGGAAAAAAAGCATTTATTTTTATAATGAATAATTATTAATATCAGTTCATTAATGTTCTCCCAATCAGTTCATTAATTCTCATAATCAGTAATGAATTATTAATATTATTCATAATTATTATCAATAATGCAAAGGAAAATAAAACATGAGTATTTAAACCCCGAGAACATACATGAGGCTGAGTAGTTCTGAAATTTCTCGGAAGGTAAAATAAAAATATTTATTCGGGTGACCCAAGAAAAGAAACAGTTTTTTGAGAATAAACATGAAGCTGGAAATAATTAATGAATACTGTTTGCTGGCACTGCGAAGGAAACACTTCTTTTAAACAAGATTCTGAACAGTTGTGAAAATTCGAAACTATGAAAATAAAAAGTTAAAATTGAAATCTGTTGATTCTGTGAAATAAACACTTTGATGCACATAATACTGAACAGTTATGAAAATTCGAAACTATGAAAATAAAAAGTGAATATTGAAATCTGTTGATTCTGAGAAATAAACAGTTTGATGCACATAATACTGAACTGAACAGTTGAGAAAATTTGAAACTAAGAAAATAAAATACAAATATTGAAATCCATTGACTCTGTAAAATGAACAATTTGATAGATACACATAATGCTGAATCGTTGAGAAAATTTGAAACTAAGAAAATAAAATACAAATATTGAAATCCATTGACTCTGTAAAATGAACATTTTGATAGATACACATAATGCTGAATCGTTGAGAAAATTTGAAACTAAGAAAATAAAATACAAATATTGAAATCCATTGACTCTGTAAAATGAACATTTTGATAGATACACATAATGCTGAATCGTTGAGAAAATTTGAGACTAAGAAAATAAAATACAAATATTGAAATCCATTGACTCTGTAAAATGAACATTTTGATAGATACACATAATGCTGAATCGTTGAGAAAATTTGAAACTAAGAAAATAAAATACAAATATTGAAATCCATTGACTCTGTAAAATGAACATTTTGATAGATACACATAATGCTAAATCGTTGAGAAAATTTGAAACTAAGAAAATAAAATACAAATATTGAAATCCATTGACTCTGTAAAATGAACATTTTGATAGATACACATAATGCTGAATCGTTGAGAAAATTTGAAACTAAGAAAATAAAATACAAATATTGAAATCCATTGATTCTGTAAAATGAACATTTTGATAGATACACATAATGCTGAATCGTTGAGAAAATTTGAAACTAAGAAAATAAAATACAAATATTGAAATCCATTGACTCTGTAAAATGAACATTTTGATAGATACACATAATGCTGAATCGTTGAGAAAATTTGAAACTAAGAAAATAAAGTACAAATATTGAAATCCATTGACTCTGTGAAATGAACATTTTGATAGATACACATAATGCTGTATCGTTGTGAAAATTTGAAATGGGGAAAATGAAACATGAATATTTTAATCTAATGACCTAGTGAAAAAAATTGTTTTTTAGAATATGTGTGATGACGTATAGTTGCGAAAATCAGCTATTGGGGAAATAAATTATGAATATTTAAATCAGTTGGTACTAAGAAAATAACAAAATATTGTGTTTCTGAAATACGCATAATGTTGAACAGCTCCAAACATTTACTAATGTGAAAATAATTAATAATATTAAAACTCTAGTGGTACTGTAAAAATAAAAAAGAATATACATAATGCTGAACACTTATTTTATATTTTATAACCGTCATTGAATAGCCGTCTCAATTTTTAAGTTTACGACTACAAATGTTCAACTTCGTTGGCTTGTAATTTTGATCCCAATCCCGAAGACAAGGGAACTCCAGGATCAAGTATTGGGAGAAATTTGCCTTCGTAAATTTTTTTTTTTTTTGTGAAACTAACCGTTACATTTGCATTACATGGAGAGAAAAACCACGAAAACCTCATACGATTAGATTGACGGCAATGGGACTCTAAACCCTGATCCATCTACCTCTGAGGATATTTTACGTTCGCACTGTGGTCCGTGCGAGCCGGGTGGCGATATTCCACTTTGACTAACTCTGGGGCACTCCAATTGGGTATACTATCGCCTACGTCACAGGTTGTGTTATTCCTACTAAATTTAACCAGTGAACGGCATTTTCTGCGAGCCTGACTTCAAAGCCACAAATAAACAAACGGAATGTTCTATCTTTTAAATAGCTGCTCGCCAGATTATATTGTATTATAAAGAAAAGTCCGTTTTGTAATAATTGATTTTGTTGTTTCATCTAAGTAATTTAATGTTTTTAGTAAACATATTTAAAACTCAGTTTATTAATTAAATTAAAAGTTTTTTTTCCTCTTCTGACAACGTGAGACATCAAACCAATTAAAATTAACGAACATCATTCTATAGAACCCATATTTTAAAAAAAATCAATGTTTTCAAATCAAATTAAATTAGCGCGTGTAAAATATTAAACAACAACCACTATCGTCCATTCATTTAGCATTGCACGATAGTATATGTTATTCCTACTAAAATTTTCGAAGTGGAAGTAGTTGTGTTTTTTTTAATATTATACCCAATTGGCACTGTTTGGCGTACGAATTCTTAACACGCCAAATCTATGAATCTCACGCTTTCTCGAATCGTACGAGATTAAACTTCAATCGCTACTTTATTTTTTTTATACAAGTGCAAGTAGTGTTTGTTTATGTAATGATCAGTGGAACTCGTTTGTACAAAAATTTGTTAATTTAAATGAACAATAAAATTACTTTTGATATATAAATTGTTTTTTTCGTACGTTTTAGTTTCACGATAATTTTTTCATATAACGTAACTTCTTTTTTGTTCAAGTAACCCGAAAATGGTGCAGTAATCAATTACACAACTATATGTTTGTATTTACATGGCGCGACGCAATTTCATTATATTGACAAACAAACATTTCTACCATTCACGATTTCATTTATAGAATCATATTTCCACTTAAAACTAAATGTCGAAAATTTATTTATAAATTTCCTACAAGAATAATTAATATCAGGAAGTTTAGCAGCAAACAACAATTACCATACCTTTTATAGAACTTATGGTTAATATATATATCTCAATCAGTTGAAAATAATTCTTGGTTTCTTCTTTGCAATTTAAAAAAAAAAAAAAAAGAAAAGAAAAAAAAAGAAAAAAAAAAAAAAAAAACTCATCTAAGTCAAACTTAAGACTTGCTTGATATAATATGTTGGTTCTCATGTGAATAACGATGTTTGAAAATTTCACAAGAATAGTACTGATTTCTAAAAATTATTGTTCTTTTAAATAGTTGAAAAAGTATTTAAGTAAGTAAGAGTTTTGAAAAAGTATTAGTAAGCATAATATTTGGCAGTTTCTTGTAAATTTCAAAAATAAGACCTGAATTAATACAAACAATTTTATCTATGCCATTTATTAAAATATTTACTTTAATATAGCTATATTAATTTTAAAAAGTAATTAAAATCCAAATAAAAATGTTTTCTTAAAGAGTTGAGTGCAATCCAGTTTACTGTAATGGTAAACAAGGATAAACTAATACATTTAGTGACAATTTTAATTTAATTTAAAACTCAATGCAGAAAAATAATGCATTATTTTGCTACGATTACGTTCAGTTTCTTAAATTTTGCTTAGTCTTTATTTTCATTTCATCCAACTCTTTTTACCATCAAGAAACAATGGTTCTCCTCAAAAAGAAAGCCCAATTCTTAGAATGTTCTCACCGTTCCAATATGAGATTATCAGCATTTCATTCTAGTAGAAAGTTAAAATCCTGTAAACAGTCACTAAACATTTCTTTCTAAGTAAATTTGCTTACTAACTAATATTTTCTGTTTTGTGCAGTATGGTCCTCATATATTTACCTACTATGTTCGAACTTGATCAGTCACATTTATTAAATCTTTATGTGAAAAATAAAATATTGTAATAATACAATAATTAGGGTGTGATCAGATTTAATTTTGTTTAAAAATATTTTATTTTGTTTATAGAGTAAAAAATTTGATTCATAATAATAAAACTTGATTCATAAATAAAATATATTGCTTAATTATATGGTGTAGTATTTAGACAACAACTAATAAATACTAAATATGCTGCATTTTAATGAGTACATTTTAATTTAATGATTATGTACTAAAATTTAAATAAAATGACAATTCTTTTCTTTCATGCACATGCATTTCTTTTAGAAGTGCTTTTTTAATTTTTTTTTTCTTTAATTTAGAGTATCTTGAATTTTTAATTATAAAACACTCTTGAAATCATTTGTCTTTGATTATGTTCAGGGAAACTATTAAAAAATTTATAAAGTGATTTTTAAAAAATTTATAAAGTGAAAAATATATGGTAAATTTGAATTAATAGTAATAATACAAAAATTATTTTATATGGCTTATTTGCCTAAAAAACCAAATATATTCGATTTGGCCGAACATAAATACATTACGATATGAACTGATTTATTTTGAGCAACAAAACCCATGGGTTTTATTTATGCATAATAAATTTTAAAGTGTTTATTATTAAATATAAAAGCATATTAAATTAATTAAATTTTAAAAATAGATATGAAATTGATAACCATCTGATTTCTTTTTCAGAATATTATAATAAATATTTATATATTATGTGGGGAAAAAATGTGCAGAAATGGAAAAAGAAATAGCATGGTAAAAAGTTGTTTCTAAGAAGAATATTAAATTATTATGCCTTTAAAATATAACAATTATAATAAAGTGGTAATTATAATTCTTTGGAAAACTTACAAATAGAATCCTTTAGTTTAAAAAGCTGTGCAAACTATAATCCATGTATAGTATTTTGGCCAGAATAGAATTTATGAGTCACAATTGGTAACCAAATGTTTGCCTGCATCTTGGTTATATATCAGGTATTCAACCAAACAACTATTTTTTGGATCTCTTATCAACATTAAGCTCATAGAGAAGGGAAAAATTAAATAAAAATAAATTAAATGTCTTAACAACATAATATTTCTGTTCGGCAGAAGAAACAACCATTGTAATGTAATGCAAAAATGTAGTAACCTTATTTAAAATATTACTTTAAATATTTCCAAAAGTTTAGGGAAATAGCAAAATTAAAAATTCTAGTGAAAATCAGGACAATTATATCGACCATGATATAGTAATAACTTTAATAAAGTGGTCCAAAATGCCAACTTATATCAGTTTGTCAAAGAAAAAAGTTTAAAGGTTAAATGAACTAAATATTTAAATTTAATTCCTTAAAACAATAAAAATATATTGAAAAAAATTTTAACAATTAAAATCAAGCAACTTAATAAGAAAAAATATTTTTTATTATAAAGCAATAATAAACATATATTATATTACACAATAAAGAATACAATGCATGGTCAGAGCAGAATTTTTTTTTATTTTGCTGATCTTGATTTTTGATAGATTACACTTTATATATACAATTATTAAACATACTATCAACGTTAAAAATTTTTTTTTTAGAAATTTGATTTAAAATATTTATCAGCATGTATTAAATATTTAGGTCAATTTTTTAGAAAATAGTTAGAAACATTTATGCATAAAATAAAGCAATATCAAAAATTTACAAACAAAGCACAGGTATGGTAGATCTAAATAGAAATTGTGAGTGAAAATAAGCAGATAAAAAGAATAAATAGGTAATTTTATAACATTTACATAGCTGAATTGTTGTAAAACCTGGTGCAGAAAATAAATAGTAAATCATTAAAACAATTTTTTAACAAAATTTACATTTTGGTTTATTATATTTTAAATGAATAAATTATTAGCACAAGTCTCATATTGTAAATTACAATATATATATATATATATATATATATATATATATATATATATATATATATATATATATATATATATATATATATATAAGACCACTGAATTTTGAGGAAAGCAATGTGTTTCAAAGACAAAAATTAATAAGTAAAATCCATAAAATAATAGATCAATTTAGAATTATTAAGTAATCAATGATTTCAGTTAAATAAAAAGAATTAAAAGTTGCTAATGTTTTGCTCCATGCTTTTTAGCATGTCTAATATTTCTTTGAATGCTCTAAGAAAGAGGCTTTTGATTCTCCATATCGAAAGTTTAAAAAGACGATGTTCCTTCTTTACAGTGAAGGGTTGTTACAGACGCTTCAACTCGTTCATACATAGGCACGCATAACAATTAAGCAGTTATCGCGCCGTTTGGCGAGGAAGTGTCCCAGAGTTAGTCATAGTGGAATGTCGCAGCCGGGTGCGGAATGTGCATCGACCAGCCCTAGCTAGGATTCGAACCCTGTTGGGAATCAAATCCTCTATCCCTTGAGCCACCTGGGACCATGCTGAATGCTTGCCATAATTAGTAAATAAAATACGAATATATAAAGAAACCGTAAGATAAACATTTTTTAAGAATAAACATGAAGTTGAGCTGATGTGAAATTTTTAAGAAAATAAAAATATGCACATTGCAAAAAAAATATCTTCTTTTGCAATACAATGATAGAATTTTTATGGAATTGATTCCAGCTGGAATAATAAATGTTATTTTAAATATTGAATAAAGTGCAATATGATTAAAGTAAATTAAATGGTTATATTCGGTTATATATATTAACTCTTTTCCATGAATTGCTGCTGTTATATAATGTAGGTTTCTTATCAGTAGAGATCTACTGAAGCGAGGAATAATTATTTCTTGAAGTCAAAATAGAAATTCTTTCATTTTTGATTGAATTTTTATTCTTTAATTAATAATATAAAATATAATAGAAATATTTTCGTTTGGGTATCTTTTCGGTGTCCATAAAGCAGAAAGACAAAACTCTAGTTTTTGCACTTGAAAATAAAATATAACCATCATTTATAATGATTCCAAAAAAATTTTCTTTCTTTTTACTCACTCTCCAGAATATAACTTTACGTAAAAAAAAACTTCTCCTCAATATCATGGCATAAAACTCTTTTGTATATAATCCAAATTGAACTAAATGAAAATAACAGTGTATAATATAATGTATAAACAATATGCAATGATAATGTATAAACAATATGCAATGATAATGTATAAACAATTCGCAATAATAATGTATAAACAATAAACAAGTAATGTACAGATAAATATGACTAGTAACTTAAATTTTGAACTAGGGATAGCCAATGAAATGGAAAAAGAAAGAGAGAAAGAAAGAAACAAATGTTTGAGAAGTGGGCGTTACTGCGTGTTCAAATCACATCCGGAGGTCACCAATGTTGGGGGCGGATGTTTAGACAATGCCAACCTTCATCAATCAAAAGGTACCTCATGATAGAATTAAGTGAGCTTGAGCTAAGATGGAATTCGAA
Organism: Parasteatoda lunata; assembly: GCA_949128135.1. NCBI lineage: Eukaryota > Metazoa > Arthropoda > Arachnida > Araneae > Theridiidae > Parasteatoda > Parasteatoda lunata. The sequence continues at coordinate 16,527,625 of OX421980.1, read as the reverse complement.
GTACCTGTCCGCAGATAATGTCCTCAGAAGAATTAAGTTAGCATGTCTTATATACCAGTGAATTGATGTTTAATATTCGTAGTGGTAGTTACGCCACATGTCATTGATAGATGGCGCCAAAACAGTTTTAAAATTTTTCTGCGTTTAATCTTCTTTTTTTCTTTTTAGTAATTTTATTATTTTTAAATTATAAACGTATAATGTGATGATGACATCAGAGCTTAAAATTGCAGAAAAATTCATACTACTCTAATATATTGAAAATCAAAATTTTTTCTAATAAACACATTTTGGACTTCGATTCTATTTGACCAACAGCTTATTAAAATTCTCTAGTGCTTCTTCAAATAATCTTCACTAAATAGTAGTAGCAAAACTCATTGGTTATTGATACGTAGAATTTTTGAATTAGACTGATTAATTGATGTAGCTGTAGTTTGTATAAAATTTACAATGATATAAATAATTCACATTCACTTAAACTTACATTTCTTTAAGACTTTTACTTGTAAAAAATTTTCCATTACCGAAAGTAAAGTGAAATTTGAAACACAGTTTATGATGTAGAAACTGAATTTACTTAAAACTAGTTGAGACAGATTTATTTATTTATTTATTTATTTATTTATTTCTAAATATATTACAGGGAATATATTAATGAATAGAACTCTTTCGTAAATCCAGAATCTGGGTGAAGAGCTTAAGTATATAGTGCTGCCATCTACAAAATCTATTAAACTCTAAAAATAAAAATACTAAATAATACTTTTAGCAAGAATGTGTTAAAAGTAAAATTCCATAATTATAACACTCACACCCACACATACACCCACATACATAAATGAAAAAAAAAAAAACAACAAAAAAAAAACACTGAATCAAAAAAGTATTTAATTAAACCATATGTCTTCGATAGCATTATCTGAAAAACTCGTAATAACTGCTAACATTGTCTCTTCTTAATTTAATTCTGAGAGATTTTACCTTTTTTCCTGTCTTACACATACATGTTGAGTTATTTTTTCTTAAAAAAAGTTCCAACCTTAAACTTTCCTGATATTTTTAAAAAGTTCTATATTTCTAAATTCTGTTCAAATTTAAAACACTACAATAATGAAGCACCATTAGAGGAGATTTGAAATCAATTTCAATCTGAAAAACTACTCTAAAGCATTCTGAAGGCTCCAACTTTTCCTTCAGAATGTGTGGGTGAGCATTTCAATAATTGCAGTTTTTATACTATTCAATGGGATTCTTCTGTAACAATAAAAATAGTAACTACCCTTAAAATAGTAAAACCCTTATATTATTTAGCAACGATTAGGGAAGGTAATTAATAAGTTGCCCAGTACGATTAGTTAATATCTTGTAAAATTTATTTTCAGCTTTTTCAGCTTATTAGCAGATAAAAATAATTCACTTAGAGCACTCATGTTTCTCAAAGTAATGGATCTATTTGACAATTTTTTTTTCCGTACAGTTTGGTCTAAAACTAGGTTTTAATCCAGTTATAAATGTAAACGCATGTGAGGGAAGACAATAAGTTTTTTTAAAAAATGAGAAGTTGGGGGGGGGGGGAGAGGATTGCAACCTGAGGAAATATTCTAAAATCTTGATTTTATTTCTTTTAATTCCTTTTTATTTACTTCATTTATTATTATTATTATTATTATTTTTTTTTTTTTGAATTTCTGAACATATTTTTACACGCTAAAATTAGAAAATTATGCATACAATTTAAATAATTTAATTAAAGCTACTAAACCAACAATTTTTTACAAAATATGTTCATTTTTAACTCTGTAACAAAAACCATTCGTTATTAAACTTCTTTAAACTGAATATGTTATGAGCAGGACAGACAGTAAGTTGTAGTTTTCTATAATTTTTTAGTATTAATAATTTTATTTTCGCTGCATTTTCTAATTAGCAAAATCATATTACTTAATTGTGACTTAAAATGAAATAATTCAACTTTCGTTCAGTTTTTGAATGTGCAAATTAAATAAATTTTGCTAAAGAAAGCTTTTTAGCAAATACTCCCCCTGAATCCGAAAATGTAAACCGTTTCCTCCATCATCCAACGTTTTCTAGCGACACTTATTCTCTCCATAATTTTATGACCATGAAGGGAGAGGATTATAGGGTGATTTGCTCCCTTAAGTTCTAATCTTTCCCTTCCCCAAAATACACCCCTAAATAATATGAGTATTTAGCTACAATATTTGATAAAAGCGGGTGGAGGGAGAGATCAGGAAACTGTACAATGACTCTTAAAACTTCGAAACCCCCGAATTCCGACCACACAACGTTTTCACCATAGTAAACAGAGGGAGGGAGAAATAGATTTTTTAACCATGAAATTTTTTCTGAGGAGCAAAGAAGATGAAAAATTCTATTTCATGATCATTTGAAGCAAGACGGAGATTGAGGGTTTCCTGTTATTTGTTGAATAAAAAAGAACGTTTTTTTTGTTTTTGTTTCTTGTAGCAATTACTTTACTTGTTTTCTTCCTATTTCAGTCCCTCGATTTTCTCTCTAACTTCTTCCTTCTAAATAATAAAACTATACAGTCACTGATTTGGTTAAAAAAGGGAGAGGGAGGTAGAATGTTTTCTTCACCAATCCTATTCACTTCTTTTAGCCAATCAAAATTTTAGTTATATATTTTTACTATTTGTGGGTGTTTAGAGGAAGAAAAGGAGTGGCTGGGAACTGAAATAGACAAGTGTGCAAAAAGTAATGACTAGATTGTTTTTCTCAAGTTACATCGTAGAGAAGTGTTCTAAACTTAACGCAAATGATAACACATCATTCCCAAGTCATAAAAACATAGGGGGGGGGGGGGGACAGAATTTAACAAAAAGAATGTCAATAGATAAAAAGAAAATTTGCGAAAACTTTGCTTTGCGCCCAGCTTAATTTGATAGAAGGCCTGTTCAATTTGACTCTTATGAGACAGGTGATTGTCAAAAAAAAAAAAAAATTTAAAAAAATAAAAAATAATAATAATAATCTAGACTTTAGCGTCGGATATGATCAACTTTGATAGCTATAAAAGATATATACCGCCTGCCTATGACAAGTAAAAGGGGGACAAAATATTTGTTTGTTGCGCATATCACACTGAGGCAGATACTTGATGTTATAGTTGTTGTTTAACGTGCAAAAGCTTTATCAGAAGTGATTCGCGTACACAGCCAGAGGTCACTTGACTAGTCCTACTCATTCTACAAATACGCTGCTTTTTCAGCTACGTCAATAAATTGTGCACTATTTGTAAATTTTTTTGTATTGAAAGTTAACTAAATTGCGAAAAAAAAAACAAATAAAAAGATACAATTTGTTTTACTATGTATGGGGGCAAAACTTCTCTAATCTCCTTTATTATTATAACCTGGATCTCTTACAAGAAACTTACGAGTCAAATCAACCCTTTTACCCCACTGGGAGAGTTTATATATATATATATATATATATATATATATATATATATATATATATATATATATATATATATATATATATATATATATATATATATATATATATTGGTGTTTATAAAGTCCCGGACCCATTTTGATGTTTAATAACTCATAAAATAATAAAGATAGATTAAAATTATAACATAAATGGTTAGATGGACTCAAAAAGTTTCATGACCCTTGTCAATGAACTTCCACGTGTGTCCCTTTCGTCGCACGGAGAATATCAAGTCGATAGTCAATTTCACGCCGCAAGCATGTTGGCATCCACAGAGGCTATTGCGGTTGTAATTCTGGCTTTTAGCTCATCAATGTTCATGGCATCAATGGCATTGTTAATCGCCATAATGTGCGCATTTGGGGCAAAACCTCCATGAATACCGTGAGGTGCAAAGGGATTCCCCAAAGGTTAATGTGAGGTGTGGACCAATGCCCGACCGAGTCATTGGGTCTTTCTTTTTTACAGAAAAGACGGCCTCATCAGTTGTATACTTAGACATGTTGGAAAACTTTGTATTTCCACAACTAATAGAGCTTCAGCCACATGTCTTTTTGCAACAAGAGGGTGCACCACCTCATTGGGATACCATCGTTCGTAATTCTTTGAATGACCATTTTCCAGGAAGATGAATTGGGCGAGGAGGTCCTATTCCTTGGCCACCCAGATCACCTGATATAACGCCGCTGGACTTTCTTCTTTGGGAATTTATAAAGGACAATGTTTACAGGAGGATCATGTCGAACATTCATGACCTAAAAGACAGAATAGCCTCTGTGGATGACGACATGCTTGCCGCTACCTGTCGTTAAATTGACTATCGACTTGATATTCTCCGTGCGATGAAGGGGGCGGCACACGTGGAAGTTCATTGACAAGGGTCATGAAACTTTTTGAGTCTATCTATCCATTTACGTTATTAATTTTAATCTATCTCTATTATTTTATGAGTTATTAAACATCAAAATGGGTCCGGGACTTTATAAACACCCTGTATATATATATATATATATATATATATATATATATATATATATATATATTATATATATGAAAGAAAATTATCTGAGCTCTCTTCCTTGCAACACTGTTCATCTTTTCCATTGTCTAGCCCTCTTTCAAGAAATTTATAGGTTAATATTATCCCCCCTCCATTTAAATTTAAATTCTTGGTCATAAAACTTTAGAAAAGTGATAAGGGAAGGGGTGTTCCCAGAAAAAATTGGGTAAAGGGGAAGAACGGTTGTCATATTCTGATTTAGTAAGTCATTTCATGTAGGAACTCACTGGAATGATATCTGGCCATTTTTTCCATGCAGCGCAGTGTATAATTATTCAAATGACGCATAATGTTAATAAGAAGAAAAGCCACAACTTTGTAAAGATTCAAACTGCCTGTAGTCAAATATTATAATATTTGAAAGTTACTTATACTCTGCTATGTTTTGGGAAGAAATATCTAGAAGTTGAAAATAATTCATCATTTTAAAGATTTCAATGTGGTGGAATAATTGATGATTTTTTAAGATTAATTTCTTAAATATTTATTTGTTCGTCTGAAATCCAGACGATTTTTTTCAACATAATGGTTTATAAAAATTAAAATTATATCTTTGTTTCAAACTCAAAGCACTCAAACTAAGTTCATTTATTTATTTTCCTTGGCAAAAGATCTTTGTAGAAAACGTTGCTAATATCGGTAGTTGTAATTCAACATTTAATCAAATCATGACCTCAATTTTTCATTTTATTTATAAACGACCTTTGATCGATATGGCGTGCCATATTAAGCTTATAACAAATGCTAATTTTATTAATAGTTACATTGAAATAATTATATTTGCATTATGTCCACATATTTTGCAAGCTGTTGCAATGTTTTAAAATGAAAAGAAAATGAATTGATGCGAGCAATGGCCTCGTTATTCCGAACAAAAAAATAATCAAATAGTGTTTTTCATAGCTTTTCAATAAGTGTTGGTTTGTTAGATGTTGAAAAAAAATCAACTATCTTACAAAAAGAGCCGGAAAGTGTCCAGCTTAGATCTTATTGATGCTAACGACAAATACTTCAAACTAGAGAATGAATCTTGTCACCAAAAAGTACCTTTCTTCAGATGTTTTTATTGGTTAACATATTTTAAGAAGCACACGAAACCAAAATTTTAAGGACATATATTATTTTCTACGCGTATCTATTTTTCAAAACAGTTCCTATGCACACTGATGTAATTTTTCTTCAAAAACGATGTTTTCAAAAGTTATATAATATAAAACATTTAGAAATCAACAGATCTCTCTGTTTTGCGTCGAACTCTTCTTTGCATTCAGGAAAATAATTTTTTCAGTTCCTAATAAGATTCTATACGTCATTGTTGGCATTTTTTTCCAATTCCTCGTAAACTGGTTTTAACGAATGCATTCTTCAACAAAAATTGAGAAACTTTACCCTTAATAATCTTTGAGACTTATAACACTGTAGACACAAAAATAAGGATAATTGAGAAAATTCTTAGATATCTTTTAAAGCTCCAAAATCTTTCTTTGAGGGTAAAAATGAAGTAATAAAAATTATCAAAATAATGACCTCACTAAAAAGGTTCCATTTTAAAAATACCCCTCCCTAAAAAAATTTAAACGAATGTTTTACTTTAACAAATGCTCTGATTATAAATGTGCTCCTCTTATTATGTAAATTTTGAGTTTAAGATATAATGAACATATCTGGAAAGAATAATCGCCACTAAAATCAAAACTCTAGAAATCACCCCCCCCCCCCAAGAAATATTCTAAAATCCAATCCACCTCCCCAAGAAAAAAAAATCCATTTCCTCAAACTAAACCTCAAGTTGTATTTGCGCATCCTTTACATCCATTTTTGCGTATGTGTGCATCTTTTACATACATTATCATGTATTTGCGCATCCATTTTTGTTTTGCTGTTGTAATGCTGATGATATATAAGGAATATAATAAATTTGGCCAGAAAAATATGATCCACCAAAAGAAAATTACAATTTTAAGACTCTAACAAAAATATTAATATAATACACTTCCAATGTTATGTACTTCTTTCGAATATAATATACTTCCTCAAACAAATATTAAAAAATGACTCCTTGTGTAATAAAAAATATTTCTTAAATATCTAAGTTGAAGTTTCGAAACTATTAAACCGTATGAAATATTTTTAAAAAAAAGCATTCGCCTCAAAAATGGTTAAGGAGATTTGCCCATTTGGTACTGCCAGGTGAGCACCCCTGAGTTAGATCTATTTCAATTTCCGCAACTTCCTTTCGGTGAAATTTTAGTTTAATTTAACGTTAATAACCGATCTTGAAGAAATACACTGTTTTTATTTGATGAGTGCCCATGATATGTTTGAAATAGTGACTTTCAACTGGTGGTCCGCAATACAGCCTATGGCGAGCAAAATATTTTAAAACACTTTCTTCTCTTTTTTTTTTTCACATCAGTTTCAAAAAATTTTAATCAGCATGTAAATTTGATTTTTCTCTGTTTCCATTATGCAAACAAAAGCAGGCTTATTAATTTTTTCTAACGAAAGAATAATTTCTAAATTTGAAAGATTTTTGCGGGAAATTTATATTAATGTTTGGGAGTACAATGCACAAAATAAAACTGAAACTTTTGATTTAATGATTGGACTTCACGTTCTAGGACTCAATCTTAAAGATTCGAAGGGGTTTTGTGCATGCTAAATAATTAATGATGACGATATTTTAAGTTACCAAAGCAGACACAAAAACGTACTTTCTTTGAATACCTTTCTTTCGACGGATTAGGATTTTCAAAATATAGGTGGTTGCCGGAATCTGGGAAATATGGTCCTAATAGTTTGGTCAAGGGAGCGGTCCAAAGTTTGGATCCCTAAATGCTAATTTTACTTTTTGTGCATTTCCCATATCTCGAGAATATTGTAAGCATTTTGCACGTAATTATAAAATTCGTTATCCTAAGATAATTCCATGCAATAGTTATTATTTCATTTTGAAAATAGTCGAAAAACTTGTGAATTATAAGGTATACATTCCTTAACATTATTTTAAATATATAATTTCAAATCGGAAACATACACAATTGGAGCGAAATCGATCGAATAATTCCGAATCGAATTTTAAATAATCGAATCGTGAAATCGAGTTTTAAAAATAAGACTTTTTCAAAATTCATTTTGGGGGTCAAAAATTTAAATCCGTCAAAAAGAAGGCATGTTTATTCCAAGATAGTACATTTTTGTGTCTGATTTCGTAACTCAAAGTATCGTCTGTACTAATCAATTAGCATATTTGAGGTCATCCACTCGAATCATTAAGGTTGAGTCCTAGAACGAGAGCAAAAGTTATTTAGAGCGGTTCGTTTATTTATTTTGCGTACATCCTTTTGCTAAGGTATGAGTAGTTTCTGCATAGAAATTGAACCACAATGAAAGTTGTCTTCTCACAAACTATATTCCAAATCCTGAGACAACAGTACTTAAGTTGGGCAGACAGACCTCAATTTTCTCGTTTAGGTTTCAAGTATATTTTAAATGTACTTGCGATTAAAATAATTTTTTTCCCTCTCAAACTTGCTTTAATTTCTAATAAAATGATTATTTGATTTGCAATTCAATAATTTTATTCTGTTTTGTATAAATTGATGAAAATTGAACTGCCTTCTCAACAGTGATTCGTACGATTTCGATAACATTTTTATATTCTCCTAATTTAAATATTAATGTGCGAGCTTTAATGTGTATATTTTATAAACTTGCATGTCCCTAATATGTATATTTACAAGGATTGTATAACATATAGTAAGATGGTTTCGTCCCTAACTAGTCATTTAATACGCATAAAATGAACGGCAGAGAAATTGGTAGTTCGTATATAGTGGATACAAATTTCTTTTTGCAGCATTTATATAAATGTTACACAATTTTTGAGTCGATGTAATAAGTTCAAAGTTATGACTTTTATCTAAAAATAAAATAATGACGCGAGCTCGATTACTTAAAAAAAGATAAAATTTTCATCCACTCTTTAAAACTTTTCAGAAAACGTTTGGGTCAGTTATTACGTATAAAAAATGTAATATTTTTAAAGTATCTAATCGTCAAATGGCTTTTATTTCGCTTAAGGATTTACTATACTAGGCATCGGATATGAGTGAAATACAAATAAGAATTAGTGTGTCGAACTCACGGTGTTCTTATGCTATACTTTGTTTTTTATTTAATATATAAGTATTAACTACGTTGAAAATGACATTCTAACGAAATGCAGTAGAAGAAGCAAAGCGAAACTAAAATTAAGTTATACAAAAAGGGTTTCTAATTAGGAATCTTATAGACAATAAAAATCTTGAATGTTTGCTGTTGTTGGCAAACATTCTTCAACATTTCTCTTTCATATTTAATTCTTGATTTTCTTTCTTTCGCTTTTGTTTTAGAGTATAGTGATAAAACGGTTTTAAGGACTAATTTCCTAGTTTAGATATAAAATGCCGGAACCGCACATTTTGGCCTTTATCCGACATATATCTCGGATTAAAATTATTAATTCGGGCTTGGAGGTCAAACTGATCTGTAAGACACATCATAAAGGGGAGTTTAAGATTAGCAATTTTGCTGGATTGAATTATGCGAGTGGTTCCAAATGCAGGCACATGGGAAAGTGAATGAGTTGCAAAGAAAGTATAACTTTAAATTACAACTTTCTTCAAAATGACGAAAATCAAAAAGAGAAAACAACTAAAAAACTTCCAAAAATTATGACTAAAACTGAAAAGAGAAATGTCTAAAAAATTCGTAGTCGGTAGACAACCATTTCGGTTTATGGAGAATATTTTGAATGTTATTTAACGTTCCGATTTAAATTTCCCTCATAGTAAATTCATTGTAAGGGAATTTCGTTGCAGAGCGATAGTTCTAGATATTTAATTAGTGAACAATTAAGTAAATTATGTACTATATAGCAATCGCTATTTCTAACAAAATTGCTGAAATATGCTAAAAAATATTTTTTCAAAGATTTTGGATACAGTGAACTTGCAGATGGTTCTTATAGTGGGATAAGGCCCAGTATAAGTTTTTTTTTCTCTTTTTCTTCTAAGGCTAACAGGCAAAAATCTTTAATTTAATATTGCTGTTATGGGTTTTTATTATGTGTTGATTAAGAGATATATTTAATAAATTAATTTTAACTATGATTTTAATTTTCTGTCTAACAAAAATTGTGGAAAATGTGTTATTCATAAGTTAATTTTGTTAGTGATATCATTATTCGTCATTTATGAGATATAATCAATATTTTTTTTTCTTATTCATCATTTTAACAATTTTGCCTAACGTGACAGAAATATAAAAATGCACATATATCGTTATTTATGTACTTTCCTATTTTCGATTATCTATAAAGTTCTATTTTAATAGATTTTTAAAAGGTTTGGTAGTATTAAAACTTGAAAGATTTCTTTTTAAACATGAAACATTTGTTCGAAAATTTTGAAATTAATCAAAAACTAAATAATGTTTTAGTGGGAAAAACAAAGATCCGTGAATAAATTATATGATTGTTTAAAATAAATGTGAAATAATAAAGAAATTAAAATAAATCAAAACAACAAAATACTGAGCTAATTCTTTTAATATTCAAATTTATCCATAAACTAAATTTTAAATGAATGAAATGAATTGTAAAACATTTTAGTTATAAAAAATCAACAAAATGATTGTCGTAGTACATAATAATTTTGAAAATTTATTTGATGATTAAATTTCTACAAGCATGTAAAATAAATATAACAAACAAACAAAAGAATTAAAATTTAACAGAACTAACAAATTTCAAGAATATTTTTGTTCAAAATAACACAATATAAAACATACTGTTGGTTAATGAAACTAGTCTAAATATTAACATAAACATAATGCTGTTTTTAAAGCAAGTTCGAAAAATAACGTGTTTTCTAATATAAAAAAAAATAATAATATAATAAATGTAATAGTTTTAGAAAGACAATAACGATTTTTTTTCTAAAAATTTATTAACCTAAGAGTAATTTAACACATTATTGCACAATAAAAGACACAAAAAGAACAATACTTCCTATTTTTTGCATCTTTTATTCGATTTCATGTACACACAAAATCGAACACAAATATCTGCTTATTTTAACGCAATTGAGTCAAATCAACAATTACATTAAATATAATAAAAATATTCATAAATTGAAATAAAATAAATTATCAATACCATGAGGTAAGTCACATCAACAAATTTGGAAATAAGATTTCCATTTGAAACGTCAAAATTATCACATTTTTTAAACTATGAGTATTTGATTCAAAATAAGAATCAATATATTTTCTGTTCTTTGAACAGTACTAACATAATTGATGCATTATGCTGATTAAAATAATATAACAACTTTACTTCTAAAAATTAAGTAACAGTCTAAAGCAGAAGAAAAGTATTTGAGAACCCGTATTTACATTAGTTTTCTGGTTTTAGAGTGTACATATTCACTATTGATAGCATGATAACTAGACAGCAGTCTTAAAATTCAATAATATAATATAACCATAACAATTGAAATGTAACTTAAGAAGTGCTATGCACACATGATTTTTGTTTCACCTACAATACTCATTCTTTGAACTATATACAATTATGAGAAGTTATCTAGAGATTGGAAGTGAAATTAATATAGAAAGCTCTCAAAATCACGTAAGGTGGTCGAGGAGGAAAAATACTACTGAGATTAGTATTTTTCCACGCCTTTAAAACAATTTTTTCCACAGTCATTTTGGCGAAAAAATTAGGCAGCCTACGCATGTTAATGCTTCGAATAACATGCGTAGGCTACAAGAGGTTAGAACATGGTTGAGGTTACATCGTCATGAGAGCACCAGAGATATTATGAAAAGTATAATTTTTTAATCAATTGGCCGGCAGTACTATTTTGTCCGTACAACTAACATTTTGCAAATTTGCGGCTAAATTAAGTCGCTTACACTTAGCCCTCCGATTCTTAAACCAAAATTGAATGTTTTTAGGTTCAAGCTTTGGAAACTTTTGTCTGTATTGCATACTGTTGAGCTCTTGCGTAAAACGTACTATTTGACTATGAGATGGGTGGGTATTGGCAGAAAACCATTGTTCTAATCGAGGTACTTCAGACACCGGGTCAATGAAAGTTCGGTTCCTTTTCCTTCTTTCTTCCAGGCGACCTAAAACACGAGAAGGAAAAGCTCCCGATCCTTGACGATCAATATCTCCGTCAGGAGATATCAAATTATCGTTCCCTGAAATACCACCATTCTGTTGCATGGCATCATGGTAACCTTCCCTGGGATCATCAATTGTCATGTTCATGTCTTCCATAACATCAACCTCATCATCTCCACTATCACTTGATTCAATTGAATGTTCGCTGCTGGAATCCCGTGGTTCTTCTTTGATCCTGAGTTCAACTTGTGGTTCATTATGTTCTGATTCAATGTTATAATTATGGCATCGACGTACGGAGAGATCAAGCGTATGTACATTGTCGGAATCATCAGAACTGTTAGCTTGCGATTCAGAATGACTTTCACCACTGAATCTTTCACCCTCATTTTCATTTGAAGGACGACAAGTCGTCTGTTCTGATACCATTGTTCGATTTTCATTGATTCCATCCGCACAAGGACTACGAACGCCATTGCTTTCTGAACAACATTTCTGTTCAGCTCTTTTATGTGCAGCTCTGGCATTTTTGAACCAGTAAACGACATTGTTCACATCCAGAGGTTTTCGACCCCTACGAGACTCCAATGAGTTTAGTTCTCGCACATACTGTTGTATTTGCAAGCGGGATGGATGTTGATTTTCTGCAAACCAACGGTGTAGTTTAGGTAATTCGAGCTCAGGATCAAATGAGGTCCTAATGCGAGTCCGACCTTGAGATTGTGCTCCAGCTATAGTAACTCGTGAAACTAAATCTTGAGGTGTATGAGAAGGAGGACTACCAGGAACAGGCATTGGCTCTCCGGGTTGAACAATAGCTGGATGATGAGAATGGTGATGATGAATATGCTGTTGTTGCTGTTGCTGCTGCTGTTGTTGCAATAATGCTACTTGTCTACAATGTTGAAAAACTTGCTGGAGGTACCATTGATCAAATTTCTTTCTTGTTTCATCAGGAATATCACATTCAAGTCGTCCTTTGGTAAGGGCCGCAAGAATACTCTGCGAAAAAAATTTAAAAAAATTACATTTTGTATAAGCTGAACAAAGTTTCAAGGAAAACAAAAAGATATTTGACATTTTTTATAATTAGCGAATAATTTTTTCAAATCAAAGAAATAGTTATTAGTAAAGAATGAAATGCAGAAAAAATTGAAACAGAGAACTACTATTTGCACCAAACGTTCAGAACCAATTCAAGGCTTGTATATAAGCTCTTTATTGTACCATTTAAATGAAAATATTTTATAAACTGGATAAAGCATAGAATCAAAATTTTCATAGCTGGAGTGATGCAGGAAAACAGAGAATGGGGGTGAAAAACAAGTAAGATGCACACAGTGGATTTAAATAACGAATTTGAAGCAAAGTCAATGTTGCTTGAATGATAAATATCTAATCTTTCTTATAAATGCAAATGATCATGTAATTAATAACTTTAAAAGTTTATTTTTAAAAAATATTGAACAAAAGAACTTAACATTTAGCTGTAAAATGTTTTGCACTTAGTTACGTGCTTCTAAAGCAGAATTCCGAATGTTTAAAAAAAAATATTAGAGTATTTTCGTCCATATATATCTTAAAATACTTAATTGAATGTGTATGGATGAAAAGTATAGAGAATATACATAAATATTTAAATGGTTAATTTAATCCTTAGGCTAAAATATCTGTAAAAGATATTATTTTTGTAAAATGTTTTTAACTCTTGTTACGTATTAGTTTAACAAAGGAAATTTCGTATTAGTTTAACAAAGGAACAAAATTTCTACAATCGTGGTATGTTTTAAATATTTATTGCTTTTGCTAACTCCTAAAGCTAACATTTCAAATTTCATTTGATTTAGTTTGCTTCTTTTTTTTTTTTTTTTTGAAAAAAATTAAATACTATTTTAGTAATCTGCATAAATAATTTTTAAGTTAACAACTGCTGCTCATCAAGAGGTTAGGTTCTTGGAACACGCAAGAATGTTAACAGTATTAAATAATTTGCTAAAGTTGATGATAATTAAGTTGAATTACCTATTAAGTTGAATTTACAACTTAATGTTCTAATGCTTTTGTCCAAAACCGGAAGAATTTTTGACTCAACATTAATATACTTTGTAGAATATTGAGAACAATAAGAGATTGTACTAGAATAGTATTCTTTGTAGAATATTGTAGATATAAGAAAGTGCGAAATGATCTTTTGCGTCACAATATAAACTTTTTTATAGTATATTATAGTGTATACATTCATTTTAATAAAATACAAAGTTTTTAGAGTAAATTTTATAGTTATATTTAGTTAAATTATTAGCAAACATTACACAAAACTTCTCAATGGTTAAGTAGATTACAGGTGAGATGAGTCTATTATGTAAATATACATGTTTTTGACAAGCACGATTATTTAAAAAGTTATGGTTAAAGAGGAAAGAATTTAAACAATATTTGGGAACTTATGTTATGCCATCTGTCTAAGCTATACGGGCCACTATTTTCTAGATTATGGTCATGTTCTCGCGATGTTGGCAAACAAAATTCGAACACATTTCAAAAAGAGAGAAAAAAGAACAGCTTTATTAAAAATGAATTTTTGTGTCAAATTTTAGTTTATAGAAAAAATAGTTAATAGTTTTTCCTAATTAATTCATATATAAATAAGTGCTCACCTTGAAGCATGAAGATTACATTTCAATACGCGAAATACCAATCATTATCATTAATTATGTAAGTTTCTTTTTAAATTTTTAATTATCACTAGCCTAGAATCTACAAATTAGAATTTGGACACTTATAATAAAAAAAGAAAATATATTCATATTCAATGGTTGCTGAAATCCTTATAAGAGGAAATTGACCCCAAAGACAATTACCATGATTTCCATGAGTCCTTGAATGATAGTACATGCTATTGTTTTTCCAATCGGTTTGGAGAAGACAGGTAAGCTCCATGTTAGCTAGCCCCAAATGTTCTCTATAGGGTTCTGGAGCTTGGATAGGGCAGTTAACTTGGTTAAACACATTAACACCATGCCAAACCATGATGGACCTCACCACATGACTCATGTTGGAAGTATAACTGTTACAATGTAAGAAGCACACCCAAAGTAAATCAGATCAGAAGAAATAACCCCCATATTATAATTTTGCTTCCAATGATATACACGGGTGTCCGATTCATTATTTTGATGTCTTTTTATGACATTCAACAAAAATACGCTTATGAAATGTTTAAGAGCAATAAAAGTGTTACTACTAGAGAATCTTCCCTAATACAAAGCAAACAAAAAGCAAGTTATTTTTAATCACCTATTAATTTGAAGGCAATTGAAATCTCACAGATATTTAAAACAAATTCTATTTTAATATTGTTTGCTTTTAGGTAATGACTTATTAAAAACAATAGAAAAATGCAATAGCAGTAATATCAGTATTTAGAATCTGGAGCACACATTTGCATAATTCATTGCCTGATAAATGCTCTTAAGAAAATGTTAGAACAACATATTAGAAGAAAATGGGAAAGCGAATTAATTCATCTCGTATAGAATTCTACTTTATTTCATTTAAATATCTCGATAAAAGGCGAAGAGAAAAATTTGTTTTAATCATCAATTTCTAAGATCACAAAGCAATTTTAATCTCATTTAGTAAAGGTAAATTATAGAAGACAAGAAAACGGTCATTTGAAGTAAGAGAACTTAAGAGGAAAAGTGATTTGTATCGTAACCATATTAGAAGATATTAATATCGGCGGGAAAGATTTTTAATCACATTGGCGAACACTCCCAACGCGGTTAGAAGCTCGTCTTGTATTTAACTGCATTTAGCAAACACAAACAAGCATATAAGGTTGGTTGTTTTTAGCCAAGCTCTAGTACATATTAATTACGATAGCGGACTGTAATCCCCGGACATTCGAAACGAAGGCGTCCTCTAATCCAGTGAAACGGAAGGAAGGTGGCGAACGCGATTACCTGTTGCGCCCCCGCCCAACGAAATAGAGGGACATCTCGTTAGGGCACCGCCCGCCGCCCTCCTTATAAAATGGATAAACGTAAGGAGAAAGCGCACGTGGGGTAAAGGAAGGGTGTTGTAGGGTAAAACAAAAGGAGAGGGCATTTTTGCTTGCCGACGCTCCACGAACATCCCATTATCCCGTCCCATCTGGGACATGGAAAAGCGCAGATCTCGAACTGGGATTACGGGACGGAACTGCTTTAAATTTGAAAGCGCGTTTGGCGGGAGCGGCGCAAAAGATGAAACGCGCCGCCGCCTCGAACAGGATGAAAGGGGCGCTACACAACTAATCCTTGGTAATGAAGATTACATTAGAGCGGTAAGTGAGAGGCGCCCCACACACAAAAAGATGGAACCCATGTTTATGGAATTAATTCCCGCTGTCTGCGCCTAGACCAGTAATGATATTAGAAGGCGTGCGGCTCATGTAATTAATGCAGCAACCGCCAAAGAAGGGTACCGCCCCTCCACTCCACACATTCCTTTGCCCGCTCCCGACACATTCCAAGAGCTTGGGGCGCAGAGGAAAAACCGTCTTCTAGAACTTGAGAAGACCACAAAGACGATACTACATTAACGTAAAAAGATGAAAGTGCTTCAGCGGATTTTGCAAGGTGGTGTTGTGCATCGAGCAAAATCATTAAATACATCTGTCGAATACGCAAAGCATTCTCTTCGTCAAGAGAATTTTAGATGTTTAAAGGGAT
Organism: Parasteatoda lunata; assembly: GCA_949128135.1. Lineage (NCBI taxonomy): Eukaryota > Metazoa > Arthropoda > Arachnida > Araneae > Theridiidae > Parasteatoda > Parasteatoda lunata. The sequence continues at coordinate 16,511,193 of OX421980.1, read as the reverse complement.
GGAAGAAAAAAAAAAAGAATTTATTCGGAAGGTAAGAGTAAACAACGTGGGAGATGACGAAATATCGAAGGTTAGAATTTGATTGTGCCAAAGAAAAGATTCTTTTTCCACAAAGAATAGGATACAATAAAAATATAACTATTTAGTAATTTTTGAAAGAAATACAATACCAAAAATCCTCTTAATTTTTATTTAATCATTAAAAGTGCCATTAGAAATCGTTTCGTAATAAATGTTTAATTTTAAATCTTAACAACCATAAAGGAAATAAAAACTGATGCAATTATGTTCACTAAATGCTAATGCCCAATTTTATTCAATTACATTAACTATAAAGGAAGAAAATCATAACTTAATAGTAAATCATGCTTAGCTAGTAAAAATATTGATAGTATAACTTAAAGACTTTTAAAATGTTCTAAAATTGTCGTTTCAAGTTTTTTTTTTTTTTTTTTTTTTTTTTTTTTTTTTAACAACAATGGTTAAAATGAAAAGGTACATTTATTCTTTTTTTCAATTTCTCAAATTATATAATAAATTAAAAGTTTTTATCTAAAATTAACCTTAGCCAAAAAATTATACCAAAAAAAAAAAAAAAAAAGAGGCAACTAGTATTAATTAAAAACATATTCGTTTTTACAGAACTTGACTGCGAGTAACTTTAATGCAAAACCTGCTAACTATTGGAAAGTAGATCGGATCTTTATCGGGAGGTTTGAGCAATCCCACGGTCCTGAAGACTGCTTATCCGAGTCTCAAATCGATAGGATTTTTTTTTAAGACCAAAATCATTCCATTCGGATATTAAGTATGCCAGTGAAAGACCCAAATACTAAGAAAAAGAAGAAAAGATGCAAAGTACTTATACGATTTAAACAATCGCTGATCGTGTTTTTAACTTAAAAAAAAAAAAAAAAAAAAAAAAAAACTAAAAAAACGGAAAAGTTATTAATAAATAATAATTTAGAAGCTAGACAAACTTAAATAAAACATTACTGACAAATGTGGCTTTCTTTTTAGCTTAAAATGTTTTGTTTGATTAATTTTTTTTTCGTTAATAAATATTATAAGATACAAGTGATTTTAAGGTATATCTATTTTAAAATGCAATGTTTGTGCAAGAGAATGAAGAAGCTTAATTCTTTCACGAATCCAAAGAAATAATAGTTTTACTTGATAAATAAAAGCACGATTTGCTCATTTCATAAAATGATATTAAAATATATATATTGTACATCCAACCTAAAGGAAATTTAGACCAAAAAAAATTTTTTTGAGGGGCGAGTGGAGTTAATAATCTAGTTAAAAATCTAAAACGCACCTTATTTAATTAAAATAGTTGTACGAGTTCTTATCTTTGCAATATTCAGATACAAGTGATTTATGGCCAGAAGTGTGCATAAAAACTGAACTTTTGGAAAATCTGACATGAATCACAAGGGTAAATCGTATGTCCGAAGTATCAGGTGAAAGTGCGTTACTTTTCAGATATAATAACTTATTAATTAAGAAATGATACATGACCATTCAAATGATAGTCGAACTATGTAACTTCAATTGACCTAATAAAGAATATATTTTCTTTCCCACTCACCAGTTTCTGCGAAAAAATCTCTGATAATCGAAATATTTTATTTGTTGCTTTTATTATCGATAACTGACTAAAATACCCGAAAGTATTCTACCCAAAGTTAAATATGCTGAAGTATTTTAATATTTAAATCACCATATTTTTAAAAATATTGAGGTTTTACCAATTTCCCCATACAGCTTAATGTAATTTATAATTAAAATATATATATATATATATATATATATATATATATATATATATATATATATATATACAAATATCATAGAAATTCAATTCCCATTAAATACGGTTATAATTAAGAAGCATTAAATAAAAAATAAAAAAATAAAAAAAAAATCAATAAAAATTCTTTGGCAATAGACAAATTTTTTTTTTTTTTTTTGGATGAGTGAATTATACTATTTCAAGAATAAACAAGAATATATAACCCAGTTGCAGTTTGAGCTTTACTTTTCATTGAATTAAATAAATACATAAACAAACGGGAGTTTTATTTTATCTTCCTGTAAAGAAATATATTACAAAAAAGAACAATTATTGATTTAATATTCATAAAAATTGTAGCTATCCCTTCAATTTCTTTAAACCGAAACGACTAATCTTCTACAGAAAAGCCGTAAATATAATGGATTTATCCTATAATTAGTAATCAATAATACATAATTTTAGTTATAATATATTATATTCTACGTTTTAAGAAATAAAAAAATTTTAACTATTCACAAATTCTAGTAGTAATAACTAACATACAAATTTACAGTTGGTATATTACATTTCTCCTAAGTTTTGAGAAATAATAACAATTTTTATTAGTCACTCACCCATTCTTGTAGTACTTACCAATGAAAATTTAAGAACTGTAAAATAACCGTATTTTTTTCTTTCTCAGTTTTTCCCCCTTTGTTTTAAAATGTAACGATTGATTAAATTGACCAAGAAATACAGAATTAGCAAATCAGGCAAGTGTGCTTCATTTGCTAGAAAATATAACTTCGAAACTAGTTGAATTTTGCTGTTAGTATCGGTAAATGTTAAAGATAACTTTGATATAAAACAATGAACTTTCAGAATGGAAACAAAAAATTCGAAAATCAAATAAAAACACAGTGAGTTTGGATAATTAATATAAGAAGTATTAAGATTAATAAACAACACTTAGAAAAATGAAAATTAAAAAAAAAAAAAAAAAACTGTAGAAGAGAAAACTTTTTTTCTCATTTTTTTTTTTTATTTTTTTTAAACCAAATACTGAACGGGTTTAATATCAAAGTTTTTACTGAAACAAAGATTAAAAATTAGATAACTAATTTTAAACCTCGATATTTGAGTAAGATACTCAGAATAAAAAGAAAATGAACATTTGAATAACTTTTACTTAAAACGTGAATACTCCGAATCTTTAACTTTAGCAGCCCGAGAGAGCGACTTGCTTTCGACAAATCATCGAAGGGATTAACTGCATGTGCTGAATGCGGAGCTTTCATAATTAAAAAGTTTTAATCTTCAGGAGTAAGTACTTCAGGGATTTGAGCATTGTTTCACTAATAACAATCACTTGAAATTTTAATGCTTCAGGGAGCGGATACAATTTTTGAAACATAATACGAAGCTTATGGACCTGCTCTATACTGATTTTAAATGTATTAAGATACGAAGAATTAATTTGCAAATTATTGAGAAGTATTTGCAAAATGTTGCGTAATGATTAACGAATAAAAAATTTTAACTGTAATATTTCTTATTAAAATACTTTTCTTGCAGTAATTTTGTTTCTGCAAAAATTATATGGAATTTTTCTTAAATTAGAGCTTTTCTTGTTTCAATATTATCCTTTACAATAAGCATAAAAATGAAAATTGTTTAGTAATGACGTATTGCTTCTAAAACTGGGTACCACTTTTAGAACCAGAGATGGCAAATTTTTTCCACAGTAGGAAGAGCCATGGAAGAAACAGGTTGCTTTAAACCCAAATTGAGGAAACTTTTTTTAAAAACGAAACATCAAATATTAAAATAAATTTTTAAACAGTTTATAACTAATATTTAAATTTAATTTAATAAATATAATTAATTATTAAGTTATTTATTTTGTTATGCCAGATATTAAAAGGAAAATCAATATCGAAAATCACAAAAAAAAAAAAAAAAAAAAAAAAAAAATGCATAGATGTTAAAAGAAAGATTTTAATGAAACTTTAAACAGTTTAAAAAAGTAATGTTAATATTCGTAATAGTAGTTAAAAATGAACCAAGAAACACAAGCAATTTTATTTGTGTGCAATTATTAATAATATGCATTTTTCATTTATTTTTTTCAAACAGAATTTTCGTTAAATTTAAAAATAGTATACATACTTTATCTAAATATAAATGTACTTATTTATTTAGAAAAATAGGGATAACATAAATTCCAATAAGCCGACCAGGTGGTCGAGTGGTTAGCGTGCCTGACTGCGGAGCCGATGGTTGCGGGTTCGAAGCCCGCTCAGGGCATGGATGTTTCTTTCTCTCTCTGTGTTCTATGTCCTTTCTCCTTCGTGTGAATATGACCCGCCCTATAAACGGGGTTGTGGTTGTGTGACGTGGGCGACGCTGCTCCACCGCTGTGGCTTCGCCACAGGTGCCCACTGAGTAACGAGAAGAGAGTAGCAGTCCTGGCATAAAATGGGTCAATACATCCCAAGTGCCCGCCATTAAAAAAAAAAAAAAATCCCAATAAAATAAATAAACATAGACTGTAAAAAATTTCGGTAAAAATTACCAGCACCCGGAGTGCAGTTTTGCTGTAAGTTTCCCTTTAATTTTTACAGTTATATTTATTAAATGAATCACAGTAATTTCACAGTAACTATTACTCAAAAATTATGGTATATCAGATTTTTTTTTCTGTAAAATTTTATGGTGAAAACGGACTTTACGATAAAAAGTACTGGTGCCCTGAGTCCCATACTTTTGATCCGGATTGTTTTACAGTGTAAAAGAGGTTATATAGATTTTAAAATTCTATACAAAATTCAGTTAATTCTGTAGGTATTTTAAATTGTGTTCTATTGTTTAAATTGTGTTATGGGAAATTAATCAAAAATAAAAACTTTAAAATGTGAAACGATCTTGCTACGTTAAAGCTATTTTGATGTTCGATTTACTTAATACAGTATATGTATGACTGTGTGATAAAAATTAATGCTCCGCTCTGATTATTAACTCCAAAGGTGCTCCATGGCTGAAAAGGTATAATTTCTGCAGTAGAAAATAATAAAGCAAAAAGATAGGGATAATCAAAGACAAATCATTTAGAAAGCCAAAACTGAAAAATCTGAATCAAGATAAAAACATTGATAAATATTTTCTTTTAATACTTTAAAAAAAAAAAAAAAAAAAAAAAAAAGAAGACAAGAAAGGACGTTAAATATATTAGTAGAGCTTTGATTATCTGATAACGTTAGGACCGAACCTACTTATTTGAATTATAAACATAAACATTTGATTAAAATCTATTTTCATCAATAAAAACTGAAAATAGATGTCTTTTTTAAATAATAGTACCATAAAATATTTCATTTTAATATGACCGTTTCATTTTTTATTTAGTAAATTAAATAATATTAAACATTTTGTCGAAAATTCACTTGCATTATTGCCTTACAAAAGTGTACTTCTTATTCTAACAAACCATAATTTGTACAAAGCATCATCGAATCTCTAGTTAATTTTAAGAATTTTTGAAACTGCTTGCTTTATTTTCCTTTGTAAAGTTTTCATCCATTTGCATTACAATATCATATTTTTCTTACAAGGATAACATAACACGCTTCCTGTTAGCCAGAAGTCATTATGGTTAATCAAACTATACTAATAACAAAGAAAAGTTAAAATTTTTATATTTCTACAGCAAAGCCAAAGCAACCACCAACTATCAAAACGCATAAAAGGACTGATTCCATGTAATCATGTATAAAGATTGTTTTGAAGATGTCACTTATAGTTGAATTATGACAACAGAATTGAATTTGGTGAACGGTATTCGGATAAAAGAGGTTCGGTTAATAGAGGTTCAATTGTAATGTATTAATGTGTCATAAAAGTATTAAAAAATGAAAAATATTAAAAAAAGTATAAAAAATGTTGCCGACTTTTTTTCAATCTTTATTTCACTAACTATCATGATTTAGAAGGCATTGCGAAAAAAGAAAATCACAACTTTTTATCATTAACTTAACATTCAACTTTTAAAGAAAACCGTAATTTTTTCAACTTTTACTTCTATTTGGAAAAACAATGTAACCACCAATTTTGAGGATTGCAAAAATAGAATTAATATCTACATTTAAAGTACAAGTCCTGACGCTTGTTTTATAGTCCCGATAATTTCATTTCTAAACTATGTTTTAAAGGCTCACTCATTTCGCTAGTTATTGTTTATGCTAGATTGGGTTGAGGAAAAAAAAAGCCCTATGGCAGAAGAACAGGAATCGGCTATACTGAGCTGAACTTAATAAGTCATAAAAATCAAATTAAGTATAAACTAAGTGTGACGTTGAAAAAAAGGAGGAAATATCTCAAGGATGGCACGAAATCATCGCATACGTTATTGATGCAGAGTTAATTTAGGTAGAAAGAAAAAATGACGAATGCTCTGAATTTCAACTAAATTTTAATTACTTCAGTACTTCCTGATAGGATTTTAATACATGGAATGCTACTTTTTTACATATTTACATTAAATCTCTAAAACGCGTTTAGATAGGAAAAATAGATCTAAATTTAACTAATTAAACCAATTCTTTTAATAAATAGGAATCTGAATATACTTTTTTTTTGTAGCATAAAGAAACACAAATTATTTCTAAGAGCTTGAATTTCCAATGTTTTATAGGTTTCTTAAAAATAGCATAATCAATTTTGTAAAAAAACTTTATATGTAGTTTAGTAATTATATTAATTAAGTTCTGTAAAGAATACTTATATAAATTTTGAACATAACTCAATAGGAACAATAAAATATCGCAGTATTTCATCGGGTGTATAACTTAGAGAGGAATGATTCGAATAAACAACTATCTGTATTATATCTAAAATAGAAAAATATTTAAAAAAGTGTGTGTTAAAAATATCAGAATGGTACGATACTTACAATCAAGAAAAACAGATAAAATAACAATAGGAAACAAAGCTAATAATCCATTATTTTTCGACGCAAAGACTTAACAAGTTATTGTTTTATTATTGTTTTTATCATAAAATAAATGATGTTAGAGTCATTGTTTTAGAAGTAAAAGTTCTATTAATTTTTCGTAGACTAAAATGTTGATATTTTATCCTCTTATTGCCTTAATAATCTTTTTGAATGCAAAAATGTATTTGCATAATCTTTGACTTCGACACCGTTTATAAGAAATAGAATTGAAACATTTTCATGATATAAGTTTGCAAATAAAACTTTTTTTTTTTTAACTGATTTTGTATCTAGTTTATTATATCTCACATTTTATTAATATTCTAAGATCTTTTCTTCATTCATTATTTTAGACTTGCTAATGCTTTTCCTTTATTCCCCGTAAATCCCCAATTAGCTAAATCGCTTTTGTTGGCAAAATATAAGAAACGCAATTCAATATTGCTTTGTTCCGTTAAAAATCGATGGAAAGTTGCATATATGAGATAAAAAAATATATATATAACATTGTAAGCATTACTTTTCACAGATGGAATAACGAAACAAATACGATATGATTTTTGTTTTACAATTGAGAAATTATTATTCAAAAATGTTAATTTCTTACGCAGACATTGAAATTTTAACTTTAAGGTAAAACTAAATCAGCAATATAGCAAACAAAAACTCCAATAATTCAAATGTTTACTTTCAAAATAACGTTTAACTTTTGATAGACAGCATAGAAAAAAATATTATACTTCCTTTTTTTTGTGTCAGTCGTTTTTGATGGAAAAATAATAGATAAAATATTTATTAATTCATTTGATATAGTTCTCCTTTTAAAAATATTACTCTTTGAAACAGATTGGAGAAAGAAAGATCTCTAAAATCATTTAAAACTCTTGATCAGTAGTTGACTTAAGAAATCTCAATATTCTCACATTGAATCTATTTTATTCTATTTTATTCTATTTATTAAAATAATTAGACAGTGCGGATAAAAAAGATTTGGATCTTTACGTACTAGAACTCAATTTTAACAAATTTAGGGTCTAACCTTAAACATGCTATTAAATAGTGGAGACGATAGATATCCTTTAAGTTATGAATTTAGACATTGGTTGGTAAAATTATAATTATTAATTTTTTTAAAAAAAAAGTCGTATAGTTAAAATTTGATTTCTCGAGAAAAGTTTTAACCCATTTCATTCAATCGACTATTTAAATTTTTTATTTCGTCATTTAAAATTACAAATTTTAAAATGATGCCTTTATGCCTCCGTATGTTTTACAATTCAAAATTGCTTCGACTATTATTAAATAAAAAAATTACAAAAATAATAAATAATTACCAAAACTTTAGTTTTAAATGAAAATATTTTTGGATAAACAAATTTTATAACTGCGTGTAAAAATGTTTGATTCGTTTGAAAAGTTTTCGAGTTATGAGAAAATACGTAAAAAGGGAAATTAAGATGAAGAAGCCCGAACGTCCGACCGCTCTTCTGACCTAACTACTGGGACTATATTTTACAAATTGTGGTTAGATTTAGCGAATTAAGAATCCAAATCCATTAATAAAAAATTTTAGTTTAGTTAGAGAAAGGTCACTTTTGTGTCTAAATTCTTAACTTAAAATATCGTCTTCACTAATTAATAAGCATAATTGAGGGTAGCCTTCGGACCATTGAGATTGAGTCCTAGTGCGTGAACTCCGATAATCAGATCAAAAGTTATTTATGGTGTAAGTTTTTTAAAGCATTGTACAAGATAAACCTATTTTTTATTACAAATTTATTCATAAAGCAAAACATTTGGAATAAGCTCCATGTTACTCACACTACATGTCTTAAGGTGCTGGAAACAGTTTGAGATCGCTATTCAACAAAAATATTTTTCGCATAAAACAAAACACGAAAAAAAAAATAAATAAATAAAACCATAAAATAATATTGTCTAGCAGATTTCCTGTTAAATTATAACCAAATATGTTTATTGAGGAATGTTCTGTCACCTGTTAAAATATAAAGAAGAGTTAAAACTGTATAGCATGTAATAAATTTTAATATTGATTGATAAGTAATTGAACATGGGGGAAGCGTGGAAATTTGGAATATTTATTTATTATATTATGGCATATTTTTCTATCTTTAGTAACGTCTAATTTGACATTATTTCATTGCTTATAATATTTGTCATCTGTTTAAAGTTATCTGTTTAATCTTACTCAAATTATAAAAAAAATTATTAGATTAATGATTTTTTAAGAGTGGGGTTCATATATCCCTCTAAAGGGTGTTTTGCCCCACAGAAATTAAAAGATATTTACAGCAATCGTAAAATGTCTAAAGAAATGTGTCTAAAGAAATGTATCTGAAGAAATATTTATTTACTGATGAAATCTGACTAGTAATTTTTAAAGAATTTAGCGTGAATCGGTAAATTGACAATTTACTTTGTTTCTTGATATCTTCTGAATATTTTGTGAAAAATCTTTATATTAAAATGGAAAGTAATAAGTATTACTCTTATGTACTAAATTTTAATTATTGACATCTATTAAAATCTAGTACATAATACGAGATTTTAATGAATTAAATTCTCGAATTATGTACTAGGAATGAACTAGGAATTGTACTAGGAATTTTAATGAATTTTTTCTAAGCTAGATGTAGAGGAGAGAAAAGCTTGGAGAAAAAGAGGAGAAAAACTTGCAAAAATTTTCAGGATGCTATATTAAATGCGATAAAGAAACTACATGTAATTCAGCTTCATACCATACAGCACTCTGGTGTTTGTTCATGGGCTAAAAACATGTTTAACAAACCTTCCATGTTTTCCCTACATCTTTATAAAATAAATTTGTGCAAAAAAACGCAACATTGATTGACAGTTCAAAAACTCTATGTGTTTAAAATTAGTAAAATTTTTTATTACTTTTATTTTTAAATACTTGTTTAAATTAATAACTTTCGCTATTATTTTTAATAACTTTATTTTATTTTATATACAAAATAAGAAAGCTTACGTTTTTCTTATATAAATATAGATTTTATGACACAGTGACTCTTTATTTTTGCTCATTCTTTTGTTTTTGGCATCAGTCATGATTTTTGCTTGGTAAAATGTCGCCAGCATAATCTCATTAGGGTGCGTAGGCAAATCTCTCAACAAAAAATAAGCACATTTAAAGTACTTTTTAAGCACTCAAAAATATTTTTAAGCACTATAAACATTAACAAAATGCAAATTAATTTTCAATGACTTTACATGATCATGATAAAATAACAAGTTTCCGAGAAAGAACTCTTTTCTTGATTATATTAGTTACCATAAAAAGATCGAGAGATTTTTCGGTTCGAATTAAGAGGATGGAAAATGAAGCCTGAAATTGAGAATATCTTGCAAAATGCAGCAGAGTTGCACATGAGAGTGCAAGAATTTCACCAAACCCAGTTGAGTAGACACACGTGCGGACTCCCAATTATTTCTTCAAACATATAACAAGTTTGGCGCTATCATACGTTAAGGACAGGACCGACGGTACGCCGAAATGGATTGTGGTTGAATGAATTGTGAAAACGTAAATAGAACAATGTGAAAACCACGCTTTTGCATAACACGTAGTGAAAATCGACATGGTAAAGAAAAAAAATCTCATTTTCGAAAAGGGAAAATTAATCACTTTTTTAAAAACACCCCATGAAAAAAGCACCTTTAAGGGCTTTTAAAAAACGAAAATTGGAAATAAGCACCTTTAAGCACTTTTTAAAAGCGCTACGCACCATGTCTAATTAAAAACTTCCAAGTTCTGAGCCGTTAAAATTTACTTTCAATAAAATCAATTGAATTATATTATAAATCTCTCCATTGATCAAACAACTCCGATTAACTCAAAAGAAACGCTTACAGTGAACTACATGGTAAGCTATACATCGACAAAAAATTATACAATTGAGCTTTTTTATATATTTAGCATTTTTGTAGGAAAATTCACATATTGATAAACTTTTATTTTCAAAAGAAAACTTCGCTTTCAGTTTTTTGAAATTCTATTTTAAGATTTACAACATAAGCAATGGAAAGACGTAAGTTGTTAAGCCACTTTTTTCGGAATTTATTGTGAAGCACTTACGTTTTTTTTTTTGCATAGCATAGCAGTAATACTAATTATTAAATATGCAGATGAATGGGTAGTAAAAAGGAAATTGATTATCCATGATAGATTAACATTATCGATAAAAAAAAAACCTTTGTAAGCTTAAAATCTACAATATTTCTTCAAAATTAATAATAATGTACTTATTAGATTCGATGATAAAAATTAAGTAAAAGTAAAATTTTGAACAGCATATAGAACTCTATCCATTAATCGAAATATTGGCACTCAACTTGAAACTTATATAAATGAAGTCATCAGAATCATAAGATTTTATCCGGTGGCCTAGGCCCTAGATGCTTATCATTGCCTATTAAATTGTATTCTCTGGTGGATCAAATTGATACATTTAAAAAAAAAAATTTCTTTTCAAATGAATTAGTTTTATCTGTATTTGAAATACAGTTAGTTTTATTTTTGTTAAATTTGCATAAAATAAAAGCTTTGATATTTAACCGTGCAGAGATTCAAAGCTATCCAATTCATAATAATACAATTAAAGGAGTGTTTGGAATTGTTTTCATCGAAAAAATTACTAATTATTCCTAAAAAATTATTCCAAAAACTTAGATAATTATGAAAAATGATATGCATTGAGGGTACCAAAATAGTTATCTCATACTTAAAAATTCCGATGAAGGGAGTTTTAAACTCCACAGATAAACGTAAATCAAGGTATTAAAAATTTAAAAACATAAGAATATATTTCTAAGTAGAGTGAAGTTTAAATACACTTTATGGATAATTCATAAATCAAACTGAACCAAAAAGAGAACTTAAAAGCTTAAAAAGGAGTTATTGTTATTTAAAAAATAATTATTCGAGTAAAAGTTTTTCTCCAATTTTAGACTATCGAATGAAGAAAAGATTTACTTTTGCAAAAAAGAAAGTTAAAATAAAAGGCACTTCTACTTATAATAAATTCAAAGAAGCAGAGATTCTCAAGTTTTAACCAATGAATGTTATCGAATATTTATTGTGACTTTTATATATTGTGATGAGACAGAAGAAACTTGTTTGCAAAAAAGTTTCTTGTTGGCGGGGGAAAAAAAAATAAGTGCAAGCTTAAAAAGGAGAGCTAGGCTCAGAAGAGTAAATAAGCTTTGGACGAGTTGAATTCTTCGAAGCGGAACGAGTGTAAAAATATTGGATCGTGCAGCGTCGCGACACAATCTAAGCAGAGAAAAGCGAGTATCTCTAGGACGAGTGCAGACCAGCGTTACAAACAATTACTACGCGAGAACATCTCTGGAGAAAGAAAAAACTTTTTCCGAACAATTCTTGACTGCGACAACGGCTTTATGCGTTATGACAGTAATTTATGAGAAAGAACTTAAGTACACAGTTTTTTTTTCTTTTGCCCCACCCCACCACCCATTTTTCGAAACACCCTTCGTATCTCCGCAAGAAAAGCGATGAAAAAGTCTGAAGCAAGAAAACGCGTCTTTTGAAAGGCTTAGTCAGCTACGGAGCAAGTTGCTGACAAATCATGGCGAGCAATCGCTCCTTCACAACAGTCTAATTCTTCGTGATTAGTGCAGAGTCGCCAATAGATGCATAGAGGCCACTCATGCATACACGGAAAAGAAGTCTTCTTTTTCCTTCCAAGAGTGGGGGGATTTAATCCTCGCTCATGATGCACTAGCGGCACTCAGTAATCCCAACATCAACAATCAGATCCCGAACCGTGGCTTATCGGCGGGCCCCGGCGCCCGGAACACGCGCTAGATTTCACAGGGCCTGCACACTGAGCTCATTTCTCACAACAGTGGGCACAGGGGCGGAGAAGAGCCCCACTCTCTCGGGGGAGGAATTTCAATAGATTAGAGGTTTTTTCCTGAAGTAGAGCCCTGGTACAATAGGTATGCAGGCAAAGCGCAAACTAATGCCATGGTACGAGAAAAAGGAAATCATTAAGATGGAGGCGTTACCTGGCATTTTGAAAAGAAAAGGTAGAGGGGGATGACATCTCAGGTGCGGGGAAACAAAACTTTTCTTCACTTTTGTTCAATCCCTGTTCGATACGATCAGAAAACAACAAAAGAAAAAAAATTGTAATACTTCTACAAATAAGGGAAAAGATGGGAAAGGGCTCTTCGAAATGAACTGTTATTAATGTAAGACAGTGCAATTCTAACATAAAAAATTATACTGTAATCCTTTTCATAACTTTTACTGGGCCCTTAAACTTCACATTTATGAAAAGCTAAAACAATTATAAGCTTTAAATCCGTAATTATATTAAATAGAATGGAGAATTATTGAATAAAGAAAACATTTAAAGAAAATTGAAGCTTGCAGTAAAAACAGTCAGTAGTTTAAAGTAAAAACAAACAACCATAAAATAACGAAAGGCCATGTAATCAGCTAAAAGATAAACCTAAATGTGAATCTGTAAGAATAACAAAAGTCAAATTTTAAAGAAACTCAGCAAATCACTTTCCTAAAACCAATGCTATTTCGATAAGCACGAAAGTTCTGACTTCTGTATTTTTTCTACAAATTTTAGAACATTGTATCCAAAATGCTGACGTTGATAATTTTAGCATCAGACCATATTTTATATATATATATATATATATATATATATATATATATATATATATATATATATATAAATATATATAAAAAAAATTAAACATCGGGAAATGTTTTCTTTTTAATTACGACCAGAGTACGTCTACTATTCGGTATTCAGGCTATGTGGCGATTACAGTTATTATATATTGAATTTTGAAGAATATAAAAAAACAGTCCCATTTTTTAAATGTTAAGTAGGGCTGAAAAGTTCCTCATGCAATAACCGGATAGATTTATTTTCAAATGCTATAAACAGACAGACTATATTTGAAAATAATAAGTTAACTTTTTTTTAATACAAAACTATACAAAAAAGAATATTTTTAAATAAAACGATGCCCTGAAAAGCTTAAAAAAATGATGGACTAGGCTCGCCTAAAATTAACTTAAACTTGCACAATTTTAAAAATGATACACATTCATTAAAATTATTAGAAAAAAAAAAATACCGACTCAGCTCTACCTATGACGGTATTCAATTACAGACAAACAGGAAAAGTTGAAATTTTGCTTTGAATTTGGAGTCATAAAAAAGAAGTCATTTATAATGTATTAACAATGCTATTTAGAAAAATAAACATTAATTAAATAGCAGAAAAAAGTAAGAAATTTATAGCACTTACCCTAAACTTTAAGAACTGCGAGAGAAACCAAGCATCCTCAAATCAATGTGTTTTTTCTTACAATTTACTTTAGCTTAAATATTTCAAAATAGATAGACGAGCTCCATTATTTTTAAAAAAAATATCAACATAGAGAGTATGAAATATATATATTAGATTTATAAAATTTGAAGATTGCTTGGTGACTCATGTCCAATAATAAATGAACCGAAATAATAAAAACTCACCTTGATTTTTAAAGTAACAGTCATAAGACAAGAATGAAACTAGTAACAGATTTCAAAAAATCGACACTCACACTCACCTGGTCGATGGGACAGCCGGAACTGACCAAGATGTTTTGGGACTGGGCCAAAAGGACTTGCAACAATTTTTCTTTAACATCATTAGCGCTATGAAGCTTAGGTCGGCTATATAATGAAAGACAATCCAAAAATTACAAAACATAATTATTGAAAACAAAATAAAGAAATACTTATTTAAAAAATATTATGAATACCAACCTCCAATTTTTAAAATGCAGAATATTCACTACAAAACTGCAGAGGAAATTACTTAAAATGCAGAAAATTTTACGCACTTTTTATTCCTCGCTCAAAGAATCAATAATAGTTATTGAATATCAGAATATAATGTTTTAATACGATCAGCGTAAATAAATCTGAAGATGAGATACTTTTTGTACTATTAGATGCTTAGCATTGTATATTTTGTGAACAAAGCTGAAGCCGTCATCGTCTGAGTCATCATACAATGAAACAAACATTTTCAAAATGCATCAATGAATATAGATTTTTAATTTCAACATTTAAGGCACGGACATAAAAATATTCTTCATTTAAAATAGAATAACTAAAGGCTGAAAATTCCTAACAAAAAACTTTTATTTATACGAATATTTAACAATCCCATTTGTTTCAACGAGTACGCTAATTACAATAATAACTGAAGGAATCCAAGGAAAAAAAGTACCAAAAGGAAATAGAATATTTAGTAATTGTGAAAGTATAACATTTTTGTAAAGTGTAAGAATAGCATCGTTCCTAATTTAGCTTCAAACTAATATACGCTCTTTAAAATGAATAACTTAAAATTAAAAAAATATATATTTTAATTTCTCACACGCTAACACTAAAAAAAACCTTGATACAGGGATTGGAACAGAGAAAATAAAATACAATTGTATAGTATGTACAATTGTATAGTACTTTAATATAGCCAAGTAATGCTCGTAATCTGTTTTTAGAAACAGTAATAAAATTTCATCATAAGCTTATATCACTTTTTTCCCGAAATAAATTACTTTAAATTACTCTTGTCTTTTAATAACGTAAAAAGCATTCGGCTTATGTGCAGTGTTTTCTTATTTTCAAGTCGAATTAAAAGCAATTTTTGAGCCATATTCAGATGAAAAAAAGCTAAGCTTATTTCAATTGTTATATATTAGATGTATTCAGCAAATATTTTAATGAATGCTAGATATCAGCAAAGATTTTTAATAAAATAAAAACAACTATTTGAATCACAGCAATTGTAACGTTCTTTTTTTTTTTTTTTCTTTTTTTTCAATCTTACACAAGTACAAGTAATTTTTTTTTTTTTTTCTGGAGCAATCTTTTAGAATTTTTCAATTGATTTCTACATCATCTACATTTGATAATCAATATTTAATGGAAAAATTACTACGTACATTAATAAAGTGCGACTGGTTAATAACGTGCATTGAGTTAGCCCAATGGAGCTTGTCTTGCTCAAATGAATATTAATCCGTAGAAATTTTGACAAAATACAATCTTTTTAACACTCTTTTATCCAGATTTTCAATTTATTTACCCAATACATCCACTACATGACATTCTTTTGTATTTTAAGCATACACGCTGAATTCTAAATACTGTGGCCCTCGTTAGACTCCTAAAATTTGTGGATTTATAAAGTTATAGATCCTACTAACTAATTGAGCACAACATATCTGCTATCTTTTGAATATCAATATATCTTCACTTAATAAATACTCGATATTTGAATACCCAATTACCCAAATTGTTGCGAATACAAAAACCATAACGCTTATAAAATGCTGATTATGAATTTGTCAAGTGTTTGTTCGCGAAATGAATTTGCTATTTAGAAAAATGTTTCTTTTTCTACATCCAACAACTGAATACTTGAAACTGAAATTTTTACAAAAGAATTTATAAAGAATTCAAAGAATGCTAGCCACATAAATGTGTAGTTAAGTGTATTTTTATTTTACATAATTGAATAATGTATTAAAATGTAAAATAAACGGTATGCAAATATTGGATTGTTTGGAAAATAATTAAGTTTTTCTCAACAGATTATATATACATTTTTTACAGCCAACTTCACACTAAAGCAGCTCAATCATTATATATTTTGACAGATGATTTGCTTGTTAAAAAGTTCGATAAATTTTAAGCTGTAGTTTTTGGTTGGTGTTTTTTCAAGTATGAAAAATAGAAATTTCAACAAATTATACATTTTTACTATCTAAAAGTATAAATGCTGTTCAAGCAAGAAAAAAAATATATCCGATGTGAATGGAGAAGATGTTTCGACAGTGCCAAAACTGGAGTATAATATTCAAATTCTGCAAAATTTCGATTAAGAAGCATCAGTTTAAGACACAATAAAGGCATTAATTGATGCAAACCGGCGAATGAGATCTTTGCGACATCAAGTTGATCGAATCTACCATGCATGATCATTTGAAAAGCCTGAGGTTTAATCTTAAAGCTCGACATATGGATTCCTTATGATCTTATGGAAAGAAATTTGTGCCGTTGCGTTGCTGCCTGCTTCTCAAACATCAAGAAAATGAAAATTATCCATTTTTGTAGCGTATCAACATTATTTACAATAATGTTGGGGTCTCTACAAAATTTTTTAGATGGTGAAATCTTTACTTTAAATAAGGAGGTAAAAAATCACTTAGATCAGTTTTTTTTTCTCTTTTGCCACCAAAGAACAAACATTTCAGAATCATGCTACTATCAGAAATAGAGATCAAAACAGGTATTGGACCAGAATGAACTGGGCAATATTTGATTCAATCAAATATTTATTCATTATAAGAGAATAGCTTTTCCTTAAAAAAAAAAAAAAAAAAAAAGAAGAGAAAAAGTTAAAGTTTTATATCTGAACAACTCAATAGAATAATTATAAAAATCAGAGTACCTAGAAGTTTTTAGTTCACTTCGCATTCATGAAGGATTATTAACATTCATTAAAATGGTTTAAACTAAAAAACTTAGCTTAAGTTTTCGTAATCTTATGTTTTACCAAAAATTAATAAAATGATGTAATTTTAGAAACCATTTTTAGAAATTTAAAGCCATTTTCATGAAAATTTCGCTATCTCGTACCAAAACTGTTTTAATGCATAATAAAAGATTAAAAAAATATAGAACTAAAATATGTAAGCTAATAAGAAACAATATTTTAAATTTTGAGAAATTGATGAAAATGAAATTTGCTTTATTACTGATGCATTACATTTTTTAAGGTTTTTAAACTAATCTGAAGTTAATTTTTTTAAAAATATTCCTTAATCAGACAATGAATGGAAACAAATTCAGCAAAACACATTTTTTACTTAAATATAAAGATTTTACAATAATATTTAGCACACATTGGATAAATTATTTTAAACGTTTACTCTCAATTAAAGTATGAAATAAATATTTGCTTAAAGTTTGTTTTCAGCTAATTCAGTTAATGAAACTATTAAAGAGAGATTTGAATATAAATTCTCCAAAATTTAAGATAAAAATTAAAAAGCGTTGATAATTTTATTTTATTTTTTGGATTTGAATAAGATGAAAAGATTCCAAAGAACTGTACTGGCAAAACTCGACTTGAACAAAATTTCCATACGTTGAAATAGAAATCTGTGTAAAAAAAAAAAAAATCACATTTCATGAGCCTATTGCTTTGTAGAAAGAAAATACATTACATAAGTATTCTAAAAATAAACATACACATTTTAGGAACAAACTTATGTTTTGTCTCAAAAAGCGCTTGATATTTAGTTTGAAAAAATGTATGATTTTTTTTTTTTTCAAAAGATTACTTGAAAGCAGCATTATAAAACCAGTCTTCCCTTATATTTAATCTAAAAAAATTGAAATAATTCATCTGAAAACATCTTTTTCCTAAATCAACATAATTTTGACAAATTTGTTTTTTGGATTTGTAATAAATAAAAAAAATTTAAAGAAGATTTGTAATTCACAAAAAATGATATTTTATCAGGAAGAACTAAGAAGACAAACAAATTAACCAGATTTTTTTTTAAGTTTTAAGTGTATTATAATAATAAGGTTCGTCTTATCTTTATGAATTATAAAAAAGTTCTTAACTTTTTTTTTTAAAAAAAAGAAGAGAAGATAAAGTCTCGCTTCAAGCATAGATGAGCTTTTTGGTAAGAGTCCCTTTAGAGTACCAGCAATAAATTTTAACTTAAACTTTCTTTCATTTTATCCATGATTTTTTCTTGCTCCCTTGGTGTCCACAGCAAGGTTTTTAAATGGCATGAGAAATTTTTTAACGCCAAAATTTCCACATGCGAGTTTTTTTTCTCATTAGCAAATTCCAAAAAGCTGGGCATCGAAAAATCACAATTATATGGAAATATTTTTTGCTCTAAGCATCTAAATTGAAAAAGACCGAGAGATATAAATAAAAAAAGGTGGGAGGAGGTGGAAGATAAAAAAAAAAAAAACCTGAAGAAATGGAAAGATGCAGCGCTTAATCTCTAATTAATTTGAGAAAGATAACACACAGTATCGAGCAATACTTTCTCTAAGCCAAGTAGCAAAGTTATTAGAAAAACGTACAAGATTTTCGGCCGTCGCAGGAGAACAAACTCTTTCCGAGCTAGCGATTTTTTAAATTTTTTTAAGACCCACGAAGAGAACTCTTTATTAAATACATTTCCCCCAATTAAATTTACTTTAAAGCGGGGGGTATATATTCAATTCATATCCCCCTACTTCTTCGTCTAGATGAGAAAAAAAAAAAGGGTGGAAAATCCTTTTTCTAATAGCTACCACTAACTTTAGTATTAAAAACTGAAAAATAATGTAAGTAATGATTAGTGAAGGCTTTTTACAATAGGGAAAGAAAAGGGAAAAAAATAGAGGGAAAAAAAGGGGCACTCATAGTGGTGGGGAAGAAGGCGAGATCGTAAGCATAGAGTTTTCTCACCGATGAAGAAAAGCAGGATCGGTTGGGGAATAAAAGAATGAAAAATACGAAGTCGAATAAGAGAAATATCAAATGAAGGGGGGTGGGGAAAAATGTTGTCCTTAGTTTTCTTTCTTAATGAAGTACAAGCGTCGATCATCAAAAATAGAAAAAAAAAAAGGAATAAAAAAAAACATAATACAATAAAAAGTTTGACTTCAATTAAAAGGAGAATGCTGGTTATGAGTGGGTAGAGAGATATTTCATCCACCCGTGAATGATGCATATTTTTTTTTTACATTTTTTTTTTCATTTTTATTATATTTTTTTTTTATTTAAATTTTTCAACTAATTCAGTAGACTTCTCCGCGTAGGTTAATTAGAAGACGCAAAACGTTCAGATATCATTTATGATTAGTTGTTTGATAGAAATTAATATGGAACAATATGTTCGCTTTTTAACGGGGTCCGCTTTTTGAAATGAAAAATGTTACAGAGGAAAAAAATTACTCCTTAATCCATGTGAAATGTAAGATCGAAATGAAGAATTGTGTTCTCTGTTTTTTACCTTTTAATTTCAAATCAAGAAAAAATTAATTAGTATTTTTTTATAAAGTTTTTAGAGTGAAGATTTAAATACATATGGAATGCGTCTACATTTTTTATTCAATAAATGATAAACAGAGACATTGTTTTTTGCTATTGACAGAAAGCATATTTAAAATCAAAATTACACAGAATTTCAAATATACGCTTATTAATTTGTATCCACATTTTCAAAAGTCTTATAATATTAATGAAGGAGCGCACTTAAATGTTTTATAAACTTCGTAAAAAAAAAAAAAAAAAAAAAAAAAAAAACATAATTAAAATGGACAGTCAATATTTCTGTAAATAGATAAGGAAAAAATGTAACAACTGAAAATTACATGGAAATAATGATAGGCCACCACCAGATAAATGTTAGTCTTTCAACTTGTATAAATAGATCGATAATAGCACTTTAATAATAAATTTTAAAGGCTAAAGTGATAAAAGAAATAACAAACTTAATTGCGAATAACGCATATAACTAATAATAATATTTAATAATGTTCAAAAATTATAAATATAAAAACAAAACAGGATTCGCATTTTTCACATAATATATTTATTTAAATGATTTGATTTAAAATATCTTATATAATATGCAAGAAAACTAATTTGTTCAAACCCGTTATTATTATATGCTAAGAATTACATAGTAGCCTGTAATTGTAAATGAATATTATTGATAAATTGGAAAAGAGAAAATTCGATAGTTGAGATTTTCAATTGAAATTCTGAAATTTAAGATTATAAATGCTACATGTGATAAAAACAAAATTAGGCTGAAAACCCAAATATATATTAACAGGTATTATGCAAGCGTTTATCGGATACTAAGAAAGAGCTTTTTAATCTTTTCCTCTGTTCAGTACCTGGGAAATTATGCATAAATCGTGCTATAAAATCTTTAATTAATAATCTAATTCCTGTTAATCGCACCCTAATGTCACATCTAAGATTCGTTTGTTAATTATAGCAAGAAGAGGTCCTTAATTTAGATTTCGTTACTACTTCCATTATTATTGCCCTATCAGAATCAACATTTAAGCGGACTAAAGTTTTTACTGGTCAGATTACATTCCGGTATTTATTTTCTAACACCATTTCTTCAAATAAACACATAAATCTAATATCACCTACCCTCAAAAACAAGCTATAATAATCATCCTAACTGTCAGAACATTTCTGTATTGTTTTGACTTCTTTAAACTCCGAATTTAACTTCCTCCGCTCGCTTGCCGCGGATTTAGTCCTTCTATAGTTGATTCAGCTGTTGCTAAACTCACTACACTCTTTTTTTCTGCTATCATTACCGTGAACTTATTAATTTTGCTAATATCCTTCACCGTTTTTAAGTTTTTTATAGGCCTGTTAACAAAATTAAAAGATCATGATAATCGCTGGAGCATTGTCCGCAAGAATTTCTACACCTTACTCCACTCTCCTCTACATATCTCTTTAAAAATTATTTAAGCACATCAAATAAATTTGCAGCACACATTTTTATTTAAATAAAATCAATTATTCAAAATTAAAAATAATGTAAATTAAAAATTTTTTTAAGATCTAACTTAGTAATGACGGAAAATGTTTTGATTGGTATGGTGAAAAAAAATGTTATTGTATGTTATTAAACTATGTAATTTCAAATATAGAAAAATTAAAATTAGGCTAAATAGTTACTGAAAAATAAAATTTGGAAAAAAAAAGTTACATTTTGAGAACAACACGACCATGATCTCAAGAACTACATGACCAACTCCGTTCGCATTTTGAATTTTTTAACTGAAAATTAAGCAGTACACTTTTAGCTTATTAATCTTCTTACACTTTTAGTTTTAAGCTTATTAATCTTCTATATTGCATATATAGTTACAAATAGTATAGTATAGTCTTACGTTTTACTGTGCACAAAATTAAAATATCTCCTTGGATAATTTTTGTTCTAATGGTCAGATTTTCATTAACTATGTGCTAATCTTAATGGTTCAAAAGGATGATTTATGCTAACGACAAATAAGCCAATTAAGTTTGATTAAATTTTAATTAGACGTAAAAACGCACTTTCATTGAATAAATAAACCTTTTTTTTTCTTCAACGATTTAGATTATCAACCATCAATCTGGAAAATATGGTCCCAATAAAATGTAACAAATAATTTTTTAACAGTTTTTGTTATTTTCTTTTTATATTATTTAAAAAGGTGTTGTTAAAATAGTGAATTGTAAGGTATACAAATTTCGACATAATTTTAAAATATAATTTGAGTAAAAATGGTCGAAAAACTTGTTTTTTGTTTTTTAAAGATCCATATTTTTATTTATTTTATTTTAGTTCTTTTGAACCATTATGAACGGCACTTGTTTTGTAAAGAAATGATGGAATAATTTTAAAATAACTTGATCAAAGTTACCTATAAAGTCGTATCCTAAGGGTAGCCACTGTAGAGAGTTCGCCCAATATATCTCCAACAGTAGCTTCAGGGGATTCTGTAATTTGATCAAATGTAAGAGGTTTCCAATTTTTTAGCTGAATAGCACCTGCAAATAAAAAAAAGCAATTTACTCATAATAGGTAGAGCATTTGATTAAACAAAACAGAGGTATGTAACTACATATAACGGTGCGATTAGCTATTTTGTACACAATAAAATCCAGATAATCCAAGTATCATTAACTTAGTCGCTAAATACAAGTCGCAATTTTAACTTGCTTTGAAATTAAAAAAAAAGAGGCTTTGTCTGATTGGTAATTAAAATTGATTATTCTAATATAAGATTCCAATATTGATTACTCTAATTCCCAGGAATTCTAATACATTGTTTAACAATGAGGTAACCGAATTACGAATGGATACATTAGCTGATGGATTCTGTTCTCGACTCCCACCGACAACAGTGTTAATGTAAAAATATCCCCATTAGTTGACGGATAATGGGTTCGGATCTTCTTGCCAGCGAGCTAACCGTAGTAGGTGCCCGAGGGTTTCCTCCTCGTATAACACAAATGCGAGTTAGTTCCATCAGAAAATTTTATCCAAAGGCAAATTTTTCTCAATGCTTAACACAGAAATTCGTTTGTCTTTTGGCTAAGTTCAAAATTTCAAGGATACAGTTATTCAATGCCTGTAATAAAATTGAAAAATATACGTAAGGATTGCAAATTTGTCGAACCAAAATTCGAGGAAATTTTGAGATTTAAAATTTAGTGGGAATACAAATGCTGAAAAAATATACAACATATGCATTGAAAGGCAGTGACATGATACATATAATAAAAGAGAAACATTTAAAAAAACTGATTTTTTTTTTTTTTTTTAATTTTATGCATTACTAATATTCAACTGAACAAAACACATTTTTATACTTCGAAAATGATCGTCAATGTACAAATATCGAAGTTTGGGTTAGTGTCACAACAGAAAATAAGTCCCATAAATTTATTTCAAACTAATACACTTCTCAATGGAACAAACATCGCGCTGAAATGAATCAGAACCACTCTGTTTTGCTTACAACGTTAGGTTCGCGTCAAAGTTTGATTCCAAAACTGGACATTTCCCTAAAATA
Organism: Parasteatoda lunata; assembly: GCA_949128135.1. NCBI lineage: Eukaryota > Metazoa > Arthropoda > Arachnida > Araneae > Theridiidae > Parasteatoda > Parasteatoda lunata. The sequence continues at coordinate 16,487,711 of OX421980.1, read as the reverse complement.
ACAATTTAAGACAACGCAATTTATTTACAGTAAGGCAATTTATTGGTAATAAACGCAGTAAGAATGCATTAAACATCATGAAAATAAATATTATTTTTACAAACAGGTGAAAGAACTTGAATAAAATGAAATATATTGCATTAAAAGAAACTATTATTTAATACAACTTGTTTTAACAAACAAACTGTCTTACACAATTAGTCTGTGGTTTTTATTTAAATTGCTTGGAGAAGAAAGCAAGTAATAATAGTCGAACTTTTTTTACTTGATTAACTTAATGATATATTTTTAAAAAAAAGCCTCTTTGAACTTATTTTAAGGCATGAGAAATTATTAAAAGACGTAAAATTAAGAAAAACAACAATTAAACAAAAATAAAACAATAAAAAACAAGCACTCTGATAACGATTAGCATTAATCAATTAATATGTGGTTTTCCTTTTAATAGTTAGAGAAAGAAAGCAAGTAATAGGTAAATCTCAAATATTTTTTTTTAAAAAATCGTGGCCGTAGTGATTTAGTTTAAAAGCTTGAGAAGTTAATAGCAGCAATAGAAATAGCGTAAAAATACGAATTATTTTTACACTCTTTACATTCGTGCGTTGTCTTTTTCTTCTTCTTTTTTTATAATTATTTTTCACTAATTTATTCATTTATCTAGTCATTAAAATTTTGATTATACGGGAAAAAAATTAGATCCCTATTAATTTAAATAATGATAAGTATTACTATTCATTAAGTTTTTCCATTTGTAACATTTAAAAATAGTTTTGCTCAAAATAGCCGATTTGGATAATATTTTTTCAGATACGCAATTTTAATACTTAATGATATTTAACTATATAAAGAAGTTACTAGGAATCTTCTTCCCAAAGTATCACTCGTTACACGTATTTTTTCCCCTTCTTTTAAAAAAAAAAAAGAATTCAGGAATCATATATAATAAAATTTATTTTATCTATTGAGAATTAAGTTATAAATTATCAAAAACATATAAATTTTTACCTTGAATACGTCGCTAAGTTCTATTTCTTTCATAAATGAAAATTACTTGAAGTCTACAAAAGGCTTTAAGATTTGTCGCCTTAAAAAGAAACTTCATTAATTCTATATTTTAAGGATAAAACTAAAAGATTAAATTTATAAACTATAATAGAAATTCGATTGCTTTAAGCAATAAATTTGATTCTGACTCTCTTCTCTGATGATGATACAAATCTGCATTTTACAAGTATTATCTTTCCAGATAACAAATTATTTGCTGAATTAGAATTCCAACCAGAAATCCTTTGAAATTTATTATATTTTTTTAAATATCTTACCGTGATTCGTCCATTTATATTTCTGAGATTCTTAACAAATTGGTTAATAAAACTTAATTTTTGTGTTAGTTTACTAAAAATGATTCAAAATACACTCTAAAATTAAATGAAAGAAAAAACTATCTAACAAGAAATTTTTTTTCTTTTAACATATTATAGATATTAATATGAATTTGATTCATTTAAACGTTACAAAATTTATACTGTTAATTTTAAGTTGTTTCCATATAACTGCCAAGAGTAGACACAATATTGAGTGCAAATGTTATTAAATGTTATGTACAATCTAGAAAATGATTACATAATTGTTAAATTTGATTTAAGTTGATTTTTATCAATGGCAAAAGCAAGATGTCATTCTAGCACAATGAAACGAAAGTTTAAGAGCTGCACTAACAAACATTAAGACTTTAGCTTGATAGAGCTATAATAATCTCCTCCATGTTAGCAATCTTTCTGATAAATTTTAAAAATTTTAATTTTAGAACATATACTTCAGAAAGTGAAAAAAATATTCTTTAAGTACTAGTTGAAATAGTTTATATAGTTTTTAAAGTTTATTTATGAATAAATAGAACATTAATTTTGCTATGTTTAAAATTATGAATGAATCAACCTTTAATAGACACTGTGAGCTTCAAATGTTTTAAAAATTCAAATCATGAGTCATAAATATACTAAATTCGCAATCAACAAAAATGGTGGGATATTAAAAGAAAGTTACCATAAATCATTTTGAGATTGAAAATCGAAATAAATATTTCCACAAGTGCTAATAAAAGGCTCATACATTTAATAATGGATGATGAGTCTCTCTTTATAGAACAATTTCATTTCTATTAAGAATAATTATTTTTATAATGTTAAAAATGTTATTTAATTCAAGTATTTCCAGTTTTTAAATATTTTTTTTATTGCATTTACTCTCAATTATTTTCTTTTTAATTCAAATCCCCCAATTTTTTTAAACGAAAAAATAAATAAAAGAAATAAATAAATAAAAAGAATCCAATAAACACTTTTATTATAATTTATTTAATCATTTAGTAATTAGTTTCATTTTGGAAATTAAACTTTCTTTTTAAATTCCTTAAAAAAATATCTTCAGTCATCAAACAAATAAGTAACACACAATATATTACATATTTTTTTATCTAGAGAATATTTAGATATTTTATACACCAACAAAATTCAGTAACACTACATAGACACTATAAGATAAAATTCTTCATGGTAAAAGTTGCACGGATTTTTAAAAATTTTTTTTTTCAGTTTTATAGATTTAATCATCTTGATTAACACGGAGAATTATTTTTAAAAGAGAATATTAGAGGAAAGACAAATCAATAAACTTCTATTCATATAAATGTACATTCTAAACATATCAATAGAGTAGGATAAAAAAAAAAAAAAACATTTTGCTAGGGCTAGAAGCTGAGTTTGAATTTTTTTCTACCATAAATGAAAATATTTTTAAGAAAAAGTTTTTTTTTTCCAGTAAGATTTCAAATTTTAGTAAATTTATTTTGAAACAAAAAGTTTATTATTAAATTTCTTAATAAATCATGTTCTATTGTCAGTAAACAAAATCTTCTAGTACAAACACGGTATCAACAAATCACATTAATCGCAGTGGGCAAAGAATAAACAGAGGTGAAATTATTTAATGAGGCGAAGTGTTCCGGAAAGAGACTGTTAAAGGGGTCAATTGAGAGAAGGGGAGTTCAAAAAGCTTCTGCCACAAGATACTTCATTATAGGTTCAGAAAAGTCAGGTCCTGGTCGCCATTTAGAAAAGCATTAAAGGCGAGAATAACAGTCAGAACGGGAAAAGAGAGCCAATTACCATAACAATGCCTGTACTAATGAGAGAAAAGAGACAAGAAAAGGGGAAACTATAATCTGGCACCTACTCCATCAAAATGCTTAGAGTACCCTGAGCGTCTTCTTCGGAAGAGAAAATGAAGACGTTTTCCTTATCCAATAGAAAACCTAGAACCGCGTAATAGAGGGGAAAACGCGGGCAAAACTTTTTAATCAGCTTTCGCAAAGTCCGCGTGCGGCTTCTAGGGCCCGAAAAGTTTCAGTTTAAACCTCAGATAATGCAAGAGGATTAGAAGATCTGCGGCTACCCAAGCAAAACCATGCTCTTCATTACCAGAACTTTTCCCTTTTCTAATAAAAGCGGTTATTAGAGTACGTAGACAAATGAGTTGAGAAAAAAAAAAAAAAAAAAAAAAGAGGGAAAAAAAGTAGGGGAAAAAAATAAAATCGACTGCCTCATCTGCATGTTTTGGAGGAAAGAAATGTCTGTCACTCGTCCTAATCCTCTTACACCTTGACGTGAGCCAGGATTCCAGAAAAGGTCTTTCCGTCTCTGCTTTGCCTAAGCTAGCAAGGCCAAGAGAAAAGTCGGCAGAGAAACGCACGGCTCGCTTAATCCAGTCTTAAATAAAACATGGACCTCATGGTAAAGCCGCTTTGGGTATCTCACTAGCCTAGACGCAGAGCACATCAACCTTCCGACTCTAATGTAGTCTAGAGATTAGATTTCAGTGGCTCTTCCGCAGGCATGCTTGTACATGCAGGCAAGCACATCTCGACTCTTTCTGGAGAGCCTTAATCCGCTCAACCACCTGTGCCTGAGTACGACAATACCTTTAGTCAAATGGCGCGCTACTACATCTTGTTTCCTCGGCCGCTTTAAAACTGAGCAGCAGCTCAAGTGTCGCCACTTAGGGATCTGTACCCCTCTTTTCAGAGATTTCAAACTGCCGCCTACGGCATTATTTCCAATTTTATCCTCTTTCTCTTTCATGGAAGCAGACGGACTTAATTACGTATAGACTGTAGATACTTTCACCAAATGGAAGTCTTCAACTTTATCCTTTCTTTTTATTTTGTTTTTCTCCTTTAAGTACTGCAGCAGAGATTTAAGGTTCAAAAGCATTGCTTCGGCGCGACGCAGAATCGGGTTTGGAAAAGGATTTCCACCCATGTCTGTCATAAAAGATAAGAAGAATGCAGCAAAACATAATTCATAGATTCGGAGCTTTTCCATATGCATCACTTTAAAATATATATATTTTTTTCAAACAAACTTTTTGAATTTAAAAGGAGATATGCAGTTTCTTCTCAGAATATTTGATGTCAATAGATATATTTTAAGCGGCACATTTTCAAAACAATAATACCTGAATTATTTAAACAGAGGAAAACGAAAAAATTTGGGCTGAGATATTTCATTAATTAACAGCATTTTATTTTAATATAATTAAGCATTCTGATTTATTTAACACTCTTTCGTCATACTTTTTCAAGCAAAAGCAATGAATAGTGAACAAAATCAGTAAAACCTCATACACACATATAAATACATTGTTTTCCTTAAGCGTTTTTAAAAGGGCGGCTTATAAATGCGCTTTCCTCACCCTTTTTGTAAAAATAAGCTGCCATCCCTTAAAAACACTGCCTTTTTATTTTACTTTTTCAGGAAAAGATTGTTTTCTTAACCATTTGTTTTAATGAAAAATATCCACTTTTGATTTTTTAGTTATTGATAATTATTTAGCTTTAATTTTCTATTTCATTACTTTATTTTAGTAAGATTGTTTTATGCTGTCTAGTTAAATAGTCAAAATTTGCCTGCTATACGGGGTCAGAGATAATTCATTTTTTTTATTGGGGAGTATATTTAGTTTTTTAGTGATTTTAACTTTTACTAATGTTTATTTTTTTTTAATAAATACATTTTATTTAAAAATGCACTTTTAAATGTGTATTTTCTCATAATTTTCAGTTTAAAATATATAAAAAAAAGCTTTTAAGTTGTTTCGCAATTAATACTTTTATTTAGTTTATTTATTTATTTATTATAATTATTATTAATTTTTTTTTTTGTTGAAGAAAATTTATACACAGAGATTGTCTTTTAGCTTGTCTTTAATTATTTTCAGAAGTTTGAAAATTTTCTGTTATTTCGATACTGAAACAGAATTACTTTGTGAAGTATATACATAAAATAGTATAAGAAAATAATTTAAAAATTAAGGATCAAATTCAGTTATTATATAATATTACGCAGTTTGATAAATTTTAACGGTGGTGACTGCCTTTTCAAAATTCTCAAAGTGCCCTTTCCTGTGAGGAAGCAACCTGGCCTTTTTTATTTCTAGGGCAAACTCTGTGTATGTATATATATATATATACTATAAATGAGACAAAAATTCGTAATAATACAAATAAAATATAAATTATAAATGTGTGTTTGCAGAACAGTACTTCATCAGGGGACACACTGCCCGCAAACACACACAGGAGCCTTTCTGTTGTTAGTGGATTTAACCAAAACTAACAGAGTCATTTTTTTTTTACGTTCGTTATTTATTGTCGGTCCCTCAAACCTTTAAACATCATTGAGATGTATGAGAAATCGCACAATCTAAACACTTCTAAATTTATAAACTGATTCTGTAAGTATTTTTTTAGTAATGTCAAACAATGGGTTAGTATCGAAGTGTTTCATTATTTAGTCCAACCCTTTGTGTGTGTGTGTATATATATTATATATATATAAAGAGCACAATAAAGATAAAAAGGAAAAAAGAAAAGAAAGATAACCAAAGAAAATGAGGAAAAATAATAAGTTTTTTTTACCGCGCATAAGCTGCAAGTATATAGAACTCATAAACTAAGTTAAAAATGTAACGAAAATATGGAAAATAATGATAAAGATTAATGAGAAAAGAAGAAAATTTATTAAAATAAAATATTTTTCAAAATATTTAAAAAAATAAAAAGCCTGAAAAGAAAATAATGAAAAGATATATTCTCGTCATCAGCTCACACGATTATATCCGCATAAAGGAGTGCTTTCTACTATTGCATTGATGTAGCTAAAGCAAAAAATATCAATACAATGTGGAGCACTCGAAATATTGAAACAAAAATTAACCACATCACGTAAAAAATATACGAAATAAAACACATCAAGCAAAAAACAGTAATTAAAATGTAAGAAAAATACAAATTACAAAACATAATTTATAAAGCGAGTAGCTAGCGAGCAACGAATTCAAATGAACTTACACGTTCCGGAATCTTTCAAGAATCATTTAAAATATATTCGTAATATGTTTAACAGATTACAAAATATGAAAACTGAAGCGTAGTGAAAGGAATCTTTCATGGCGTGTTCTAACTGCAATATTGAAGCATGTTTGATTTGTTAGTAACTTTAACCGGAAAATGGATGTACGCATGGTATAATATTATACTGGACAATTTAAAGTTTATAATTAATAAGGTCAATATATATAATTTTAATGATATTAGAAAATTAACATTTTAAAAAGGTTTTTTTTTATTTTTATTTATTAATTTTTTATTTTTATTTCATGCTATTTCAAGAATCTTAATGCAGTTTGCTAGTTTTTTTAAAGTATACAGAAAGATAGTTGATCTTTATATTGCAGCTAAACCATTTAAGAGAATACAGCTGACATTTGTATAATAAAATAGTCTTTTTGTAAATAATATTTTGTGCAAATAAAATACACTTTTTTAAAAAAAAAAAAATGTTTCATAAAATGGGAGTTTCACGATACATAACTTTACACATTTTACATAAGAATCATAATTCAAACTTTAACAAATCAAAAATAATTTTTCGAAAAATAAAACAATTCTTTGACATATTTTTTTGTAAAACAATACTTTGACAAATTTTTAATATTCTTTTTTTTGTTTTTGAAATGTACAAATAAATCACATAAATTTATCTACACATATCACCTTAGAATAACTTTACATTTAGAAATATCAAGCGTGAATGCTCAATATATGCAAACTGAGGAAAAAGTTTAAATGCTTTAGGTAGTTCCAGTTTACTGCAAATATTTGTTTGCAAATATCTCTAAAAATAATAGAAGGATCATATTATTTCCGTTCTCAGAAAAAATGCTCAATTGATGTATGTCTTTTTTTGTTTTTTTTTTTTCTTTTCTATAATCGAAAAGTTTTAAGTTAAATACTTCTTAGACCCTAATGTTCTAGAAATAAGTGACTTAGACATATATTCTTACTTTTCTTAATTATTCTATCAAATTATTTATTTATATTAAAAATGCATATAAAAAAGAGAAACCATATTTGGTTCCGTGAAATAAAAGGTGATTCACGGAATTAATTCATCGCGAAATTACCTGCTTGAATTTGTATGGAAATTTCTCCGGCATACACATTTTTCTCCACTGGGGATGGGGAGATCGTTAATCCGAACTACAACAGGAAAGCTAAGATTCCCCAACAGATTCGGTGCATTGTTGACGAGGTAGATTTCTTCAGTATTGAATTGGAAACTATTAATGATGTTTAAAGTAAATTAGTTATTATTTGTGAATAGTTTCAAAGAATTAGACCACAAATGAACGGATGCCATGAGTGCGTCGTTTTTTAGACAAAAAAATGCATAAATAATTAAGAACTAATAGCTTTTTGATTTAAAAGACGAAATAAAGGAAAATCTTTGTAAATAGAATTATGGTCGAAAAATGGGATGCGCTTGTTTGTAAATGAAACAAGATTGCAATATTAATGAGGGAAAAAAAAGTGCTCATAAAAATTGGGACATGTGCCACAACTGGGTAAAAAGTCTATTTACATGACGATTGCGCAAATTTTATAGTTTATATCAGTTGAATAGTTAAATTAACCTGCATAGAATAGAATATTTTATTTAGAAAATAAGACTTTAATTAAAATAGTTTATTAATAAGTTTTTATATAACTAAAAAAAGCAGTTTTTTTTTTTTTTTTCAGAACTGTTATCTAACTTAAAATTTTAAGTTTTGTAGTTGAATAAAATTGTATTAATTAATGCAAATTTTGGATAATAAATTATTGTACAGCAAAATTGTAAAACTCAATATTACGTATTTTTAACACAATATGAAGGCAAGAATAATTTTTATAAGCTTTAACTGTTGCTATGTGTATACATACCTTAGTTTTATTTGTTTATTTATTATTTTTTTTGAAAACATTAAGCCATCTCAATAATAAAAAACTAAAGGTTAAAAAAAGAGAAAAAAAAAACAGTTTTAAAGTACAAAAAATTGCAATTTGTTTATAAAAATAAATATTAACAATAATAAATGAAAAATGACATAAAAATAATTATAAGAATTTTAATTTTTTAGTTATTCAAAAAATTAAGATATTTTCTGAAATTTATGAAATCGACTCAATAATTATTAAAACAAAACATCAGAAACAAAACAATAACCTGGAAACAAATTTTACGCATTCTAAGAAACTTGATGAGTGAAGAAATTATGTTAAATGGTCCAGAGTAAAATTGCAGTTGGTATTGCCATCTAGCGAGAAATTTCTTAACTAATTTTTAACCCCACACATTTAGGGCTCTCCTTAAGTTAATGCTATACTGAGGGAGAAACCCTTCACGGAAGATTCTCTTTAGCATACATACGAAATTTAAAGCATAGGAAAAGTGAGTTCAGTTGAAACTAGAATAAAGTTACAAAAGCTGATTTTTTTTCTTGAAAATATCAAAATGCAAACAAATTACGAAGTGGGGAAGTATCCTAACAGTTGTGGGTTTAAGTATAAAAGTGATAGATTTAGTCGATTAATTTTTTTTAACTAAAACTTAAAACACATTTAAATAACTTAAATCATTTAGTCGGTTACTTTTACAGTTTTTTGGATACGAATATCTAGACAAAAACTTACTAGACTTTTTATGTTGTTTAGCGATTTTAAAGGTTATTTTATAAACTTTATGCGCAGACGGTTATTTTATAAAGTTAGTGTGTAGTCAAATTCGAAATTCAAATTTTTTGTATGAAAAATGAGCGATTGATATAACTTTATAAATGAAAATGTGCCATTTTTAAAATTTTTTAATCAAAAATTTCGATTAATGAAATTTCTTAGTATAAAATATCATTTAAATCATATAAAGTTTCTTATACAAAAAATAACTTTACATCATACGTGCATACTTTATATTTTCTTAAAACCTTTTTTGTCACTTTTCCTCTAATAATTTATCAATAAAAAAAAATTAAAAAATTAAAACAGTACATAGGGAAATAAAAACAGGTTATAGGGATAAAAGAAAATGGAACTCTTTGACCACAGCATAATGTAGTTTTACATAGTGTTTGAAGGTTTGAAACAAGCATTACATAGAATTTTAATATTCTTCAAAATCTTCTAACCGTTAGTCTGGATTCACGGTTCACAAACTATTCTTTAAGATTCGGTAATAATAATAATAATAGAGAAAATTTGTAGTAAACCCACTATGCCCTTTAGGTTATCAGTTGAAAATGAACAAAACAGTCACACTTCTGTTAGTAGATGACTCAGGGATGTATACACCATACATTCCCATATTTACAGTTCTCGATAAAGAACGGTACTATAGGAAGAGTTACTGAAAACAGTTTGAAACCAAACTCGAAACAATAAAGGGAATTAGTGTGTCAGCAAACATGTTGTAAACAGAGAAATGAATAAATAAGTAAGGAGTTTACAGAGAGCAAAAAGTACGAGTCTACATAAGCATGTTTTTAAAACCTTTATAATACTCACTTATACGTTAAACAGATTTGATTACATAACGTTCGCTTAACTATTTGTGTTTACGTGCATTAAAACAATGAATAAAAATCATAGTTAATTGAATTTTTTTTCATTAAACTAAAAATATTTTGAACTTGAAAATTATAAGACAAATACATTGGTCCATACGAATAAATTAACACTTGTGTCGATTTTGGAAAAGAAAAGTAAGAATACGGCAGACATCGGCGGCGGCACATAGTTAAGTGTATGGTTTTTATTTGATGATGAGAAATGCCGTTAGCCACATTTTAAGTAAACTTTTTTAAAAATATAATACATATCCAGGATTAATTAAAACATAATTGTTATACTATGATTCAAATATAATAATTTTCTAGCATTAAAAGGACTTGTCTTTTTTTCGTTCACTAAAATGTTGAAAGCAATTTAACAACTTTTAGCCGACCAGGTGGCCGAGTGGTTAGCGTGCCTGACTGCGGAGCCGATGGTTGCGGGTTCGAATCACGCTCAGGGCATGGGTGTTCCTTTCTCTCTCTGTGTTCTATGTCCTTTCTCCTTTGTGTGATTGTGACCCGCCCTATAAACGGGGTTGTGGTTGTGTGACGTGGGCGACGCTGCTCCACCGCCTGTGGCTTCGCCACAGGTGCCCACTCAGTAACGAGAAGAGAGTAGCAGTCCTGTCATATGAGGCCAATGGGACAATACATCCCAAGTGCCCGCCATTAAAAAAAAAAAAAAAAAAAAATTAACAGCTTTTTGAAAGTAACAAAGGAAAATATTAATCATAATTAACGACTAATATAATTATCAACCATATATTATCAATCAAATAAAAATAAATTTTTATTAAAAACCTTGATAAATATACAAGCATCGATCATTAAATTATTCTTATAATTATCATATAATTCTTATTGGGTTGATTAATCTTTTCGACACTAAAACTATATCTTACAATCATTCTCACTTAAATCAGGTACATATCTTTTTATGGTTCATTCATGGTATTTTCAAATTTAAAAAAAAAAATTTATAATTTTCTATCGTCCATTTAAGTTTTTATCATTATTTAATATTTCCTTATGTATATTTTTTTAAATAACACACGAAACAAAAAAACAAAAAAAATATTCAATAGAAAAATAAAAAAGCGTCCGGAGGGCGCACAATTTACGTGACATTATGATTCAAATTATGATCATCAAATTAAATATTTGAGGCCATTGTTTCAGAACTAGTTCCTCTAGTTTGTAGAAATTATGCAGAAAAGAATAAAAACATTTCTCTTCCAAGGATTTATTAAATAGAAATAGAAGTGTTTGAAAATAATGGATATTTGTTTATTTTAGATTTATATTAAACAAAAAATAATTTAAATATATTCTTTCGCCTGGTTATTTCCATTGCTTGGGGCTCAATGGCAAAAGAAACAGTTGCGTCAATAGTGCGCCAATTTCAAGCGATATTACATACACAAAGTAGCAAAAGTAATTGGTGTTATAAATTATAAAAATATTTTGAACTAGTACGATTTTGATATAAGTCGACATTAAAGTACATTAATTTTTGTTCAGAAAAACTACGAAAACAGTTGTAGTTTCAGTTGACTTACTCAAGAATAGAATATAAAAAAATATAAAAATCATTTAAAAAATATTATGATAAAAAAATTTATCCTTGTTAAATTTTACTGTCAATATTTATAGTGGTTCTGATTTAAAAATAATAAATCATAAATAAATTACGTTCCAAAAAAAAAAAAAAAAAAAAAAAACAGTAAATAGCAACTTTTGATCGAGAACATTTTGCACGTATGAAATAAGCATAAGTTTTAAAAAAGTTAGTTTCGGAAGAAAAAAAGAACTGCATGCTGGTTAAAAAATCGAATACTTTATTCTTTAAAAATATTTCTGCAAAAAAATTATGTGATGCAAAAATAACTTTGGTTAGGAAAAGTAAAAATAGATAAAAGGGATATACTTTTAACTTGTAATAAACAAATGACAAAATGAAAGCTAAAGAAATGAAAAACGTAGAAACGGAAATAATTTTTAAATGCAGTGTGTAAAAGTGTGTAAATGTAAAAAAAAAGCTAAATAAAATCGAAAAAGTGTAAAAATACACATTTAGACAGAGAGTTGAATAGGATTAAAATTCACATTCGAGGATTTTTGTTTCAAGTCTGGATGAAAAACTAAATTTCATAAAAATTTGGCTTTTTGTTCATAAGTCAATTTAAATATGATTTTCAAATTTTATCTACATCAAAATCTTAGTTGCAAGTGTACTTTTAACAACCTTTCCTCATATTTCAAAAAAGGGTTATGCAAATACATCATTAAAACATGATTTTAGACTAATTCTATTCCAATTTTCTACTTGTTTTGTTTATAGAAAATAAATTTTTATTAATAATATTCTTAATTAAGCTCCTCCATAATATTTTAAGGTCTAATTATCAATACAGAAGAAAAAATAAATCCTTTCATTATTAAGAGCCTCATTAAAAATAGTTTTATCAAAATGTTTTAAATATAATGATATTTTTAAGCTAATGAGCCATGACAACCATTTTATTGGAAATAATGTTAATAAATTGACCAATCTAAGAAAGGCAGAATTGAACATAAGAAACATAAAAGATAATTTTAAATCTAGAAGGGGTTACAAATTAAGACGTATACGCTTTACGCTTATTACAATAATTTGTTTTCGTATTACAATACCCAAATAAGTAATCGTTGCAGTTTTGACAAAATTTAGATGAGGAATAAATACATATATATATATATATAAATGTTATCTTGTTACGTTTCATGTAATAGTTTTTACTCATTAGATGAAAGTTTATAACTTAATGTTGTACTTCAAATGACGGAGAACTAGTTTATTTGTTTCATATTAAAGTTTAATATTTTTTTTTTCAAGATCTGTGTAAAAAGCATTGCTTAGTCTAAGCAATATTTATGTAGGCATTTTTAAGTTAATGCATTTCGCAAAGAAGCTTTAAAACAGACAGTAGGTATGTTTCTCAGATTATTTGCTCAATATTATATGATCCATCTTCTAGAGTTTATACACAGGTCATAGTTGAAAGAATAATTTAATGTAATGAGAATTCGATAGAAAGTGTTGTCCAAATACAAACTCAATATCTTAAAATATATAATAACCCATTTATAGATTGCATGGATAAAAAAGCGATCGATTTTCTTAAGAAGTTTAAGAAGTTACTGGGTGCAGTTTTACAAGAATTGCTCATGAAGTCATTTAAAAAAAAAAAAATAATAATTCGTTTAAGAAATTACATGCAAAAGCAGCTGAAATATTAATAAAAAATACTTACCAAGAAAGGTAATACGTTTGCCAAATGAATATTTTAATGAAGAAATACCTTTTATTACTGCTAAACATCTGTTTCAATTATTATTTGAGATTGTTACACGACAAGTTGAGAATTAAGAGTAGTAATATAAAAATGAATTTTTTAAAATAACTTACATTGTTTTAATGGTCCAAGGCAAAGGTAAGTACTTCAAATGTCGCCTCTGTTCAAATTTAGTTTTTAAATATGAATAATAAACTTCTTATTACATGCAATACAATAACTTATAATGTTCAATATAACACAGTGATGAATGAAATTTTTTTTTTGCTTACTTCTTGATTTTGGTTATATTTCCCACATGAAAATTTATGTTTTATTTTATTAAGAAAGCAGCTAATTTTATAACAATTTTGCTTTGGTAAATAATTTATAGTCAAGTTGACAAGAATTCAGTATATATCATAAATGTAAAGAAATATGTGATATCTAAAAAGAAATTTCGTTTTCGTTTTTTGAAATTATATATTTCTAAATCAAGAGCAAAAATCACACAATAATTTTTCCTCATAAAAATTTTGTACTAAACAGTATACATAGATCAAGGTTCATAGTGATTTGCAAGTGAAATTTGTTTTTCCTAGTTTGTAATTATTTATCATTTTTATTTTTGGCTAAGATATTAAATTATGTTAAAAATAATGCTCTTCGCCTTTTCTTTTTATCTCCAAAAGGAACAGTATGGAATATTTTTGTTAAAATATAAACTAGCAAAAAATCACTTTGCAAGCTTCGGAAAATTCGACTATGTAGTTTGCAAATATAAATAATATTTGCAAGCTATAACGTGACATTAAAACATACATAAGAAAGGTCGAAAATCTTTACAAAAATTCTGGAGATTTTTTTAGTTGAATAAGTTCATTGCGATCATAATAATCTATATAATTAACTATCTAAACTTTCTCATAACATATAAAATAATGTGGAAAACAACATCTGTTTCATAAAATTGATTGTATCGTGTGTTGCTAACAGGCTTACTAACTTAACGAAATTATGTTACCCTTAAACACTATTTCATGTTAAACATAAAAAAATATATAATTACTACTTTGTGAAGCATCATTTATTACTAATTTTCAGTTTATGTAAATAAGATCTGATAACAGTGAGTTTTTATGCTATAGTCTAAAGTTCTAAAAATTTGCTATATACTCGTAATAAGATAAATATTTTTTTTAAAATTGAATTTTTCTTAATTAGCATTTCCCGACACTAAAAGAAACGATTGGTATTCAATGCCTAGAGGAGCAGATGAAACAATATTATGCTAAGGTGTTTATCACAGCATAGAACCAAGAACTGCTAGAAAACATAAAAGCATATTATAATAAAAAGAATAAATGATCACCTTTAGCGGCTAAGGCTTCGGATGATGAGTACCCAAGCTTGTTCAAAGCTGTCCGGACAAGTTCAGAAAAGAGAGCATTACTGGGAATTATTGCATAATTATCTAGATCTACAGAAGATTGAGATAAATCAACTGATTGGCCCTGCGGTGAGACCTGCTCCACAATACAGTGCACGGGTATTGAACGACCTGTAGAATAAAACATTTTATAGTACATCCTATAAATTAAGACAATAAAACAAATAATATTATTTAACACTAGAAAGACGGAAAATTAGTATATACCTATATTGCCCAAAAGCAGTCAAAATGACTGGATTGTGAATGCTTAAATAAATTTGTTTAAAATTAATTTTTAACATTTTTTATATTATTTACAGTTATATAACAAGTTATTAGTAAATATTAACAATAAAAAAAATTATATGTTGTACAAAAAGTCACAAAATTCTAAGAAATTGTGTCATTATATACATCATTGTTTTCCTAATTGAAATTAAAAGCAGTCAAAATGACTTCCTTAGGCAATCTAGTGTTAATAAATCATTTATGCACAAAAATATAGATGCAATTACTATTTCAGAACTTTATTTTAAAGCTGTTTTTCAAAGTCTATGTCGCCACATGAAAAAACGCTTTTTAGCGAATCATATGCTATTTTTATAAGTGTTGTAGCAGTTATTCATCACTGATAGGTTAAGTTTGACTACCCTTTTTTTTCAACGACTAAGATGTTAATTAAGAAAATCGAGCAAAAAATTAATAAGTGCATTTAAGGCTTCGAAGGGTTGGTTGAAACATGAAAAACTCATTTAAACGAATAATATGCTATTTTGAATAACTGTTGAGAGTTGTTATTCACGGCTGTTACGCTTTGATTATATTTAGTCAACACTTCCTTATATTAATCAAGAAAATTAATCAACTTGTCCGTATGAAGAAGTTTTGGGAAAATGAAAAGCGTTTGTGTTCTAATTTTTTAACATTTGAAAATTTACTACACAACTGAATTGTCTTATTTATTAAAATAAAAAACTGAGAATTGTTCATTAATTTTAATGATTTATATCTAAGGGGAAAAATCTCGCCAAAATGGTGATTTTTAAAAAAGTATAATATAAAAAATAAACCTATTTGTTTTTTCTCAAACCCAGATAGCTTTTTACAGAAAGAAAATATCAATATCACAAAATTTGCTTTGAGTTTAAGAAACTTATAAACAATTAAGTTTTAAAAAAATAGGAAGATATATTTAAGATTTCTTATGGATACACTTAAATACAGGCAATTATTTTGTATAAATAAATGGTAAACATGAATAAACACTAATGATATTTGAAATCGTGGCAAATAACTTTTGAAATTTTTTATTTTAAATATTAATAAGTAGTAATCATTTTAAAAAGACTAGCTCACAAATCACATACAGTTTAAAAGCGCCACAAACCATTTCATTATTAAAATGTTAATATTTTTCAACATTTAAGTTTTAATATTTTCGTTGGACATTTTTATATTTCTTTACTTAAATTTTTACAATATGTATGTATAAAATATATTTGATTGTAAAAAAAAAAGGCTTTTAAATCATACTTACAGCAATGATTTTTTTTTTTTTTAAACCCACAGATAATACATAAATGTGAATTTCGTTTTTGAAATAGCTGCTTTTTTGTTACTATATGATTACAAAAATAGTACTTCTCGTGGATTCAACTTAAAATATAGGATAAGTCTAGGATAGTTAATATAGGATACTTAATATATTGCAGCAGATGCTGTTTCACAGTTAAAACAATGTGAACAAAACGTTGCCTTTCGTGACAGCAAAAAGTATATAAAATTTCAATGTTTATTTTGTTTAGATAATCAAATATTTTTGTGAATTAAGTATTTTGTTATTTTTTAATACTTCGATTATACTTCAACCAGTTGGAACATTACTGAACATACATAGTCTTCTCTTTGTTTCTGAAGAAAATACAAAGCAATATGGTATAAATTCGATGGCATCTCCAGCCTTAAGAGAGATGGTCACTTTTTACTAATGCATATCAAGGATTGTAGGGTCCTTTAAAAAGTGGTAGAAAAAGTTAGAAAATAGGACGTATTTTAGTGATTTATGCCACGCTTAATATTTCGAAATAAAAAATGGAACCCTTGGTTTCGTTAATAAGGTTTTTATTGGGTTTCGTAATTTTAAGTTGAAAGCTACTAAAAGAAATCCTTAGCTTTATTTCAATACTAAAATCACTTTTTAAATTTTTTAAAGAAAGTACAAACCCTACGTATTACATTTCGAGTAACATATTAACCGATTAAAATCTATAACCTTATATATTATTGTTGATCGAACCTTATATATTATCCGATTGTACAGAGTTAGTATTTGGAGAATATCGGCGTTTTACTAGCTGTGGTGAAAAATATAATACCACAACTAAAAATAGCGATACAAATTGTGTAAGGCACATGAGGGGTCCCATTAAAACTGTAAAGTTCAAAAACTTTTGATAAAAAATGTGATTTCAAGTTTCTTCGAAAGTGATAAATCTAAACATTAGTTTTTGTTTGTTCGATTCTTTTAACGTTTTTTTCCATGATAAGTTTATTCTTTACAATTTAACGTAATTTTTATTTGTAACTGTATGAAATATGTTATTTTTTTTATGTATCAACTTAAATCTTCCTTTACAGTATTATGTGGTCAACTCACCTCGACATTAAACAGTAAGTTCATTTTCAAATATTTTTTTTCACATTTTGTATTCAATACTTTTTTGCTAGTACATTCATGTCGAGTACATTCATGAGAATTTAAAATATGTATTAACATTTTTTTGTATCGCTATTCTTAGTGCTTTTACTTTGATTTGAAAAATTATCCTAGACTTACTCTATATGCAAATATACGGATTTTTTTTTTTAAAAATACACGCGTAAATTTACTATATGATTACAAAAACTATAATTTAGGACAGAGGAACATTTTATATTATATATATTTAAAAAAATCACAAATAACGTAGTAATTTAGATTCTCACATCATGTGAACTTATAGACGTCAAGAAGAAAAAAGAATGCCAAGGTCAAAATGTTTAAATACAATAATGATGGAAGTAAATTTAAAATTAACTTCTCAATTTTATGTCGAACCAACTGCAGCTTAAATTCTGTATTATTAACCTAATTTACATTTCAAAACAGATTTAAAAAATAAAGAGTGAAAATTACTGTGTTTACAATGCACTTTTAAAATTGTAAAATATTATTTCAAATTACAAAAGTGAAAACATTCATTATAGCCAACCGTGAATACAATCATTCTTGAACTTATTTATTAGTATGACTTATAACTACTATCAAAATATAAAATTTAATCTTAATCCTTCCTATTGAATTAATAGATGACTCGAATGTAAAATTTAAATTCAGAATAAATGTTAATAAAAGGTGCGTTCCAATTTCATTTATTTTAGTATAGTAATTCTATAAACACAACAATTAAACCTCAAAAAGGTAGCATGCGTTTAAAAGTAATAAATGAAAACAAGAAAACGAACGTCTAGAATAGAAAAGATAGATTAAAAATAATTATATAAAATTTCCGTTTTTTTTTTATCACAGAATACGTTAGTCAGGAAAAAAAGACCAGGATTCAGGTGTAAATTTTGAAATTAGAAATAAACGATGACTTTACTAAGGTACTATATATTAAGATTGTTCACATGTTTCAATAATGATTTAGTAAAAAGAAGGTTTAAGGGGTCATATTCCTTGTCGAATTGCAAAATCTCAAAAATTAAAACATTTTTTTTTTCACGTTTACATGACACATGTTAACAGGTATGTTTACAAACAAGAACAACTTTGTTAGATATTTGCAGCTTTTAGAGCCGACAATCAATCTAACGAAAAGGCGACTTGGAAATCTAAGAATGTTTTCAAAAAAATGTACAGAAAAGTTGGTTTTTATAGGTTAGTAAAAAAAAAATTATCTATCGATACGAGTTGTCGTCGAAATAATAGTGTTGGCAAAACGGCGTTCAGATGTTTTATTTTAAATAATGAAAAAAATCACGCTTTTAAAACTACGACCTTTTGGAATTTTCAGAGTGAATCAAATAATAATAAGTGCTTTTTTTTTTTTTTTTTTACCAAATTATTTGCCGAACAAAATAGAAGTCATAAAGGCAAGTTTACTTCGGTAGTAAAAGTATTAAACTATAGCAAGAATTATTATGCTTATCTTTTTTAACATCTAAACGGGTTCTCCAAACCCGAGTTGATGTTTTGAGCTGATGATCAAAACTTCATGCACAAAATTCATCATTAGGTTTACAATAATTTATTTTATAATCGACTGTTGAACAGCCGACCCAATTCTGAGTTTAAGACTATCAATGTTCAACTCCGTAGCCAGGTAAGTTTAAACAAAAACCAGAAGACAAGGTAACTTCAGTATTAAGCATTGAGACAAACTAACTTCGCGGACGACTTTTTGACGGAACTAATTCGCATTTGTGTTACAAGGAGAGGAAAATTACGAAAACCTCTCTCGATTACACTTACGGTTACGTCAACAGGAGGTCGGTGTGATCCGGGAGCCAAATTCGTATCAACCAGCCAACGCTGGGATTCTAACCTGGGTCATCTCATTGTTGAAGGGTATACAACAAAATCATAAAAAATACTTAGTTTCTCTAACAAGAAACGTACCTCAAACGTGAAAGGTACTCTCGGCCAGAACTTTGAAGTGACAAAAATTTTATCGATTTAATTTTCGAAATATAAATTTTTAAAATATAATTCTTAAAAAAAACATTTGAAAAAAAAAAGATAAAATTTTCGCCAAAAGAGCGATGGAAGCTCACCAAGTGGAACTCTTTTAAAGAAGTTTAAAATACATAAAATCATAGCAGAAACATTATTTATTTCGAGGTAACAATAGACATACTTCATTTTCTATAAATAAAAATATAAACTTGACAAGTGAATAAGACTCTGAATAAGGCCTGAAACACAAAGTTAATAGTTTATTCAAAATATAAATTAGTTATATTATATTATACTTTTTTCTCCTTAATTTTGCAGTGAATCATCATATTTGACAACTAATAAAAAAAGTCCGATTTGAACAACTCAAAAATTTAAAAAGTTTCAAGCAATTTTCTAAGTAGTTTTCTTACTTTTTAAAAGAACGCTTAAAATTATAAGGAGTTATACCACAAAGATCATTTTACTTTATTAAACAAGATTTATTAATAAATGATAATACCCTTCTAATGATGGTTCGTGCAACGAAGTATGATCGTATTAGGAAGTAAAACATACAAAACAAAATGTATTTTTAAGAGGGATGATCCTCGACAATCCCGTTGTCATTTTTAATAAATCCTGTTTAATAGTACTAAAATAAAAAAAATTTGCGGAAAATAATTTTGAGAACTTTTATTATTTTGAGTTTTCTTTTAGAAAATTGATTGAAACTTTTTAAATTTCTGAGATATTCAAATTGGACTTTAGCTATTAGCTGCCAAATACGCTTCACTACAAAATTAAGAAAAAAAGATTTTTACTTCATAACTATTAAAGTAATAATAAAAAATCTACTTTAATTATTCTTATCTTGTGCAGTTTTTTAAAAACTTTTCTCAAATATTAAATTGATCCTAAAAGTTTGTTAAATTTTATTGAATATTTTTAAAGTTATAAGAAAAAAACGTAAGGCAAAAAAAATTCGTTTTTTAAAAATGTTCATCTCTTCATAAATATTTAAGTTAGGTGTACGAAATTTTATGCAACTATTACATATAATAACCAAATTTTATTATTACATTTTTGGCCCAGGATGTTCAAAAACAATTTTTGCCGTTTTTAAGTTATTGACGGTCCCTGAAACCTGAAAATCTTTAAACTTCTATGAAATGTATGAGAAATCGCACTATCTAAACACTTCTAAATTTACAAACTGATTCTCTTAGCAATTTTTGAGAAATATCAAAAAATGTAATAGTGTCGAAGTGTTTCTATAATTTTGTCCAAACCCTGTATATATCTTAGAGCTGTTGCTATAGATCACGTTCTAATTTTAAAATCTTAGTGCTTATTTAAACAGGTATATAATAACTATCGCCGCTCAGTATAACAGGAGTATCGATTAAAGAAAAAACAATTTTTGCCGTTTTTAAGTTATTGACGGTCCCTGAAACCTGAAAATCTTTAAACTTCTATGAAATGTATGAGAAATCGCACTATCTAAACACTTCTAAATTTACAAACTGATTCTCTTAGCAATTTTTGAGAAATATCAAAAAATGTAATAGTGTCGAAGTGTTTCTATAATTTTGTCCAAACCCTGTATATACTTAGAGCTGTTGCTATAGATCACGTTCTAATTTTAAAATCTTAGTGCTTATTTAAACAGGTATATAATAACTATCGCCGCTCAGTATACAGGAGTATCGATTAAAGAAAAAAAAACTTTTGAAATTTTGTCACAGTAACTGAAATGGTGAGAACTGTGCAATCGTTCATAACATAATTCTTGAGCGCTTAGATCTTAATAATTATGTACAAAATTTTATTCCGTCGTTCAAACGATATGCTTTCCGGAGGGTCATATGTTGGTAAAAGTATTTTATCTTGTTTGTGTATTTATATATATATATAAACCTTCAACTGAAAATAAAAGAGTAAGGAGAGTGAGCCATCAACTTAGTTACTCTCACTTCAAAAGCTACCTCATAAAAATTGAAACTATAGCATTACATTAAAACACACTATAAGAGTTTCTTAAAATTGCTTCTTTCAAAAATATACTCCTCAATAATCTTAAGTCTCTCTTGAACGGAAAGAAACCTGTGTACGTTGTATGATATACTTTGTCAAAAGTTGAGACAGTTACATGGCGTTCCTTCTAAATTGGAACACGCGAAAGTAACAAAAGTTATCTGATGAGGAGTTCACTATTCTTTCTAAATTCTATACTTAATAATGAGAAGAAACGTAGTCATTCTTTTTCTCGTAAACACAGAGCTCAGCCGATACCGATAACTGCAGAAGTCAGCCAATATCCGGTTTTCCCGCCCTAATCCTTCTCCTGCTGAGCTTCAATCCCAAACCAGACCTCTCGGTCAGATCCAATGAAGAACCCATGGCGAAGATAATCCTTTCAGTGTCTTACATTGGATAGCTAGAAAAAAGCAGATGATTTCTCCCGGAACTATCTCAAACATACAAATGCCAACTAGATGGGGGAAAAAGAACAAATAATTTTTTCCTAAAGTAAAAAGACGGATAAATTGCATTTCTGAGTCCTCAATACCAAATTACAAAATATCTTTTATAACTGTTCCTTCCTAAATTTTATTTCTTGTTTTAGAGTTTTATTTGAGATTGAAAAAAGCAAGAGTTAAGGATGATGAAAAGGATTAAAAAAGGAGACATAAAAAAATAAAAAATTTCGTCTTCAATCTTTTAAACGTTTTAGTGTTTAGATAAAATAAAAACTCATATGCTAAAGAATTTTTTAAATGATTCAGAAGTGCTTTTTATGAATTCAAAGTAAAGATTTAAAGGAAAAAGCCAATTTTAGAAAGCTAATACTAAGATGATTCCAACAAAAAAATTCAAATTAAATATCAAACAGTTTTTCTTCTGATTTTTCTTTTACAAACAACACTTAAATCATAGTAATATTCAAATGTTACTATAAAATATGGTTTGATGGTTTGTTGTAATGGAAGAGCTTAGCCAAACAAAAAAATTTATTCCAGGTACATCTGTATCGGGTAATGGCAATAAATAGGAAAAATGGAGAGTAATATTCAAAAACTTACAGATTTGTTTTTTTTTTTTTTTTTTTTTTTTTTTTTACCTTTAAATTAACTTGAGAATTTTTAAATTTTTTTTTATTTAACATTTTACGACAATAATAAACATTTTATATTTCGTCACAAAAAACACTTTTAATTAAAAGTATAAAAATTAGAGAAAATTCCATTTTTTCTTTAATGGTTAAGCAATCATTTTCACCTTAAACATCTGAATTGTTTCATAATCTAATTTTATTTGTCACTTTATCATGAAAACTATAAAATTCTTTTTTTACATCTTAAATTGGATTTTTTCTAGATTTGTGGTTACTTAATGGAATTCTTAAATAATGAATTTTTTAAAACTTAAATCATTGGTATTTTCTTTTACTGCATTTTATCCAGATCTTCCCCTTTTGCAACTTAATCTGTATGCCTTAATATTTAGTGGTTTAATACTGATTTTTAGATTTAATTCTCCTTCCTATCTTACTAATTTCCTTTATAATTATATTAAATGTCAAGTTAGATTTTAAAACAATAGCAAAAGAAATGGGGATAAATGTCACTGGCTCCATTACCTGGACCATTATATATATATATATATATATATATATATATATATATATATATATATATATATATATATATATATATATATTAAGGCTTAGAATTACTTTTACTTTTTGCGTATTTCGCTATATCTCAAGAAATTTTTAAGCGAATTGAAACATTTTTGCACACAATTAAAAAATTCGTTTATCCTAAGATAATTCCATGCAAAAAATAACTTTTAGTAAATATACAAAATTTGAGCAACATCGATTGAATAGTTCATAAAAAATCGAATTTTAAATATGACTTTTTTGAAATTCTATTTCTCAGGAACTATTCAACCGATTTTGCTCAAATTTTGTATTTAGCTATGCAGAATTATATTCTCTAAAATTATGTAAAAAATTTTATACCTAACAATTCCATTTTTTTCGACCATTACTAAATAAAATAATAAATATTTACTAAAAGTTATTTTTTGCATAGAATAATCTTTGAATAAACGGATTTTATAACTGTCTGTAAAAAAATTTCAGATCGCTTAAAAAATTCTCGAGATATAGAGAAATACGCAAGAGCGCACTCCAGACCTAACTATTGGGACTGTATTTCCTAGATCGTGGCTACATCCTATATTTTGGGAGGTCAAAAACCCAAATAAGAAAAAAAAAGGTATGTTAAATCAAAGAAAGAAAGTTTTTGTGTCTGATTGCGTAACTTAAACTATCGTTTGCATATTTGAAGTCATCCTCTCGAGTCATTAAGAGAGTCCTAGAACGTGAAGATCCGATCAGATCAAAAGTTATTCAGGGTGGTCCTTCTTTTCTTTGGCGTGCATTAACATTTTCTTAGAAGTTGGTGTATACTTATCGACAATCGACTAATGAATATTTTTATTTTCATTTATAACTCAGATTTTTTAAACTATAAGTTTTGATAGCAATCCTGACGTTTAACATAATCATAAAAGAATTAATAAGATAGGATAGACAAACTGGGAAACCTGGGCACAAAACCACTAAAACAACTTCAAAACTACTTCACTAAAAACAACTTCAGTTACATTTTTCGGTTTCTGCAGTTTTGAGTAGTTGTAAAAATTAAATTGTAAGTCTTAGACTTATAATTTCATTTTTACAACTACTCAAAACTGCAGAAACCGAAAAATGTAACTGAAGTTGTTTTTCCAAGTGATTAAGATTTAGAAAAGTTTGTAATTTAAGAATGTATGAATAACAAAACAGGGGAAATCCAATGAAAGAGGTCAAATAGAGTTAATATTTTCAAGATGAAGTGATAAAGTACATATATAGTAATTAAAAAGATTAAGTTGAAAATAATTACTTAATTCAATAAAATATTATCAAATATTAATTTTCATATTGATTGCACAATTTCATTTCATTTATTAAATAAGTGTTTTTATCATATCAAACTAAAATTAGTTTTTACAATATTCTTTATTACAATAATAAAGTTCTTTTTTTAGGATAGTTCAACATTACACATAGTAAATGTTTTTAAAATAAAAATAGTTTAATAATGATTGGGTTTTATAAACAAATATTTTGGTCAAAAAATTTCTAAAAACATGTATAAAAAAGTAATATCAACTTTAAAGATTAAATTTCAAAACAAAATTTTACATATAAAATTAATACAACATATAAAATAATTCAATCATAAAATTTGATTTCGCAGCCAGGTCTATTTATGTTACATTTTTGTAATACTTAACCTAAGATTTCGACTAAAAAAACTTACAAGTTAGAAGGGAGTTAACCAGGAATTAAACAAACAGGCAGTTTGTTTAAGAAGAGAAAAACTAAGAAAACAAGATTTAAAGCATGAGAAATGTCCTCACAGCTGAAAGAATCAGACAAAATCCTCAGCTAGGAAGGATGAAATTCCTTTCTAATAAGTCATTAACTCATGCGTTAAAACATTCGGTGATATCGCAACTATTTTAAAGCAGGACAGGAAATCCAGATGATGCCGGTAGCTCAAAAAAGTGATTAATTTCGGATTTTATTCCCATTTAAAAACACTCCCTGAAGTAAAGGTGAATCGGGGCTTTATAGTTTGCGAAAGAACTTAGTAGAGATTTTCTGGCAGGTTTTTTCCCCATCTTTTCTCTAAGTTTAGATTTCTCTTATCTGTCCTGATGACGAAGTTCAAATCTTTTAAGTCCATAGAATGAGGTGAGAGGTGGGCGATTGATCAAGAAGACGTCAACATTTTGAAAACGGATTTTAGAGGACATCGGATGAACAAATTAAAATTATTTGTCAAACAAGTCATTCAAATATCATGTAAATAAAGCTATGCCATCAAATCAAACCATTTGGGAAATTTTTGACAGACCATGCATAATTTGAAAAGCTTCGTGCTAAAACTTAATCAGCTTCAGATGACTGTTTCGGGTAATTTTCAAAATAATACCAATAGATTAACAATTTCAACCGGAAATTTTTGAACTACTAACCATTACCAGATATTTTAAATAAAATACTTGATAGAGTCTGATAAATTTTCAGCACCGTTCAACGAAGGATTTGCATCTAAAGAAGTTTTAACACAGTAAGTGATAATCAACCAATCTATTTGACAATATACTTGATAATTGAAATACTTAATAGAAACTACTTGATTGACAGACTTCCACAAAGAACATTATTGACGTAAGAAGGGTTTATGTTTGTGTTTCAAAACTGGAGACAGCAAAAGTTTCATGCCATTTATATTTAAACCAACTAAAGTACTTTTCAAATGAAGGTATTTAATGTTAGTAATAGGTAGATTAAAGATAGCTTCAAAAAAGCTTTGCATACAAGAGATCACGTTATGATATCTAAGACAAATTTATAATTATTTCGTTCAAGATCTTGAGTTACTTTAAAAAATCCAGCATGCTTTTTTTTAAAAAAACTTTTTTTTAAAGGAAAAAAAATTAGATGCAGCTCACTCAGTGCCTTGGCTTAGATACAGAATTTTAAAACCCTAAAACATGCGTTTTAATTATATAACGGAATGCTTATACAGGAAGAAAGGATGAAATCATACGGAATAATATTATAGTTTAATATTAGATTAGCAATACAAACCACAACAATTGGGTTAAATTACAAATATCCTTGTAATTAGAATTATTTCCTTACCTTAAAATATCCAAATCTCCTTTCCCATTAATCTTTATTTAGTTTTTACTTTAAAAGAATGAAAGATTATCAGTGATGACATGACGATAGAGTTTGATTTTTAATCTCTGTGTGTGTGTATATATATATATATATATATATATATATATATATTAATAACGGATGTGCAAAAACTGGAGAAAAAAAATACCGATGTAGTATTATAAAACAAATATTTAAAAAAATAAAAATATTAATTTGATTTAAAATTTATTACTTGCACACCCTGATAGGATAACATAAAAGTTAATAAATAGTCGAAAAACTAATTTTACTTTCATAGTTCAACTAGGACTTATTGTTAGTTACTTTGTATTCACAGGTAAATAAAACTATGCATTAAGCGCATCAGCATAAACTTAACACCATGACTTTTAAGGTGGTTGATTTTTATTATTTTGTAAATTAAATGCAAACTATACTTTCGTTCACTAAAATTATTGCAACGAATGTATTTTAAAATAATCAAAAACTATACTTTTTTTTAAATGCATAACAATTGAAACAATAATCTATCTCTAAAGTAAATAATTATTTTTTTACTTGTATCGGGTATGAAATAAATAATCAAGATAGAAAAAAAAAAAACTCTTCCACCAAAATCTAGCCATTAAAGAGCAAATATAATACAAGAGCTGAAAAACTGAAAGTTTGCCTCAAAAAGTATTGTTAAGTGGGCAAAGATTTCCTTGCTATAAAAGTAAGCAATTAGATGTTTTATTAATTGAAGATCTCAAAGTGGTGTGACAAGCAGCAGATTCTTTCTCTCTTAATGTTCTACTGAAAGACCATGGCAGGTAAAATACTATGATATCAGTAACGTTTATTCATTGACTTTTTACATCTTTTCAGGAAACATTAACGTATTACATTAAGAAAGAAACGTAATATATTAAGTAACATTAAGAAATTTTATTAGCAATTAACAGATTTTCCAGAAGTTCGAGAAATTTGTCAGTTCTAATTTTTACTTGCATAGGATTTAAGGTAAATAGTCAAGTTAGAACCTTTAACATCAAAACCACATCAATGAAAGAAAAAAAATAAAACAAGAAGAAAAATTCAACAACTATGCGTTTGCCATCAAAGAAATTAATTTATGAGTGAAGCCTTCCTTGAGATAAAACTGAACGTTTCGCAAACTTTTATTCATTAACCTGTTACTACTTTACACGGAATACTAACACAATAAATACATTAAAAGATATGACACAATAAGACAAATGTTACAGAAATTTATTTATTCAAAATTTAAATTGCATCGGGTGGAAAAATTTAATCACTATAATTTAGCCTCTAAATAAATTTATTAATGAAAGAAGCCTTCTTTGCAATAAAATTAAAAGATTAATTCTGAAAAGATTAGATTAATCAATCGGATGTAAATTTTGAGTGTGGGTGAGCGGTGCTTTTAGATTCCTTTTTTCTTAATTTCTAATGTAACAAGCAATATAGATTAATAAAGTTCATTCATTAGCTAGCAATATTACTACAGATGCTAGCAATATTACTTTTGTTTTTATTCATTCATTCATATTGAGATAAAACAAATGCATAGTTAGCATAATGTATAAAAATTAGCTTATATTTTAAAATCTATTCTAAGCCTAAACAATTTATTATTTTGGAGGAAGTGATTAAACAATATATTTTGCAATACATAGTTTATAATTTCCACCGTTTAAAAATAAATGTGTAGTTAAAATAAATTTAAAAAAAATAGTTTAAAAATAAATTTGTCTAGATAATATATACTGATTTGATTTTTTAAAACAAAATCAATAAAAAAATAAATAGAATAATTGCATAAATAAAAAAAAACCTGACACTATTCCAGTGGTGAAGAGGAAAGGCCAGTACCGGAAATTTTCCGAGGAATTTTTCAAACTTTCTCACAAGAACTTCGGTACCTTAGGAAAATAATTATTATTCTAATAGTTAAATTTCTGCTGAGAGACAATGGAAACAAAAAGTTCAGGTCAGAAAATGCAGGTCAAAATGCCCTCTTTGTGATTATTCACACTTTCTCGCGAGAGATTCGGAAACTTTCGCTTTTACCAGCCATGAGTCAACATTTTAACTCATTTTTTATATTTTCGTTATTTAGGCTCTTTTGTTAAGAAAACGGGGGCTAAAGGCTTATATTTCTAAAAAATAACTTACAATATTTGAAAAAATAAATAAATCGATCATTTTAAATATTTTCACATTTGCTTTTTTTTTTTTTTTTTTTTTCGATTTAAAGAGGTTAAACTCATTAAAATCTCCTTACTTGCTACAATTGAGCATTTTTAGAATTTTTCACTCCATTAGCTCCCCACTAGAAGAAATTGAACAGTTAAAATTGTCCTCTCTTTCGCTTGGGGAGATCCCAAAACTCACGCGAAAAAGTTTGAAAGATTCACTGTACGAGGGCGTCCTGACCTGTCACCCGCTTTTGATCAAAACAGCGGTTAAATATCTTTCTTAGAGAGTGTTTGGGGGAGAAGAGATTATCTAAATAGATTATCTATTATAGAAAGAAACGAAAAAATAGCGAAGAAAAGACAGAAAAAAATATTTTTTTCTTTTTAAATTAAAGGGGCAAAATCGCCTCAAAACCTTCCTCCTCGTTATACAACCAACTGTCTATGTTTTAGTTCCCTTACAAGAAATGTTAGGTTAAAAACAATACCCTTCTTCAAATTATATTCATGGCCATAATATTATCTATAAACAAAGGAAAGGGACGTAACGGGGTCATATTTAGAAGTCATTTTACATAAGAATCAGCAGAAACGAAGTCTTTCTTTCTTTTTTTTTTTTTTGCAGCACAGTGTAAAAATTATATAAAGATAGCAAAAATAAGATTTATATTAAAAGTATATTTTATATCGTATATCACATTATTAAAAATAAATTTCGTAAATTCGTCTACGAACAGAAATTTTATTTTATATTTTAAAAATTGACATTTTGAAAAATTAATCCTTAATTTCTGAAGTATTATAATAAACCGACATTTTGCAGTATTTGTAAAAAAAAAAAAAAAAAAAAAAATTCTTACCTGCATACTATTTAACACTAGATTGCCCAAGGAAGTCAATTTGACTGCTTTTTAATTTCAATTGGAAAAACAATGATGTATATAATAACGCAATTTCTTAGAATTTGGTGACTTTTTGTACAACATATAATTTTTTTTAATTGTCAATATTTACTAATAACTTGTTATATATAACTGTAAATAATATAAAGAATATTAAAAATTATTTTTAAACAAACTTCTTTAGACATTAGTTATTTATTCACAATCCAGTCATTTTGACTGCATTTGGGCAATATAGGTATATACTAAGTTTCAGTCTTTCTAGTACTAAGGTATTGATACAATTCTATCAAAATTTTGTATATCCTTAAAATAAAAAGAAGACAGACTATTAATTGGGCTAAAACAATTTTTTTTAATTCTAAATTCAAAATTGAATTATAAATTATTTTACAAAAATGCCAAAAACACTTATAAGAAAATAGCTCTACATTACTTTTATTGTTTGGAGTTCCATAAATTTTTCAAGACACTTTTTGTGACAAATGTTTATTTTGGGCACTTTTTCTTCAAAAAATTAGCTTATATTTTTAACTCTTTTTGATGTAAAGGTCAATTATCGTACTTATTCAATCGTAAACTTTTGTTGTAAATTTTTACAAAACTTTTTGCTCTATGCACGTAGAAGCATTTCCGTTAATAAGAATAGCGTAGACGAGTAAATAATGTACCAACTTATTCTTATAAATATATTACGAGAGCTGATAGTTTGCTACTATTTAATGATAATAATGCTGCAAAAATTGAATACTTGATCCAAAAAAATTTAATTGAAACATAGTTTTTCATTAGAAAAATATTAACTTACATAATCGATGTTACGTAAACAGGAAAAAAGATCAAAATGGGATTCAATAATGGATATTACTTGGCTATTCTAAGGTTAAATAAAAAAAACATATATATATAGTTCAATTAAGAAAATAAGAATTAAGAAATTTGTGATTTTTCTGCAACTTAGAAGGTTATTCCAATGAAAGAAAAATTATGAAATATTTAGTGTTTCTCTAAAATATAACTTACTTTGATTGATTTGAACCTGTATTTTCCGATGAAAAGAAAATTTTCAGCGTTATGTTTTTTAAAGAAAAGTGAAAGCATCAACTGATTGAAGCTCGATAATTATATTTTGATAGGTGTTAGCAATAGAAAAGCTAAAAATAATTTAAATAATAATACCAAATTTTATATACGGACACAAAAAAAATATGGTCAAAACTATCAGAATATGATAAAATTTACCGTGTTTCTAGCTCTGTGGAAAAACCAAAAAGCTCGGTAATTTTTACTTAAGCTCTTTGGTAATGACTTTGATAAAATTTTTAATTGTTGATATAAAATTTGGAATTTTATCATGGTACGTAGAGCATGGCATAAAAGCCTTTTTTTTTGTTGGTTAGATTCACATTTTAGTTTCGAATTTTTTATTAAATGTGCGGTAATAAGAACTATAATTTTGAAATTCAGAATTTCCTTAAACTGTTAATATATGAACGGAAAAATTACTAAATTAATGGTTTAAAAACCGTATAATTTAGTTTTATTAACCAGATTTTTTTTTAACCATAAATATTATCACCACACAGTACATAATTTTACCAGAACTTTTTTCTCAGCGGAAATTAACACAGATATTTTTTTAAAGAATATTTACGTATAAAACCAAATATTTTTAATGAGATAATGCATTTCTTTTTTACTCTCTTAACCCTTCCAGTAGTGAAAAAAATTGACTAATTTTATTCATATGAACTGGCAGTTTCAGTTTCTTGATTAATTCAGATTTTGTTTATTTCAGAGTATTCTTTATGCCATTGATGATTTTGTGTGTATATTTATGATTCCATCTCAATCCTAACATATAACATAATGCTCTGAGGACAAAATAATATTTGAGTTTCACAGAGGTAACCCCAATGATGAAGAAACATCATAACAAAGACATTGGAGAATAAAAATTCTAGGGTTTGTAATTTCTACGTAGGATAATATGAACTGCCATTTGATTAAGCAATAATTTCCTATATACTTCACAAAATATTTCTAATAAGAATTTTTTTTAATGGCTTGCACTGAACTTTCGTTCTTCACCTCGGAGGCGCGCAACATTACCCATGCCACACTTTCGCAGATACCCGCTCATAGAGTGTCCACATTCACACAACAGAGAACAACACATTAAGAGGGAAACATCCAGCCCTGAGTGGGCTTCGAACCCGCAGCCACTGGCTTCACAGTCAGGTGCGCTGACCGCTCGGCCACCTGGCCGGCATATTTCTAATAAGAAGAAATAAAGAATTAATTAATAATGAATGATAAATCTCATGTTTATGGTTACCTCAAGAGAGAAAACATATGAACAGTTAGCTATTCTGTTTAATATAATTGCTAAGTAGTCATGCTAAAGAGAAGAATCAATTTAAACACCAGTCATGAAAAACTGACTAAATAGAGTCTTAAACTTACTTCACAAATAATAAGGTATTCAATAAACGCAGAAAGAGGGATTTGAAAATCCAATATTTAAAAAAATAATAATAATAATAAATAAACATTATCTTGCCTGAACAAATGAAATGCATCAATTGTGCTGTAAATAAATTAAATACCCGAATTCTATTTTTAATGTATTTTTATAATATAAAATAAAAATAGTTTTCGGACATGAACACATACTTAAGTTTTAGTTATTATCAGCATATTATTACTCTAATTACGGCATAAGATGATTTGACCAGATGATGGAAGGTACAATACAACCATCCTAAACTGAAAATATAAATATATATATCAAGACTGGTAAGAAAACTGGCGAAAAAAACTGGTAAGAAAATCACTAGAGCTGAAAAATTGAAAAAAAGTTAAATGGTTTCTACCAGTTTTTCTTCTTTTTTTCATCTTACTACTTTCAGCCCTGCGCCTATCGCGAATTCCTATCCATTAAACCACGAGAAGATATTTAAAGAGGTTGCATTAGATGATAGTTATTTACTAATGAATACACGATAACTTTCTAAATCTTTTTCACTATGAATATTAGCTTCATTTATTAAACATTATTCAAGATTTCTAGAACAGAAAATAGATCTAGTTACTATAAAAATAAAATATTACAATCAATATTTTATTTACATATACACAATATTTTTCAAAACACGTGTAATTAAAGTGAACAGTAATTATCTTGGTATAAACTGACAAATACTTACTTGTAAAGATTTGCTAAAATTAGAAAATCAATAGAACCGATATGGTTACTGAAAATAGTTAATAGTTAGCGCTTGAAAAAGACGAAATTTCTAAAATTTCTGAGAATTTCTAGAAATTTATTTCTGAGAATTTCCGAGCCGTAAAGAGGAAGTAGTTAGGGTAGACATCAATAATGCTAAAACGGACCTTTTTCGATGTAGATTTTATAAAAAAAACTACTTATGATATTGCTTTGAAATTTTTGGCGATATTTGAGATTATATCAGTTGTATGCAGTGATAATGTTTCAGCATTAAAGGAATACTTTACGAAAGATTTTTATTCAAAAAATAGTTACGAAAGATTTTTATTCAAAAATAATTAAACTTTTAAAAAATTAAAAACGTTCTCATTTCGTTATTTTTTAAAAAAAATTCTGCCAAAGATATGTATTAACAGTTATCACAATGTAAACACGTATGTGTAAATATCATGTGGAAAAAAAAAAAAACAGAAGCAATATCTTGTTTAGATGCTGAGGAAAGGTACATTAAAAAAGATCAGCATTATTGGTATATGACCTACCGACTCCCTTTAAATAAATAAATAAATAAAATAGTGAGTGCATTAAGTGATGAAATAAAAAAGCATACAATTAATGATTATTTTGGTATATATGATATTGATTTTATGATTTTGATGACAATATGATTTTGATTTAAAAATAAAGATTAGCCATGATTTGAGTCATTTTGGTATTATAATCATAAAACAAGAGAATTTTACTTAAAAATTTGATTTAATTTGTACTCGGTTACACGAGAAAAAATTTCAGATTTCTTAAGAACCATTATTTTGGTTACAAAAATGTATATTCCAGAACATTTGTTTTTTCCCTTATTTGCAATATTATGAATATATGGGTTTCTCTGACACTTTCATACAAATAAATAAATAGTACAAAAAGGGTGTGAAACACTATTAAAGAATTACACTTGAAACAGGAAAAAAATAGTTTAAAATGTGTGTCTAATTTATTAAAGTATTGTAGTTATTGAAATTTCAAATAGAGTTCACTGCAAAAATTTAATGAGCAAAAATTAAAACGCAATTTTCGCTATATCCCCTTTATAACAATTAAAAAAAACAATTTTTTTTTTGTTCAACTTTCCTTTAAAAATGTAAAACAAGCATATTTAAATAAATAACTTAAACTATATGTCGACAGTTAGACAATTTAATTTTGACTTATGAAACATATGCATAAAATCAGAACGATGATTTAATTTAAATATGAAATAAGGATTCGCAGTAAAAGATGTATAATAAGTTAAATTCGGACAAATACTGTAGAGGAATAACATATTTAATCAAAGTGATTATTAAAATAAAATTACTTATTCCATTAGCAAAATGAAAAGAAAAAAAAAACTATTACTTATGAAATACGATACTTGACGTGAAACAATATAACAGTAAGTAAAAAATACCATAACCTTTATCTACAAAAAAAAAAAAAAAAAGACAATAAAAAGTTATCATAAAAAACTATCTAGAATTAAAGATTCTGATAATGGAAACAAGAACAAATTCTATCAGTTTTTAAAAAAATAGAATTCGTTTCATGAAGAAAAAAAAAAGCAAAATTGCATTAAGTTCCGTAAAACAAAATATATTAAAAATACCTTCATAACTTTCCATAAGATTTCAAAACTTTTTTTAAATACATAATTTCAAACCGACGACTAAGTGCAGATAGCGCTTGTATTATTATTATTTTTTTTTTTATCATCGTTAAATACTATTAAAAAAAAAACAATGATAAATTTGATGATTTGATTCGATGAACAATCTTTAAAAAAATAATAAAACCTTTATTTTTTTTCTAAGTCTCCATCTCAGTTCTATAAAATAAAAGCGAAAAAAGAAAGCGTTAAGAAGAAGAGCACGTGGTTCGGAGGAAAAGCAAACTTACCAAAAGAGTTATTCCAACTGTCGACGTATTCTATAGGTGGAGCGGCAGCGAAGAAAGCGGCGGGAGGCTGCATGAGAGAAGTGCGGTCCATGCTGCCGCCGCGTGAGAGAATCTGTCGGTGAGTGGCCGCCCGAGGAGCGTGGACCGGCATGCTGAGCAGGGATTAGTGGCGCTCAGCCGGCAAACATCGTTGGCACGCAGGGTAGGCGGCAGCACGCGTCTTCTTCCCTCCTGATGCAGCCGCCTATAATCCCCGGCACAGGATTAGTGTAATCCCTGAGGCGCCAGACGTGCAGAACTCCGGCTCTATCTCTCTCCCGTAATGCCCCAGATTATGGCCCAGTCCAGGACTTACCTAATCCCATCCACCACGCACGTCCCCTCTTCCGGAAAAAAAAGAACCAAATCACGGAGAAAAGGTGCATCTCCTCCTCTTTAAATATCTCTTCTCCGCATATACCTTTTATTCACACCCGCCAACAAAAGAGAAAAAATCTATGAATTTCATTATTTAACATTCCTCTACTTATGATAGATTTACTATTTTTTTCCCTCTTTACACCAAAGATTATGCCCTTAAGCCGAAGAAAGAGACAAACAATATTAGAAATATTTTTCATCGGTTGAGCAAAAATTTGAATTTGAGAGGTAGCGTTCAAAATTTGCTAGAGAAGAGTCCTTAAACATCTCAGATTCTTAAACCAGTTTTTAAACTCGTACATTTTATTTTTTATTTTTAAATTAACAAATTTCACATATTGATTTTTTAATTGCATTGTATTATATATTATTCATTCATTAAATTACTAAAAAATATTAGTTAAATAAATTTAGTTACTATACTTTCTCTTTAGCTCAAAATGTTTCGCCCATTACTAGAAATGAGAAAGAAACTATTTTTTTTTGGGGGGGGGGAGGAAATAGCACTTGTAATTTTGATGTTAATAATTACCCGATTCTTATTATGTTATGCAAAATTCTTATGTGTTTTTAATACAATTTAATTTACAAAAAGGCTAAGTAAGAAATTAAAGTTATCTACTTAAATAAAAAATAATTTCAAACATGCGTTTAAAATCCAAAAATAATGAAGGCACCTACAAACAGGGTGTTAGAATGCATGTTTTCACAAAACTTGCTAAAGAAAGTTAAAAAAATAATTTTAAAAAATGCACATAAGGAGTTGAAAATCAATATTTAAGCGAAGAAAAAATAAAATTACCATTAAAATGAGACGAATAAAAATAAGGTGAGCAAGTGTAAAAACACGTAAAGTTCGAACAGAAAGATCTGGATGTGATCATAGAAACATCCGCAAGTTTCATCAGACAAGTTTGATGATTTTAATCCTGCTTACCTTAATAGCGATTCGGCAAATTTCAATAGTACTTTTGTTTTTTCCCCACTTCAACATAAATTTGGAACCATCAATTAAAACGGAAATTTTTATGAATTAGTTGTGAAGCTCAAATAAAGTTAACTTTAGAGTTAGGAAGAAATCTCTCTATTATCTCAAAAACAAAAGTTATAACAAACGCAGTGTAACAATATTAATTGGTGTAATAAACTAAGATTACTACAAAAACAAAATACGGAAATATCGCTACGGTGGAAAATACTAAATTTAAACGCAGTTTTTTTTCTTACTTTTTTTTTCCCTTTAAAAGTTTTAAAATTTCTTCCAAAGCTTTTTTTTTTAAAAAAAAACCAAAAAAAGCCTTAGTTTTTTTAGTGATTTTTGGTTTTGATATTTGGCTCGCTTACTTCGTTAACCAAGTAATTGACGTTACTCTTCTTTTTGATTTAGCTAACTATAAAAAAATGCTGCCGTAAAGCTAAATGAGTGAACTTCGATTCAGTATGTAAGCAATATAGCACATAATACAAGAAATGAATGATGATACTTGGTTGAATATCAGAATGATTTTTTTCTTCATACAATAAAATTCATAATGTTTAAATGAAATCTAGTCGAGTAAATGAGTTATGTGGAACTCATTACTCCACGAAATTTAAAAAAAAAAAAAGTTTTTTTTTTGACCTCACATATCTTGGAAAATCTCAAAATATCCATGGAATTGCTTTAATTTTATTTTTTAATACTCAATATATCCTGATATCTATAGATATATATTGCGAAAAGGAACTTACTTTTCTAAAACCTCTATTTTTTAAATCGTTAGGTACAATATCTCACACAATCGTGAAGTAATGTTATTAAACTTTTTACACACTTCTTCTAAATAGAATTGACCGCTATATTTTTATTCTTCATTCAACTCTATCTACATTAAGTGTGCTAATTTTCAATAGGATCGGTGAATTAGTTTTTGAAAAATCATGCCCACCGCGAAGATACTTATGTTCTAAAAATAAGTTCTAACGGCCAAGTTTAAAATTTTTTAAAAAAAAATTCTATAAGGTATTGTTTAAGTGTTATTCTTTGAAGTTAGAATAAAATAATTATTTTATTGCATGAAAAAAAAAAATAGAAAATATATATTTTTTTGCCCCACACAGTTTCTTCGTCCTCTAAAAAAGCCGCTTACTTTGCCATCTTTGAATCGGAGTAAAAAAAAAAAATTATCTTTTTTTTTTAAACAAATTTTTGATGACAGAGTATCATTTGATAACACTACCTTTCAAAAAAGTTCAAAAATGAAGGCAACGCTTCATTGGATTAAAAATATCGCTTGATAATTCTTAGAACTTTGATAATTTTTTTCTCAAAAATGAAAAGCAATAGAATTATGCAGTGAGTAATTTTGAGTAAATAACTTACTACTGCACACTTGTTTGTTTTCTAATATTTTAAAATTACTTTCATTACTGTTCAAACTTATGAAAATCTATTTGCATGACGCTGAAAAATTGTCTTAATGCAAATTACGCAAAAATATATTTCAAAATTTTAAACAGACACTTACATATTTTATTTTAAAACTGTCGTTGAAGAGCCGACTCAATTTTGGGTTTACGGCTACTAATGTTCAACTCCGTATCTTTGTAATTTTGAATCCAATCCAAAAGACAAAGGAACTCCTGGATTAAGTTTTGGGAGAAATTCACCTTCGGGGAGAACTTTTTGATGGAACTAACCCGCATTTGCGTTACATGGAGAGGACCCAAACCACGAAAACCTCCCACGGTTAGTCTGGTGGCAAGGGGACTCTAACCCTTTCCTGATCCGTCTGCCACTGAGGATATTTTACGTTAGCACTATGGTCGGTGCGAGCCGGGTGCAGAATTCGAATCAATCAGCTATTGTCGGAATTGAAACCAGGTTCACCTCATTGGGAGTTGAACGCTATTTCGCCTGAACCACCACGGTTCGGACACTTCTATAATATATGGTTAATTTTCAAAAAATGCCGATTGCAGAACTGTACTGGTCTAGTGAAAGAAGAAATCAATTAAGACTTAACGCGCAACGTATTTATTATGTGATTACTTTGTATTTTACATGTTTCGAAAGATATTGCCATGCAGAATCAGTTTGAGTGAAAATTAAATAAAGATGATTAAGAATTTTCACTCTCCCCCTTTTGACTGTTGAGTCCCGTCGGGTGGAATGAGGTCTCTTAATGAAAGTTTTGGCTATTAGGCTAGGGATCGAAATTCAGCAAATTCCGTTTTTACTGGTCCGTTACATATCTCTTATAGATATTTTTAACGTTAATAGAATGAATTTAAATGATCAACTACAATACAGATAAAGTACAATGTATTAGTTACGATGAAATATGCAATTTTGTGACAAAAACACTGACCAAAACACGAAACCGAAAATCAAGAAAACTAAAGCAACATTTGCACTAACACCAGAGCAGTAAGTTATTTACTATTTCCATTTACATTGATTGTTGGCCCAGACTGATAATTACTTTATAGAGGTCCCAGTGAAATTTTAGTGGCCTCGAACCAAGGAATTAATTTCGAGTCCCGATTAAGGAATAATGATAATAATAGCAGAAAAACCAGTCTATAGATGACTAAAAATATTGGCGCTGGTACCAATAATATTTTAAAATAAATATTAGCTGTTAATCAATAAAAATTAAAAAAGAAAGGGAGCTTCAAACTTTAATTAAATATATAAATGCGTAAAAAAATGATTTTGTTCGCGTGATTTTTGGTGAAGTTATATTATGCTGTAATCAGAAAATTTCTAATTCAGTTGTAAGTGGAATGGGACATTTGACGAGAATTGTGCAGTGAGCATAAATAAATAAATAAAAAGATGCCACACGGAAAAAACTATTGATATTTTTTTTAATCTGATTTTTACGAGTTAAGTGCCAATTTAAATGCTTCCAAGGGTTGATCCCAAGTCTAATTAATTTATGTTACAAAATTACTAATTATGTTGCAAAACACCTTAAAACGTACTTTTCCGAATAAGAATGCAAAACACTTTCCAATTGACCTTCAAAATTTGAGGGTTGCAAGTTATTTCTGTTGTTGTCCTTATGGTTGCAAGTTTGATCAAGAGAAAATTTAAAGCTATCCTATTTTAAGGTGTTAATAATTGTGATCAGGATACAGTACAAAGTATTCTTGCGTTCCCCTTATGCCTGAAATTATTTAAGCGAAACTTTTTGCGCACATTTATAAAACTAAACAATCAAAAAATAATTAAACATCATTTAAGTAAATTATGGTTGTAAATACTTTTCAAAATTATAAAGCTTACAATAATATAGTAGTAATTATAAATTTTTAAATCTTTTTTAACTATTAGGGGTGCCGGAAAGAAATGTCGTTTCGGTTGTTTGATATTTGTTATCAAGATTTTATTTTTAAACAATATAGTATTCACCCTCGTCAGCAACAACCTTTCAATGCCGGGTCGAAAATGAATCGGAAAAAAAAAAAATTAAATGGTTTTTAAGACTAACGAATATTTAATGCACCGAAACGACATCAGCCCCTAATATTTAATTTAAAAAGGAAAAATTCTAAATTTGAATGAAATGTGTCGAATAGTTTCTAGGTAATAAAATTTCAAATGATTCTTATTTTTAAACTTTAATTTCCAAAGAAATATTTTTGTTCAAACACGTTTTTGTATCACCTTTCGTAGTTTACTTGATAGTTAGCACAACTAAATTAGCATATTACAACAGTTTTATGTGAACCCAATAAATCATTAAGATTGACCCTTAGTACGTGAAAATCTGATAATTGGAACAAAAGTTATTCAAGGTGAAATACATTTCTTAGGCCCATAAGAATAGAAATATTGCTTGTTTTTTTTTATCCGAAAACTTTTCTCAGAATACACATTTTATAACATAATTTTCAAAATTTCACCATCAATCCAAAAGCCCGAAAATACTCTTCTAGTAGCCTAAAAAACCTCATTTGTGATTTGAAATGTGTTTTGGTCAATTTCTAGAATAAATTAAGAGATTATAAAAAGCTATGGTTTTAGTCAAACTAGCTTAATTACATGAATTAACATAAAAATCTAATCGTCAGAACTCAAAGTAATTAGATTATGTGTATATAATATAGAATAATAATGTCTATCAATAAAATAGATCAGATTTTTTTTTAGAACTAACCGGTTCATTTCATAGATAAAATGTTTTTCAATGAAAGTACACTTAAGGAATGATATTACTTAGATAATAAAAATTTTGAACGATAAAATTAGACATTTGCTGACCTAGAGTTTTAATGATAGAACTTAACAAAATTCACTACTTCTTTGCTATTTCTTTTGTTTATTGTTCATTCAATTATTTCTTTATTATTTTGATTATCCATTCTTGAAAATTGGTTCGAGTATTAAAATTAATATGCCGCTTTTATTTTTTTTTTTGTTTCAAATAACTAGAATCAAAAATTTTAAACCATAAATCGTATTTAGTATATTTTGAAACTACAATGACATATTTATTATTTTTAGGCGAGATAAATTTAAAGAATGTTTTGAATAGAGATAATAAGTAAATAATTTCATAAAATTAAGTACTTTATAGTTATCTCCTACGTATCAAAATTTAAATATGCATTTTTTAAACTCATCACCTAGGTCAAAATGTATTCATATTGAAATTAGTAAAACATAATTAAAATAATTTCATTTAATTAAATGCTGAAAATTTCGATACGTGTCACATAATGTGTGGGTAGTGCTTAAATGATGCATCTTACAGACATGCATTGACGAATATTTTGTTTCACAGAATCTCCATTTTTTAAAATTTACTCAAATGTGTAGAATTTTCCCACTTCAAACGTTTTTTAAGGCCTCTTTGATAGGCAAATGATTTTCCTACAGTCAGTTTTAAGCTGTAAGTTGAAATTTCAAGGTAAGTTGTACGTTCCGTTTGATTGCGGTTTTGTCCTTTTAAGTCACACTTGATAAGCGGCGAACAGATTCTCAAAATAGATTTTGCTTTTTTATGAAAGAATGATGAATGAGCAGATGTTTTTCCCAGAACAAAAAGGAAGAAAATTCTCCCAGTTAGACAAAGATTTTCAAAACAAACTTAATATACTGACCAAAGATGAGTTATTTTCAAAATGAACTACAAGTAGGAGAATACCTAAAAATTTTATTGAATATACATAATTCCTTCTTAAACTCTGCGGTTCTCAAATGGCGTTCCGCGGAACCTGGGGTTCAGTGAAAGGCGCACGGGGGTTCCGAGGATTTTATTTTTTTTTTAAAACCAGTAATGATTTTTGAAATCTTATTTTATTTATATCCAAACAATAAATCCTCATTTATTTAACATTTTGGTTATTTTTAGGAAATTATTTAAGTGAAATAACAATAAAAAATATAATTAGCGTTATGTTTTTAAAAAAATATTTCTTGCAACAATATTGAAAAAATCTTGATATGTATTTATGAATTTCTTATCAAACTTTTCAATTCAATATAAAATAATCAAATTCTAAAATAAAGAATTATGTTTCTCTGATCTCAACATTAAAAACAGTTCTTTTTTGAAAATTCTAATTCAGCTTACTTAATTCGGACATACACCAAAAACAAATTTAGAACTAGTCTAGATGACACTCCAGACCTGAGAGAATTCCAATTGACATAAAACCTATCAATTTAAGTTTATTATTGATAAAACGTACAAAAAAATTAATTAATTTTATTTTAACGCAGGTATCAGTTTACTTTCTCAAGGTGCGTAGCCAAATTATTCAACAAAAAATAAGCACCTTTTAAGCACTTTTCAAGCACTCAAAAAATATTTTTAAGCACTTTAAACACATCATAGTTAGGCAGAGTTGGAAAGTTTTTGACAATCAACGGTTTTATCTTGTTTTAACCGTCATGTCAACAACAACAACAAAAAAACTTTTGGCAATGTTTTTGACAATTGTCAAAAATCATGAAATTTTGAATCATGTAAAACGGATGTTGTTTTCATGCGCTACGGACTGACAATACGTTGAAATAGATTGGGGTTGAATTAATTGTGAAAACGTTGAATAGAACAATGTGAACTGTGTCTTTTTACATATTTCAAAGCGAAAATCAACATAGTGAAGGAAAAATCTCATTTTGAAAAAGGGAAAATTAAGTACTTTTTAAAAACACCCAATAAAAAAAGCACCTTTAAGGGCTTTTAAAAAACGAAAATCGAAAATAAGCACCATTAAGCACTTTTCAAAAACCGTACGCACCCTGTTTCTTCTAAATTTCATGTTTCTAAGTAAAATGTTCGCCTTTTCTGTCATTATTTAAAGCTTTGAGCTATGAGACTAATAGAGCTTCAAAGAGTTAAACAAGATGAATATTTTTTGTCTAAGAATATGGGAAGCTTAAAATACATACACAAGATAAACATAGGATACCAAGAAAAGTATACTGCTTAAATTCAATTGAATTTTTCATGACAATCTGATTAATTTCTTAGTTAAAAAGTTTTATTAAAAATATGCTAAATAACTTAAAGAGCAATTAAAAAAAATAGTAGTTTCATAAAAAATGGTTTTTGAAATTATTAAACCTCGAAAGGTGTCCAACATATTAATTTAAAATTTAGGGCTTTAACATAAAAAAATTACTATACCAGTCAAGCACGGAATTTAGGTTTAGAAATACCTCACATGGGGCGGAATTAAAATCAAGCATTGTTGTGAACATAAACGTCGTACGAAGGGCAAATAGTCCTATTATAAATTTTTCTGAGGGATTATATTTTTATTTAAATTTCTGAAAAAGTTTCTGTTATTAGAAACTTGTAAATAAATTGTCAAAAAATAATAAAACACATAAGATATAATATACGAATAATAAGAGGAAAAGAGAATTTTTTTAGATCAAACTGTATGGATTCTTATATTCAATTCAAGAATGAATATAACTATGACTCGTATAGACATTGCTATTTGTTGATGCAATTTTTCCATTTAATAATGCCTGCCGTACAAGCTACGGCTTAAGTATTTTATTGGTTTACGGACCCGAGACCCCTCCACCACTCCGTAATATAAAATACTTTTAAGTTCTATTAATAATATAAAGGAAATATATCATCTTATAGTATTGTATAGAAACTTCGAGTTTTAAAAGTCAATGGTAATTTTTATTTATTTATTTATTTATTATATTTTACATGAGTATACACGTCATACGCACTGCAATACAGATTTGGTCCGACGAGCATAATTGACACACACGTTTAATTGAAAAAACAAGTAGTATAATGAAAAAACTTTCCTGGTATTCAAGCAATACAGTGCACAATTTATGTAATATACGTGTTTAGACTAAAGATGATTTTTTCCTAAGCAATATTACTCAGAATACTCAAGTCAATATTTTTGGCAAGATTTGCATAATCTGATCAAACATTTATAAAGCAACTTTGTGTCATTTATGACTATTTACATAATTTACAACGGTACACACATCTTTTTTAACAACTGCAAAAAGATTATAATTCAAACACATTGTTTTAAAAATTTCGTAAAATGATGAGTTTTTAAAATTATTTTACAAATGAAAACAAAACAAATATTTGAACTATCATTGTAAACGAAACAATTTGTAAAC
Organism: Parasteatoda lunata; assembly: GCA_949128135.1. Taxonomy (NCBI): domain Eukaryota; kingdom Metazoa; phylum Arthropoda; class Arachnida; order Araneae; family Theridiidae; genus Parasteatoda; species Parasteatoda lunata. The sequence goes on along the minus strand of OX421980.1, from coordinate 16,444,182 downwards.
GCAAAAAGTTACCTTATTTTGTCTAAAGTTTAGTTAATACTCAAAATATAGGTGGTTTTGCTAAGATCCTTTTATGCATTAGATGGGAAATAAACCAGCCATCAAATGAAAATAAAAACTAAACACAAATACTAAATTTTAAAAAAATCTATTCAAATTAAATAAAATAGAAACTAGACTCATGGTATCGAAAATTATTTATCAATCATTTGTTACCTATGCAACTATATTAACAGAAAGAATGCAAATAAATTTGTAAACCTACAAAAGAATAATAGATACTATTTAATTTTAAAAATAACATGGTTCTATATTTGAAAATAATTAATGTATTTTTTTTTTTTTTTTTACATTTACGCATTAATCACATAAAATTACTAATAAAAAAGATTATAAAATAAATTAACCAAAGCAATTTCACTCGCTGATTTCCAAATACTTTTATCGTCAATGGGTATCCTTTAAGTTGCAATTAAATACGTTTTTCACAACCTCTTTACGCATTTATTTCTCAATTAAACATAGATTTCTCAAAGATTACATCATTTATTAATAGTAAAACGACCGAATCAACGCAAAATCCTATGCCGGCAAAGCTATGCACAGAAAGAAACACGCATTCCGTTCTTTATTATTCTCTGACTGGATGCCGAACATCACCACACTTTCCCTCATGACTGCAACAGGAGGATCTTGTTTCCGAATATTCCTCGGGGGGACCTGTTTAGGGAAACTCATTAATACGTTTGCCGTACTTTCACACTTAATTAAGTAGTATTCAAATAGGTGGGTGAATAGGTCGCTTAAATGATATCACGTCTTTAATTGTTCACTTGAATGATTATGTTTACGCATAAAATTTAAAGAAAACGGTTATTTAATAGGATTTTTTTTTTTTTTTTTTGTCTTTTTTTATCTTTCTATAAAATACTTCTCAAAACTTTCTTTTTTAAATAAAATTTTAATGCTTTTATATTCATAGGTAAAATCTAACTAAAATATGTATTGCAGATATTTATAAATCATTTTTATTTGTTTTTCATATTTCCATAGCTGTCTTCTTGTATGGTCGTTGAGAAAGATTTTTAAAAGTGGTAATATACTTAAAGTAAATTAAGAATATTCTTAGAACTTAAGCTATTTTTCACACACTAAAAACTACAGATGCCTTATTACAGGCATAGGTTGCTGTATACATATATCTTATAAATATAAATTTCAAATATTTATTTGTTTGTTTAAGATTTAATTTTAAAAATTGAGACATATACATTAAACCATGAATGTTACTACCACATTTCGATAAAATATCTTTCTAAAATATATATTTTTTTAAATAAAATCAAAAAATTTTATATTTATTTATATTTATTATTTTATATTTATTATAAAATTTTTATAAACCTCAAGAGGTGAACTGTCAAATGCAAGTAGATGAACGTGAAAATATATACAGATTAATCATTTGATAAAAATTTGAAATTCTTACAGAAAATTTTGCCAATGAATGATGAAGTTCTTTGAATAATGAAGTATGCAAGTTTCGGAAGTTAAGGTATATGTTTGTAAATCTGTGCTCTCACAAGGAATTGCCATTTAAGAGGATGGTATAATTACCTTCTCAGATTTTGAAGGTAATTATATTGCCTTAATCGGCTTCCTCTTAGCCAAAAAAGCTCTCGGATTTCACGTCTAGCTCAGAAATTGAACTGAATACCTCTTAGTAATAAGAAAATACTAGTCCTATATTTAAACATCTACAAAAGTTCAAGGTGACTAGAACCATTTTTTATAATAGGAATTATTTATAGAATGATAAGTAGCGTGGATGAGTTTTTTGATTTTATGAAATTACATATGACATGATATTACATTGGAATTACATATGAAAAAAATATTATTTTCAAGCTAATTATAATTTAAAAGCTAAAAAAAAATGATCAGAAGTATGGTATACAATTTGAATGCAATGATTACATATTTAAATAATATTTAAATAAGGCTCTTAATTTTTGAAGATAAATCAAAACACTGAGAGATTTATCTAGTTCGAAGTCTTCATGATGGGGATCAGAATAATTTTATAACTGGTCCGGTCGGATGCTATAATTAGAAAAATCTTTTCTCCGCAAAAATATTCAGATTTTAAAATTTTAAAAAAAAAGGTTAAATTTTACTAAAATAGCGTTCGTTAGTTTTTTAGTGACCAATGCGACAAAAGTATCTCAGGATTTTATAGAACGACACCTATTCCAATTTCCTACAAGAACGTTTAAAGTTTCTAGAATTTATGCATTTCAAAGCTAACACAAAATTGGATATCGAAGGTTTTTGAATTTCAATTACTCAGTTCGTAAAATCTCTTAACTTTTACGGGTTTTTTTAAGTACACATTGTCTGTTTACATAAAAACAAACATATCCAAGCAACACTTAAAGCCGATCCTCAATGAACAAAAATAAAAACTCATATACGCGCTATAATAATTTTACTATTACTGAACTAGGTATTAATACTGAAATGATAATTCATATTGATTTCTTCTTGTAGCTGAATAAAAAATAAAAAAAAAATTTAAAAAAAACTAGTGGCAAAATAAACTATTTTATCAGTTAATTTTATGAAAACTATCAACCACGGGATATCAAGAAGCAATTATAAAATTTGAATTTGTAATGATAAATTCTACACGTCAAATCTCATGTAATAACTTAAAAACTTTTCAGTTTATCATTTCCTAACATTGGGCAATAAGACCTAACTTACAAAAATGTGCTGAACAACAATTTAAAAACAAGAAAAGTGTCTTAAACTACATTTTTTTATTAAAAAACTAATTTTAAAAATATGGATTATGAAGGGAGTGCGTCATTCATATATTATGCAAAAAATCGCCCCCTTTTGAACAATTCTATATGTTGAGTAAGGTATGTAAAGAGGGACAGAACAAAAGCACAAGACTGAATCACAACACTCTTTCAATGCTAATAGAGTACCTGGTGAACGCATAGGAAGGAACAAAATAAAATACAAACTATTCACAAAAGTAGAACAAAACTTATGAAAAATTGGAAAGCTAAGTTTTTTCTTTCAAAAAAAATATTGCTAAAAGAATATATACATTATTAAATTCTACATAAGTACTACTATTTGTATAAATAGAATCTGCTTGCGGTTTCCTCTTAAAATGAGATTATAAAAATTAACTATTTTACAGCGGCGAACCATTATATTTCTAACTACAAACAATGTTCAAAGGTATATTTGACGAAAATATAAGTGTTCGAAAGTATTTGAATCATTGCTGAAAGCCCTTATACAGCAAGACGGAAAAGAACAAACACTGGTACGAAAGACATTTCCTTCTAGCATTTTTTTTTCGAGAAAAATATCTAAATATCAAGATTTCTATTATAATTTCAGCACATATATAAAAGTGCTTCTTTTCCAAGATAAAATAGATATTGTTGAATAGTTTAAAAAAAGAATAAGTAAACTCCTCCCAAAACTAGCAATAACTGAAAATGTTGTACTTCCAGCATTACCTCTTTTCCGTCTCCCCTTCACCCCTGATTTGAATCGCTGTATGCAGGTCGCTGTATGCGGTCTCGTCCTAACTATTTCTTTTGAAGGAAAAAAAAAAATAATAATAATAAACAAATAAACATTTTTTTACAGGCGGAAAAGCTAAAAATAATTAGAACTACACCTTCTATATAAACATAATTTAGCAATATTGGGTCTGTTGCTGTTCCACTACACGGAGATTTTGGTTGTGAATCTTTTGTTGATTCACAAGTTGATAGTTGATTTTTCAATTGATTCAATTCATAATTTTCACATGAATCAATATTTTCATTGATATCATATTCAATATTGAATCAATATTGAATAAACAGTTGATTTTTCAATTGATTCAATTCATAATTTTCGCATGAATCAGTATTTTAAATATTTTTCTCAGAAAATTAAATTACAATAAAAAATTTAAAATTTTAAACAATAATAAAATACATTTTACGATTCAAACTTAGGGAACATTCTACTGAATATGGTTTGGTCGTTCAAATTTAATTGCAACAATCAAATCTCAATTTCCAAATGTATATTTTTCATAAATTTTTATTTTGATGAAAAAGTGGCAAAAAAAGGTCGATATGTATCGAGCGCTCAAAATTAGGCGCCCTTTTTTGAGAATCAGCAGGTGAAAAATCAAATTCTCATGGTGGAAAAAATATGTTGGCGATGTGTTTGTCACTGCACCAAGCATAATTCAAATAAAATTGTTTTGTTTGCATTTTAAAATATGCTTGTTTGATACAAATCTTTTTGCTGTCCACTCATTAAATTGGCCTCAACATTCAATTTACATTAGACACTAAAATTAATTTTTCTGTACCATTCCTTTTATACCTTGCCTATCTACTTAAATTAACAAATATAAAAATTTCAATTCAATAAATATAAGAATTAATTTAAAAAATAAAACAAGGTCCAAACTTTTATCATAATCAAAAAATTAACTTTCGTTCAAATATAATTATAATAAGAGTATTGCATAAATAGGTAATGTCTTAAAACTCTTCAACCAATTTAAAAATATATATATATTTTTTTTTATAGCATTCTTTAAAAATACAATAAACGTATTTTATTGGCTTTCTTGATAGAATGTGTATTAGAAGGGATACTCAAAGGGAAGCACATTTATCAGCATTTTAAAATGCTAACAAAAGAAAATCTAATTAAATTAGGCTTGGTAGTACAAATTTGTTTAATACAGACTACAGATTAAGCATACAGTTTTATTTCTTTTATTTGCAAGAGTTAATATCAAAGGAAGATATTCCGTATTCAAGCTTTTTCATTAATTCCTCCGCCGACGACACTTTTAGATTATTTTATTCCTTTTAATCCTTTGTTTAGATTATTTTCGTAGATTCCGTCTTCCGTTAATCCTGACAACCCTTTCCCCTAATTAGTCAGGATTAGCGAGGTTTAACTCCCCGTCCATTAGAAGATCATTTTCGAACGGGATCAATTTTTTTTTTAAATGTGACCTTTAAAAGGCATGCAAACATAACTTAAATGGAACTTATGGAATAAACTAAATGCCTCGGAGGTGAATTTCTTAATCATATTTAAGTCGTAATTAATGGCATATATTGTTCATTAGAACCATTTCGTCTAATGTCTACATTAATAAAGATTGCGATGATATTTGTTCCATGCACAGTTTGACAGTAAAAATTAAAAGTACAAAAATATTAATAAATTTTTCATCCTATAGGGAAAATAAGAATTTTGCAATGGATTTATTTATCAAGTTTAAGGAAAAGAGGAGTTTCTTGTCAAAATAAAAATAATTATACTTCCAAAGAAAAATAATTATACATTTTTTTTTTTTGCCAACATATTAAAAGAGTCAAAAAGATAAAACCGTTAAAAAAAAAGTGGATTTTATATCTAGATAAACATAAGTAGTTATAATTTATATACAAATAGAAGTTTAAGTTAATAAATTTATCACAATGCAAGAAACTTTACCATATGCAACAAAAATGTGAAAAATGAAAATATAAAAACATTTATTTAATATAAGCACAGATAGAATAAAAATGTCCTAGCACTCAGAATACAAAAAAGAAAATAAATAAAAATAATATTTTTAAAAATGAAACAGAAAAAAAATTATCAGAACGTAATTCAATACCCAGCTAATGAATAGAGCATCAATTTAAAATTACATGTCGAAAAGAAACTGGGAAGATTATACTAGGCATTCTTATGTGGAAAGTATACCCTTATTATTACAGAAACTAATAATGGTAATCAGGAAAATTAATAGTGATATTGTTTTTATATCTAAAAAAAAAATTTTTTTTGATTTGCATAGTATAATCTCTAAATGTTTCCGGTTTTTATTTACAAAAATATCAAATTTTAATGTATTTTCGATATACATAGACTATATATTTACGTTAATAAAAAACCTTCATTCGATGTCAAGATATGTATCCTTCTCAAAAATGAGTTCGATTTGGAAAGTTATGCACAACAACTATTTCAATTTACCAGGTTTTTTGTTTGTTTTTTTCAAAAACTAAAATCATTTAACACGTCAAATACGTTAAAGTTTGAAGAAAGAATGATATGCCTGTAATCAACAAGCCCATCAATGTCTTAATACCGGACCAAAGGCGCCAAGTATTAAGATCACCAATCGAGAAAAAATCAATATACAAATATGCATATCACCACCGATACTGAAACACAAAAAAAGACGGATGATGAAAAGAATAAAATGCGATGGTACTAAAAGAGCGGGAAATTATATACCCGAATTGGAAGAAAATTTAATAGGATTAAGAAGGAGATTTAAAACCGTTGATTAATAGAGAGGAGAAAAAAAAAAAATTCTACGCAAACCGTCGGTTAAATGAAAACGCGTATATCAGCCGATGATTATTAAACGCCGCACTAAGAAACACTGTAGTATGTTAACCCGTTAATAATTCGTTGAATGTACAAAGAAAACAGCTTATCATTTCTCTAGACACGATCGTGTTTGATGCGATATTATACTTAAAAGTTCAAAGTAAAATCTTCAATTAGAGGGAAAATATTGAAGGCAACTGAAAACATTGGTACAGTAAAAAAAAAAAAAAAAAAAAAAAAAAAAAAAAAGTACATGCCCAGAAAAAAAAGAAAAAGAAATATTTTAAATTCATATTATTATTAAGTTCATCATAAAATATAATATTTACAAAGAGAAAAATTTTTAAAAATAAAATCAGATAAGTCATTTTTTTATTTTTTTTATTTCCAATGGCAGACATGAAAGACAAATTTGTAGCTGAGAACAATACAAGAAAAGAACAAAAAGCAGAAACAAAAATATGGACAAAACTACCAAAATATGGTGAAATTTACCGTGTTTCTAGTTATTATGGGAACACCAAAAAGCTCGGTTATTTTTAACGAAGCGCTTTAAGCAATGATTATGGTAAAGTTAAGAATAAAATATGATTTTATAAAATGTGATAAAATTTGGTAATTTCATTGTGATATCTTAGACCATAGCATTAAAACCAGTTATTAGGTTAAATTTACTTTTCAGTTTTGTATTTTTTACTAAAAGTGTGGTAATTAATACTAAAACCGAAAAATAATAACACAAAATAATACAAAAACCGAAATGTCAATATTATACAATGCGGTAATTTTACTAGAATTTTCTTTAGCAATCAAATGAGCAAATAAATATAGTAAGGTTTAAGGAGGAACAAGCAGGCATTTTTATTTAATTGCAGATTCCATTTACTTTACAAAAGCGTGTCTTTATTCAGTGAAAATTCTTTAAGGCACTGGCTGTTTATACATAACCTATAAAGATACATAAATCGATGCGCACAAAAAGTTTCGTACATCAAAAACGTTGTTTTGAAAGACAAATAATTTTCAATTTATTTTTTACTATAATACAAGCCAATAATTTTATTCTAATAATAGTATTATAATACAATTTTTTATTGTAATAACTTACATTTTTTAATGTAATACAATACATTTTTTATTGTAATACAATAAATTGTTTATTGTAATATGCCACTATATATTTTTTATATATGCTTTGCAAACTCTCTATTAAAAAGAAAAAGCAGGCCTAATATTAAAAAAATATTATTTAAATTTTTAAAATATTTAAGTATATTCTCTCATTAAAACAAAAACCAGTGAAGCTGTAGTTTTCTATGTACTTTTTACAGTGAATGATAAACTACAAAAATAAAATTTCTTTCAGTTTTATGATGAACAGATAAAAATCATTTGATTTCAGATTATTTAATTTTTATTTTATAATAACACTACATCATCATGAAATTACAAAAAAAGTAATTTTCCGTAAAAGAAGTTCTTCATTTTATTTTGAATCCTTATACAAAAATTTTCTTTATTTGACAAAACTTTTTGTCTTAACTTAGCAATGGTTAGCCGCAAAAAGTGCTCGATATATGAAAAAACCTTTCATAAAAGAAATAATCGTTTATGTGGATATTTCTTCCTGTTGTCTAACATTTTAGCTTTTTGTAAATAAAAAACCCTGCAATTTAAATTTAGATTATTATGATTAATGAAGTAATTAAACAAAATAAACCCTAATAAATGAAACACTTGGCAATATTTTTTTCCTGTTTTAAAAAAAGGAATCGTCTTTTTAAAGGGATCCTAAGCGCAAATGAATTAACATGCAGAGACGTTAATATTAGTACCGAATTTACCTAAAAAATCATATCACAAAATTTAGTTTGCTCAATCTTTTTTTTTTTTTTTTTTCTTTTCATTTTGCTAAAATTAAACAGCTTCTAAAACTCATTATCAGGGGTGACGTGAGAACGGATCCGGCTATACAATGTTACAGATAATCTTTTTGAATCGGAGCGTTTTCATTTTAGAATTTGGACAAAAATCACTTTTGTGGGTAACGAATGGAAATTATAATAATTTTGTGGGAAATTCAAAAAAAGAAAAAAAAAAGCAGTAGCAGTTGATGCAACATTACATGCTCTTGCTTTGAGAATATTGATAAATTAAGTAAACGCGCAGTATAATAATTTTTGTTTGACTTATGCGCATATCAACTGATAAATAATACAATGTCAAAATATCTATCAAGATTTGTGAATTTTGCACGATACTAAAATTTTAAAAAGAGGCATTTTTGTCTTTACAGTTTACAAGTCTTTCGAAAACTAATATCTGCTGACGAAATCAAACCTAAAATTTAAATACATCCCGGAATTAAGCAATGTTCTAGCATTTCACTCTCTCCTATATTAAATTAAAAACTGTTTTTTATAAAAAGTGCGTACTTATATGTTTAATTTTTTAAGTTATTTTTATTAACATCAAATAGTGTAATTTTGTAAAACAACAACAGGAAAAAATACTTTTTTTTTCTAATTTATTTCATTAGATTTTTTTCTTTCTTTTTTCCCTTCTTGCACCATTCATGCAATTCAGTTTGGGAAAGTTCATGTCACGCCAACGTTAGCGTTGGTGAGAAAAATTTCACTTTCCCAGCTATAATACTAGGAAGAAGTGAAAACAAAACAGACTTTAACGATCCATATAAAACAGCGTCAATTGGTAAAGAATAGCGTGAGTTCGTTGATGTCATGTTCAAAGAAATTAAGAAAACCTGTTTACAAGCCTATATAAATAAAAATAGCTTTTAAAAAATGAGTTGACATCGTTTAAAATATCACAGAGATTAAAATAAAAATAATAGAATAAATATATATTAATCTTAATCAGTAAATAGAGCTAGATGTAATAAATCTGATTTTTTTAAAAAAAAAACTTATAATTTATAATCTGGGCCAAAAAAAAAAAAAAAATTTATCCGTTATGTCTTTAAAAAAATAATAACGAAATCTTAACGAATAAGGTTAAGGCAAAGGGTATGAGACAGACTAATGTAATAATTCTGAGATACTTTTTTTTAGAAGTTATCACTGAAATATTGTTTAAGTAAGGTTGCATTTCTTGTTCGCTTATTAACGTCATACTAGAGCTATACTATTGGAACCACAATTTGGTATTCACCCATTATGATAATCTGAAGACAATAATGGTGGAGACGCACATTTAACTCCCACAATTTAAATCGGAGGGCAGATGATACACTCGACCTCCACACCCTAAACACTCATGGACTTTTGCGGCCTTGAAACAGTCGGAAACACAAAGATATTCAAAACCATTAATTGAAAACAGAGCTAATCAATCAGCCTTATAATATGGGAACCCGAACTGTGGCAAGTGAATTGGGTGTTTAAAGTTTTTGCTCTCTTTTTACAGTTTTTAATTTACAGTTCAGCAGAAGCTTCAAAGATGATAAGCACATGACGTGCTAATATTAGAGACTCTAATCTTCAGTCTAAACGCATAATAAGATTCTATGTAAAATCTTAATTATCAGGTGGTACCATACAGCTTTGTTGTTTTTACGTGGCTGAAACCGGTTTCCACTTATTTATGTTAGTGTATCAATTGGGGTTAACATTGTAAAGCAATACGTTAAAAATAAATACTAATAAGAAGTATACAAAAAATCTCCTGAATAAAAACTCATTACAAGTATGTTTAAATATTAAAGTATTGCATATAAACTCGTGCTAAACATATAATTATTAAAACACTAGTGTGTCTAATAATTTGGTCTAATTATTATAATATACTAATATAATACCTGGTATAATAAATATTTTATATTTATATAATATATTCTCTAATTTATCCAACCGTCGAATTTACATGATATATCGTCTAATTTAACCAACTTATACACGAACGTAAACAAGTGAATACCGGTTTCAGCAGCGTTAAAACAACAAAGCTGTATAATATCACCTGATAATTAAGATTTTACATAGATTCTTACAGTGCGTCAGTGACACTTGGATAAAGCATGTAATGTCTTCAAAACAATATTTCAACCATAGACCTGTTAAACCCGGGAAGACTCAGTAGGTAAAGTACTTTGCTTTGGGGTATCACTGATGTAGATTCAAATCAGTACACAGCAGTCTTGTAAACTTGTTCCTCGTTCTACATCAACCATAGCACTAATATAACTATTCACAGTGGTAAACACAGTGCCCGTAGTCGACGGCGATCCCTGAAGTATTTAATTTGTTGCGGCAAAAGAAGATTTATAAATATTTGAAAAAATCTTAAACTAATTTTTCATTTTTTTCATTCCTTATTTTTTTTTTTATGAAGTGAAAAAAAAATTTCTGCCTAATTGTGGGAAACATTTTTTGTCCTCAAAAAATCTGATAAGTGCAACTTTTGGAATCATCTGTTAACAGACGCAATGAGAATATAAGAATAGTTCTGTTAAAAAAATGTTTATAGTGCTTAAAATTTTTGACGTAGCTGAAAAAAATAGGTAATATAAGTAAATATTTAAATTGCATTGGCCAGTATTTAATGGGAACAAAGTCTTTATTTAAAGTTGCTTTTAGTTAATTTCAGGCAGATCGTAAAATTTTGAATATTAAATGTGATTATCTTTCTTTATAACTCTGTTTTACATGTTTTATAATCTGGTAAAGAAAGAAACCAATCTATAAGCAAATTATTATGTTTCAGCAATAAAAAAAAGAGGGACTCAAGGAGATTATTCACTTTTTATTTGAATTAAGATACATTTAAAATAAGTAATCTTAATTTATTACAAATATGAACTTATCTTACTATTAAACTCTAACAAAACAAATCTGTACCTTTTTTGTACAAATGCATATATATATTTTCTACCTTCTACCAAGGCAAAGTGTCCAACAAATAAGTAGTGCATAGTACTTTTCAAGCGCTAATGAAGAATTGTGTACTCACAAGTATTTAATAGAAATTTATATACTTCATTATATTATACAATTATTTTATCAATAGTTTTTATGATGAAAACACCAAAGATGAAATTAATGCAAAATAGAAGCAAACTCCCTTTTATAAAAATAAAAAAAATGCTTTTTTTTTTTTTTTAAAGTAATTTATATTGATCGATTTTTTTTTTTCCGTTGTTTTTTTTCCCCTAACAAAAATCAGCCAACTCTGACATAAGCACTATAAAACGATGAGTTCCCTCAAATATTTTTTTCTAACTACCGCACTGGGTAAAGAGATTATGGAATATTAGAATCCCATCGGGGTAAAGGTGTAAGTTTTTCGCTCCTTTTTAAAGCAAATGTAGGATAATTTCACTCTAAAAGTGTACAAAGGAAACAAATTTATTTAGATACTGCAGTCATGAGTTGGTTTAAGGGTGCAAGGATGAACTTTATTGACTGTTCATTGATGATAATAATTTATAAATCTTTTCTTACATTAAAAAATAAAGCGGAAGCAAAGATATTTTTCGTATTTTTTTAGAGTTACATCAGAATAAAACTTTATTCGCACATAAAAGATTCAACTTTCAAACCTGTAGTATAAATTAAGCCATTAAATGGATTTTCTATTAATAAAGGTTTATTTTTACGTTAGTAAAAGGTCAAAAAGATAAATAATTCTAGATAATTTCACTATTTAATATTAAGATTGTTCGAGTTTTTAATTCATGAACTCAGAGGTGGTAATCCAGCTTAGCTAAAAAGTGCTCTTGACGAAGAAAGTCTTCTGAAACATTAAGTAAGGGGTCCCTCATCCTATATTTACAACTTCTTTCCTATTTAAAAGATCTCGCGTTTTAGAGATAGTCGTTAATTCCACTCCGAAGTAAAGGTGACGTTTTGAGCTTTTACATTTTTAACTGTGCGTCTCGTGAAACCAAGAGCTCTAACCCTTAGTTTTTCAAAGGAAGAAAAAAATGCGAAAGCCAGTGATGTTCTTCAACTGTTTTATGAAGAAACACTCACCTGAGAATGGGGTGAGAGTTAAGCCTTTCAGAGTAAGGGCTCGTAAGACAAGCGGCCGGTCTTGCTTAATCCTGGGCCTTTGACAGACCAAGAAATCCCGGTAATGTATCATTTTTACCTAGGGCTCTTCAGTTCTCCACTAATAGGATTAGATGCCTCTCTGGCAGGTATGCAAATGACTTAGCAACCTGTCTTTCTACTTTATTAATTTGTCTCCGCCGTCGATGGGGGGATGTAAAGCGCCCTTTTTTTCCTTCTTTTCCAGGCCCCAATCTCCATCTACAAAAAGCGTCTTCCACTGTCCAGGGCGGCGTGTAATCAGGGCGTGTCAGTTTGTATCAAGGCCTCTCGGAAAGGGCGGACTTGGCAAAGACGGGCTTCCTTAGCCGGTCTTCTTGTCAAATTTTAATCCCGACTCATCATTTTCCAATGGCTTCACATCAGCCACCCATATCGGCCTGTCGCGCTCAAGCCGCCGGGATTAACTGGCCCCAAATGCAATTACAAGAGGCCGCGGATTTCATTTCCGAGGGATTAAGGACCGGAGAGCAACGGCGTGGGGAAATGACGGGGGTGGAAGAGCCGGCTCTGCACCTAAGAAGTAAAAAAAAAGGAGGAAAGAAAAGAAATTCCAAGAAAAGAGCACGCAGACATCGGTCTAAAAGCATCACACTTTTGGTAGTAAATTTCCTCTTTCTTAGGTAAATCAAAGCCCCTTTTCTTATTCTCGTTCTCGCTTAAGAAATGATTTCTTCGGTTATGTTTACTCACTTTTACTTTTGCAAGACAATTCGATTGGAACTGATTCATCTCTCCCTGGATTCTTTTTTATGCCCTATTTTTCCCCCTATTTCTATTTCTCATTTTCTAGGTAGGTTGATCCATTATCCTTCATATTAGAAAAAGGATTTCATTTGTTCAAGCTAACATCTCTTCCAGATCTTATCAAATGAACACCGAAGATCGATTTCGGGATGCACCTACTTGTTTTAGACATTTAAAGGTTAATGAAATAGAAGTTATAACTATAAATATTTTGCTATTAATTATAATACATATAATTAAGAAACTAAATCTAAGAACTGCAATACTTCTAATTTTTTAGATTGACCTATCATTCTCTATATTAGAGAGTTTTCTTTATTTCCGGATAACTTTAGTTCAAACCCCTCTAAATTTTTACTAAATAAACACAGAAGATGTTTTCGATTTTTAAAAGAAACTAATGTTATAACTATTAATATTATACGATTAATTATTCAACGAATATACATAAGAAGATAATTCCTTATAAATAAAAGACCTATATATATTATGCATTTAAATAAATCCAATTAAACTAATGGAAGAAAATATTATTTGAAGTCATTTCATAGGTTTAATATTCAATATTTAAAAAGTAGTACCACGTCTACAAAAATATTCTTAAACAGTCAAACGTACTGACGATATCCAAAGACGCGAAAATAATTCACAAATGGTGTGAATGAGCAAGAGATTGGTGCAAGGATTTTATATTATTAGTGTTTAGATTTAACAACACCCTTTAAAGTTTATATAAGCCCTCGATTTGGTGTTAATTTAAAATAAAATGTCAGTGGCACGATTTTTTTGGGTTGTTCGACATCGAATTCGGAGAGATATTACACCAGTCTTTTTAAAGGAAAAAGGAAATAAAAAAAGTAAAAGGAAATTTAAAAAAAAAACATTAATTGCGCATAACAACAAAAATGTTTTTTTTTTTCGTACATTTGAGTAAAATTATCACGAAGAAACAAAACACTCACTAAAAGTAAAAATTTAGTATTAAAAAAAGATATTTATTACAGTCTTCACAAAATATAATTCCCTTCACATGCAAGGTTTTAATGAATCAGAGATCAGACTATTTGTTTTCCAGAACGAAGATAAATCAGCCATATGTTATCTAAAAGATTATTTAAAGTACTATTTAAATCCTTAATCCATAGGACATATTACAAAATATAATCTTTTTTCCTCACGCAAACCTCTAGAACAGTAGGATAATCACAGCAAAAGGATAAAAAAATAATATTTTCGCTGAGAAATGAATAGCGATTTAAGTCTCCATCTGTATGTTATTATTCAGAAACAGACGAAATATTTCAAATAAAACGTAGGAAGGAATTAAAATAGAAAATGGCGGATTCAGTATTACGCACAATAATTACAAATTGCTAACATTTTTTTTTTTTTATTTCCCTCCATTTATTATTATTATTTTAGAGAAAATAAGCTAAAGAATTTCAGATTCCGATTATACAATATTTAATTATCAAAATTTAAAATAGATACAATTTCAATATGGAACTGTAAAAATAATTTAAAATAAACTCAAAATATAACTATATTAGATTATATATACATATGGATTACCAGATATTTACATTATGAGTTTAAACAATGTTAATAGCAATCAAGGCTTATCAGCTTTTGAAACATTTACATTTTATAATAATTTAGAAGTTTTAAATTATGAACACAACGAACAATTCATCAGCTTTTATCGAAAAAGCATAATTCAAATATTAGTTTCTTTAGTAATATCGCACTTTTCAAATAAAATGGCTCTGTCTCCATGAACACGTAATTTTTTTTTTCAAAGAAAAACAAATTCCGCACGAATTTCTTTCAAAAGCTGAAATAAATTAAACAGAGCAAAAAATCTTTTAAAAACAAATGAAACAAAACGGACTAATGACTAAAAGTCAAAAGTTGGCCAATGCACATTTTCCTTTTCTCACACTTTTTTAACAATTTTATCTCGTCTAATCCGCAATTATCGCTAAAACGCAACTCTTATTTTGCCATTATGATGTTCTAAACGCTAAATCACACCTATTGATTTTCGATGAAGACGATTAGTGACCAGTTTACGCAATCGATCGATTTTATGCTTCGAAAGAACAATGGTCTAAGCTCGTCCTGTTAGATACGTTAAATAGTGGAAGTAATGAAGAAAATACCAACAAATGAACTATCGGTTCATTTTCATTAGCTTAGTTTTCAATTTTTATTCACCTTAATTATTCAGTATCTATTTTTTTCAGAGGAGTTAATAAAAACATTTCATCAAGTATTTGTATTTTTAATTCATTTTTTCAGAAACAGCGAAGAATTTTTTACGCCATATAGTAAACATACATGGTAATAAAAATTTCCAGCAATAAATAAAAAAACAAAAGTTTAATACGGTTTGTTTGTTCAGATGTTAGACAGTTTAAATTGGAGACAAAATATCAGCACTAATTTTTTTTTATAAAAACACATGGATAAAGAAATTTTAATCCTATTTCTAATGTATTATCAAAAGAAATTTTATAACTTCGGAAACTAACACGTATTGTAACAATAACATAAAAAACAGGCAGTTCTTACAAGATTTATCAAGTCCAATAGTCAAGTCCTTAAAATGGTCTAATGGTTAAATCTAAGTTTGTTTTTTTCATTATTATTACCTACCACAGACAACACAGCACACAGTTCTTTATGTCAGAAAATTTTAGAATCACGACATAAAGCCATACATAAAATATAAGCGACAATTTTTTTTTTTTTTTGGTCTGACTTCCTCTGCTCTTAAGGCATGTATTCCGCGTCCCCCCCCCCCCAAATTTAATAACACGATTCCAAATGTGACTCGTAACCCTTAGTTTAGATAGAACTTAATAAATATACTGTAAAAACTGTGGTGTAATATTGCTCTAAATTTGAAGAACCAAAAAAAAAAAAAAAAAAAAAGAAAAAACTGTGCAGAAACAATTTATTTCAATTCAACACCATATTGAGCTTTCATATACAATTTAAAGGGACCAAATAAATCTAAAAACTTATAATGGAAAGGGCTCACATCAAGCTCGTGCGCATTCACACCATGCGTGAAATATTTTCGCTCCCGAAAACACAAATGTCGGCACATTTTGGATAGCGTCAGTAGTTGGATTATAATCGAGAACGAGAGTTGGTGTGAGTTTGTTGTTACCTTCCGTGCTAGTATTTATGTCAACAGAAACAAAGGTTTGAAAAATATATGTTCCATTAAAAAATATATGTTCGTTTTTAGTTTTGTAATAAAGTTATATTATATATTTTAATTTTTAAATCTCGGTGATCTGTACTAAATACGTTTATAATGCATAATTTGTATTCGCTTTTATTCTGTTAAGCCTAGTTTGAGCTCGTCTTAATCTTATGCTACGCGTATGTTTGATTTACAAGCTAATTTAATTTTAAGATTTAGTGAATATATGCACCTTAAATTAATGATTCGTAAAAGTAACTTTATGGACGCATATCTTATCTTACTGTAATTATAAATTTTAGTATAATGAAAAATGGTTTCAACTATTTTACACCAAGTAGTGTAAAAGAGCATTCTTAGTATTGAACACCAGGAGTTTTATTGGTTTAGTGGAATACCACTTTAGTTGAAAGCAGTATTTTTGGTGTGAAGATACTCTAAACATTTCTATAGTATAACGTTCAAATCAAAAGTATTTTTGTGAAAATAATACAATTTTAATAAAAAGCAGCAAATATTTAAATAGGTTATCGATCTAAAACTCAACAATTGCATGCGTTTCTAAAAAGAGTTGGAATACCGAATAATCCTAAATAAATTCCTTTTTCATATGGAAATTGGATTTTTGTCCCAAATCGCAAAACACTTTTCAAACGCATTTCGAGAAAATACTCCCTTAATCTGTAATATACTTTTAAAAATAATCAATTCTGTTCATTTATATGCGTATATTTTAAAAGCGAATTAGAGGAATATAAAATACTAAGTATGTAAATTTTCATAAAATAAAACATATGATAAAAATTTTTACATCTATGTCTCTCATAGACATATTTATTAAGTACTAATGAACTGTAAGAAAAGATTTATCTTTAAAAGCGATTGTTTATTTAACTGAAAAAAAGTTACATTCAAAATAAAAATTACTTAAAATTAAAACAATCGCTGCGAAAAGGAAAAATACAGTTGTAAAATGAAAGACAAATCAGTCGTGCAAAACATTTTTCAGTCGGTCAAGCCTCATAAAATGCGACAAAAAATGAAACATTTTATTTATTTACTTTTTTAGCTTTTTAAGATAAAAATACAAATCAGATATCGGTTTAAGAAAACATGAATTTTATCATACTTAAATATGTAATTATCTATGTGGAACATGAAATAACTTACGAATGCGTATCATGGAAGTTAACTACGCATTTCGGCAATTTCATTCAATAACTTAGAAAGATATAAGTAGGCGAGAAGGATTTTTAATTCAACAATTATTTATTTGTACCATAATCCCCAATGTTCTCTTACGTTACAGAAATAATCAAAGAAACTTTTTAAATTATATTTGAAGTAGGTCTGCAAATATTACTTTAAGAATATTTTTATAATACTTTTTTCTATCCATCCTTAAAACTGACAAAAGCACTGAGCACTTTAGTCATTTTATCACTTTAGAGATAATTCGTCAGGTCTCCTAAGAGATTTACTTCTTATCAATAAGTTTACTTGATAAAATGCACTTAACATCATGGATTTAGACAAATAATACAAGTATCGAAATATTTAACATATATTTTACTTAACGGAGACTAAACATGAAATAATATTAGTGTAATTAAATTAAAATCGAATCAAATTAAGCAAGATTAAATCACGAGCATTATTGATTTGCTAGAAGTAAAGAATTGTTTCCAGAAATAAATACTTGTGACTAAATAAATAAAAACTGCTATTTACACAGATAAAGCAAATATATAACAGAATGTACATGCTAAGAAATAGAAATTAAAGAGATTTTAAAACTCGAATATTAATTAATGATGTTAAACAAATTTTTGTGGTACAGTGCGCAGAATAAAAAATGGAATACTTAATAGCTTTTTATCTAATGATTGGATTTCCGAATGCTAAAATAAAATTTAAATCGTTCGGCAGTTAAGCTTTAAACGATATTTTAAATAACAAAATATGCTACAAAAATTTTTATACTTTTTGTGTCGGATTCTGGATCCTTCAAAATATTGGACTCGGGGGGGGGGGGATATAACAATTTGGGAATCTACTAGAAAATACAGTTAAAATGAACAGTTTTTTTAGCTTGACAATTCATATTAATTTTTTAACTACTAAAACACATCTAAAACAAACTGATAGGTAATACAATAAAAAATATAACGAAGTATAAACAGAATATCAACAATTTAAAAACCCTCTCCGGAAAAAAAAAGAAAAATAGACAAATTAAAGTCTGCAGTTTTTAAAGCAGTTAAAAGATGAAAACATTATCAAACTAAGGCGAATCATTAACCAAGTTAGTTAGAGCAATGAAAATGGAATAATACCACCAAAAGAATAATAATAATAAATAAGTAAACAAAATTTATTTCCGTTGAAAAAAAAATCATAATTATTAAATATGACATTTAGTAACAACGTATAAATAAGGCGGATTAAGCTTAAATGAAATTAAAGACGATGAAGTGAAGGATGAAAGAAGTTCAGAACAACTATTGAATGTGTTTTGATATTTCCCCGTAATTGATAACTATACTTATTTGTCATATTTCAGTATAACATGTTTGTTTTTTTCTCTCGTGAGTAATAATTAGAAACCCTTAATGTATATTATTTTCTACAGCATATGATAGAGTGAGAAAAATTTTCAAATCTCATTTGTTATCAATGTATCCCAAAGTTTGGTACGCGTACCCCCAGGGGTACGGGAACGGTTTAGCGGGGGTACGTGTTCTTGTGCCAACTATCTTGCAACAAACGAAAATTTCAAAAAATTTTATTTAAAAACAAAGCTAGCCATGAAAATTTACGATTACGTATTTTTCTATTGGCTATTTTTTGCAGAGTTAACAGTTAATATTTATTGGTGTCAACAGCCAGTTGTGATTTTTAACTTTTGGGCATTTTTTTTATAATAAAAAATACATTCATTTTTTCATTAGTGGTACACAGCGTTACGAAAAATTTAGAAATGGTACACAAAAGTCATAAGTTTGGGAAGCACTGATGTAAAGGAAAGCTGAAGAAAATCTAATGTATCAGTGCTTAAAATAAATATGAGACGAGATGTTTAATGATCGAGTTTCTCATGAAGCAATTCTTGCTTAAATGTCAACTGAAATCATATATTACATTCAGGGAAGATAATTTTTATGGAGGACAGGAAAATACACAAGAATATATGTAATGAAGTATGCGAGAAATTTACCGATAATTGTTTTAAAAAAATGGTTAGTGATAAATACACATTTCCTTTTTAATAACATAAAATGATTAAGGAATTTAAAACGAGTAAAGTTTAGATGAAAAAAGATTTGTATGAGATGTGATTGGTGAATTTTAATGAAGAGTCGCATCTAAGAACAATATCGATAACTTTTTAATTTAAGAGAACCACGTTAAAAATGAAGACTAATGTTTCCTTAATAAAAGGACATAGTCATATGATAATAAAGCACACCAACAATATGATACTATTGAATAAAAGGATATATATTGGAAATACGACTGGAATAAAGAAAATAATATGCGACAGTTAAAACAATGCAAAAATTTCGAATAAAGAAAAATATTTCAAATGAACGGCGATTTCACTAACTCGCGTAACTAATTAAAATAATATGAAATAAATAAATTGGGTCTATAAAATTTGCCTACCAATTAATCAAAAAACCGCAATTCAACTGAAGTGAAATGAGTGAGCATTCTTCTCCCCATTTCAATGAGTGATCACGTGGCAACATAAAACTCTTTTGATCACTCCATTTTCTCTTTTAACCTTGCCACAACACGCACTGCGCTGCTAAAAATCAAATAGTAGGTCAACTAAATGGAAAAAAAAAGTCTTTTGAGATCTGGTATAGGCCAAAATAGCCTTTTTCGTTTCTTTATGGGAAGGCGGTAGGAGTCAATTACTTGTAGTAATCCACAGCCTTTTCCCCTTCCAACGACACACCACCTCATCTCCCCCAAAAAGCGGAGGAAAAAAAACTTCATTTCGAGAGCTTTCGTCGAAGCCTGATAAGAGAGATCACGGCAAGGTTCCCAATCCGAACCCTGTCACCTGTCAGAGGTGTCGTAAAGCGAGGGATTTGGCCGGGGGATCTCAGGCTCCGGGATTTTACCAGGAATGCGATAACGCGGAGTGAACTCATCTCGCCTCATTGGCTACCTTTCGCCAACTGAAAGAAGGACTCTGTGAGATCCCAGAGTCCTTAGGATGGGCGATCGAGGAACCACGTAAAGCCATTTACATCCACGCAACACATCGTTCATTAGATCACTATTTCTTTTCTTTAAATTCTATCTTGTGACTTAACTTCTCCATTGAAAAAACGAAAAATATCCTTAGAACGAAAAATATTTTTTTTCCTTTTTAAACAGATATGAATATCCAAGATTATTTAAAGTTTTTAACAATTTTAAATAAAAAATATAAATATAAAGTAAAATGGGTAATAATATAAAGTAAACATATTTAAAAATATAAAAATATTGAGAAATCACTGCTTATTTCAATAAAAGAAATATTTTTGTTGATTTCACTTATTTTATTAACTAAAAACAACTATTAAAAATAATAGTTTAAAAAGTTCTCTGTGAGGACAAAAGATGCGAAACTAACATAATAATGAATACATGTTTGTATGTCTTAGGATTTTAAATATTTTAAAATGGTTAATCATTTAATTAATCGTCATTTAATACTTTCAAGAACTAATTCATATTTTATTGTTTTTCTTATAAAAAGAACTATTTCTTTTCTTTAAATTGAAAAAATGATCAATACCGGTAGAGCCAAACTGTTAAAAGATATTTATTTTTTTAAACATCTTTTAACAGTTTGGCTCAACCAGTTTTTTAATGAAGATATAATTAAAATTTGTTCAAGCATCATAGAATTACCACCATACATTTTTAAAAATTAAAAAGAGAAACGCAATCTTCATTAGTGTCTGGGTTTACAACTTGTGGTATGCTCGACACTAAAGGTACGTCGAAAATACACAGATTATAGTAAATAAAAGGGTATCCAAAAACTTCGATAGTGACAATACAACAAAATACACATTGTATATGAAAATCATGCTTAAGTCATGTAGAAAAAGCATGGGGGGTGTAACGAACACTTTTATTTTTCATATTCATTACTATCATATTTGGTGCTTATGAGTATCAAATTGCAGCATGGTGTTCTTCGTATATTTAGATTAATATACTAAAAGCCAGTATGTTTTTTTTTTCTTTTGCTATCAGTTTAACTTTTAGTTTTATTATTATCAGGGACCCCGGGCGGAGCTAGAGCAGGAGCCCGGGGTCCGGAGCTGGGACGGAGCTCGAAATTAGTCCATCTCAATAGCTCCAGCTATTTTAATGTAACCTACAGACATTCAAAAGGACTACCGCATTGTAACGGAATTTCCCATTAGTAAACTTGCTGTAAAAAGACTATTCTCGGCTTTAAAACATATTCTACTTTTAAACGTACATTGTACGAATTTATTATTAATATACACGATATTAATCATTTTTTCAATCTTTTAGAAAGTAGACATTTTTTTAAAACCTAGCTATCTGCCAAACAGATATATTTCTATTAATACCATTAAAATATATAATATTAATATATATATATACATATATATATATATATATATATATATATATATATATATATATATATATATATATATATATATATATATATATATATATATATATATATATATATATATATATATAACTATATATATATATATAACTATATATATATATATATAGTTTCAATATGTGTGTGTATTATGTACATAAATATTTGGTGATTCTTAATTTTTTCCATGGCTTTTTTTTTTAAATGTTTACCATTATATATGTATTGTGTGTTTCTCTTCCTTATCATAGACAGGATATGTACTCTTGGTGATGAACATAAGTTTATATTTTAATTATTTTTGAACTTATCTATTTTATGTTTTGTTAAATAAAGTTTGTTTGTTAAAAGACATTGATAATGATTTCAGACAAAATGATTTATTAGGTAAAATTCTTGTCTAGAGATTGAACAAACAACTCAAACTGTGATTTAAATTTGCATTTTTTGTACGAATTGATACTTATGTTATTATTTTTTAATACTCCTTTTTATAATAAAAATTCCAAATTTAAATCTTAAACTTAAAAGCGTGCATATATATAAAATAAATAAATAAATAATAAAAAAAACCTCAAAGCCTTAGTGAAGCCGGAGCTTTAGCTATTCTGGATTTGAACATAGAAATGTTTTCGGTTCCAGGACACTGATTAATATTTTCAATATGGGTATTAAGAGAGATTTGACAAATTTAGTATCAAAATAAAGAATTTGACCGATACCATTGTCAAAGAGGAAATCTAGAAGAGGCACAGCATGAGAATCTTCTTTAAGTACAGAAACTAACAAAAAAGCAAATTACCTTCAGATAGGTTAGTATACTGGTAGTTAGTTAAGCACCCTCCTCAAAAAGAGAGTAATGAACCAGGCAGTACATTCTTAGAAACGCATTATATAAAAGAGTAGTTTATGATGTAAATAATTATGCAAACAAGTGATAAACAGTATAGGTTATCAAAGAAATAATGTCAACTTGAGAATTTTAGTTACGCTTTGAAAGAAAAATTTTTTTGTAAAAAGCGTTTCAAACTTTCCCTACACATTCACTTTCTTCTATAGTTATATTTAATTACATAGTGAAAATTATGTTTAATTTTCCATATAATTATATTTTATTCAAAGCTTTAATTGTTATAAATGATTTCTCTACAAAAATAAAGCCAAATTAAAATAAAATTATATTTACTGCTAGGGGGGCAACGTTTTAAGTAAGTTTCCATTACTATGTAGACTTAATCTTTTTCCCCAAAAAATTATGCATGGTACATTGAATAGATTGGTTAAATTTTTAATTTACAGTTTTTGTAGATAAACGCTTTAAAGTTTGAAAGAATAAAGCTTAACATATAATTTACTCCAGTAAAAGAAAATATTTTTGAGCCACATAAACAAATCTCAAATGACGATATGCTTCCAGAATGAATGAAGTGTATATGACGATATGCTTAATGAAGTGTATATAATGAAGTGTATATAACGATATGCTTAAACTTAACATTTTGCGCTCAAGAATAAATAAGTAAAACATTATCCCGAAAGAAGATTTTATTTATAAATTTTTTGAGAGTTGTATGACTTTCTCTTGTCATACCAACAAAATATTTGAAAAACAAATACACAAAAAAGTACTTGAAAAACATATATAAAAATTTATAGCTTAGAAAATAACATGTTGAAAAGAACGTTTGAAATTTTTAGGCTGCAAAGTCTGCTGATATAAATAACTTAGTTTATTTGTATCGAAATTGTGCTCATTTCATTGATGTATTGAAAAGTCGAATTCTTTCTAAATAAAAATAACAACAAATTGAAAAAATTTGCGATATCATATAATTCTTCGATTGTAACTCAGTGTATTACTCTGATGAAAATCTTACATTTTAGAAGTAAGGAGCTTAATGTTTCTGTTTATTAACGCAAAATGATCACATAAGTAATCTCTGGTATCATGATCTATATAGATCAAAAAGATCTTGTATCAATTATGCTTTGAATATTTAAAACTCTAGTGTTCATAGGAAGCCAAACTTGTTCCGTTTGACCACGAAGTCTGGAAAAAATAATAGTAAGCCCTGTTCTAAAGAATATTTTCTAAAGAAAAAAACTAACTAAGTCTGATAAAAAAAGAAAAACAAAACTTAAAAGGGAGAGATTATTAGAGAAACTTCAAAATCGTGGGTCCCGCGATTACCTAAAGAAGAAAAATATCCTGAAGGGATTAGAGATGAGTTCGGACTCACTTTTGGAGGTATGAGTCCGAAGAATAGATTATTTATTTATACTTCACGTTTAGAGAACAGTTTAATAGACGTATTTTATGCAATTCTAATTATTTTATTTTAATTTTTTTAATGTTTATGAGTCCCGAAACTCCTATTTTAATAATTCATATATAACTAAATTTAAAACTCCATCAGAAGATTCCCTCAAAATTTCTAAATTGAGCTTAAAATTTTAAACTTTAAATAAATGTATCAACGGACACCTTAGAAAACTTTATAAATCATAAGTCGAAAAATTACATGACATCGGAAATAAACAATTCACAAAGGTAACAAATATATATATATATATATATATATATATATATATATATATATATATATATATATATATATATATATATATATATATATATATATATAAATAATGGGAGTACAAAAGCTTTCAGAAAAAGAGTGCAATATAAAATCTATTATTATTAAATTATAACTAACTAATTATTGGAGAATTTTATAAAGTTAAAAATACCAAAACATTTTGTCAAAATAGAAAAAAATTACCACCAAACCATCGGAACAAACTTGAGCCATAAATGGATTCAGCCCAAGGACAGAATTTAAAAACAGAAGCTAATATCCTAATCCCTTCTATCACCTCCACCACAGTCTTTCCTAAATTGCACAATCCCATAGCAGTCAAAAGTTTCTACATTCGTTTAACAACTGTGGGAGAATTTTATGTAGCATTCTAGCTTAACAGAGCTGTAATGGAGCAAATTTTGATGCAAGCTAATTTGATATCGCTAAGTTGATGATATTTCAACTGTCTGGCGATACATTTCCGTCTAAAAAAAGTGGGTATAATGGGTGAAATAATTTAAATTATTGAAATTAAAAAAATTATCGAAGAAAAAATTTCCAGCTTTTCTTTAAAATTCCCTGATTTTTCCAGGTTTTTTCCAGTATAAAAAAATT
Source organism: Parasteatoda lunata (assembly GCA_949128135.1). Taxonomy (NCBI): domain Eukaryota; kingdom Metazoa; phylum Arthropoda; class Arachnida; order Araneae; family Theridiidae; genus Parasteatoda; species Parasteatoda lunata. The sequence continues at coordinate 16,418,856 of OX421980.1, read as the reverse complement.
CCCTGATAATTCCAGGTTTTCCAGGTGGGTGGTATCCACCCTGTATGTATGTATGTATGTATGCATATATATATATATATATATATATATATATATATATATATATATATATATATATATATATATATATATATATATATATATATATATATATATATATATATATATATATAAATATATATATATGCACACACACTACCCTACAATAAAGGAAGAGACACTTCTAGTTTTTGACATTTTTTTTTTATATTTCTCGAGAAATACTTACAGGAATATTTTGTAACTTTAGAAGCGTTTAGTTCATGCGATTTTTATACTTAGCAATTACATTTAATGCTTTCAGAGGTTTGGAAGACCTACAATAAATTACGAAGGAAAACAAGTATTTTTGAACACCCTATGCCAGAAAATGAAGCAAAACACTTGTAACTTGTATCGATTACTTTAGTTGTTACTTTTAATAACTTACGTTTTTTGCTGTAACTTCATGAATATTCAATGGAATTAAACAAAATTTTGGGGAAAAATTTAAAATGAATTACAAAATTGTTGATTTAAAATTTTTAAAAAATTCGTTAAAAACTGCGCAAGATATTAGAGCTATCAAAGCTATTTCTTTTATACTGCGCATGTGCAGAAAAAAATTATAAAAGTTTTTTTCATAATTTTGTAGGAAATCGTATTTGACAACTAATCATAAGATCCTTATTTGAATATTTTAATCTAAAAAGTTTCAAGCCATTTTTTTAACAGTTTTATACTTTTTAAAAGAAAGCTCAAAACAATAAGGGGTTATCCATAAATTTAATCTTGTACTATTAAACAAGATTCATTAAAAATTAGACCGGCATTGTGGGGGATCACCGCCCATAAAAGTATGTTTTCTTTTCCATGTTTTCTTTCTCTATACCATCAAAGTTTAGTTTCCGGACGATTATTGTAAGGTATTATCATTTGTTATTAAATTTTGTCTAATGATACAAAATAAAATTTATGAAAAACCCCTTATTGTTATGAGCTTTCCTTTTAAGAGCCCAAAACCTTTTTAAGATATTCATATCAAATCATTTTTATTAGTTGCCAAATACGATTCACTACATAATTATGAAAAAACTTTTTAAAATTCTTCCAGTGCATACGTAGTATAAAAGAACTCGCTTAAATACTCATAACTTGCACAGTTTTTAACAATTTTCCTTTTAAATTTTAAATCGACTATTTTGTAATTAATCTTAAATTGCTCCAAAAACTTTGTTTAATTCCATTGAATATTTATAAAGTTATAACGAAAAAACGTAAGGCGAAAAAATTTATTTCTTATAAAAATGTCCATATCTCCATAAATATTTACTCTAGGTTGACGAAACTTCATGCAGCTACTAAAAATACCAACTAAAGTAATCGATACAAGCTTATTGCTTGTTTCTTCTTCTTGATATTCTGTCATAGGGTGAACAAAAATACTTATTTTCTTTACAAATTTGTTGTAGGTCTCTCAAACCATTGAAAGATTTAAATTTCATTGCTAAGTATGAAAAACCGCAAAAACTGAACATCTCAAAAATAATCCTTTAAGTATTTCCAGAGAAATTTTTTAAAAAAATGTCAAAAACTGAAAGTGTCTCTTCTATTATTGCAGGGTAGTGCATATATATGTAAAAAAATAAAGTCAAAATGCAAATAAAATTATTTGTCACAATCAAAATTATGCCCGAACGAAATCTAAGCGTAAAATGAAACCTGACAGTTGTGTTGCCGATTAAAATAATTTAGTCAAAAAAAAAAAAAAAAAAAAAAAAAAAAGATTTATGAAACTATCTTTATCTTATCTATAATCTTTTATGAAACTATGATAATGAAATTTTGAGGGATCAGTTTAATACGTTATGATCTTGAAATATGTTAATACATGAAATTATTATCAATAAAAATTTAGAAACTGATGAATCACAACAAAAAACATGATGTAAATAACATATTGTTTTTTTTTTTTTTTTTTCATCTCACTATAGCCCAAGTTTTTAATACGAAAGTCAAACGTAAGTTCCAATACCCTACAAAAATTTCCTTCGCGATCAAAATGATTTCACATAAAATCACAAATCATAAAACCAGACCTAGTTCTTCATTTTCAAAAAATAAAGAGAATTTCAGTGAAAGTGATGTGAAACGATAACTGAGAGAAGAGGATGAGGAAAATTCTCTAGCGTAGAAAGTTAGTCCCAAAAGAGGAGCAAGAGCAGTTTTGGCGTCTAGTTGGCGAGAGGCAACCCACAGTAGAGAGGAACAATTTCCGGACCCGACTTCTCAGAAAGAAAGTGAACGGTGTAACGATCAAATGGAACCGTTATCGCGATACGGGACAATCAAGTCCTATCAGAAAGAGTCCGGAAGAGGGATTCCGAGAAGGCAGATTAGGGAAAGCCGACTCGATTGCCCTGCATCAGAATTCCCCGACGATGGAAGCTTACCAATACATGTTTCAGGGATTTCCCCCCCCCTTCTTTTTTCAGGTCATCAAATAGAAACGCAATTGACACTATTTATAGTCCGTCCCCTCTTTATTTGTAAATAATAACAACATTGCAAAATATTTTCACTTTATCTCACAAGTATATTATTTTTTTCAAAACATTTTTAATTTCGCAAAAATATTAAAAGAAATAAAATAACACCAAAGGCTTTATCCTTCACAAAACTATTAAAATGAAATAGAGCCTTGTAAGCTCAGTTAAAAGTAAATACATAAAAAAATAAATAAAAAACAATTGTAAGTTTAAAATATCTAAGTCAATTTTTTTTCCAAAAAAAAAACTAAATCCAAAAATTCGATATATATATCTGAAACAATATCTAGTGAAAAATTGCAACTTTAACGGCATAATAGATCGATATAATTAGTCCATCAGTGGTCTTACTTGAGACAAATCTTTACACAATATACACAATTTCAAAAATAATATTATTAGACAGAGAAATTATAATGATTTGGTTTTCTTTAATTAAATAATTTTTAATATATGCATAGGTCACATTTGGGTTGAATTTTTGAACCAAGATCTGAGATAATTATGAAACATACCCTGAGTATCATTTACTTATAGCAATGATTTTTTGCATATATAAATAGTTTCTGGTGAAACAAAAGTAATAATAATTGTATATAAAAAATTTCTTGTCTTTATTTGTATTTTAGTTTTTTAAGGAATTGTATTTAAGACTATTAATTTTATTATTTACAAAAAAAAACTCACACAATTTTTGCCAACTTGGCGATAAACTATTTGCCATGGCGCTAGAGTGCATACTTCTCCATCAATTCACAAAGAGTCTAATTGTAAAGCCAAATATAGAGTAAAAAAATTACAGTTGCTCTTATTTCTCGTTTACATCTCCATTGCAGATAAAGCATCATAACACCTACAACATTCACAACAAACTAACCACAATTTCTACAATAATAATGATATGATTCACTCAAATTAAATGAGAGTTACTGCTATTTAGATTTTGATTGCTTCAACAACTCGAGAATGTACAAAATTTCCTGTCAATGTAGACTTTCCTCATCATCCAAAGTTTCTGCTGCTATAACATATTGTTCAAATATTTGGAAATTATAAACACTTACTGCAAATTTAATTTTGTTACTTTTAACTCTATTTTTTTAGTGAGACGCAACCTCTGTCGAAATACATCATTTCTAATTTACGGTCACTGTCATTTATCCTACTCATGAAGGCCATTTATTCTACAGAAGAAGGTATTTTTAAGTGTTCTTTTTAATAAATTTAATTTTATATCAATCTCGTGACTTTATGATGACTGCTGTTATTTATCTAAAAACATTTGTCGTTAGCAAATTTATATTTCTTGTTTGTTTAGTATTATTTAATTTAATTAGAATATTCTGTGTTATTCTTTTTTTTTTTTTTTTTTTTTTTTTTTTTTTTTTGCAATATTGATAAGGTTGCTATGGAATGAGCACTATTTCAGAAATGGCTGCGACAATGAGAAAAAACTACGATTTCATAAAAACGTTAAAGAAATGTCATTAGTCGGTAAAAAGAGTTCAGGAAAAATTTTTAAGATGAAATGAGGTGATAAAAGAGTTGATTAAATTAGTCAACAACATTTGAGATATGATAATTTTTTGATTGTTTAATACTATTTAAAGAGTATTTTCTGTTTTTGTAATATTGGTTTCAATGGAATGAGCACTATTTCGGTATTGAATACGATATCGAGGAACATATTATAAAAAATGTCAGGATTGGTTGAAAGAGTTGAGAGAAATACTTGACGCCGAATTGAGGTGATATTCTTTAATCAACAACATTTGAAATATACTTTTTGGTTGTTTAGCATTAATTAGTTTAATTAGAGTATTCTCTAATATCCTATTTTTTTTGTGTAATATTGGCTAGGTCACTATCGAATGAGCTCTATTTCGAAAATGAATACGATTTAAGGAAATATTTAATAAAATACGTCAAAACTAGTTGAGAAAGTTGAGGGAAATACTTGACGCTGAATAGGGGTGATATTCTTTAATGAACTTGAGATATACTTTTTGGTTGTTTAGCATTATTTAATTTAATGAGAGTATTTTCTGTTATTCTACTTTCTTTTTGAAATATTGGTTAGGTTATTATCGAATGAGCACTGTTCCAAAAATCAATATAATATAAAGAAAACACTACCGGTTTTATACAAGTCGGTTAAAAGAGTTGAGAGAAACATTTGATGATGGTGATAAAAATATGACTTACCGGCGGGAGTAGAAGATGATGAGACAGGTGGGATTTTCATGAGTGGCCGGAACTCGACAAGTGATAAGGATGTTGAAGAGGAACCCGGACTTCGAATTCCAGGTTCGGAAGGTAGGGCAGGATGGGATTCTGGTTTCTCTCTGCGGTCGGAATTTAAATCATGTGGACAACCGCCGCCCCCTGACGCAACGCCACCACTCAGCAACAAGCCCTGCAAAAAGAATTAGATAATTAAAACATGTTTTATATTGCCTAATTTCATTTTATACTTAAATTATAATACTAATCAATGAGAACAGTTAAAAACTTAAACAAAAAAAGGGACTTGCTGAACGATTAGCTATTTTACGGCTAAAATATAATGATTATTATAGTTCGTCAAAAATTTGCTGTTCACATAAATCGTTCAAAAATTTTAAAGCAAACGATCAATTTTGAGTGGGTAAAAATATTGGAATTGTTGCATTAATGGCTCATTGCGTAGACAGGATTTCAAATAACTACAAATATTAAATAATTTAGTGTTCTTTTTCTCAATGGTAATTTGAGAATGAATTCACTGAAAATAAAATTCACATATTAAAGCGCAGTGACAACCATATATATATATAAAAATTTATATATAAATATATATATATATATATATATTATAATATATATATGATGGTAAAGACGGCTATTAACAAGAAATTAATTCTAATTATTTCTTGTCTGATTCTGATATTTTTTATTTGAACAACCTGTGCTTGTAATAGCAACTTTTCCCAATATGTCATTTCTCAACAACATCCTTTTTTAACTTAAATATAATATAATGGATATTGTCTCTTAACAATGTTTTCAGACTTAAAAAATTGCAAAAAAACATTTAATGCTTAATTATTAAGCAAATAAAATATATTATCTTACTATCTGGAGTTTTAAGTGCATCGTCCCTACAGTTCTGATCTTATTTATCTCCGTAATTTTTACTCTATCCGTATGCGAGTTTGAAGGTTTAAAGTAATGTTTAACACTAGATTGCCCAAGTCAGCATCAAAAGCGGTCATTGTGACTGCTTTTAATTTCAATTAGAAAAACAATGATATATATATATATATATATATATATAATGATAAAATTTACTAATAACTTGTTATATAACTGTAAAAAATTTAAAAAATATTAAAAACTAATTTTAAGCAAATTTCTTTACACATTAGTTATTCTTTCACAATTCAGTCATTAAGTTGATGACATTTAAGTTGATGACACATAAAGGAATTTAAAATATAAGACAAAACTTTATAACCACATGAAGTAAGCATTATATAAACTTTTTTAATAATTTTTTCACAAAGAAAAACATTACATTAGATCAACAAAAAAAAAAAAAAAAAAAAGAAATAAAAGAAAAAATATTTAAGATAATTTTTGTTAGAACAGATGTAAATTTTGATTATCAACATAACATTTCATATGTATGCTGATAAACAAAATTTTTTTGTTAATAAATCCTAATTTTAATAAGTCAGTAGATAAATCGAACAGGTAGATAGATAAGATCGAATTTAAATCCTTTATATTGTTGCAAAACTGCTAGTTACAAAGTCAAGAAATTTCTTTACTTTTATTCACACACGTACTTCATGCCTTGTATTACGTTTCCATATGTATTGTGCGGGGGAAAACTGTGGACTTAAATATCTTTTGATCTAATGAATACATTTCCACGTACTATGATGATTCAATTCTAACCTTAAACTTGCTAATTACTTAGTACAAACAATAATTTAAGTTAGGAAAACAGACACAAAACGTATTTACTTTCTTATTTTTTATACCGATTTCGAATTGAATTTCCAAAAGGTTAGAAGTAACCATAATCTAGAAAATATGGTCTCAATAGTTTAATCAGGAGAGCGATCAAAAGTTTTAGTCTATTATTATCAATTATATTCTTTCCGGTGTTTTGCGCATTTCTTCATATCTTTGTAACTATTCAAGTGAATCAAAAATATTCTGCACACAAGTATAAAACTCGTTTATTAAAAAATAATTCTCGGCAAAAAGAAACACATTTTTATAACTCATTATTATTTTTAATATTTGCTCCAATAATCATTATAACTTTTTGAATTTAGTATCAAATTTTTACTGAATCTTGAAAAATATATTAAAAAAAAATAAAAACAATAATTTTTAAAAAACTTAGTCAAATAGAGTTTTTCCTCTTTTCTAAATGTACTTTTTATTTGCATATCTTATTCTATGTAAAAATTAAACAACTTTTGCCTCTTTTTATTTACCAAAAAAAGCCTGTATTCCCAAGATAATTGAAAAATAAGAGCAAAAAGCTCAAAATGTTTATCACTAACCAAGTAGCATTTGAATCTTATTCATGTGTTATAAAATGATTTTGAACTAATAAAACGTATCTCATATTTGAAGATAATCAAATGCCTGGAACAAAATTCGTTTTTTTTTAAAATAATAATAAATATAATAATAATAATAATAAATATAATAATAATAATAATATAAATATAAAAGAACAACGCTTTACTCAATTTCCATTATTTTAATGATTAAAAAATAAACACAAAATTCGTGAACACACATACAAAACAAGATTTAAGAAGATTGAACCAATTAACAGCGAATCAATCTTAAAGGATATTTATATTTGAGGGTTATTCTATTTGATGTTAAATGCTGTTTATTATTTGATTTTTTCCAAAAGATGACTTAAGCTAAGTACATTCATAGAAAGAAATACAATTAGAAATAGGTAGCTGCTTTTAAAATGGCTAAAATGATTATTCAACAGCAACTATGTGCTACTCTGCTTTTTTAACACTTGCGTGTTAAAAAATATTTACCTATGTCCATTAAATGCTGGAAATTGACAAGTTAATAAAAGCTAAATTTAGGTTAATCCATTAAATAGTTATTACTCAACTTATAAAATTACTGTTGAAAAACGGAAAAGATCTTTACAATCTGTATGAAATGTATATAAAGTGAATTTAATCTAGAAATTGCTCATAAAAGATTGCAAGCAAAATAAACTGCTTGAAAAAATTTTCTTAAACGTAATTTCTCTTAGATTACATTTTGAGAATACTACATTGGCTTTCCACGTAGTCATTTTGAATAAATATAATGTTTTTAATTTTAAAGAAAACTACTTGAATAGCATTGCATGTTACAATAAATTAAACATGACTTGAAATATAACAATAAATCAATAAAGGTCCAAAATATATTAAAATATTTTTATGTAATAAAATTTTACGAAAAATAAATGTGTCTATAACCCTATGTAAGGAAAAATATTTGGATTATATGGAATAAAATTATCGCAAAAAATTGAATGATATGAAGGACTTAGAGCAATGTAATGATAATTTTTACATTTTTAAATAAATACATTTTTAAATCGTAATGGAGAGCGTTCTTTAATATTCTGTAGATTATGTTGCTATCTAGTAGAAATTCCATAAAGTTGAAAAGTTACCTATCAGGAAATAATGCTAAAGAGCTGTTTGATGTAAAAATGACTTCTTTGTAAAAAGTGTAGCTTATCCCTATATTGCCTAAAACCTTTCATAGAGGAATCGTTTAACAAAAATTTGTTACTTAACTAGTGAAAAACTATTAACTTAACTATTTTTAATGCCATCATTCCTAATAAAGAAAATAAAATCGAAAATTTTAAAGACGCGTTATTACAAAACAAATTAAAAATAACAATACTTATTTTATTACTTTGCTAAGTCTAACATATCTTTTTTAAATAGAAATAACCAAATAAACATCATTAAGTTCTGAAATTTTTAAATCTATTCATTTTAATCTCATTTTTATCTGCAAGTTGTCACCCAACAACGTGTCAAACTCTATAAATATCTTTAAGCACTCTATAAAATATTCTTTTTTCTATCCATTTTTTAAACGAAACGAGTAAATTTTTTTTTTTATTAAAAAAAAGCTTAATTTGGAATGAGGCTACTGTATAAGCTATACGTAAAGGTAAGAAATATAATCTCTCCCAGTCAAAACATTTCAACTGTAATCGGCGGCAATCGCCTTTTGCATCAAAATCCGCTTCCCCCATCCTTCTTTGAACATCTTTCATTTTTCCTTTTTTTTTTTTTTTTTTTTTTTTTTTTTTTTTTTTTTACATCGTCATCCTAGTCCATAATTTTTTAAGACCCATGCATCTTTCTTCTAATCCTTCGTAGAACAACGCCATTTTTTCTTCTAGGTTTTTGATATTAAAACGGATTAATACAACGCTGTGCTTCATTTTCCGACATAATCACTAGATAATTTTTGCCACTTTTTGCAGCGCCAAGTTTAATCTTTTAGCTGTGAGTTATTTTGTAACGTTCAACAAGAAGTTGCGCAAAAACTACAAAATGTTTTAATCTCCCTTGTTAATATGCTTTATTTCTTCTTCTTCTTTTTTTTTTTTTTTTTAATTATTATTATGACGCTTTCGAAGGTAAGTTACACTTATTATTTTGAATGCGAAGTAGTTTTTTAATCGTGTTTTCGAATAACTCCTCTAATAGTTCATAATTCCTATATAAACAACTTATAATTCTTCAACAGAATATAGAAGATGATAACAATTTAATTTACAGCGTTTATTTGTCTAACAGACAAGAATTGAAGAGTGAAAAAAGATTTTACACAAAATTCCAATGATAAGATTATCTACGATCAACCTACCATTTTTTAAATTGAAAAAAAAATATCTGGGAAGAAAAAAATGGAATCTAAAAATAATTTATCTATAAAGACTTATAAAAACTTATAAACCTTTAAGAAGAATTAATTTGATTATATAATAGTTAAACTCTTATTAAACTGAGAAAAAATCTGGCAGAAAACCATATTTGTTTTGTATAGGCATTTACTATAAAATAAAGAAGGAAAAGAAAATGTTGGTTAGCAACACCAAAATTTCCAGTATTTAAAACAGTTATTTGACATAACTTCCTTTCGTTATAGTAATAGTTTATCAAAAATTCTAGTTTTAGAAGTTATTGTTCTTATCACCATACATTAACAATGAAAAGTAAATTTAATCGAAGAATGGTTTGCACTCCATGCTCTAAAGAATCACGATAAAATAACTAGTCTCTTATTTCGAACGTATCATTCATTTAATCATTTATTTCGTAATTTTAAGATTTTGACGGTTACATCTTTTATCAAACAGATAAGTAATAGACATTATAAACTGATTATCCTGCGATGGTTTATTTCAAAAAATGGTTTATTTTACTTTATAACCGTCGTTTAACAGCCGGCCCAAATTTTGGGTTTGAGACTACTAACGTTCAACTCCGAAGTCTTGTAATTTTATACCCAATCCAGAAGACAAGGGAACTCCTCAAGTATTGGAAGAAACTTTGCCTTTGTGGGGGGCTTTTTGATGGAACTAACTCGTATTGCGTTACTTTGGGGGGGGAGGGAACCTCGAGAACATCACATGGTCAGCCTGACGGCAAGGGGACTCTAACCCCCTAATACACGGGGATTCTTCGGCTGTCTGGATTCGAACTCCGGTTCTCATAAACAGGTGCCCAATGACCTACCAATCACGCTATTCCGGAAAATCATTGATAGGAATTAGATGACGGTTAGTTATTTCTTTTTCTGACATATTTTTCAATTATTACAGAGGGCGTGATAAAAGGGCCCTCTCAATTATAAAAAGTATATGATGGTAAAAGGGCTCAATTATAAAAGGGCGTGAAAGATTCTTTCAAGTGTTTCATGTAAATGTTTTAAAGATAATTTAGGTTGATCAATAAATAGAATCTGATTTTTTTTTTTTGTCACATTTAATTATTTAGAATCTTACGCATGCGAGATTGTTGGCAAATATAAAGAACGGCATAAAATACCTTGTCACTTGAAGAACAGATAAAACAAATTTGAAAAACACAACACGAAGACAGCATGGTTATGCTTATGATGGGACTCAATCCCGTAACCTCCGTGCTTAAGAGACAAGAGTTTGCAAGCTATTCTTCGACTCTTCGCATTGAGCACACAAGCCAAAATATGTATGTTAAACAAATTTATTTATTGTTACACACACATATGCCATGCTGGCACATAAGCTTATAAAAAAGAGCGATTTATGTCAAGTTCAAGAATAAATAGTACAAAATGGAATGGGTAAATCAGTAAAAATTACTGCACATTTTTGTGTTCCCAGGGAGCCCGAAAACAAGGTAAATTTTGGTAGTTTGGGCTGTACTTTTTTCCTTCAGGTTGTTATATTAAGAGTTAATTATGTCTACGAACTAAAGAAATTTATGGTACAAAAACTATCTTTGAATTGGTAAGAAGGAGCAGTAGACCGAAGTTTTTAGAAAGTTTTGGAGAAAGCCTTCTTTTATCAATAGATTGATAGAAGATGATGTTAATGATGGGTGTTTCGATTTTAGCACTTATGAATTTTTAACTCACCTTAATCCTCAAAAGTTTCAGGAGATAAAATATGATTTTTCATTTAAAAATTTTAAATTATTTCAAACTCTCCTTTAAATTTAGTTTTTTTTTTTTGTTTTTGTTTTTTTTGTTTTTGTAAAATTTAATATTTTTGCTAAATACAACTTATATTAAGACTGCTGATCCCTTAATTTTTGTTTTAAGACCCTTAAAAAGTCGTCACGATTATAATATATTTTTAATGCTTGCTAAGAAATGTAGTGTTGCTTTCTTTCTTTTTTTGCTATGTTTCCTATCTTTCTTCAGTGACAAGCTAAATCATCATTCAGGACAACTTCCAAGACGTTAATACGAATACAATTAAGGAAACCTAGATATTGTATTAAAAGTTGTTGATTAATTTCAATATCGATATCTATTTAACAGCCATCTTGAATTTATTGAAAGATAATGGTTCAAAGGAAGAAATATTTAAAATTGCTATTTAGACAGGTGAGTTTTCGTTTCTTCTGTATTAATTTACACTGAATTGAATAAGTCGAAAACCAAGACGATATGACTATAATTTAGAAATTATATGTGAGTTAAAAGTACAACTTAAGATTTTAAATTTCCGCGTTAAGCATTACTATGCACACAAAAATGTTTAGAGTAGTTGTCAATTTACTTTCGACAACACATAAAAAAAAGGCTATTTTAAGAGCACAAATAAATCCTAATAAGAATAGAGAAAGTTGAACCCAAGTGATAACTGAATAAAAACTATTTTGCGTTGTATAAAAACATTTCTAATCAAAACTAAATCAAACTTTAGGGAGTCAATAGGCTATTGTTTTGACGTTCAGAAAGATAGAAATACGTCAATAAGCTATGGATATTAATCATATGAAAAAGCAGTAATTCATCCATGAAAAATTGATTCACTGTGAAAATAACTATAAAGATAATGAATGAACGATAAAAATACAAAATCTAACTATTATCTCTATCAGGACACATATTTGATAACAACCTATGAATAGGTAAACTTATGAATAGGTAATTCATATTTTAAATACTGAATATAACAAGAATCAAAGTCATGGAAGAACTATTAAAATTGACGGGCAAACAATTCAGTCATTGGAAAATAAAATTTTGAAGACTGAAAAGAAATTTGAATTGGTGAAAGAAAATAATTTTTTGGGTTAAAAAAGGATAAAAATGCAGGGTGCATAGTAAAATCAAGATACGCTTAAATCCCTTTTGAACACATAAAACTTATTACTAAACAAAAACAAGATAAATCAGAAGGCTTCCGTCTTTTAAATAAATAATGTAGCTCGATTTTTAAAAACGGCAACCATACAGTATTTAAAAAAATAAATAAAACTTATTGAAAATCAAGACGAAGAACGGTTTATGTCCATTTTTCTCAAAAGACGACTGCATCATCATCTTTTGAATTTTGAAGATTACTAAATTTTGGCAAACCAATAACGTGGAAACTCTGTCCTTCCCAAGAATTACTACGAAGTGAAAGGAACCGTGCTGAGGAAAGACTATTCCTTCTAACAAAATCTCCTTCCATGGACATACCCGTTTTTCCCCCTTGATATTCATTTGGTACCTAACTTGTTCAAACAATTCAACGGATATAGCTAGTTAAAAAATAACACAAAATCACTAATAGTGAATATGTTAAGAATTAGGCATCTGGACAACTAGATCATCTGATTGAGAAGAAATGGATTTGACCTGTGATTTTTATAGCTGGGATTGTGGTTGAAAACATGAACTGAGGCATGTATGCGGACAAGGCTGTTTTAGACAATGTTGGTCTCCCAACTCTATAACAATATTTTGAGAAAAGTCCATTTCTCTCCCAGCACGATAACAACTCCATTCACACATCGAGACTTGCATAGCTATGATTTGACGAAATGGGTGTTTAAAAACTGAACTAGCCATTTCAAAACCCCTTTTGGAACGACTTGTAACACAAATTGCATAGCCAGACTATTCTCATTACCAGAACTCACTTTAGCTGTGATGGACGTCAATATCTATGACCAATGATAAAAAACTAGTGGAAAGTCTCCCCAGACGAAAACAAGCTGTCATCAACGCAAAAGGGGTCCAACATCATATTAATGCCCCAGAACTCGATGAGACCGTAACACTAGGTATTCGGAAACTTTAGATAGTGTATTCTCTCACTCAGTGAATTTATTACAGAATTATAAGGAAAAAAAATACTTAACATAATGTTACTTTATCCAGACGGCTTAATAAATTCAAACAATTATTTTAAAGGTAAATTCAGTTCAAAAATATATAATAAAACAATATAAAATAGTCTGTGAGGAATAGAATGTGTGGTGGCGATAGTTAAAACAATTTGGTTCTTTCATTCATGCAAGGTATGAACAAAGCTGGGATTTAATGCGCTTAAAAAATAAATAAGTAAAAAAGCGTTTGAAAATAAATAAACAAGAAGTCAAAGTAATCCTGCAGAAAATTATGCTGAGATGAGGATCGAAGAGAGGGAGTGGAAAGAGGATTAAAGAGAAGACTGCTCGATCATCGAAGTCCTAAAGGAAAAGCAAAGATAAGATCTCGGTCACGAGCTTTTGAAGTAAAGCTAATCCTTTCCCGGATATGCTACGATCACAATAACACGGCGACGCATTAAGATCGGATTTAACAGAAAATGTGAAAGGATTGGCGATTTGGCAAAGGCGAAACTAATCCCTACGCGCAGCAATAAAACCTAGAGCTCTTTTAAGAAGGATGCTCAACTTTTAAAAATCCACTTTTCGCATCAGACAAACAATTAGGTTAAGAGATTCGTGATTGGATGCGTAGAAATTCAATCTTTATGATCCAATCAGGTTATGGAGAGATACAAAAAGGAAGATTGTAGAGGGTTCTTCTTAAAGGGGATTTAATCCAACTAAGAATATACTAACTATTCAAAGATCAGTTTTTGATCTTTTAAAAAGAGAAATAATCTAGGTGAAAGCAACCATTCATAAAAATAAATAAAAAAATCTATTGAAGTAAAAGGCTCTCTAAAGAAATTTTTTGGAAAAAACAATCGACTAAATTTAATAGCTTTTTATTCATGAAAAAAAAAACATATCCATGAATACGGAAACAATCACGGTGACTATAAACACTCAGAAAAAAATTTTATCACATTTTTGTATCCGGTGGCACAAATTTTATTTCCTTCAGTTATTCATAAAATATATAAAAAAAAAACATTTAGTTTTTTTTTTTTTTTTTTTTTTGACGAACTTTTTTGGAAAAGTATCATATTTTTAGGCACCTTAAATAATTTTCCTCCACATTTTCAATATATTAGACTGATTTTTCCTTGTTCTGTGGCCAATCTGGCATTTTTTTTTTTTTTCCTAATATAAACGATATATCTTATTTAATTACAGGAAACTGAAGCACTTCAAATGAAATCCATCTTTTTAACCTAAACCTTAGCTTCGCGTAAAATAGAAACAAGTCAGCCTTGTTCCAAATGTAAAATTTTTATGTTACGCGGTTTCTTAGTATTGTTCTCAGATAGATAAATTACAATTTTCTGGAGTTCCTACTTAGATAACAGCACAGTACAAAAAAAAATAATAAAATCATTCAGAGAAATCATAGTGTGTTTCGCCACAAACGCTCTAACGAACAAATATATATATATAACCAGCGGTGAACAGCCGACCCAATTTGGAGTTTACGACTATCAATGTTCAACTCCGTTGCCTTGTAATTTAAAACCCAACAGAGAAGACAAGGGAACTCCTGGCTCAAGCACAGTGGAACAAACTAGCCATCGAGGCGGATTTTTTGATGGAACTAACCCGCATTTGCTTTAAATGCAGTGGGAAACCATGAAAACTTCCCACAGTTAATCCAACGGTATAGGGATTTTAACTCTTGATCCGTCTACCGCTCAGATTATTTTTACGTCAGCTTTGTGATCGGTGAGAGCTGAGTGCAGAATTCGTATCAATGAGCAACCGTTGGGATTCGAACCAAGGGCACATCATTCGGAGGTAAAAGCTTTATTCAATGAGACACCGAGGATCTCCTGAAAATTTGAAAATGTGGTTTATCATTATAGTGCCCAAAGCATTTAATTTACAATAAATTGGCTGCAATAATGCGACCATATCCGCTTACATATTTTAAAAAATACATACACGTTGTAAATGTTAATATGCATTTTCCTAGAAAATTATGATTCAGGAATATGACAATACAATTAAACACAGCAGCAAGGTTTAAACACATTTATTACATTATATATTAAAATACGCTGAGGTTTATAAAGATAAGGAAAGGTATATTTTATAAAAAATAAGCGATAACGTAATATTTAAACATTGTATTGAGTTTTTTAAGCAATCGCTTGCTTTAATAAGTTTTGAGAAGAAAAATTTTCTTATACTTCATAATTCTAATTAATTAATTATAAAATATTTGTCATATATTTACTTTTTATTCAAATTTAAATTTCTTTCTTTAAAAATATTGTTTTAATTTTATTTTCTCGAAACAAAATTTCTCGTCTGCACATTAGTTTTAAACATACCTCTTGGAACTCAGTTAAACGAAACTGAAATTACAAAAAAATTGAATTTATGAGGTTCGTCAATTCGAAATCATTTTTAAGAAGAAGAAAAAAAGAGATAAAAGGGTCATTGAAAATAATTAGGAATAAAAATCCATAAATATGCACATAAAAAAATATTTGCTGTCTTAAAAAAAAAAAAATTATCAACAAATTGCAAGTGAATAGCACAACATATTTCCAGGCCAACTATTTTAAGAGTTCTTAATAACTGTAATTTTACGGAATTTGTCAAAATCAGTAGAAAACAACGATTGACAAAATGTCATGTAATCTTACGTAAAGAAGCCTTTATTAAATAAATGCGGGAGAATACTAATCGGAAAAGTTTCAATTTAGACGGACTTGAACGTTTCAGTCACTACTGGCATGAACTAGGCCAATGTTTCCCAAAGTGTGGTACGCATACCCCCAGGGGTACGGGAACAGTTTAGCGGGGGTACGCGTTCTTATGCGAAACATCTAATAACAAACGAAAATTTCAAAAAATTACATTTGAATACAAAGTTAACCATGAAAATTTACAATTACGTATTTTTCTATTGACTATTTTTTGCAGAGTTAACAGTTACTAATGAGTGGTGTCAACAGCCAGTTGTGATTTTTAACTTTTGTGCAATTTTTATATAGTAAAAAAAAATCTTTTTTTTATTAGTGGTATACAGTGCTGCGAAAAATTTAGAAAGGGTACACAAAAGTCGTAAGTTTGGGAAACACTGAACTAGGCAGTCCACACACTGAGAGAGAAAGCCGTAAGAAAGAGGCACACAGGTGGTGAGTTCTTAAACTTTTGCATTAGGATGCGCATAGGTGATGTGCGCATGCTGATGTAAAACTATGGGAATCTGCTTTTTGTATGTTTCTTACTTACCGCTCGCTCCTTCAGTGTGCGGCCTGCCGTCCTGTTATTGAAAAAAACTTTTTCAAGCAGTTTTTAAATTGCAAAGAGATACAAGATTATGCTCAACACTGTAAAATTATAATAAAAGAAAATTAAAATTTTCAAAAATAAACAGCTATTGCTGCTACTAAATTAGCGATGCAACATACAAATATTTGGTATTTAGCCTATACTGCACAACACAGAATATTCATTTCGGACGAATAAAGGAAGAAGCGTCTGCCCAAGACAAAACTTATTTCGTTTACATCTGTCTTTCTCCCCCCCCCCCCCCTAGGAAGGATTTATTCGATTAGCAAAACAATAATTAAGATAAACAAATTTGTGAAGGGTCCGATTAAAAGATAAATTATTCTGTGAAAGGTTCGTTTTTATGAAAAGATATTTTGTGAATTTGGGTCCATTAACGGACCCAAATTTCTTCTAAACAGACCCCTGCTTTAAGGCACTGCTTTTTTTAAACAAAAACAAAGCTTTCTCACGTGTATACCTTTTTGGCGTTTACTTATTAAAATAACGAAGCATGTTTTTTTTTTTTTTCTTTTTTTAAAATTTGAAGATAGAACTTTCCAGTAAACATTTTTTAACAAACAGTCTAATATACTTTATAAAACTATACATTGAAAAAGCAGCTTAAAAATTATTAACATTTTTACAGCATGTTTTATCTGAGAATTCGATAATCTTTTGAATTTTTTCTTCAATTTTGCACATAATTAACCATAGAAAATTTACTCATTAATTTAAAGCAGTAAACATTGCAACCATTAGTCTAAAAATATATTTGAAAAATAATGCTCAACCAAAATAGCTTAAAATATTTAAAAATTGGGAAATTTTTAATTTTTTTTTTAATTTTTAAAAAATCTTAATCATACTATTAGTTTTTGAAAATTAATTATTACGACTTTTGAGTCATTAAGTCAAACTTTAAAACAATAGTCTGTGCATATTTATGCATATTCATTAAGTGAAATTTATCTTATATAAATTGTCTTAACACACTTTTTTTTTAATATTCAGCAAGATGAAAATTAATTTTAAATACCTTAATGTTTATATTGTTCAGATTTTTTATTATTATATTTTTATAAAAAAAATAACGATTTAAAAAAAAAACTTGTTGACAATTTAAATGCAGTTTGTAAAAAATATACAATATTTTCTCGTCTCGTACGTGCGTAATTTTTTACTTATTAAACACTTTCTATTTAAAGTATTGCACTAATATTTTTTTTTCTTGATTAATCACTTTCTTTGTACTAGCTTTCTTATACAAATCTGATAAGAGAAAGATAGTCATCAAACAACTTAATGTTTGCATATACTCTATTTAAATTTGGAAATACTTCACCTTTTTTACTAATGTACTAATACTTTGTTAATGTACTAAAAAAGATACACTTATTTTTTTCACAATAATAAGAACCACTTTAAAGTTTAACAATCATGAGAATAACAATATTTTAGTGAAAATATCTTTGTCTCATTTTTAGATTGCATGCGTTGCTTATTTGTAAATAATTGTAATTTTTTATATTATTTCCCTTTAAACTTTTTCCATTTGGAAATGTTTATCCTATGATTCTAGAAAAATTCCCCGCAATATATTTTAAAACAGCAATATTATAAATGCGTTAATAAAATTATATTTTCTTCATTTTTTTCCTTTATTTAATAATATTTTTCTCAGTCTTGTAATCGTTTCCTCATTCAAATGTATCATTTCTTATTTTCTGACATATAATTAAATTCAATATGTCAATATGCTATTATGCATTAGAAAATAAGAAATATGCTTGAATGAGGTTCATCCTTTTATTATCATTAATTTTGATATTTAAAATAATTTGATTGATGAATCCAGGATTTCAGAGTAAAAGGAAAATTTTTCTGATGAAATTGTTCTTTATAATGAAATGAAATAATATTGTTTCATAAAAACTTCAAATAGTCCTGAGGGAGCATTTTGAATTATAACGGAAAGAAAAACAATGATTTAATATAATAAAACTTAAGTACCACTGAGAAATATTTAAGTACCAACAAATTAGCTTCACTAACAATTACAAATTAGCTTTATTATTTTATTTCGCTCAAATAATAGCAAGATTTGAACAATTTATTATGGTTTTCTATTTTTAACACAAATCTGAGCATCCAAGATCCCTAGATGACGTTACAAAACTAATGAGTAGCCTCGACTCTAGGTAACTATGGTTGATGTCGGTATGGGATTAATGATAATCCGGAGGCTACAGAGGCTCATGCAAGCACTCAACATTCAACTACGAAAATTCCGATCGAAGGGGTAGATGATGGTAGTAATCACCCAGTCTCCGCACAAAGCTTCCCAACCGTTCGTGGAGTTTTTATGGCCCTGAAACTATCACGGATATTACATGGGGGTAGATTCAGAACCAATAAAACATGATCGGAGAAAGTGTAATCTAATCAGACATCCAGTATTTAGCATAAGAATTCGGGCTCCAGTTCAAGCCGTTAAAAGCGAAATTGATGTTTAAAATTTTCACCTTTACTTATACAGCTTTTCCCTTTCAATTCAGCAAGAGTTGAAAGCTTCACAGTTGTTAAATATAACGTCAGTAAAACACTATTTTAAACATAAACCTGTTATTACTGGGCTGGACTCAGTAAGTCGAGTGTATTACTAGACTCAGTAAGTTGAGTGTTTTGCTTCTGACTCAGACAATTCAAGTTGAAATCCTTGCGCAAAGACCAACAGGTTCGTAAATTAGTTCCCAGTCCTCATCGACCACAGTACTAACATAAACTATCCACAATCATCGACAGATTATGGGACCCGTTGAAGTCGGGGTAACCGTGGAAGGTTTTCTGTATTAAAAACAAATGTTTGATTCAAAAGGTTATCCTCGAAAGCAAAATGTTTATATATTAATGTAAAGCGTTTTCTTTGCCATTCGAGTTAACAAATTTAGGCTATAGATTGCAACTACAACTAGTTAGACAACCAGTTGTCTGTTATTGTTTAAAAGCTAAATTAAATTGATGTATAAAAGATATGAGAAAATATTACAGTAAGAATTATCTCCAACCAATAAGATTGTAACAACTAAAATGACGTTGTCTCTGATTTTTAAATTTATTGCACCGGTTTATAATAAATATAGTGGTTAGGAATTCCTTGTATTTGGAACGCTCAGTAGCCGATTCATTTAGTAAAAGCTGTTTATGGGTCACACGTGTGTGACCATATACGCAAAGGATGCTTGAGACTTCAATTCTAGTGACTACCTGCAAACTTCAATTGAACAATTGAGCAACGAGTCACTAACTCTTGTGAAAGTGAACAATACTTTAGTTTGAAGCCAGTATTACTTATAGTTTTCCTTACAGGGAAAAA
Organism: Parasteatoda lunata; assembly: GCA_949128135.1. NCBI lineage: Eukaryota > Metazoa > Arthropoda > Arachnida > Araneae > Theridiidae > Parasteatoda > Parasteatoda lunata. The sequence continues at coordinate 16,398,718 of OX421980.1, read as the reverse complement.
AAAAGTGTTACTGATTAGCAATATAGATAAATAATCTCAACCGTTCCAAATTTATAAACACATATGAGGGTTGCTATTTATATTTCTGGCCTAATAATGAAAAAAACAAATATGTAGGATAGAAATTGCTTTTATTGCTTTTCAAAATATTCTCCATGATGATCAATAAATACACTTTTGCATGCGTTTGAACCAATTTTCAAAGCACTTTCTCCAGTCCGATTGAGGTAACTCCAAAACATGCGTTTTGAATGCATCAACCGCTTCTTCGGGGGTCGAAAATCGTTGTCTACGTAATTTATTTTTGATGTGTGGGAATAAGAAGAAGTCATTGGGTGCCAAATCAGGGCTGTACGGCGGATGACCCATCAGTTCGATCTTTCGCTCCGTCAGAAATGCCTTTGTTTGAGTTGATGTGTGAGAGCTCGCATTGTCATGATGAAGAATGATTCGCCTGTTCTTCTGCTTTTTTCGAATTTCTCCGATGACTTCTGGCAAACAAATGGTCGTGTACCATTCAGAATTGACCGTCCTGCGTTGCTCTAACGCCACTGTTGCCACATGACCGTTAATGCCGAAGAAACAGGCAATCATTTGTTTCGATGTGCTTCTTCCTCGAACAACTTTTGTTGGTTTTGCCTCGTCTTAAAAGACCCATACAGTTGATTGCTGTTTTGTTTCCGGCTCATATGCATAGATCCATGATTCGTCACCTGTGTAGATGTTATACACAGCCTTTGATGTACCTTGAACGTATTTTTCCAACATTTCCTTGCACCAATCGACACGAGCCTTTTTTTGAGCGTTTGTCAGATTATGCGGGATCCAACGCGAACAATTTTTTTTTACGCTCAAATGTTCATGCAATATTTTATTGATGCTAGTCATACTAATGGCCAAAGACTCACGGTATGTCACATGAGGATCTTGCTTTATCAGTTCACGCACAGCATCGAACTTTTCTGGCACAACAACGGATTTTGGACGATCTGCACGGGATTCGTCCTTGATCGAACATCGACCACGATTAAATTCGTTATACCAATTTTTTACAGTGGGATGACGCTTTATCGCTGAATAAAGAATTAAGTTCATCGAAGCACTCTTTTCTTGACAATCCACGTCGAAAATTAAGAGAAATAATGGCACGAAAATGTTCACGATTCAATTCCTTTTTTTGAAAGAGAAGAAATTTTCAATTTACTGTCAACAACACAAATGAAGCTATAATGGTAAATCGTCTGCTGAATTTATGTTTAAAAATATCAAACTTTCGATTAAATTCGTCTGCGGTCGCCTAGCAACACTTACTGTTGCCAAGGCCAGAAATATAAATAGCAACCCTCGTACTATTAATATTCATCCATACTGAAATAATGAGGAATCGGAAGAACTGTCACGTATTAAAATAAAGGCGAGTTTAGCTAATGATCGATTTTATTTAAAATTTGACAGATTTAAACAAAAGACAGGAAGGAAACAAAAGCTAGCTGAAATCTTCAGTAAACAACAACATTCCTCAACATTGCAGAAATGCTTTGGAATAAGCTTCGAACAAGGCTTATAGTAAGCAGCACAAATGAAAAGCCTCCAAAAAGAACTCATTCTTAAAAACGAAATATAACGCAGTTGGAAGTACAAATATTTTAGGGGAAAGTATTTGGTAGGGATAGAAGTTTTAAAACGTGGCTTCGAAACTAAATTTGGAAGATGCTACGTCTGATCAGATTTAGTCGAAAGAAGGGGAAGTCTCAAATCAACAAAAGTATTGAAACGTCACTTTATAATCTTCAAAATCAGCTCGAGAATAGGACATGAAGCGTGAAAAGAAAATTGGAAAAGGTTTTTAGAATTATAAAATATGAGATATACAAACCAATGAAGGCTCTCTAACAAGATATCTAGGCTTGTTATAAATCGTATTCACTATTTAAACTTAGAAAAGTCTTTGTCACTGATAACCTCTTAGAATTATTGCGTAGATAACTAGTTTAAATCTTTTCCATTTAGTATCAAGAAGAAATATTTGACACAAGAAACATTGTTAATTGAAATCACCTTCCGATGGCATTTTGTAAATTTATTTTTATTTATTGATTACTTTTTTTTAATAAGTGTAAAGATATTTTCGTTAATTGTTAAAAAAAACTTTACCAATCAAAATGTTCGTATGTTCTCCATTAGATTTCGATTGGATTGAGTAAGGATTTTAATTAGATTAAATAGTCGGAATCGATTATACTGCGCAAAACATACAAGTAGAAAAGATAAACCATATACTTAATAATAGAAAACTTCATTTGCCTCTAATATATGCAGATTGTAATAAAAGTCGACAAGTTCCGTGCGCACAAAAATAGACGCCCATTCTGAAGCCATTCCAGATGTGAATGAGAAAAACAAAAAATGGAAAATAATGGTAAAAACTAAACTAGAAAAACCATGGTATCCGAGAGTGAAACAGAGACAGAAACATAAATAAATTGGAAAAAAAAAGTGACTGAGAGAGACAAATCAGGGTAAAATACATTTCCACGCTGTATCAAGATGAAAAGATGTGACATCAGGTCATTTTGATGCTATGGAATCTCGTTTCATTTACATAAATATCTATTCCTTTGTTAACGACAAGAGTTCCTCACCACCGCTTCATAGCTAGTGGAAATACATTGTACCCTGATTTGCCTCCCTCGGCCACTGCAGTTTTTTTTCCTTTTTTTTTCAGTTTTTATTCATTTATTTTTTTTCTGTTTCACTCTTGGCTAACGCGGTTTTCCTTCCCCCCCCCCCAATTTCATTTTCTGTTTTTTGTTGGCAACTTACGTTTTTTTGTTTTAAATCTCATTTGCTTTCTTCACTTACGTCTGTTGAGTCTTGAGAATGGACATCCATTTTTGAGTGCACGAAACGAGTCGATTTTTATCACCATCTTCATATTATTTGAAGAAAATTAAGTTTTTTCATCATTAAGTATATCTTTCCGCTTCAGTTTTTTCGGGTAAATTCTATGATGTTATATATAGAAGCTTTGCCACAAAAACAAAACTGAAAAAAGGTCACTAAGATGCTTCGGGGTCGTAAGACACAATAATAACGACTTCAATTGGTCAACCTCTTGGAGGGATGTCTGCAACTCATTATGATTGCAAATATAATACTTTAGTATACAGAAATATAAAATTATAAGTGATATATATATATATATATATATATATCATTATTATTTTAAGACTTCTATTCTTTAAAGACTAAATCACAGAAAAACTAGTGAAGATAATGTGTTCCGAGATTATCAATATCCCTTCAAGTACGTATAACCCAAACGCGTGACAAGCACCTCATTTTTGAAAAAGCAATCTCAAACCGATGCAACAGCATAAATAGATTGTCCAACATAGGAAATCATAATAGCTTTTGTAATGAGAGGACTCATTTAATTGAGTTTCAAAAAAGAAAGACAGGCGTCATTTTGATTTTGTGTTGAATGTTTGTAGGGGGTTTTTGTTCTTTTCTCAATACGTTGATAATGTCTTCTCGAAACAAAAGTTAACTAAGCTTTCAACGGAAATTATTAATGCTGGTAACAAAATACGAAAGGACTTCAAGAAACATCTCTTAAATTCAAAAGACAAAAGTCTTTCGTTAATTCTTAAAATAACTAACATAGATTTACGGCACTCGGAAAAATTATAATCCGCCGACGGGAACATTTGTAATTTATCAAAAGATGGGGATTATGCATCGTCAAAAGCATAGATTAAAATTTCTTTTTTTTTTTTTTTTCCTTTCTTCAACCAAGAGTAGGGAGAAATTATAATCAAATGGTAAGATTGTCGCTTTTTTAAAGAGAAAAGTCATTTGACTGATACTTTAAAAATGTCCGCTTCAAATCAATGCATTAGCCATTTCAAAGAATTACCAAGCACTAATGCTTCCTTCTCTAAAATTTAATGCTCTCTCTAAACTTGAAAACTTTTACTATTGAAATGGAAGGAATTAAAACTAGGGTGCAAATAGAATATTAGCAAAAACATTGTGCACAAGTGATAATAGTGACGTAGAAAAAAAATGCAAATGAATTCGACATACAAGGGGGATATAAACTTATTAAAGGACCGAAAGGATATAAAATTATTAAAGAATCGAGATTTTTCCCAGAATTGATTCTTAAGTAATCTCCTTTATTAAAGAGTAACTCTCGCTCTTTCTTAACAGATGCATTAAATCGAAATTCTCATTTATTCATTGAAATACTTTTCTTGGTAATTAAATGAACTGCGCTTTATCTACCCCCTTTGAGGTATTTCAGCATACATTTTATAAAAGTTAGCTCTTGATAGTGTTTTAATCAGCCTATGACAATAGTTCATGATTCTGAGAACTCTTTGAGTTATTTACGAAACATAGGTCAAAATATTAATAAGCTAAAAACAAACAAATACCTTTGGTATTAATGTAAAGACTTCTTAAAATCGGAACAAATGTCACTTAAATCGTCGGAAAGTAAATATCTCTTATTATACATTTATAAAAATTAAATCTGATTTTTCTAAGAAACATTGCTAAATAGATTTAATAGCAAGCATGCAAAGAAGCTTTCAAGATATAAATAATAAAAATTCCCCTTCATAATATCATAAATTTAAACGGATTAATTTATACATTACATTTTTAATAATCAATCAATGTAATAAATGTAATTAAAATTGAAGCAACTTGTAGCAACATTTCATAGAAACAGTATTAAGTTATTTATGTGTCAACAAAATAATAAAATATAATTTAAACAGATTGAATTACTAGTTTAAAGAAGATAAAATGTATTAAACGTTTCTGAATTTCTGCATTAAATCAGAATAATTAAAATGTTTTCCCATTGGAAAGTCTACTTTTTGAATTAAGAAATATGTATGTTCTAGCAAAAATGAAACATGGCAAGTTTCACTCAATCTGTTAAAAGCATTTCGACATTTATGCTATTTTATACTTGGCCTTAAACAGTCGACCCATTTTTATATTAAGAATATCCATAGCCTTGTAGTTTCAAACCCAAGCTAGAAAGCAAGGGAATTCCTGCATCAAGCATAGGGCCTGGTTGGTAGTTCGACCCCCGCCGACCGAAGACTAACCGTGTAGTAAATGGTGACTGATGCACGTTAAATCTGTCGAGTAACTAAGTCCTACATGTTCCCATAACAAATCATACCTCTGGGGGTACTGATCCAGGAGTTTCCTTGTCTTCTGGATTGATTCAAAATTACAATGCTACGGAGTTGAAGATCATAAAACCCAAAATTGGGTCGGCTGTTCAACGACGGTTATAAAAACAAGCATTAGGACAAACTAGCCTACAAGAACATTTTAATGGAACTAACCCGCATTTGCACAACATGAAGGGGAAAAAAACCCACGGCTAGCCCAAGGGATTTTAACTTATGATCTGTCTACCACTGAGGATATTTTACGACAACACTGCAGTCGTTGCGAGCCGGAAGCAGAATTCATTTCGACCAATTATAACTGATCCCCCTGACCAACCGCGGCTTTTTATGCAAAATTTTATTTTATAACCCTCGTTGAACAGCCGACCCAATTTTTTAGGTTTATGACTATAATATTCAACTCCGAAGCCTTGTAATTTTGAACCCAATCTTGAAGACAAGGGAACTCCTGGATAAAGTATTGGGAAAAATTTGCCTTCGTGGAAGATTTTTTGATGGAACTAACTAATCCACATTTGCGTTATATGGAGAGAAAAACCACGAAAACCTCCCAAGGTTAGCCTGACGATAAGGGGACTCTAACCCATGATCCGTCTACCACGGAGGATATCTTACGTCAGTTAATGGAGAATTCGCCATGAAGGAATTTCCCCGACCCGGGATAGACTGGTTGGTAGGATGTTGAGCTCGTAGTCGTGAGAACGGGAGTTCGAATCTCGCCGGTCGAAGAATCCTCGTGTATTAAATGGTGACTGGTGCATGTTAAATCTGTGTGGGTCACAAAATCCTCAAAGTTCCCATAACAAATTAATACCTCTGGGGGTACGGAATTGGAGATTGAACGCTCTCTGTTTCAAGTCAAAATTACGATCTGAGGATGAATGAATGGGTCCTCCCTGTAAAAATGGACTGTGATGTGCGTGTGGCTAAAGTCGTATACTTTGCTATAAATGGCGCCACTGAAAAATGAAAATTCGCTCGATTTCAAACAGACTTGGTGATTGGTATAAGTAACAACAATATGGTTTCTCCCGAAGTATACGTCCTCTTAAGGAAGGAAAAGAAATAGGAAAAGAAATATTGGTCGAGGAAGAGAAATATTGATCTGAAGGAAGTCTTTTTTTTTTTTTTTTTTTTCTTTTTTTGATAGCGAACTGAAATCTATTATAGTCAGAACTTAAACAACATTACGTACTAAAGGTAATTGAATCCAAGGGTATTATAAACTAAGCCTGACGAAAGAAAAGAGAAGGAAGAAAGATCATTAGATAACTTAAAAGTTGAAAAATCTGAATTTAGTAGTTTCAATGAAGAATATTGTGGGAAAGAGCCAGAAAATGCTATACCGGGACTAATTTATGGGAAACAACACAGTAAAATTTTCAAAAAAATGAAGAACAATTATTGCATTTTTCGATTGTTTATCCTTTTAAAATTATTGTGCCAAAATATTGAACTGATTTTCGTAAAAATGTAAGCGTAATAGCTTGAATCACGTCGGAGCGTGATACAAGACACGCTGTGATACATATAAACAAGTGAACTTGCGCGCTCATTCGATAAATGATTTGCTTACGCGTATCAAAACATTTTACTAAAATAACATTTTAAATATTTTATTCAAATAATTTGTTAAAATGGTGAAAGAAAAAAAAAAGTACTTTCAATATAAATAGTTTAAAAAGCAACTTATTTAGCAGTAATACTTTTTAATGAAGGTTAAAAAGGTTTCTTAACAGTTTTGGAATAATTATAAATAAATTAAGGCCCAACAGCCAAAGAATATGCTGCTACTCTAAAAACATATGAGGTATCAGATGAGAGTAGATCAACAAGAAAAAAAGGCCAGACTAGCACCTGAGACAGTGAAAACGATGGAGAAGAAGCATCTCATAGACCTAGTATTGATGCATTATAGCTAGTTTTATTGATTTATGCGGCTTATTGAGCACAAAACTTTGGCCGAGATAGCTTGGTTGGTAGGGCGCTGTACTCACGTTCGTGAGAACGGGAGTTTGAATCCAGTCGGCCGAAGACTCCCCGAGTAAAAGTCCTCTATGTTCCCATAACAAATTATAGCTCTGGGGATCAGAATTGGAGATTGATCGTTCCCTGGTTCATGTCAAAATTACGATCAGTGGATGACTTAATGGATGTATGAATGGATCCGCCTTGTAAACAGGTGTGACGTATGGGTGCGGCAGAAGTCGAATTCCTGGCCATAGATGGCGCCACTGGAAAAATAAGAACAATCGCACGCTCAGTGCCTTAATGGTCTACGACAACGACATCTCAAAACTTTAAATACAATTAACTTAGAACTACGTTTCTTGTACTCGTATTTCTCGTACTACGTTTCTCATAACTTATTTTAGGTCATTTTTTTAAATTTAAAAAAAAAAAGAAAGGCAAGAAGAAAAAAAACTAGGTATTTAGTGAAAAAAATTATTTTTTAAAACTCCTACGTGCAATCAAAACTACATTAATTTAGTTTTAAAAAATCAGAACGGAATTAAATTTGGATGATTTTTTTTTCAACCTATGAGTACAGCAAACTATAAATAATTAAAAAAATGAGCTTGAAACATTGTATTATCTAAAGGGCTATTTTTTTTTTAATTTTTGTATTTTCAACATAATAAAATAAAGATTAAAATATGTAGTAGAAGATTTTTAAAAAAATTATCAATTATTACAACAATCATTTCAAAATTCATTAAAAAGACCTTTTTTAAAAGCTTCTACTGTGCTGTTCCCCCTTAAACGACATTACATATCGCTGGTTCAAAACTAAAACGACACATCTGCAATGTTAACTCAATTGGAGATGTGTCGTTTTAGTTTTGAACCAGCGATATGTTCCTAAATTACGAAATCAAACGGTGTAAAAACTGGATAAAAAAGATTGAGAAAAATCACTGAAGTACTTCAGGATCGTAAAATGTTAATTTACTTAAAGAAGGCAATAATCCATTTCCATAAAGCAACAAACCATAAGGCCGGAATAGCCTAGCTGGCAAGGTGCTGGACTCACGATTGTGTAAACGGGTGTTCGAATCCAGCTGGCTGAAAACTTCCGGTGTAGTAAATGGATACATGCATGTAGGTGTCGTCTCCGATTAAATTAGGATTCATTTTAAGTTTTTAGTGATTCCTGTATGGGGTAAGGGTTTTTCTCATTTTTGCCTAATCAAATAAGAGTTCATACAACAATTCATACAAATTTAAATACAATTTAATAACATATTTCAAAAATTCGAAAACCTATAATAAATATGAAAGCAACATTAAAAATCTGATCAATTCTATACTTTTACTCGTTAATCTTAATAAATTTTCAAATTAATTTAACGATCTTAAAAATTGACGAACTTTCAGTAAAAGGGCATTAATGATGAACACAATAATTGATTTTTACTGTTTTAATTCTCTAGCTAAAAATAAAATAACATAAAATAAATATATTTTTTAATATTTCTCAGTGGAAAAAAATGTGTCCTAAAGATGCATCACGTAGAGATGAAAAAAAGTATCAACTTACAAAACAAAAGCTTCAATTTAACTCTAACCACTATGTGAATTGATTGAGTATCGATGATTACAAAAATTATTATAAAAAGAAACTTTCAAGAGACTTCAAATGCACGATCGAGACACAATAGAATATATATGCAAAAGATTTCTTTACTAACAAATTCAGCACCTACATTTAAGCAAACATACATCACTCTAAAAATTGAATATTTTTTTAACTTCTAAGGCTCGGTTTGAGTTTAAAGTAACTCAGTAAGCAGTAAAACCAACCAAACGGACTAATCTTTAATCCTTCTTTCTGAAGTTTCATGACTTTTCAGTTTTAACCTTGGTTTATGAAAGACTAGCATTAACATGATGAGGGGATATGAATGTAGATACGATCAACGAAACCGCATCACTCAAAACTTGTTTCCGTTCTTTGTAAGTTAAAGTGAAAGAATTGCGTTGTATTAAAAGATTACGTCACGATTCTTGAGTATTGAAAACTCTCAAGTAAACTCAACACTTCAAATTATTTGGATGCAGACGGCGTCAAATTTAAAAGATAATACATAATTTAGAAAAGAGCAGATAAATGTTTAGTATCGACCTGCATATGAAAGAGAAATTATACTAAAAGCCACAAAATACTTCCATAACTAGACAATTAAATGATCCTCTTAAAATTTAACTTTTCAGATTAAAAGTTTATCTGGAAATACAAGTTATACTACTGCTATTATATTACTGCTTTTAAAGAATGGAATTTTTTTTTAAGGAAAAATACTAAAGTTTAACGAAATCAATCGGATGGTTCCTGAGAAATCGAATTTTAAATATCTGACTTTTTTAAAATTCGATGCCTTACAATTCAAATTTTTTCGCCTAATATTAAATAAAATTACAAAAAATAATAAATAATTATTGAAAATTATTTTATGGGGGAAATTTTCTTTTGATAAACCAATTTTACAATTGTGAGCAAAAAACTTTCAAATCGCAATTCTGGACCAGAGCCTTCTGCCGGGAAGCAGATATCCATCCAACGAGGACAACCCTCTTGATCCCCTACAATGGTTGAAGTATATTTTTAATAAATAATCCTAAACTAGAACATTATAAAAAAAATTTACAATTTCAGAACTTCTTTATCAGTTAAGCTTTTTTAACTGAAATACTTAAGATAATAAAGTAAAAACCCAACCAAATTAATAAAAAATCATCTCGAATACGGTAAATGTTTTTTTTTAAGATTTAGTTGCATAGTAGAAATAGCTACTTTCTACAATGGTTTTGGCAATTTTTTTTAGAAATTATAGAGGAGAGACAACTCAATTTTAAATGAAATAAAAAATTGTGACAAAAACGATTAAATTGTTGCAGAGAAACAAAAATTAAATAATACACCTTTTATTGAATACTTTTTTACTCAAGAACTGTGTATGTATTCAACGAATACATACATAATTCATATGAATATTTGAACTTATAAATATTTAGTTCTAACTTGTTTCAATTGTTATACCTTACAATTTAAAATAAACTAATATTGTCTCTTTTATCTACTTATTTATTTCGCATGAAATCGTTAAATTCAAAAAAACTTTTAATTAAGTTCAGAGATAAGGTAAAAAACGTACAAATATAAATTTTCAATTAAGGTTAAGGGAGTGCAGGTTTCGATCTTTCTCCCAATTAAAGTATTAGGACCGTATTGCGTTTAGAAAAGGATTCAAAAATCAAAACGCGACAAAAAATATAATTTCCAATGAGAGAAACCAAGCTTGTATGTCTAATTTCTATAATTCAATTATCATTTGCACCAATTTATTGCCATGCTTATACAATAACCTCTTAACTATTAAGATAGTATCTTTACAAGTGCAATTCCGATCTTTGATGATTTTTTTTATTTTTAAGCTATAAGAATACAATACAACCTAGTTGCAAACTACATTCAATGCAATTTTGCAACCTGTAATTTTGAAGGTAGATATTTTATTTACGTCGCACTAGAGCTGCAAAATGGGCTATCGAGAACGGTGAACGAAAAATCCCGGAGGATGATTCGAAGAAATGCCATCACAATTTTGATCCTCTGCAAGGGGGGTGATCCCCCCGCTTTGGTAGCCCGACGACATGCGCTAAGTCAAGCACTTTACGCAAAACAGTTTAACGAGGACAGATACCGCACACCCTTGATCCCTACGCAGGCTGATCAAAGTGGTCACCCACCCGCTTGCTGTCCACAGCAAGTTACTGAGAACCGCGTTTTTATGATCAGCCTACTGCGGGGCAAATTTTGAATGCCCTAAAAAAAGCGCCGTATAAAGGATCCTGGTTTGTTGTTCGATCGAATTGAAAAGTCGTATAACTAATAACTTTAAAACTAATATTTAAGAACGGCTGCACTTTTCTCACTTTACAAATTATGATTAAAAAAATCTTAGCTTTATACGATCTAAATTAAGATTACTACGGTCAATAAGTTTATACAAAACAAAAAGAAGAAATGCGTTAAAAGTTTCAACAGCTTTTTTTGAAGAGTTGCAATACAATGTAGAATTGATTAAGTGAGTAATGTAGAAGTGTTGCTAAAAAATCCAAATGGATTATTTATTTTTCAGTTGCATTATCAATGCAAAAAATTCCCTATATATTACCAGTTATCGTTCTAAATCGGGCGAAGAATCCACTTTACCCAAAGCTTATCGTGTCATTGCACCTTTGATTACGTGGGACTAAATTCTCGATAAGCTTTTAACATGCTTATTAAGCTATTTTTAGGGGGAAATATCCTTTACAAAATTATTCTCGAGCATTATTCTTTATGTTCAATTATCCTAGATCACATATTTAATTCATTTGAAGACCAAGTTACCAAATTTGCTGAAAAATAAAGCGGATGTGGCAGCCAATGTCTAAACCTCTAAGTTTTGAAGACCGGAGAAGGTCATAATTTATGGTACCTCAGAATGGTATCCTACGTATGTCTTTTTAACCCTTTAGCGCAGTGTTTCCTAAAGTGTGGTACACGTATCCCCAGGGGTACGGGAACAGTTCAGCGGGGGTGCGCATTCTTATGCGAAATATCTTGCAACAAACGAAAATTTAAAAAATTTCTACTTAAAAACAAAGCTAGCCATGAAAATTTAGGATTACGTAATTTTCTATTGGCTATTTTTTGCAGAGTTAACAGTTAATAATTAGCGGTGTCAACAGCCAGGTGTGATTTTTAACTTTTGGGAAATTTTTTATAGTAAAATATACATTTATTTTTTTATCAGTGGTACACAGCGTTACGGACAAATTTAGAAAGGATGTGCAAAAGTCATAAGTTTGTGAAACACTGCTTTAGCGGAACAATATAAGAGACGCTTTTACTTTCTGTGTCAAATGCTACCTATACCGCGGAATAATATTACTTTAAACATTTTTTTTCCATGCTTACAATTAATTTAACTTTAATTAATTATATTATTATAATTATTACAAATGTGTGAAGTAAACTTAAAATAATTTCAGACCGTTAAGGGTTGAAGAAACTCCATTCTGCACAACATATAGCTTTAATATCGCTTATAAAGAACAACAAAAGAATTTCAAATAAAAAAGATCTGGCTGGAGTCAAACCTCAAAGCTATCGATTAGTTCTTCCAAAAAGGACTAAGTCAAGTCTTCTGACATTATTGGATGGGCAAACTTATAATGAAGGATGCTTCTTTTCAACATCCTGTTGATTTGAAACGTATACCGAGTGTTTTCTTAAATTCCAAATGACTAACTTACAAATATCAGATCTGTTCAGGAGCTTCGTAATTTGAATTCAATCCAGAAAACAAGGGAACTCCTGGGACAGGGAATTAATTTCACTTTCAAGGAGGTCGTTTTGAGTAAAAATAACCTACTGTCGCTTTACATGCAGAGAAAAACCAAGAAAAACTCTGATCTGTTAGCCAGACAGTAAGGGGACTCTAATTAATAATTTGTTTACCAATAAGAAATCGATCTTCAGTAAGGAATCTATCAACTATCGCCGGCATTCGGTCCAGGGTCCTCTCGTTGGAAAACGAGTACCCTATTCCCTGAGCCATCCCGGTCACCATTTGAACTTATAAGAATATATGAAAAATAATATATTAACCGATGAGATTATTATTGTTAAAGTTGAGTCACAAGACAAAAGATGAGGATTTATAGTCAAGCAGACCGTCTGGTTTTACTAATTAACGTCTCGTTTTCCAACTTCTGGAGAGATATTTTTTTAAAGAAAAAGATTATTAAAAAAGTATACTTCCAAATTATTAAATTCATATTGTTCAATTGTTTCATTCAAATTGAAGATAATTGTTTGAATTTTGATTAAAAGAATACTACAGGGGTTGCACAAAATAATGGAAAGATTTCGATACTAACACATTTTTTGATATTTCTCAGAAATAACCTAGAGAATCAAATTATAAATTTAGAAGTTATTAGATCGTGCGATTTCTCGTATATATCAATGAAATTTAAAGCTTTTTCAGGCTTGAGGCACCGAGAATGAATTACAAACGATTTCCACAAATTTTATTTTGTACTATTAAACGAGATTTATAAAAATGACACCGGCATATAAAAATGACACCGGTTGGAGATCATGCCGATTAAAGTATCTTTTCTTTCGCATGTTTTATTTCCTAATTCCATCACACTTTGTTGTCCGGACCATCATTAATAGGGTATTATCATTTGTTAATAAATCTTGTTTAATAGTACAAAATGAAATTTGTGGAAAATCCCTTAATTTTGAGCTTTTTCTTGAAAGAGTTGGAAAGCTACTTAGAAAATTGCTTGAGACTTTTTAAATTTTTAAGATATTCAAATCGGACATTACTTTTTATTTGTCAAATATGATTCACTACAAAATTAAAATAATTTTTTTTAAATTTTTTTCCCCACATGCGCAGTATAAAATTAATTACTCTTTGAAAGTTATAGCAAAAACACCTAAGACCAAAAATTCGTTCTTTTAAAAATGTTCATATATCTCCATAAATATTTAAGCAAGGTTTACGAAGTTTTGTGCAATTGCACATAATATCCAAAAAATAATAGTTATGAGTTACAAATTTATTGCTACATTTTTTGGCATAGGTGTTAAAAAACATTTTTTTTTATTCCGTTTGTAGTTCATGGTCGGTAGCTTAAACCTCAAAAAGCTTTAAACTTCATTGATATATGTATGGGAAATCACACGATCCAAATTTATGAACTGATTCTCTAAGTATTTATTTTTTAAATATTAAAAAACGTGTTAGTATCGAAGTGTTTCAATTATTTTGACTAACTCCTGTTTATATGATTAGACACATACATATAAAAATTTTATTGATGTATATTATTCCAATTTTTTTTCATTTTTATTTAATAAAACCTCCTCTCTCTCAGAGATTTACATTATTACACTATTATTTTCAAATGCTTCTTATCGATGAGTTTGCTCTGGCAACACATCTTTACGTCATTACAAACAAATTACTTAACTAATTTGTTTACACCTAAACGAATAATTTTTATATAATTGTTTTTAATTGCCTTCTTGCGAAATATGTTGCTAGATTTAAGAAAATAAAGTAATTAAGAAATATTTATAACTGAAATAACAAAATCAGAAAGCTATAATGGTTAAATATGATATATATATATATATATTTTTTTTCCTTTATAAAGCGCTTTAAAACATGTAGTGAAATTATTATACTAAAAATTTTATAACATAAATTAAATCTAAGACGTAAATTTATTTAATTTTAATTACACATAAGGTATTAGTGAAAAATAATCTATTTAAATGAATCTTTTTGTCTTAAAGTATATCTGTGAATAACAAAATAAAAGAAAATTAAAAGAAAAAGAAGGAAAAAAGAAAGAACTATAGAAAGGAAGATTTGGTACTAAGTCAGGTAAGCGAAGAATCACTTTAACTAGTTTAACCATCCAACAGAAACAGAAACCAGCATCCAAACAGAAATCGGAACTCCTCTGCTACATTTTTCACTCATGATTTAAAAAAAAAAAAAAAAAAAAAAAAAAACAAATGTTTTGTTGAGGATGATCCTGTAAAGGTGATAAAGAATCATGCCTTGTACACACTCAGAGCATTCAGGATTCTTTCAAAATGATCACTCAGAGACTAATAACAGGGCCTTCGATACTCGACGGGAAAGGAAGGGGGCATGAAATTCACCTAGGAGGAAAGATGGACCAATATCCCAAGGAACCTTTTTTGGTTCCTTGGTTCCATTTGGCTCCATTTTATCCCACATATTTTACCCGGTTATTCAGAGAAAAAGAGTTTTTGTGTCGTCTTTCATAACTTAAATTATTATCTGTACTAATTCATTGACAGATGTTAGCCCAACCATTGAGATTGTATTTTCTTTCATCTTCTATAGCGCTACTGCGGGCAGTGGGCTTTGGCTTGCTGAACAATGTTATCCCAAACCTTTTTGATCTTAACCTTAAATTTCTAGTTAGAATTTTTAGTTATTCTTGAATATTTTGTTACGCCATCTAACCATCCTTCTCCTGTGTCTTTAGTTCATTGGTTTAAAATTAGAGATTCTTCTTAAACCCTTATTTAAATTCATTCTTTCTTTGTGGCCTAGAAGTTTCAAGCGTCTCGATTTTATGAATCGAATGATGCTATTCTGTTCAATTAAACGGTCAAAGATTTTTTTTTAGAACGTCAAAATCTGATCAGTAAATTAAAAGTCATTCAAGTGATTCGTGTTTTATTTTCTTATACTACTGTTTAGTACTACTATTGTAACTGTTTACATAATTGAGCGCTCTAGCGCTTTTAAATAACAAGTCATCTTCCTATTCCTCTGAAATGGTCGGCGTTTTTATTCTTACATCTTATCAGTAAAAATACTTAAAATTAACACAAAACGGTTCAAGTTCATTAGTAAGTTTAAAGCGAATGGTTAATGCCCAACTAACAAACAGTAAACTATATTAAATAGTGTGTACCAGTTCCATAATACAACATTGATATTTTAGTTGCACTAGATGTAAAATGTATAAAATAAATAATTAAAATTATGTTTTATGACGAGAGGGAAAAACGGTATTTTTTATTTTTAAAAATGCGCTAACCTGTTTCGATGATCTTTATAATGAAGAAATTCAAGTTCACAACCTAAAAAAATCAAAGGCAATTTTCCTAACTATAAAAAAGTTATAACTATAAAAGATTGTCACTTTTCTTCGATCAGAAAAACCATTATAAGATTAATGGAAGATGGCAGCACAATGCGACAGACAAATTAAATCTACTGAAGCACTGTCCAAGAAATTTGTCCATCTTCATGACAATATTTGGCCACATACGACCAGTAAGAAAAAAGAATAATAAAATTTCGATAATCAACACGATTTTACAGTAGTACTTGGTTTTATATAAAACCTTGACCTAGAATCATATATATCATGCCTGGGTGGCATCGGTTTCCTGCCAACAGATCAGTGGATTGAATGCAGGTCGAGTTTAAAGACAAAAAATCCTATTCTGCAAGAACAGACATTATAATGTATAGGAAAAATAATATGCTTGACTAGGCTAAATAGTGAAATATAAGGCTTATTCTGAGTAAATTACTACTAATTGATCCTAAAGATCCCTAATGTATTAAAAAAATATATATAATAAGAATTTGATCATTTGTTTCAATTTTTTTTTTAACTTTTACAAAAAAAAAATTAAATGTATGAGTTATCAACCACTTGAATATTTGGTTGGTTTTAAAGAGTAAACACATTGTTTCCAACGTCATGCTCTTCTCAGGAGTAAAATATTGTATTGATTTTATTTTTCTTCCTGTGTTTCCTGATTTCTTTTTTAGACCAATACTTGGTATTTGTATCTTTTTTTTTCTCACTATCAAAGAGTTTTCTAGAAGGATTTTTTTAAATTTCACAAATTTAGGTGTTGGCAAAGACTTCGTAACACGAAATGAAAAGCGACGGGCTCTCACATACCGCCAAGTGGGGTTACGTTGGCTTGTGGATAACTTTGGCCATTCTCCTTAAAAAGAAAAAAAAAATGGGCGACAGAAAACAGTAATTCATTGCCCTTCAAGAGCTTTGCAAAAAAATCGGGGCTATTCGTTGCAATATTGGGGCAGAAGTATTTCTATTTAGTGATAGTTTATTAGTGTGGAAATAATTAAATTTTAAATTGACTGTTGAGCAAGCAATTTGAGTGCCAGAGCAACTTTGATACGGGATAGATTATTGCTATTTGCGTTACATATAATAAAAATTAAATTATATGATTTTGGAATCTTTCTGCAGAACAATGCTACTTTATGAACCTATGATCCACAGGAAAATTGGGGTTACTTTGGCCTACTCTAACTCGGTGTAAAAGCCTTTAACTTCCTAAATATAGTGCTTTCAACACTTAAAATTTGTCCACGTTATTATGTACAAATGTGTATTTGTAATGTAGTTTGATCCCAACTGTTCCCCTTCCTATTCCACATTATACTATCATTTATCTTCACAACTGATTAATACTTGAGTAATACCTGTATCTAAACTTTGTGAAGAGAGTTGAGACATACGGATAGCAGTATGTGATAGGCTAAGAGCTAAAGCTTACCAAAAAAAAATAATAAGCAAAATTTACTAGTAGACAAAGGATGGATTTTGTGGACAAAGTATCTTTATTCAACGGAATGTCAAAATGATAGGGGTATATATATATTTTTTCTTCCTATAAAGAAATTCCTTTAAAGTTTCTATTGCATGCGAAATCAGTATTAAAATTTTACTTTGTAAATCAGCTTGCGCAAGTTAAGCGAAATCAAACGGAATACCGATTGAAAGTCAGATGTTAAAAATAAAAGAAAAAAACAAAATAAGCGTATACATAACTAAGAAGTCTCGAAGTCGTGAGACTTTAAGAAGGTAAACTATCAAAGGAGTATATTTGAGAGCCAAAACTAGAATACTAGACATT
This sequence comes from Parasteatoda lunata, assembly GCA_949128135.1. Lineage (NCBI taxonomy): Eukaryota > Metazoa > Arthropoda > Arachnida > Araneae > Theridiidae > Parasteatoda > Parasteatoda lunata. The sequence continues at coordinate 16,380,970 of OX421980.1, read as the reverse complement.
TTGCAAAACTGCAGCGATGCAATTCAAACAATCGTCGTCATATAAGAAGCTTTTGTGAAATCCAAATAACTTCCAACGCAAACTTATTTTTTTAGTAAAAATATAAATATATTAAAAATATAAAAAATACATAAATATAATATTAAAAATATAAAAATATATAATTATAATATTGTTAAAAACTTGAACAAAAAACAAAATAGAAATGCCATCAGAGCTACGTCAATTGTTCAGATTAATTCAAGTCCTTCTTTGACCAGGTCTATAAGCTACTTTTCGTTCAAGAGGCTAAATATGTTACTCGGTTGAAGATTACCTAAACTCAAAATATAAATAAGAACAAAAGATTATAAATAAGACGATAAATATAATTAACTAAAATTTAAAATAAAAAAAGCAAAAATAATTCAATTTAAATTTTAAAAAAGTTACAATTTCACCAACACAATTGAATAATATTTTATGCTATAGGCATCAACTCAAGAGATTGCGATTTAATAGAATTTAAAATTTACACTGTAATTAAAAAGTTTAAGCTTTATAAGAGCAATATATTTTTACATATTTTGGAATGCTTAGTATCAATAACAAAGCGTTATACAAAAGATAAAGAGTTATTTTCAAAGTTTCAGTTCAATATGTTCTCATAATCATTACAATTTCAGAAAATTAACATTCCTCCAACATCAAATAAATATATATATTATCATTATTACTGTGAGAGTTTTGCCATGATAACATGCAAATTGTAATGGCTGGCTATAAAAATGCAATATTAAAAATAAATAATAATAATTAAGTGCATTATTTCTACACAAATCTAAATAGAAAGGGAGGGAACAAATTGTCGATTGATGATTTTTTTTAAACCCCACATTACATCTGAAACTTATAACTTCATCACCAACAAAAAAAAATTTCGTGCGCAGCAAAGACTAACACAAAATTAATGTGTTATACTCTTTACAGAGAAAATATGCTTTTACAATAGTGCGAATGTTCAACGCTTTATTATTTTAGAAAGGTAGGATAACGCCTCAACTACGTCGAAAAATTTTCATAGTGGTGATTTTGAATAACAGGGTGCTGGTCATTAATGGTTTGCTCTTACCCTTAATTACAGTATCCCCCCCCCCCCAAAAAAAAAATAAAACGTGGGGAAGGACTATCCTTGGTTGGGCTGTATATTACCAATAACGGGCAGTTTCAGTCTGTGTAGAATTGAAGGCAATTATTATTGAAACTCCGCATAATAACAATGCTATTGTCTCAGGTATTAGTAAATGATCAGCAACATCACGTATAACAAATCACATAAAAATGTGGCGGGTATTTTGGTTATTATCAGAAATGACTTTATTTCGATGTGATATCTCCTTCCTTTTTCACAAATTCGATTTTTTTTTCCTGTCCAGGTGGAGCTGGGTCTCCTTATAAAAATATGTTTGGTTTTCGACTTTCGAAATAAACATACAAATTAAATCACATTGGTTGGTTTTCTATGTATACAATTATAGTACAAAATCAAGGGTGCTTCATTACAGTGGGACACACTGTATATGTTGCAAGCTAACTGAAAAATCCACATCTTTATAGGACACCGCTTTCATTTAACAATAAACCAGGTTAATTGGGAAAGTCTTCAACATTTTCTAATCAACTAAGCAGCTTTTGTGCTTCGTACAACGAGCACATTTTTCTTCTGGGAAATTAGAAAATATATATTATCCATTTTTTAATAAGTCTAATTTAAAACAGTTTGCCACGAGTCCATAGTAGAGAAAACTTACTAAATGTTATACTTAAGCTCTGCGCTTAGGTATAAAAAAAAAAAAAATCTCTGACAAATCCGATACAACCTGAGCAGCATTCTTTAACATTAAAAGGAGAAATAAATAAAACTTCGTTGCTCGCGGCAGAAAGTCCATTAAGCATTTGTTTTCTCCGTAAAGTGAAAATCTACTAATTCAACGTGACATCTGTGATTAATATCTTTAAGTGATTAGTTCAGTAACAAACAATATTACACTGGTGCTTTTCTTTAAAAAAAAAAATTTCATTTTACAAAGGGATACAAACATTTCAATTGCTATTCTAGAAACATAGCATTTATTTTCAAAATTAACAACATTTTCAACCTTCGCAATGACCTGTGACACTGAAGAAGAGTGTCAAAGCTTTGTTCTATTGGTTTTTATCGATGGAATATTTTCACAAAGAAGGGCTAGGGAAAAATTAAAAATTTAATAAGAATTTAAAACGTGAAAAACTAATTAAACCAAAATTTAAAAAAAACTTTACATATTTAATTATATATATGAGAGAGAGAACCTAAATATAATGTAAAGGTAAAAACGGTGGCACACTTTTAAGAATGGGGTATCGCTGGGAATAGAATTTGAGATAGTTTTATAAATTTACGTAATATAAGCTTAATCGTTCCTCAACGTCTTTTTCAATTTATAGCACTGCACACAATGGTCAGAACATTACTAACGGAAATAATTAAACTTCAATTATTTCCTACTTACACAAGCTATTTCATAAACATGGTCATAAACAAATGTCCAAATTTATGATTCTTGAATTTTATAAAGTTAAACATTTCATATCAAACATAGTCAGAAAATATTTCCGTGAAAAAACAAGCCTTCCCTATATTGTCTTCTATTTCTTCAGCCTCTACTCAACTAAAAAATCTTATCGTAATTAAGGCTTAGGCAAGATTTGTTAAAGGCGTTGTAAAACGCAAATGAGTATTAAAACAGACACAATAATTTGTCATAAGTATGACTTTGGTCTCTCTTATTCACATGTTAAGGTCAAAGTTTCCCACAGCTTGTTTTATAGATATAATCCCATTATTTCTATCCACCCTGCAGAGCCCGAGTACGTAATTACTAAGCTTTTTTGTAAATACCTATACTCTTCTATGAGTGGGCGGCTGTCTTTTAAAAGGATTCCTTTCAAAAGATAATTCAGAACGCCTGAAGCATCATCTTTTCAAATCCCTCTTTTGGAAAATATTGTTTTATCATTCTTTATATAGTAAATAAAAAACGAAAAAGATATAACCCATACAAACAGGGAAGTATCCCGCGATGCCAATAACAGACCTCTTTCCTTCTTTTTCAAAACTCATGTAACTGCAAATAAACTAATAATTACACTTACTGTTTCTTTCCACTCATCAACATACAAAATGTATTTTGATAATTTGGAAGCTTTTAGTATTAAAAAACCAAATTTTTTCCTTTCGGAATACATGAAATAATTTCATTAATGTAATCAGGGTTGTAGATATTTTAATCAAGTTTATATATATATATATATATATATATATATATATATATATATATATATATATATATATATATATATATAAAACAATCAAGAATTTAAATCAACTGATTATTAATATCAATTTATGAAAAAATATTATCATTATGTGCTTTTATTTATTTTGAAGCAAAATTATACATTAAGTTTAAAAAAAAAAATTCATACAAATTTAAAATATAGGAAACAGAAAACTGTACATAATTATAAAATTGTACAGTAGCTTAATTTGAGAATGCACTGGCCACTGAAAATGATTCAGATTAACCCTTATTGAGAAGCAAAAATTCTTCTAAAATTAATAACACAAACTGAGAATACAACCACTTTTATTTGAAAAAAAAATGTGAGAACCAAATATATAAAGAGTTCAGAATATATTAATTTTATTTCTAATAGTATTTTTAAAAAATGCTTAAAACCTTAATGGTCAGATCGGTTTTTTTTTTATTATATATATTACTGCAATATGCGGTAAAAAATTTCATTACTTAACTTTCTTTTCTATTCCTACAAATAAATATATATATATGTATATATATATGTATATATATATATATATATATATATATATATATATATATATATATATATATATTATATATATATATATATATATATATATATATATTATATATATATATATATATATATATATATATATATATATATATATATATATATATATATATATATATATATATATATATATATATATATATATATACTTTAAAGGCAGTTTAGTTTCATGTGTATTTTTCTATATTTTTTTCTTCGCACTCAAGGAGTCTAAAAACTAAATAATATTAAAAACTTACTGCAAAACAGATAAAGAGTAAACTAACAATAAAAACTTGGACTTTAAACAAAGTAAATGATCAATTATTAAAAATGAAATCAAACATTCATTATAACCATCAAAATATTTTTTTTCACTTGTTCTAGAGAACTTAACCCCATTGTCTCATTCCAAGTGGAATAAACCAATGGTCGTTGCCAATCACGTCACCGACTTATATTAATTTTTTTGCGAAAAAATATTCGCTGAAAGAGAACTATAAATAATTTTTTTCAAATTTTTTGGACCAAAACTAAGAGGAGGTAGCCGTTTGGAAAGTTGTCTCAATTTAACAAAATGGCATAACTAGAGGTGGCTCGTATTTTCTTAACGTCTTTAATTTTTTTATTTATGGGCCAATTTTCTAAATTTTGGTTTAAATAGAAAGAAAAAAGAGATAACTATGCAATTAAACAAGGGCTGTTATTATTGCTTGCAAAAAGGTACTTTTGACAGGACAATGGATGTTGCATTGAATTCTATTAATTAAGGAATAACAACAATGATATAAATAATACACTTAAATATTTTAGTTATCTATCATATAATTAACAATAATAATTTATAAATTGAAAAAATATATATATAATTGTAATAGCAGTGATTTTAAATTTTCGATAAAACATGTATCAAAATAACATATTAAATGTTTTTATAAGACTAATTCTTTTAATATTTTAAAAGATTTACATCCTTAAGATTAGTAAATTTATTAAAAATTGCGATTTATTTCCCTCTACATATTTTTCAGAAAACGTTTTAAAGACATTCTATGCGCGGAAATGGTGGAGACGTATAGCGAAATCTAGAGCAATATAAGATTTTTATAAACTTGTAGCAAGTACTCAATAGAAAGAGGTTTCTGAAATTTTTCTTTTGTACAATCAAAAGTCAGGGAATCCTTTGACAACAACTACCGTCAGATGGAGTGACTTTGTGCAACGAGGGGTGACTTTGTGCAAACTGTCATTTTTTCAAAGTTTGCGTCGTGCCATCTAGGGGTATTTTTTTAAAGCTTGGTATCAACTGATTTGAGTTGTTAACAAAACGAAGTAATGGTTTACCAAGAACTGGCAATATAAACATCATCGTTCTTGGAAAATTGTGAGCTCAAGTTACAAACAGTTTCAAATTTTTAACGTCGCAAAATTGGAGGCTGGAAAGTCTGCTCGGTTGAAGAAGTTCTAGTTAACCTGGCCAGGAAGGTAGGTCATACTTTAAAAGTCTTATCAATTGAGATAACAAATCATGCATAATTTTTTGTTTTTAATTATTATAATGTTAGTTATTTAATAATTAATAAAAAAAATGCTCCCTGAGGTGACTTTGTGCAATTTTTCTTTCAGAGAAAAACAAGCCAAGGACTTAGAAAAGAAATCATATTGTTATTTTTAATTTCAATTTACATATGTTAATTGTTTAAGACATTTAATAAGAGACTGTTAATAAGAGAGGATCATTCCGAGTTGCAGAGTTGGAGGCAATTTGGGGGCGTTAACTGAGGGAATTCATTCAACTGTTCATTCATGTCAATTCATATAAAATGTTTGAATGTACCTGAAAATCATAAAAAAAGTAATCTAAGATTTAATTAATAAGAAAAAAAATCTAAAAATGTTAAAAAATCTAAAAATTAAAGTTTTTATGTTTATCTTAAGTAGATTTGTTAATGCATAGTACAAGTACATATTTTTATGTAATATACTTGTATTGTACGTTAACAATGATAAATATTGCTTATTAAACGGTTTTAAGTCAAAGTGAATGAAAATAACTGAACTAAGTCATTATTTTATTACATTGCACAAAGTCACCCCATCCTTGACTTTGTGCATTCGACTAATTCATTGTTTACAAATAATAAACATTTCAAATCAGCTCTTAACTACAAGCAATTACTTCCCAGATGGCTAACAACAAATTTTAGATTAGATGCTGTACAATTCAGCATCTTTTAACTATTTTTTTATTAGGTCAAAGTTGGAAAACTGAAAATTCCTGCACTAAGTCATCCCATCTGACGGTACTCTTACAAAACTATTTTATTTTTAAGCCACGTTGAAGCAACAAAAATTAGGTTTTTATGAAGATTTTATAGACTAAAGGCTATAGTGATGTTTAAGTGTTAAACATGTAAGGAAATATTTGTTTTGCTTTTCATTTACTTCTAATAATTTTACTTGGCAGTATAGTATTGATTTACCTAGCTCAATTTTTTAAAATAGTGAATGTTGTAAAAAATTGCTATTAATAAACAAATATAACCTATAATTAAAATCACCTTTAAATTATAGGTTACATAACTTAATTAATACAAACGTTAAAAAAAAATTACATTTTTAAGATTTTTAAGCTAATTAAATATTGCATTTATTTTAAAAACAAATAAAACCAAAACAGATTTTTTTAATAAATTATTTTTAATGTTTTTTTTCCCCCTTTAACTTGTCGAGGGGAAAAAATGTGAAAACCGTGTCCGTAAATTGTTAAAGCAAATTTTATTTTTGCCATTTTGGCAAAAAAAGAATTTTTACTGAGTAAGTAATTTTTTTCACGAGTGCAAAATTAAACAGTTAAAACACTGGAAATATATATATATTATATGGGTGATTCTCCAAACTTGACATTTCCAATTCACAAATTCTTAAAAATTACAAGAGCTTTAAAAAATCTAAAAAATTTCAAACTTCCTTTTTATAAGCCGCTTAACAAAAGAAAAATAAAGGTAACTCACTTTACCGATTTTTCGCAAATTTCAAGAATTTCGGACAGTTAAATCACAATCTCTACCACCTTTTTAATTTAATTCTTTCAACCAATTTTTTTTCGCATCGTAACATTTATCATTCTTTACAACATTAAAGAAAAAATAAATCTTGGGGCTATTTTTTGTTTTTAGTCATTAAAAAAATTTAAAGTAGTTTTTAGTCAAAATATTTCTAGATTTTTTTTTCAGTACAATAACACAATTTATTGGTCTAAATTTTTTCTCATACTGTTAAATATCATACTTTTCAAAAAATACATCAAGACAGTATTTTTTGTTTTTGGTCATAAAAAATAAAATAATGATTTTCAACCATTATAATTTAGGATATGTTTAGAGTGAAATAGAAGATAAAAAAAATTCTCAGTCTTAATTTTTGTCACACAATGTTGAATAATATACATTTCAACATAAAAAAAAAAAAAAATTCCATATAATGTTAAACATCATACTTTTGGACATAATAAATCAAATTTATTTTGAATATTAAAAAAATGGAAAATGATTTTTAGCAAAAATATTAATGTTGCAATATATTTTGTAAAAAAATCAATAAAATAACTATATTCTTATTGTTTATTAAATGAGAAAGATTTAATTAAAGTATAATTACTAGTATTTTTGTTAGTTTAGAATACTTAATTATGAGTATTTGCCTAAAAATTATAAGAGTTAGAATTTAGATAAAAATTTTTAATTTTCATTTTTTTCTCCGTATATTTCATTTTTACAAATTTTTGATGATTAAGTATCAATTGGCAACAAAATACCTTTAAAAAAAAAAAAGATGGGAAAAAATCTTCCCTTTGTTAGAATGGGTGACATAGCACGAATAAGATTTTCTAAATTTTTATCAAAAAAAAAAAAAAAAAAAAGAAAAGAAAGTTTTATAAAATGCATAACATATGTCAATGCATCTATCTATTATCAAAAGTGAAATTTAGCTAGCTGCAATTATAAAAGAACAATACATTAAATCGTTGAAGAAGTCAGTTTGCAGCATGGAAAGTAAAAACTGGACACAGCTCGAAATACGTGTTTACGAAAATAGACACAAGTCAAAATGCATGTTAAGTGGACACCGCATAAATGCACCTTTTCAGTTTTCAACACAAATTTAACAACTGAAAAAGGAATTAAGTGCTTCTTTTTCTTGACTCATTTAAACAAAAAACATAATCATTACGAATCAAACTTCAGGGTGGCTAGGTATATTACATATGTAACTTTTTAGGCGATGTATTTGTATTCAGAACTCTACAGAATTCCTACAACTTAAATTTTCCACCACTATTATAAATTTATAACACCCCAACCTTGTAAAAACAATTGTAGATCTTTTCAAAAACACAAATTTAATAAAATGTACAAAGTGATTTATGCAAATGAAAGACATAACGTTACGAAATTATTTGAATTCATAAGTTTATTCTTTTTTGGACGATATAAATAACAACAGTACTCACAAAAAAGTTTGAAAAATGGAATCAAATACTATGCCTATTTTCTTAAACACGCAGTTAGAACTAAATACATTTTTGTAAACACGCATTTTGAGCTGCGTCCATTTTCATAAACATGTAATTCCAGCTATGCCCAGATTCAAAAACTCACCGACGAAATGTTTGTCGCACTGAAATTTCTAGCGTTCGGGAAAATAATAAAAGTATGAACTGGATAATCATGGGTAACAAAAATGTTCACAAGATGTTAAGAATGATACTTTCAGACATTGGGTCTAAACTAACCGATCTTCTTAAAAAAATTTTAATCATTACAATTAAGTCTCAGTCTCAACTACTAAAAGCATGAAATATGCTAAAATTACATTCATAATACCAAGTGGACAACAACTGAACTGTGGTCTAATCCATCTGTTTGCTGTGTTCCGTATAAAATTACTCACATAAGCCGAATCTAAGTACAAGCACAATGGTTGCTTTAATACTATTCAAAGATATAACATTATCTATTCAGAAAGTGTTTGAAAAAATTAATCGATGTTAAAATGCAGACAATGATTATTAATTATAATTTGCGAAATATTAATTAAGAACCAAAATATTCACACAAAAAAATTTTTTTAGTTATTATTTTTAGCATTTTGACAAGTTCTTTTTTAATAACAAAAAAACAAATACACACTTAAGATTTTTTTTTTTTTTTTGTTTGTTTGATATTCGTTGTAAAGCGTTATACTTAACATTATCTGAAAAAAACATTAAAGATTAGGGTAGTTATTTCATCAAAATAATCAGGAAATATTTTAACAAAAAACTACTTTTGATTTTTTTAATGACCAAAATCTAATAGCAACCTCATGATGTTTTTTTTTTTTTTTTTTTTTTTTTTGGCAATAAAGTATATTTAACATTATACGAAAAAATTGCGGTGGTAAAAGTTGCAACATTTCAAAAAATTCTTAAAATTTTCAAAAAAATTTCCCGAAATATTTTTTTACTAAAAATTTTTAAATACCTATATCTATATATATTCAAAGCATTTCAATAGTTCGATCATTGTTCTCTCTTTTTTCTTTCTAAAGATACCAAAATTAATAATATTAGCTCACAAATAAAAAGGCTATAGACGTTAAGAACTAAAACATGCGAGCGTAAGTTACTTCTATAGTTGCGCCATTTTGCTAAATTAAGACAATTTTAAAATTGCTCCCTAATAGTAGTTTTGATCCAAAAAATTACTTTAGTCATTTTTAATTAAGTACTTTTCCACAAAAATCTGTAACATCACTTGAATGATTTTTTTTTTTTTTTTTTTTTTTAATTTTAGTTTTTTTTTAAATGTAATGAGTCCATTACATATCATTACTTGGAATTTGTCCGAGTGGGCGTTACTTTTCTGAAAAACCAAGCATCAGTGGGTGCGATAAATTTTCGGGAGGTTGACCAGGTGTTTTATAAACTTTGCAAACAAAAAAAGATTCCTCATATTATCTTTTTTCTATTTTTTTCTTTATTTCAAGGTCTTCTTTTCTTTTACATGTTTATTATATATATCCTTATTTATTTTTTTAACTTGTACAGTAACCTTATATTGTCTTTATGTTTATTTCAGTACTTAACTATTAGTTCAAATCTTTAAGAAATAATCTTATCACATGGGTTTCTGCAGACCTCGTCACTTAAAATAAGGACTATGATCTTAAATTTGCAAGAGAATTGTTTTAGATTTCAATTCTGACTGGAAACTAGATGGCGCTGCATCAGCATGTAGTATTTCCATTAGGTTTGATTTCATCTTTTAATGGTATAAGTATTCTTTTTATCTGATGAGGTTTGGATATTTCACTTTGTTTTAAAATTATTTTAAAAGAAATTTATGTTATCTTACAGCTAGAAAAAATAAAGCAGCAAGAAACATAATTGGTGTTTTAATTATGTTGCTTTTTACTTTAATAAAACCTACTCTCTCTCTCTCTCTCTCTCTCTTAAAATTTCAGTTTTAAAGCCTTATAATTTTATTGCATTTTAACTTTTTTTTCTAATTTTGATATAGTTAAAAAATAACTATAATAGATTTTTTTTTAAATAATTCTCAATATATCTGAAAAAAATCAGAGTTCCATTTTATTTAATATACAGGAATAAATTGTTGAAAACAAATGATCAATATTAACTAATTAAATCCCAACTAGAATCAATTTTTAAAGGGAAAAAAACATAAATTACAATAATTTAAAACAAATGTTAAATGACGTCATTTTTTATGCTTTAAAAAGAGTGTAAGTACTAGAAAGGTTTCAAGATTTTAGTAAAGAGAAGTTTTTTAAAGAAATAAAGCAAGTGAAAGAAAAATCACTTTTAATAACTTACATTGAATTATTATATATTAGCTCTCTAGAACATAGCACAGTTTGTGAAAACTGCTTAAGATATAAATATTATATTAATAAATATTAACTATTAATTAATATTAACTATGTTAATTAATATTAACTATGTTAATAAATATAAACTATTAAGTCACTATACATAATTTAACGTTACTAAATTAAAAACAAATTGGTCATATAGTGTCCAAGAAATAACATAGCAGTCAAATAATTCTGATATACAATGGGAACTAGAGTAAAAATCAGGAAGAATTTTGTTAAAATTTTGGTCTAAATTTTGGACAGTCTTGACTGATTTCTTTACATTTGTATTCATGGTCAGACACAGTTAATTATAAAAATTGACAACTGTGCTAACACCATAACTTGTATAGTAATCCATAAGAACAAAACTAGGAAATTAATTGGAAATGTTTAGTGAAAGTAATCAATAATACAAATTACAACTCTTCTTATTTAACAAAATACAATAACTTCACTTCCATAGTTTACCTACTTCATAATTTAATTACTCATACACATGAACAGAAATATGTGATTGGCCATAACATACAAATTTTAGTCAATAATTACAGAGCCCCTAAAATCAAGTAGACTTGAATATAGAGTTTTTATGGCAAAAGAGCCAGAATTGGCTAAACTGAGCCTAACATAAGCAACATCATGTATTCCAGTATATTTATCAAAAAGTGTTGTAAACTTAGTCAAACACAAAAATAAAAATTATAACCATAAAATTAGGAAAGATCAATAAAATTATCACTAAAGCTCCCCCAGACTATAAGTCTGTGGTTGTCTGCTCCCATGGAAATAAGAGTGAACCCACAAATGGACAGAAGAAATTCTATGGAAAGGTTTCTCTATTGTTAAATTTGCACACAACCTGAGTACATTAATTAGCCCATTTGTTTTCTGCATTGCTTTTAAGCCCAATTTAATAGATTTTTTTTGGCGCTAACTTACAAATCAAAACAGCAAATCACACACCCTATCTTCAGTGATTTATCTTCCTAACCACATTAGCTATTCTAAAGAGGACCAGATGTTTGTAGTAGTTCTCAAGATAGCAAGACTGTACCTTTGAAATGAGAAAAAGTTCCAAGTGTATTTGGTAAAATACAATGGACAACAACATTACAAAAATGACTTTTTTGAAAGCATATTTTAAAAAAACCTCATAGAAACGGTACACTAAGAGCAGCATTTTCAAATTGATCCAAGAAATTTACATATTTTGCCAATTGGAAGCTTACAGGCAAGAAATAAAAGCAATAAATAACCTCTATTTCTTTAAACAAAAGCAATAAAAAATCAATGAACAAACTCCAAAGTTAACTTGCTCAAACTTCCTGAAATGTCCAGTCCAAAAAATGTTCTTTATCCACTCAAATCTTCAATTGTTACAATTTTTATTTTAAAAGTAACAAAAAGCACTCAGAAAGATTAATTAAAAGAAGTCAGAAAGATTAAATTAAAATAACTTTATTAAAAATAAACAATATAACAATAATAAGAGTAGACTTTTACTAATAAATAAATTAAATTGGATTCAAAGTGGCCACCATTTGCAACTATGCAGAGGCACAAATGATTATAAAAATTTTTAGCAATGGGCTGCAAGTTTTCTATCATTAATCTATCTTATTCCCCCCAAAGCAATTGCTTTAGAGTCCAAACTTTTGTGTACAGAGCAAACGAATAATTTCACTATGTGGTTTTCCTTTCTTTTGCTTGATACAGTAAAAAATCCAAAAAACAATTTCATAAACTAAGAGATATATTATAAAATATTCTATAATTAAAGTGGTACAGAAAAAGAAAAGACACAAATTTTAAAAAAAAAATAGTTAACTTCAATTCTATAATGCAATAATTTTGTCAGAGTTTCTTTTTATCACACTCTGTAGCATTGATTCTACAATGAAAATTAATTACTTTGATTCGAACACTGACCTATAAAAATTAAGGTCTGAAAAATCATGAGAACTTCATAGAGTAGTTTAGTGAGGAATCCAAATACATAACAGAAAAGTTTGATAAGGAATGATGTGTTCTTAAAAGTAGTGTCAGGAAGGAAACTTCAATAAAGTCAGCTGATAAAGTAAGAAATAGGCTATTTCAACTAAAATGTGCCACTATATACAGCATTCATAAGCCAAATGGCTTCTTTAAATGATTACTGCACAAATTAATTCGACACAAAATTTGCGATAGCTGTAAACATCCACTATAGGACATTGGCCCATCATTAAATGAGGATACCAACTTTATAAAAGGTATTACCTTGAAAGTAAAAAAGAAGTCTAAAATTTTCTAATTGAGAAGTTGTTTAATATAAGGAATCAATAATACAAATCTTCTTATTTGACAAAATATGACATTCATTTTACAAAAGATTTCTAGTAACACTGAAATTTCATAGCTTATCTACTCAGATACATAAGCACAAATACCTGATTGATTATGACATGCAAATTTTAATAATTAATTACAAAGCTTTTAAAAACAAGTAAATTTGAATTTATAGCTTTTATAGCACAAGAGCCAGAATCAGCTAAACTGTATAAAACATAAACAATATTATGTACTTAAGGCATGAAAGTAGTACTTGAAAAGAAATTCATAAGAATCGAGTTCTAAGAGAATGTAAAAATTAATGTCAATGAACAAATATTTTTCCTTGAAATAAGTCACCTCAAACATCAATTATGATAAAAGATCCTATATTTCTCCAATTTCATTCTTACATGAATTAGCTAATCAGATATGCACAATAACTCGGAAAAATAATTATAATGCCAATTTAATGGAAAGCACATTTGAAAATACGGCTTTGTAACATTTTCCACAATATGGGATACGAAATAAGTTATTTTGTATTAATTTTTGTATTTGTTTAAAACGTAAGCCTTCTTTCTAAAAATATGAAAACATTTTTGCTTCAAATGCATAGATAGTAGCACTTTTTTAAAAAAAATAATAAGTAAAATAATGAAATAGTTCAGCTATTTTGCTATATATTCAGTTTTACCGTGTAACAATTTCGGTTGTAATTAAATACGTCCCTAAAAATTTTTTATAAATATAAATAATTGCAAACATAAAATTACCAAAAAATAACAATTACAAATAACCTTTTTTTTTAAAATTTGTTTTTCACTTTACATGTAAATATTGATATTTATGTATTTAGAATATCATTTTATGGCCAAAATCAAATCACATTTTAATAAAAAGCATGAAAAAAACGACTTCTCAACAAACTGGAGAAAAAATTAAAACAACTGACAGTAACAAAAAAAAAAACATAGAACAGATTAAATGGAAAAAGTTTATTGAAGAAATGCAACAAAACAAAATAGAAACATACTGTAGCAGGCTTATTATAACATAAGAAATATCGGAGGCACTGCTTGACCCCAATACAACAGAGTAGCAAGACTAAGTGGGCATGGTCACATGATAAGCTCAATAGTTTGAGTTGAATTTACAATATGAACATAATAAAACCTAAATATTGTACAAGCTAACACGAAGAACCTAAAACAATTGCATAAAAAATGCATAATCTGTCTATTGGTAAAAAAAAATTTTTAAATATATTTCTTAGTATTTTATTTGATATGAATTTCAGAATAATGTTTTCACTTCAGATAGAAGTTTGGCCACCCCTAATCTAATGCCATCAGTTCAAATAATATAAACAATTTTTATTAGTTTCGTATCACTATTAATTGAAAATGAGTAGAGATGACTCAGGGGATATAGCATTCGTCTCCCAACGAAGTGTCTGAAGTTCGAAATTAATCCTAATGACGGTTGGTTGATACCAATGCTACTCCCGGCTCGCACCCACCACAGTGCCTATGTAAAACATCCCCTGTAATTTTGAATCATGGGTTAGAATTCCCTTGCAATCTGGTAACCGTGGGAAGAGTTCCTCTCCATGTCATGCAAAGGCAGGTTAGTTCTATCAAAAAGTCCGCCATGAAGGCTAGTTTGTCCTGATGCTTGATAGGGTTCAAAATAACAAGGCTACGGAGCTGAACATTGATAGTCGCAAACTCAGAATTGGATTGGTTGTTTAGCGTCGATTATAAAGAAAAGAAAATTAACTGAAAATAATTTTTAAAAAACCTTAGATAAAAATTCCCAAAACATGGTTAAAAACAGGGATCTACAAAATTGCCAAATTTATAGACCCCAGGCTATTGACAATTTATAGACCTACCATGTTATGCAATGGAAAGTAAAGTAACAGTTATTGTTTTTATGTTAAATTTCACTTAACTACACGATGCCAGATGCCTAGTTAAGAGTTAATCTCAATTCAAAGTGAAAACAAGATGTGTGAAATTCAAATAGAGTAAAACAGTTTTTTCTCTTACTTTTGTTTACTGCTCTGTTGACAAACAAATGTGGGCAATTTGTGGAACAAACAAGTACAATTTTTTTTTATTTATTGCATTTTTTGATTATAAATATTATTTGACATTAAAATTAGAATTTTAGTTTTACTTTTTCAATGAAGATTTTTTTTATTTACAAATAGTATTAATTTTATAAAATGTTTTATTTTATCCATTGAGTTTGTTTCAGTTACTAGATATCATTTGATTTAATAAACATTAAATAAATTATTTTATATAATAATGTAATAATTAAATCTTTCAATAAAAGGATATTGGTTAGAATAATTTCTATTAACAGTGATTTAATAAATAAAAATTAAATTTTACTAGTTCAACCTTGTGGCACTTATTTTTATAGACAGGAAAAAAATCTAATAAATCATTTACTGAATTCTGCATAATTAATTGAGACATATATTCTCATGACTATTATAAAAATAAAAACAATTCATCAACAATTTCCATTACCAATTTCTAATAAAATAATAAGATATGATTTGTAAGCTTCTAAGCTTTCGAAAATTTGAAAAATCTTTTTAATGTTTTCAAAATTTACTCAATCTCTTGGTTGAATTCTGAACAATTTTGAAAATATCTTTGCAAAAAAAAAATATTCCATTATTTAATTTAGTATCTTATTTATCAAAAAATAAAAACAACAGTATTTTATAAGAAACACATTAAGCAAAACAAACAATTATTCATTACTTTTACACTAATTTCAGTGATGGCTAATACATTACACTAATATAATTGCAATAAAATTTTTTGTAATAAACTGTAGTGTTAATTAAATCATTCAAGACCTGGATAAAAACAATTAAAAACTGAAAACTATCAACATATCTAGAACAGATGTGATTTTAGAAAAGTTTTTTTTTTTTTTTCACCACCAAATTGAATAAAAAAAAGACAAGCTTTTTATTTAAGGCCATATTTTTATTTCTATTGTTTTTATCTTTATTGCTTCAATTAACTGGCTGAACTTATTTGAAATAGAATGGATAGAACAGTTGCTAACATAAATAAATGTCACATTTCAACAACCAATCAGGATCAAAATAACTACACTAAATCACTTGCAGGTATCCCAATGTAAAATGTTTGTTAAACATAGGTTATAAAAAATACTTAAAAGTCTGATAGCAGAATTTACAAAACTGATGTGCAGCACCAACTTCAAATCAAAATTTGTCTGCTACCCAAGCTCAATTGAGTAAAGACTAAAATCGTAAAAATTAGGCACACCAAAATTTCATTTGCAAATAGTAGATAAAAATTAAATACAAAATATGCATTTTCAAATTTAATTTAAAAATAACCTAATGACGCTTATACAAAAAAAAAAAAAAGATTAAATAAAACCTTAGTTAAAATATCTAAATAACTATAAGAGAAAAAATTAATATCAAGTTCAAATTTTATAAAAATTTCAAATTATATAAGATAAATCACTCCAGATAAAACTTTTTCAGATCATTGTTAGAAAAATTTGGCTTAACCTAACATACATATTGCAAAATTTGCACTTGTAAACAAAGGATAAATAACATGCAAACTGGAAAACTATACAAAAATGTATGCTTTTATATTTAATTTGAAGCTTACACCATACTTTAAAAAAAAAATGAAATAAATCCCTACTTAAAGCTTCTAGGCATCAAATTAGAATCAAACCAAAATTTTAAAAGGCATAACTTTTTAAAATTTTGGTAATAAAAATAGAACACTTTAAAAAAAAAAAATTTCAGCACTTTTATTTAAATATGTTTTCACAAATTATAAATATATTTTAGGGAATAAATTAGGGAATAAATATTATCAGAGCCTATAATAAACTCTTATACCTGGTTGTTGAAGCATCTCCTACAGACTGCACCTGCCTATAGAATCATTTTGGGTCAATTTAGTTTGTCAGGTTTGGAAAAGGGGATATACCTTATGAATGAAGATAGAAAAGAAAATATTTAGCATTTTCACTTGATTTCTAATTTATTCGTCATTTATTTCCAAAGAGAAAAAAATTATTATCTAGTTAAGTTAATTATTATCAATTTTTTTTTTTTTTAAATCTTAGAAAAAAGAAATGAGCTGCAGAGATGACCTGATAATCTGCAACATCTGTTGCTGTGCTAAAAGGTTTCTACTACCAGGGTTCTAAGCTACTTTTGATAAAGATGATCATTCAATAGAATCTAATACCAAATAGTGTACTACAGCGACATAGCTAGAGAGACAGATGTCCTCGGGTCTGTCTGCGGGATGGAAAATTCAAAAAACATTTTTGTTTTAAAAGGAATCACTTATCAGATTTAATTGAAATATTTATATAGTCTACGCTCTTTAGTACAACCCCTCATTAGTGTAACCCTTCCATTATAACAACTGCAACATGAAGTGTCCCTTTTGGTGTGTTTCAAACCCAATGTTATTTTAATACTGATTAAAACGTTCTAACTGAACTGTTAACTGCAGTATAGCGACCAAATTTTTTTTTTTTTTTTAATTCTAAAAAAATCACTCCAAAAACAGGTGTTTACATTTTTACAGGTGTTAACATTTTTACACTTTTAAAACTAACATTTTTAAACTATGAGTCAATCAATAACAAAAATCTCGAGAAAATATTCGAACCACTATGTATTTTGATGTTACCGCGAAATAAACATGAAACAATTTGAATCCTCTACAAATATAGAAAGATGAAAAGTACCCCCTATAATAAACATAGGCGGTCCTGAGTGCAATCTAAGGTCGATAGAATTGTACAATATGGATTACTTACTATTATAAAGATTTTAAAGTATATATTACAATGTCATTTAGAAATCAGCGTTTCCTGTACAATCATATAAAACTTTCAAAATTTGTTTCAAAGGGGCTGTATATTTATCAATAATATTTCACTTGTTCGAAATGTTTTTTTACTTTTTGAAGTGCTGTAAGATGTAGTTTATCTTAGAGTTAAAACATGTGATATTATTCGCATTCTTTTTTATTTAAGTTTCGTCCAGTTCTCTGAATGTATGTTATTTAGAAAAATGGCTGCTCCTAACCATTGTAATGCTATATGCGTGTTGAGTCGAAGTTATCAAGTTTAAAAGAAGTGGATAGAAAAATCACACAATCTGTTAAGTTATTCAAGATCCCTACAAACACTTTCTTTATAATAATTAAAAATCGTTGAGTAATTCTAAGGGCAGAAGAACTAAATGTTCTAATTTCATGAGAGCATTCTCGTGAAGCAAAATTTAAAAATCTAGAAAAGCACCGAATGACTGGCTTAAGTTCAAACCCAATATTAAATGTATTTTTAGCAATTTAATGTACAATATTAAACAATGCTTTTACTTTATTGACATAAAAAAAAACTGTATTTAGTGAGTTTCATAATTCTATTTAAAATGTAGCATGTGTTTGAAAATATAAGTCCAATATTTATGAAATTACAAGTAAATATTTGCACTAATTTTATGTTGTCACGATATAGCGACCTCATGTTACAACGTTTGCATGTTATAACGCCCATTTTCATTTGAACTACAAGGGTCGTTATATCGAACGCTGACTGTATTATTCGAAATAAATATTAAATCAGGCTTCTTGTTGGTTTTCTTCTTACCATGTGATTTTGTTGCCATATTTGGTGTTACACATTCATCAGCCTTATATTTACAAAATAAAAATTAGAAATTTGCATAAAATTAAGCTTATAAACATGTTCAGAAACACCCAATACCATGACTGAGTCAAAATATTTATAACTATAAGTAACTGACAATTAATATCCAGACTAAGTCTATCATAATCTTTTTTAACAAAAAAAATATAATACTCAAAGTGTTTTAAAAGAATATTCAGTTGGAATTTATTAGAATTGAAAAAAAAGAATATCAGGAAAGTAACAAATTAGATTTCATGCAATAAAGCGAACAATGAAATTAACTTGGTGGTTTAAAGTCATCACAAGTACAATAAGCAACACTAAGCCCTCAGTGACTTTCTAATTAGAAACTGAGAAGACCTATCTCCAGCAATTTGTTTATGCTTATTTTTGTATTAAAATTACCAACCATGGCTCAAAATTAATGGTCGTCTGATACAGAGCCTATAAAATTTTACTCAAATTATCCCAAAATAATTATCAGTATTATCCCAGACCAGCAATCGATATCAAGGAGTTGGTAAACAGTTTTGATTTTCAGTTTTGAGTTTTGGCTTGTGTTATAAACACAAAATAGGATGTTTCAACACAACTGTGAACCATAGACATTCATTGAATTTTAATTTTTCATTTAAATTCATTTTAGTAGCTTTTCTAACCAAAAAATTTATTAAAGACTAGTAAATGGACCAGTGAAAAATTTTACAGACTAAAAATGACTTACAGTCACTGGCCCATGAAGCAGTAGTAACTAAATTTTCTTAATTTCTGCCTCTGCCGTCCAAACTCTACTTTTTCAAAATAGCAATTTAATTTTCCAATATTATAAAAACATACACACCACTGTAACTAAAATAATAACACGGCATTAAAATTACATAATAATAAACTTCAGAAAAATACGGCAAAAGTATATAAATAAAAAAAAATATTAACAAAAGCAGACTTATATACTGCTCAAGACATAATAGATCCTATTTGCATACAAAAAGTTAAATGTAGTATAGCAAACGCAACTTTTCAGCTTGACGGAGTTATAAATGTACATTTTATTTTACCTAATTGTGAGAAAAAGACATTAGCACAAAGGTGATTGATGTTGGCAGAACGTAGTATCAATAAATCAATATAGGAATATCTCCCATCGCAACATAAAACTCAGTATCCAAAGAAGTTTTTATGGTCCAGAATAAAAATTATGGAAAGTCACAAAATTCAAATTCATAATTTTGATAGCAAAAATATAAATAAGTACTTCAATAAGATGCATAAACTTCTGTGATAGAGCAACCACACAAAACCAAAAGTAATCTATGTTTGATTTTGAACTCCAAGTAATCGGCTCAAAAGTTTTATCTATGCACTTACTGAAGATTTAGAATATTGCAGGGGAAGAAATTTTGAATAGTTTAGTCACGGGTCCATGAACCAGTAATTGAAAGATATAACTAGTAGTACACATTTTCACCGGTCCGTTTCCAAGTATAGACCTTTTTAAGATAAAGTTATTTTATGTAAATTTAAATGAAAAACTCTAATACAAAGAATATGAAATGTTCACAATTATGATGATAAATACGATTTAGTAACAATAACACAAACCAAAACATGAAACTGAAAATCATAAAACCAAAAGAATATAACACTTCTTTATAATATTTATTTTCCTCGGAAACCACTTATACTGTGGCTCTAGTTAAATTTTAGATGTCCTGAATCAGCGGATGACCTTCAATACCGTGGCCCGTATGATATGTTGTTATAAACATATCACATGAGTGAGTAGGATAATTCTTTAAATATGTTAGATTCTGAACCAAATAATAAAATGTTTTTAAAAAAACTATTAAGACTAAAGTTTTCAAGTTAAACATAATTGCCTTCAGTTGCCTACCCAGAAATATGCTTATAAGAACATAAAGATAATTACACAACAAATTTATATGCTTTTTCATGTGTTTACATGCATGACAGCACTAAAAAATTAAATTAATTATATTAATTATATCAATCGAATTATATAACTAAGTTATTTGGTTCAATACCAATATTTTTAGTCATTTTATAAAGGCAGCTAACATATAATCAAAGTGGTAACAATTACAAATTTTAAATAACAATCAGAAACTAAGATTAAAACACTAGACTTAAACCAGTATTCTTCTTATGCACTAATCAGGATACAGGAGAAAATTGGCGTTAAAATTCTATAACCAATACTAAACAACATCAAAGATGAACACATAAAACCAGGTATCAAGTTATTATTAATAATATTTTAAATTGTCCAATATTGCCATTAGTAAATGCTCGTTTATCTCAACAAAATGGTAAACAATAAAGTCGACGAGTAAAAATTCAACTTTAATTTTGAAAAAAAAAAACAACAAAACGTTAATGTTACTACCAGAAACAAAGCAATACAACCAAAAACATGATGGTATGAGATAATTAAACTGTAAATTTACTATATTTAAGGAAAAATAAAATGAAATAAATTATCTATATTAAGTCATAAATATGCTAGCATGTACCAAAAGTATTCATATGTTGAATTTATATGGATTATTTTATAATAATACAAATGTAGGGATGTTTTCCACTGGAAATATAAACAATTCACTAGTTAATCGAGTTGAGATGATATTGGTACTGAAAGTTACATATTTTATGCTAGCAGACGATATTACATGACAGGGAAAATAATGTAAACAATGAGGGCTAGCTGATTTTTTGATATCGTTATATTATCAGAATCTAAAAATTAGAATACTTGAAGGATTAATAATCAATAATGATTGATCATAGAATCTAGCCCAATAACTATGTGATGATTAGCTGACTACGATTTTGAAATACTGACCTTGGTAACTGAATCCAATATTTTGATCAAGTTATGTTTTCGACAAGGATAACGAACAAATGCCGGAGACTCGAAATGAAACTTTAACATGTACGTTAAGAAATAAAAAGATTTCTTATTAAGGAATCTAAAAACGATATTGGAAATACGGGGTATCGATTACTTTATTTTTTAATTTAATTATTATTTGGTAGGAATACTAAGTCGGCTTCAAAGGTAAGATGATTGATTTCTATTTATCATGCAATCAAAGTGTTTCTTTGGTGAGAGTATTTGATGTTTCCAGGTAGAATGTGGATTAAAGGACAATAATATTTGTTCCTTATCATTGGGATTATACCAGGAAACATTTAAAAGCTGTCCCACTGACCTGAGTTTCTGCAGCTTCAGTCAAGGGGGTTTGGGTGTTGGCTGCTACCCATGCCTCTGCAAAGGTTTCCATAGCAGATTGGAAATCCATCGCACCGGGCCTAAGATTTATCACATGGAATGTTTACATTGACCACGAGGAAACTTCGTCCTGCCCTGACCCTTCAACACTCTGCTAGTATTTCGAATCATGACGCCTTGTTGACTAAAGACCGTTTCGTCAACTCCCATACAAAACGCATGTTCAGAAAAAAAAGAGTTCCTGTCATTCGTATACTTTCCATCATTCTCTCAGAAGTTCGGATTAGCATAGTCTTTTCATCATCTAATGAGGTTAATCCTGTTTGTTACTACTAATTTAGTTTCTTTTTGCTCAATGAATAAAAAGTAAATAGAGAGAGTAAGCTGAATGGAAGTGTAAGGATACAAATAGAACGAAGAGAGCAGGCTCGTGGCGCTTATCGGCGACCCGCCCTCTAGTATACTACTATGTCTACAAGATGAGAGAGAGGGTTGCTACATTTATTACTCTTTATTGGCGTCTTACTTAATAATAAATTGAAAATGCTTCATGAAAAAAAATATTAATTGATCAAGTACTCAGTATAATAATTTTATTAAAAGTTTTTTCCTTAAAATTGCAAATATGCTGCTTTAAGATAACTATTAAAAAAAAAATTCTATTAAATAAATTAACAAAATATGATAACCTTAAGTTATTCAAATATATTTTTATTGCGCCAGTAACTGAATTAATTTTTTTATTAGAATTCCTTAAATAATTTTTTGAATAAATATTTATAGTTGAGAACTTAGTTTTAAATGTATACAGATTTTCGAGACAAATTAAGACGATAATAAAAATAAAAAAAATTAAAAAATAAAATTTTTTTTTTTTAAATTAAAGTAAAGAAAAAAGTACTGTTAATTTGACTGAATCTATTTTATTTTCTAAATACTCAGAGACGTAAAAAATTGAATTCTCCCTATTTGTTTTATTTATTTATTTAAAAAAAACTACTCACATGGAATTAATAATTACAAAAGAAATTCACTCGAAGTTTAAAAGGCTATTTACGGTCAAAATTACTTTTAATTTTTCATTTAATTTATTATTTAATTTTGAAGCAATTGAAAAAAATTAAATGGTTAAGGATATACAAATTTTGAATTTATATATATAATCAAAATACAGCGGGTGGATAAAATAAAACACTGTTATAGTAATACATCTTTTCATATGTCTCAAGAAATACATAAAGATTCAAGAAATACATAAATTTAGAAGTGTTTAGATAATGCGATTTCTCATACTTATCAATAACGTATAAAGCTTGTAGAGGATTGAGGGACCAACAATAAATTGCAAACGAGAATAATGTTTTTAAACACCCTATGCCAAAAATGTAGCAATAAATTTGTTACAATTTTTTCGCTATAACTTAAAAAATATTCAATAAAATTAAACAAAATTTTTAGGGCACTTTAAAATTAACTGCAAAATTTTTGCTTTAAAATTTTGAAAAAAAAATTTTTTTAAACTGTTTATTATATAAATTAGTGGTTTCCAACTGGTGGCCCGAGGGCCGCATCCGGCCCGCGAAGCTTTTGTTTGAAGCCCGCGAACTAAAATATATTAGTTTTTTTGCGGACAATTTTCGTAAAAAATCTTTATGGGTTTAAAACACTTTTCTCGTTAATAAAAACCTAATTTCTTCGTTTCTTACCAACGGTGCAAAAGAATTTATTTCTCATCCAAGAAAATATTTATTCAAATGCAAAAATAATGGTGTATGTTGCTCTTTTTTATTTCATTTTTTATGTATTTCGTGAATATAATTTAGCACGTGTGCATCAGAAATTTCCTCGAAGAAATTCTCCAATTTCATTTTTTTAAACCACTCATTTTGGACGAAAATGAGTGGTTTCATATGTGACACATTTTTAAATTTTAAATTTAAAATGTACATATCTATGCTCTGGTGGTTGCAGCAGACAAACCACAATTTTCTCATTGAACATTTTGTGTGCTACTATGTAAGTTTTAATACCAACCTTTTTTAAACTTTATATCTTAACAAGTAGATATCACATTAATTGTTTAATACATAGGTGCACATTAAAGTAATTGTAGCCCGAATTTTTTAATATGCAATTAAATATTTTTAAAAATTAACTTCTTATTTTAATTTGTAATTCAATACTTTTGTTTAGTACAACTTGGTAAAAATCTGACAGTAATATTTAATGTTCCTTCGAACATAAAAGAGTCCTACATAAAATTTTGATAAAGTTGCGGCCCGCCATTTGATTTGTGAAATGTGGCCCCCGGCCTCATGTAAGTTGGAAACCCCTGATATAAATAATGAAAGTAGTTTTTTCATACTGCGCATGCGTGGGAAGAAAATAAAGATTTTGTTTTCATAATTTTGTTGTGAATTGTATTTGATAATTAATGAAAAAAGTCAGTTTGCAATATCTTTAAAATTTAAAAAGTTTCACACAATTTTCTAAGTTGTTTTTGTACTTTTTAAAAGAAACTCAACATGAAAATGGGTTTTCTACAAAAATTATTTTGTATTATTATGAAAAAGAAAGTTAAATAACGAATGATAATAAATTATAATAAACGTTCATATACCAAAATATTATTTCATTAGAAAAGAAAACATGCGAAAGAAAGGATTTTTTTAAGGGGAATGATCCCCAACAAAGCAGGTGTCATTTTTAATAAGTCTTGTTTATTAGTACGAAATGAATTTTGTGAAAAACCTCTTATCATTTCGAGCTTTCTTTTAAAAAGTACAAAAACTACTTAGAAAATTGTTTAAAACTTTTTAAATTTTCAAGATATTTAAGTCTAACTTCTTTCATTAGTTGCAAATACAATTCACTACAAAATGAAGAAGAAAAAAAAATTTAATTTTTCCCAGTTATGCAAAGAATAAAATAACTAATTTAATAATTCATATTATGAGCAGTTTTAAGCAAATTTCTCTCAAATTTTAAAGCAATAATTTTGTAAATTATTTTAAATTGCTCCAAAAATTTTGTTTAATTTCATTGAATATTTTTAAAGTTTTAGCTAAAAAACGAATGAGAAAAAAAATTGTGTTTTATAAAAATGTCCATATCTTCATAAATATTTATGCTAGGTTTAATAAATTTTGTGCAATTATTGCATATAAAAGCAAAAATAATTCTTACAAATTTTAAATTTATTGCTACATTTTTTGGCACAGTGTGTTCAAAAACACTATTTTCCATTTGCAATTTATTGTCGGTCCCATATATATATATATATATATATATATATATATATATATATATATATATATATATATATATATATATATATATATACGAGGGTTGCTATTTATATATCTGGCCTTGGCAACAGTAAGTGTTGCTAGGCGACCGCAGACGATTTTAATCGAAAGTTTTATATTTTTAAACATAGATTCAGCAGACGATTTACCATTATAGCTTCATTTGTGTTGTTGACAGTAAATTGAAAAGTTCTTCTCTTTCAAAAAATGGACTTGAATCGTGAACATTTTTGTACCATTATTTTTCATAACTTTCGACGTGGATTGTCAAGACAAGAGTGCTTCGATGAACTTAATTCTTTATTCAGCGATAAAGCGCCATCCTACAGCACTGTAAACAATTGGTATAATTGGTATAAACAATTGGACATACCGTGAGATAGAGGCGTCTTTGGACATTAGTATGACTAGCACCAATAAAATATTGCATGAACATTTGAGCGTAAAAAAAAAAAATTTGCGTTGGATCCCGCATAATCTGACAAACGCTCAAAAAAAGGCTCGTGTCGATTGGTCCAAGGAAATGTTGGAAAAATACGTTCAAGGCACATCAAAGGCTGTGTATAACATCTACACAGGTGACGAATCATGGATCTATGCATATGAGCCGGAAACAAAACAGAAATCAACTGTATGGGTCTTCCAAGACGAGGCAAAACCAACAAAAGTTGTTCGAGGAAGAAGCACATCGAAACAAATGATTGCCTGTTTCTTCGGCATTAACGGTCATGTGGCAACAGTGGCGTTAGAGCAACGCAGGACGGTCAATTCTGAATGGTACACGACCATTTGTTTGCCAGAAGTCATCGGAGAAATTCGAAAAAAGCAGAGGAACAGGCGAATCATTCTTCATCATGACAATGCGAGCTCTCACACATCGACTCAAACAAAGGCATTTCTGACGGAGCGAAAGATCGAACTGAGGGGTCATCCGCCGTACAGCCCTGATTTGGCACCCAATGACTTCTTCTTATTCCCACACATCAAAAATAAATTACGTGGACAACGATTTTCGACCCCCGAAGAAGCGGTTGATGCATTCAAAACGCATATTTTGGAGTTACCTCAATCGGACTGGAAAAAGTGCTTTGAAAATTGGTTCAAACGCATGCAAAAGTGTATTGATCATCATGGAGAATATTTTGAAAAACAATAAAACCAATTTCGATCCTTCATATTTGTTTTTTCATTATTAGGCCAGAAATATAAATAGCAACCCTCGTATTACATCAGCTTACACTAAAAAATCTGCAAATTAATGCAAGCAAATATATATATATATTTTTTTTATAATTCAAAAAACTTATTGATCATTTCATAAAGGATTGAAAAATAATCAAAAATATTTATGCGTAAAAAATTTTTTGGACAACATTATTTGAATTAAAGTTTTGTTTCACTTGTCCCCCTGCCAAGCTATTAGTTGCGGAGATATGGTTGGAAGCACAAAAACAAATCGTAGTAAACAAGTGATTAAACCATTGATGCCACCCTTCACGCAATTCATTCGTGGATGCTGCATTCATCAAAATTATTTTTATTTGAAAAAAAAAGTACATTTTCATGCCCAATTAATTAAGAAAATTATATCAAAAACCCTTAGAGATATATCTAAAATACCCGCATCTTTAAAAACTTGAAACCAAATTGATTATTAAAAGTCTTGTAAAGATTAAAAACAAATGAGCCATTTTAAAAACAATTTTAAATTTTGATGAAATAACTTTCAGACTTCTAGTATTAAGGAAAACTGTAAATTTAAGGTAAAAATTTCTTGCAACTTTAAAAAAAATTTTTTAACTAGTTTTTAAAACAGTTTAAGGTCTGTATTTTATGGTTAATTTGCATATCTTAGGATTAGACTAGCTGAAATGCCAAAGACAAACTTAATTCCTTGAAAAGGAGAGTAATCTCTTGAAGTGACAAAAAAAAAACAATTTATTTTCCAAAAAGAAATTGAAAAAATTGCATTAATAAAAATCTAAATCCATATTTTAAATTGGATAATTTGAGAGATTTTTTAAAAATACTTTCAACTTTAACATATTTAATTACATTCAATGGAATTAATCATCGAATAAATTGAAGGATGAAGGAAAATAATGTTAAGTAGTAACATTTGAAAAAAGGGGAATCTTAGCTTACATAATTATTTACAGTAGGTTAAAATGCAATTAATTGAATTTTTTGCATATATATATATATATATATATATATATATATATATATATATATTTATATGTGTGTATATATATATATATATATATATATATATATATTTATATGTATATATATATATATATATATATATATATATATATATATATATATATATATATATCTTTTATATAATATAAAAAGAGAGTGAAATTATAACATATAGCCAATCACAGACGACTTGCGTTTAGTAACGCTCAGAACATCGAATCAAAATTGAGAACGCATGCGTGATGCGCGTGAAAAGGTAATAATCATCGCCAAATTTATCTACTTCAAAAAGGCAAGAAAAAAACTTCATGCATATTTTTGGCAGAAAAATATATCACAAATTTTTCTCATCTCATTCACAATTTTTTCAGTACTCATCGACAGACAACTCTAATTCTTACTCATTATTTGAAAATTCTAAAACAGACAGGATAAAATATTGAATTTTCTATAAAAACTTATAACTTTAGGCTTATAAAAATCAAAACACTATAATATCAGAACAACACTTAATACGGAAACACGTGCAAACTAAGTAAAAAAATAATAAAATAATGACGCGAATCATTCCTGTGAAAAATTTGCCGCTGGGTTAACAAAAGTCATATTTTGTAATAATGGCGTTTAAAGTAAAGTTGAGTTTTTAACATCATGTTTAATTTTACAGTAATTTTTAATTATAAAAATGGTTTCAGAATAGCTTGTGATAAATGTGTTAAATAAATGTACAATGGACATTGTTTGTAAATGTTATAAAAAAAATAGAAACTTGTCAGCGGTTATAATTTTTTATTCAATGTAATCTACCCAAAAACCAGCAACAGCGATTATAAGTACTTTAATTATCTGAAATCGGAAGAAAATATAACCATCATCAATGTTAATTTCTATAAGATGTTTTTTTTTTTTTTTTTTTTCCAAAAAAAGTTCACTTTATGCATGTTGATGTCTAAAATAAATACTAAAGTAATAACTGGAGAATAAATATTTTTGTGTAAATTAAGCAGATTTTCTAATTAAAAAAAACTTTGATTAAGTTTAAATTGCAGAGGTTTCTGTACAACTTTCACAACTTTTTCTGTTCAACTTTTCAGCCTTGAACAACTTTTACAAGAAAAATGTGTTACTAATTTATAAAGAATTGTTCCAATAACGTATCTATTGAGAGAATATGGGTAATATAAGCAATTTAATTTAGAAAAAAATAAAAGTATTCTCAAACACGCTGTCAAATTAGTTTTTTTTTTTCTTTTTTTTAAGTTACCACTTTTTGTTACTTGAACTTCCCAGGTAGCAAAAAGATATGATCTAATATTAGAAAAATGCAATATAATACTGCCGTGCTAGAAAACGCTAGACTCATGAATCCTATCTTCTTATATTAGAACTAATATTACATAAGATTAAATAGTATTCGATCTAACATTCGAACTTTCAAAATTATCATCTATTTCATTACTTTTGGTCTAGCGCCTTATTTTTGAGAAAGGGGTCCCATATTATTAATAAATTAACATTTATTTATGAAAGAAAACAATAAATTAAATATTACTTAAAATATCATTTTTAGCCAATGCGATTTTATGCCAGAAAACACAAGATAATATTAGCAGAAGTAAGCTGAGTTCGCGAGTTCAATTGTTGAGTTGTTTAACTTCTTCACGATTGTTAACATTCGCCGCCATTGTTTGTGATAGTCATCGAGAATGAAATTTTTTACTTCAAAGGTATTTATGATTCAGTAATTTTTAGTAAACTTTATAAATTTCAATGATAGATACATTAAACCTTAAAGTAGTATCGTAGGTAGTGTTTTTCCTGTAGAAACATTCAGTGTACTTAATAATCTTGACCGCTTAATCAAAACATTCATGAATTCGTTTAATGATCTAATAAATTTATCAGTAATATTATGATTGTGCTCGTAGTAGTTGACTACTCTGTTAAAACGTATAGTCTGACTATAAATAATAAGTATTGTAGTTAGTTTAGAATTGGCTCGTAAAAACAATGTTTACTTGGTAATTCGCATCTGACAGAATTTCACTACAACGATGATAAAGATAAAAATTAATTTTTAGTAAACAAGTTTGCCATGTTAAAATAATTATTAATTAATCGGCTACTTTTCAGTTAAAACCATTACATTGTGGAATGTTTGAAATTTTATTCAGAAGACGAACACTATTGTTATATTTTTTAAATTTCCTGTTTAAAATATTGTAAAATAAGTACATCTTTATTTTCATTTCTTAAATATAGACAGATTTGCATGTTTTTGATACATCATTATGTATATTAATTTGTAAATAATAGCAAATGATTAAAAAATAAGCAACAATATGGTCTATTCAAAGTGTGTTTACGTTAAATGAAGAGCAGTGCTGATAAAGAGTTACAATTTTTTTTCAGGAAGTTTTTACAAAAATGTGAACATTTTCTATTGGCTCTATGAGCTTATATAATGTACAAAAATATTTTGATAGTTAAGTGTCATTGTACTTTATCTAAAAAAATTAAAAAGTATTGAATTTGATATGTTTTTGTATCTGTATGTATACTTGAATATTCATTTCAAATAAAAAGGGCTTAAGGGTTTTGTACTAAAATTTCTTCTTTTTTTAAAAAAAATAAATAATAAATAATAAAAAATAATAATAATAATAAAATTATTACTTGAGAGCGGTTATGAATGAAATATTTTTCGATTCTTGCATGGCGATAGTGAGATTTTTTGGTGCATGTATAGTTACAGAAATCTACCCATTAAGTTTTAGACACTTTCAAATTAAATTATTTAAGTTTTAAATAAATATTCAATGCTTAATAGTTTTAAATTTACTTTAACTAATTGAATGTTTTCAATGTAAAGTAATGTAGAGTTTTAAATTTAGTGTTTTCATTGTAAAGTTTAACTTTTTTTCTCTTATCATTTTAGCTTCGTCTTCTGGATAAACAAGCTTATCTACCAGGAAGGGGCAATTCAGTTTTGAGACTGCTGGACAATGCAAATGGAAAATGACATTCTGGTTGAAAACTGGGGGCCATATGTTCGATCCTGACAGAAAACAAAACGACTTGAGGTTCTCTTTAAATCTGCCGGAGCTGAAAGCTATCTTATTTGTTGTGTAGAAGTTTGAAGAATGGCACATCCCTGTGTGATCCATCCCTGCTGTTTTTTTTTTTTTTTTTTTTTTTTTGTGTGTGTGTGGTATACACATTGTGAACTGTTGCTGAGAATTTTATAAAATCTTTCAATTAAACAAAGATTCCTCAGTTTCTTGCTCTGAAATATAGTTGCACATGAACAAAAAATTGCAATTGAAGAGGAAAAAACTTTAAACTGCATGAAGTGTCTGTAAAGTTTTGGAATTCATTTTATTTAAAAATAATAATAATTAAAATTATAACACATATTACAACTGTTGCTTTTTGCAATAAAAATAATTTTATTTAATGACAAATATGTGTTCTTAAGGATTATCGATATGTTTATATCAAACAATGATGGTAAGAATATATTGCTTTTATAGTTGAGTGAAGTTTATATTGTGTTTTGCTTTGAAATAAAATATTTAAATTGTGAAATAATGTTTGTCATGATTTGATTTGATTAATTTTTTTATTCTTAACTACTGCATTGTGTAATTTATTTTGCAACTTTGTAATAAATCTTCGGAATTTTAGAAAATGGGGTAGACAGATATGTGTTCATTATTAAAACTTAATATGATATAATGTTGGAAATTTTTTTGTAGTCATGATAGTAATGTTTAAGTATTATGAAATCAGATGTAGTTAAAATTCGGTTTCTTTTAAATTTTCAATATATTGGAAACAGTTTTATTTTAGCATCAATGTTAAACATTAAATCTAGCTTATGAGCATTTATGCTACTAGCATTGTATTTTTACTTTAATTTTGAATCATTCGGTTCAAATTTAAGATAAGAAGTGTATAGATATTTTTATGATGTTTAAAATAATGATAATAGTAAAAATTTCATAGGCTTAATATTTAAAATTTAGCTGAACATTTATTTACATTATTGTTAAAGCAAAAAATTTAAACCAACGTAGAGTAGAATCTTTTTTAAATTTTCATCAGTAAGGTTCTTTGCAAAGCAAGTTTTTAAATGCATAATATAGTTTTTTTTATAGCTAATTCATCAATACCAGAAAATTGACTCCAGCGTCTGCTTAATTTTTTAAAATTTATTTTCTGAAAAGCTCTGTTTAAAATGTTTACATATTACACCTGCTTTTTTCTAAACCTATTTATGTCATCACACATGATCTATTATCAGCGAAATACAAGCAATGGAATTGTTTTAAACAAAAATCTATTTTGTTATAGCAACGTTCTCAAAAGAGTAAGGGATTGTAGTCAAATTTTGATCATTCATACTAAAGGTAACTTTTAAAAGATAATGTTAAAAATGTTATTATTTTTTTTTGTCTCATTCTTGTATGCAATTATATGTTTGTGCAAATTTAATTTAGATTAAACATAATATTTACTGACAGTTTTGAAATTAAAATATTATGTAAATTGTTTGCAAAGATTGTTGGTTTAGTACATAACACCTTTAAATAAGTATCGAATTGATGAAAATTTCTGATGTGTCCATAAAATTAATTTTTACATTATAAAAAAATAATAGCAATTTTCATAATATTAGTTGCTTTCCTGGTTTCATTTCCTGGAAAAATTTTTACGTTGCGTTTAGGTTTTGTTTTGGGTGTTTTGTTAAATAAAATTTCAGATACTAAAAGAATAAAGCTACGTAATTATTTCTCCATATAATTTCAGTATAAAAGAAGGGGGAGAAAATATGTGTAAATTTGTTGAAGTAAGTAATTTGAATATTTTTAAATTTTGTTCCTTATTGTGTCAATTATTACAAGAAATGACCACTTAAAAATTGAGCAATTATATTTTAATATTGTAAGGGGAAAAAAATTTTAAGTTTAAATTCCCACTCAGTTTAAGTGTAAATATATAATCTTATACAGTGTGGTTTTTATTACATAATTTCAGAATATAAATAATGAATGATAATTGTGAAATTACAAATGACTTAAGTTATGACTTTTATAAACATGTTTTACAAACTAACAAATTCAATTAAAAATTTGATAAGAAAGGCTCATTTCTAAAAAAAATTAAGAATACATTTTTAGTTTAATGATTTTAAAATTATTAACGATATAAAATTCATCAGAAAACCAATTGTATGAAGAAAAGAAAAAAAAAATAGCAATAAAAGTTGCAATATAGTATTATTTCTTAATTAAATTTGAAATATTCAAAAAAATTAGCTGAACATAAGATATACTTTGGAGTAAGAAGGAGGAAAATGGATGGTTAGCAGAATTCGCTGATATAATCTTATCTAATATTAGGTGCTACTTGGGTTGTTACTGTATTATAGGTATCCTATTTGAAAATCTTAAAACCCTTTTATTTTCTTAGGAACAGGGTGCAGTGGATATCTTAACATTTTCACGAATTTTATTTATCGATCATATTAGTTTATTTATTTTAAATAAATAAAAATAAAAATAATCGATTCTCGTAAGAAATGTTGTTTTTCAATGGATAGCCAATTATTTCGCTTGCATTCAGAACTTACATATATATAGAACTTTTTAATAGTCGGAAAGTTAAATCCATGCACACTGTAAGAAAAAAAGAAAGAAAAATTTAATTTTACGGAAAAAGAAACTGTCAGCTACACTGTGAAAAATTCCGAGCTATGTTGCGTCAAACATTAGTATTCATTTTCTGGCTACAGAAATTTGTGTTAAGCTTTATTATATATTGGTGCTTTCACTAGCTCCAAACAACGAGAGAAGGTTGCACCAAAAAGGGGATCTTGAAAGAACTTAAAGGCAGCGAAAGGTTGCACTAAACATCAATGTTTTGAAAAGAACTAAAAGCGGAGGAAGGTTGCCCCATGATTTGGTATTTTTGAAGGGAACTAAAAACGAGGAAGGTTGCACCATTATTAGGTATTTTTAAAGAGCTAAAAAGCAGGATAAGGTTGCACCATTATTAAGTATTTCTAAGGAGCCAAAAAGCAGAAAAAGTTAGCATCATTATTAAATATTTATTAAAAAAAAGAGAAGATAATTTGAATCAAATTTATATAATTCAAATTATAATTTAATTATTTAAATCTATAAAAATTTTAAAAAAAACTATTTTTATTTCAGATGTGTGTTATGTAATATATATATACATTACATAACACTCTAAAATAAAAATAGTTTAATTTTTATAGATTTAAATAATTAAGTTATAATTTGATTTATATGAATTTGACTTAAATTATCTTCTCTTTCTTTTATTAAATATTTAACGATCATGCTAACTTTCTCTGCTTTTTGATGCTTTAAAAATATTTTCTTTCATATAAAATTTTTTTCTTTCTTCAGGTTGATATATCTAAGATTTTAATTCCTTTTTACATTTCATTCGTTAAAGAACCAACCGATGCTATAGAGTTAGAACCACTAATGTTTTGAAGAGAATTTTAATTTTGGGCTGAAGCAAATTCTTATTACTATGCATTTTGAAATTATTTCATTATTTAAAAATTGAAATATTGCTTTCACAAATAAAAATTTATATAAAAGAATAGGCGTATGTATTACATCGTACATACGCCACACATTGGCAATATTAAATTTGAAGTAAATTAAGAAATGTAAAAATAATTATATAACTTAGAAATATGAACAAAAAATATACAGATGCAGATCGATATTCAAACATAATTTATTCATTTACAATCTCTTTGATGTTTGTATACATAGACAGGGTATAATAATTTTTATGCAAATTCTTAAAATTTAAATATAATATACTTTTTATACGTATCACAGCATTCATTAAAAAAATACAAAATATTCACTCAAAAATATGATAGATAGTATGTTTTTGTTTCTAAGAGAGTGCATTCAATTGAAACTTATTTTTGATTAACAGTAATTTAAAATAAAACTTATGTTATCATATGCCTCAATGTTTACAGTTTTAAAATTTAGGATCATTTAAAAATAATTTTCAATATTTTAAAAAAATACTAAATTTCTTGATATACTCTGCCTCACCCGAATTAAAATTTAGAATATGACTAAATTACTTTTTTACAAACATAATTTACTAACGTAAAAAGATAGATAAAAAGATTATAATTTAACTCAGTTTGGAAAAAATTACTGTCATTTGTTTACAAATTAGTGAATGGTGGTGAGTATTTGAGAAAAAGCAATATTTTTATCACATATTCATTATTATACATTCATTATTATAGATTTTTCTGGTGCTATTGCTTTAAGTACATCACATTTTCAGTTGATTGTAAAATACATAACAAAATTTAAAAAGATTACACAAAATAAAACTTTGGAGCCTTATCACAAAATAATAATTGTTTTTCCAAACACAGGTTCTTCATTCTCAAAACTTGAAACTATACACATTCTTTGTTTCTAAGCTGTTCTTGAAACTAGCACCTTTGAAGTTTGAAAAAACTGTTTATAACCTTCTAGAATTCCAGTAATTTCCGCAGAATAAATATTTTTATTGATAGGCTTTGCACTGGTTATAGCAATATTTTTTCCTAAGCTTCTTTCTTGATTAAAAGCAATGAAGTTGTTGGTGCCTTTCTGCTAATGAAAGAAGATTAAAAATAATGTAATTTATGGTAATAAAATGTATAGGAATTGAAATAATTTTACAGAAGAAACAAAATTTGAACCCTTACATTTTTAAAACATAGAAATATCAATGAAAGCAAGTTATATTTTAATAACTATTTTTAAAATACAATATTAAAAATAAATTGAGAATTTGTCGTTCCTATGTAGAAAAATGTTTTAACATTTTACCATCTGAAAGATTTTTTTGAGACCATCTATTTATAGGGGGTGGATGGTATTTTTATCTAAGACTCCTTTCACCCATAAAGATCCTGAACAGGAAAGTTATGATATTTTAAAATATTATTATTATTATTATTTGTTGTTGTTAAAATGCGCAACAGCAACCAAGTAGAATTTCTCCTCATGATAAATTTTGAATTGAATTTCATGCCGGGTGACTCCGCAAAAAATTTGCAGAAGGTACTGTCAAATGTTAAAATATTAAATGAAAAATATGATCATCACTTGGAAACATCAAAGAGTTCGTGTTGAGTCTAAGAGGGCGGGATATGGCTGCTGATAAACACACAATCAGCATTCATGTGGATGGTATTAAACCTCCACATGTATATTGTTTGTGAGGATTGTCTTTTTAACTAAAGTTCTTTTGTTTCATAGAAGAAAACGTATTTCAGAATATAAAAAAAATTATTTTTATAATTAAAACGTTTTAAAAAAATTATTTAAAAAAAAACTGTAAATATTATACAGAATACATATGACCTTTTTCATGATCAATTATAACGCTCGATTTTATGCTTAGGTTGTCTTTTCCCTCCCTCACAAAACGCAAATGTGGGTAAATTACCAAAAAATAATAATAATAATTCATAGAAAAATAAGTAGCTATAGCAAAGTATCTATGAGAATCTAAGTATTTTTTTAAAATTAAATTTAATGAAAAATATTTTTATTTACTTTTTAATACGATATTTTGTTCAATTTAATATTTGAATCGCTTAGTAGAAAAATATTAAAAAGAAAATCTATTTTTAAAAAAAATTATGATAAGAAATCAGCTTATTTCTAAATGCTCTAAAACAAATCTTGTTCTGGTCAGTATTTTGTTCAAATTGCAGTAAGATTCTTGGTGAATGAAAAAAATGTAGCGCTTTGTTTTTCTTAACGCCAATATATTTCTTTGTTGTTTTTTTTCCCTACCTCGAGCGCCAAAGAGAAACCCAGTTTCCATGGCAACGGTTGCCTTTTGGAAATCTCAAGTGCTAATTTGAAATTTGAACGGAAATATAATTTGCTTTGAAAATTTTACAATAAAGACATTTAAGAATGTATAGATAAAAATTCGTGTATCTATGTGACATTGCAAACGAAAATGAGCAATATAGAACATGAAAATCAAAACAGAAGCATAGATATTGATATGAAGTTTTAATCCTAACAGAAAGTACATACGATTTTTTTGTTCCGTAGAATGCAATCAAAACACGGAACTAGAAAATTTTTACCAGTAGTAAATTTGGCGGAAAGCTATGCTGTTTAAGATTGCAGTATTTATCGTTTATTTGTCACTGGTATTACACTTTCTGTGCGTATAAAATGGATGTATCTCCTTATTTATTGAAAAAGAGCTAATATAGATTTTACAAGATCTAATTATTCATACAACGAATATAGTTTTCTAGAAGAAATTTGAAACTAACTCTTTCAGAACACACAACAAAATTTTTAAAGATGGCATGAAAGAAATGAACTGCAATTATTGCAAATAAATAAGAAAAGTTTACTTACTTGCAAAAGAAATAGACGATTTCAAAGACAACTAGCGTGAGATGATAGCAAGCCTCGACAACAAAATCCGCCATTAGTCAACAACTACAAAATAAGTTATCGGTCACGGTTAATGCTCCTGCCTATCATAGTACGAAAGTTTGGTGCAATCGATTGCGCCATAAACGTATTTCTTTATAATATTTACCAATTTATGGCGCAACCTAAATAAAATAATTTTTCATTTATCCAATTTATGGTGCAATTAGAAACTTTGCACCAAGTATTGGTTAAACATTAACCCAGATTTTTTACAGTGTAGTTAGCCAATATAAAACAATTTACCAGTTTATTTCCCAGAAAAATCCTGTTATTTAAAAACAGACGCCTGTTTTTTAAACAGATGAGTACTGTTATTTTAATAAACAAACTCTGCTATTTTAACAAAAATCTCTATAATGTAACCATGTGAACGTTGTGGTTGGGATAAGCCGTGTGCAACATTCATGTGAAAGTAGGTATTGGGGTTCGTACCAAGTCCTCTCATCTGGAGGCGAGAGTTCTGTTAAGTGTAAAAATGTTTAAGTATTACTTCATTCATTAAATTTCAAGCTCTGCTAGAAATGGAATCTTAATTTCAACGAAAATATAGTTATAGCATTTCCTTAATAAAACATTTTAAAAGAATATTTATTTAGTTATTTCCTGAATTTCTCTGAACTCTTTCACAAATAAATAACTTTTTCATTTATATGCATATTTATAATTCAAGCAGAGTGAGAAAAACTAAATCTTAATACATTTAAATATTTCATCTATAAAAAATTAGATTTTTAAGCAAAACATGTAACTGAATTACTTTTTAAAAATAGAACATCATTTTACCTCAAAACTTAACTTGAAATGAATTGCAAATTATTTTTTAAAATTTTTCTTCTGCCTAAATTTCTTGACATTAGAAGTTTTCAGCTATTTTCTAACTACATTATTGGAGTATATTGAATTTAATTCAGTATTAAAGGTACTAGAATTAAATTTATTCTAATTAAGCATAATATAAATTTTATGTGTATACTTCAGTTTCTTTTGCATGTTATATTACCAAACATTTTAACATCATAAAACTTAGTGCAAATGAAATTATCATCCATGAGAAAAGTTATAAAGATCTGAATGTATAAATAGCTTACTAGTTATTTAATAACTGCTAATTGCGTTTTGTTCAAGCATTTCAATTTTAGAAAATAAAAAAAATCTAATAATTAAAGATGGTAAATATTTCTTTTACACTTTACCTTTATTAAATCTGAAGAAAATAAAATTGTGATTTAGCTGAAATGTTGCTTATGAATAATTAATTGCAAATTATATTTTTAGTACATGCAAGTTGAACAATATACTACACTTTTATGTTTCAACTATGATTAATTAAATATATTGTTATTCACTAATATGAAGTTTTGAGCCAATATAGTTGGAATATATATATATATATATTATGAAAATTTTTTAAACTTCTAGAACTAGAATTCTTTTTCCTTATCATCCAAAATAATACCAATTAACAAAGCTACCATTTATTTAATATGCAACATTTCTTTTTTACAAACCAATATTAGAATTTTATATCGAATATATGAATGGAAATTATTTAAAACAAGGATGTACAATCTATACCTCTCAGGTCATGGAGTAAAGTGACTTTTGACGATTTTATATATGATTATAGCAAGCTAGAATCAACACAACATCTAATTAACACAGGAAACACTAAAACAGGGATCGCGATGCGAGATGTCAGAGCTATCAGTAGGCTCCCTCTTCAACTGTCAACTTCTCCTTTCGAGGCAGTCCTGGCCCGAACCACATAACAGTGGAGATATTTGACTGTTAACAAACCAACTCTTGAAAATTTGCTGCTGAACAGTTCAAAAATACACGTTCCAAATCGGTGCTCCCATTCTCAAGTTATTAGCGAGCATACATCCAGACAGACTTTCGCTTTTATAAATATAAATTCTACGTTACGCATCCCAGGGAAAGCATAAAAGAAGTCATGATGCATCCCCAGGAACGCATAAGAAAAGCTATATTGCATCCCTTGGGAAACCTAAAAAAAAGCGGTTCAACCATACTAGATTAGTATGGGTACCTTTCATCTTAAAACCATGCAAATGTATAGCAACCATTAAAAGCTGTTAAGTTGAATCCCGTTCGAATTAAAACATAGTATCGTGTAATCCAATTTTATCTGGATTAATTTGCACGATAATATAGTTCAACATGCTATTTAAATTGCAGAAAGTTTAACCGATATTATAGTTGAAAATTGATTCTAAGATTTCTTACAAATTTATCGAAAAACAATTTAATTGTACTTACTTACCGTTTTGCACATAAAGTACACTCTCGGTCAAGTTTGCGGTTTCTTTTAATCAGAATGTTATTTATTCAGTCAGAGTCCTTTTTCCCCCTTCATTTTTAACTCTTAGATACTTTTAATTTTCAAGTTCTCAAACTCGAATAATAAAAATTCTACAATTTGATACATACTCAGTAGTGGCTGAAAACATCTTTAAACATGATGATTTTTTGAAGTATTTATACGCCATATTCCACGTCTCAAGAAATTTTAGGCTTTTGCAAGGATTTAGATAGTGAAATGGAAATAATGCCGAACACTAACTTCGAGTGTAACACAAATATTCTCTATAAAAGATTAATACCAGGAAATAGGTTATTACTATATATATTTTTAAGGTCAAGTGTTATTTATTTAGTAGTCTGCCGAGCAGTTATTGAGTTTTTTGCTTTGAAATGATAAAGAGATGTTTATTTAAAGCAGCCGACCGGCCTGTCCTTGCATCAGAAAGGTTCTGGATTCGAATCCCGGGCAAGGCATTGATGTTTCTTTCTCCCTATCTGTGTTCTATGTCCTTTCTCCTTTGTGTGTGAATGTTACCCGCCCTATAAACGGGTTGTGGTAGTGTGACGTGGGCGACGCTGCTCCACCGCCGTGGCTTCGCCACAGGTGCCCACTGGGTAACGAAAAGAGAGTTAGCAGTTCTGGCACTTTCTGTGGCCAATGGATAGTTCCAAGTGCCCGCCATTAAAAAAAAAAAAAAAAAAAAAAATTCACCCTAGCTTCATAATTTTTCATCACGTGGGAGTGAAACTCTCGCTATGCACATCAGAACTTTAAGCTTCGATCAATTAATAATTCTCAAAAAACTTTTTCTTATCTGCCCCATTCTGTGATAAGTGGAGGATTCATGATTTTAAGACGGACTTCATTCCTTTATAATGGCAACATCTCGTTTCACATACTGACTTATGTAATAACAATGGAAAAATCCATGCTCATTCCTTGATAATGGAAAAACTCATCTTTAAGGAATTAAAAATTTATTTTTTATATATATAATACGAAAATCAAATACCATAAATATTATAAAATGAAACATATTTTAAGGTTTAAAGAATTAAAAGCAGTGAGCATTATTTGTGGAAGACCTATTATTTTTAGGCGTAAAAGGTTTTCCTTTCTTTTTTTTATTAAAAAACCACAAAGAATGAAACAGATTATGAGAAGTTCAAATTCTTGAAATATATGAAACATATTAACGTAATAATTTACTGTGAGAACAGTAAATTTTTTAAAATTTATAACTAAAATCATGAATGACTTACTTTCCAAATGTTTTATGTGGAAAGTGCGCAACATAAAAATAATAAAAAAATAATATTTTTGAAAAAAGTTTACAATTTAAATAACTTCTGACCTAATCATCGAACTTTTACTTACTAAAAGATAATTTTTGCGACCAAAAATCACAAAATCAGACGCAAAAACATACTTTCGTTATTATAATCGTTATATATAATAATTTCGTTATTATTTTGACTTCTTAAATATGAAAGGTAACCGCATTCTTCAAGATATAACATATATTTTCACTCTGGTTTAGTCAGAAGATCGGTGAGTTTTTATTTCTACATTTTATAATGTCTTCAAAAAATTTCAATTACTTATCAACAACTAATCATTTTTCAGGAAATATTTTTAGTATTTTTTAGTATGATAATACCAAAAAAATGAAAAATAATAATATTATAAAATATTTTTTAAGTAACTTCTAAAGTTTTGAATGATAAAATTTGAAATTCGTGTGAAATCGATTGAAAAGTTTCTGAGACATATAACACATATATTAATAATTTAATTTCTCCAAAACCTTTCAGACAATTTAGTCCAAGATTTTAAACTTGATGTTTAAACCTACATAATTTAAAATTATGTAACACAAACTATCTATACAAATTCAAAATATTATAGATAACCTTTAAATTAAATAATATAAAAAAGGAAATGATTTATTGAGATTATTTTTTGTACATAATTGCTTTTGAGTAAATGAGTTAGATAATTGTGTTCAAATATTTTTATTCGCGTTAATTTCATAGATATGTCGAAATGCGTAAACATTTAAAATAGCAATATGATACTAAAACTTTCAGTCACTCACTTGACCAAACTATTGATAACATATTTTTTAGATTACTGGTTTCCCTCTCGTATTTTATGGTTAAAAATACGAATCTGACGAAAAAGAAGGCATACAAGAAGGTTCAGAGGACGAAAATATGTAGAATGTAACATTCAATACTTTGCACATTGTATTACGGCTTTTTCTTTAAAAGACAGACATTATTGCTTATGTATTATGAAATTTGAAATACTAAATATATTCACATTTTAAAAACATAACAAAGCAACTCTACATTCACAACTAAAACAGTTAAAAATACAGGCTACTGTTTTGGTACTGTATACAAGTACCA
Organism: Parasteatoda lunata; assembly: GCA_949128135.1. Classification (NCBI taxonomy): domain Eukaryota; kingdom Metazoa; phylum Arthropoda; class Arachnida; order Araneae; family Theridiidae; genus Parasteatoda; species Parasteatoda lunata. The sequence goes on along the minus strand of OX421980.1, from coordinate 16,339,046 downwards.
TAATCAGTGCCATTCACAGAAGGGCAAGTTGGTTAATTTTTCCTTTTTTTCATATTAATTTTAAAGAAAAGTAGTGTTAAAATCTTGAATACCTTTACAGAGTAAGCTCCATACTTTCTTTTAGCATTAATGATACCTAATGTAACACAATAACGGTGCCAAAAAATACTCAATGCTTATTAAAAGCAATATTGTGAAAAAAATGTTATTCAAAACAGTATTATTATATAGTATTTTTATTTTAATTAAATAATTTATTTATGTTTCATTTTTGTCGGATTTCATTTTATATAATAAAAACTTATTTAAATGCCAACTAATTTGGGACAAATTAATAAGAAAATAATTATGAGTCATTTTTAATAGACTTTAGAATTTGAAACTAATTTTTAAATTAGATAATAATTATTTATAATTAAATTACTTGTGGTATTAAAAATTAAGACAGCATTTCTCAAAACTAAAATGAACTTATTTTGGTTTAGCAGCTCGTATATGTATTTTTACTCAATAATTTAATTAACAAGACCTTTAGCTAAGAGAAAAAACTGAAAACAGCGACGGGTTGTGAAATCTCTTTAAAAAGATGTCAGAATTTTTTTTTTTCATTGAACTTCTAATAACTATTAAAATTATCCTGTGCGGCGAAATTTTATCTCGAAAATTATTACTATTTCAGACTTAAAAATTTTCTCATGAAATAAGACTCAATGTATAACAAATATTTCACAATATGCTGGAATTTTTAGAAATATCTAAAATTATTATTTTTAAAGAAATTAATTCAAAAAAAAACATTGAAAATATAAATCCACCAATTCGAAACTGAAATATGCTTTTTGGCTACTGTAGGGAATCTGTAAGAACTTGTTCACTGCCACAATCGTAAATTGCATTAGAAAAAAAATATTAACACTCTTTATTCATTCCCGGTTTTTGGAAATTATAATTATGTTTGTTATTAAAACTATTATGTTTTTTTGCAATGATTCGTTTAATGAAAGAAACTTGTTATGGAGAATGAAATTCTTCTTTGTGACTTATGTAAGTTATTGCTTTTTGAATTATCCAATTTACTATTGTGTTCAAATATTTTAGAAAGACAGAAATCTTTATTTTTTAATCTTTTTAATCCATACCCTTATATTCCTTATTAAGGTACTTTAAAGAAATCATTATTTCTAACTATTATTTACCTCATTCAGTCTAATTTCAATTTTTTGATAACGTGTAAGTAGTCTAAAAGCTTCAATACGGTTCTTACAATTGAATAAATATACTATTGAAATTTGAGTGTATGTTCTCTGCCATCTGCAAACGTAGCGCTAGAAAAAGCTATTACTCTTCATTTACTTTGTAACTATCATAAAGTATTATCTTTAGTAATTGAATTTTCATTTTAGAAGTGGTTGATGACATATGTAGGTGAGAAAGGCTAACATTTCTTACAAATTTGTCAGAAAAAAAAAACTTTTTAAATTAAATTTTTAATTGCGAAGTATTTTTTAACAATAATTTGGACGTTTTACTTTATTATGGCTTATATCTGGACTTAAAAAGTTTTTTAGTATTATTTCCATAGTATTTTATTTTATTTTTTTAAATAAAGAATGTTTTTATCCACACTAAACCCACTATACAAGCTATAGGGCTAATATGGATAATCTTGATAACTTGGTAAATAGTCATTTATTACAACTCGGTAAGGTATATATGAAGCGCAAATGAAATTAATTTCAATCTAAGACTCACTGGAGAATAAATATTGACAAATATTAATTAAAATATTATTTTGTAATAGAACATTTCACTATAATGAGAAAGACATTTTAAACGCAAATCAATGCATTTTTGAAAACCATAATTCAATTTGGTTCATTTGATAAATATTTAAAATTTTTTTATATTTTGTCAGAAAAATTGAAAAGTAAATTTTAAATGTGTAATGAGAGGAAATTCCGGTAATTCTACCTATCATTGACGATGGAAGTCTGGTAAGTTATTATTCTCTAGATTTTCGAGAAATTTTTTTTTCCTGGAAAAATGAAAGATTAAAAGAGTTATATCCCTATTTTATTCTTAAGAATTGATTATTATCATAATCTTCAGGACTTACACTCTATTAACCTACTGCACAACACTGTTTTAATTTAAAATAAATAAATAAAAAAAATCTTGACTAGCACAAAGTCATCAACTGTTATTGAGTTAGTGTTGTCAAGAAATTTCAATTTATTTATATCGATCTGATACCATTGTGATTTAAAAATGCAAAAAAAAAAAAACTAAAATTGCTAGCTAATAAATGAAAATATTTCGTTAAAGCATGTCTACCCTAGCTCCACGAAGACATGTTTGTTTATGTCTATCAGGGATGAAAGCGAGACGGAAAAAAAGAAAGGCTGGTAGTAAAACCTTTTCAGTTATAACTGGTTTTTGGGAGGAGTTAACTTATTTGTTTTTAAAACTATTCACTAATTTCTACTTTATCTCGGAAAATAAGCAGTTTTATATATATGATAGTATCATAGAATAAATCTTGGTAGTTACAGATATTTTATTTTTTTCGAAAGCAATGCAGTTGTATGCACCACTTTTTTCTCTTTTCCGTCTTGCTATATAAGGGCTTTCATCCATGATGTCTATTGCTATTTAATTGAAACTAAGCAGAGCAAAAGTTAATATTGAAATAGGTAAAAAACAGTATCATTTATCACATATTATCACCTTCTATTGAAATTCTGAAAATGAAATGTGTTAATAAAAGAGTAAAGAGGAAATGTGAAAGTTACTTTTGCACTTTAAAAATCTTTTACAAATTTCTGCTAAAATATTCGCAATGTGATTATGTAATTGCACATGGAAGTGTACATCAGGGTTTCCGATTTATAATATCCCACAAAGGAGATTTAACCAAAGATTAAAAAAGTTTTACTAGATGTCCACTTTATATCCCCATGTCTACACTAGTACTCCCTCTCCCCTATTTTAACGAACATATTTACTTTTACTCCACAATTAGCTTTCAATGATATTAATCCTTGCTTTCCTAAAACTTCGACAATGATTCTCCAGATTTTGTTATCGTTTTTATTTTTCCACTCAGAATTTAATTTGAGAGTTGTATTAAGTAAGCGTTTATGGTTTTCTTTTGACAAAGAAAAGATTGAGCAACGAAAGATTATGATTAGACGAATCGATTCTGAAAAATTGTAAAAATTAGTTAATTCAATAATAGATAAATAATCTTCTCAGGAACAGTGTTTCTCTTTTTAGCTCACGAATTTCAGTAAAACTTACAAATCATAAATGTGGCTTTCTATACATTACTATGATTAAAAGTTTCTTTAAATACCATTTTTCAGGCCCGAGCCTCTAGATCGAGCCACTTTTCTCCTATTCATATATACAGTACTGTACTTAAAAAAATAAATAAATAAATAAAAAAATTCTAATAATTTTATACTATAAGATAGAAAAAAGAATTCGATATTTTTTAAACAAATCTTATTGATATTTATTAAGTATATGACCATTTTAGTATTTGGTAGACTTCCTGTATTAAGGCTTTTATTCAATGTGGTATTGATTCAATTTATTTTCTCCAATCTATTTTATACTGAAAAAAGTGCAAATTAAAATCCTCCATCTATATATTTACTTTCAATACTTAACTTTTGCTTTCCAGAAAAAGATTATTTTAAACGAATATTATTCAGTACATCACTTACACAACTGGAAATTTTGTCTTAATATTACACTGTGTAAACATGTTGGTTCTGTTATAAAAATACAGATATTCTCTGAACGTGTATAAGAATCCTTTAAAAATAATTTATGACTTTTAAAGGTATTATTTCCCAGCATATGTTATTCTAAAATTGAAACTTCAAACTATTCGAGTAATTTGGCATAATTTTGTTGATTCAAAAAGGGTTGCAGGAGCGGAAGCACAAATTTTGGGGGGTTCACGTATCTTGTGTTATAGCATGATGGAAATTAAGATTTGGATCTGGCGAGTGGAAAAACGCTATTGGAACACGACTCCCTTAAAATCGATTTAATTCCCTTTGACACAATTTTGTCTTTTTTTTTTTTTTTTTTTTTTTTTTTTTTTTTTGCTCTTTACGCCGTTTTGCGAGGGCTCTGCTGTCATTTATATGCAATTTGTATAAGATTTGTGAGTTTTTAACAGTTATTCATGACTACTAGGTTAAGTTTTTTTTTTTATCTATGGTTTGATGTTTAGTGACCCTTTTTTTTTTTTTAAATACTTGAAACGTTACTCGGATGCAGAATTTTTTTGAAGGTTGTTTTTCGAAGTCTTCGTCATCACACGAAATAACGCTTTTTTGTGAATAATATACTATTATCACAACTTGCTACTAGAATCTAAAAGTAATTCATGACTGTTAGGTCAAGTATAGCGAATCTTAAGCCAGCGCCCACTATGCTAAATTTGAAAATGGCACAAAACTTCAATATGAAGGAAAACCACAATTTAGTGTAAGGGAAAAGTGTTTGTGATTCAGTTTTTTTTAATATTTACAAAGTTGCTTTAACGCTGCATGATCTAGGCTCATAAAAGTTGGCAAAGAGAGAGAATTAATCATTAATATTGATAATTTTTTTCTATGTGGAAAAATCTCGCCAAATTAGTGATTCTAAAAAAATTAATAACTTTTAAAATATTTAAGTTAAAAGTTCTTTTCTAAAAGTTCTGTTCTAAAGGCCAGATAATTTTCTACGGCAAGATGGTTTTATATATATAGTTAAAAACTAAAGTTTCGTCTCATGTGAAAAGCACTAAAACAATGAATTTTTTATTTTTCTTGATGGAAGACCTTCGAAAAACACTCCTACTGTTTCCTCTATGTTAAAAAAAAATCTTACCAAATTGAGGATTTTTTAAAATGCTTAGTAAATGTTTATAAATATTTATACTATTTGTTTGTTCTTCCTTATATTCTTTTCATCAAGGTAGTAAATATAAATAATTTAAAATTAAAGCTTTACTTTGAATTGAAGGCGCTCAAACAGTGACTTTTTAATTTTCCTTTGTTGAAGGACATTAATAAACATTCTTTATAGTGTTTTTCGAGGCTCTTTTGCCAAGGAAAATAAATAGCCTCATTTTATATGTTTTTCACTCGAGGCAATATTTTAGTTTTAAACTATTTATAACACGGTATTATTTTGGCATTAAAACGGAAATATAATTTAAATATTTTTAAAGAAATTAGAACTTTGTTATAGTGCATCATTTTTATTTAGATAAGATTGCCCAGACCACCTAGATTTTCTACCTAGATAAAAATTATAAAATTCAAGGAATCACTCTCAATTTTCATAAATTCTTTTGTGCTCAGATAATGTAGCTTTGGAGTAACATTTTAATATAGGGGAGAGTCGGGTAGCCCCACCCACTTAAGGAGTATTGCTTATATTTCTGTATAATATTGAGTAATAATCAATATTTTTTGTATGTTTCTATTGTTTTATTATCTAATTAAATAATGCAAAAAGAATAAACCAAAAAAAGAATAGTTTAACTTAAAAAAATAGAAATTTAAAAAATTTGACTACTGTATTCAACATATTTTCAAAACTATTGTTTACCATGTTACCAGCTGCATAAATACTTGAAACTTTGAAAATAATATTTTTTTAATATAACAATTAATGTCCGATGACTTGAAAAAATATTCTATACATATGAAATTGACAGTAGGCGGGGGTACCCGACACTCCCCTATATATATATAAAAAAATAGATCACAGATGCTTTTCATTTTCACAAAACTGTAGCATTTCTTCCTATTGACGTTTTGGACCATTTTTAGAATTTGCATAGAGAGTGCTAACTTAAGAAAGGCAAAACTTAAACAAAGAGTCAAGAATAGGCTTTCAACTCAAAGTAAAGATATAATTTTAAACTATTATTACTCTCTTGCTATAAAGAATTATCTGGGCTTTATAGTAAAAAAAAAAAAGAAAGCTTAAGTAGTAGAAAAGTTATTAAATATTTAAAAAAAATCACTATTGGAACGAAATTTTTCCATCTAGGTTAAAATTATGTAAATCAGCTCGTAATTTTCCCATTTTACATATTTTTAAAAGCTCGATGTTGGAATAACTTTTTAAATAATTAAAAGATTGAGTTTAAATGCTTTTTATTTTCGCAATGGCTTTTGTTCAGATTGAAATTCTGTACACTATTTTTTGTAATTTACACAGAGAATACTGGTTATAAGGATTTAAAAACCCTAACCTATAACATTCACTAATAATTTTTGCGAACTCACAACTAGAAAAAGGGCATATTATTCTCTAAAAGCGTTTTTCATCATTCATTCGTGTTTCATCATCTTCGAAGGAATTATTCCAAAATTCTTTCAAAGAGTCCCTACTATCTATCATATTGGAAGCTTCAATATTAAGAACTTGCAAAATTGGCTAAAAGTTTCTGAGCATTTTTTGAATATTTATCAATTGTTTCTGGATGAATAAAGCAGAGGTAATTATAAAGATTTCTTTCAATCAAATGTGGTTTAAGAAAAATTGCATTTAAGAGAAGAAAAAATTATGATTCATTTGTAATGATCTTTTTAACTACAAAAAAAAATAAATATTTTAATTTTTCTCTTTTTTTAATTTTGTTTTATATTCTACTTTTTTACAGATCACATAAATGTAAGTAAATGTTTTTTATGCTGTTCTGTGTAGCTGCATGATAATTCATAAAGAAAATAAATAAAAAATATATATACATACAAATTATGATTTGAACACAAAATATATTTAATTAAAAAGTAATTTTCGAAATTTATAAAGTAAACTAATTTTGCTGATAATGCAAATAACCATCGCGATGAATATTCAGAATTTATCATCTGTATAATCACATATTATATGAGCATAATACTTGCAACTATTTTTGACTATTTTTATAAATTATACTGAATACATTAAAGAACCATAAGTTTTGGGAAACTAAGTGTCACTCGTGTTAATATGTTATATATTGTGGATATGCTACCTTAAGTGATGAGTCAATAATTACGAAAAATGAGATAATATGCTTTAACTGTTGTTATCGTTTTAGGGTGAAAAATTCCTAGTCAAAGTCTAAAAAATATTATTTAGTTAAGACCAATAGAATGTAAATGAAATAATAAAAAATTACGCGTGACACAACATGACTTTAAAACATAATGTCCACGATATTTTAGCTATGTTTCAAATTGCGCATTAGTACTTAAGATTAAAGTTAGACTCGAAAGTTGCAATTAAAGTTGAGTTTAAGTTGCATTTGAAATAAGATTCTATACATTCTTTTTAATGAACAAAACATTTTTTTTTACCAGAAAGAGATATTTTTGACTTTCCGATCCGAAAATACAACATTAGATTTTCTCTGAAAGCCAGAGCTAATATTAAAAATGCTGTTTTTCGAAATGAATTTCGAAAATTCAGAGTGTTCTCTACTAGCCCCGTTTTTTAGATAAACACCCTTAGTGGACTGCACCAACAAGCGAGTTGCGAGAAGAAAAAGGTTTGGCTGTTATGAAACAATTAACTTATGAAGTTTCGAAATGGGTTGTATACCTGCTCTGGTAATGTATCAAAACTAATCGTAAACTCTATGAAAAGAAGTCCCGCAGTGAACTGATCGTAAAAACATGGTTCCCAGTAGAACACCGAAGTCAAGCATCACTGGTTGCGGTCAGTAAGCGGGTGGGTGATCACATTGATCAGCCTGCTTAGGGACCGATCGGTCCTCGTTATTTGTTCTACCGTAAAGTGCTCGACTTTGCGTGCAAGTCGTCGTGCTACCAAAGCAAGCGAGCCCTTCCCTCTGCAGAGGATCAAAATTGTGATGGCATGTCTTTGGATCATCCTCAGGGATGTTTTCCAGACCGTCGCCAAGCAGCTCTAGTGCGACGTAAATAAACCACCTACCTATAAGAAGAAATATCTAGTATATATGACGGAACATATTTCTACAAAAATTCGTGATTGATCTTAGAACACTTAACACAGTGGTCGCCACAAATGAAATCAATGGATTATAAAACTAGCCGCTTTGATAAAATCACTTCAACTAGATCAGAATAATTGCGCTATCAAAAACACTTTTATTGAATCATTATCGTCGTAATTCAAACTTTTGGACGACACAGTTTAAAAATGGATAAAAATTATGTTTGTCTAAATCAGAGGTCGCCAAAGTGGTCTATATAGACCCCCAGGGGTCTATTTAACAAAAGAGGGGGTGAATCTGAGCTGGGGGGTCGAATGGGGGGCGAAGAAAAAACAGTTCTTAATACGCAAATCACACATACCTAATTGAGTATGTAAAATTTGTGAGCTTTTTTATAATTGACTTAATATTCGACATTATTTATAAAAAACAAATTAAACGATTCCTATGTGTCTTCTATGCGAAAAAACTTTTGAAATGACTACATGAAATCGTCAAAAATGAAAGATCATCGTGATAGGGTTCAATCAGATAAAAAAAAAATAACCTGAATTTTTCAAAAAACTTAAGGAAAAATTCACATGTCGTCCAATTATAACAAGTTTTATGAAGCAGTCTACTGAAGTTGAAACTGAATACTGTTTGGCTTCCAAGTAAAATTAAATTTATTTAAATCTTCATTGCTACGTAAGGATTATCAGTATTTTTCAAATCTGCGACAATTAGAAATAAAAGAAGAAGACTTGGAAATATATACATGTCATCTTCAAAAATTGAGCGACGATTTTAAACTGCCCTTTGTTGATTTGGAAAACATTGACATCCCTGATTGGATTATTATGCCCTTTTCTGTTCAAATTGAAAACGTGGACATCAACCTGAAAGTTGAGCTTGCTGAATTATTATCGGATCTTGAAGTAAAGACGCTTTTTAAACATTTAACAATGAGCAAATTTTGGACAAATACGTATATTGTATACGTATTGGACAAATACGTATATACATATACGTATATTGCAAAAATTTACGAAATGCTCAGCCATTTATGCTAACATTTCCAAGTTCCTATATGGTCAAAGCCGGTTTCAGTCACGTAAATTTAATCTTGACTAAGTACAGAAATAAATTAAATGTGGAGTTTCAAGGGGATTTTAGATTAAAACTGACCAATTTTGAACCCAATATAGTGAACCTTGCAAAAAAAAAAAAAAAAAAAAAAAAAAAAGCACCAGGCGCAACCATTTTATTGATTAAGAAGCAATAAATCTGTAGTTACTTTGCTTATTATTTCTACTTATTTATAATTACTTATTATTTAATAAATATTACGGTATTTAAACTTCAACATTATTATATTTTTCATAAAACTATTGTTACACAATGTACTATTACTTTAATAAATGCTTAAAATCATAAAATAAATGTAAAAACATAGTATCTATTAGAGTTTTATTTTAATTAACAGAAAATTACTTTTATGGGGGTCGATGGAGATTTCAAAAAATTATATAGGGGTCGATGATCAAAAAAGTTTGGCGACCCCTGGTCTAAATACTTAGAATATTTTTCTTCTCGAATTTTGAATGACCTGGAATTATTAGTTTTTAGGTAAAAAAAATTTTTAAACAATTCTTTTTTATTATTAACTTCTAAAATATTTTCTTAATTTTTTTTTTTTTTTTTGAAGAAGTGTAAATAATGCTAAACACCTATCATTTCTTATTTTAACTTTCATAATTTTTTCTTCTAAATAAAATTAATTATTTTTTAACTCAAAACCCTTCAGCATATTGAAATAAAATTGAGGAATGAAAAAATAAATGTCGAAACTACTTTCTTTTTCAATAACTTTTGAAATAAATGAATTTTTCTTTATTTATACTGATTCATTTTTATTTATATTTGTCTATATATAAAAGTCTGAACTGTTTTGAAAGTTTTTATTTAATGAGTTGATCCCAATTAGAGGGAATGGAATGAATGGTATATGACCTGAAATTTAGGTAATTTTTTTAAAAAAAAATTCTTTTTTATAATTAACTTCTAAAATATATTCATGAATTTTTTTTTTTTTTTTTTTTTTTTTTGAAGAAATGTAAATAATGCTAAACCCCTATCATTTTTTTATTTTAACTTCGATAATTTTTTCTTCTAGATAAAATTATTTTTTAACTTTAAAAAAAAGAACCTGTACACCACTGTTCTCTAAGAATAAAATCCTTTCATTTTAAAGAATAAAAAAAAAAAAAAAAAAGAAAGAAAGTGATCTGAACAGCATTTCATAAACATTTTAATTCAGTATAATGAATTATTCATTCAGAGAAGCTTATCAATCAGAAAAACAATCTTATAGAATTAAATTATAATTAAGTAAGTTACTGTAAAATGCCCCTAGCAACAGTATAATGCAGTAGTTGCAGACAATTTGCGAGTATTTTTTTCTTCGCGTTTGATGGCTTTGCCCCAAATTTGTCCTTTTTCTCCTTTTGGTACACTAAAAAATAATTTATTTGGCGTGTTTAACGTAGAACTTATTGAACATGGTACAATGCAACACTTGAGCCATTTTTTCAGAATTTATACTCGGCGTGGCATATGCTTTCACCGTTTCACATGATGGGAGTCGTGGTTGTACTATACTGTGACGTCATCAGAGCGGATGGGAAACCCAGCAGTGATTTAGGGGGCGGAGTTAATCGAGCAAATTTAACTATTAATAACAAAATAACTAGTTATCGCACCGGTCTGAAATTGGTGTCTATCTTTATAAAATGGCATGATGTTTCATTTTACAACTTAAAAAAAAAAAAAAGCATGCAGATTCCTCATTCCAGTTGACCACCCAAGATTAAAAGAAATTCTTGAGGAAACTGAATGGTTAGATTTAAAACAAGAAGAAATATTGTGAAAGATGAATTTTGAAATAAGAAATGTTATTCCATGTCAATAATCATCAATCATTCACTAACATTCACAGTTAAAAAAGAATAAAGGTGAAAAGGAATTCAAATGTAAACAAACCAAAAACTAGAATATAAATGTATTAATTTAGGGTAACTTTGAATCTTAAGTGTTGCTTCGATGTTGGGCTTGTACTCTTATTGTTTACAAACGTTTAGAAAACCAACGAGTGTTGATATAAGCGGTCAAAACCTAGTTTATCACAAATATTCTTCGGTAACTTCATCCTATTACTAATTTTTAAAAAAAATGCATTAGTTTTTTTTATTTATTTATCATTTATTAATTTTAATTTTGTTGCAACAATTATTCAAATCAAACTTTTAAAGCATAAAATATGAAAAAAAAAGCTTTATAATTTCGTTATGAACAAAATTGTGAATCTGCTGAAATTTTTTGTAATAAGCCAAGAGAAACAAATTGTTGAAACATAAAAAAAAAAGTCGGATACTAAATAAAATATTTTGTCCAATATCTTTGTTCAGTAAGCAATGGTATTTTAACATTCTATTTACGAAATACGTTAAATGTCTTATAATAATATTAATACAATCTATATAAGTTATAATAGTGACATTTTAAAAGAATTTTATTACTATAAATTTATATATATATATATATATATATATATATATATATATATATATATATATATATATATATATATACAGAGAGAGAGACAAGGAGAGAGGAAACAAGAAAAAAAGATATAAAGATTTTTTAAAGGAGATGAAAAAAAAATATTAAAAAATGTTTTTAAAAATATTCACTAATGAAAAAAATTTGGAAAAAAGACTTAGAAAATCAAATAAGGAAAAGACATAATCCCATCATCAGCTTACACGATGATATCCAAAAAAATAGCGCTTTCTAATATTGTATTAATATAGCCAAAGCAAAACATATCAATACAATAGTGTGAGGGGCAATGAAAAATATGAAACGAAAGTAGAACTTATTAAGCAAAAAATGTAAAATAAAAATAAAAAGTGCAAAATAAAACAATCAAGAAAAATAGAAAATAAAAATTCGAGAAAATATAGAATAAAACTCAAAATGTAATATATAAAGTGAGAAGGGAATTCAAATGTATTTATACTTACAGGCATTTTTCAAAAATGATTTTAAATGTTTTCGTAACAAGTTTAACAGATTATAAAATATGAATATAGAATCGGAAAGAGGATCAACTAATATGATAGATAGATATATATTGATCGATATCAACTAATAGGATAGATAGATGTAGATGTAGTTAATTTACGTCGCACTAGAGCTGCACAACGGGCTATTGGCGACGGTCTGGGAAACATCCCTGAGGATGATCCGAAGACATGCCATCACAATTTTGATCCTCTGCAGAGGGGATGGCACCCCTGCTTCGGTAGCCCAACGACCTGCACGCGAAGTCGAGCACTTTACGGTAGAACAGTTTAATGAGGACCAATACCGCACACCCTCGGTCCCTACGCAGACTAATCCAAGTGGTCACCCACCCGCACACTGACCGCAGCCAGTGATTCTTGACTTCGGTGATCTGCTGGGAACCGTGTCTTAACGATCAGTCCACTGCGGGACTTAGGATAGATAGAAGATGAAGGGTGTCAAAAAATGGCGCATTCTTACTGAAGTACAGAAGCACGTTTGATTTGTTAATTACCTTGGACTAGCCTGATTCTGGATATGAGCAAAGTAATAATATTATACTAGAAAATTCAAAGTTTATAATTAATAAGGTTGAAAAAGGTTATAATTTGAACATTTGTAGCAGTAAAGTCAAATTTGGGTCAGCTGTTCACCGACGGTTATAAAATAAGATAAAATTAATATGATTGCATTTTAATTATAAAATTTTAATATTAATAAGGTTGAATTTAGAGAAATTATTAACATTTACAGAAAAGAAATTATTATAAAAAATTCTTTATTAAATATTAGATTTTTAGATACGGATTTTCCCGAATTGAATTTGCACATTTAAAAAATATAAATTTAGTTAACAACGAAGTTTTTAATTATGACATACAATTAACTCGTCGATTTTATATAGAATTTAATTACATTAGTTGGATATCCATTGTTTTTTATTGAATTTTGAAAGAGTTCGTCTATTTGTTTTTCGATAAAAAAAATAAAAAATAAAAAAAATTGCGACGAATTCTTTTACGCTACAAATTCTTTTACAAATTTACTAAAAATTCTTTACACTCACTATTTGTTTTTTTTTTTTTTTTTTGCAATAAATTCATTTGATTAAAAATGATATTTAAATAAATATTTTTTGGGACATTAGAATTCTATGTAATTAGTTTATTTACTTGAATTTAAAATCATTCCTTTTATCGTATAAACCAACAAAACAGATATTTTCTTCTTTTTTAATTCATCAATCCAAAAAATTGAAATTGATATTATATAGTCATGATTATGAAGCAAGATTATTTCCTCGGTGTAAACGTTATTTAACAAAATTGTATAACTCTAAAATTTAAGGATAATTAAATCATCAATAAATCTAAAAACAAATTTAAAATTTAAAGTATAATTCTTTCATAATAGTGCAAAAATAAGTTAGCTAAGAGTGATGAATAATTAGTTCCTTATGGTATTCCATCAATTTGAACAAAAATATGTTTTCCATTGTAAAGATAACTATTAGAAAGACAAAAATTAACTAAAACTTCCCAATAATCAAAATCGCAATTAAGGATATTTTTTTAATCATAATAATAACTCAAAAGAACAACTTTTAGTTTAGAAAAGGGAATACTATTAAGAGATCTTGGAAATCAAAAGTCGCAATTTAACTTATTTTATTTAATAAATTATAAAATAGGTTTATTATTAGTGATAATCCAAGAAAAACCTTCCTTAATAATATTGTTAATAGTTTTATTTAAATAGTTAGAGAAAAATGTGCCGCCGGGTTTAGCTAGGTAAGAATTAGACATATATATATAAAATGTTAAGTAGTAACATTTAATGAAAGGGGAAACTTCATAATTATACATAAGGGGAAATACATAATTATTTACTGTAGGTTAAAATGGTTATATATATATATATATATATACCCATAATGGTAGGTTATATATATATATATATATATAAACTTTAAATTTGTTGCTATTATTTTATTCGCTTATACGAAAAAAGAATTTGATATAAAAAAAAAAAAATTTAAATCGAAAGAAAATTTCATTGATTTCAAATTTAGTTTAATGATTAAGAGACAAAAAAATATTATTTCTTAATTTTTTGGAATATTTTTTTAAAATTTATTTTCCTTTTTATCAGATTTCAATAAAATAAGTTTCATTATTTTAATTTCAGTAATTGCTTTTCATAATTTTTTGAACTCTATATTATCTTCTATCTACACAAAACAAAATGGAATTTAAAAAATTTGCTATTCTTAAGCTCTTATATTATTTTTAAACTTGCTATTATGAACCTGTTTCTAGTAGAATTTAAAAGCAAGGAAGGAAATGTAGGGGAAAAAAAAAAAAGTAAAATAACATTTCACGTTAACTTAAAACATGCCGGCGCAATCTTGAATGAAATGCCCTCATTGCATGGAGTACGATTTTGTTTATATTTAAAAACAATAGATGGCAGCACTAAAATCTTAATCTTACAAGATTAAAATCTTTCTAAATGTTATTTTAATTACTCCTATATTTTGTATTAGTTTCTCATTTTTATTTCAGAAACCTTTTAATGTTTATCCTGCAAACAAATTATTTGACACTTATTTTATTATTTTTTTTTAGAAAATATAGAACTTAAACAAAACAAAATTTTCCTTAATATTTAATTTAAACGCTATTTAACTACTTAATATTTTAATTTTCAATTTACAAATAATTTTAGAATGAACTTAAAGTAATTAATTCTTTATTCAAATAATTTTGATGTAAATAATTTAAAAACTGTTTCGGAAATTTTCAGAGTGAAAATGTTTGAATGATTGACAGAGTGAAATGTTTGAATTATTTTTAATAAAGCATTTGACAAAAATAAATAAATTTTAAATAATTGAAATGCTTTAAAATTATCTATAGTCTAACATTCATAGCATTTTGGTATTTAATTTTTTTGTATTTATGAATTATTTATTGTGATATATTTTTATTTTAAAATGTATCACACGGCACATTTTTAAAGTTGCATCCACCGACCTTCAATAAGGGATCCCAGTTCCTTCCTGGGACTGATGAAAGATGATAGATTCGAGTACTGACAAAAAATGATCATGAGATCGATAACCAATAAATGTTAGTGAGTACGATTATTGATCAAATGATAGTGGGTTCGAGTACTGATGGGGAAAAAAGGGTGTCTAGTACTGGTTAAATGAAGCGGGTTTCGGGATAAAAATATATTGGGTTAGAGTATTATTTTGCAAGAGAATAGGCTCGAAAGCTGTTCTAATGAAAAGATAGTGAGTTCGATTATCGAACAAAAGAGAGTGTTTCCAGTACTGATCAAATAGAGTAGTGAGTTAGAGTACCGATAAAAGTATTGGGTTCGATTATTGATTAAATGATAGTGGGTTCGACTATTGATTTAGTGATTGTTGGTTCGAGTGTTGTAGTGTTTTTTAAGCTACTTATTCTTTTAGAAAAAAGAAAATTTATTTTATATTTTATTATGTTCATTAAACTAGATAATGACTGCTTTGTTCTTGTACCTTGCCCAAAAAAAATCAAGGGGATTTTCAAACTCTGCTTTCATTTAAACTTCAAAAAATTAAAAACTGTTTTTAACTTCGCCTAGTGTTTGGGATTTTAAAAATAAAAAATTCCGAATATCATATGAAATAAATATATAATTAAATTTGAAATATATATATATCTTAAGTTTAAAATATATATATATATATATATATATATATATATATATATATATATATATATATATATATGAATGATTAATTTAAAATAAGACATCTATAATTATGATTTATTTTAATTAAAAAATATATGAATAATACAAGCTAGAGATTTCTCAGTTCAGCGATATCACTTTTTCAAATTAAAATGTTAGCTTAAGCTTTAAATTTAGTGTATATTCCAAAAATTTAAAAATTATTGTACAACCACTTTAACTTGCACACTGTGACAAGCAATTCATACACGTTATATATTGTTAACAAGTAAAATTACGTCTTATTTATTACTTTTTATTGTTTTACATAATCTGTATTCTTAAGTTGAAAGATATTTATTTTTAAAGAAAGTAAATTATTTTGCAAATTCAAATATTCGTACATTTTACGATTACCATATTTACAAAATGTTCTTACATAAAATTATAATAATTACATATTTTATAAACAAAATACTTTTTTCAAATAATCAATTATTAGGGGGAAAAACTAAGATGCTTTCACGGTCACTGGCGAGCAGGAGGCAAAGTAACTTTATTAAAATAAAAATAATAAATGCGTGGTATTATTTTCCGACTGTAATTTCCGATTTTTTATGCTTTTATAAATTGACCACAAAATATAACTTAAGCTTTTAAAGAAGATATTAATAAAACTACTTCATTTACATTAAAAAAAGTTTGGGTGAGATTTCAGTTTAGGGAACACTATACCTTATATTAGGTGTCATTGTGCATCTAAGTTTTAAAGATAACTTTAATACAGTTTGTATATTATCAATTTTTATTCTTTTGGTAGATAAATGGTGACAACAAAAAAAAAAGCTTCTACTAATTTTAACTTCTAATCCTATCCAAGGCACATTTGAAATAACTGTAACCTTTTTAATAAATGTTAATTAACTTAGGTTAAAGCATCCGAGTTGTGTTGAGAAAGCCCATAGATTGAAGTAGCCAACGGCTCCTAACATTTTCGATCCAACTTTGACTAAAATTATAATAATTTTGTTTTTAAATTTTCGAGAGCGATTAAAGGGATAACATGATTATAAATTTGGAAACACTAATATTTTTTAATTAGCTTTTTTACAAATGTTTGAAAATATGTTTTACACAGTGGTCATTACGTTGATGATGACATTTTCATAAAGTGTTACATGAATGCTAAGAACTGGCAAAACTTTCTCATTTGTTACATTGATAATATGATGTATTCATATTAATTAAAGAATTTCTGTTAAAAAATTTTACAATCTAATAAACAAAAACTAATACATTTTCTAAAATAATAGTAAAACAGTTTTATCAACTTGAAAACTAACTCCAGCCATTTTGTTAGATGTTTTATTTGTTTGATGAATAGAACAATCAGAAGAATGTTAGAAAAATATCCCCTTTTAAAAATTCTCATGAAAATACGTTAAGAACATTTTTCTTTTTTTAATAAAAATTACTATTTTTGAGATTGTTTACCCGTTTTGATCATTTAATAACAATTATTCATCATTATTGCAATCTTATAACGCGTATCAATTAATATTAATAAAGCACGTAAGTTTCAAACGCAGATTAATTTTCCTAAAAAAATAATTTAAATAATGGCCTTACTTATTTCTACAAATTCAGTTTACTTTGTCTATTGTAAAATTATCTAAAGCTTCCTAAAAAGAAAATTCAGCCAAAGTTATAAAAAGACAATTAAAATTTATCAAACCTTAATGTTACCGATCGTCGGCTTGTTTATTTTTCGGCTCATTTCTTATTGTGTTTGTGGTGTACTTTTTCTCTCGCCGATCGAAATCAAGGAATTTCTTTTAAAAAGTCTACAATCGAATCAAATTTTTTTTTGATAATGGGCTAATTAAAATTATCCTTATCCCTTTGATGCTGGTGAGACACCGGTGTCCCTTTTACATATTTCTTTTTCTGGCACTCTAATTACAAGCAGAAATATAAGTTGGTATTTTTTAATTGTAAAAAACAGTCTAATAGTTATTAAAAAATCTGTTAGATTATTGGAATTATATTTGACTAAAATATAACTTCCAATAAAAGCAGTTTGAAAAACAGAATTTTTTCATTCATATTCAAAAAGTTTTCAATTATTGATTTTGTACAATTAAAAAAAATTCAAATGAGAATAACTGTTTCTCTTAGCTCTAAATAACTGCAAATTATTTTTAAAAATTATTTTTTAGAAGTGAGCCGTGTTTGGAAGATTTTACCTTTAACTGAAAAAAAAAAAAAAAATAAATAAAAACAGTATTTCATGCTGTATTTCATAATCATAAATTATTAAAATGCTTTTTACATTTGTTTATACTTTTTTCAAAAACAAGTTGTAATATTTTTATTTTGATATATATATATTTTTTTATATTCACTAAACGGGTTCCTATTGAAATTGCGTCCAAACCTCTCTAGTGTATCCCAGTCCATCCCTAATGATGAATTGGTGATAATACACATTAATTTTGACTAAAATGTCGATATGAATGAGATATTACATTAATAAAGGTTGGTTGACAAATGAACTAGATGGAAAATTTTTGAGTTGGGAATAAGACTCTGTTATTGAAAATTTACAAATGTACTATTTTGTAAATGCTTACAGAAATTTAAACTGTGTGTTCACAAATAAGAAGAATTATTTAAAAATGAGACTGAGAGTTCTGGTGTCAAATAGATACTTTTTTTTGTGGGGAGGAGATATGCAGTGATCTATTTCTATTATTTCACATTTCTATCACTTTCAAGCAGAATCGTCATTGAAATTGACAGCTTGAGATAGTCATAAGGTAATACACTATCTACCAATAAGTATTTGAACACCTATGCAAATGACTATATCTGCGGTCCTGAGATACGTCACGCCCTCCGCCGGTATATATCGTGTAGAGAACAACATCGGCATGCAAGATGCCACGCATTTCGGAGCTCTATGATTTCGTAAAATGTATAATTGTCGGATATCACAAAAATGGTCGATCCTTAAGGGACATATCTAGCGAGCTGAATTACCCAAAATCGACAGTGGCTCATGTAATTAAGAAGTGGAAGGTAAGCGGTGAGTGTCGAAATGTGCCCCGAGTCGGAAGACCAACGAAACTGGGAGATAGAGAACGATGGGTGTTGTCCAGAGAAATTCGGAAGAACCACACCCAGCCGATGGCCCACATACTCCAGGAGTTTCAACAGGCATCCGGGAGTGTTGTTTCAATTAATACCATCCGTAAGGAAGCACATCTGCTTGGTTTTCATGGTCGTACTGCTGCCCATAAGCCTTTGATCACAAAGTCCAACCGCACTGCTCGGTTAATGTGGTGCAAAGCACATCGAAATTGGATCGTAGATCAGTGGAAAGCGGTTCTTTGGAGCGACGAACCAAGGTTCACTCTCTACCGTTCGGATGGGTCTGGCGTATGCCTGGAGAACGTCTCCTACCAGAATGCATTGTGACAACAGTCAAGTTCGGCGGAGGGGAAATTATGGTCTGGGGGTGTTTCTCCTGGTATGGATTGGGACCCTTGGTCCCCATTCATGGTAAGCTCAACGCCGATGCCTACTGCATTATTTTAGATGACAATGTGCTTCCTACGTTGTGGCAGTTTTATGGGGTGGACCACTGTAACTTTCAGGACGACAATGCCAGCTGTCATGTTGCGAGGGTCACCAAGGCTTGGTATGGTGCCAATGGGGTTAATCGAATGGACAGGCCTGCCCATAACCCAGACCTGAACCCTATCGAGAACATCTGGGACGATTTGGATCGCCGAATTTAAGGGTGTACTACCCGTCCAAAATCGGTGAAGGAACTTACATGTCTTCTCCAAGCTGAGTGGAAGAAAATACGACTAGCCGTCACACAAGGACTTGTTGAAAGTATGCCCTGAAGGGTTCACGCTGTAATTGCTTCTCGTGGAGGCTCTACCAACTATTGATTATGAATAAAGTTTGTTTTTCTTTTCAATCACACATGTCCAAATACTTATTGGTAGATAGTGTATGTAATTTAATGCGCTGTTAGCAATTTTATATTTTAAATGATTTTTTAATTAAATTGCGACATAAAGAATGAAGATAACAGCTTATTATTCATAATATTTAATTAAATTTTAAAACATTATAAAAAAAGTTCGTCCAATACACATATCCTCCAGTCAAGTAATGTTTTCATGCAAAAATTGTTATTATAATTTTTTTTTTTTTGCAGCAAAAATCAAAAGAAATAAAAGGACACTGGTCGATTAAAATATATCATTAGTGCACATTTATTGTAAAAAAAATTTAATTGACGGAATTTAACCCCTACCGTTTATATATTTTAATATACCCATTATTTCAGTTTTTCTGAGAAATATACAAAGTAATAAATATTCGCAATAATATGATATTTTATTCTAACAAAGAAGCATACTTTTCTTTGCATAATATAGCATACTTAACAGAATTTTGTCTTAGATCTAACCCTAACTTAAAACTATCACGGCCTCAAACAATCGGGGCATTTTATTGCTTTGTTTGTCCGGAAATTCGCACCCAATGTTATTTCAATTGCAGATAATTCTATTGCAGATGAATTCAGCTTGTATTATTTATATATCTTATGCACTCAACTAAACTATTTACTTAATATCAAATATTTTGCATATTTATGATGTAGTGATCAAAATTTTTTCTCTAAAATCTTCGTTTTCAGACAAAATGCACGAGAGACATTTCGTTGCTCTTTCTTACGACTAATACATACTTGCAACAGAAATTATAAAAGTGCTATGAGATTGAAATAGTTTATTTTGCATGCTTTTGAAATTTATGAACGTTAGTCATAAAAGCAATGAATCTATTACAATTTGATCGATCTCTTTAATATATACATTAATTGATTTAAAATAAAACATCTATAATTATTATTTATTTTAATTAAAAAATGTATGAATAATTTAGACTAACTATAGAGATTTTTCTCAATTTAGCGAGAGTACTTTTAAAAATTTAAATGTTAGTTTAAGCTTTAAATTTGCAATCTATTCTAAAAATTTAAAAATTATTCTTCAACCACTTAAACTTACACATTGTGATAATCAATTCATACACATTATGGCAACTTATTTTTACACATTGGGGCAATCAATGCATATACATTGCGTCAACCAGTTCTTAGACATGAGAAATGGGGCAATGAATCATGTATTTATATAACTCAGGAACTTCGTCAGAACCAATTAAACATATTGGAACAATAAAGTCTGTTTAAAATTTAAAAAATAAATAAGTAAGTAAAGAAATGACTAGTTCCATATTGCTTAATTGGGACTAGTTATTCATATGTCATAATGCGTAAGAAATTGACAAAATTATAATAAACAATTCTTTTGAAAATGAGAATTCGTATGAACAATTCTTTTTGAAAATAAAATTTTCTTTTAATAATCATTTCTGTTTCAACTTAGCTCATGTTTTATTAATAAAACTTTAGCTGTAACTTTACATTTCGTGTTTCTCTAAGTAAATATTTGAGTAGATAAATACATTAACGAAGAACAATTCCCACATTGTAACAATAAATTTGTTCACATTTTGGCATTTTATTCATATACAGTGAGACAATCATGCATAATGTTATCGCTTCAATGGAAATAAACAATTCTTATAAACTACATTATTGTGACAACCAATTATAACATAGTTTGGCGATTTATTCATACACATTTCAGCAATAATATTGGGACAATCAATTCATACACTTTATATCAAGCAATTCTTGCTCATCGTGACAATTTATACAATTAAAACAATGAATAATTTGAACAATAATCATTTCCAATTTACACAATGTGACTACTAATTCCAAAAAAAAAAAAAAAAAAAATAATAATAAATAAATAAAAAATAAAAAAATAGTCCAACGGTGTTTGAATTCCAGCCCAATATTTACTCAGTCAAAAGTTTTTTAGTCCAAAGCAGCCAATAAAAGAATTTCACTTTTGAACAACTCTTTCTGCGTATAAAATGTACTTTTAACAATCTTTTCCGTTTCTACCTAAATTATATTTTCAGAATACAACTCGTGTTTCTCTCAGTAGAATTGTAAATATATGTATAGGTATACTTACAAGTACTTCTGTAAGTAGATTTATGAAGATCAATTCACACATTGTGACAATCAATTCATACACATCATGAGAGAACTAATGCAAACTTATTGTGTCAATCAAGTCAATTAAAAAACTAATATATTATTAATTTACCTAGTCCCGCATTGCTTTATTTTCCAACTCAAGTTAATATTTCAAGTCAATATTTTTTTTTTCTGTCCAAATCGGTACATAAACGAAATTTACCCTTAAATAATTCTTTTTATGTATAAAATATACTTTCAATAATAGTTTCTGGAATAAAGCTTTTGATGTAACTTTTGCATCTCCTGTTTCTTTAAGTAGAGTAATGAGTAGATTTAAAAGTAGATTTATTTCGATTAATTTTCACATTGTAACTATTAGTTTACACATATTATGGCAACTATTTTGTACAAATCGTTCGTACAATCGTACAATCGTATATTGTTCGTTTTGTCAAACGAAATTTACCCTTAAATAATTCTTTTTATGTATTAAATATACTTTCAATAATAGTTTCTGGAATAAAGCTTTTGATGTAACTTTTGCATCTCCTGTTTCTTTAAGTAGAGTAATGAGTAGATTTAAAAGTAGATTTATTTCGATTAATTTTCACATTGTAACTATCAGTTTACACATATTATGGCAACTATTTTGTACAAATTGAGGCAATCAATTCATGCACAATATGGCAATCAAGTCAATTGAGGTAAGCAATTCATATACGTTGTGGCAACCAATTCATTACACAATATGACAATCGATTCATACACATCGTGATATTCTATATAATTAAGACTATGAATTATGTATTTGTAAAAACCAATGTTGTAAACATTATAACAACCGATTCATACCTATTGTGACAATCAAATAAGTTTAAAACTAAAAATTAATAAAATAAAAAAAAACAAAAAAAAAAAAAAACTAGATTTTTCACTTTCCAATAAAATATTCACTCAATAGTTTTTCTGTCCAAATCAGCCAATAAAATGATATTGAGCAATTCTTTGTGGGTATAAAATGTACTTTCAATAATCGTTTCTGTTTCAACAAACTTATATCTTCAGAATAAAGCTTCTTGAAATAACTTTTGCATCTTGGTTTTCCTCTAAGTAGATTTATGAGTATTATCTACCCATACATACCAAAAGCATTTAATTATGTTTTATTCTTTTATTCACAAGAGGATTAAGCTTTGTCTTCTTCTTTTTTTATACTCTCTAACATTCTCGGAGAGAAAGAATTGTATCGATTCGTTTTATCGGTTTTAGCTTCGATGCTAACTAATCCACATTGACAGCGGTGAAGGCACAAGTATCCATAGAGTAAGGCAGATGAAACGTTGGCATTTTTCGAAAATTTCGATTGGACGCCTAGTCCGCAGGATTATCTAGTAAGTCTTATCGTATCATTTGCCAAAGCCATTATTTCTGTTCTTGGATATATCATACTTCGCTTTCTTTCGATAATCCGTGACCTATTTTCCCTTGGAAAAGAAGAAAGTACTTTTCAGAAGTCACAGAAAATGAATTTAATAAGATAATGGAAAAGTCAAAATATGCATTTGTATCATAAACATCTACTTATTATTTGGGTGCATATGAACATTGAAATTTCATTTTTGAACTTTAAATCAAAGAATAAACGTTTCGCACAAATAACGAATGTCCGGATTTTAAAATATTTATCTTTACACACATTTAATTTAATTTTGAAGTGTTTGTGCTATCCATAATTCATAATCGGCGTCTCTGAAACATATAAGCTAAAACATGCATTTATACTATGAATGTCTACACACTGTTAGAAGTTTCATTCTAAAACTAGGGTAAAATAACCGGCAGCAGTTTGTCCATCCAATTTACCATAACTCATAAAACACTTTTTTTTACCTTTACGATAAAGAACATTTTTTTTATCTTTACTGTTTTGAAACCGTTTACAACTTGTACAGTTATAAAATCATGAATACGAAGCTATATAAGTTTTTTTTAAACCATTTACAACAAGCATGGTTTCAAAACCGTAAAAAAGAAATTTAACTGGACATAGGAGCTAGGCTTTTCCTCATTTAATGGGCATTGAACGATGTTGTACATAAATTGGAGAGTGCAGGACACTGGAAACTCCTCATACGTGTTAAAGGGAATGAGGGAAATCGAAACCCAGTTCCGTCGGTGAGATTGACAGATTAGCTCTCTCTCGGCTATAATAAGTACATAGTTGCATGGAACTAAGTGGCTTTGTTAGGCGGGCTTAGTTGATGCGATAAAATTCTGTTTGTTAAACCGTATTAGTTGAAAAGAGTTAATAAACGGGTTTTTTTTTCAAAGTTAACAGTTTGATTATCATCTTATTTATAGTTATTTGAATATGGTAAAATAACCTTTAAGTAAATTGTTATTTAACTATTTAACACAGAAATATTTTTCAGTTCATATTATTTGGTTGCATATGAACATTAACTGTTCTTTTTTGTACATTAATAAATAAAAATCGAAAACTAAAATTTATAAATGACTGAAAAATAATGAATGACCGAACTTTTAAATAATTTTAATCTTTGAAATAATTACACATATTTCTTTAAATCTTGAATTATTTATGACATCGGGGGTTCATAAACAGTGCTTTGAAGCATACAAGTTAAAACATACGTTTGTATTATAAATAACTACATACTATTTGGGTGAATATGAACATTCAATGTTTATTTCAGTATCTTAATAATTAGAAACGAAATTTTAGCACAAATAATGAATGACCGAGTCTTGAAATATTTATGTTTTTGAAACTGTTACTTATATTTCAATAAATCCTGAAGTATTCGTGACACCGGTGGTTCATAAGCTGTGACTCTGAAGTATCTCATAGAAAGAAAAAAATTACATGACTAAAGTCAGAATAATTTGTTGGTCTAGCGATTTAGGGTAAATAATTTGTTACCCGCACACCTTAGACACGATTTAGGAAATACCGACACGGAAAACACCGCAAGAACTTAGAGAAGGTGTAAACATTTCCAAAATTTTAGGAAACGCATTTGTGCAAAATTAAGAAACATTTGCAGTGTGAAACGATGAAATATGAGGTACGAACTTGATGTTTGATATGTTTTTTCTGTAACAAGAAGGTCGCTCATCGAGCATTTGTAGTAGGAAAAAAAAACTTTTTATATTTTCTTTAATTTCGTATATTATTTATATTATATGCGCAAAAACATCAATACAATGAAACCTGTCAAGTTGACCACTCTTGTAAGCCTGTCCAAGATGACCTCAGAAACGGATTTTACTCCTTATTATAAAAGGAAGCAAAACCTTTTTAACTAGACCTCTTGACTATCTTGTAAGGTGACGACTGACATAAATCAAATTTGTCTACTTCTCAAATTAAAAACCCTTATAAGTTGAACAATCAAAAAAATCTTAGTAAAATTTTTATGCAATTAGGTCATGTATTAGAATTTCTTTGAATTGTTGAACTAGAATTGAAAACCGATTAAAATCACTATAAGAGTTGTCCATCTGGGGAAAATATCAAGCGCTTTTGTTTGTTTTGTAAAAAGCAATATTTTGTTACAGTTAGATTATGAATTAGAATTTTTCTAAATTGATGAAATAGTACTGGACAGTAATTTAAACCCTTTTGGGAGTTGATCACCTGGGAAACATTTTAAAGGCGAATGTTTGCTTTGTAAAAAAAACATGGAATTTACCCTTAAGGCTACAGTGGAGTCCGAAAATTAATTTCTGTAATTATTAACCGATTTTAATGGAATTTTAAACTTAGGTAACTTACTTAATTATAATGAGTTTTATAAATTTTCATTAGAATATCTTTATAAATTTTCAAGTTATTGAATTTTTAAATTTTTAAATTTTATAAATTTTAAAATGTTCCAGGCGCATTAATTTTTGAAATTTTTTGCTGAATTTTTTTTTATTTTGCACATTGTATATACAAAAAAATTTGTATGATTTAAAAATTCATTGTTTTTAGTTTCTTGATAAGTAGTGAAATAATTTTCACGATAATAGCATTTATTTTTAAAAAAATTGTACTTTTTTTTTCTAAAAACACTCTAACTTAATTAATTTATCCTAAAAATGGTAAAACTGATCATAGACTTATTAAAAATGTTATTATTAAAAGTTTGGTGAAGTTTTAGCACTCTACTTAAAAAACATATGCGCCTGGAACATTTTGAAGTTGCAAAAACTAGAAAAATTTCAATTTTGAGAAAACAGCATTTTTTGTCTAGAACTCAAAATATTTGAAATTTTATGTTATTAAATCATCCCAATACTCTGAGACTAAGATACATAACTATATTGAGATAAAAATATGGAGATAAAATATACTTTTCTGTTCACATAATGTAAAGAATGTGACATAATTTCAGAATTCAAAATACGAAAAAGTCTATTTAATATGAACAAAGGCTTGTTACTGTGATATGAATAAGCTAACTCAATTTATAAACAAAGTTGATATCTATTCAATTAGTATGATGTTAATTATAGTTATTTTTATTGATATAAAACGTTTTAATTTAAGTTTTTAAATTTTGAAATGTATAAAAAATTATCTAAACAGTGACAGCCAACGAAAATTCAAGACAACAGTTAAAATATTATATTTCATACAACAATCAAAATATTATTATTAGTAATTTTAGAAAATGACACTGATAATCTGATAATTACAAAATTCTCACAAGCATTGTAATAGCATAACAAATGCAATGAAAAAAAAAAACTTTTTTTTTAAACAATGAAAAAATTTTTGAAAGTGTTTTTGTCATCAGATATTAAAAATTCATAAACAAAATCTAAAAAGCACCAGCAGCATATGCTGCTTTATCTTTCTTAGCTGCTCGGTTTTTTGTGAATCAGTTATTTTTTTTTAGCTTTCCTTCTTTGATATTTTCGCTGAGCGATCGTTAAAGAAAAACTGTTTTCAAGTAGTGCTTCATCAGTTGAAATTTGCAAAGATCTAACATGGCCTAAATTATACTCTTCAGTGCTTCAAACACAGCAATTTCAAGTCTTTTTTTTTTTTAGACAAATACCTCTTTTGGGCACATCCTCCATATACAACTATGGAGGCTTTCATTACGGTTCTGGGTCTTGCCAGCAACACAACGTTTCAAAATTTCATCAGATATCAGCCATTGATACACAGGCATTATATTTTCTACCACTGCTTGAGAAAAACATTTTCATTGAGAATGCTTAGCAATGGTAAGAAAATGAAATATGTAAGAAATGTAATATGTTATATGTAAGAAAAATAAAATAAAAGTGAAATTTAGTTCTGAAAAGAACTGTTTTGTTTAGTAAAAAGCAACAACGATGCAACAAAGATCAAAACAAAGAAATGTAAACAATTAATCAATCTGACTTCTGTTGGGAGATTTTTGAAAACAAGACATAATAATCAAAGAAAGAGGCACTACTAGTAGAATATATTATAATAAAAGTTACTTTCAAACTGAAATAATAATTTCTAACACTGCAAAAGAAGAACCATTTGACAGGTCAGGGGGCGTGGCACAATGTAAACAAAGGGGCGTGGTACTTCAAAAAATGCTTATAACTCGAAGAAAAAACATCAAATTTAAAAAATTCTTTTTGCATATAATAAAATACATCTGAAAGTATCAAAAACATTTAAAAACGAAAAAACGATTTTTTTATAGATTTTCGTTGATTTGGGTATCCACTGTAGCCTTAAGTTCATCAAAATATAGTTTAAGATGTTGAAATAAATATAATATTATGTTTTCGAATTGCATATAAATACGTTAAAGAATTCTCTGTAATAAATAACGGCATATTAAAAAGGCAAATATGTTTATTTGTTATTTTAAGCTAATAAATGTAATATAAAGTTTGTGTAACAGATTGTGATTCTTTCTAATAGTTAACCTGATTTTAAAGCTAAAATAAAATTGAAGTTATATTAAAAACTTTAAATTCATTTAACTACATTTTGATTGGTATTATGAATACAATGTAAATGAAATTATTGAGAAAAAAAATTACTCATCCCCTCTTTAAGTTAACCACAAAAGCCATGATACACTGTATTTAAAATCCGGTTATTCATTTGTGCTGACCCTGCATAATAAAGCAGTTTAGTGTATCGGTGAAGAAGCTCCAGTTTAAGAAGCTTCCGTTTTCCCTGTTTAAGTAATTTATGTTTTAGTTACCATTTTGTCCCCTATTTCTAGAATACCAAACTAACCTTTTTTAAAAATTTTGCTTTTAACCTTTTAAAAAATTTTATTTTTAACCTTTTAAAAAATTTAATTTTAACCTTTTAAAAAATTTTATTTTTAACCTTTTAAAAAGTTTTCTCAGACTATTTATTTTTCTTCCTAAACGTAAGACACATTTTTAGAAAAGGAATTTCCTTGAATGCCCTGAAAAACTTTTAAAAAAATTATGTAAATTAGTTTTAGTACTTACTTTCTTTATTAATGTCTAAGTCTGTTAATATCTAACTTTTTCAATTAGTGTAGCTTATGTGTGTGATATTATAACGTAAACAACAGGAAAACATTCCAACCTCATAGCATACTTTTATGATTATGATATGGTTTTTATATTATTAGCCTCTCTGCTTAAAAAATTGGGTTTTTTCCTTTCACACGAAAAACTACTTCAACACGCTTTTCAGCATTTCATATTGAAAAAAAATCAAACAAACCAATAAACAAAAAGTGTACATAGTGTGAGCAGTGTATGAGGGTTCAATACGCAAAACAAAAAAGCTAACGTTAACTTTTGATCTTATGATCATATTTTAGTGTACTCGGACTCAATTTTAATTGTTCAAGGGCTTAAAATTAAATATGCATAATAATTAGTGCAGAAGATAATAATTATTAGTTTGTATAGAGGGTTAGCCGCAACATAGAAAATTTTTGCCGGGGAGAGATGGAAAGCCCTTACTCCTAATTTCATTTTTTGCGTACTTCGCTATATATCCGGATCTATTAAGGAAAATCAAAGAAATGTTGCACGTAATTACAAAATTTGCTTACTCAAAGATAATTCCATGCTATAATCATTTATTACAATAAATAGTTCCTTTTTTATTCAATTTACTGGTAGTCGAAAAACTTTTGAATTAATTTTACACTACGTCCTTTTGAACGATAAAAATCCAAAATTTGCACAGAATAGGTAGAATAGTTCTTGAAAAATTGAAGCTCGGGAAATACGCAGAAAGTAAAATTAACATTAAAGGTTCAAAGCTTTCAGTTGTCATCTTGCCTAATTTTTGGAACCGCATTTTTCAGATTGCGATTACCCCCATGTATTTTGAGACGAGTCCAATTCTGTCAAGGAAAAAGGCTCATTTTCAGAAAAAGTAAATTTTTGTGCAACTGATATCGCAACTGAAAATATTGTCTGCGCATATAAATATGCATGTTTAAGCTTTGGATGAAAAACCTCTAAGATTGAGTCCCAGTACGTGAAAATACGATCATTAGGTCAAAAGTTATTAATGGAGTTCGCTTTTTTTTATTTTGCACAGTATACATTTTTAAAAAATTAGAGTACCATATTATCTAACAT
The DNA here is from genome assembly GCA_949128135.1 of Parasteatoda lunata. Lineage (NCBI taxonomy): Eukaryota > Metazoa > Arthropoda > Arachnida > Araneae > Theridiidae > Parasteatoda > Parasteatoda lunata. The sequence goes on along the minus strand of OX421980.1, from coordinate 16,309,497 downwards.
GAAGTTAATTTTAATCATACCATCACGCAAAATAATAATTCTGTACATGGTTCAATTAAACAACTGCTTTTTGAACTAATAGTTATTGTACAGTGAGCTAAAAAACGGACCACCTTAAATAACTTTTGAACTAATGATCGGATCTTCACATTCTAGGTCTCATTCTTCGAGGGGGGTAGACTCTAATATGCGAATTATATATATATATATATATATATATATATACAGTAAAACCTCTTTTTGTGCGGTCCTTTTTTATGCGATTTTGTTTTTGTGCGATTGGTTTTCTGCGATTTTATTTTCGTGCGATTTTTTTTATGCGGTATATATGAATCTTAGCGGCGTTAGCACCAGTTTATGTTTACTATCAATGTACATATACATGTTGTGGACGAACTCTGATTACGTGGCCTCCTTGACAACGATGTATCTGGACTTTGCGATGCTCTGTTCATTTATTTTAAACTATCTCCTGACAATGCAGAGTCAGTCACGTACATATTGTCGCTCGACGCGAGAACAGTATACGCTTCGTATTCAGAGTTTTATACACGATTCACGTGATTAAGGATTCATTTTATAGTGAGATTAAAGATAAATAAATTAGTTACTTTTGTTTCTATTTATATGTAGTTTTAATGATTTTTATTTTATTTTTAGACATAAGTACTCCCTTAAAATGAATAATTATAGCCAAAAGAAAGTAAAAAGTCAGACAATTCCACTATTTAATGCATAATTTGAAATCTTATCCAGGTATATTTACAAAAAAGAATTAAATATTTTTACAATCTCTTTAGGTTTGATTTAATTATTTCATTCAATTGAAAGCATTCTCTCATCTATTTCATAAATTATTGATGTATTTTCTAAGTCCGACTTTTTTTATGCGGTCCCTATCAACCGCATAAAAAAAGTTTTAGGTAGTATATCGTACAAACTTGTTTATTACATGTAAGAATTTATAAAATTTTCGAATTTTTTTTTGTGCGATTTCTTTTATGCGGTCCCTTTCTACCGCACAAAAAAAGGTTTTACTGTATATATATAATTTTTATTTTTTATTTTTATTATTATTTTTCCCCCTTCTTTCATTGTTCTGTAATTTTTCTCTTGTTTTCTCTACATTTTGAACTTATATATATATATATCCGCAATCTGGAAAATATGGTCTCGATTGTTTGGTCAGGAGAGCTATCGAAAGTGTGGATCCCTTAATGTTCATATTATCTTTACCGTATCTCGAAAACGTTTTAAGCGAATTGAACTTTTTTTGCACAGAATTATAAAATTTATTTATCCAAAGATAACTTTTAGTAAATATTTATTATATTTTATTATTTTATTTAATAATAGTCGAAAAATTTTGATTTGTTAGGCATACAAATTTTTACTTCATTTTAAAGAATACAATTTCAAATGATGAAATATGAAATTTGAGAGAAATCGGTCAAATAGCTCCTAAGAAATCGAATTTTGAAAAAGTCGTATTTTAAAAATTCGAGTTCTCAGGAGCTATTCGACCTATTTTGCTCCATTCTGTTTCATTTTTTTTTTTTTTTTTTTTTCAAATTGCAGTTTTCAAAATTGTGTAAAAATTTTTATGCTTTTTAATTCGAAAATTTTCGATTATTATTAAATAAAATAATAAATATGTACCAAAAGTTGTATTTTGAAAGGAAACATTTTTAGAAAAACCAATTTTATAATTATGTGCAAAACTTTTTTGATTCGTTTAAAAAATTCTTGATATATAGTGAGATACGCAAAAAGTAAATTTAACATTAAGGGGTTCACACTTTCGATTGCTCTCCTGGGAAAACTATTGAGACCATATTCTTCAGATTGCGGCTATCCCCTGTAATTCGGAGGTCGGAAATCCGAATTCGTTGAAAAAAAAGATGCTTATTCAGAGGAATTGCATTTATTAGTCTGATTTTTCAACTAAAAACGTCTAGCTAATTAGCATATTTTAGGTCACCCTTTCGAACCAATAAGTTTGAGTCCTAGAACGTGAAGATCCGATCATTAGATCAAATTTTTTTTCAATCGAAAAACGAATAAAGTAACATTTTATTTCGATTTGTCAACGTACTTTACGATTTCGTAAAAAAAAAGCAAAAAAATATTTAGGATTCGGGTTTTTTTCGGTAAAAACTTCAATATATTAAAATAGTTCTACAAAGAAAATACGTAATTTATGAAACAAATATATTTTCTATTATAATATATGGTAAGCTTAAACTAATACAATATATTATATCATTTAAGCTATTTATAGTCAATTTCATTCAGTTCAAATTATGGCAATATATATTTTATCTATAGTTTTATCATTAAAGGAAATATTATATAAAAATTCTAAAACTGGGACTGGATAAACGTTTTTTTTTAAAATATCCGATTCTTTTGCTGAGAATCCTTATCTTGTAGAAAATAGATAAACAGTTTTAAAAATGTCTGTTTTAGCTGAAACTCTCTTACGTAAAGGTAAGTTTTTCTTGATAATGATGCTTTTCATAATCTATAAACTTTTAATGTTTTCTTATTATTCATAACTGTTTGAATATTTTAATCAATATTTATCGTAATCCAATTAATGTAACTCTATTTTAACTGAGTTATTGCAATTAACTTTTAGAAAGTTCTGCTTTTCATCCTATGTACTATTCAGGTGTAAAATTAGCAAACAATTTGTGGGCTTTTTTTTTATTTAAATATTTTGTCATCTAACTAAGGCTCGAATTTCGTAAATTTAGTCCCTGTGTAGTTAATAAGCATTAATTATGCCATTTCTGACAATTTTCTGAAAGTCTCCTGACATTTATAGCCGCCTGGACGGGCTTAATCTTCTCCTACCATGAATTTGGCCGATGTTTAAATTCCCAATGTTTAAGACTGGATATCTGATCGAATAGCACTTGTTCCGATCGTCTAGTGGTTTGAAATTCAATCTGATATAATGTCCCTGGTACTTTCTTATCTGAAATCGCCCTTGCTAGTTTTTGTGGTTGAGAAGTGCGATGCGGTGACCAGGTGATGATACCACCACCTGTCCTCTAGTCTAAATCGTAGATAAATCGTTAAAGATGAATCCTAAATCGTCGACAATAAGTCCCTTAATGTAGCTCTTGCGCATCCTTAACAACTAAGTCTATTGAATCACTAAAAGTAGAAACGTAAAGTTAATCTTTTTTCTTTTTTTAATCATACATATTTTAAATCTATTTAAATAGTTTCCTTTTGCTTTGTATACAGATATTAAAAAGCATGTGAAACTTGCATTTAAAAAAAAAAAATATGTAGTATAGTTCAGTCTTTCCCTAACCTCCTATAGTTGTAAATAATTATAAATATAGCCATTATTTCATACATATAATTGGAATTTTTCCATCAATCTTGATTTGGTTAAAAATTTTCAAAACTTTGTGCACTTATAAAGACATACGTATAGAAATAAAATGCTTTTTAACCTTAATATGTATATGAAGGCATTTATATTCTTTAAAAAATACAAGTTTAAACTTTGTATTTGAGCACTATTTTGAAAATAACCTTTATTTTGATCGGTATGACTTTTTAACCCACTGATTGCTTATTTTTCAAAATCACTTTATAATTTGTGCATTTTTATGCAAACAATAACTGAAAAAAAAAAACACATTCTCGAATAAATTGAATTAATTTTGGGGTCAAATATCTTCTTTTCCTTATCAAAACATGATATAAAGTATTAAATACTGCACAAAATGCTTTATTGAATGATACGAATACAATGAAAGAGCAGTTGTCAAAAGAAATGGCGAAATAAGTACACTGAGATAAATTGTATGGTCAAAACTATCAGAATATAGTAACATTTATTGGCTTTATGGGAACACCAAAAACTCGATAACTTTTACCTAAGGGCTTTTTTAATGATTTTAATGAAATTAACAATGAAATTTTATTTATAATATGTGATAAAATTCAGTAAATGTGGTAAAATTTATAATTTTATCATGATACTTTTGAGCATACCATAAAAACCATATATTGCGTTAAATTTACTTTTCAGTTTTGTATTTTTTACTGAATCTGTGGTAATAAGAACTATAATTTTAAAAGCCAGAGTTTCTGGTAAACCGTTACCTTATGAACGGTTTAAAATATCTCATATTTCGGTTTTATTAACAAGAATTATGTTGTTGTTTTTTTAACCAGAAATGTCAGTGCCATAAAGTATGGTAATTTGGCCAGAATTTTTTTCTCCGTATAGTCAGAGTCAAAAATTTAGTCAAAGAATGAAGGAAACATTCTTTTTTTGTTTTACTGGATTGTAACTATAAGTAGATATTTATTTGCAGTTTTCAAACTTTTTTGATTATTTCACATTACATTTCTTATGACTTTCAACTTTTTTTTTTAGAAAAACATTTTTAACTAAATCTTTATTTTGTATTATCTCCTTTTTAGCATTTCATGTTAATTCCTTAACACTAGCGTGGGAGTAAAGTAACCTTACTAAAAGAATAGCCCTAAAATTGTTGTTATTTGTGAGCAAATATTTTGATTAGCTAAAACATTTTAACAGTATTGTTTATAACTGTTCGTTAACTTTGACTGATCAGTTAATACATTTATAAAGGTAAGAGAAATAAGTTTTAGCCAATGCATTTCTTAGTACGCGTTAATCTAAATTATAAATACATATTACCATTTCCTAAGTTTGTTATTTCTTTTAAATGTATTTTATGTCTTAAATTAATATTTCTTTCATCCACAAAATACACTCTTTGAAAATATTTATCATATATTTTATTGAAAAAAATACAAGGCAAAAAAAAAAAAAAAAGAACGTAAACAATTTTTTTCACCAAACGAGCTTCAGATTCTATGAAAACGATTTTTTTTTTCAAAAAAAAAAAAAAACGACTTAAAATGGATAAATGAGTTTTTTTTTAAAGTTTTTAAATTCTATTTTGAGTTTATTTTTTTAAAAATATATTTCTTTAGGTTTTCTTTTTAGTATGAATTTGAAAATTCTAGAAAGAAAACAATAATACAAAGGAAAAAAAAGAAAAAAAATCACATTCATAATTTAAAAAATAAGAATAATAATTGTAATATTAAAATTCTACTGGCGTCAAATAAAACGGCAAATGTAAGGCTTTTCTGAATCAGTTAAAACCAGTATAGGACATGGGAGTTGTTTTCTACAAACTTTTTTCCAGCGTCCTGATAATTGTCAACAATAGGCAACGTATAGATCTAAAAAACATTTTTTCTTCTCCAAAAAGAGTAAATAGTATTCTGTTCATACACTAGCTTAAAGTTCTCAAAAATTAATCTATGATCCTAATTAGAGGTAAAACTGAATTTCAACAAATTTTTAAGCTATTATATTTGAATAAATTGAAATTTTATATCAAATTTTCAAAATTTGATATTTTTCGGACATTTTGTACAAAGTAGTGAAAAAAACTCGATTTTTTTTATTAAAGTTTGCCATCTCTTTTAAAACGAAAACAAAAAAAGAATTAACATAAGCATCATTTCAAAATTTTCGTTTTTCTTTCTTTTTTTTCCCCAACACATATATCAGCTAAAATTGATGCGATACCACTAATGCGATATTGATGAGATAATAATATAAAATTGATGCGATAATTGATATTGATACCACTAGTAACAATACGAAAAAAATTTATATATTGGAAAAAGAGCTGAAAAACAAAAATTAATATCTAAGACAAGCTTATTTTCGTCTAAGTTATTAATCTAGTTTGAAAAATAATTTAATTAATAAAATTAAAGTCTTTATCGATTTTTTGAAATTTCTAAAAATAAAATTAATCTTTCTTTCTTTGAGTCCTTTAAGGAAAAATAATTGGTTAGATTAAAAAATGAGTGAAATAAACATGGAATTACATCTATATTTTTCAATTTGATTGGCATAAATATAAATTTTTCGATAACTGCATTTTAAGTACGATTTAAAGATGAAGAGAGAAATAACCTTGTCATAGAATGAAATTTTGCGTGCAATATATCTCGGTGGGTGTTTGGTTTATATATTTGTAGGTAAGCTAATTTATATCTTAGATTACGTTATTATTTCAAACCAATTTCTAAAAAATTTTGACTATTGAAATTTGATTTTTCATTGAACGTTTGAAAAATTTGATGTCATTCTTTTGTATAAAATATATAACTTGTAAACTTTACCACTAATCTAAAGATTTCTTTCTTGGCAATATCGCTGCGTTAACAAATTATATTGTCTCAAAAGCCTCAAGCTACATTGATAAGAAAATTATCTCTATATTAAGATTAAAAGTTTTCTGATAACATTGTTTACTTCAATAGATTGCGAACATACGTTTCAGAAAACAGTACCATTAATTTTATTTTATACTTTGATTCTTATATGATTAAATAATAAAATTTTTATTCAATCCTTACATTTTTCTTTAGACTGTTATATTGTTTTACTTGGACAAACTTGGAAAAGAAGGAAAAAAAAAATAATAAAATAAAAATTTGCTGATGATAGTATTTTTTTTATCGTAATAAATTTATCTAATTTGTATACATATTTTGTTGATCTCCGAAAAAAGTTTAAGCTCCAAATAAAATTTTGGTTTTACTATTTAATATCATTTTTTTTTCTTCTGTAATCATTGAGCATACAAGTTGCAATTATGTATGGAATGCCTCTAATAAATAACACACATGGAGGAACATTGGACTATTTTCGTCGGTTAACCTTCTGTGTTATTTTCCCCTTGAGACAGCCTGAATAAATTGTTTAGATCGTGTGATTTAAAACTTTTACACATTTTTTTTTTCTAAAAAGTTAAAGGTTTATCTTAATAAACCTATGGTCACATAAGTCTTGAAGGAGTATAGTAAATTTTGTATTACAGCGATTCAGCCGCATTCTGAAAACATCAAAACAAATGCAGGAAAAACCAATAAGGTCTTTACTCAGAAGTTATTATTCCTTTCGTAATTTCAGTTTGATATTTAAAGATTAAATAAAGTTTTACTTTTTGTCGCATTTAATTCAACTCATATCAACTTCAGTTTCGAAAAAAAACCTCTTTAAATAGTATTAAATATGAAAAAATATTACTCTTTTATCGAATGTTGGTAAATGCCTTAGAAAATTTATCTGCTTTTTTTTTTTTTTTTTTTTTTTTAAAAAAAAAGCAGAAAACAATAGTTGATCAGTCTTGGAAATCGGATAAAATGTGTATCTCGTTTAAAAAAAATGTTTTGAAAAAAAAAATGATTCAAAAACGAAATAAAATATTATTACAAGTAACTAGAAAGCGTATATGACTATTTCGAAGAATGAACTTTGACTTATAAATTTTCTTTTAAATGTTAAGTTTTAAACTAGAAAATAATCTTTTATCGACACTCAAGATCGCAAAATCCCTTTTAAGGGAGAGGTTTTTAGGTCAAATTGTAATTTTTCATCAGGGTATCTTTGTAAAAAATGCATAATGATGCCTTCATTTATTGACCTCAAAAATATTTTCTAATTTCAGTACACTTTAGTTATTTCAACACTTTGAGGTTTTCTGGTGAATTGCTTGAATCATATAAGCATATCTTTACATAATTATGAAATAAGTTGACCCAAAGATCTTATTGTGCAAAAAAAAATTTTAAACATTATTTTCAGCATCTTTTAATTACTTCTTTATAAAACTACTATCATAACCTAATATTTATTGGAAAAAAACTTTTCATTCTTAGGTATACCAATATCATAAAAAAAAATTTGGTTAGTTGATGGATTTTTTTTTTTTTTTTCGAAATTGGTGAAATTACTATTTGTTGAAGAGGAATTGGTTGTTTATGGGAAACAGTGCTCGAAGAAATATGTTGATGAATAGTCGGAAATTATTTTTATCTATTTGTCCAATTATTCACTTCTTCAGAGTGATGAAGATAAACTAGAATAGTGAAGAATCAAATTCGTAGTGAAGTAGTTCTAGTAGTGATGAATCAAATTTGATAAATGATAAAAATATTTAATTTTTGAAAATATGGAGCTCCATTATAATAAAAATCTTAATACACGTATATTTTACTAAATAATAAATTTTGGAAATATCCCCGGAGGGGGGAGGGTGTGAGGGTGTTGCCGCCCACAAGACACCTCGATGCATCAAGAAAAAAAAATGCAAGTGGCATGTATATGTCAGAATAGTTTTCGCCAAGGAAAGTTAAGAATCCAGTTATTGGCTATTAATCGCATTAATTTAATGCCAGGACTCCTTTTCTTAGTCATACGCATTTTAATGTGTTAACGGATAAGAAGGTGTGAGAAATAATAACGAATTTTAATAAAATCACAAACATTTAGCAAGCATATAACGGTTTTCTAAATCTATGCTAATGTGTTAGGCAGATGTTGAGGCAGTCTTTAAAAATAGATTTTATTCTGAACTAAAGTCAAGGTTATTGAATAAAAAGATTACCCAATTAAATTTATTATTTTTATCTTCTGAAAAAAAGATTAAATAAAATAATAATTTACTTTTCAAATGTTAAGAATATGCATATTTCAGCATTACAATCAATATCGCAATTTTCTTTTTTCTGCAGTTTCATATTTCAAAATTTAATATTCAATCAGTGAAGTAAATTAAGTTTGTCTGTGGAGAAAAATTCAGTAATGAAAATCGGATGGTGAAAAATCCGGTGGACAAACTTATTCACCGGATCTTCACTATCCAGTATCCAGGGAATATTAATAAAATCTGTATAATATTTTGCTATAAATATTTCGCGCGTTTCCTTCACCAAAAATCATATTAAAATTAGTAAGAATTTATCGACACATTTTATTAAGAAAAAAAAAAAAAACATACACTCACACATACAAAAATATTACAAATCATGCGGCAAATCCTTCATGTTGTTATCTCTTTCAAAGATTTAATTTTTCCTTTATGGTCAAAATATTTAGGTTTCTCCTCAGCATATAAGTATTAATTTGAATAGAAAATTAACTGGCCTATAGATTAGTGTTATTAATAAAGTTTTAATGCATGAAAAAAGTTTAATTCAAACCGATAATATTTTTAGACATTTACTATATTTAATAAAAATTTATATTACGTTGACTTTTCTATCCACGTGTTAATTTGTACTTTTTTTAAAACTGTACCATTTGTTTAAAACTTTCTTGATTTTTTCTCATTAATTTTTTCATTATACCTCCGATAAACTATGGTATGGGGCTTGAGATAACATAAGCCAAATTGTCTAAAGAAGCATTTTTAATCGTGTTTTTGATCCCGATTTCCATGAAAGTAATAAGATATTCCTCAGCGTTGTACTGTTATAAAATTCGGAAACCAATAAAGTACCTATCTGAAAACAATATTAAGAAGCAGTTTAATATCAAAATTTTGGTTTATCAGATTACTGCCTTAAGCTCTATAGTTATATAACTTAAGGCAAACGGCATTTTTTCAAAATAGATAATAAACTTTATAATAATTTCTATAAGTTTGTAATATGTCTCGTGAAATTACATTTCATTTTTTATCTTTTTTTATACTTTTAAACATTATTTAACAACAAGAAAACTGACTTTAAACTAGAAAATTAATAATTTCTTCCAATGTAAATTAGGTTTGTGATATTTTCAAAAATCATTATTTTTAATTTTTCTAAGTGCAGCAGTTGAATTATATAAAAAATGAATTAATATGAAAATATGGAAAATAATAAGTATTCACATTATTTTTAATTCGAATAATTTGTATTAAAATGAATCATAGATTATGAAAATTTCTTCTGCATGGTAAATAAAGAAACGGATTTCAAAAGGAAATTATTTGGGGATTAAATTTTTATTGTGAGGTTTTCTTTTGAAATTTCTTTAACTTTCTAAGTTCATTTAGAATATTCTTTTCTTTTTATCTATTTGTGAAGAATGTTCTCAGCTACTTAACACTGATAAAATTTAAACACATCATGTGGTTAGGTCACTTATAGTAAGTATTACGAATTGAAAAATAAGATAAATGTAGTAATGATCACGTGATTAATATTTTATTGTAACTGTCTATAGAGAGTGCTCTTTCAAATGTGATAAAATATATTTTTAAATACATTGTGGACATCACTTTGACTGACACTTTGATATGATGTGTCATCCCCCCCTCCATGATAATAATACTCACACTAATATGCCACGTCACTATCATTTCCTTTTATAAACAGTTCGATGACTGCCGTAAACATGCATTAGCAAATTATCTATTTATGTCATAGTATTTAAGTAAAGAATAACAGCTAACTAACTTTGTGTACTGTGATTGAAACAGTGTAAAAGCAAAATAAACTATCCGTTTATGAAAAGCGTTAAAATATAGGAAAATGTTTGCTAAAACTACAAGAACAGATGTAGAATATGCAGAACAGGATGAAGAACTTCTGCGACAAATATGGCGAATGGAAGAATTACATGAAAAAAGTGAGTATTAAAAAAAGAAGCTATATTTACTACTTGTGTTAATGGTGTTAAGCAAAATAGGACTTATATTATTAATTTATAATTCGAAATCATTAATTTATAAATTTGATAATTAATAAATTTTTTTCAATGCACTGATCCATATGCCTTAATATGAAGGTATATAATGATGAAATATACGAAGATCAATAATTAATATCTAATACTAAAATTTTACTCGTTCAAGTCATTAGTAGATATAATTTATTTAAAAAATTACAAGATATGATCTATAAATTTTGTTATAATAGATTTGTTAAATGATCTATAAATAAAACTAAATATTATCTTTACGAGCCCTGTATGGAATAATAATTAGATTGATTCCATTTATGTGAAAGAACGGAATAAATATACCAGTATATTTTTTTTCCAATTTGATTGGCATCTTTTCTTCAACTGTGTGTTAAATACGACTTAAAATGGAAATTCTCCCATTCTTTTTACATCCAGAGGCAATAAAGTCGAACAAAAAGCAATATTTCAAGAATATGCAAATGCTACTTCGAACATCGATTTGTAAGGTACAACTAAAAGATGAGATATGTTCGCTAATAACACCTTCTCCCTTGCAAATGATGGTCTTCTTTAAGTTTTATCGATTTTCAACCATAACAGATTTGCTTCGGGAAAAGGACGCTTTTTTATCTTTTGTTTTGTAACCAAATTATTTATTCATAAGATTAATTTATTACAGTCAATTAATCGATAATTAGATGCCGGAAGCTTCTTTCGCTTCAGATTGAAAAGAAATTGTTTCGGATTGATGGAATTTACAAGAGGAAGGAAATTAAGTTTTTTAAGAGAAGCTCAGCATCTTTCGCTGAACTCGTATGTGTTATGGTGAATTAATTGTGTCATTTATAATGATTACTGCAATAGGAAAAAAAAAGATTTTTAATCTCTATTTCAGTATAAAATGTGATTAAAAAGTACTTGCTTTAGCACTTTTATTTTTGTATATTTCGGGCTTTAGAAATTAAGTTGAAATACTTCTTATCTAATTTTATTAAGTTGAATGCTTAAACATTTAAATTCATTTTTCTAATATGTAATTCTGCATGTAATGAAAATTATTTAGAGTTTCAATTTGGAAAATATAAAATTTTCTGAAACTTTTTCTCGGATAGGCTGATGCCTAAATACAGCATCACAACATACCACCGTAATTAATGATCATCATTGTCAATAATCCTTACATAAAGCTATATTACTAACTTCTATTAAGTTGAATCAAAAACTTCTTCCGGTATAGCCTGATCCTCGGTATCAGGTTTAAAAAAAATTTTATAAACCGTAAAGATTTTAATCTGTAGTCCAAAAGAGTTTAGGGCGCATTTTTTTAATACGAATTTCTAAAAAAAAAATTTATAAAACAATTAAATTTAAAAAGAATATGAAATAAAAATTAATAAAATATTTTAAATGAAATTCAAATAAAAAAATTAATAAAACGTCTAAAAACGATTAAAATTTTACAAAATTTACTTACTATTTATAAATCAATTAAAATTTTAAAAATAATTCAAATTAAAAAAAAAAAATTCAAATTAAAAAAATTAATTCTAGTTAAAAATTTGTTAAAATTAGAAATGTAATTGCATAACAACAGAAAGGCTCCTGTGTGTTTGCAGACAGTGTGTCCCCTGATGAAGTGCTGTTCTGTGGACACACAATTACAATTTACATTTTATTTTTTGATTTTTAATTATTTTTAAGACTTTAAAATTTTAATATGTTATTTTACAAATGTAATTGCATTTAACTGCATTATTTTAAAAAAAAAAAAAAACGTTTTGAAAACAGTTTTACATCAATACAGGATTTATAAGAGCATTTTCTTACTTGTACAGTTCATTTATTATAAGGAGATTCCTCAATATTAATTATTATGATTAGGAAATGAAGATAAGGTATACCTCGTGCTACATATGAATGTAGGTAAACAACGTGAATAACGCATATATTATGGTACAAATATGGACATACTATAGTTTCGGTTCTATAAACAGGAATTTCTCTCAGTGTCGAAACATTGTGTTTCGATAGACAGAAAGGTTCTAGTTTATAGTTTTCTTGTAATAACTTTTTGTGCTTTAAAACTAAGGACAATTCTTGTTAACTGAACAGACACTATAGTATGTCTCGTTTTGTCCTTTAAATTGACCCAAAACTCTATTTATTTATTCATTAATTTGTTCACTTATTTACTTATTATTGCGTTTTAGCTCTTTATTAAACAAAACTTACATTTCATTATCAAAAATTAAATCAGACATATATTTCGGAGAGACATATAGTTATAAATTTCATATCTACACTATTGAGTTTTTTTTCCAGACATTATACTTCAGGGTTGATCAAATAAATCTAATCCGAGGCAAAACAAACATGGTATACCTTCGATCTTGTTAACAGTGCTAAAACAAGGAAATAATAATAAAAGAGGTGGTATAAATAATAGTCTCTCAGTTAGTGAGGTTTATTCGCATAAACTTTACCATTAAACGTTTTATAATAGTAATAAGCTTTGGTTTTATTATGACCATCTCGTATTCAAAATTATATTTATTGCTTTAGATTGGTGAGAGCAAAAAACAATTTTTTTTCCCATATAGTCAACAATGTATTCCCAAACGATTATCAAAGAATATATCAAAAAATTTTCCCTCTTTAAATCCAAGAAAAAGTGAAACTCGCTAAAAAAGTTCATTCTCATTTTATAATATTGTTCCAAACAAAACGTTCCATTTTGCTCATTAAATCTAAAATCTCATTAAATGAGGGCTCCTTATAAGATGCTTTTACTATATGTTTTACTAACGTTACAGCTTTCACTTGCAAAAAATCCACTTTAAAAAAATACATCGTATAAAAGAGTAGAACTATATTCAGTGTGATTTGTTACTTGTGCCTAGTTGTCTTGCATGCATATTATATTACATGCTTTTACTATTAAAGTAGTAAAGTTAGTAAAGAGAAAGTTAGTAATTCTTTCACACTGTAAAAAAAAACCCGTTGCTTTTCGAAATTTCTCCATATATTTAACGGTTTAAAACCGTCTCGTTGACAAAACGGTTTTTCTCTGTTTTTCACCCTAATCACAAACGGTATAGCGATTTATAGGAAATTTAGGTTTTCATAATTACAGTTCTTATTATCAGACTTTTAGTAAAAAATACCAAATTGAAAAGTAAATTTTACCGAATAAATAGTTTTTCTATCATGCTCTAAGATATCATGATAAAACTATCAAATTTTACCGCATTTACGAAGCTTTATCACATTATGCAAAACCATATCTTATTGTTAATTTTACCAAAATCATTACCAAAGTGCTTCAAAATCAATCGAGTTTTTTGATGTTCCCATAGAGCCAGAAACACGGTAAATTCTATATATTCTGGTAGTTCTATAATTACATTTTGCTCATTGCATAATTACATAATTAATTGAAAACTTTTTAATAGATAACGTCAAACTAAAATTTATAAAAAGGAAAAAAATTAATTATTTTATCACATTTTTATGAATGAAATTTATTAAAACTTTACACAGAAATTCACTCTGTTTCAAAAATCAAAATGTAAAAACTAATATATTCTTTCATTTGCTCAAATTAGATGGTATTTTCTTATTTTGTAAATGTTTTCTTTGTTTCATAACATTATATTTTATTAAAATCGCTAAATGAGTCATTTATAGTAAAGTATTTAGTTAATGGAGATTTAGAAATAGACAGTCATGTAATTATTTTTTATAAATATAGAGAAACAGGTATCTAAATAATTGAAAATAGAGAGAAACAGATACCTATATACTATGTATAAATATATACATACTTAAGAGCTACATTTTACTTCAAAAGATATTTTTGAAAAAGTTTTTTGAAACATAATTAAAACAAGCTAATTACTCTTTCCATTAAGAAAACCAACAATTTTCTACTTAAAGATGACATTCTTTTTCTAATGTTTTCACTTTTGATGGAACAAAATTTAATTTTACTATCAACAGAAAAAGTCGAGTAACTTTATTGGAATAATTTTGTTTCCATAATCTTAAATTTTTTGTCCGGTTCTCTTTATTAGAAAATTGTTCAAGTACCATGTTAAGCTTAAAAATGAAATCAATAGCAAATGATAAATCATTACCAAAAGTAAAAAAATAACTTCGGCGAAATATGAAAAGAAAATGATTGTCTGGTAGCTGTCTAGTCATGACGTTAAAACCAAGGCTTCAGATAAAAAAAAAATGATAGGAAGATTCAAAACGTAATGTCTAAAAGTTGAAAGAAAATAATTAGGATAACTTTATTTTTTTCAGTAAGATAAAAACAGCAATACTTTATATCATTCCTTTTTCTAAAATCATTTTACGCTAACATTTATTAAAAAATCATAAAATTGAATATTTTTTGAGTGTCTCTTCAATTATTTTGTTATTTCTTTCTTCAAACTGTTGCTCTATATTTGTATAGATTATAATGCACTTAAGTAAAGGGTTTTCTTTTTTTTATCTAAAAGCTAACCTTTAATCTAATTTAATTTCTTAAACCATTATCATAATGAAATTTTCTAAAAAATATATATAAAGAGGGAAATAATTATATTTTAATACTTGAAATTCTTTAAGAGGATTGTGCAGAATAACAGCATAAGCTAACAAAAGCAAACAAAAAAGGCATCATTTTCGCCCAGTTTGTATTTATTTATGTCATATTAATCTCCACAAAAGATAACTTCAGAAATTTAAAAAAATCTGTCGAAAAAGATCAAAACTTATTTTTTTATTTTTAGCCCATTAATCGTTATTACTTTTTACAGCATACAAAATAAAATAATTGAACACCTCAATAATTTTTGATTTAAAAAATCCGTCATTTTCGATCAGTTTTTATTTAGTTATGTTATATTAATCTTCATGAAAGATAACTTATTAAAAATATAAGAAAATCTGTCGAAAAAGATCAAAACTTGTTTTTCTATTTTTAACCCATTAATGCCCTTGTCGGTTTTGTTTAATAATATTTCTCACAGTACACAAAATAAAATAACGAAACACCTTATGTAACTTTTAATTTGAATAAACATCTTTTTTTCCCCTTGCTCTTTTGGAATCTTTACCTCCCCAAAAAACGGCTTTAAAATCAGGAAGATTTAATTGCAATAAGAGAAAAATCGAAAGTTAGCGTTATTCCCCATATTTCTCAAACTATTTAAGCGAGTGGAAAATTTTTAGCACAGAAAGCTCGTACTATATCAAAATTTGCCATTCGAAGTATAATTTTTATAATAATTTATAAGCATTCAGATTGCACAGAATTATTCTCTCAATCATAAATAAATTCAAATGCATACATTTCGCATTTGTTTAAATATTCTTACATTACAGTTGCATAATAGTACGAGATTCCACTGACTTTCAAGTTGCTTTTAAGAGGACGCTATACCACGTGAAAAATCCTTCATGGCAAATTCTCTTTCTTCTACTTAAATAATTTAAGGCTTAAAGAAAAAAAAGTTAATGTAAACATACTGCAAACCAAGAAAATTCAAATGCTGAAAATATGTTTTCAAAATATCAAAATGCAAGCAAACTATTGCACGATTACTACACTGCATAATCCTGAGTTATCCTGACATTATTTGTTTGCATTTTGATAATTTGAATTTTTTTTCCGCATTTGAAACTTCACTGTTTACTAGATTTACCTGAATTCACTTCTCTCTAAACTTTAAATTTGATATTATTTTTGTAGGTGAAAAAGGATTTGTAATGAAGGTTTTCTGCCGCTCTATAGCGTCCTGTTAAGACCCGTGTAAAAATTAGTCCACTGGTTTAACACAAATTCGAATGCTTTAATATATCACATATTTTTAAAAATGTTAATATTTCATTAATCTTTTTCAATAATTCTTTTTTATCATATCATTTCAATATACCGGTGTACATTTTGAATTTTCCCCGGTACAAATACTCTTTCATTCAAATTTTCCGTTATTTTTTCCCACATCCCTTTCGATACACTATTATTTGGCTGCTATCAGTGATCAAAGGTCAAATTCTGTCTGTGTTGTGTGTTGAAAATGTCCGAAACGTACTTTGTAGTAGAGCCCCCATTTGATTTCATTGGTAAAACGGAAATGGAACAAAAGTATGGAAAAGAGGGAGTCATAAAACGCAGAGAAAATCTCATTAAATAGTGGGCGTAAAATAAAGCCGCGAGTTACTGAAAAGTTTTTTGATATCTCTGCCTTGAAGGGGAAAGAAAGTGCGATTGGAATCACATCTATGCAGAATAAGGTAGCGTCATTTTATGGCAGGTAGGTGGCCAGGTTGGGAGGAAGCCTTAGGGGTGCCACACTTAAAAGTGTATGTAAAATCCTTTGGTAGTGTAGAGACGTCCAATTGCTCTTACCTATCTCCGACTGTCATTCCCCGTTACGAGCGCTTCCATGATAAATAAGACTTATGGTTGAATTGAAAAGGACGCGCTAAGCCATTAATTTTAAACTATCCCGTTTTAACGAGTACGAATGTGGGGCGTGCGCGTTCGCGATAGCGGGCCGGGGCTTCATTTTAAACCGTTCCCGCCATAAAAGGGGGCCAAAAGGAGAAAGAAGCAAACTACGCCATTAGTTGAGAGGTTCACGTAATGAAGAATACCTCACGGGCAAAACAGTTCCTTGGCTTGAGTCATTGCCGTTTCCCATTGTCACATTCCGCAACGACTGATAAGCGCTTCGCTTGCATAAAATGGCCATAGCGATGCGATATCCACCCCCACCACCCCCACCCTTGGTGAGCATTAAAATTCAAATCTTTCCCCCAGTAATCTCCCAATAATGACTGCGCGCACCAAAACCCGATAAGCCTGGATTGATAGCGGGCAGACTTCTTTATCCGGGTACAACTTCTCCCGAATTCGTCACAAAATGGAAAGAGACCGAATGAAAAACTTTTTCCTCGAGGTGAATGAAAATTTTGGTCATAATGATGGGCGGTTTGAGCGATGGAAGGTTTATCTAGGGCCCCGCTTAATGGTCGACGCTTGTTATGGCCGCGGGTCCCACTTAAATCCTTATCTGCTACGCTACCGCAATGAGCAAAAATGGGCTACCTAATGTGTTTTACATAACAGATGGCAGTCGGTCTAGATACATTTTATAATGAGACTTTTAAAGAACTCACAGAAATTGTCTTCATAGGTACCTTATTTACGAGCGCGACCTTTGCAGACTCGATAAGGGCACCCTACCTTGTCTCTCTCCTACTGAGCCAATAAAAGAGTTGTTAAGAGGCGCCTCCAAACAATTCTTTTTACTGTGGGTGCGTTGCTGAATTAAAAACTCAGAGGACGGGGAAAATAAATCCTTTTCCCACAAAAGGAAGCGTTTCCTTTTCCTTCACTTATTAATTAACTCATTCTCGCTTTCATCTTACAATGTCTCTTTGATCTTTCTAATATCATGATTAATATAAAAAATAAATAAAAATATATTGTCACTTCAAATTCGTCAAACATTCAAGATAAAGAAGTGTAAAAGCTTTTAATCGTCAATTTAATTTAAATATTAGGTAGATTGGAATTAGTCTGTTAGACAAAGAACGCATTTCTCAATTTAGAATTCTTTGCATTAATTATCAGAATGGTTTGATTTTTATCGCTGAGAATGCGTGAAAAGATTTTTCAATTTTAGATGTTTTAAATTAAAATTTGTTTTGATACCTCTGTCTTCCACGCTGTTTTTCCTTTTAAATATTTCAATGCATAAAGTTCTTTGATCATTTCCCTTTTCATGTGATCTGGAAATTATGCTGATGTACTAAAAAATTATATTATTATTCTCCTTGGAAGAAATTTTTCAATCATGAATGTTGAGCCCAAATTCGCCAAAACGTCTGATTCTGTGAATCTGAAAAAAATAACAAGCATTATGAAACGCACTTTAACTGTCGCAAATTAAATTATTTTACAATACTTTAATGAATTGTATCATATTTCATAGGAACTAATTAAATGTTTTCTAACTACTTAAATACCAACAAACAGAATAATTCGTGAATATTAATCATTTTAACTAAGAAATATGACGTTTTCACATTTTGAATATTACCGTTTTTGGTGAAATGGAAAGTCTTCATAAAACGAGTTTTTACTCCACCAATTCTTAGCACAGTTTAACAGTTTTAAATATTTCAAAAAACTCATAAATCTTATTCATCCTGAAACGCATAGTATGTCCGGAATGGAGAAATATGTATTTGTTTTATCATCAAAATATAATGTACTCACGCAAAAAAATTCTTGATAAAAAATCCAATTTGTTTATAAAAGACATTTCTGATTTAAAAAAAAAAAAGAAAACCATTTAATATTTGTTATGGTAATATCCAAAATTCTGATTTCCAAAATTAAAACTTTATTGCCTACACATACAGCAAAAAGACAACTCTAAAAAGTTAATCTAACAGAAAAAAGTTGTTCACGCCATGTTAAAACCATTTTACCATTTCTTTGGTAATTTTAAGACTTCGGTGGCAATGCCTTTGGTCTAATAGAATTAATAGTCCTTATAACCTATATATCATGCTGTCTGGTATGATTCATTCAAAATGACGACACTATATTAATACGAGTTAAATGTCAACTTTTTTAATTACATTATTTCTAATTATTTCTTTCGTTTTTTAATAAAAGTATATTACTGATTATCTTCTTAAAAATTTTTTTTTTTTTTAAATATACTTCACAATTGCAATTCGTAAAAAAATGGCAGGGAATCTAACAGAGTCGTAAGCGAAATTGCGAACGCCAAAACTTCGATGAATAGTACCTTAAACAACACCGCAAATGCCGAAATCGCAATATGCATTACACTGTTTTTATAGTGTAATGTGTAATCATATCTCTCCCAATCTATTGTTGGAAAACTCCAGGCAATTTTGCGAAAAAGCACTTAATTTTAAATTAACATCAAATCGAATGTAACGCCCGGTGGCTGAGCGGTAGTGCTTCGCGCTGTCGTACCACAGGTCCCTGGTTCGATCCTCGGGCCGGGCAAGGTCGACTCAGCCTTTCATCCCTTCAGTGGGTCGATAAATGAGTACCAAGCATACGTGGGAACTAAACACTGGGGGTTCCGGGTTCGGCTGACCATCTGACCGGAACATCTGCTCCTGCACCCCAGAGCCCAAAGTCAAGAAAACTGAGATGGGCATAGTAGGCCTTGGCCCTCTTTGGGCTGTCGCGCCGCTGAGTTTAGAGTTCAAATCGAATGTCCATAGATGCTTTATAGGATGTAGTTAAATTTAAACACCAATAATGTAAAATGCTTACACCACGCTCAAGCGCATTCACACCATTCGTGAATTGTTTTCGCTTATAAACACGCTAATATTGGCCTGCATTGGATTTTATCAGTGAGCAAACAAATACGAAATAGCGAGAATTTGGTGTCATCCTGCACACTGCTATGCATTTATAGAACATAAGTTTTTTGTTACAAAATTTGTGTATGTTTTAGTTGTGTAATAATGATAATCAAATTATAAACTTTAAATATCTGTCAATTGTATAAAATAAATACATAAAACTTAATTTCTACCCGCTTCTGTTCATGTTAAATTTCATTCGAATTCATATTAATATTTTCATATTAATATATTATATATTAATATAATATTTCATATTCATATTAATATAAACTTTAAATATCTGTCAATTGTATAAAATAAATACATAAAACTTAATTTCTACCCGCTTCTGTTCATGTTAAATTTCATTCGAATTCATATTAATATTTTCTTCACTACACTTGATTTACAAACTATGTAATTTTATTTTAAGAATTTGTCTGTGCATGTATCTAAAATTAACTGTTCTTACTTCTAACTGTTCCGTAAAAATAACTTAACTGAATCTTATGTATATTGTATTTTATTGTTATTATTGGGTAGTCGGTTCTCCATACAGAGGACTTAATTATATTTTTTCACAGCCAACTTTACACTAATCATTATATATTTTGACAGCTGATATAGCAAGGCTTGCTTGTGAAAAAGTTCGATTGATTCTACTCAATAGGTTTTGGTTAGTGTCCTTTTAAACATGAGAAGTGAAAAGCAGAACTTTCGCCATATTTTATTTTCTAACTATTAATTTCATAACTATTCGCCACATTTTATTTCATAACTATTTAAAAGGTAAAAATACTGTTCAATTATTCGATGTGTATGGAGAAGATGTACTGATAGTACGCCAATGCTAAAACTGGTTCGCAAGATTTCGATCCGGTGAAATTTTAATTCACATGCACCACGCCAGTTTAAGCTGAAGAAGACACAATAAAGGCATTAATTGATGCAAAGCAGTGAATAACAACTCGTGAGATCGCTGAGACATTAAATTTATCGAATTCGACTGTTCATGATCATTTGAAAAATCTAAGGTTTAATCTCAAAGCTCGAGATATGGTTTCCTTAAATGGCTCTTACGGAAAGAAATTTTTTTCGTCGTATTGACGTATGTTATTTTCTCAAACGTCAAGAAAATTATCCATTTTTGAAAAGCGTCATTACTGGAGACGAGAAATGGGTCGTCTACAGCAATGATCAAAATTTTTTAGACGATAAAATCTTTACTTCGAATAAGGAGGTCGAAAATCGACGGGATCATTTTTTTTTTTTTTTTTGCTAGCAAAGAAAAAAAATTTTATGCGCGTGGAATCATGCTACTGCCAGATATCTGACAAAGGGCATCGGACCAGAATGGGCAATATATGACAATTGAATATTTATTCAGAATAAGAAAATCACCTTTCATGGGAAAAAAAAAAAAAAAAACGGAATTACTTTTTGATCAACCCAGTATGAACTGTTACTGAAAACAAAGACAGGGGACAACTACTTTACGTTAAAAAGGAATATTCCTGGTATTTTACGACGCCATGAACATTTGATGTTAAGAATTATCTCTGGTGTTTCACTACAGCACTTTTGGTGTAAAGTAGTTGCTACCATTTTTGGTGTTAAGATACACTAAAGTTTTTTACAGGGTAAGATTAGAGCTCGTGTAAATTTGACAGTAAATCGGTAGATGTATACATGACAATGGTATTAAACAGTTAAAAAAATATCTGTATATAATACTGGACAAAGTTAAAAAAAAAAGAAAAAGAAATCAACAAAGAAAAAAATGAGGCAAAGCCTACATCTGAAATTGTATCCATTGTGAAGGAGATGCTTTTTTTTACCAACTACAATGCCATATAACGTATCATTTTTCTTAGATATAACTCGCGAAGGATAATAATCGCACGATTTTGTCCTATTCGTGATTTTGTATGTTGCTAATTTTGTCTCATGATTTTGTCATTCGTGTCTTCTTTTTTTCCCCCCTGACAACCTATAGCTTACTAAATATTTTACCAATTCTTCTTTTATGGTCAATGATCTTAAAATGGCTAGTTTATTTTTTTTACGGAATAAATTTGTTTTATCGTATTGAAATGCTAAGAAAATTTAATTATTTCAAATTTAAATACAAACTCATTTCAATATTTCAATTTATCTTAAAATAACTTAAAGATATTGATATAAAATGGAAAATTATGCTTGTTCTAGTAGATTCATATTTCCTGAGAAAAATATTAAAAAATCTTACAAATATGTCATTTAAATAATTCACGTGATGTGTGTAGTAAATTAAGTTTTTTATAACATGTTATTGATAAACTTTATAAGAAGAATGCAAAAATTATAATACCATATTTTAAAAGGAAAAAAAACTAAATACTATATCTATGAAAAAGAAAACGATTCCGAAATTGCACCATTTATAGAATCGTTTGTTTAAAAAATGATAGCTTTTTTCTCCCAAGTTAAAAACTAATTTCAAATGAAAGAAGATGCATCAATTACAACACGTTTTTAGTAAAAAAACTATTTTACAGCAGTATTTATTATTTTACTTCACAATTTAAGAAGCTGGTATTAACTTATTTTATTTCGAAATAGATTTAAATTTAACGTTTTCCTTTGCTTTAAAATTGGCAAGGGTAATTTTAGATAACAATATTTTAAACGTTTTAATTGAAAAATAAATATTGACTAATCAGTCGTACTGCATTAAAATTAATATCGATATTGAGAGTGAAATCTATACACTACTGGTTGCATCATTTTAATTGAAATAGAAAGTTGCTGTCAATTTATATGTAAAGCCATTAAAATATTTAAATTTTAGCTATAACTTAATTTTAAAAGTATAACTTTCGACAGTTTAAAAACTAAATATAAAAAAATGAATCATGAATTTATTTTCGTGCTATCTTGTTTCGCTTTACGATGGGATAATTTTAAATTATTAATAACAGAATTTTCCCACTTTTTTTAAATTTTTAATAGAAATATACGATCTCTGTATCTCCCAAACGATATGAAGTTATTTCCCCCATCTATAGTGATAACTAGGGGCCCTTTACACATAACAATATATATGGATTCGCAAAAAACCCTGCTTCTACTGCCAGTTATTTTCTTCAATTTTATGTGCTGTGATTTTGGAGAGACATTGTTACCGAAATATTGTTAATCCTTACACTCTGAAATTCTACATGTATGATACATACTTTACTCTCGTAGTTTATAATTCGCTAAACGATTTGGGCTCGAATTATGAGTGATTTGCCAAACGTAAACATTGTTTGTCAAAAAGTTGCTAGCTTATGTTTATGCTATTTGTTAAAAGTGTAAAATGGAAATTATATTTCAATCAGGCAGATTTTGTTTTAAAAAATTTATTAGCCTGCGTTTTAAACATACAAAAGCTATCAATTTATAATTTTGGGGGAAAAAAAGATTTTTAATTCATTTTCAATTTTAAGTTTGAAACTTTTATAAAACTTAAACACACTTTGAGTTTATTCTAGAAATTATTTTTATATTTAAATTCTAATTGAATAATAAATTATTATCAGTGTTTTTTTTAATAACAATACTTTATATTTTAATTTTAGTTTTAGGATTCAAATGTGTATTATTCAAAAAATATCGTTGTAAGTCGATAACAAGCTGTAAGGGTATTCTAAAAAAAATTTGCACCTCTCAATTAATTTCAATGGATTCAGTATTGCGTTTTTTTTTTTTTTTTTTTTTTTTTTTTTTTTTTTTTTTAATCTCTCTAATAAATACACAAAGTAATTAACTCTCGAGTGAATATAACCTTTTATTCAATCAACGAAACATATCTCATTACATAATTTAGCTTACAGAACATAATTTCGGTTTTTAATCTTGTACCCTTGGATGTCAGGAATGACCAGATGCAAATTTGAACACAAGGTGGAATTATTTAGTGACCCCATTTAAAAAAAACACGTATTTAATTATCATATTAAATAAAATCCAAAACTTAGATTTTAAAATTATTTAATTGTATGTATAAGAAATATAGCAAAAAGAAGTACGATATTGTTATAACAAATACTTCAAAAATGAAACAATAAAAAATCGCATCAAGATTACAAATTTTTCAATTAAACTCAAATCGTTTTGATTGTCGCATTTTTGGCTAATTGTTTGTATGATTTTTACAAACAAATTGATTGCACTTGTCACTTTTTATTGGTCCAGTGTTTAAGGTTGAACGTTCTATTTCATCAAACTTTAACACAGTTGCTCGGTCTTCTGCATTTTTCAATATCAAAGTAATGTTTGGTATTGGTATGATATGCTTTGGTTGTTGCTCAGTTTACTAAGTAGCTAATAGTAGTATTGGTGAGATCATCCCTAAATCCTGAATAAAGTATATCTCCTTTGAAAAGATTTACCTCTCTCATCGTTTTCAAGTAATCTTATAAAAGTTTATAAAATTATAAAAGACTGATACCACTGCTTGAATTTTATGAATAGTTAAGAATGGTGACCATCATTTAGTATTACATGAAAATGAATATTCACCCACCATTAAATTCATGTTATCTACATTCCCTTTGTAATCATAAAAGTCAATTATCGCTTCAGGTTTGAGGTCATGCTCTTTGCCTGATAAATTCAAATCAAAAGGCTACATGGCTACAAACCTATTTAACATTAACGACTAGCTGGAGTTATTTATTGGTCCCTTTATCAAAATTTAATCGGTAATTTTTTATTTTTTCGTGATAAATTCAGCAACTTTAGAAATATTAATAAAATTATGCAAAGCTCAGTTAAATAAATAATGAAAGTACTTAAACTTTTTTTTTGTTCAATCTCGAAAAAAGTAGACATTGGGTTGTTGACCACTTGGCCACTGGAGAGTTCATTAAAGTACCTATTAAAGTGATTATCGCCACACATACTCGGAGCATCTTATTGGTCAAAAATTTCGGGTGCAACGTTCTTTCAACAACAATGATACACCTCTCATGAACTTGACCAGCAGTTGAATGAAATGTTTGTGTTTATTTCATTTCTTCACTTGGCTGTGAAAGACATTGACAATAATCTCTTAAGATTTTGAAACAATTTTCGTTTTCGTTTCTTTTATTCATTTTCTAATCATTTAAACATTTATTTGCGACATTATACGTTGGTTTTTATAACTTGATTTTTGACAAGCACTCTGAAATTATAAATTATGTCAGCAAGCAAAATAACTTTATTGAGTCACAGACGTTTTAATATGAAAAGATTGGTTCAAAAATAATAGCTTGCAAAATCCAAGTGCATAATTTCAAACAAGTAAGTTTTAAAGGTTATATATTAATGCATTCAAATACATATTTTTAATTTCAATTATTATATTTATTTTGAATAACCTTAAAAAAGCTTCTAAACCACCAAGAGTCCAACATAGATGAGTAATAATAAAGGTGCTCTATTGTTGCTTCCAATCACGTATTTTTTAAAGTTTCTTCAAGTACAAGTTTTGGTAGAGACACATCTATTGACTTATGTTGGAAACATTCAGTTGAAACTCTGGATTATTTATCTTATTTAATTCTTTTTTTTCTTACATAATTCTGTTAAATGTCAGACTCTATGTGACCTAAGAAAAGATAAATCTATACTGGTAATTTTTCGAAAAACACTCATGTATTAATTATAAGAAATAATACTCATTCGTATTTTTTCTACTACTAGTATAAAAGTATTAATGCTACATGTCAATCATATAAATAAGCTTTATAAATAAAACTATACAATGTGAAAAAAAGCACAAAAATACCACATAAGCAAATGTACTATATTCGGTTTCGTAAGGAAGAACTTTCATCAGATATAGAATGAAAGAGGAAAAGACAGAGGCACAGAAACTCACGCACAAAGAGTATTTTTTTTTTTTTTTTTTTTTTTTTGCTTTTTTTTTTTGGTACTTTTTTCACGTTGTTTAGCTTTATTTAAGCTTTTGCAAAAAGTTTTGAAAGACTGTAATTTAACTGTAACAAAATATGTTGCTGTTTGGACCATATTTACGTAGAATTAAACCGTCAGAAATAGAAGAACTACAGTGAATATTTTTAATTTTTATGCGTTTTAATATAGTTATGAACTAATAAAAATATGTAAAGAAATTTATTGCATACTTTCGAAATAAAACAATGAAAAAAGGTTATATTTTTAAATTTTCATTTTCTAAAAACTATTTCACTGACTTCGCTCAATTTTTGGATTTTGTCATTCAAAATTACAAACGAAGTAAAAAATTTCTAGGCAGTAGATTATCTTTTGAAGAAGGGCAAAGATTGTTTTCCTTTTAATGTCCTTTGAAAAAACATTTATTTTTATAATATTCTAAGATTTTAGAATTTGAACATATGAAAATTTTATTTGATATTATTTGCGTTTTTCACGTTTTTTTTAACTTTCGTTATATGTAACATTTATACTTAAATCAACTTTACGTAAGCTATTATAATTATTATAACGAGTTGTTGGGCATAACACTTTTACAACGCAGATCCAGTCTTTTATCAGGGGAAAGAGGGGTAAGGGACAGTAAAAATTATTATTAATACTGTTGTTAATATTTATTTCGAATTGTAAATTTTTTATTTTAAGCGTTTTGTTAATATTTTATTTAAATTTTTTTCTAAAATAGATTCTGTTTCTTAAATTTTTGATGTTTTTAAATTTTTGATGTTATTTACTTCTTATTTTATTTATGATACTTTACCGAATATAAAGCGAAGCTGCTTATAAGGGTATGTGAAACGGAGTAATTCTTTAAATTTACTTGCCCTAAAATCAGAAACCCCTTTAACTAGTATTACTGTTAGACAAGCTACTACAACGATTGTGCATTTTTAACCAATAGGTCGAATTGCTCATTTTTGAAATATATCTTGGAAATGTTTTTTTCTTTCTAATCCTCTTAATAATTTAATTTTGATTTAAATAAAGCTTTTATGTCCGTAATGTCCCAGCATTTTTCATTTTTTAAAATACAGGAATAATATAAAAAAAACTTGATTTGTGGTAAAAATGAATGGAAGTTATATGCACATTTCCTTTTGTCATTAAAAAAAAATTAATAATTATTAAAACGAAATTGAAAAATAAAAAAAAATAAAATAAAAAAAATAATAATAATTATATTTAAAGTATTCCTTATGAAGCAAAGACAGAGTGACATTTTCTTACACCACAATTGGTGATCGAAATGGGCTACAGGTGGCGTAGAGCAGAGCTCTCTACCTAGGGCGATACTTCGCATGCTTCCACCATTAGCGTGCGAAGAGTCATAGGAGAAAGAAGTACGAAAGAAAGAAAGTAGTTTCTGTCTTGATTTTCAAATATATGAAAAACTTTTAAGTTAGGAAACTATATGGAGCAGAAAACTACATTGAACATAGTTCTAAAAAAAGAGTAATGGAAAATTTAAAAAATATATTTGACAGTTAAATACGAAAAATATCAAGAAAGGAAAAAATATTGTAGTACATTCCTATACAACTAAGATGAGGAGGAGAGAGAAGGGAGCAGGTCAAGACATGGAACCGGTCTTCTCTCCAGATAGCAAAGCCGAGCGTAGCGATCGCGAATACTTAATCTATATTTTCACTAAAAAATTCATCCGTGTTTTTTTTCTTCTCATTTTACTATCTCCTTTATACCCATCGTCTATCAACAACTCGTTTTTTCACTTTTGCTGATAATTTTTTCCAAAATTTCTTCACTATTCATCGTAATTGAATAATTCCCACAATTTTATTTAAATGATTGAATAAAGTTATGCGCAAATTCAATTTGAGTTATAAATGATTTATCCACGCAATCAATTAAACTTTAAACAATTAAACTAAATAAGTTATGCTTTTCTATGCAGAAAATGAATATAGGAAAGGTTAAAAAAAAAAACAGAATGATTTAAATTCTATTGAAAAAATTCGTGAAGGCAAGTTATTTTAATATTACTAAAATATAACATAAAATGTGGATTTTTGTATTTACAAACCATATTTTGCGGAAAATTAATTTCAGTAAAATTTAGTATAACAAAATTACACTTTTAGACATGGAGCGAGTATTTTTCCCAGATGGCGTATTTGAGCATTACGATCGCAAATGGGATTTCCATAAACCTAACCGTATATGCCCATACTTAATTCCGCATATGCGGAACCTTTCCTATCGGGCCATTTTCCCTACATGAGATTCGATTCGTGCAGTTCGATCACCGTCGTTGAAGAACAGGAACCTGAAAGATCAAATATATCCTCCTGCAAAAGAATTTACAAATCCAGCTGTCCTTCTTCAATTTGGTTTGAGAGTTGTGCGAATCGAATGTAAAGAGAACTTTTCCTTTCACATTACATCTGATTCAAGCACCACCGATTGCCATCGAGAGGAAAAGATAGGCACTTTTATTTACGTTACACGAGAGCTGCACAATGGGCTATTGGTGACGGTCTGGGAAACATCCCTGAGGATTATCCAAAGACATTGCAATTTCACATCGCAATTTCGATCCTCTGCAAAGGAGATGGCTTACCTACTTTGGTAGCCTGTCGAGAGAAAAGATTTGTGAGTGAATATATTTTACCTATTGATTCTCATTCTCTCCCAACGGCGTGTATCGCATGCAACAAGTATGGCTCTATTGTGAGGAAAGTTATTTCGAGACGATCATACAAGAGATGGGTTCTCATTTACATACGCAAAATTCGCATGCGAATAAAAACCTGGTTGGTAAACATTTCTATGAAACCTATGAAAAATTCATCAATAAATTTCTCAAAAATAACAAGCAGGCGGAAACGTTTTATGAATTGAATTCGGAAAATCTATTTTTAGAGTTTAATAATTCTTTGGCAACAGTTGACGTTTCGCGGTTTTTCTTGTTTTCGTTTTTGAATTTTTTAGAAATGATGCATTAATTTTTGTTTCTTAATAAATTTGATATTCGCTTGATTATTTTATGTCTGTTGATTAACAACTCTAAGGTAATTGTCTGATATAACGAAATATTGCACTCTCATGCAAAAATTTCGTAGATTTTTAATGTTTATTGATTAAACTTTTCTTCTGTTTATTTATTGACGTTTTATTCATTGCAGATTTTTTTGCAGTTTTCTGTTATTCAACCTTTTTTATTGCTGTATATTACTTTTCATTCTAGTTGAAGTGATTTAATTTAGAGAGTTTTAAAATTTCCCCAGTCAAAACGTTTGAAAGTTTAATTAGTGTCTGGCTTTCATTTTTTAAATAAATAATTGAAGTAGGAGTATAATTTTTATTTGGCATTTCTATTATTTTTATTCATATATACTATGTTTTTTATTTCGAATCATAATTCTTCTCTCTGAATCTTTAATGTTGTCTAATTTTTTTAATGATCAAATATCGAATTGTTACAAACATACTATTTAACTAACTTTTCTGAGATGGAAAAGTTAGTTAAATAGTGGCGTAAAATGTTTAGGAAATACCTTTTTCAAAGTATGAAAAAATTTGTTTTATGTCTAAAAAGGGCTGAGTTCTGTTACATAGAGCTAATGAATTTTATTTTATAACTGTCGTTGAACAGCTGACCCAATTTTTTGGGTTTCCGACTACTAATGCTCTCTGTTGCATTGTAATTTTGAATCCAATCCAGAAGACAAAGTAATTCTTGAATCAAGTATTGGGAGAAATTTGCCTTTTGTTAGAACTAACCTGCATTTGCATTACATGGAGAGAAAAATCTCCCATGGTTAGCCTGACGGCAAGGAGACTTTAGTCCATGATCCGCCTACCATTGAGGATATTTTGCAAAAACACTGTGGTCGGTTCGAGTCTTGTGCTGAATTTGTATCTACCGCCAATCACTAGGATTTGAACCCAGCTCATTTAATTCGGAACGAGATTTTAATTGACTAATCAGTGTGTCAGATACTGGGAGATAAACTTAAACTTTAAATATTTTGTTATTTTGTAATATAGCATTGTCTGCATCTCCCTTATAAAATATCAAACGTTAAATTCTTGGTGAAGTATATGCGTCTTCTCATCTTCATATTTAAAATTAGGTAATTTTCCTTGGAAATGGTTTCATAAGTAGAGAACTTTTCTCTCTGTTTACTCACAAAACCAATCAAGGTTCAATCAATTTCAGACCTAAATCGAAATTAAGACCTTTCTTCTGTATGCCTTTTGAAGTCTGATTTATTTTTGATAAAATATCACAAAATTTTGCCAACACAATATTTTTCAATTTCTTTAAAAAAACCACAAGCATTAAGTCTAGTTTCTAGACACTCTTCTTTGCTCTTTACTAAAATTTGAAGAACATCCATAATTTTTCTGAAACTTTTTTGCATTGCCGTTACTGCGTCTAAATTGGTGGACCACTTAGTATCCGATGGACGCTCAAATTCTAAGCATTCTGTTAAGGTATTCCACGATGGGTAGAACTCTGGAAAAAAAAGAGCCAAGTTTCTGTAAAAATTGGAAATAATCCTCTAAGATGCATCGTGTGCACGAAATAAGTTTAAGCTATGTGCTAGACATGGTAAAAAAAAAAATTGTGTCAAAACATTTCTTTTAACCTTGCTTTTAAACCTGAGTACTTGCCTGCCGTATTTAGTGCGTTATCATATGTTTGTCCTCTACAATTACTTTTATTTATGCCCTGGTCATTAGGAAAAGATACAATAGTATTAGACAAGTACTCAGATTTATGCCTTTCAATTGGAATAAAATCTGAAAAACGTTCCACGGAATTTTGTTGTTCATATATCGGATAGCAAATGTCAGCTAATCTACGTGGGAAATGTCTGGTGTTGAATCAATACTTACAGAAAAATATTTTTTTTTCTTTAGTTCTGCAATTATTTTGTTTTATACTTTATATCCCACAATTGATTAATTACAAATCGAAGTTGATAAATAGGATGTATGTCTATTGCCCTTTTTACCGTAATTTTTTATACGTCCAGCAAAAGAAGAGAGTCAAGTTTGCTCAATAGTTCCCAAATAATTTCCTTTATGCGGCGTTCCAATTGTTTGATCGTCTCCACGGAATGCAAGACTTTTAATGCTAAAAACTTTATTACTTCTAAAATTCTGCAGAATACTTTTCAAGAATTGATTTGGTTGTTAGTTTGATTAATTAAAACTCTACTTAATAAGCATTCTTTTTCTTGACAAGTAAATCATTGCAACATGTTTGTGCCCAAACATATTTTCATGTTCTGAAAATAGGGTACCCTTAAAAGTACTTAAAAACAGCTCAATTTTTATTTTAGTATACAAGAGCTCTTAAAAGTACTTAGTTTTGGTACTAGGTTTTTAAAAGTCCTTAATTTTTCAGCATCACTAAAGTTAATCGGAACAATTTTTCAGTTCAATTTTTTAAAACAGAATACCGTTCTTTTAACACCTAGAATAAGACCATGCATAGAGGGCATGCATCATTTTAGAGAGACAAAAAAGAATGTGTTTGAGGGGGAAGAAACCATGTCTTTTTATTAATATATTGTTTTTTCATAGTGCTTTTTTAGGGGGGAGGGGAGCAGTTTTAAGATACCTAAGTAGAAGACCCACACTAACCTTCAAAATTAGCAGAATTCAAGAAATTCAGTTCTACTGGTCATCTGCTTTTAGAAATTAAGTTAAACACTAAGAAAAAGAGTATCAGAAATATTTTTTGAACTAGAATCCATAACAAAAACTATTTCCTAAAATCTTGAAGAATGTAATTAATTTGTATAATATTTTGATGTGCAATAAGTAACTAAATTTATTAAAGCAGGGACATTTTTGTGAAATTCATGATTGTACTAAAAATTAAACAGATCTGTGATAAACAGGGCTTGAAAATTCCCAGCCCACCTATGTTTTTCATCAAAAACCTGGGTTTTTGATGAAAACCTCAAATTTTTCAAAAATACTTCAATTTATTTCCCGAGTACTAAATAAGAATGCATGATTTGCTTCTAGCCAAAAAGTTAAATACTTGTTAACTATTTATATTTTTATTCAATTTTTGGTTGCTTTAAAAATAGTTCATGTTTTTCACCAAATTGTTTAGTATCATCATGTAAAGTTAATTCCTAATAACAGACTTGGCTAGAAATAATTTTCTGTAAAGCTCATTAAAAAAGTAAATGTTGCACATTTGTTGTTTAGAAATAATTTCAAAATTGTTAAGTTATATACCGTTTTCAATATGTTTTTCATAAAATATTTCAATATTTTTTTACAAAATGTTACCTGATTAGGTGATGTTACAGGATTATTTTATAATAAAATAATACTACTTTCAGTTTTTAACTATTAATTTGTGATAAAAATAAAATATCAAATCATAATAATAGTTAGAGTATATTACGAATGATAGAGGATAATAAAGAAATATTACTAGTAAAAATCTATAAATGATTAAAATATAAATAATTTATCAGTATTTGTTAATTAAGAAACCTTATCAATTTTCTGGCCATATGAATATGTTGATAAATTTGAAAAATGATTTTGGACCCTTTTGTTTGCCTGTTTACTAACTGATAAAAACCTAATAATAAGAACTAATAAAAACAAACTAATAAAAACTAATAAGAGAACTAATAAAAAACAAATTGGTTTGAAAATTATAAATCTTCTCAAATGTAATTGTATTTTTATTCTATATTAATTTTCATAAAAATAATTATTGCTATGAATTAAAAAAATTATATTGAGTTAAGCCTTATAAAAAAAAAATTGGAATAATTTAAGGTGCTTAGATATTAGTATCGCCTGTTTTTACTCAGAACTTAAGTTCGTTCTTTCAACATTTTAAACCTAAACATAGCCTGTCTGCTGGTGTGTCTTTTAATCACTATTTAATATTTAGCTTCATTAATATTCATACTTTGCTCCTTATACCAAAATTTGTTTTTCCATAACCGCTTTCATGTTCTCAGAAACTGTTTAAGTAGCTATAAGAGCAGTATAAATGTTTAACTACCCTTAAAAGGAGCTAATGGAATTATTAAAAAATTTTGTCTTTTACATAAGATTTTATAACAGATTACAGTTTTCGGGAAACAGATATCCGTATATGAAGCTTTGTACTGTGGTATAATTAAACACCCTTTTACTTTTTAACCTTAAAATTATTAAATACCTTTATATTCAAATTAGAACTGAATAAAAAGATATTTAAATAAGAGAAATCAATAATTTACTGGTAAATGCCGTTCTAACTTGATCATATTCAAAGATTTTTCTAAGTTAATTACAGATCTTATCTGATTTTTCTCGCCAATAAGAATGCACTGAAAAAAATGAGAAATAAAGAAACCTACTGACACTCTGTTAAGCAAAACATACTTTAAATTTAAAAAAAAAACTCATAATAATTATATATATATATATATCTCACAATAAAGACAAAAAGGATAAAGAGAAAAATGAAGAAAATTAATAAGTTTTATTTACTGCACATAAGCTGCAATTATATAGAACTCATAAATTAAGCTAAAAATATAGAGAAAACATGAAAAATATTAAAGATTAATGAAAAGATAAATTATTAAAATAAAATATTTAAAAAAAGAAATTAAAAAATTATATATTTAAAAGCCGAAAAACAAAAAAAGAATGAAAAGATATCTCTTCATCTCACACGATTATATCTGCAAGAAGCATCTTATATTGTATCAATGTACGCAAATAAAAAAATATCAATACAATAGTGGGAGGAGCACTAAAAACAAAAGAAATTGAAACAAAATAGAAACATTAAGTATAAAATATATCACATAATAAATAGAAAAGAAAATGTAAAGAAGTAACAACAAAACTAAATCTATAAAGTGAGTAGTGAATTCAAATGAACTTACATGTACAGGAAACTTTCAAGAATGATTTAAAATATTTTTTTAATAAGATGGTCCGATTACAAAATATGAAAACAGAAGTGCAAACGGAGATAAAAGCGTAAGAAGAAGGATTTTGTTTTATGGCGCATTCTTACTGCATTACTGAAGCAGGTTTGATTTGCTAGTTGCCAAGGATTGGCCTAAAAATGAATGCGCAATGTAATAATATTATGCTGGATAAAAGAAGTTTATAATTAATAAGGTTGATATTTAACTATACAATTTTAATAAAATAACATTTATTTATTTGAAAGAAAGAGAGAAACATGATTTATATTGAAATTAAAATCTTTTCTCTGATCGTATAAATCGACAAAGCAGATATTTTCTTCTTTTATAATACCCAAATACAAAAGATTAATATTATCATCATGATTACTAAGCAAGATTAATTCTGCAGGGTAAATACTATTTAATAAAATTGCATAATCTTGAAAATTAAAGATAATTAAATCATCAATAAATCTAAAAACAAATTTAATATTAAGAGTATAATTTGTTTCATAATATATAGTACAAAAATAAGTTAGCTAAGAGAGATGAAAATTAGGTTCTTGATTGATTCCATCAATTTGAATAAAAATATCTTTTTCATTAAAGATATTTATTAAAAATACACAAATTAATTAGAATTTCCAATAATGCAAATCGCAATTCAAGTCATTTTTAAAATCATAGTATTGACTCAAAAGGACATCTTTTAGTTTAAATAGGGAAATGCTATTGAAAAGATTCTGGAAATCAAAAGTTGCAATAGAATGAATTTTATTTTGTTTAATAAATTCTAAAATCGATGGATTATTAGTGGTAATCCAAAAAAATCCTTCTTTAATTATATTGTTAATAATTTTTTTTAAGTAGTTGGAGAAAATGATGCCAGGTTTAGTTAGATAAGTATTGCACCCACATGTGATTGTTCAAAATTTTATTGGAATTTTATGAAATTTTGGACATAATTAAGTAAGGAAATTGT
This sequence comes from Parasteatoda lunata, assembly GCA_949128135.1. Classification (NCBI taxonomy): domain Eukaryota; kingdom Metazoa; phylum Arthropoda; class Arachnida; order Araneae; family Theridiidae; genus Parasteatoda; species Parasteatoda lunata. Next base: position 16,274,663 of record OX421980.1, on the reverse strand, counting down.
ATATTGCTAATTTTCATTTTAAACCTCTTATATAAAGCTAATATTTTTCTTAATCATAACATTATTTAAATTACTAAGCTTAAAATTTTTACTATTTTTTAACTCCCTATTTAAAAGTTCTACGTAGAATTTTTTGCAGAAAATTGCTTAATTATTGTTAGCTTCGCTATGGGAGTAATTACAACATTTTTTTATAGTTGCTTAATTGATTGAACAATCTTAGAAGAATTTGTTGAATTGTTACTGTTATTTAAATTTTTAAAATAATAATAAGCAATTAATTTCTATTCTGCTAACATACCTAAAGGTAAAGAGAATCTATTTGATATCTTTAAACAAAAACTATTGAGATCATTATGTAAATATTTTAGAATTTTATTAATTGATATATGGTAAATGGGTCTCAATTTTGTGCCTTATATCAATAAATTCCTAAGTTCTAAGTTTTCTATAATATTTTAATTTCCGGTAATAATATGTTTTTGATGTTTATCAACAAAATCAAAATATTTCTCTTATTCACAGTGACATTCATAATTTATATATTCATTTTCCCTAAATTTTTGCTAGTATCGTAATTAAATATGGTTCTACCAAGAGATTTGTTATATTTAAAACTTTTAATTATGTTAAAATCTTTTCATTGAAACGATTTTTTTAAATTTTCTAAAATATTATGAAATTTGATCGTATCAAAAATAGGGTTTTAAAAGTTAATAAGGAAATATAAATAATCTAATTTTTTTTACTTATTTGGAGAAATTTTACTCATTTTAGCTTTTTCAAGATCAAAACAAAGAATTTCGAAGTGTAAATTAATAAAAGAAAAGTTTATATTAAGATCTTGAAGCTTATATACATCATTATTCTTAAAGGAGAATACAAAATCTTTCATTGGTTTAATATTATAATATTTATTAAAATCTTTTTTCCATATTAGAAATAAAATTTAAATTTAATTTGTCACTATTAGGAGAGTTTTTACTACTTCCTAATCCCTGTTTACCTCGATTTGTACACTTATCTTTAATATGAAAAAGTGAATAAGTTGAGGAGTTATTAAAATTAATCTGTGTATGTGCAAAGGTGACGCCCGGTGGCTGAGCGGTAGAGCTTCGCATTATCGTGCCACAGGTCCCTGGTTCGATCCTTGGGCCGGGCAAGGTTGACTCAGCCTTTCATCCCTTCAGTGGGTTGATGAAATGAGTACCAAGCGTGCTCCGAAGCTAAACACGGGGGGTTCTGCGTTGGGCTGACCACCCAACTGGAGCATCTGCTCTTGTACCTAAGAGCTCAAAGGTCAAGAAAACTGCGATGGGCACAGTAGGACTTGGCCCTCTATGGGCTGTCGCGCCACTGAGTTTAGTTTATGTTGGAAGGTATCGTTTACCCCGTGTGGCAAAATTGTTTTGTATTAAAGCATGTAGAAATTTATTTTTTTCTAGTCTTAAATTGATATCTTCTACTATATCTAAAATATTAATTTTGACACTGTTAAAATTATGTTCTCTGAAATGATTCAATTCTGGGTTATTGATAATTTTATTACTGCTTATATCTGAATGGTGCTGATTAATTTTAATATTTAGCTCTCCTTTGTGCGGATATAATCATGTGAGCTGATGAAAAAATTATATATTTTCTTTTTTGTTGTCTTCCGGCTTTTTAATATATATTTTTTTACTTTTTTTTAAAAAATATTTCATTTAAATAATTTTTCTTCTTCTCTTTTCATTAATCTTTAATATTTTCCATGTTTTCTCTTTATTTTTATCTCTTTTTTCTTTTTATCCTTTTTGTCTTTATTGTGCGATATCTATCTATCTATATAGAGGAGTTTTAGAACCATTATTTAAATTGCCTGCGTAATGGATATAGTGAACCGAAATTTCGGTCCCTTGAAGGTTCACTATAGCGAGTATTGACTGTATATATATTGCACAATGAAGACAAAAAGAGAAAAACGAAGAAAACTGAAAAAATTAATAATCTTTATCAAGTTAATTAAAAAGTTTTATAAGAATGTGAAATAATAAAAATTTTCATAATCAAGATAAAACTTGATTGGAAAAAAACAGTGTTTTTTGTAGTTTTTGACTTAAACCGTTTTTTTTTTTAAAAATTTTATTTTAAAAATATGTCAAATAATAATTTTCGTGTTTAATTGAAATTAATTAAACCTCAAATGTATTTCATAGTATTTAACTATTCTATTTAACTATAAATTAATGTTCACAATAATAAATTCAAATATATGAGAAGGAGAACTGAATACTTTAAATATGCATTTTTATTACTTTACATCTTCACTCAACATGCAATAACCATTCAACATTTAAATTGTATTCTAGTAATGTATGTTTGAATGAATCCACCCCCTTGCTTGTCTGTATTCTAAAAATGTATACCTCATTTACAATACTTCAGTATTTAATTGCTGTCATTATTTAGCTGTATGTAATTAGTATTTAGTTGTATGCAATAGTATATTAGTATTAATTAAGTTTCCTGAAATATATATTTCTTGTTTTTTTATTCATTGAATCGATTAAATTTTAATACATTTAAGACAATATGTTGTATATCTATTATATTAATAATAATTAAAAATGCTTGAAAATAATAGATTGATGAAAAAGTACAAAAATCACATGGGTTGCATATAGAATAGTAAAAATAATTTTTAGTACTAATAGTTTAGTAATAAATATAGCATAAACTACTTTTTTCAATTGTTTTAACACAATTAAGCTTTAAGTTTAATATCCGGCTTTGTAGTTGTCCTGAAATTTCTGATTTTCTTGATAAAAATATTTTATCGTTTTTTGTTCTTTTTTAATTTAGATTTTTGTTCTGATATTTCTGATTTGGTGCATTCAGAACATCCCATTTTCTATGAATAATAATGCAGTTTTTAAAACAATCAGTTTGAATTATCGATCTAATTCTTTTAATTAATAGTTCACCCGGAAAATTATTTTTGAACACAAATGCTCAGATGAAACACCATTTTAGAAGTTTTGATGAAAGAAGTCATGCAATTTTAAAGTAATATTGGCAAATATACATAAATATATGCAAATTTTAAATAGATATTGGTATGAAGGAATATAGACTAATTAATGCTGGTTATTTTTTTAAATGAAACAGTACCATTAAGATTTCCTAAATATTAATCTCTAATTTTTATGAGTTTCTGAGTGCTAATAGATACTAATAGAACTCTACTGAGAAAAATGTTGAAACTTTTTTTTTTGTTCAAAATAAAGCAACTCTGAAATTGAAAATAGTATATTTTATTATTCTTTTTGCTATAAAATTTGCCTTTATTATACTTAAGTAGAACAAATTATATTTTATTTAAATTTGTTGTTAGCCTTTTAAAAGTAGTCTAATACATGTATACTGTACCAAATATGTTCTGGTTTTTTCTTTAGCCCACTATGAGGTCTGTAATTTGCTTAACATAATACAGTATTAAATACTACAGTGTAACGTCCCATATCCGGACGTCTCTTTTCCGGAAGAGTCAATTTACCGGACACTTTTTAACAATCAAAATAAACAAACATTTCTTCACCTTCCCCTCTCTTAAAAGAGGAATAAAAAAAAAAAGATAAAAAAAAGAGGTCTTTTGACAGGTTTTTTCCTTTCTTAGCTTCTAGTGATTTATGCATTGAACCCATAAATCAACAGAAGGCGCAACAGAAGATCTACCAAGACCATACCGTTAGTGACGCTCCTCCTTTGGAATGCAGGAAAGGGGGGGGGGAGATTTGTTTTCAAAGGAGCACAACTGAGTCCCCTCCACCTCTTCTTTCCTATGCAGCTGACTAGTAAAAGAGGCATTTCCTAAAACCTTTTTATTATAGTGTTAGGGAAGGAAAAAGTACTGTGAAAAAGTGTAAACACAACAAACGTTAAAGTTGAAGTGGAATCCCCTTTAGTAACACAGGAAAAAATAAAGAGAACCCAATCAGCATGCCACGCCTTTATGCTTGATTGATAGCCTCTGATGGGAGAGAAAATAAGAATTTGTCACTGCCCCGCCCTCAACTTGAATGAGAAATAAGGAGGAAATGAATTTTCTTCTCCACCTACCCACCTTAGTGAATGACGGGAATTTCCCCTTCGGGCTTGAATCGTTCTAGTTCAAAATGGCGGAGAGAGCAATTAATATTTTTCGTTTTCTATATTTATTTTTATAATAGCAATAATTATTTATTTTCTAATATTTTGTTTTTGATTGATTAGATATCATTCTAATACTAAAACATTATTGCCCGAAAAATAATGTTTAATTTTTTGCTTCTTAGATTCAGATCATTTTAAGTTTTGTTTACCTTGGGGGTCTATTATAAGGAAAAATCGATTATACGGACTTAGGGAAGTCCCGCCGATTCCGGATACGCGACTTTCCACTGTATAATCAAATACAATGAAAATATTGCAGAAATGAATAAAATCATATTTCAATACAAATATTTCTGTGCTTTTGATTATAACAAGTATAATGGTAAATAAAAAAAGATTTCCCTTATTTTTTTTTTTTTTAACTTTTTCAATAGTTAAATTATTTGTCTAATTTTAAAAGTAATCAGATGATGGATTTGGTGAGGCTGTATTTTGTAGTAACCATTTTTAGAACATTTTACTCACATCAATTTATATTCAATATATATTTTTTACTGAATAGCCATGTTATCTAAGCATTTGAAAAGCATAAATTTATGTTTATTTAAGGAAATGCAGATTCCTATTAGTATTTAAACTCAACTCTTTTGCAATGAGAGTTACACATGCGTGCTTATCATTGAGACCGGGAGTTTCTTTTGTGAGTGCATGTCCTGGGCCAGAGGGCTTTTTTGCTCTCAGGCCTTAATCCACGAAATTACCGAAATATGAACATGTCCTTAAATAATATTTTGTAAAATATGCTGTATATACTTATTATTAATATGACATACACTGTATATATTTTTTTATTTACATACTTTTTACTTAAGTGTTTTCTTGTTTAAATACATTTTTACACTATTTCTGTTATTTCAAATTCAGTTGAACATTTTCGACATTTCAACATTATAGCTGTAAAAACAGAAAAATTTGACATCTACAACATCTGACTATCAATTGAAAATTAGATTGCAAGACTAAATTCGCAATGCTTAGCAAAAATGAAACTTATCCATTTATTATAAACAAATACTCATATGCTTATTTTAACGTGCCTTTTTGAAGCATGCAATTTGGAAACATACCTTTTCCCTCATGTTTATGTAATTACCACAAGTTTCCCCCCCCCCCCAAAAAAAAGGCACCTTCATTTTCGAAAAGCACTAATTTCGCTAAATATAATATCTAGTTGGATTAGTGCCCCTCAAAACAGAATTGAAAATACTGAAATAAATATGAGAAATAATAGTTGTTTATATGGATTTAGCCTAAAAATAATTTTCACTAGTTATGATAATCGGAAGTTTCTGTTATTGCTATTTGTGACAAAGTTTCCTCTTTCCCTCACTACAGCACCTCTGGCGGTGAACTAAGACAGTCTGCTAGGAACCGCCGTAAAGTACGGACTTTTAAATTCGGAACCCTTAACCCCTCTTCCAAATTCTTGTATTTTTTTTATTCTTGTTTTATTTTATATGTGTTTTGTCCTTTTCAATAAATATTAAGAGTTAGTTAATTTCTGGTCTTTCATTATTTATGTGAATTGGAAAAATACAAATAAACCCTGACTTCCCCTACAAAATGGCGCCCAATGATAAAAAAAGAGGGTGCATTTATCTCTGAGAAAGGGTGGGCCTCCCTCCTAAAAATGCTCTGGGAGAACATTGATATACATGACAGTCGGTGCAAAAGAGTTAAAAATGGAAAATTTTTGAGAAAATTTCATATTTTTTTTCCATTAAAACTAAAACTATTTATATAAATAAAATAAATTAAACTATTAAAAAATATTTATTAAAAAAAACCTTATTTGATTTAAATTATATTAGTTTAAATAGCCTATCCTTAGAAAAATTAATTTTGATAACAATTTTTTATTAGTAACAGTGTAGTAAATTTATTCACCAATGAATCATTTTTTTTAATTTAGTTGTTTAAAATTCCATCATGAATATTTTTTAACCATTTTCATGAATATTTTTTAATCATTGGTTTGTGAACCTTCAATTAGAAAACAATGTATTTAAACAAAGATCCTCCTAACCTATTGGATAATTATTGCTATAGAAATAATTGTTGTAAATTTTTTTAAACAATTGAAGTGTTCTGTCTTTCCTATATTTTGGAATTTTTTCAGTGAGTTGATTTTACATTAAACCATACATAGAGCAAAAACAAATAAATAAATAAAAGAGGTAAATCTAGGCTTGTTCCTTTCCATCTCTATAGAATGAGCTGATTCAGTTGATTTTAATTAGCTACTGAAAGTGTCATAAACTGTTCTTCCTGTTCCCTCACTATGTAACTGCTTTGTCTTTAAATGCATGCATTTCATATTATCTATGCACTTTGTTCTCATTTGATATCTGAAGTTATAATCTATCTTGCAAAATTTCTTATCTAATCTTTTTTAAAGTAGTATTTTAAGAAGATAAATCGTATGATTCAGTCTTTTCTTGGTTTTTGTTTGAGGCAAAATCTTGTTTGTGGGTAATGTCCTAAACTTAACATGTTTTTGCTTTGAATATAAAGTGATATTTACTTTATTTTGAATCAATTTGATTAACTTATTTATATAATTGACTTTTTCAGTTATAAACATGGAAGGTGATTCGAATGATAATGAAGATAGCCGATCAGAATCTGTTAGCAGCAATACTCAGTCTCGAAAGTTTTATAGGGCTACTCATCATAGGTTTGTTTTGTATTGCCTATTTTATCTTAAATTTTGAAATGTTACTTAATGAATTTGAATTTTTATTATTTTGTTGTATTTTTAATTTAATTCTTAAATTTATGAATAACATTGATAATTGAAATATATTTTTGTGTTTGACTTTTAATTGCAGAAGTATGTTAATGTCTGAAATGCCAAGATAATATCTCCAGCCGTTTTTAATAAGGCAAATACAACCAGTGATTAAACAAAAGTTTATCAACTTTTTAGTAACTATTTTCAGCACATTGATCCAATAGTTGTTTTAAATACCTGTTTTAATCTTAATCATTTGGTTATATTATTACTGACTTTAAGAGGTGTTTCTGTCAAAGGCCAGTAAAAAAAAAAAAAAAAAATCAATAAAAATCTAAAGCAAATCAAAACATTTTAAAATTTTTTTTTCTTTCTAGTTTACTATTGAAGATAGTTTAAACATTTATTTCAGTTTTGAATTTCATTTAAACTATGTGGCTAAATATAAACATTAAAGTTAATTTAAGATCTAAATTTTTTTACAAATTCTTAATTAAAATGTTTTCAGGCTTGTAGTTTATATCAGTATTGAAAAATGTATGTGCAAGACTTTTTTGATGTACACTACAACCTATTGCTGGCCTTGACTGTCTCAAGCAACTTATTATGTTTCAAATTAGTTAATACCAGTACTCTCCATCTTTTTACTCTTACACTGTTCAGCCACTTTTCCACTACACCTTACTATTTATTATGAAATCTGCTGTTTTTCTTTTTTCCCTCAGGTTTGTATAAAGTTATTTTTTGATTGTCATAGTTGTGGTATCTATAGATATGACCACTATCTTCTGGATTTTATTTACTTTAATTATGTTTGGTTTTCTAAGTTTGTTGTATAACTCACAAAGCTCTAATCATATTCTCTATGCTTCACTATCCTTAATTGCACCAAAACATTCTCAAAATCTTTCTTCACAAATAAGATTTCTATTTTCTTCTGATTTATTCATTGCCTAGCAGTCTAGCACTCGCTTCCATATACTACATCTGGTCTTGCAAAAGTCCTAGATAATTGTAACTTTCGTTATGATTTTGATTTGAACTGTCTTCTCAATCCAAAGTATTGTTTATTAGCCATCTTAATTATATTGTTAATTTCTGTTTTAATGTCATTTTTATTGTTTTCAATGGTTTCCAAACATTTAAACTGAATGACATTTTCAAAAACTTAATCTTTTAGTTTTAATAGCAATGAGTTTTGTGTAGACTTGAAAATTTACATTTTTAGTTCATAGTCAGTGGCTGGTAGACTCAAATAACTTAGTAGCCACTTTTTCTTCAAACCTAATGAGTGTTGTTGATATGTCCTTTTCATCTAATAGCCACTTTCTGCAAACTTTTTTTTGTTGCTTTGATTAAATTATATTTTTTTAAAAATTCATATCAGAAATAATCTACGGCTATAAAAAATTAATTCAACAATAAAAATAAGAAATATGTGTCAAAAATTATTTAATCATACTGACTTTAAAGAACTTTATTTAAAAGTATTTGGGGAGACAAAATACATTTTGTATACATTACAACTTTGAAATTTGTGAACTGTTCAGAAACTCTTCTTCAGTATGAATCTTTCCACCATAAATTGATTTATACTGAAAGAGCAAAATTTTAAACGGAAGCATTGGACATCTTAATGAAAATTCTTTTATCCAGAGTCTCTTTCTGCATTGATGTGCTTTTATCATTAAGCAATTAAAAAATAGAGATGGGAAAAGGTGACCGGTTGTTTACTTAATTTAAGTCGCCACTTTTTTGTTGACTTGTCACTGACGAGTGGTTATTTTCTGCCTTAGTCTTGTGTTTTGCTTGTTACTGCCATACATTTAATTTTTTTTCTACGGGCTTAGCCAGTTTCCATTACCGCTTTTTTTTCATACAAGCAATATAAATATCAAGAGTAAATGCTAATGACTGTGTTAACTTTTCAGAAATGGTTTTCCATATATCTTATTGTTTTCTCTTAAACAATAATAGAAATATGGAGGGATGACTCCCTTTTTTAAACCTTTTTCCCTCAAATGCTCAGAAAGTTCTGTCCCCTACATTACCTTGTATTTTACTTTTTGCAGGGTCATTTTTGTTTATCTTATCAGTTGCTTGAAATAAAGTCTTTCTCTTTTTGTTGTCGCTGGTAGTCTTGAAATCTACAACAAGATGAAATGCCTGTATCTCATACTCTGTTGTTTTTTCTAAAATTTGTTTTATACTGTGGATTTGATCTGCATATCATCCTTTTCGGAAGTTACATTGATTTTTTTTTTATATGATTTTACTTGTAAAAGGTATTAATCTTTTTTCCAGAAAATGTGAGAAATTTTATATGACATGTTGAACTGAGAGATTGCTTGATAGTTTCCGCAGTATTTTTTATAAAATATAGGACAGGGCATATAGATAAATCTATCCATCCAATTTGCATTTCTTTCCTTGACCTATAAGTACTATAAGTGACTTCCTATAAGTGATGATGTTGTATATTTTGCTCGTTAATTTATGCACTTTAACTTTCAAGAACTTTGCTTTGATACCATCTGGTCCAGATGAACTATTGTTATTATTTTATCCTTTGATACCTCTACCTCGTCCTGAGATAGAGGGGCTTGTTCTTTGTTTCCTTGTTCATGGTTTTAGTTCAGAATTCTATTTTTAAAAGGTGTTAATAAAACTTTTGCTTCTTTCTGTTTTTTGAGATTTTCAATTTCTTTGTATTGTTCTTCCCAGTATTTTCTCGTCTTTTTGAACTTTGACTTTTTGCATCTTCTCAATCCAATGAATCAAATTCAAATTTCTCAATTCAACATCAGTAACAAAGCTTGAATTCATATCTATAAATAAGTGAGATATAAATATTGAAAACACCTCAACACATTGCTGAATAATTAATTACACTTGAAAAGTTGATTCAGGCCAAGCTAATATTGTTTAATGCTATTATATTAAATTTTACCACTAACTTTGAATTATATATTGTCAAACCTGCTATTATGAATTCAAAGGAAGAAACAGAAAATTTTGTCATATGTTTTGTTATATTATGGATACGCGCATTAAAAAGTTATAATTCAAATTTAACCTCTTTTAATTTCCACAAAAACAAGAAGTTTTTAGATTAGTTTGAAGAAGTGAAAGAAGCAGAAAGTGATTGATGAACAGTTTAGTTTTAAAAACAATAACAGTATAAGTACTTATTAAAATTAAACTGAATGTTCTGCGTGTGTTTCTACTAACTCTTTTTAAAGAATGATAAAACTGTGGCTGAGAAACAGGAAGAAAATTGGAAACTGTTTTTTTCAGCCTCAGAAAAAAAGGTAAAAGGTTAAAGGTTTGAGCAATACAATGTATTTTTATGTAAATAATTGTACAGATTTTTTTCTTATGGAAGAAATTATGAGCTAATATCTTTTTAATTGTCATCTCATGATATTGTGGGGGGAGGAGTTATCGACCATGCCAACCTTCATCTATCAAAAGGTACCTCGTGATTTAATCAAGTTAGCATGTCTTATATACCAGTTAATTGATGTTTAATATTTGTAGTGGTAGTTACGCCACAATACTCCCCCACCAGAATTTTATCAGGGATAGAATTTGATGAACAGATGCCACTAGTTGCTGTACTTGTGAAAGACCGGGAGAGAGAGCCGCCAGTTTTGTTTCAGTGCTGAATGTAAGAGGTGTATTAACTTCACGGTTGTGTGTGAATGAGACTGACAAGCAACAGCGTGAGGAGGACAATGTTGCAGTTATAAGTAGCAAGCCAACTGTTCAATGTGGACCATCCATTGAAGTAGGCGTTACCAGATCGAAGTTGGCAATACTGCGTGTTCAAATCACGTCTGGGTCACCACTCGTAATAGTTCACTAGGTTTTCGGTCTCCGAGTTGCTCACCGGTGAGTAAGCATCGAATTTCCTGCGATTTTGTTTCTCCACAGCGAGCAATTGTTTCATTCTTTAGTTTTAAGAAGGGATCAGTTGCATCAGGTGTAATGATGACATCTCGAACTATGGCTGCTACTTCTAGTGGAAGATGCGCTAGACAGTAGTTAAATTTGATTTTGCTTTCCATTATCGGTTTCAGTGTAGCAAGTTGAAATGTAGCTTCAACTATATGAAACCATAAGTGAGGGTCTGACATGTTAAAAACAGGAATTTTAATTGCCAAGGACTCAGTGTCAGTCATTTTTGTTTTGATGTTGTAATCCACAGGCAAAATTTTTGAAGAAACGAAACTGAAACTGTTCAATCGCTATTCAAAAACAAAAGGTTCTTGTTAAATATCCAGTTGAGGTCACCATGAGGATGATTACTTGCCGTATTCCATGTTGTATTATAGAAATGAATGATCGTGAATCAAACTTAATCCTACTTGAATGTTTTATTGCCAAATTGCCCTATGCAGAATATCAAATATCATAGAAAAATAGCAATACTTGAAATCTTGTAAGTTTTTTATCATCAGAATTATTCCATATGTCTATTTGAATAATGTATAATGCTTCAGAAAAGCACGTCACTGACATTTCACCCTATAAAACAACAGCTTAGTCAAACCTCGTTAGCGTAAACTAATTTTCGATTTCTCCTCATTGTATACTGATACGAGGGTTGCTATTTATATTTCTGGCCTAATAATGAAAAAAAAATATGTAGGATCGAAATTGGTTTTATTGTTTTTCAAAATATTCTCCATGATGATCAATACACTTTTGCACCAATTTTCAAAGCACTTTTTCCAGTCCGGTTGAGGTAACTCCAAAACATGCGTTTTGAATGCATCAACCGCTTCTTCGGGGGTCGAAAATCGTTGTCCACGTAATTTATTTTTGATGTGTGGGAATAATAAGAAGAAGTCATTGGGTGCCAAATCAGGGCAAATCAAATGCCTTAGTTTGAGTCGATGTGTGAGAGCTCGCATTGTCATGATGAATGATTCGCCTGTTCTTCTGCTTTTTTCGAATTTATCCGATGAATTCTGGCAAACAAGTGGTCGTGTACCATTCAGAATTGACCGTCCTGCGTTGCTCTAACGCCACTGTTGCCACATGACCGTTAATACTGAAGAAACAGGCAATCATTTGTTTCGATGTGCTTCTTCCTCGAACAACTTTTATTGGTTTTGCCTCGTCTTGGAAGACCCATACAGTTGATTGCTGTTTTGTTTCCGGCTCATATACATAGATCCATAATTCGTCACCTGTGTAGATGTTATACACAGCCTTTGATGTACCTTGAACGTATTTTTCCAACATTTCCTTGCACCAATCGACACGAGCCTTTTTTTGAGCGTTTGTCAGATTATGCGGGATCCAACGCGAAAAATTTTTTTTTACGCTCAAATGTTCATGCAATATTTTATTGATGCTAGTCATACTAATGTTCAAAGACGCCTCTATCTCACGGTATGTCACATGACGATCTTGCTTTATCAGTTCACGCACAGCATCGATCTTTTCTGGCACAACAACGGATTTTGGACGACCTGCACGGGATTCGTCCTGGATCGAACATCGACCACGATTAAATTCATTATACAAATTTTTTACAGTGCTGTAGGATGGTGCTTTATCGCTGAATAAAGAATTAAGTTCATCGAAGAACTCTTGTCTTGACAATCCACGTCGAAAGTTATGAAAAATAATGGCACGAAAATGTTCACGATTCAATTCCATATTTTGAAAGAGAAGAACTTTTCAATTTACTGTCAACAACACAAATGAAGCTATAATGGTAAATCGTCTGCTGAATTTATGTTTAAAAATATCAAACTTTAGATTAAAATCGTCTGCGGTTGCCTAGCAACACTTACTGTTGCCAAGGCCAGAAATATAAATAGCAACCCTCGTATAATACTTTAAAGTACTTTTAAGGTGAACTCTAACTTTAGTACCCTTTGAAAAATTCTACTTTTAATGTGAACAGAAAATTTATTTCCTATCTATTAGGTAAGAAAACTGATCATTCACAGTTTGTACATCTATAAGAGCATGTTTTTTAATGCTTTATTAAGGTGTTAATAATTGCAACATTACAGCTGCCAATTTAAAAAGTTGTGCGAATTGAATGTTCTCAACAGATTCTGTTGAGGGAGAGGGGTCATTACAGGAAACATTATAAGTCCTTTTGTATTCTAATATGAATAGAGTTTTCTTTCAACTCATGGGTGTGAATATAAATAAAGCCTATTTTCCTGAGAAATGACCAATAATATTGATCCATTGTTCGATGTCAGTAGTAGTTTCTCCCACACACTTTCCTAAGTTGTTGTATGGAATTGATATTGCTGAATTGTATTTCTGAAGGTGAAGACATGTGAGGCTAAAATTTTTCTTAAATTTCTCTAGCAAATACTTTGGTTTACTTTCCTCTGATGGATGCTTATGACACAATCAAAATTGTTCGTTCTTATGTAATACAAAATGAAAATTTGATTAATTTTTTGGATACAGTTGATAAGTTAAAAGATTTATGGAAAGCATGTGTGAATAAGAAACCAAAACAATGAGCTATTACTGATCATTTTGTTAGTAATCCTCTTTAATTTGTGCAATAAATCAGGTTACTCCTATTAGTTATTTACTTTTATAGAATTTTTTATTTGTTCCAACAGAATTAATATCAAAAGTACACTTTTTGAATTTCGTCTGAACTATAATACTTTTTTCTTCCTTTATAACTTTATTTTATTTTTTTAAAGTAATTGGTTGTATTTATTGTGAGATGTATAGTAGTTATTAATTTAATATAAGGCACAAAAACAGTTATTGAAATGAAATATATATTAATTATGTATTCATAATAGAATTTTAAGAATTGAAGATGCAATTAGATAATAGAAAACATCTATGTATTGTACGATTTTTAAAAAATTGTGAACTAATAATATGATTAAATTTTCTGCCTCCTTCAAGTTGACATTAATGAGGTTTGACTGTATATCTGGTTAATGGTTCATCCAAAAACTGCTGTTTTTTATATTTTACTAATCACACAAATGTAAAATACATTCAATAACTTTTACATAGATTTAATAATTTCTATAAAAATCTAAAAGCAAAATGCTGTGAAAAGAGGTCAGGAAAATTTATTTTGAGGTTATGAATTTTTCTCCTGGGACCTGATAGACACCTTGCTGATACATCTCCAGGTACTATAACCTATTTTAACATTTATGATTTTTTGCATTCCCCACATACTAAAAGACTAATGTCTTGTCCAGAGTAACTACTTCTACATAAATATCATTTTCCTTTTTGATTCATTAAACTGCTTAGATCTTTCCTATTTTATGAATGGATATTCTTATTTATACACACATCTTGTATGTCTATTTTTTTAGAAATAGAAAATTCAAGCAACTCCTTTTCAAATACAACAATATCTTTCTTTTTTAACAAAAAGAGTAATAAATTATTTAAGAAAATTTTTTAAAAATTCGAATTCAAGAAATCATTTTAAACTTTTCAGAAATTATAAAAAACGAATTTGGCAATAAAGAATATTTCGTGAAATTAAAAATCACCAAGAAATATATTCAGCTAAAAGAGTTTTTTTTATTAGCAATGAAGCAAGAAAAAAGGGAACTCCAATTTTTTTTGATATTGACAAATTTGTGTTGTCAAAGTTTGTGATATCAAGGTTCGACTATATTTGTTTACTATGCTGTATTTAAGCTTATCAAAAACTAAATTATTATTTTTTTTTCCCTCATGTAAAATTTAATTTTATATTTATTAGAATAATATAGTGTACATTTCGAATGATTTATTAAAAACTATTTTTCATTCTGTTATACTGATAATATAATATTTTTTTATATTTTTTTTTAGGATTTTTGTGAATCGTAGTTTACATTTGGAAAAAATTAAATTTTTTGGCTTTGACATGGATTATACATTAGCACGTAAGATTATTTTTTTAAAAAAAATTCATAACAGTAAAAGTTTGACTAACATGAATTCGATTTTTCAGAACGCTCATGTAACAGGAATTGAGAGATTATTATTCAGCCTTATATATATATAATTTTACATTTTTGAGGAGAACCATTGTTGTATATTTTCCCATTTTCTTTATTACTTGTCTATAAGCAGTCATTTTAATTTATTTTTGTTTATATTGTTTTGGTTTTATTAATTACGTTTTTCTATATAAACTTTCAGGTTTTTTTTATCGATACTCAATTATCTGAATTTTGGTTTTTATTAATTATGTTGCTTCACGCTCACTCTTTTTTATAACTTCCGGGTTTTTTTTAAAATCGGTATTTATGTTTCTGGAATTTTCCCATCTTTAATATTTGCAGATTACTGGGCATTCTGATTAGTTGAGCTTTTACTGTATAATCATTATTCTGTATATGCATATTCTGGAGTATTAAGTTTTTGAAATATAAATATTTTGGATTTAATATTAGTTTTTCCATTAAAATGAGTTTTCTCTATTTCTTATTCTTCTAGTTTAATATTTTAAATTGATAAATTTTTTATAAAATTATTATTTTTAATTTTGGGAAAACTTTTGTGATCTTTATTCTTAAATATACAATGTTCTTTGTGAGAATTTTCAAGTGCTTGGTTTTTATTAAAAAATGTATAATTTTTTTTTTAATTGAAGATAATGAAAACTATAAATAGTGCTTTTCTTTTACCATACAAATAAAACTATTTTTCATAAAAAAAATTAAGTTACATTTAGGATTTATTATCTTTATATTTTATTAATGCTTTCAACTGTTAAACTGTATGCGCAAATGATCTAGGTGATCTCTGATAATCTATTTGGTCAATAACAGAAAAAAAGTCGTTTTCAATTCAGGAAAGCTATTATGATTTAGACACACTTGTTGAGAAATTAAAGGATGGAAATATCTTAAAATTAAACCAGAATGTGTACATAACATATATTTTTCTTATTTTATTTTTGTAGTCTTATTCATTTAAAAAATTCAGTTCATATAAAAAAGTAACAATGAAATAGAAAAATAAATACAATGAAGTTCTATTAACTTAAGAATGTGTTCTTTAATGAAACGAACTTTTTCTGCCATTTATTGGTTTAGAAATTTTTTATTTAAACTCCGCACTTATGTTAACTAATAAATTTTAATTTTGTAATGATCTAATCACCAATTATAAGGATTTAAAGCATATTTAAATAAAATGTATTCACTTATATTGCATTTACTCTTACTGATATAATGTTAATATTTTTATTTTTTTTTTTTTTTTTTGAAAAACTATTAAGTAACAGGGGGGTTTCCTTTAGATTCCAATAGCTTTAAAATTTATTAGATGATTAAAATAAAATTAGTTGTACTCTGTAACTTTTAGCTGTGGGTTATATTAGATCTGAATAAAGTTTTAAATGTATGTAGGTCATGTATTAGAGATAGATATTTGTTGGAAAATAACTATGTGAAAGTTTGCAAATAAATTGGTTGAAAATATATAAATAATAGTGTGGAATTTTGCAAGTAGATAACACTTTACTACTTAAAACCAAATTCATGTATCTATGTGTTAGTAACACGGTGGCACCTCTTAAAAATATTGTTGACAGATAAAGATATACATAGAGTACAAAGTTATGAAAATAATTTAAATATTTTACAATTCTTTAAATTTAGATCTGCTATCTTTCTTTTAAATCTGTTATAGTATCACTTGTTAGCAAAATTTCAAACTATTTTTCTGACAGACACCTTGTCCAAAGGATCCACATTACAAATATTTCAAGTTAGAACCAGAGCTATAATGAATTTCATCAGTTTAATTTTTTCCAACTTGTATATTAGGTTTAAGTGTTCTAATTTCTCTTTTTAAATTATTAGAATTTTCTATTTTTATCAAAATTATTTTTGTTGCATGTTATTAAACTTTTTGCAATAAAATTACAGCCTTAAAATTGTTACTAAACAATTATATTCATGAACCAGTTAAGCACAGAATTTAATTTTAGATACCCTCCTCAAGGTGCCTCAACAGCCCTTTTCTGACATTTCCTAGATGAAGTAAATTAGTGATGAATAGTTTATAATTAAAATTAAGTGAGAGCTTCTTCAGTACCTCTCAAAAACCAGCAGTAAATGAAATAGTTTTCTTACCAGTTTTTCTTGTTTATGTTCTAACTTTCAGCCTTGCTTCAGAAGCAGGGGAGATATAATTACTGTAATTTCGCGAATATACGCTGCGGCGTTATTGATTTAAAACTTGAAAATTTAGTTGGAAGGCGTACCTAACGGGGCGGCCCATGGTATTACTTTTTTTTTCTTCTTTAAAAAATTTTGCTTTTTGAAGCTCCCATTGGAAATTTCATCACCATTTTCTTCCACCTGTTACTAGTGCTTTTTATTTAGTTTTTCATGCCTAATGTTAGTCCTAAGAATGGTCAGCCCACCTGGAATTTCCCCCTCTCCCATACTCCCCAATCCTTTCTTGGAATCACTTTCTGGAGACCACTATCCTCAAGAAAACAAAGTCTCTCTTTCCCTTCTGCCATATGAACAGTTGTTGAATGTAGGAAACGGGCATGGAGTGGAGAAGCATAAATCAGAAAGAAATGAATGAAGAAACTCAGGGTGGGGCCAGTGATGACCTCAGCTGTAAAACAAACACTTCCCCCCTGTTTTTTCCAGGAAATATGTCTCTTCCACTTTTCATGGATGCCTCTCCACTCTCCTTTTTTCTTAAGCTGGTTGTTAGAAACATGTGAATGTTTGATGAAAAAAGGGTGCTGATGAGCTTGGGATAACCTTGAATAATCTTGCAATTAAAATACTCAAGAAGAATTTCAAACTTTCAACTGAGAGTCAGTGAAGAGGGGAAAAAGCAATATGTGAGAACTATAGACAGGGATAAAAGAAAGACCGTCCTAGACGGAGTCAGTTAAAAAAAGAAACCTGATTCGAGAAGAGAAAATAGGGGGAGGAAATGCTAAATATAGATACTTGTTTTAAATGCTTGGGAGAGCAATTTTTATTGTTTTTTTTTCATTGCTCATATTTCTGTCTCATTTTGATCATCTTCCTCAGATTATTTTTTTTATCGCTTAATCTTCAATTCTGATTTTCTGTTGCGTTTTTATTTTATTAGTATTTTTGTTTCCTTAATATTTTTGTTTCGTTTATACTATTTTCGTTAATTTTTTGTTTTGTTTTAACATAACTTGTATTTAAGTTATCCATTTTAAATGCCTTCCATTAAGAGGAAAAATTATACCGTTGTGTTTAAGTGTGAGTGACGGAGATGAACTTGAAATAAACAATGAACTAGTAAACCTAATTTGTTCTGATACAGAGAGTTCTAATTTTGAGGGATTTTTAAGTGCAGTGATATGAATGTATAGTGATAGGTGATATCTAAATAAATTATTCTTTAGTTTTTCTTTGAACAAAATTTTTTTGGATTTATCGTTTATTTCTAAAACATGCTTTTGGATTGCTGATTTAAAAGTAAGATTGTTTTATTTTTAACAATTTCAATAATTTAAATGGTTTTTAATATATTAATTATTTTATTTATATTTTAATGGTTACTTCAAATTAAAATTAGAAAATGCTTACTTTTCGTTAGAAAGTTATTAAAATCTATTTTATATACTAGAATTGTTTCTATTTTTTTGTATATTCGATGTCCTTTTATTGGTTTTTATTTAACTATTTAAATTATATGCTTATGCGTATTTAGAGCATGTGTTAAGTCTGTAATCAATACTTGGCGTTAGTGTAGTAAAATTTGTCATAGCGTGTACGATGATGAGGCGCATCATTTGAAAAGCTTATTTTTCCAACCGATTTTTGAGCGTGTGGCTTATATACCAGGGCGGCGTTTCTCCGCAAAATTATGGTATATTATTTATTTACCTTAAATTACTAAACTTTGTTATGCGTTTTAAATTATTCTTGAGAGATAGGTTCTCTGTTTTCTAATTTGGGTTGAATAGAAAGCTTGTGATAGACAAGTTATTACTCCTAAAATTGCAGACCAAGTGAAATATTTTATTTATTTTTTTGAAAATTAAATATTTGCAAAGCACTTATCCTTAACCTGCATATGTAATTTAGGGATTATGTGGTTTTTAGAATTTTTATTTTATTAATAATTTAAAAATATTTTTTGCTTTGGATTTGAAATTTATTGGCACTTGTTTCAGTCTCTAGTTGTTTTTTTTTGGGCCATTTCTATTTAGATATTTATTTTCGAATTTTTTTTCTTTTTTTAATAGTTTTAATTGCAAATATGTAAGTATTTTCGCATCATTCTTCTTAAAAAGCTTATTCTTCAGGTCAAAAAAAATTTTTTATTTTTTATGTACTTATTTATTAATTTATTTTTTGCTAAACCTCTAAATTGAAAAATCAGAATTTATGTGAGTTTTATGAGAAATATAGAGTTGAGAAAATGTCTGCATTTTACACAAAGACAAAGTTTATTTTATTTGTGACTGTTTTTATTGTTTTTTATTGTTTATTCCTCTTAACTTTTGTTTCTGATGTTAACTTTTAAGAGGATATTTTTTTATAATTTATTAAAACATTTTAATGTTGTTTTTTTTACTTTTAACTTTAGCTGTTTAGCTTTTGTAAAAGTATGATTCAAAATATTTGTTGTGAAAGTAAATACTTCTGGGAATAAAAATTTCACTAATATATTTTTTTAATTATTATTTCACATCTTTATATTTTGACCAATACCATCCTTATTTTAAGAACAGTTGTCAGGTTATAGTTGCTATTTACAAGAGCTATATATTTTTTGGAAGCATGCTCCTCAATATTGAAAAGCAAGGCATCTTTATTTGAAACATCTCTTGTTTGTTTATTTATTGTAAGTTTATATTCTTTTGAATTTTAGAATATAAAAATCCTGAATATGAAGCACTTCAATTTCAATTAATCAGGGATAGACTAGTCTCAATTGGATATCCTCCTCAGATTAAAGATTTTCAATATGATCCTGCTTTTCCTATTAGGTGAGATTAATCCATTTTATTTAGTTTATTTGTTGCTCAATCGACTTTTACCCTTTACTCATTTTTTTGAAATTTTTACAGAGGCTTATGGTTTGATAAAACTTATGGAACGCTTAATAAAGTAGATGCCTATGGAAATATATTGGTTTGCATTCATGGTTTCAAGTTCTTAAAGACGTTAGTATCTAAATTGTTTATTTTTTCATAAAATACACCCATGATTGTTCATTTTCAATATGTTCACATTTTTAACAAAATCGTATATCATATATTGCCTAATTTTTTAAATTGCAATATCAGTTTTCTTTCTTTTTTTTTTTTTTTTTTTTAAAAAGTTCATCTTAAATTGTGTAGCAGTTCTTAAAGTATATTTTTTCAAACAAATCATGTTCTAGCAAAAAACTTTTAATTCTTTTAAAAATAAATGTGCTTTCTTTTATTGTGATTTGATTTTAAAATACTGTTTTCTATTTTAATTTTTTTTAAAAAAATTTGTGCAATATTTTTCAGTTTGCCCATAACTGTGTTAGGTGTGTAATTGTGCTACAAAGCAATGTTAGTTTAAACTTTTTTATTTATAAAAGAAAAGAGTTATAATAAAATTTCATATAGCTTTCAATCATTTGAACTAATGCTCATCCAATTATCATAGATTTAGGTGCTTGCTAATTTATATTGCACCAATCTTTCATGGAAACAAATGTTTTTTCTTGATCAAAAAGTAGCATTTATTAAAATGGGGAATTACATTAAATTTTAAAGCAATGAAGTGTATAATTTAGCCATAATATTGTTTCATTTTCTAACTAAGTTTTTGTAACCTATGATATCTTTTATTAAAACAAACATCTCTAAATCTCATATTTTATTTTTTAAATATACAAATGTATAAATTTTTTGTTGATTGCTAACTAGATATGTTTATAAAAATTTTCTGGTATTTAATTTTTTTTCTCTCTTCCATGGTTATGCTACTGGATAAACATGGAAGAGAAAATCTTTTTTTAAAGCGTCCAGTACAATACCCTGATATTTTATCTCATAATGTTTTGATGTTTTTAGTTCATTATCTTGTGTTATTCATGTATTCTGTTTTCAGTTCAGAGATATATAATCTTTATCCGAATAAATTTCTCCAACTTGATGAAAAAAGAATTTATGTTATGAACACTTTATTTAACTTGCCTGGTAAGTTTTATCTCATTTCTTTCTTTTGAAGTTATATTATTTTATTTATATTTAGGTTTGATTCATTATTATTTTATTTATTTGTATTTCAGAGGCTTATCTGTTGGCTTGTTTAATTGATTACTTCACCAACTCATCTCAGTACATACCGTATGTATTATTTATAGCATATATGCATGTTTCTTTTAATATTAGGTAAACTACTATAAAGAATAAATTTAAATTTTTTAAAAAAATTTTTATTTTTTAAAATAAACGCAAAAAATTGCATTGCCATGGGAGTCATGATAAATGATGTCAATGCTATCACAAGTTGTGTTGTACTTTAAAATTTAATCACTAAATTGGAAACTACCATGATAATTCTTAAATTTGTTATTTTCTGTTGAGTATTATTAATTTATTATTAATTAAGTTATAATCATTATATTATAAATTAATATTTTAATGTATAATTTTTTTAGGAAATTAAGTAATTTTATTTTGATATTTTATTCAATTTCTATGCACATATTTATTTACAATAAAGTATCTACCTATAGTGACATATTTTTTATTATCCATTCATAATTTAAAAACACATTCTTTGAAAAGTAATATAATAAAAGCTTGACAATCTAGAATATGCTAGACAAATACAGACAACTAAATACTAAAGATATTCATTTTAATAACTTCATCCTATTTTCTGGAAAAATAGCCCTTATTTCATAAAAATTATTTTTCATTCAAACTGGTTTAAAAAAATAACAACTATAAAATTAGATGTCCATAAAAATTACTAAAAAAAATTCTTATATTGCAAATTAGGAAAAAATACAAAAAAGAAAAATTATTTTAATTAACTCTTAATAAAATACTATGTTTTAATTATTTAGTGCGGAAAACTCATATTGCCCTTTATTACCTTTACCCTTTAAAAAACAAAAGCATATATTTCTCTAAATTTATAATAGTGGCATATCATTTTTTTCATATACCTTTTATTTGATAATTCTATTGCTTTATCATTCTAAATAATTAATTAAATTTTTATTTTTCTTATATCTTGAAGCCTTTAAACTAAATAATACCAACCAATAGTAGTTTACTAGATAAAAATGCATGTTAAAGGAGTACTGATTTTCAACAAAACTAAATTTTGAAAGAAAAAATTTATGTTATCCCATTTTCTCCCAAACCACAGATGTAAGATACCCTAAACAACTTTAACTTTGGATAATTTTGAAGTTAAGACAACAAGATTTTTATCATTATTTATTGAATAATCATAATAAGCATTTTTAAAACTTTCTTGTTTTTATGTTTGATGGTCATATAAAAATTTCAATTATGCAACTTTTGAGAGAAATGTGTTCTATGACGAAAGCTATCTAAAATTAATATCCATTGAAAAGAGAGTATTTCTTTAATTGGTTCTGTAAATTATATTAAACGATATTTAAATAAACAATATTTTTGAAACACTTTATAAACGTTTTTGATTATCTTTGACCTAAATGCCTCTGTTATTTTTTGTTAATTCCTAATTTTTTTCTGTTTTTGTGAGACTCAAGCTCTCAGTGTTTACTGAGCATTCATATTTAAATTTTTTTTCTACTTAATTAAAATTAAAGCATACTTTAATTCTTATAAGCACTTAAAGCACATCTTCAGTTCTAATATGATGAAAAACAAATATAGAATTATTTATAATTGGGAGTTTTGATTTTTTCTTTAATCTCCTACTGGATCGAACTAAAGTAGAACAACAGAAAAGGTTTTTGTCTTCTCCCCTCTTGTTGACCATACTTAAATAAAACATATAATATTGACAGTTAGTTGCATAAAGTTACCTTGCATGAAAGTGGGTTTTAGAATTTTTTTCATTGTTATTAAATTTTTTATCTTCTTCAACATTAAGAAATTATTGTAGGTAAACTTTTCAATTATTGAGAAAAATTCTGAATTGGCATCAGGTAATTTCAATTAACATGTTGTTTTGATAAACTAAAACTTTTCTCTATTGTATCTTGTACCTTACTTTTCAATTTTATAGACACTTGACTTATTGTTTGCCCCCATTGTATGTATTTTTCCTCATCTATTAATTCATTAAATCTATTAACTCCTTATCTATTAATTTATTAAACAATATTCATTGTTTAAGTGATTTAAGAAAAGTGTCTAGATTTTTTTATTGATTTATTTGTTTTAGAGGAAAAAATGGAATTAAAAGTGGAAATATTTTCATGTCTTACACATCTATTTTCCAAGATGTAAGAGATTCTATTGACTGGGTTCATATGCGGGTAAGTTAAACTTTTCAATTTGCTTTTTAAACGTATTTGTTGTATTAAATAACGTAAAGACTACTTTTTTAAGAATTACTCTTAAGTAGCATATATAGATGCAGATATGTGTTTGTTAAGTCCCAAAATTAGTTACAAAGTTTGTTAACAGATGGCGTTTCCAAATGAGAAAACTATAAAATGTTGTTTTCAAAATAACCACTGTTTAAAACTGCATTGGGGCTGAGTTAGAAGACAAAAAGGCCTAGACAAATCTTTAACTAGGAATGATCTAATATGCAGCATAAAACATTGTTTTATTGTTTATTATTCACAGACCAGTTACCAATTCGAATCCCAAAGATAGCTGATCGATTCGAATTCTGCACCCGGCTCATACCAACCACAGTGCTGATGTAATATATCCTTAGGAGTAAATGAATCGTGGGTTAGAGTCCCCTTGTCGTCGAGCTTACCATGGGAGGTTTTCATGGTTTTCTTCTCCATGTAACGCAAATGCAGGTTAGCTCCATCAAAAAGTCCTCCACGAAGGCAAATTTCTCCCAATACTCGATCCAGGAGTTCCCTTGTCTTCTGGATTGGGTTCAAAATTACAAGGCTACGGAGTTGAACATTAGTAGCCGTAAACCCATTAAGTTGGGTCGGCTGTTCAACGACGGTTATAAAATAAAATAAGATAAGTTGCGCAGTGGTTACATGCCTATTTGTCTGAACATAACTACATAGTCGATATTCATCTGTGCCAGCTAGGACTTGGCGATACATCGACGCATCGGAAAACATCGATGTTGTGCAATCATCGCCGTTTCTATGTTAAGGTTGGCATCTTTTTCGAAGCATTAGAAATTCCGATGTATGCGCGATGAGTACGGTGTTTCCCGATGCATCATAGACATCGACGTTTACACATGCCATGAAGAGCAATTCTCTCAATTCAACATCAATGTTCGCAAGGGCATGAAGAGTATTTCCCCTGATCACGAGCCAACATCAATTGCTGTGACAATTTTATCCCGTTTGTTTCTTCCTTCGCGAATCATCAAGCAATGATGTGCTGATACGAAGAATTCCGATGTGACTAGGAGTGAAATTAACTCATTGCCAATTAATCTATCTAAGGACGAAAAAGTGCTCCAATTCGTGCAAATCCGAGAAAGGAAAGTGATTCTCTGAGGAGGAGTTATGTTTTGTTATTTTATAATATTACGAGATTATTTTTGTCTTGTTGTAGAAAAGATCGTTTTTGATCTGTTTCGATAAGTCTTTTTGTTTATTTAATTTTTTACCTATTTATTTTATTAAACTTTTCTTTGTTAAATCTGAAGAATTGCATTCTTCCAATATGGATAAAATTTTCACATTCATAATTTTGTGTAAGGCTGAAATTTTGCATATAAACCACTTTTCAATTATTAAAAAATGATAATTATTATTGTTAGAAATTATAAAAATTCTAATATTTGTGCAAAAAATTTTGGCAAACTAGTTTTTAAATTGATAATTTATTAAATGCAAATTTTCTTTTTTAGGCAGTCGTTTCGTTTTCAATTAGTTTTTATTTCTTTAGCATTTTCTATTTCGGCATGATTGCTAGTTCGATCTTTCTCAAATCATTTTTTATTTATAACAATTTATATAAGAGTGTGCAGTTAAATTTTATTTTCACGAAATATGGTTTAGCAACATAATACATTAGGTTGGCAATAATTATGAAAATAAATTTTTAAATAATTGATTTTTACATTATTGAAGCCATAATACTTAATTTCAAACATATCCTTTTCCTGGAAATTTTGTTTTTAAACTAAATTTTCTCTATTTTCTCAAAAATATATATAAGGTAGTAAATAAATTCTGAAGAAAGAAAGGCGAAGATATTACACGCATCATCTGTTCTAAGTTTTCTATCTTTCTCAATCCATAAACTTTTTTATCTTTATTTGTTAAGTTTTTTATTTTTCTGCTTATAAAGATTTTTATAATTGTTGGCTCAATGCGCATTTTAAATTTTATTTTATTTTTATAAATGTATTGATTTTATTTTTACAGTTGGCTGACATACTTAGCGGCAGGCTAATACTTTTGGTCTATTGATCGGATTTTTATGTATTAGGACTTAATCTTTAGTGGTTTGAGGGAGAGGCCTCAAATATGCTAATTACTTTAAGCAAACAATATTTTAAATTACGAAGTGAGGCACAAAAATGTACTTATCTGAATAAATTATTTGACGGATTATGATTCCTGACCCTCAAAATATAGGGGATAGCCGTAATCTGAGAAATATAGTCCTAATAATTTGGTCAGGAGAGCGATCGAAAGTTAGGACCTCTTAATGTTAATGTTACTCTTAGCATATTTTGTCATATCTCGAGAACTTTTTACTCGAGTTGAAACATTTTAGCACACGCTTACAAAATTCGTACATCCAAAGATAATTTTATGCAAAAAAAGATTTTTATTAATTATTTTTTTATTATTAATGGGCAAAAAAAGTTTGAATTGTAAGGTAAAAATTTTTTTAAAAGAATGTAATTTTTCATTTTAAAAAATAATAGTTTAAAGAAATTAGTTGAATAGTTTCTGGAAAATTAAATTTCAAAAAATCAGACTTTTTGAAAACCGATTACTAAGTCAAAAGTTATTCAAACTAATTTTTTTATGCACTATGATAATCTTTCTCCATCCACAAATATCAAATATTAATCGCTGAAATATTCGTGTAAAGATAAATTTATTACAATTAAAATTTTGAAGGAAAATAAAAATGCATATTTTCTTCAAAATTTTTTTAGAAAAATTATTTCTTAATGTAATGTAATAATTTCTTAATGTGTTTTTGTCCAAGATATATAACCATCTTTGATATGTTGTAAGTTAACAATAATTTTTGTTGGTGAAGGTTGAAATACTTTTTTTTACTTTTCTTAATTCTTTCTTATAGATAATTTACTCATTTTTTTCAAAGCTACATGTAAAATTTTAATGAATTATTCGTTTCACTAGTTAACTATTTATTTAATACACTCTTTCTTTTATTTATACAACTTCCGAATTTTTTCTGCAAAATCTGAAGGTTGAAAAGATGTGTTTTGTTTAAATTGAAAAGACAGTCTTGAATTATTTTAATCCAAAAGAAAAAAATAGCCAAAATAAAAATAATAAAAAAATAGAAAAGAAAAACATTTACAATAAATATTTTTTTACAAAACATTAATTTACCAGGCTATAAAAAGTCATAGATTTAATTTACTCCTATCTTTACTTCATTCCCCATTGATTATATTTTTTATATAACTTTTCCTTTATTAAAATCAAATTATAAATCACTTAGTTGTTAATACATACCTATAAAATGAATATAATTCGTATAATGTTAGTTTGATGCATTTTGGCAGATTTCCACCTGAATATCCCTCTCTTGAAATCTTACTCTCTCCTTTTCCCAAGAACACAAAGTTTAAATTCTGAAAATCTAATATATATATATATATATATATATATATATATATATATATATATATATATATATATATATATATATATATATATATATATATATATATATATATATATATATATATATATATATATATATATATATAAAACAGTTTTAGTTTTACTTTACAGTAGCATCAAATAAATAAAAAGCAAAGTTGTGCAAGAATGCAAAATTAGGCAAAACCAAATGTGAAATAGTAACGTGACATTGAAATGTATCGAAACATCATGATGTTTAAGTGGCGATGCATCATGATGCTGAAATCTTAACATCGCTCAGTCCTAGTGCCAGGTATAGCCCTTGATGCACTACATTTTCTACGTTGTTGATTTTTAATGCCATTTTGCTATGCAGTTTACAAAATTAGCCATTTTAGAATAATTTCCCTCTGGTCTGAAAGCCAGTGATTATGCTCTTTTGGGCATCAAATAAATAATTCCATTTTTACTTATGTAAGCAATTGCAATGTTTTCCGATTCCCTCGAATACCCTTTATATACGCTTCAGTACAATGTACTTCCACCTGCCTTCTTGGATTGGTTATTTCAGGTTGATGTTTAAAGTAGGTGGTTGTCACATTAATGTGACTGGGCTGTTAATTTTCAATGCTTTTGGTTGTTGAACTTTGTAATTAATTTTTAAACTTAATTTTAATAAATTTTCTGGTGTTCAAAGTAAAATCAGAAAAACAATAAATTTATTTTCTGCTATCTATTGGCGATCAAAATGGGCTACAGGTGGCGTGGAGAAGAACTCTTTATCTATGGCAACATTTTTCCTGCTTACACCATTAGAGTGTGGAGAGTTATAGAAGAAGGAAGTACGTTAGTTTCTGTCATGATTTTCTTATAGATTAAAATCTTTTAAGTTGGGAAACTATATGGAATTGAAAACTACATTAAACATAGTTCTAAAAGAATGTTCTATCGTCATAAGAAACATAGTTACATACATCGATAAACATAGAAGAAACATAGTTCTATCATCATGGAAATTTTAAAAGAATACTTTCATCAATTGAAAACGAAAAATATTAAGAAAAGGAAAAATATCGTAGTACATTCCTATACAACTAAAAAGAGGAGGAGTGGAAAGGAAGAAAGGCCAAAGGCATAGAACCGGTTTTCTCCCCAGATGGCTTATTTGAGCCTTGCAATCTTCTATTGGCGATCGCCTATATGATTTAAACAATTTAATTAAAAAAACTTAAAATACATTATCAAATCAACGAAATCTTGAGTGTATGAAATCTGAACTTGTGAAGTTTCATGAGCATACATAGAAAGAAGAATTTTCTTTACTAGCATTTTTAAAAAAAGTATGTATAATAAAGCTATACTAGCCAGTTGGCAGCACACCTAAAATTAAAGCTATTATGTTTTAACTTCAGTGGAGTGAGAGATAGAGGGAGCAAAATAATGAACACTACCAGTAAAAAAATATTACCCAGAAGTGTCGATAAAGAGCTTGCAGCAAGGAGAGGGGGTTAAGAAGTGTGTGCGAAATGATGTAACCAGAAAAAGTTTGGAAAACTTTTAAATTAATAAATTTATTAAAAAAAAGATAATAAAGAAAACATTATTTATAATTGCTGAAAAAGATACACCAAAATTCTTCAACTCACTTTTTCTACTTACAAAGACAAATAAGTTCAGGATTTCACTATGTTCAATATCAACTTTACTAGTAAAAACGTCAGAATTTCTGCCATCTTTACTTTTCCTAAGACTCATTTCTTTATACTTTCTATGTTCCAGTTTTCATTCATCTAAAGTATTGAGGAAAAATTTCTAGTAATTGAAATTTTACTAGAATAAGCTTTAAGAATTATTCTATAAAAAATGTGAAGAAATAATCACTAGCAATTGTTATTTTTTATGTTATTTCAGGGGTCTGCCCAGGCCGAATTTTCTACCGTTTAGCGGTAGCTTCACAAATTCATTTTAGAAAAAACGGTAGTTTCACAAATTCAATTTTAGGAAAAACGGTAGTTTCACAAATTCAATTTTAGGAAAAACGGTAGTTTCATAAAATACTATTTCTTAAAATGTTATTTTTTATCCCTTAAGAAACGATAAATCCATATTTTTTTGCTGATTTTTTAATATAATTTTTAATTTTTCACAAATTATGTCTGAATTTTCACAAAATAGGTACCTCTCAGAAAAACCTAGACAGACCCCTGTATTTTTATTTTTACTTATTATCTAATATTGTTTATAGGGGTCATTAAAGGATGAAACTGTTAATAATCCTTCGAAATATTTGGTCAAGGAGGAACGCCTGCCTATGCTTTTTGATCGGTAAGTTAAGCAAAAAATTTTCTTACATCTTTTGCCAGAGCAAACCATAAATTTCTGTATCTATTTAACACATATCAGATATTCTTGACACATTTGTACTTATAATTTTTATTGTTTTCTAAATTAAAATATTATGAATTAAATTTTCAGATATCTTGTTTTTTTTTTTTTTTTTTTTTTTTTTTTTTTTTTTTTTTTTTAAATTGATGAAATTATAGCCAGAAATTTTTTTTTATAGGATTCTTTAAAGTTTTTTATATAAAATTTTTTATAAAATTTTATTAAATAGAGCAAAAATGTGCTAATGCACATATATTGTAATTTCCAAAGACAGATGATTCTATCAGTTCTATAACAAGAATCACATCAAGGCCCAGACAATAATGGGAATTTTACTTTTAAAAGTAATGAGTACAAGTATATCAGGGTTCCCACGGTCCTTAAAAGTCCTTAAAAACTGCTTAGTTTTTATTTTGAAAATTAAGGGCCCTTAAAAGTACTTAATTTTGATTCAAGGTTCTTAAAAGTCCTTAATTTTTAGTATCACTTGTTGCTTGGAACAATTTTTTTATCTTAGGAAAATATCCACAATTAAAAAGTATGTCTTTCGCCTAGAATGAGACCCTGCATCGAGGGTAGAACATTTTAAATGCCTGTGAGGGTAGGGGCTACAAGCAAGTGGAAGAAAACATGCCCAGTTTTTATTTGACTTATTTTTTGACAATACTTAGGTACTTTATCAGCTGAAGACCTGCATTGACCTACATCCATAGGGTTTCAGAAAGTCAATTCTTCTGATAGCACACGTGATAGCTTTGATACTTTATTCAAATGTGAAATTGTTAGAAATGCCAGGAAAATGTGTTTTTAATAATTTATGGACACTTGATGAATAATATAAGGAATGGTTAACAGCATCTAGTGATCGTCACAAGACAAAGTGGATTTTTTCATTGTATCATATTTTCACCTGAAATTGAATTTTATAAATGACTACATTTTTTAATATAAGGGATATTACGAATATTCGGCGAATTATAATTTTTATCAGGAAAGTCATTTTTGTCGTTTTATCATCCACACTTTTTGTTTTAAAAAGAGTGAAATGTTTGTTTTCTTTTTTCACTTTTGTTGGGTTTTTTTTATAGCGTGGCATTTAAACTGCGTTTCTGATATATTTTATCTTCGCTTTTTCTTTTAAAGTTATACAGATAATTAGAAAACCATTAAAATAGAAAATTGATTTTCTACGTTGCTTGTTTTGTTTTAAGAATTTAGAAAAATTTTCTGTTTCTCTTTTGCTTTTTTGATTGTGTGTGTGTTTTTTTTATTTTGATAGCATATTTTAGAGAGCCTTCTTTTTCGTCATTTTTTCTAAAACCGGCGATGGGAAACACTTAAAGTGTAATTTTCGACGTTAAATTTTTCTTATAAAAATTTAGAACAACTTTTTGTTTTTATTTCTGTTTGGCTTTCCCAATTTTTTAAAAAAAAATATCCAACAAAAACTCTTATTTTTGTTATGACGCGACAATTTTAACGAGCATCTTAGACATTTTTAAATCAATGTATCGCGAGTTAATGACTTAACGCACATATCTGCAGGCTGATATAATAACTTTTATTTCAGGTGATGCATCAGGTATCTGGTTTAACGTGCAAGGATTCTTGCCTATACTGACCCTAACACCTCGCTGAAGAAGACTATTTTTATTTCGTCTTGCTGCGAAGATGTTGATTACATTTTTAGCTACAAAAATGATGTTCGTTTCATGATATTGAATAACTAAAAGCGAGGATCAGCGTTGAAATATAGAACGCGAGGCATAGTTTCTTTATGCGCCATTTTTAACCTTGGGATTTTACGTTCCTTGAAGATCATTTCAGCGGGACTTATTTTGCGATCACTGCATTTTATTTCGACGGGGTATAACATTTCAAGTAAATTATTTCCAGTGAGACTTTTGCTACTTAACGATCGTTGCTCAATATTTCGTCACTTTTTTTTTCTGTCTGGATTTAACATTCTCAATTATTTTCAGCAGACCTATTGTTACTTGGCAATCGTTGCGCAATCACTGTTATCTTAAATTTTCGTTCTGAACTTAACATGTTAATGCAAAGAAGTCATGAATTTTTTAAAAAAAAGATTCTTTATTGATTTTTTTAAAAGTGATACAATTTAATATTTTATATATTTTGTAAAGCAATTTATCCCTTGTCATAAAAAATAAGTTTTTTTCTAAATTTAATTCACTTTAATATAATAATTTGTTAGAATTTGATTAGTTTTTAAACCAATAAATCTTCAGTCGCTTTTAGTTTTAAAAAAATTACAACAAAGCCTACATTTAATTAATTTGCTTTTATTTTTGAGGAAATTAAAACAGAGTTTGCATTCTTTCTTTCTTTATTTTTTTATATTTAATTTGGCTGTTAGTTAAAATGACTAAATTTTTTTAAAATTAAATAAAAGTTTTTTAGAATTAGCATTTTCTTTTGTTATAGATTTATTTCTCTTATTTATTTTTCATTGATTTAAAGATTTCTGATTGATAAATTTCAAACATATGTTAAATTGAGAAGTCTGATTGACGATCTATCACGATATAAAATTTCTTATAGCGCCCAGGCCTATTTTTACATAAACAATAGTAATTCTTGAGGATTTTTTTTAAAAAATGTTGTTTGATCACTGGGTAGGCGGCCGATTTATTTGGCCGGATATTTGACTATTCGACCAAATCACTATTCATTATTCCCTATTTTATAATAATAGTATTATATATTTATAATTCATATTTGCATCCAATTTTCATTAGCTTTGATTTATTTGACAAATTATTGTCTTATAATTTCAGACAATACTTAAATTATTACGAATTAAAGTGAAATTTTTTTTCACTTTAATTCGTAATTTTTTTTTTTATCATAGATTATTTTAGTTCCTATACAAGACATAATACTTTTTAATTGAATAAATTCTTATTCCTCAGAGGTGCAGTATTGCTTATCAGTGTAAGCATAAAATTTTTTATAACTAAAAGCAGACTATTTTATAAAGATTTTTATCCCTTTTTATAAATGATATTTCTGATTCCACTACGTTTTGTTGTTTTTTTCCCTTCATTCACAATAAATTTTGTACTTAATGAATTATTTCATTATATTTTAAATTTTTAGATATGGATTTTTTTCATTTTTATTTCCATTGATCATTATATCCTGCCTTGTCCTGTGTATCAATATTTATGTTAGCACTTATTTTAACTATCGTTACTGTTTCTCACTTCTTAATTTTAATTAATAAGTTTTCCTTGTACTTTAGTTATTTCTTTTTTCTTGATTGTTAGGTACTCAATATATTCTGATTTTAATCATTAAATTTTTTATATTTTGTGATTTTAATAAATCTTTAGCTTATTATAATTAGGTTTTACTTAGTTTAAAATAATTGTCTTAACCTCAATAAACTTATATTTGTTAGTTTCTTTTTGCCTTGGTTTAGTATTAGTCACTCAAAATAATATTTTTATTATTTTAATGAATTTATCATTTTAATTTATATATATTTCTATCTGTTCACCTAGTTTTTTTTTCTATTTTTAAATTGAAAATCTTAATGTTTAATCTGCATTCTTTGAGTTTTTCTTTATGTTCTTAAAAGCTTACGTGAGGTGATTAAATGCAATTTAATTTTAATTAAATACAGATTATTTGTATTAAACATTTCTTTATTTAATTTCTTTTTTTAAAGGATGACTGAGTTAAAGAAAAGCTATTCTATTTTTTTATTCTATTATTATTAATCTATGATGTTTTATTTGATGATAAATTATTGATCATTATGCCATTTTTAAGGTCCTTAATTTCTAGAAAAAAATTCTTTAATTTTTTTGATAAAAGTCCTTAAAAGTGCTTAATTTTTGCTTTAATAAAAGAGTGGGAACCCTGTATATGTACTTAAAACAAAAATAACAATTAAAACAGGTAAAGTACATGAAAAATAACAAAAGGGTACAAGAACTAAAAATAAAATTTTTTGAAATAATTGAAAACTTAAAGTAGTCTAAACTTTTATCAAAAAATGTGAGATATATATGTAAAATAATTTTATTTAATTTTCAACTAAATTGCATCTCTAAAGATTGGTCACTTAGGTTGCTTAGAATATATATTGATGATATTTCATTTCAGTTAACAATACTACTAAAATGAAAGCACAAATAAAGCTATTTCATAACCAGCTATTTATGTAAAGTATTTGAAACAGTAAATGTTAAAAGTTCACTTTCGCAACTTTCTAACATATAATTCAACTTAGATGACATGTGAAATATTAGGGTAATCTCTTAATGGAAGATTTTTTGTAGAGATCTTACCTATTTACGCAAAAATGGAAGATTATAAAAGCTTTCTGTGATGATTCCAATATTGCTAGATCAATATTGAGTTATTAACCCAATATTGGTTTACCAGTGTGTAAATCTTAAGATAGATGAGCAGCTCTCATTTTGACACAGTAATGAAGCGCTTTGCAAAATTGAGACAATTTCTTTTTTTAAAAAATATAATTTCCAACTAATCTACTTAACAGATTTTTTGGCCTGTATTCAGACATATCTCTTTATACAAAACAGCTTTTAATAATTTTTATTCTCAGAAGTATTAAAATTAAAACTTATGAGAAAACTATTATGAAAAATTTCTGAAATTTTTTTTGAATCTTTAAAAAGAATTTTTTTAAAAATGTAACTTATTTCTTTTGATATTTTTGTAAAAAATTTTGGTACGTTTTTCTAAAAATGAAATGAATGTGCAAGTAAAGTACTGAATTTCAAAAGAAAAGTATTACAAGTAGAAGTATGTTCAGTAGAGAACCAATTATCCGGAAAGATCGGGACCATCGTTATTCCGGAAAATTGATTTTTCCGATTTTCTGAATCGCTACAAAACGCTGTATTTTTTTCTATTGTCAAACCCAAATAAAAAAAAAATATTTAGAAATAATTTTAAAAAGAAGAAAAAACGATAAAGTAATACACATAAGTTTAATAAGACATAGCTGCCAACTCTACTGGATTTTCCGGGAGACTACTGGATTTCGTTCGAATCTCCCAGTTTCTCTGATTAATTAAAATTCTCCTGATTTTTTAACGTTTATGAAAATATTCCTATGTTTAAGGAATATTTTTTAAAAATTCCCTATAACAGGAAAAATAGTATTCCATCGGATCTGAAACAGGCTGATTGAATCCAATAATCTCAAAATATGCAACTATTCGGCGAAATATTAGCAACACCAAAGTTGATCCAGTTAAACGAAACCTTGAAATGATGACGTTTAAACGGCTCCGCCTACCTTTTTTCTGAGTGGTTGGCTTTTTTTCTCCTTTTAGATTTGAGATTATGAAGGTAAAGTTATGTTTCGAAATCTGGCAATGCTAAAAGTTATTTTGTTTGCGATGTAGAAAAGCCTACTCGTGAATTAGTCGAGGTTATTTTATTACGGATGACTCTAAGAAGAAAAAAAATACTATCAGTTTTAATAAGACTGTTTACTTTGTTTTTTGATAACATTAGATATTGTTATTTGAAAGTATGTGATTATATGGTCAATAAATTACTTTTCAACTTTTTCTAATGATTTCTGGAAAAAAGCTAAATCTGCAACTTGCATTAAAAACAATCCATCTACATTGTAAAATTTTTACATCAAATATGTACTGGTTTAATCAGGAATTT
Source organism: Parasteatoda lunata (assembly GCA_949128135.1). Lineage (NCBI taxonomy): Eukaryota > Metazoa > Arthropoda > Arachnida > Araneae > Theridiidae > Parasteatoda > Parasteatoda lunata. The sequence goes on along the minus strand of OX421980.1, from coordinate 16,239,733 downwards.
TGTATTGAATTATTTTATTAAATGTAAGTTTTATTTGTTCCATTTTCCAACTATATGATTTTAGTTTTAATAATTTTTAAAGAATAAATATTTATTTAACTGTATGCAAGTACAGATAATTCAAAATTTTTATTGCTTTTTTTGGTGTTTTGATTGTCTTGTTTTATACATTTTTAAAAAAGCCCTACAATTCCCTGCATATATGGTATGGAAATAGTGCGCTTTTTCTCGTCTATGATTTCTGGAATCTACTGGATTTTTTCTCTTCCATGTTGGCAGTTATGATAAGATAAATAAGGAAAAAAAATGAAATAAAAATATATACAGGCTTAATATAAAATGAACAAAAAAAGTAAAATGGAAAAAAAAGGGGGAATGGGCTCCATCTTCTTCTTCGCTTTCTTCTACTTCGTCAATGCCTGCGTTAGGACTCATAACCATCCACTCCATTTTTTACTACATTATTAACATGGAAAATGGAAAGACCACGAGCATTTCTTTTCCCTCCCATGTGCGAAAGGCAAGGTTTGAATATAATTCTGGATGGGAAAAAAATTCTTTTGGAAATTTCTCGAGAAACGGAAAATAAAATGACTTCATTATTCTTTATTATTCTCAAATGAGAAGAGAAAAATCACGATCGTTTTTTCCCTCTCCTATTCGCGAGAGAGACATCGTTTGAATATAATTCTGGATAGGAAGAGAAAAAAAAAGAATTCTTCGAAAATTTCTGGAGAAAGAAAAACACAATTTTTTATTTCATTATTCTTTATTATTCTCAAACGAGAAAAGAAAAATCGCGAGCATTTCTTTCCCTTCCTATGCGCGAGAAAGACATCGTTTGAATATAATTCTGGATGGAAAAAAAAATCTTTTGAAAATTTCTGCAGAAAAGAAATTTAAAATCTTTTACTTCCCAAAGGAAAAATCTTTCTGCAAAAACTCTCTAACATTCTGCGACAATATTACCGTAATTCTGGCACGCGATTACTTTCTAGAAGAGTTTAACTTGGGTCTCAACATTTTGCTAAAACATTAATCGAAATCAGAAGGAAAAACATGTGTATCACAATCTTATTACTCATTAAGCTGAGCGATTTTATTTTTCCTCCTCTCCAGTTAAACATAAATTGGCAAGCAGACACAGAAGCTGGCATAATAAAAAGAATTTATGTTCTACCCCCTCCTCGCACCCCATTCATAATGAATGGATTGAAAAATGGGCGCAGTTGCAATACTTGACCTTGAGTCATTATTCCCTTTTCTTTGGCTGTCACTATCTTTCAAAAGGGTTATAGCAGAAATGACAGATAATTTTTTAAAAAATAAGAAAAAGTAGGGAATAACAGGAAAAAAATGGGTACAGAGATAATTAGAAAAATAGAAGTTCTGTAGTTCCTGTAGAGAGTACTTAAAGAGATATCTAAGAATCAAAGATGAGAAATAAAATTATTTGTTTTAACTCTCCTGGACTAAGCAATCAGCAGGCATGATGTGAGAAGCTGATAGCAATGACTCCCCTTGCTTAAGGAATGGATGATAAGAAAACAGGTGTTCAATGAGTCACCCTTTCTCACTGAGCTATGATTAAAAAGAAACAACTCAGTAAGGAGTGAGGAAGGGAATGATTGACGATATTTAGTACAAGACTCTTACTTCTCTTGACTGTGTAGGGAACTAATGATTATTTCTAAAATGATGGTAAACATCTTTTAAAAAAGAGAGAAAAATCCTAAAATCTTAAGAAGAAAAAATATTAAAAAAATGGCGGGAAAATTTATTGAATTTTGTTCTGGTTTTCCGGTTTTCTGATTTCCGTATAAGAGGTTCTGTACTATACTTATTAATAAAACATTTTTTACTTTTAATGAAAGTAGAAGTATTGACGTGTTTGGACCAGGCATAGAATAAAGAGATAATTATAGAACTGCTACAAGATCATTTGAGCTCTAAAAAAATTAAACGTAATAAAAAGTTAGCTTGTGAGGAGAAGATTTAATATGCATAGAAAAAACATTCATTAATTTATGTTAATTTTTTTTCTTACTTGCATTTGCAAATTTCTATAAAACAATTTCTAAAATGGTCGTCAGGTTATAAAAACTTAGTACATTGTTATTCATATTTATCTCTCAAGGTTGTGTTCTGAGTGTTATACTTTTTATAGTTCATGTTTCTTCCATTTTAAACATTCTACCTCCTACAGTTTTTGGCTCACTTTATGTTGCTGACCTCAACGTCTCATGCTCAGGATCTGACATGAGAGTAATCGAACGTCAACTGCAACTTGCTGTCAATAAAATTGTAAAATGGTGTCCTGAGAGTGGTCATACCCTTTCACCTTCCAAAAGCTCATGTGTACATTTTTGTCAGCAATGTTGGCTTCCCAATGATCCTGTTATCCATATTCATAACATTGCTATACCAATCGTAATTAAAACAAAATTTCTTGCGATGCGAGAGATCCCTAAATATGTTACGGGTGCTTTCTAACACGTTTTGGGGTGCTGACCACACCGCGCTATTGCGAATTTACCAAGCACTTATACTGTCACGCATTGACTATGCATGCTCAGTTTATGGTACTGCTTCGCTACTAAAACGCCTTGATACGGTACATCACACTGCATTGCGCATCTGTAGTGGTGCATTTCGCACTTCCCCCATGGAAAGCTTGTATGCAGTTTGTCATCAACTGCCATTGGATTTACGCAGAATGCAATTGTCCTTGATGCACTACTACCATATCATGTCTTCAGCCTCACACCCTTTACAGTAGGAGGTTACTCCAATTGGTTTAATGGGCCTATATGATGCTCAACCTTCTTATGTTCGCCCTTTTATAGCTTGTATGCGATCACACATTCAAACATTTGCTATTTTAGATTCACCATCACAATCGGTAGACCACTTACTTATTTCATCTTGGACTGTTTCACCGTATAATTTTTATTCTCTATTTGATGTATCTAAAAAATCACTTGTATCACCAACCATATTTCAACAACTTTTCCTTTCTCATCCTCATCAGTTTTCTCATTATGTTCCTATATATACTGATGGCTCAAAATCTCCTGGATATGTTGGCTCTGTTGTTATCATTGCTGACATCACGTACAGCTACCAAATTCCTGAAATTTGCTCCGTCTTCACTGCTGAAGTTGTTGCTATTTTATTAGCATTACGACTAATTTCTACTCGCTCTACTTGAAAGTGTTTTATATATTCCGATAGTATGAGCATTTTGAGCCAATTAGAAAAGTTTCACTGTGATATTCATCCAATTTTATGCTTCATTATTCATTTGTTAACCACGCTTCAGAAGAATGGCTTTGAGATTTCATATTACTGGGTTCCAAGTCATGTTGGTATTCCAGGGAATGACCTAGCCGACTCAGCTGCACGATCTGCCACATCTGTTTTACCGTTGTCCATACTCTGATGTAAAACTGCATATTCCAAAACTTCTAATATCATTGTGGCAACAGTGGGATCTCAAAATTTTTAATGAATTGCATATTGGGCCATTTGCCAGTACTGCCCTTGCATAGTGCTGATGTAAATATTACACGTCTTCGAATTGTTCATACCCGGTTAACACACCTCCATTTACTGTTTGGGAAGCCTCCTCCTCTATGCAATACCTGTAATGTTCCTCTCTCGATTCATCACATTTTAATAATATGTCCATGTTTCAACCAACTTCGTTTAACGTTTTTTGGGAGTTCTATTTTATGCATGCAGGATTTGTTAGATGAAATTCATCATCCTAACATTTTTGCGTATTTACGTGCTGTTGGTATTTTTAACTGTATATAAATGTTTTAATGCATCTGCAATTTTATTCACTTTAGCAAACAACTTATTTTACTTAACTTCGTGTATTTTATACTGTGTTCATAACTTTTTATCTGATTTCATCCCTACCATTTTTTGTGATTTTATTCATACCTTTTATCTGATTCTATTTACAAACTTATACCATTTTATCAGTTATAATTGTACGACAAATAAAGTGGTGCACATACTTTGCCTTTTGAACTGTTTTGCCGTATTGTTTGGTGCAACATGTCCTCTTTTGGATTTTGTGCCACTAAACCCTACATTCAAATCAATTCATATTTATCTCCACATGCTGAAGAAGGAGAGACTTTTCTAGTTTCTCAAAGCTGTTTATTAGAGGTAAAAAAATATATAAAAAAATAACTTTCTTTCTGAAGAAACATTAGGTTTTGGTGATAAAACTTTGGTCTAAATTTTTTTTATCATTATAATTCAGATACTTTTTTCATTCATTGCTGACTATTTATTGCATCCTTAAAATTTGTATATCTTACATATCTTATTAAAAATATCTCATAAAATTCATATATCTTAAAATTCATTATCTTCATATGCCTAATAAAATTTATATATTCTTCATCTTACCTTTAATCTATCTAACTATACATAGCGGTGGGTAAGCTTTTCCTTATTCTAATTTATTAAAATATTACCTTTGCTACCACTTGAAAGTTTTTTTTCTGAAACAATGGGCCTTCCCTAACAGTTGGCTATGCATATAAGCTTTCATATTCAAAAGCTTTAAAAAAAAAAAAAAAAAAAAACATTATGAGAGAAATGAGGAGTGTGTCATAGTCTTGCTGTAGTTAAACTGTTGATGTAATTGTAGTTAGTGAACTGTAGTTAATCAGTTGATTCTCTAAATTTGCATAGTCTCCCTCTAAATTAGGGGTGCACAACCTGCGGCCCGCGAGAGCTTCTAAACGTAATAAAAAAGAAAAAAAATTTCAAGACTTTATAATCGCACTTTTGAGTCATCACGTTTTGACACCACCAATTTTAACAGACTCTATAGTAAATGTATGTTTATCGCACTTTCTTTAAGCCGATTTTATTGTAAATATAAAAGAATTTTTTTAAACAGTTAATTCCGCTTCCCAACGTGATTTCAAAAATCTCGAATTATTATTACAACGTGCAAGTTTCAAATCGCCCATTTAAATAATCACTTTTTAGAGCAATTTATTTATAACGATTTCATCGTAAATCTAAGTGTTTTTTATCTTTTTTTAAAAAATTCTTTCTTTTTTTTCCAACTATGCTTTTCGGCAGTTATTCCTATCCCATGCACTATAAAAAATTCCGATAATTTTATTACGACATTTGAATCTTATATCGCGCATTTTACATGCTTTATTCGTGCTGCGCTAAACATAAATGTAAGTAATTTTAACTACGATGTTATTACGACATGCAAATTTCTAATCGAGCATTTAAATAATCACTTTTTGATGCTGTTTTTTGGTACAGTTTTATCGTAAATCGTCCCCCTGTTTCTTCGTTTCATGGTTTCTTTCGTTTTCTATTTATGATTTGGTCCAATGTGATAATGAATTGTGATTTGGTCGAAAAACCGAATACTCGGTAAAAAAAAAAATTTGACCGAATAATGTATATTCGGGGCCAAATAGCAGCATAGCAACACTGAAACGAAAATTTCAATTCTGAGAATAATATTTTCTGGAAAAACGTATTCATAAATCAAAGCTAAAAAATAAGGCCTATCAGAAACGCTTTTGAAAATTTTGCGCTATCATAAAAATTAAAGATTATATACAAAAACGAAACAGAAAAAATAAATATCGATCTTAATTTTCGAAATAAAATTTTTTAACACCTCAGTTTTTCAATTGCCAGAAAAAGTCAAGAAAAAGAATTAAGTCTAACAGAAATGCTCTGAAAAATTGCTGTGTTATAATAAAAACGTCCGTAATTTTTTTATTTTTAAACCTAGATAGAAACAAAAAACGTTCTTAATTTTTTAAATGAAAATCTCAACATAAATTTTTCACATTGCCATATTTTTAGAGAAAAAAAAATTTCTATAAAATAAAGTTTATTAGTAACGTTCATTAAAAAAATGCCTATAAAAAGAAAAGTTAATTAAAAAGAAAAACAGAAAAAACAAATTGTACTTAGTTCCTAAAACAAAACTTTTACACTGAAATTCACATTTTTTTATGTTACTGGTTATTTATTTCCAGTACAGGGAAAAAGTGATAATAAATTAATACAGTAGGGAACCGATTATCCGGAACGATCAGGACCATCACTATTCCGGATAACTGATTTTTCCGGTTTTCTGAATCGCTACAAAAAGCCGTTTTTTTAATTGTCAAACCCAATTAAAAAAAAGAATAATATTTTGAAATAATTTTAAAAAGAAGAAAAAACGATAAAGTAATACACTAATGATTATTTCTAAAATGTTGGTAAGGTAAACCTCTTTTAAAAAAGAAAAAAAAAATCCTGAAATCTTATGAGGAAAAAAATGTTGGGAAAATTTATCGAATTTTGTTCCAGTGTTCTGGTTTTCCGGTTTTTTGATTTCCGGATAAGATGTTCTGTACTGTAGTATGAGACGTTTTGTTAAAAGCTGCATTATAACAGCATGTAAAAGCTGCATATAAAAACAGCAAAAAAAAAAAAAAAAAAAAATCCTTCTCAATTCTTAGAATTAAAAGTATCGAAAAAAAATGATGAAATTGACTTGTTTGATTATAAATTATTATTTTTTTTGAAAAAAAGAAGTGCAAAAACTTGTAATTCAGTATAAAGTAATCTAGTTTCAATTCTTCAAATTTCGCTTTTCCATTTGTGTTCTAGAAGATAAATTTGCAAGCCATGTGCAGAAACAAGGATTTTAAAATTTAAGAAATTTGTGTAAAAGGTAGTTCCTATAATAAACAATAATATAATATAGTTAAAAATACGATTTTATATAATTCTTTATCATAACTATAGAAATTTTAAAAAAAATATTAGAGAATTTATCTCTAAAAAATATTCTGCCGAATATTTGGCCGATCATTCGACCAACTGAATTTTTGACACAAGGTCGAAGTACTCGTTACATCCTTAATTTAAATGCAATGTTATTGTAACCTGAGAAATTCATAAAGTGGCGGAAAATGTGATTGGTAGTTTATTCACTATTGGTAGTTTTGGATTAAAAAAAAGAAAACGTTTACTATATAAAAAAAATCTAATAATCAATAAAAAGAAATAATAAAGTACATTACCAAATCAGAATTAAATTTCATTTTGAACTATGACAGTTTTGTTTTTATTTTAGGCTTTTGTTTAAAACTTATAAATTTTCTTCAATTGAAATACGTAATTTGAATTTATGTTTCTTAACTATGTAATAAATTTTTTCTTACTTTCATTCTGTGAGCATTGCAGTTTTATTAGAATTTATTTTTAAAATCAATTTATGCTTTGCGTGATATGATAAAAAAAAAAATTCTTTTCTCCAATGTTTATTAATTTTGATAAATCTATTTTTGGTATGATACAAATGGCAATTTTTTTTAAAGTATTAGTTTTTATTTTTGAATGAATTCTAATAATAAAATAACTTTATTTTTCTACAAATATATTACTGAGTTTATTAATTAAAAAAAATTGGAACCCTAGTGTTTAAATAAATATTACTACATTTGCAGTTACCATGTCTAAATACATGTACGGCCCTTTTTAAAAAAATCTTTTTTTTAAAAAATAAATTATTGCAATTATATTAAAAACTATCATTTTTCATTGATCAATTAAGATAAAAGCATGATGCTTAGTAAGTACCACAGAATGACATTTAGCAAATGCAGGTTCAATATCATTATGGTGAAGACTTTAAAATAATAGGGAAAATTGTTATTGTCTATCTCATTGATTCAAATTTTTTTTTTTTCGGTTTTATGTTTTTTATTGAAATATAATCCTATAATTTTTGTCTATTTTAATCAAAAGGTTTCTTTGAAAAGAATACTTCACAACTAGAGTGCTTGACAGAAATGATCATCATAGAACTTGTTTAAATACTCTTCTATCTCAATATTTGCTGTACACTGCAATTTTTAATTTGCCTATTTTTGAAAAATTTTACTGTAGGGAACATTTATCAATGAATTTATTTGATTTTGATAAAATAGAGTCTATTAATTTTGGGTGAATGAACAAAAATTGGATAGTCTTCCTCTTGCTATGAAAAAGTTAATGAAATTAATTATATAGTTTTGTTAATATTACTCTTCTGACGAAATTTTTCTGTATTTCAGAATGCATGAAGCTGGAAAAAAATCTTTCCTTCTTACTAACAGTGATTATGCCTACACCGCAGTGAGTAGCATTTAAGACAATGAAAAATTGTATAAGTTTCTGAGGTTTTATTCTGTGTGACTAAGAACAATATTGTAATATGCATTTAGAATTATATGCAAACTGCTATATGCTAGCAGTATAAAATTCAAAAATACCCTCAGTAACTTTTAATCTAAAAATTGCCTTGTAACTTTTATCCGATTTCATTTTAGGTGTAATAAAATTGTGGAAACTGAAAACCAGTAAAGTTAGTACATAAAGCTTTGTCTTTAAAAATATTTCTAGTTCATAAATGTAAATAACTCCAGTTCTAACATTCTCCAAAAACTCCAAGGTTCTAAATGTTTTATTATAAATTTTTATTTATATACTTAATTTGTTATTGCAAAAATGTTTTTACTTATCGATAAGGCTTTTACGAATTTTAATGGTTTAAACAAATACTTAAGACTCATTGATGTGATTGCAACATTTCTCTCTTAAGTTTCTCCTATAAATAACTATAATTGAGACACCTATTAACTTTAACTCATTTTAGGCCAAAGATTGAAGTTTTATAAAATGTGGTATTATTTTCATTGAAATATGTTTAAATTACATTCATTAAGACAAAAAATAAGTTTCCTGCATGAAAAATAATATTTTATTTAAGAAATAAAATGGTGCGTATACACACCATTGGTCAGATCCTTGAACAATTCGTTTAGTTCAACGCTTATATTTTTAATGGAAACATTCGAAACATGTTGAATGCAAATGGACTTTGCATTTGATGCATAAATTAATCGTGTGGTTTTTGCACACTTTCCATCGTCTGTTGGCTTTTTTTTAATGCCCATTTATCGTATGTCCGATTCTATCAGTCTGTACTTCTAGTAGTAGAGCTGCGGATGATGGGTGACCTTTGTTAGGATGGGTAACTTGTAATGAACTTTCACCAGATGGATTGTTCTTGAATTCAGATTTTAATTGGGAAATAGCTATATAAGATCTATAGTCCACAAGTAATATTTTTGAGCTAGTTGAAATTCTACGTAGCTTCCAGAAATTTCCTATAATACTATCAATGATGTTTGTAAATAATTGCCACCACCATTTCTTACCTTGAATCTTGATGCGGTATTAAGCTATGGCATTGTCATGTAGGTCTACACCTTCCATATGCTTATTGTAATCCAAAATAACATTGAGTTCTGAAATCACAACTTCTTTTCTCGAGCCGCAATGGCTCGAGGGATAGAGCATTCTCCTTCCAATGAATACTCTATCCCTTGAAGCCAACCGGGTTCGAATCCTGGTGATGGCTGGTAGATAGGAATCCTCATCCGGCTGGCATTGACCACAGTGCTGAAAAATTATCCTCAGTGGTAGATTTATTATGGGTTAGAGTCCCTTTGAAGTCAGGCAAACTGTCATAGGTTTTCGTGGTCTTCCTCTCCATGTAACGTAAATGCAGGTTCGTTCCATCAGGAAGTCCTCCAGGAAGGCGAATTTCTCCCAATATTTGATCCAAGAATTCCCTTGTCTTCTGGGTTGGGTTCAAAATTACAAGGCTACCGAGTTGAACATTAGAAGTCATAAACCCAAAAATTGGGTCGGCTGTTCAACAACAGTTATAAAAAAATAAATAAAAGAAAAATTACTTTACTTTCTTTGCGCTTGTATCGTTTGGCATTTACAAGGGGCAAAATGGTACTGTTATTAGTAACAATTGTTACCACAGCCTTGTCGTTCCATTTCATTGCACATGTTTCTGTATCCTTGCTGAATGTAATATTGTAGGAACCACAATGTTTTCTTTTTTTTTCATATTTGTGTAGTTATCCAATATACAGCCACCTATGAGATTTTCGCGAGCTGTGCCAGAGCCAAGGAAACACTTTTCTTTTAAAATTTCAAATAAATTATTGGAAGAGAAAAAGTTATGAAAATCAAAATTTTTCCATCTCAGGTATTGAAATAACGCAAAGTAACTTCACAACAACGCTTGTCCCTTGTGGCATATTTTGTCGAACACTGTTAGCCTTAGCACAATAAAACTCTGATAAAAATAAAAACTTAACAATAAAACTCTGAATATACAACAAAACTTCAAGAAACTTCTGAAACCTTGCATAAAAAGTGGGGTTTCAAATTTTGTCTATTTCTCATGGATTCGGCCAATGGTGCGTTAACACACCATTAAATTTGAAGGAAAAAATTGTAACATTTTATGACATTTGTTTTTATTTTCAGAACTTACAACTGTTACCCATTATAAAAACATTTAATAAATCTCAAGTGGAATAATATTACAGTTTAAAAAAATGGACTTTTTCAATAACTGTTTGAAGTTCAAAAAAATTAGCATGTTCTCTCACAAATCTCAACAGAAATTATTTACTTCAATTGAGTTACTAATATTTTATAGATGTCTTTAGAACCCTTTAAAACAACAGAAAATAAAATTATTAAAAAATATTAGCCACGGTGTTAATAAAAAATTATTTATTAAAATGGTGCGTTTGCGCACCATTGGCTGAAAATGGGTTAATAGAAAACTTTTGTGCTCCCTTTCCCCAAAAAACAAATATTTCTCCTTTTTTTACTTATATTCATTTCTAATTGATCCCTATACTGTTCAAAAATTATACGATGCAAAAATTAATGAGGTGTAATATCTTATGCTTAAGAACTATAACTAACCTGTTAAGGAGAAAAAACTGGTAGTAAAATAGTTTCATTTCTTGCATGCTTTCAGAAGGAGTAAAATACCTGTGATAAACAAAAATTAGTCACAATTAAGAACGATATATAATTAAAAAAAATTCAAGTAAATGAATGTATGGGTTATAATCAAGGAAAAAAAAAACAGTAGTCATGAATAATTTACTTCTCCCAAAAAAACATGTGAAAATGAAATAGTTTTACTACCAGTTTTTTCTCTTTTCTAGGTAAGTAACTACTTTGGTGTTCAAAAAACAGGTAAAGACTTTTGTGTTGCTTATGTTACCAAAATTTTTCTTTAAACTGTACAGTTTATGGTTTTTTTTACCTTTTTATTACTAATGTTATCATTGAGTTTCTATTGATTAATTGTTATAATTTTTAATAGAATTAAAGCAATATTTATGTTTGCTTTTTCTAGCAAATTATGTCGTACTTATTTGATGTCCCCTCGGGAAATGGAGTAAGTTTTTTCCTTATATTTTATTTTCTCATTTATTGCTTGAATCATAATTACCTAAGTTATGTATATATTAGCTATAAATTAAATAAAATTGTAAAAATGGAGGCAATAAAATATATACTTTTAGCCAAAATGACTTATTGTAACTTTCCTGAAAAATCATCTTTAAAATTTATACATAGCACACAGATGGTGCATGACATCTAGAAAATTTCTGGAAATGTTAAAATGAGCCTTTTGAAACCTTTCTTTAATCTATAAAATTTTAAGCTTTTTTAAAAAAGCACAAGAGTTATAGTTAATAATTTCTTAAAATTTAAAAGCATAATACTGTAACTTAAAAACCTTATGTTTAAAGAATAAATTTATTTTATTGTAGTTTTTATTGTAATAAGATATGACCAATGAGTTATAATATAATCAATATTTTATGATTGTTTTGTTTATTGACTTAATCTTTGGATAATTTTATTTTGATTGTTTATTTTACTTCAGAGAGATTGGAAGGAATACTTTGATTATATAGTTGTTGATGCAAAGAAACCAGGCTTTTTTGGTGAAGGAACTATTTTGCGTCAGGTTGACACTGTAAGTTTCAGTACCTTCATTAGTACCTTTAATATTTATTTCTAGTTTTCCTTGTATATATATCTATATATATGAAAGCAAAACATTTCCGTAACAGCCTACTAAGAGCTAATGTTCATGGAAGTGTAGACTCCTCAGTTTCAGGACAAATGGCATGATTACAGCAATGTGATCCGCATTATACTCAAGCAGCTGTTACTTCTTCGACAAGCTGATACCCATCAATCTGAAACTGGGTGGGCGTCATGTTGCCGTGTGGATAAAACTCCAGTTTTTCACAATGGCAGCTAAGTGCCTATCACTAATGAGCTATCGCAGCTTGTATTTATTTGCATATATTTATATACAGTCGTAACAACAATTTATACAAGCAAATAACATTATAGTTATAGCAAGCTTGTTATTAGGAAATCTACATATTTAGTGTTAAAATTGCAATAAAAAGACTAAAAATGAAATAGACTTATTTACTTCTTTTTCTTTTATTTTGAACAATTATTTTGATTTAAAATGCACATCTAGATTAGACTGCATTTACCTAAAGATTCTGGACTGAAATATATAGCTTTGTACTTTATCAGGGTGGCCACCCACCTGGAGAACCTAGAATTATCAGGGAGTTTTTTAATACTGGAAAAATTAGGGAAATTTGAATAAAAATGTGGAAAAATCAGGGAAATTTTAAAAAAGACTGGAAATTTTCTTTGATTTTTTTTAAAAAATTTTACTAATTTAAATTATTTACTAATTTTCTTAATTAAAATTTTTTTACCATCCGTTACAACCACTTTTTTAAGACGGGTTGTGTATCTCCAAACAGTTGAAATATCATCAACTTAACGATACTTTGCTTGCATCAAAATTTACTCCATTATAATCCTGTTAACCATGAACGCGACAGATAACTATCCCGTGTTAGCTAAACAAATGGAGAAACATTTGATCCCTATTTAGACTGGGACTGTGCAGTTTAGGAAAGCAAAGATTATGGTGTTTGTGAAAGAAGGGGTTAGTGTTTTTAAAAGTTGTTTTTTTTTCCTTCTGGTTCATGGGCTGAATCCATTTATGGTTCGAGTTTGTTCCGATGCTTTTGTGGTAAATTTTTTTTCTATTTTGACAAAATGATTGAAAGTGCTTTAGTATTTTTAACTTAATAAAATTCTCCAAAATTTAGTTGTTTATAATTTAATAGCAATAGATTTTATATTGCACTCTATTTCTGAAAGCTTTTATCTTCCCATCCAATGAAATCTGTGAATTAGTTTTTCTTAGCAAAGCCAATCAATCACACATTTTCTTACAGTCTCTAACAGTAATGTTTGTTGACAAATTGTTACAATTGGTGTAGTAATAATAATTTTCTCGATTTCATTTTATTCTTTTATAACATATTTTAATAAAAAAAAGTTTTTTTACGAACCAAATATATTTTATTCTTGATTCAAAATTCTTATTGTATAGTGATCACAATATCAAAAGTTCCAAAATGTTGCTCGCATTCCAGAGATGGTTTTTCCAAAACTGTTTCTCCTTTTACCCTAAAAAGCTGACAAAGACTAATGAAAGAATAGGAAACTTGTTAAATGATGTAAAAACATAGACTATAAAAATATTTTATTTATATGTGTTTATTAGAAAGAAAACAAACCTTTGTTTTTTTGTTCTGCACTGAACAGGTACAAGTGTCTAGTTATAAGAACAAAAACAATTAACTATGCTAAACTAAAATACCATGGATTTAGATTAGAATTTTGTGAATATTTTTATTTCAAATGAGAAAAAAAAACAAAAAACAAAAAGAATAAAATTTAAAGAATTTTATCTATGTTTCTCTATAGAGTATGCAACAAGTAACTAGACAATTTTGCATTTGCGACATTCATTTTTGTATACTGAATCTCTTAAAATAAAAATGAGCACTGTTTAAAAAGAGCACTGTTTGGATAAAATACAGTATAAAATGGCTTTATATTGAAATTTAAATATAGTGGCTCACAAAAATATTCGTACACTTATGACTTTCAATGAAATAAGACTATCCATAAATTGTAATCAATATTTCATAGAATGGATACTTAATAATAAAAAATATTTTCTATTCTTAGCAAAACTGTATGGAATATTTTAAAAACAAAGCAAAATTGCAAGTTAAGCAAAGTTTAAGTACTAAACAAAGCAAAGTAAAATTTTTAAGAAATTAATAATCAAAAAGTAACAAAAACTTTATCTCACAAAAGTCATAGTACACTTTAAAAAAATATCTGCCTTTTAGTAAATTTTCTAATTTTTGGTTAAAATAACATTTAGTAGAGTTCCCTTTCACATCTACAATAGCTTTTAAAAGTTTGTCAATAAATGTAACATGTTTTTTTAAATATTTTTTGGGGAGGGGGTGGAAAATTTGAACAGAATATTTTTTATTGAATTTTACCGAAACTTTTACAAAACTCAAATGTAAGTTTATGAATTTTTCCACAAATTTTATAATTTTATTCTCTGATATGAAGTCCTTCTTGCTAGCATTTTATCACATATTGCACAGTGGAGTACGACACAAACTAATTTAGCAATATTCATTACTGATTTACATCTAATGATGACAAATAATCAACTTTCAATTATTGTCTATTGTTTTATTACGACTACGAGCAGTTTTTAAATGATAAGAGAAAATATTACAGAGTTAACAAGTAAAAATTAAAATATAGTTGTGCTAGTTGGATACTAAATTCTAAATAAATAAATCAAAATTAAATAGAAAATAATTAAATAAAAAAATTAAAGCAAAGACCATAATTTTAATTCTGAAATCCAAAACATTTGAATGTACAGTGACTTTTGTGAGTTACAATTTTTGTTACTTTTTGATTATTCATTTCTTAAAAAAAAACTTTGCGCTTTTTTAAAATGTTCCAAAAATAGATTAAAAATTAAGAATGCTAAGAATAGGTTATACATCTTATTATCAAATACCCATTTTGAAATATTCATTTTAATTAATGACGAGCTTTATTTCAATAAGTTACAAGTAAACGAAAGCTTTTGGGAGCCATTGTAAATATAAAAATTTATTGATTTATAATCACCTGGAATAGTTTTCTTTTCCTTAATGAAAATATATTAATACTTATTGAAGTTTTTTTTTTTTTTTTGTTGCTCATTCTGTATTTGCCATTTTGTACACTTTGAGCAAAAACTACAAAAAATAACACATACATTTTTTTTATTCATTAAAAACAATTTATTCTACAAGCTAAGCATATTTTCTCTCCACATGTCTCTTAATTTTTTAAAAATAATTGTTGTACCAAAACATTAAAAAATAAAGTTTTGCCAAATTGTCAAAATAAATTCAGTTTAATTATTTTTTCAAGATGATATATTAAAAAAATTACATTTTAAATAAAACACTTTATTGACACTTTTCTTGTACCTACACTTTATGAGAAAGAACACTTTATCAGAAGAAAAAAAATCCTACAACATCCTACACTTTATGAGAAAAAAAAAAAAAAAACTTATATAGAAATTTTAAAATTTTTGCCTGGAAAAATCAGAGAAATTTGAAACCTAATTTTAGTGGTCACCCTGTTTATAAAATGTCTATAATAAGAATTTTTCAAAAAAATAAGTTTCAAAATCATGACAAGTTTTTTAAAGAAGAAAATTAAATGAAGTGTAATACCTTTCAATGTTTAGATGAAAGTGAATGGTGATTTTAATAGAAAGTTGTCAAAAAGGGAAATAAGAGGGCATGATAGATATGTGGTCAACAAAAGGCGCATTCTTTTGAAGTGCGCAGCTTGATTTCTAAAGGGAGCATAAGAACTTTTTTTCTGTTAGAAAGAAAATGAAGCTGATGGTCAGAAACACATTGGTTGAAGAAGGAAACAATATCTGTTTTTCGCTTTCCTGTATTGATACCAGAAAAAATTTCTTCTCTTTAAACCTTTTTTGTATAATAGTGCTCACTTTACTGTAGAAAAAAAAAATACGGTTCCCAGCAGATCACCGAAGTCAAGCATCACTGGCTGCGGTCAGTGTGCAGGTGGGTGACCACTTGGATCAGTCTGCGTAGGGACCGAGGGTGTGCAGTATTGGTCCTCGTTAAACTGTTCTACCGTAAAGTGCTCGACTTTGCGTGCAGGTCGTTGGGCTACCGAAGCAGGGGTGCCATCCCCTCTGCAGAGGATCAAAATTGTGATGGCATGTCTTCGGATCATTCTCAGGGATGTTTCCCAGACCGTCGCCAATAGCCCATTGTGCAGCTCTAGTGCGACGTAAATTAACTACAACAACAACTGTAGAAAAATGTATTTCCCTATAAATGTTAGTCGTGAGGCGAATTATTTTTGACTCATTAATTAACTCATCATTTGGAAGTCTGTCATAATTATATACTTCTCGTAATAATCCGTACTTGGTGTTATGAGTTTTTAATAGTACGTAATATAAATTATTAAAAATTGAAAGAAAAAAGGAAATTATAAAGTTTTATTTGAGTGTGCATGAGCTGCAAGTACATCGAATAAGTATATATAACAAGTACAAATAACATACATACAACATATAGCAAGTACATATATTCTAATCACACAAACGAAACAAGAAAATAACAGAAAAGAAAAACGAATCAAGGAGTTAATTATTAAAAATATTTAATAAAAGAAAAATAACTAAGTTTTAAAAAGAATGTAAAAAAAAGAGTTATAGCTTAATTTAAATAAAGTTTAGTTTTCAATTTCAATATGAATATTTGGGTTTAACCCGCAAAGCAGAGTACGCTAAAAATGATGAAAACACAAGTAAACTGGAACACAACATTTATTACTTTAAATGTTTAACTTAAATCTTGAAATCGTAATGTTGAATAAATACATACAGAATCATCATTATCATCTACAATATTAATCCTATGACGGATATCAGGCCATCGGCCAAAGACTAAAAAGAAGGGTGGGCTGTTCATCTATCATGAAAAGAATCGTTCGTTCTTTTATAGAACACGATGTCTTACGTCACATTGATTAATTGATTATTTCTTGACTTCTCTTCACTTTCATAATGGAGACGAATCTGCAAAAGACTAAAACACTAAAGTTTATAACTTGAAATTACTTATTTCCACATTCAGCCCCATTATAAACTTTATCAATAAAATACTGAAATTTTTCGTGATTATGGTTAAAGGTTTCGTGAGAAAATCTGCTAAGTTGTCTTTACTACAGATGTACTCCAATTTAAACAAGTTTTCTTCTAACATATTACTAATAAACTGATATTTTGCGTCTAAGTGCTTAGTTTTCACATTTTCAATCGAATTTTTGGAAAAATAAATTGCAGCTTTGTTGTCACACAGTTGAATTGGTACTTCTATATTTTCTAATACATTCAATTCATTTAAAACTCTTGAAAACCAAATTATTTCTTTAACAGATTCTATAAGTGAGATAAATTCGGATTCCATAGAACTAAGAGCTACACACTTTTGTTAACTTGTTTTCCAAGTGAACGGTATACCAGCAAAATATATTATATGTTCACTTGACGAATATCTGTTGGTTAAATGGCATCCCCAATTAGCATCAGAAAAAGCTACTAAGTTATTTTGATTTACAATTGACAAGTTAATTTTCAAATCTTTCGTATTAAACACAAAATTTAATGAATCAACAACTATATTCCAATGTTGATAAGAATAACCATCACAATATTGCGATAAAATATTAACTGAAAATGCAATATCAGGTTTACTTCTATTAGCTAAAAAAAGAAAGACATCCAATAAGAGTTCTATATGGGAATTTTTTCATTAAATCTGTTTCAAAAATTTCTTCTTCTTTAACTTTAGGTGGTAATTTAAATCCAGGTTTTAAGGTCAAATTTACAAAAGTTTTAGGTAGTTCTTCAAATTTCTTCATTAACTTTTCAATATAAGTTACTTGATGTAAATAAACACTATCATTTACGGTTTCAAAGTTTACACCTAACAAATATTTCAATTTGCCTAAATCTTGAATTTCTAATTTACTTTTAAGTAAATCAACAGCTTCATCAATTTTGTTTTGATCTTCCCCAAATAAAACTATGTTGTCGACATATACCAAAAAAATAACTTTAGATTTCAATTTATAAACACAATTACACCAAAGTAGTTTTTCAAAACCTAGTTGTCCTAAAGTATTATCTAACTCAATATTTCATTGTCGTCCACTTTATTTTAACACATATATAACTTTATTTAATTTACAAACCATATATTCTTTACCTTTAACTTTAAATCTTTTTGGTTGAGACATATATAAAGTTTCAGTTAAATTTCCGTATAAGTATGCACTTTTAATATCTAACTGTACACATTTCCAGTATAAAACACTTACTAATAAAATGAATATAAATCGTATAATTGAAAAATTTACTACAGGTGAAAAAATGTCAGAAAAGTCTTTTCCTTTTACCTGTTGAAAACCTTGAGCTACCAGCCGGGACTTTAACTTCTTTATCTGGTTTTTATCATCTCGCTTCACAATATACACCCATCTGCTTCCGATGATTTTGGCATACTCTGGAGGTTCAACTAAATTCCATACTTTACGATTTTTCATCATCTGAATTTCATCTTCCATGGATTTATTCCACTTATCCTTGTCCGCTGAATCTTGGGTTTCCTCGTACGTTCTAGGCGATTCCAAGTTGTATACTTCGCCTTCGAAAATATCTTCGAAATCTTGAACTACACAATCAGTAGATGAATCTTCGCTATCTTCTTGCTTTGGACTTTTAGACTTAAATGAAAATAGTTCTGGTTGGAACTTTAATCCGTTTTTGGCACAAAATCGTTCTACTTTGATAGTTGATCGAAGTTTCTCTTTACTTGAAGGTGGGTAATAGTAAACATCTATTCTTGAACTTAATTTTCTTGGTGCTTCAACTCTTTTCTACTCTTCAATTTTTATTGTTAGCATTTCTTCTTTCTTTGTAACAGTTTCTTCGTTATTGTCTAACACTTGTTCTTGGTAGCTGTCTTTATATCTTACGTATTCACACTTCTTATTCTTCCCAAATAATGTCTCTACTCTATTTTTCGTTTCGTCAAAACTAGCATGAATAGTTTCTACTACTCTTCTTTCTTCTGGAATATAGATCCTATAACCCTTCGTTCTTGTTGCTTAGCCAACTAAGATTCCTAGTTTTGATGTTTTGTTCAACTTGTTGCGTTTTACTTTGGTTATGTGAACAAATGCCAAAGAACCAAATATTCTTAAATGTAGAACTGATGGTTTGTATCCATTCCAAATTTAAAAAGGTGTCAATCCATTTGTTAACTTGTGTTCACTTCCGTTTCGTACATGAACATACATATATAGAGCTTCAGCCCAAAATCAGTCATTTAGTCCACTATCGTGAAGTGATGCGCGAACAGCTTCAACTGCATCACGGTTGAATTTTTCAGCAATCCCGTTTTGTTCTGGAGAATAAGTTGAAGTTCGCTCTATTCGAATTCCCAGATTGTTTAAATAATCTACAAACTCGGCGTGACAAAATTCCATTCCGCTGTCCGTTCTGACTGACTTCAATTTGCAGTTTAACTCTCTTTCAGATTTTACGAGATATGTTTTGAAACATTTAAAAGCTTCTGTTTTCTTCTCTTCAATAAAAACTTCCGCTTTTCTGGAAAAGTCATCTATTATAGACAAAAAATATCGACTTCCACCCATTGAAGGTGTTGGAGAAGGTCCCCACAAATTCATATGCACCTTATCTAGTACTTTATTTGTTAGACATTGATAATTCCTTTTAAAAGATGTTCGAGTAGACTTAGTCCCTTTGCAAGTAATACAAGTTTCAGATTTACCTTTCAGTTGCTCAATTCCTTTTACAACATTTTTATTACTCATGTGCTTATAAGATTGTCATTTAGATGAGCAAATCTCCGATCACACAGTTTTACGTCTAATGCAGCGTTAATTTCATTTTTAAGTATTTCAGATTTACGTTTGTCAGGTAAACCTTTCACAACATACAGTTTATCTATTCTAGGTACACTGAAGAAATATCTGCTACGGTTATCATTTTTGAATTTTGCCAAACAATTTTATATCCCACTATATCAATATTAGATCCAGCTATTAAGTTACGTCATAGATTTGGAGCATAGTATACGTTCTTTAATATTAGCTTTACGAATCTGTTGTTATCTTTAACATAAAAAATATGTCACCTACCCCTTCTACTTCTGATGTACTGTTCTTGTCCCCAACGAGAACTTTTGCTTTATTCAGAGGACTAAACGTTTCGAACCATTCTTGTCTGTTCGTGAAATGGGATGTTGCTGCTGAGTCAATAAGCCATTCTTCTAAATCCAGTTCCCTGCTGTCGACCTCAGCAACTTCTTCGTTAATTTCAATATCCGTATAAAAAAGACCAGTAGCGAGATTTTCCTTCGCACTTTAACGATCTTGCATCTTATTTGCAGTTTTGCTTAGTCTAAAATCTCTTGAATAAGGACCTTGTTTATTGCAATTGAAACACGGCCCCATACTTTTATGTCGATATCCTTTGCTCTGCAAGTTTCGTCTGTATCCAGTTTCTTGTGTATTTCTCCGGCCCAGACCGCTTTCGCTGTGTGGAATGGCTTCGTTCTTCGATCAATTCCTTTCTCTTGATGATTTCATGTCTGTTTTAGCTAAGTAAGCATTTGTAACTGAAGGGAACCCACTATCTCAATCTTTTAGTTGGATTCTGCCGAATTCGCTGATCAATTGACGCTCAATATTATCTATTGTAAATTCAGAATCCTTTAAACGATATAAGATCTGTACTAAATTGTCATATTCCTCCGGAAGTTTTCTTATTATCTGGAAGCACACTAATAGTTTGGGAATCTTGAACCCAGCTTCTTTAATCTGTGCACTTTTATCTCGAACTCGTTGACAGAATATTCCAATCACCTCTTCATTAGGCTGAAATATCAATTCGTAAAATTCATCAACCAGACCAGCAATTCTTGCTCTTGATTTAGGTTCAAAATTTTCTTTTAGAATGTCTCAAGCTTTCTTTCCATCTGTTGTAGTCTGAATCAACTTCAAAAATTAACGTTCAACACCTTGATATATTGTAGAATAAGCTCTAGCTTTCCTTATCTCGAAATTCTGTTTAACTGATTCTGGGGCAGTGTCTGGTGGTGGTTCAGCTCCACCGACGAATTCCCAACTTCCACGATCCATCAGAGCTACTCTCATGTCACACTTCCAACTCTCGTAGTTGAATGCTCCAAGTTTAGGAAAATCTAAGTTCGTTGATTCTAAGTTTCCTTCCATATTCAAAACTTGGTTTCTTCCTGCTATTAAAATAAATATTTCAACTCCCAGATAGAATTTCTTCTGAATCTATATCGTTGAGGTGGGCAAACATCCCATAACCTTTGTGGGTTTAACCCGCAAAACAGAGTACGCTAAAAATTATGAAAACACAAGTAAACTGGAACACAATATTTATTACTTTAAATGTTTAACTTAAATCTTAAAATCGTAATGTTGAATAAATACATACAGAATCATCATTATCATCTACAATATTAATCCTATGACGGATATCAGGCCATCGGCCAAAGACTAAAAAGAAGGGTGGGCTGTTCATCTATCATGAAAAGAATTGTTCGTTCTTTTATAGAACACGATGTCTTACGTCACATTGATTAACTGATTATTTCTTGACTTCTCTTCACTTCCATAATGGAGAGGAATCTGTAAAAGACTAAAGTTTATAACTTGAAATTACTTATTTCCACAGATTGCACCCTAAAAAATGTTCTCACTATTATCTGTTAAGCTTTAATTTCATATTTTATAACCTACCTGGCAACTTAGTTGTAAAAATATATTTTTAAGTACCGTATTTTTCGGCGAAAGCGCCGCACATCGATGAAAATGAAATTTTTTTAAAAAAAGTTATAGTAAGCACCGCTCCGGCGCAAGCGCCGCAATGGCACTACACCGCGCATATCAGCATCCTTATGCAAGAGACCTTTAAATTACCATTTAGAATATCTGTATAATAAAAAATAAAAATTTTTTATACATTTCATAAAGTAAGGTTTTAATTTCTAAATTATAATGAAAAATTTATTTTTCAGCAAAAAAAAAAAGAAAAAAAAAAAAAAAAAGAAAGCAACAAAACGATATAAAATAAAATTGTTCTTATCTGTTGGCACCACACCAAAAAATAAACTTAAGTACAACAAATAATTCTGAAAATAATGTTAAGTGCAACAAAATATTTTTTAATACATCAAATAACGTAATTTCTAAATTATTTGGGGGGTGGGGAGAGAATATCCTAAACTGCGTTAACAAAGAGTTGACGTGAAAAAAGTTTTCTCCTTCAGCAAAAAATAAAAATAAAAAAACGATATAAAATAAAGTTGTTCTTACCAGTTGGCACCGCGCCAAAAAAACATTATAGCAAATAATTAACAGCAAAAAAATATTTCTATGCTCAGCAGCTGAATTAATGCTGGACTAATTACAGAAATCCGTAAAACAATGTAATAAGAAAAATAAAATGAAAAATTTATTAAAAAAAAGATTTGAAAATAAAAAGATTTTAAAAAATTTATTACAGTAAACAAACTAAGGAAAAACTAATAATAACAAGAATAAGAAATAACTAAGAGCGCCCCAAAAAAATTCTGATGAAAAATTCCTCTGCTTGTCATTTCTACTGGAGCTGTTTAGGAGGAATCAATCAGTTATTTTTAAAGGGGTTGGGGAAAAGAAAAGGGCATACAGTATTGGACCCCTAATCCCACACTTAATCTGATCTAAATTTTTTTTTTTTTTAAGAAATATATATTGATGAGACAAAAAAATCAGCTATATTCTCTTTTTATTTGGAATTTTATTTTGTTGAAGTAAGTAACTTTATTTTATCTTTTAAAAATAAAAAAGCTTGAAAAAAATATATAATAAATCTGTGTCAAAGGAAACATCTGTTTCTAAAGCAGTTTCAAATAAAGATAAAAGTAAAAACACCTTCATTTCCAATGAACAAAATAAAGAAATGCAAGTTGGAAGAAACTGATCAATCAATCTTGACAGCTGAGCTTGTGCATTACTGGTTTGTCCCCACATTTCCCTCTTCTGTTTGACCATAAATTGGCCACACCCAGTTGACATTGAAACTACCACGTGGAGTACAAAATGAATTCTATCCCTTTTGCGGTTTTTTATTTGATTCATTTATTTTTTATTTTGCGGCTTTTTTATTAGTTATTAACTGTTAATTTTTTTTTGTTAGTTAGCTTGTTTTTTTTCTTGTTGTTAGTTGTTTCTTTTATTTATTTATTTTATCGTTATTAGTTTTTAGCTTGTTTTTTGCTGTTATCGTTAGTTCCTTAGCATAAATTGTTACTTTTTTTTGTAGTTCTTCGTTAGCTTTTTTTTTCTTGTGAGGTGAGCGTCTTTTGTTAAAACAAAATGTTATCTAAAAGAAAAAAACAAGAACTATGATCTCGCTCCGAAGAAACGATTATTTCTTCTTCATCGGAGGATTCGGATTACTTCTTGAATTATTTCTCCTTCCGATTATTTCTTCTTGATTATATTATATAGATGATTATTTTAATTAATAAAATTTCTTAAGATGGACCAGTTTTAAATTCACCCCATCATAATCTACGATCGAAACTTGACTAATTTTATTGGTTTTTCTAAAATTAAATTATAGTAATATTTGAGCGCCATATTGGAATTTCCGAAAGAGATCCGAAGTTCGGCATTTCGTCGGTCCCGTGAGTGCCGGATTTGGGGTCCTATTACTTCCTTTTCTGTCCGCTCCAAATACAATTGCCAAGGCGCTAAGTAGATTTCTAGCTTTCGATTTTTCTTTAAGCTGGGGGTGGATACAAGATGCTTACCTTTTAAATTTTCTCCTTACGCGATGTTTTTTTAAAATTATTATTTCGTTTATTTATTTTCTTGCAGGCTGCTGCCGAAAGTTTGCTAAGAATTGGCAATTGTTCTGCAGCAGATCGTGATACGTACAAATATTTCGTCAACTTCGTTATTAATTTTATTTAATAGTCTTTCTCTCAGAAAATTATTTCATCTTAAATAAATTTACTTGAGAAATTTTTTTGCTGCTAAAAATTATTTCCTCGGAAGCGCCGCTGCATCAGAAGCGCCGCATGTAGGAAAAAAACAACTTTTTTTTCGATAGCGCCGCGGCGCTACCGCCGAAAAATACGGTAAGTTAAAATATTGTTAAGCTTGTAGACAGTGGAAAGTCCCATTTCTAGAATCATTGAGACTTCGGCAGGTCCGAACAATACAATTTCCGGATTACAATTCTATAAGGTAAACAAACATGAAAACATCCTTATTCAATAAAAAAAAAAAAAACAAATATACAATAATTAACGTCAAGTTTAAACTGCAACTTATAAATCTACTTTGTTGCGCAATGTTACATCCCCCATAAAAAGCTTCTATTAATCTTTTTATGTTAGTTTCTTCGTTATAAAACAACTCCTAATTTATTACTAATTAATTTCAAATCGAAATACTTTCTCACACTTTTAAAAGCCACATCCTGTTCTTAAATCTATTTTTGGCTCAGGCATGTATTTGATTAAAAGCAGGACATTTTCCCTTTTACTCTCCGTGGGAATCGCGAGACCTATTGGATAAACCAATTACAATTTCTAAGATTTCCCTCTTTCCCTAAATTGAAACATTTTACGGATTTACTTTGCAAGATTTTCCCTAACATATAACAAAGGAGCGCAACTTTTCGTACACACTCTCATGACTGCTCTGATTAATAATTAATAAATAAATTTTGTACCCTCCTTCCTGGCCTTTGACCTGTTTTAATCCTTCAACTCGGCAATGACGTTATATATATATATATATATATATATATATGTACATGCATATATATTTGTGTGTTTTATTTTGAATTTTTATGTTTTTACTTGATTAAATTATATGCTGTTTTTTCTCCTCATTCTTTTGTAGTGATATTTTTTATATTGGTGATTTTGATACTATGATAAAAAGCTCTAATGTTTTCAGATGTAACTCTTAGAACTGTAACTGTAGGTAGAATGAGTTGCTATAATTCCAATTCTGAGCATAAATTTGTTTCTGTTGTATAAAAACAATGTGGAGCACTTAATACTTATGTACTGCAATTTTTTTAAAACCAAGAGGTGGTGAAGAAAACAAGAAATAATTTGAAGACACCTTGAATGTTGTAAACTTCAATAGTTTTACAATAATAAACACTTTACAAACTTAACATGTCTAAATAAAATTAGATAAAAAAAAAACAATATTTTGAAAGTACTGAAATATCTAATGAGTTACTTATTCTAATACACTATCTGTTTTATACCCATGTTTGTTTTAATATATAGAATTTCTTGTAGGAAACTGGCTCTCTTAAAATTGGCATTCACGTTGGCCCTCTTTCTCCAGGACAAGTATATTCTGGAGGTAAATATTAACTGCTTTGTAAATGTTAAGAGTACTATTTTTTGTTTTGAATGGAAAATCTTGAATATATTGATTAAAAAGTCATATAAAGATTGAACAATGAGAAAAGCTGATAAGTTTTCTTTTCTTGACATTTTTACTTTAAGTGACTTTATAAGTAAAATTCCAAGAAACTCAATTATCATTTATGGCTTAATTCCTTCAGCCATCTAGTTAAGTTTCATAATTTTATTTTCATCTCTTTTGAAAGAATCACTCTTCTTATTACACTGAACTTGAGTTTTTATTTAAGATAACTATATTTTATCCTCTTATTTTCTTCCATAAGTAAAATTGCATTTCAACCTACATTCTTTCAGCACGTCCAAAACAGTTTTGTGATATTAATATAATTAGGCATGTGATTTTTTTAGTATTTTGACTGAATTTTGTAAATTGTGAGAGGTTAATAATGCTATGTTTTCTATTAAAAAAATATTTTTGCCTCAAATAAATAATGAACTGATTAAGATCCCTTCCTTTTATATTTAATAAATCTCCCTCTAACTTTAAATTTACCAAAACCTCTAAAGATTCCATAACAGGGCTAACATAATTACAGTAGCTTTCAATGGAATTCTTCAATTTTCTTCATTCTTAAAATGCCATCAATAGTAAACACTTGAAAATTATTTCTATTTTGAGGCCAGGATAGCCTGGTTGGTAGGGCACTGTGCCCATGTTAAAGAGGTCCTGGGTTCGATCCTCGCTGGCGGAAGAAGTAAATGGTGACTGATGCATATCAAATCTCTCGAGTCACAAAGTCTTCCATGTTCCCATAACAAATCATACATATGGGGGTACTGATCCAGGAGTTTCTTTGTCTTTTGGATTGGGTTCAAAATTACAAGGCTACAGAGTAGAACATTAGCAGTCATAAACTGAAAAATTGGGTTTGCTGTTCAACGACGGTTATATAATAAAATAAAAATTCTAAATACTGAGCAGCGATTTCTCAGGGGATATAGTGTTTGCCTTCCCATGGGATTTGAATCCCAGTAGACGGATCATGGGTCAGAGTCCCTTTGCCGTCAGGCTAACCGTGGATGGTTTTCATGGTTTTCCTCTAAGTAACACAAATGCGGGTTAGTTCCATCAAGAAGTCTTCCACAAAGGCAAATTTCTCCCAATACTTGATACAGGAGTTCCCTTGTTTTCTGGATTTTGTTCAAAATTACAAGCCGACAAAGCTGAACATTAGTAGTCATAAACCTAAAAAATTGGGTCGGCTGTTGAATGCCGGTTATGAAATATAAAAAAATTTCCAAATATTGTTCATCAGTAAGTATTTAAGATTTTTGAAGCAAGATTTTTTTCTTTCATGATTTTTGTGGCTGTAAATAATACTTGACTTTACGCAAGATTGATTAAATAAAAAACAAGCCTTATTTATTAATAAATTAGTAAATAAAAAATTTTAAGGTTTAAATAAAATATAAATAATAAAAGTTTAGATTCTGAATCAGCAATCATAAATGTTAAAATGAGGAAATTATTGAATAACATGAGTATTAAAGATGAGCAAAAGAAATCCGTTTTTAAACAGGTTCTTCATTTACTAGTTTTGTCAGTGAGAAATTAAAAACACAAAAACAAATTAGTCTTATTATATGTTAAAAAAAAAGGTAAGCAAGTAAGCAATAATGAGGTGTAGTCTAAATCATAGTCTTATAACTATAACTATAAAGTGATAGAAAAATTATAATAGCTGCAATAATCTTTCTTGAAATAGTGACAGGCAGAATAGTTTTAAAAAATGGGGTTTTAAAATGATGCCCTTTCTTATGTTTATTATTTACTTGTTTATTATGGTGTGTTTTAAAGTTTCTTCTAAGGATTTTTCTTATGCTATGATATATATTTTTTTAGGTAGCTCAGATGTCTTCAAATCTCTTATTAAAGCTAGTGGCAAGGACGTTCTTTATGTAGGTTAGTTGGTTTTAGTTATAATGCGGGAGCAAAATTTGAACTTACCCCACCATTAAACAGTATTAAAAAGTATTTAAAGGCAAGGATAAAATTAAATAACTTAACTTTGTTTAGGTGACCACATATATGGAGACATTTTGAAATCTAAGAAATCTCGTGGTTGGAGGACCTTCTTAGTTGTTCCAGAGCTTCAAAGAGAAGTTCATGTATGGACATCCAAATGTGATTTATTCCTTAAAATTCAAGATCTTGATGTTCAGCTTGGTGACACTTACAAGTAATATTTCTTAATTACTTTCTTTTGCCGTCATTTTTTAGTTGAATTCTGCACTATTATGAGGGAAACAGAAGTGTAAAAAAAAAATGCTATTTCTACACCTGTCATAAATAAGTCTTATTTTTGATGTTTGTTTTTTGCAAATTATAAAAAAGTTAATGCAATCCATGAAACACATTAAAAATGCTTCATAAAAACTTTGATTAAGTAATTGCTTAAATTGGATTTTTCTAATATATTGATATCGATTAAAATTAAGGAATGTGCTTTTTTTATTTTAATTTTGCTTTCACTTTAATTAAACTCATGTATCCTTTTTGATGACAAAGGAAACATTATAATTTCTTAATTATAAAAATTGTTAGAAAATAGTCACAATTATAGAGTTCATCTTCGTTAGATAATTATTAGTTTTACAATAAAAAAATGGCTTTGTGACTTTCTCTTACTTGTTTATTTTCTTCTATTTTTGGTTTTTGTTTTAGTTATAGTTTCTATTACTGTTTGATTTTTTTTATATTAAGTTGGTATTATTGTAATTTATTTACTCTGAATATGGCCCTTGTAAGTTACTTCTGCCTCTTGCACCTTTAAAGTGTGCCTTTAATTCAATCCAATACTGCAAAATCATTAGTTCTTTCCTACTAATTTAATAAAAATGTAATATCAAATTATTTTAAAAATAATGCAACATAACTAACAGTTAGGAAACTAACAGTTAGAGTTACTGTAACTGAACAATATTACAATGTTTGGCTATTTTCTTAATTTAATTTGTTGTAATCATTATGCATTTATAGCCTCTAATATGCATGCATTATAAGAGGCTGGCATTCCTCTTCATTTGAATTACAATACCTTTAATTAAAAAAAGCAAACTCTTAGAACAGATGCCACATGTTATGGATGACAGTATATCTTACCATACATAATACTCTGAAATCAAATTTTTAAACTTTATCATTATTTGTAAACCATAAATTACTATAACAGAATTCTATAGATTTTCTTATGCAAATCTGTGTTTATTATAAAATGTATATTATTACTTATTAAACATTACCTATTATTCACCTCAAACCTGCAATAAGATATGATAAAGGAGCTCATAAAAATTTTATAAGAAAGCACCCAATATCATTTAAATACTTGTTTTATACTTTAAGCGCTTTTGTATACAATTTTGTTAGATGGAACATACAAGGTTTATTTATTTTTGAACTTTATTTTTTACATGTTTTATTTTTTTCATCCTACTATTATTTGTGTCTTTTTTTTTACACTAAGCTAATTAGCAGTTGCAAATAAATAGAATTGTAATTACAAAATAGTGTTTTTATTGTACTACCATAGAAAGTTATAGGTTGATTATTTATGAAGGAAATACTTAAAGTGAAATTATTAAACTTAGGTCTACAAAAGAGTTCCAGCTCACTTTAGTAAGTTCAGATTATCTGCCGAAGCATTTTCACCAAAGCTCACCCTGAAATTTATCTTTCAAACTCATTCATGAACAAAGCAGGAATCGCATGATTTCAGCTAAGAGAATTTCGCAACACACTTGCCTATCTACCATTATAAAAATTAAGATCTGAGTGAAGAAAGATTTTTGTGAAATCAGTAAGATTGTGAAGTAAAATCGAGAAAATTTAGAAATTACATTATAATGTTCCTAATCTACGCATATTAAATACGTTTAACTAAAATTTTAAAAATAATCTTTTACTTCATTTTATGTACAGGTAAGATCATTAAATTGTGAAAATGAACAAAAATATAAAAGAAATAAAAAATCATCTAAAATTAAGGAAAAAGTATTATTACAAACTAGCAGAAATGAAAAATAAAAAATAACCATTTTTTTGAAATAAATCATTAAAGAATAACAATTAAACTAAACTGTTTTGAACTAAATAAAGGAAGAAAAAAAAGATGTGAAAGATCATGACAGATCAATTAAGGAAGTTCAAAATTCAAATCTCCTAAAAATAACATATTCTAATACTTTTAATGGTTAATTTAAGTTGAAACAAGGGCAACAATTACAAACTAAGAAAAATTAGCTACCGTCAATAGCAAAATGTGTGCCAGTTTTTCAACTTTCAGTCAATGCAATTTTTATTTCCCCAATTTAATATTTTAGATATTTTTTCTTTAATTTCTCTTTAGGTAAAGTTTAGATTATGTAGGATTAGAATTTATTTTTTGCAAATATTTATTCAACTCAACCATCTACTGTTTCATTGTATTTCTTTCTTTCTCCCATATCTCAAAGGATGACATTGCACACACCTCATGAGAGAAGCTTCTCCGCCAAACCCAAAATGCTGGCATGGTGCCAGAATTTGAGTTTCTGATGTGTCTCATCTTACCCTCTTTACAATTCGCTTGTGGGATTTTTATTTTCGTTTTCAGTCTGATTGAAAAATGGCAACTAAAAAGTGTGTTGGTTACATAACCGAATTTAAATTGAAATTGATTTGAAAAGCATAATGATAGTAATCGTGCTGGGCATCGATTTTTCTCTATCAACAAATCTAAAATCAGGCTTTAGAAGAATAATAAGACAAATTTCAAGCTTTCAATATAAAAAAAAATGGTGCAAGTAAAGGGGGAAACTCTCTTGGCCAGACCTAGGGAAAGATTTGGTCCGATGGATTCTGGAACAAGAAAGAAAGCAAACTTCCTGTATCAATAATAAAAATACGGCTACATGCTTGAGTGTTGGCAAAAAAAAGATAAATGTAAAAAGTTTTACTGGTGTGCCATCCTGGTGCTACCATTTCATGCGACAGCACAACCTATGAATAAGAGCTTGTACAACAACCATCTGTCAAAGTTTGCCTGAAATCTGGACAGAAAAAGTCTCACAGTTTCTGGAATTCACCAGAAAGCTTATCAAAGAGAATAAATTCACAGCTAGTAAGATTATGAACTCTGATGAAACTTCAATGAGTTTTGATTGTCCTTTGAACTGTAGAAAGCTGCGGAAGGAATTCAGTTGCCATAGCAACAACGGGACAGGAGCGGACATGCTTCACAGTGGTGTTAGCCTGTTCAGGTGCTGGCGTAAAGCTGCCTCCCTTTATAATTTTTAAGCGGAAAACTTTACCTAAAGAAGACTTTCTTATAAGAATTATTGTGGACGTAATTGAAAAAGGGTGGATTATGCACTTGTAGAACAATATCGCTGCAAATTCGTGTGTGGGTTGTAGGCTGATGGGGAATACAAGTGGACGATTTTTTCCCACTTCTGAAATGAGGGTTGCGGATTATAGACTGACTGGTATAATGGGCCAGAAAATGTGGTATAAGAAAGTAAATTTTTTAAAATTTATTTCTTCAAAAAGTAATTATATTCATACCTATTTTAGTTTTATGTAGAATTTTAAAACCTATAGAATCTATTATAATAATTTATTTTTATTTGGATTTATGCCATCCTTTTTTCCTAAATAAATGTCTGCTCTTATATCTAGAGGTTATATTATTTAAAAGTTATATAGAAATACTTATTATATTTTAATGAATATTCTGTATGAAGATCATTTATCCGGAAATTTGAAATAATTAATATTTAATAAAATTTAATTTAAATGTTGTTGCTTTGCAAAAAGTTTTTTAAATTGGTAATTTATTTAATGACAATGTATTTTTTTTTAGAAATTTTATGTAATGAATTTTTTCAATTAATTTTATTAAAACAAACTGATGTTATTTAACAGTAAAATATAAAAACTAATTTTTTACACCATTACAATATAAAAACTAAGTTTTAATAGTAAATCCTAAAAAAAAAAAAAAATACTATAAGGCAACCAAAATATAGGCATTTTTTTAATAACATTTATCTTTGAAAATTTATGAGGTTTATATAAAATAATTACTTTATATTTGAAAATACTTTTTAAAATGTTAATGATTTTAGGTTCAAATGTTGAAATAGCTTTTAAGTTATCACTTTATCAAATTTTATTTAATAATTCTATGATGATAATGATTTGATTAAGTAAGTAAAAATGAAATCTGTGTTGTAAATATCTATTGTAAATATATTGATAAAGACCTGTAGGATATGATGTAATAGCAAGCATTTAACGACATTATTAAAAATTTGTATGCTATTTGCAATCATGAACACTACGTGTGATTTATAGTATAATACAATACATGTATAATTTATTATTTATTTATTTATTTATTTATTTTTTTTTTTGTAATATTTAAAGAATTTCTTTGTGTAACTATAAAATAAGGTTCTGCAATACTGTCTTATGTAAAACATTGAATGAAACTATATTTGTTTTAATTTTTTTAAGATATTAATTAAATTTATTTTTCTATCCAATTTTAGCTTTTTTGCTTTCATTTATTTAAAAATGATTTATTAAATTACTTAGAAATTAATATTGTTAATAAACCTATTAAATTGTGATTAAAATTTTACTTTGATACCGATCACTGTAGAAGAAACTTGCCATCCCTGCTTTTGATAACTAAATTAAAAAAATTATTAAAAAATATCTAGCATCTCTCCTTAAAAAATAAAAGGAAAAAACTATTTTTTTTAAAAAAAAAGGAAGCTTAGTTTTCCCATGTCTAAAAACTTCTTCAAACTATAATGCTATATAGTGTGTTATCTCTAATATCATTAGGTAACATACATCACTTACTATTGCCCATATATAAAATACATTCTATGAAAAGTAATATTTTAAATAAATTGTTTTTGAAAAACATGAATAGTTGTGTAGTTATGATTAAATAACCTTCTAATGATTCGTTTTTAATTTTAGAGAAATGGATTCTAGTTGTCATGATACTCCTGATATTAGTCAACTGAAGTCAGCCATTCGTGTGAGTTAAAATATATTATTTATTTATGTGTTCTGTTTTTGAATGATGTTTCTAATTATAATTAAGTTTTTAAAAAGCATACAAAATATATACATTCTATAAAAGGGTTGAATTTTGAATTAATATGAAACTGGTCTTACATGAAATATTGTTGCTGTATTATATGATATAAATATATTAAGAAAAAGTAAAAGCATTTTAACAGAACACAAATGTGATACACATCAATTTTTTTTATTATTTTTCCCTCAACAGCTGTTCATACAAGTAGTTCTTGGTTGTTCAGATTATTTTTCTTTACTTTAGATACTGCAATAATATACTTTTTATAGTTTAATATAACCAATCTTAAAAGGGGGGGGGGGAAATTGAGTTTTGTACTTAAATTATTTTCTGCAACCATTTATTATTGTTAGGATATATTAATTTTTTGTTACAATATTTAAAACATATAATTATTTTAGTTATTTGAGTGTTATTACAAGGTAAATTAAATTATTTGGACAACACTTATGGAGTGATTTGATTAAGAGTACAAATCTACTAAAAAAAGGTTATTTATGTATCTATCTAGGCTGTAACTTATTTAATATTTTACTCTTAATAACTAGAATATGTCAAGTGAGTTCTCTCTAACCCTTATTATTACCAAATGCTAGTCGCTTGGCCACTAGGCCATTGGATTATGGGGTCTCCAATATTTCTCTACTTGACTAGAAAAAGAATGTAGTACAGGGCATTTATCCTTATGCAAAAAGTCATATTCTGACCAGTCATATAAAGAGAACATGCAGGAGAGCCAATGTTTAAACAAAACAGATGGGCAAGACGAAATTCATGCCCTGTTAGGAGTTTAAAAGTTGCAACTGCAGCTACATGAAGTGAGTCAGGAGTACAGTACATCCAAGATTTTTCCTTTGAAAGATGTGACGTCGTTTTAAGGAGAAAGCACCTAAAATCCTGGCAATTTCTAATTTAGCTGAATAGAATTCCAAGTCACCAAAAGATTTCTTGGGATCTCTCTAACCCAGTGTTTCCCAAAGTGTGGTACGCGTACCCCTAGGGGTACGGGAACAGTTTAGCGGGGGTACGCGTTCTTATGCGAAATATCTTGCAACAAACGAAAATTTCAAAAAAGTTTATTTAGAAACAAAGCTAGCCATGAAAATATACAATTATGTATTTTCAATTTTTTGCAGAGTTAACAGTTAATAATTAGTGGTGTCAACAGCCAGTTGTGATTTTTAGCTTTTGTGAAATTTTTTTATAGTAAAAAATACATTAATTTTTTATTAGTGGTACACAGCGTTACAAAAAATTTAGAAAGGGTACACAAAAGTCATAAGTTTGGGAAACACTGCTCTAACCATAAATTGCATAATTCCAGAAATACATTTCTTATATAATTTTTTTTTTGTTGAAAGATACCATATTTTTGCTATATAAATTTATCTAGTGTATTAGTAGTTCTCTAATAGATAGCACTGTTCTCCACTGTGGTAAAAACTTTTAAAATTAGTTTTCATTGTCCACTTTTAAAATTAGTGTCATAGATGAATATTCTTTTAGTACCTTTAAAGACAAATATTTTAAATTTGAATGAACTGAACACAATTTTTTTAAAAATTATAAATATTATGTGTTTGGCGGATTTTTATACACTTTCACATAAAAATAAATTTTTAATGAAAATTTTGTTTAAAATTTCAAAAGATTTTCTTTAAGTTTGGGAGATATTTATATAATTTCAGTATATGAAATTTAGCTAGCTCTTTGTATGTCATCCATTATTATTTCAAATGAGGGATTTCCCATACATTCAGAGTTTAAATAGACTCTTTCAAAATAGAAAGATTGTTAGATTTCTAAAAATATAAAAGTTTTGTTAGAAAGTAAAGCAAACAAAACTTTTTAAAAATAGAATGCAGATATTTCATCTTTTAGTATGTTAGTTTATATTTCCTATATTAGTCAATAATATCTAGTATATAAGTATATGAATATGTTTTACCCCTCTATCTCTTCTAGAGGAAGAATATAGAACAGGGGGAAACAAAGGTACATTTTTAAGTAAAAAAAATTGAATACAATACATGAAGGGTATTTCTGATAAGAATAGAGTATCTGTGAAAGCCTAATTGGTCACCAATGAAAGATATAGATCATTTGTGTGAGGAGAAAAATATGAAAAAAGTATGAATTGCACAATAATTAAGAAAGATAAACAAATCATTGCAATGACCACTTTCCCTAATTTTGTTGCAAAGTATTTTAATGGATTGTTGTACAAAGTTGTATGAATATTAAGTTGGTAGCAAGAGTGAGGAATGAACTTATACTTTGCATAAAAATGCTTAGTACAGTACAGAAGCTCTTATCTGGAAATAAGAAAACCGGAACGAAATTCGATAAATTTTCCCGCCTTTTTTTAAACAAAAATTTTTTTTTCCTCATAAGATTTTTCAGATTTTTTTTTTAAAAGATGTTTACTATTAATTTAGAAATAATCATTAGTTTCCTACACTGCCAAGAGAAGTAAGAGTCTTGTACTAAATATCATCAATAATTCCCTTCCTCACCCCCTACATAGTTGTTTCTTTTCAATCCTAGCTCAGTGAGAAGGAGTGACTCATTGAACACCTGTTTTCTTATCAACTGGCCCTTAAGCAGGGGGAGTCATTACTGCCAGCTTCTCACAATAGGAGTCACCATGTCTGTTGATTGCTTAGTCAGGAATTAAAAACAAATAATTTTATTTTTCTTCTTTGATTCTTAGAAATCTGTTAAAGTACTCCCTACAGGGATTGCAGAACTCCTATTTTTCCTATTATCACTATACCCCTTCTTTTTTTTTCCCTGTTATTTTCTACATTTTCTTAATTTTTTAAAAAAAATTATCTGTCATTTCTGCTATTCCCCCTTTTAACATAGTGACAGCAAAGAAAGGGGAATATTGACTCAAGTACAAGTATTGCAACTGCACCTGTTTTTCAATTAATTTATTTTGAATAGGGTGTGAGGAGGGGGCAGAACATGGTAGAACATAAATTATTTTTATTGTCAGCTTCTGTGTAGGCTTTCTAATTTATGTTTAACTGGAGTGGAGGAGAAATAAAATCGCTCATTTTATTGAGGAATAAAATGTTTTTCCTTCTGATTTCGATTAATGTTTTAGCAAAATGTTGAAACCTAAGTTAAACTCTTCTAGTAGTAATCACGTGCCAGAATCACGGCGATAGTGTCGCAGAACGTTAGAGAGTTTTTTGGAGAAAGATTTTTCCTTTGTGAAGTAAAAGATTTTAAATTTCTTTTCTGCAGAAATTTTCGAAATATTTTTTCCCCTCCAGAATTATAATCAAACGATTTTTTACACATTTTTGTTAAATTTTAAGATTCATCATGTATCTAATTATATTTTATTTAAATTGTATAATAGTATAAAAGTTAATTACATATTGTTTTATTTAATTTGAATACTGAGGTATGCAAATTTTTATTTCACTGTAAATTGTGTAATTGTGAATGTCAATATTCAGAACTTGAACAAAATCGGTCGGATTGCTCTTGAAATATAAATAAATAAATAAAAAAAAAAAGAGACTTCTTTGAAAAAATATTTGAAACTATTCTGCTGCAAACATTCTAATTTTGTATTCTCTTATTTTAAATTACATAGTTTTAAATTACTAAAATTTGCATGGCATATTTTTTGAGAAAGCAAATATTATCATCGTTTGCATTTTTTGTTCACTTATAAGTTCCTCAGATAAAAAGAAATATACTAAAAGTGTAATTAACATTAAGAACCTAAACTTTTAACTGCCCGCTTGACTAAATCATTGGAACCATATTTTCTGAATTGCTTTCAATTTTCATAATTTGTCATAATCTAAATCCATCACAAAAGAGAAACTACATTTCTTTTGTCTGATTCTGCAATTTCTGTTCATGCTAATTAATTAGCATCTTTCAGATCAAACATTGTAAATCATTACGATTGTCCCTTAGCATGTGAAAAAGCACTTGTTAGAACAAAAGTTATTCAAGGTGATACATATTTTTTTACTCATTGTAGTATATCATGTCTTGCTTATGTTAAGGATTCACATCTTTAATCACCGTTTTCCAATTTCAGAAAATAGCATAAATTTAACACTTTAAATAAATTAGAGAATTTTAAAGTAAATGCTGGGAAATAACACTTTTATAACACTTTTTGGATTTAAAATGACTTTTCTGAATCGCCATTTCTTAATCAAATGTCAGGTTAGTCACACTATAAGATGAAACCTTCAAATTTAAGGCACGATTACTTTTAAATGTGCAAGGTATTTATAACAATTATTAATTCATTAAGCTTTATAGTAATAAAGTGATATTTTTGGGGAAAAAAATCTTATTTGATAAGCACCTTTTTTTTTACAAAAAAAAAGGCACTGTACTATGCTGCCAATATCTTTTCATAATTTCTATTTGAAATCTTTTTACCTATATAGATATTTCAATTTTTTAGCATTTTAAAATATTTTATGTCTAAATCTTTAACTGAACTATTTTAGGAAATCACTCATGAGTTAGATATGTCATATGGTATCTTAGGTAGTACATTCAGAAGTGGTAAGTTAAGTTTTTATCTAATTAATAAATATAATTTTCATTATTTTAAAAACTTTAACACATTATTCTGTTTGATATTTGTGTTTCAAGTTTTATTTCTTCATTATTCTTTTTCAACTAGTCGTGATACTACTATATTTTTTATCATCTTCAGTTTATTTTGAAATCACATCTTCTAATTTATGAATCATAATTTCTCATGTAAATAGTGAAGCACTGACTTTTTAAAAAAAAATAATAAGCTGAACTAAATAGAAAAATAAACATCACTAAATTAAAATAATGTAACACTTAATTTTATTGTTATACCTGATAGCAAAACTTTAATATATTAACAAGGGTTGCAAATAACAGCTGCAGCTTTTTATATTAGTTTGTATTTAATTATTTATCACAAATTTGAAAATAAATAGAAAAAGAGGTAAAAAGAATTAAAAAAATTTTAAAAAATCTAGGACGCATTAAAAGTAAAGACCATGTTTATGCATCAAAAAAAATTTTTACAGTGCTTTTCAAAAGGGCTTTAAAAATTAAAAAAATTTTTTTATAAACTTTTGTTTTGCTTTAGCATTTTGCCTGTGCATATTATTTCTATCTATTTAATTCATTCTGTTGCCATGAGTTCTGTTAAGTGAGCATTTTTATTTTCCTTGACTTATTTTTATTTGCTCCTTGTTGTTTTCCTTAAATTTGCTTATTCATATGTTAGTATTTTATTATTTTTTATATTTTTTTTTGTACAGTGGAAAGGCCCGTATCTGGAATAGGTGGGACTTCCTGAAGTCGGGATATTAGATTTTTCGGTATAATAGACCCCCAAGGTAAACAAAGCTTAAAACGATCTTATAAACGATGTGAATCTAAGAAGCAAAAAATAAATAAGTCTTATTTTTCATGCTATAATGTATTAGAATTATATCTAGTCAATCAAAAACAAAATATTAGAAAAAAATAATTATTGCTTAAAATATAGAAAACGAAAAAAATTTGACAGTTATGAAAATATTAATTGCTCTCCACCATTGTGCTCATTAAAGTGGGTAGGTGGAGGAGAAAATTCATTTCCTCCTTATATGTCATTCAAGTTGAGGGCAGGGAAGTGACAAATTCTTATTTTCTCTCTAATCATTGGCTATCAATCAAGCATAAAGGCACAGCATGCTGATTGGGTTCTCTTTATTTTTTCTTGTGTGACTGAAAGTGACTCCCCCTCCACTACCCTTTTTCACAGTATTTCTTCTTTCCTTAACATTCTAGTAAAAAGGTTCCAGGAAATGCCTCTTTTGCTAGCCAGCTGCATAGGAAAAAAGGGGGGAAGGGACTCATTTGTGCTCTTTTGAAAACAAATCTCCCCCTTTTCCTGCATTCCAGAGGAGGAGTGTCACTAAAGGTCACTCAATAGTCTTGGTAGATCTTCTCTTCCTTTTTCTGATGATTTATGTGTTCAATGCATAAATCACTAGAAGCTAGAAAAGGAAAGAACATGTCAAAAGATCTTTTTTTAAAAGAGAGGAGGAGATGAAGAGATGTTTGTTCATTTTGATTGTTAAAAAGTGCCCGGGAAATTTGACCCTTCCGGAAAAGGGACGTCCGGATATGGGACGTTACACGGTCTGTCCTTACAATTATAGAGTGCTAAAATTTTCATTTTTCTGTGCTTCAAATTAAATGTTACCATTGTTTCTTTATCCACATTTCATATAGCAATTTTTAAATAGATTCACATTTAATGCACTTAAAACCAAAATTGCTAGTAAATTGCAAAATCCTTGATAAATTAAAATGGATATAAAAATTACATTTCTTTAGTATGCCAATTCTAAAATTTCAAGCTTATTGGCTTAATCCAACATTTTTATCTAATTTAAAGTCTATTTATTTTTACCCAGAAGTTCAGCTACATGAAGCTGAAACCCTATCTCTCCTATTTTGTTTACTGGGAAAAAGCAAGCAAAATTCAGTTTCAGCTCTCAAACGGCAATTAATTCATTTTTTATCACTCTGTTATTGTTTAGCTTTATTTAAAAAAAATTGTCTTTATATTATTGAATTATTCAATATCATCAGGTACGACAGTTTTTGTTAATCACCCATTTTTTTCCCTCATTAGTAGTTTCAAGTACGTTTTTGCAGCAATACATTTACTTAAAAATCTTTCAAATGTTTTCAATAAATTAAATACTATTTGTTCAATTAAAAATTTATGTATTTTAGAACTTAGTTTGAGTTTTGCAATTAAATTTTTTTTATCATACATTTGTAAGTACGTTATTTTTTTTACAGAAAGATGCCTAGATATTAAGAGCATGTGTGGCAGAAAGTTAAAAGAATTCTGCCACACGGCCATAGGTATCAAATTTTCTTTAATATCATTTTGTTACCCTCTTTTCCCCTCAGTGTATGGAAAGTCGGACTAATTATTTATCTTCATTAATATTTGTAGTTTATATCTTTCTCCAAAGTCTGTTTCCTTTAACTGCTAATGTCTTTCCAATTACTAAACTAATAATTTATTTTCATTAAATAATATTCTTCTATTCATTCTATTCATTAAATAATAATCTTCACATTTTTATAAAAAATTATTTATTTTTTTATGATAGCTTGATTTTACTTCACTTTTACCTGCTACCTTTTTAAATGAAGTGCTTGCTTTTGACCATGACTGCAGTTTTCAAAATTTCTGAAGCTTGTTTTATAT
The DNA here is from genome assembly GCA_949128135.1 of Parasteatoda lunata. Taxonomy (NCBI): domain Eukaryota; kingdom Metazoa; phylum Arthropoda; class Arachnida; order Araneae; family Theridiidae; genus Parasteatoda; species Parasteatoda lunata. The sequence goes on along the minus strand of OX421980.1, from coordinate 16,199,894 downwards.
TCTAAATAATACTAAAGTTGTTGAAAAAATTACAAATTTCAAATTACTAACTTTGAAAGTTACAAGAAATTTCCCATTCTTTTTTTAATTTTAAATTTCTTTTTTTTTTTTTTTTTTTTTTTTTTTTTGGTAAATAGTCTTGGAAGTGGGTGCAAATGTATTATGTATACAATTTTAAAAATCTGATCTGAGTGTATAACATGCTGTGTAACCTGTTTCTACAACTGCAGTATTAGTACTAACTATAACTTCAAAAGTTGTTCACAATTTAATTAAAAACTTGCTATGTTTTCAATAAAGAATAAAAAAACAGTGACCTCTCATTTATGCATGGAGGCAGGGGGGTCACAGGAAAAACTTGTGTAAGACACACGTAAGTGAAAGCTGTAATAAAGAGCTTAAAAATAAAACATTAATGCATTTTACTACATTATATTTCTAATTAATACTATGTATACTTGACTGAGCATTTAAATAAGAAAAGATTCAAATTTCAATAAACTTAGCTATAAATTAATTAGTATGTAAAGAAAATGAGAATGCCCAAATTTCGTTTTTACACCAATTATGATTTTATCACAAAACAATTTACAATCGAAGTTTGTTTTTGGAAGTTTTCAAAACGAGTCTTTTTAAGTCCATAATGACCTGAAAAAGTTCCTTCACTTCCAGAATGAAATTGAAAATAATCATGCAGAGTTCCTAGTGCTTCTAAAGCGGCGGTGTGAGTTGGGGGAACTTTTGTGGTATCCTCTTCATCATTGTCGTCCATCTCTTCATCCTTGTCGCCACTGTTTATTTCAGCTGCAATTTCTCCTATCTTCCGCAATTGAGTTGTAATTAAAGGTTCATCGACATCGAGGAATTTGTTGAAAGTTTAATTGCCCAATCTACCAGATACAGCATTCCAATCTTCTTCGTTAATGTTGTTTTCAATTTCATTTTCTGGCTCTAGCTCCTGTCATTCAAATTCTTCTGGTAGCAGAAATCCCACTTTTTTAAAGTAGTTTTGAATACACTTGTCTGTGATGCTTCTCTATGATGAGCACAACATGTGTATTGAATCAAGGACAGTGATTTGATTTCTTTGTTAATGTCGTTTTCATTTTCTGGCTCTAGCTCCTGTCATTCAAATTCTTCTGGAAGCAGAAATCCCACTTTTTTAAAGTACTTTTGAATACACTTGTCTGTGATGCTTCTCCATGATGAGCACAACATGTGTATTGAATCAAGGACAGTGATTTGATTTAACTCGTCTTTCGTTTCCATGGTAGCCAAAAGACAATGAAATAAAGTTTTTCTATAGTGTACTTTTACATAACTTATTGTGCTCAGATCCAAAGGTTGAATTTTACTTGTGTATTTCACAGGGAAGAAAACAACTTTCTTGTCATTGTAATTTGGTAAGTCTTGTGGATGAGTAGGGCATTGATCCATGAATAAAAAAACTTTTCGTTTTTCTTTTTCTATTTTCCTGTCAAATTTATGAAGGAAATCTAAAAGATGTGCAATGTCATCCACGCCGTTTTGTTGCTACTATTGTCGCATGGAAGCTTCTTCAAATTCTTGAAACATTGTGGTTTGTTTGATCTTGTAATGACTAATGATGTGAATTTTTCTGAGCCATCAGCATTGCAACATATCAGGACAATTATCCTTTCTTTACTCTTCTTCCTGCCATGGCATGATTCTCCTTTAAATGCTAAAGTTTTGTCGGGCTTCATTTTATGAAAAAGTCCTTTTTCCTCGCAACTGTAGGTGCTTTTTAGTTCGTATCCTTTTATTAAAGTGGCCTATTCTTCTCTCCACTGTTCAACAGTTTCTTCATTGACACTTCCACTTTTACCAGAAAAGACACATTGCTAAATCATGCCTGTTTTTAAATTTTTCAACCCATCTGTGAGAAGTTTTGCCTGTGAAAAGTTTAGCCTATCAAAACTCTTTGACAACTGTACAGCCCTCTCCCTTAGCAGTTCAGCATTAACTGGAATGTTTGAGGCATAAGCATGAGGCATTTTTTTATTTTTTTTAATGGCGGGCACTTGGGACGAAGACCCATTGGCCACAGAACTGCTTACTCTCTTTTCGTTACCCAATGGGCACCAGTGGCGAAGCCACGGCGGTGGAGCAGCGCCGCCCACGTCACACTACCACAAACCCGTTTATAGAGCGGGTCACATTCACACAATTACACACAAAGGAGAAAGGACATAGAACACAAAGAGAGGGGAAGAAACATCCATGCCCTGAGCAGGATTCGAACCCACTACCAGCGGCTCCACAGTCAGGCACGCTAACCACTTAGCCACCTGGTCGGCTCTTTCAAATAATAGAAATTGTGATAACATGCATCCACTACTGCAATGGGGAAGGTTTTAATGGAAGTTGGCTTTAAGGGGAAAAATGTCCAGTTTCTCATTCTATTCTGAAATTTACAACAATCATCTTGACTTCTTCTGTACTTTTATTCTTGCCATTATTAATAATCGTCTTGGTGCTTATAAATATTACCATAGCATTTAATCAAAATTTTAAAAAACCCAAGAAAACAGTTTTTTTTTTAAACTGGGTTTTTTGGCTTATTTAAAACAAGAAGTTAAATAATATTTTTGCCCTAAATTATAAGTAACTAAACCATTAAGAACTATTTCATTGAAATCTTTTTTAATTATTGATTAATCTTTTTAATAAAGAATAAAAAAGATTCACTTTTGTTCCATAAATATGAAACATGATAAAAGAAGATTTTGAATATACTTATTCATTACTTTACAGCCCTACTTATCATATAAATAAGCATTTAATATTTAAATGTTATTTTAATAGTGCATGCATGTAGAAGTTAGTTTCCCCTTTGATTGTCAGTATAAAAATGTTTTATTTCAGCATTCTTCACTATAATGTTATTATTTAGCAATATACAATGCATTATTATCTGTTAATTGATAATCTTCTATTGTTAATTATTTATTGAATCAATACAAATTTTAATATAAAGGAGCATGAGATATTCAAGCTATTATATTTTACGATTAAAAAATATTTAAAATTAATAGAATGATAAAAAGATATTAAGACAAATGGTTTGCATAAATATGAACATAGAGAATAGTAATGGTATGTCTTTGAACTAATGGTTTGGAAAGTAAAAAATAAATTACATTTGTCATTTTTTCTATAAAATGGGGCTTTAAATTTTATAATATTCTTGTTCACATATGACAGCAATAATAAATAAGTGGAGAAATACATTAAAAACAATTTAAATGAATTTTGAATATTTTTCTTAAACAGTGTTTTTAATACAGTATAAAAATTTCACTTTGAGAAAATTGCAATATTGAATGTAAACATACTGCATATAAATAATGTAAACATATAAACAACACAAATTTGTTTACACTGGTATTAGAAAATAATTCTAATATCAAACTAATAAAGTTTAGATAAGCACCTTTCTCCTGTTTATACTTTTGATTGTAGCAAATATCATGTATTTAGCACATAGGTAAAAGCTTTTTGAAAAACTTGAACTTTTTCAATAATTAAATTTATTGAATTAATTTTAAAAACTTACAGAACATGCAATTAGTGAAGATCTATTTTATTTAAGCTTTTTAAGATATTTTATGTTTATATTTTTGAGGAAGCCCAATTCTATGTAAACATATATAATTTGTAGATTTATGTTTATTTAAAGTGATACATATCTCCATGAGCAATTATACTCAAAATTGTAAAAAAGAAAAAAAATTCTTTTTATTTAGTTATAACTTATCTGAAAGAATCTACATAAATAAAAAAGATTATCATAAAGAATTCTTTTCTTAAAAAAAAAAAAAAAAAAAAAAAAAAAAAAGATTTGCTTTATTAAAAAAAACTGTTTAGTTTGAACCACATTGGCCTAAATCAGCACTCCCTGTTTTTTATCATGGTCCTTTTGACAGGATGGTTAACATGGCTGTTGAGAAGTCATTCTTTTGCATGAATCAACTTACATTCCGGTAATCACTAATTGATTAGCATACTGCTTCTAGCTTGAGTGTGCTGTTGCAAAGACCATAAAGTTTTTACCCTAAGACCCTAAAGAATAGTCTTATTATTTTAAATCTAACTGTGGGGGGTTTTCTTTGTTTCCCTTTTCATGTAATGAAAAGATGATCTAATGATGATTGTGATCCTTTATCATTGTACAACAATGACACTGGATTACAAATTTTATCCAGCTTTTTAACAGTAATGAAAAATTCACTTTCTTCCTCATACATTGCTTAGATCTAACTTATTGCTCACTCTAAAAACTATTATTTCTTATAAAACTATTATAAGAAATCTTAAGAATTTTCTATCAATATTGTCCATAGTTAATGTGCAGTGTGCTAAAAAAATAAGCGAACCCCTTAAATAAATTTCAATCTAATGATCAGATCTTCTTGTTCTAGGATTGAAACTTCATGGTTTGAGGGTGAGGAATATAAATATTCATATTAATAGTGCAGATGATATTTTAAGTTACAAAATGAGATAAAAAAACATACTTTCTCTAAATAAGCATACCACTTTTTTAGACGGATTCAGATTTCTTACCCTCAAAATATAGGGACTGGTTGTAATCTGGAGAGTGGTTCAAAGTTTGGATCCTTTAATGTTAATTTTTGTGTATTTTGCCATATCTCAAGAACTTTTCAAGTTAAATAAAAAAAAAAAAAATTGCAAACAATTATAAAATTTGTTTATCAAAGATATATTTATACAAAATATAACTTTTAGTAAATATTTTTTATTATTTTATTTAATAATAGTTGAAACTATTTTGAATCGCAAAGTATAAAATTTTTGACATTTTAAAGAATGTAATTTTAAATGACAAAATACAAAATTTGAGATGAATTGGTCAAATAGTACTTGAGAAATCGTATTTTGAAAAAATTTTATTTTTAAAATTTGACTTTTCAGGAATTATTTGACCGATTTCACAAAAATTTTGTATTTTGCCATGTAAAATACAAAAATTAAATCTCTTTAAAATGATTTAAAAATTTGTATACCTAACAATTCAAAATTTTCTTGACTATTAATGAGTAAAATAATAAGTATTTACTAAAAGTTTTTTTTATCATAGAACTCTCTTTGGAAAAACAAATTTTACAATTGTATTGAGTCCTAGAACGTAAAAATTCTGATCATTAGATCAAAAGTTCAGGATGTTCTGTTTTTTATTCTGTGCACTGTAAGATATAGATAGAAAATGTTGTTGTGCTATTAATTTTCAAATCAGTTTTGAAAACAGTATCTGAAATTTTTAAGATAGGTGTACATTGAAGAATTTTCATCAAATCTATTAGTTATTTTCATAATTTGGTAACATAATTGTATTAAAGTTCTTAGACAATTCAGGGTTCCCACGGTCCTTAAAAGTCCTTAAAAACTACTTAACTTCTGTTTTGGAAAATAAGGGCCCTTAAAAGTACTTGATTTTGATACAAGGTTTTTAAAAGTGCTTAATTTTTCAGTATAGTTGATAAGAAATTTTTCAGTTCAATGTTTTAAAACAAAAAGTTGTTCTTTTATCACCTAGAATTAGACCATGCACCGAGATTAAAGCATTTTAGAGAGACACAAAGGGATGTGTGTGAGAGGACTACAGGCAAGGAGAAGAAAGCATGTCCTTTTATTAATACATTGGTTCCTTCATTAATATATTCTGCATTTTGCATAGAATGGATACTCTCTAAGAGGAGTGACATTTTAATAGAAAAGAATAGAGTGTGGACAAGAGGGATACTGCACATGAAAGAGATAGTGCTTTTTGGGGGGGGGGGGCAGTTCTTAGGTAATGGAAGTAGGAGACACCCACTAACTTTCAAAATTCAAGAAATTCAGTTCTACTGGTAATGCATTTGCTGATAGGAACAAATTAAAACCCTAAGAAAAGAAATATCAAAAATTTGTTTTTACTGGAATCCATAATGAAAACTATTTCCAAAAATCTTGGAAGAATTAAATATATTTGTATAGTATTTCAGTGTGTAATAAGTAACTGTAAATTTATAAGAAGCAGTAAAATTTTTTAAAATTCATGATTGTACTAAAAATTAAACAGATATGTAATAAATAGGGTTTGAAAAATCCCATCCCTCTTAGGTTTTTCATCAAAAACCTGAGATTTATTGGGTTTTCGGGGAAAACCTCAAGTTTTTTCAAAAATATTTTAAATTTTTATTCCTGAGTACTAAATAAGTATGCATGATTTGCTCCTATCAAGAAAGTTAAATAATTGGTGACTGTTTATAACTTGTTTTGCTGCAATGTAAAATTTTTTTTTTAACTTTTAGATTGTTTACATAAAAATTTAAATCTACTCAATTAAAAGATCCCAAACTTTTTGTTATTAATGTATATTAGAATAAAATTCAAACTTAGATTTTAATAATCATTTTTCTCTGTAAACATTGCAACTTAATATACTGTTTTTTTTTTTTTTTTTTTTTTTTAATTTCTATTTAACTTTTGGTTGCTTTAAAATAAGTATATGTGTTTTGTTTAGGACTGGGCTATAAATCAATGTATCGCGACATATCGATTTAGCGCATATATCTGCAAGCCGATACAGTGACTTTCGTTCCAGGCGATGCATCAGAAATCTGATTTAAGCCGTTGAGTAAAGACGCCGAGCGCAAAACGATGTACCGATATAAAGGCACGCAAGGATCTTCTCTTACGTTCCGATGCCCACTCGTGCTGTGGAGGACAATGTTCGTTTCGATATGTTAAAATGGCCTTGATTGATGAGCGGTGGAATCAGAACCAGAGTTTTGAGAACATATATCATAATCTCGCATGTTCGTTTTCGCACCTCTTAGTTTCTTTTTTCTTTGTCGCGACTTGATATCATTTCTTGTAGATTATATTCATTGGGACTAACTTCGTGATCGCCGACGTTACCTTGTTCTGAACGCAATCTATTATCGAAAAGAATATATAAAGAAGAGTTTCTTCATTAATTAGGTAATTATTTTTTTTAACAAAACTTTTTTTTATATTTTTAAATGTGAAAATTACTGGAAATCTAATTTAAGGCGGCGCCCCTAAATTATTAAATTACGAAGTAATTAAGTTTGTTAGGTTATTTTTGTACTTTCTTTTAATTTATTAAAAACCTTTTGGATAAAACTTCTAATAATTTAATAGGTTTTTAATATTGATTTTAAATTTATAAATCTTAAAAGTTGTTTTTATTTTTAGAAATAAAGTTAAAGCCAAACTTATTTTTTGTCATTTGGATTTGAACAAAAATCAATCAACTTTGTTTATTCAAAAAAATTTGAAAGGTTTGCGAATTTTATTAATTTTTGTTTTTATCATTTAGCACTTCGTTTTATTAGAGAGTATAATCATTTTTTTAAAATTTTCTTTTAATATTATTTGATAATTAGCTAAATATATTATCGAATATCACAATTCTTTTGTTTTCATTTTTAAGAAATTAAACCTTACTTTGTTTTTCGTTCATAATTCGGTCATTATTAAATTTAATTGAATTATTTATGTGAAATAATAATAATAAAAAATAGTGTTTTTAAAAAATAAAAAAAAATTCTAAAATTTATTTAGCTCTTTGCTTTAAACATACAAATAATTTTTAACGAACTTATTTTTTTAATTTTATTTCTATACTGTTATGTAAATATATTGATAAATGTAAATTTTAATAATTTTTTTAAAATTTATTTTTAAATAAAGAAATCTTTCATTATTTGCGTGATCATTTTTAGAAAATGTAACAAAAGTTGCGTTTACTTTTTCATTTAGAATTTGAACATTACAATCGGACTTAATAATTATGTAATCATTAAAGTTATTTTTATATGGCTCATTTAGTAAAATAAATTTTTATGGCGTAAAATTTTTTTTTTCAAAATTTAATTCTCTTAAACTTATTGATATCCAAATAATTCATAAACCTTTCGTTTTAAACTTTCTTTGATTTCTAGTTAAAAGCTTAGTAAAGTATCTAACTTAAATTAAGACTGCTTATACCTTATAAACGATAAAGAGGTGTAAATATTTCATTCTGTATCTACACACATTTTTTCAATAAATATTTCAAGTAAGATTTGTACATCGTAGTCAATCTATTTAATATCTTTCTTAAGCAAAACATATATATCTTCAAATTTATAAATTGATTTAAATCAATATGAGTATGGAGTTGTGATGGAAATCCGACTTTCTGTGCCTTACAAGTAAATGAAATTCAAAAATACTATATCGCGATACATCGCTATATTGCGATGCAAAACTGACGATGCATCACGATATATAATTTCTAATATCGCCCAGTCCTAGTTTTGTTAGATTGTTTAGTAATATTATGTAAAGTTAATTCCTAATATCAGTTTTGGCTGGAAATAATTGTAAAGCTCATCATAAAAGTAAATATAACACATTTGCTGTTGAGTAATAATTTCAAAATGGTTAAATTACATACCGTTTTCAATATGTTTTTCAAATAATTTTGGAATATATTTTTTCAAAACTGTGAATTCATGATAAAAATAAAGTATCAAATCATAATAAAAGTAGAGAATAACATTAAGAATAATGATAAATAAATATATACATGTATATAATGAGAGAAGATGATAAAGAAATATTGCAAGTAAATATCTATAAATGATGAAAATATAAATAATTTATCAATATTTGTTAATTAAATTACCTTACCAGTTTTCTAGTCATAGGAATGTGTTGATACCTTTGAAAAATCATTTTAGACCCTATTTATATGTTTCAGTGTGAACTAATAAAAAATATATTGGTTTGAAAATTATAAATCTTAAACATAATTGTATTTTTATTCTATAAAAATTTTCATAAAAATGAAAAAAATTGCAAATTTTAATTTCTGCACCTAATTTTACAATTCATTTTGAATGAAATGATTAAAAAGGGAATAGAGATAAGTTTCTTAGATGTCGTAAATCTTGAACAATCTGAAAATGTTTTAAAAAACCTAACCCAGATTTGCAAAAATCGTCTGGTCCTACTTTGGCCAGCCCTGTTAATTATTACAATTTTATCAGCACTTGCATTATAATAAAGTTGTTTTTTATTATTTTGTTATTTATTGATTTTTTTAAAGAAAATTAAGCTCTGTCACTAATGGTATATATTTTTTCGATGATAATAAACAATTATACTATTTTTAAGGTCCTTAATTTTTCAACAAAAAGTCATTAAAAGTAATTAATTTTTGCTTTGTTAAGAGAGTAGGAAACCTGCAATTGGAGAGATAAAAAATAGAAAATTATTAGACATCATTGAAGAAAATACAGTATTTTACTGAAATTAATTGAAAGGGAACTTATATAAAAGACTTAAATTCTAAAATATTTTTCTTAAGACTTACTTTCCGTCAACAAAAAATTCTTCATTGTCATATTTGATTTGTGTTTAGTATTCTAAACTACTTTCTAAAAAATTAGAAAAACAATTAATAAAAAAATATGTATTTGCATATTTAAATAAGAAATATTAAAGAGTTATAAAAGAAGACTATTTAAAAAAGAAATAGGGGTATCTATATAAAATTTTCTATGATTAATTGATGAAGCAGTAAATTTTTGTACTGGCATACTATGTCATGTCTGTTACTGTGATTAGTTGTATAAAAATTATTTATTAATTTATTTACTCAACTGGTAAATTTAGCCCACTAAGTTCAACTAAAAATTTAATCAAATCAAATTTTAATATTTTATTTTTAGAATTATTTGGTTTTTGGATATATATATTTTTTAAAAAATATCATTTATGTTGTCAGGCGCCAGTTTGTTACTAGCTTTTACTTTTGAATTCTTGATTAGTTTCACTCTCTTTTTTTCAGCAAAACTGGAATTACTATAATTTTTTTTAATATAAACTATGCATTATTTGAATTCATTATTAATATTATACGAGTAAATGAGTTTAAATTTTAATAATTTAAGATGTTTTATTTAGGTTCGAGACAAACTCACTTTGCTAGTCAAATTTGTCACTATGCTGATTTGTATGCTAGCACATTTATGAATTTGATGTACTATCCATTCAGCTTCATGTTTAGAGCCCCTCCTATGCTTGTAAGTATTAAGGGATAATTTGTAAAAGCTCTTTGAATTATTTTTCATTGAAATTTTTTTTAAAATTTCTGTAAATACTAATATTTTCTCAAAAATATAAGTATAGTACAATCTATTTGTAGATAGTACTTGTAGATTCATTCTTATAATATGAAGTTGCTACCATTATTAGTGCCACAAAAATATTGAATTTAATTTTATTACTCTGGACCATGTTAGGTTAAGAATAGCTTTTTTGTCATCCAAATTTCCCATTTTGGGGACACATTTATGAAACTGAATATTTTAATTACTGGCTTTTAGTGCTAGAGAGCATCTTTTTTTTTATCTTTGAACAAAAAACAGTTTCATAGCTAGAATTTCTATTCAGGAGGGTCACCCTTTCTTCCCTAGGAGTGTATCTTGAATTATTTATTTTAAATCTAGGATAAGTATTGAAGAGATTTGGGAGAAAAATACAGAATAAGTTTATATCTAGTTTACAAACCATTTTTCCTCTGAACATACCATTTTTGAGTGAGGGGAGCTACTTTATCTATGTCTTGCTTTCAATTAATTTTTAAAATTTTTTAATAGTTAAGGTATAATGTAAACAAAAATGGTCAGTGTAAAAGTTTAGTTAAAAACCACTTGCTTAAAGCTTAGTAGCTCTAATGAGAAATGAGTAAATCAAGCCTGTTTATTTGAAGACTTAATTTGAAGAAAACCAGGTTGTTGTAGGGAAATGTCTAGAAAATATTTGGTTTAATGTTATAAAGCATATCTTATGAGCATAACTTGGTTTTATCCAGGGCTTTTATGTAAAACTTTAATAAAGTTTCCAGTTTGGTTATGTCAGAAAATAAATTATCAATTATTTGTTGAAATTAAAATACTTTTGAAGGATTTAAAATAATCCCTTTATTTTAAAATAGTTGGAAAATTGTAAAAATACAACTTTAAGAAACAACATTGGACGTTTGCATCTATTTTGTCACTAGTTCTACTTATACTGTCGTTAAAGCTAGAATTTTATATTAAGGTGATATTTGTGAATGAAATTTGCTTCATGTTGATCTTACACTCTTTATATGTAGAAAGTGGATAAATTATAAACATCTCATGTGTATTTCTGACCAAATGTGGACAGTGTGTTCTAATGAGATGTAAATGTTTCTTATATCAGAAAGTATTAATGACAATGCTGTGGGTCTTGTAATATAAAAACTGCACAAAGAATGGAACAGTTTAAACACAAGATTATCCAGTTAACTTTTATGAAGAATTTTTCCATAATAAACATTGAGAAGACTTATTATTGACCAACATTTTATCTCATTTTAACCTTATCACTTAGTTCATGAAAATCTGATCATTGGAACAAAGTTATTCAAGGTCATATATTATTTTTTTCCAGCTATATGCTCCTCTTAAAATAATTTTGATGATAGCAGTAATAATACTAATTAAGTACATTCTTTATTTTATTGTCTACAGATGCCTCATGAATCTACTGTTCAACATGAAGAAAGGAATTTCATATCAGATGCAGAAGCTGAAGAGCTGGACGAAGAGCTCATTAAAGAGCCCTTAAGAAGACGATCAAGGCTTGAAACTAGTGAAAGCAAATCGGTGCCTCATTTGTTTGCTGAAACACCAAATGTTGTTACTCATCACCATGACACTGATGATGATGAAGATACTGATAAATCTGCTGAAAATTAAGAAAAATAATATTCAACAAACTCTGTTAGGTTTTTCAAGCTGCATTTAAAATAAATATTTTCATTAACTTATGTGAATTTTGACTTTGTTTCTAACTGTCTTGTGTGAAAGTTTATTAATTTATTTTGAGTTACATCATCTTGTAAAAAGGAATTTTTTTTGGGGTACATATTTGTCTGCGTAAAGTTAACATTCATGATTCTATTAAAAACTAGAATTTTGAAGTCAAAAGTATGAAAAGAAATATAAAAGAAGTCAGAAATGTGAAAATGAAAAATTGGATGGAAATGAAATTTTTAAAATTTTACAGTATCTTATTAATTTTATGAACTCATAGCTTTCTTGCATGTGCAAAATGTATGTATATATTTTGCACATATGAATTATATAAAACCTGGGCACAGGAGCAGGCCTGCAAATTATTTTTCATCTAAAGTGATTTCATATTTACAGGTATAGTTTTTGTCGAATCGAGTTAAGATTGTAGACATATTTAAATAGATGAAGATGATGCTGCAGATTTACCCAATAAATTTTGCTACCAGGCAAGTATACATCCATAGTAAAAATATTTAACAGCCTGTTTCACTAATAGGTGTCACTTTTTTAATAGTGAATAAAAATATTTTTTTTAATTAGACTTTTACAAGTAATTGTTTTTGATAGTGAAAAGGGCCAATGAAATGTATTTTGTGATGTTTTTAATGCTGATTTCCTCAATAATCCATATTATGCATATACCTCAACTTTTACTGACATCCTGGTTTCCTTTAATTATTTCTACTGGCCATTAAAAAATAAGAGGTGCATGCATCAAAAAATAATTAAATAAAAAGATGAAATAGCATCTGATATCTTTGATTTGGGCATTTTTTTAAGTATTGGTAAATTTTAATTTTATTGTTAATTAGCGTCAAAACCAATAATCGTATTTAAAACTCTTTTATTTATTTTCAACATAATGATTCTAGAAAATCTGAAAAATAACTAATTTCTAATATTTATTTATTTTTAAAATTTATTATTATGTGATTGAATCAAAATTGTTACTATTGCTCGAAACACATATGCAGGTTCAAAAAAGAGGGTAGGGTTTAAGTTGTGCTATGTAGATTAAAGCAAAAAGCGTTAAATTAAGCACAAATGTCTAAAATAAAATAAAGCACAAATGTTTTGTCCATTTCTTTGATTTTATTTGTGTTTTAAATCATGTCTTTTTGCTTTAGTTTATATTCAGGTTGTCTGAAAAGTATAGAAATGGTTTATTATCTTCAAAATTTCGCCTTAAAATACACTTGTGTAATAATTTCCCAAGATGCATTCTATGATAACAATCTTGACCCTCTAATCTCACTCCCTTGGGGTGAAGTGTTGCAACTTGAAAATCCTAAATCGGAATATCTATTTTTTTTCCTTTTGCAAATTTAAATTCCATAGAAAAAGTATCCCAGTTTGATTTTCAGGTTTTCGTGTTTTGGTCTACAGATTGTGCCTGTTTGACATACATCTCTTTGCATTTCCATTTACAGATATGTACTCTAGGGTACACTATAATTTTTTGTTGATTACATCACAATCTGTAGAGGTCTACAGATTGTGCCAGTTTGACATTCAGGTCTTTGCATTTCCATTTACAGATATGTACTCTAGGGTGCACTATAATTTTTTGTTGATTACATTACAATCTGTAGAGGTCTACAGATTGTGCCAGTTTGACATTCAGGTCTTTGCATTTCCATTTACAGATATGTACTCTAGGGTACACTATAATTTTTTGTTGATTACATCACAATCTGTAGAGGTCTACAGATTGTGCCAGTTTGACATTCAGGTCTTTGCAATTCCATTTACCGATATGTACTCTAGTAGGGTGCACTTAAATTTTTTGTTGATTCTGTAGACCAAAACACGAAAATCGGAAATCAAACTGGGATACTTTTATCTGGCAAATCCTTTTCTGGAATAAAAAAATTGGGGTTTATAATAAAGATTTCACATTGATTCCTACCAATGCCTCAAAAGTAAGGAGGGTTCAAGTATGAGAGTTTTCAAAAATATTTTGTATGCACATTTTTAATTTTTTATCCTATGGATATATGCCAAGATATTTAATCATTTCCATGCTTTTTGAACATTTAGCATGGATATTTTTAATTTTTTATCCTATGGATATTTTCCGAGATATTTAATCGTTTCCATGCTTTTTAAACATTCTGCTAAACATAGGAAGAGAGGTTACTTAATTTTTAACACCTTTTAGCAATCAAGTGTTCAAAGCTCTGTTGGTAAACTTTTTTTCAAAAATTGTTTTGCTTAAAATGAAACTGAAAGGAAAAGTACTTTTTTTAAACTTTTTTATTGTAAACAGAGAAATATTTACAAGTTAAAAATGACTAGCGTTTTTACACATTTTGTTAGAAAAGTAGTTTAAGCCAAAAGTTTCTGAGCAGCGTGATTCAAGAAATCTTGAGCAGCATCAGCAACTTTTTTTACGCTGTGTTGAAGAAAAACTTCGGCCTTAGGACTGAATGTGCGGGCATCTTGAACAACTCGGTTGAATTTATCCAAAAGGCTCATTACCTTGAATGCTGTTCCCAAGGAAGTTCCTTCACCTAGGTTACCACCAATATCTAACAAGTTGAAGCTTCCTGAAGTTACAAGTACAAGCATAAAGAGATTTATTAGTGCATTCTACTATAAATTTACCACAAAAGATTTGAAATTATGACAAAAATACTATGGTGAAGAGTTTTCAGGTATTTATAACCATTAATTTAATTTCAGATAATAAAATTCGTTATTTCGATGAAAATTTTGAATTTATTAAAGGTAGTGAATTTAAACGTTTTATACGCACATTGAAAGAAAATATATCTATAAAGCGAGAAAGTAACTTTCTATTTTACGATAATTATACTAAAATTTAATTATGGATTATCATTATTTAAAAAGCGAATTAAAAAATATGCAACAAACAAAACAAAATATTTTACTGTAACTCACAGTGTTATTTTTTCTGGAGCCTGCACCCCTAAGCCTTGTGCGCCACCCTGCACTGTGGAGAAGTTATTTATGCCACTGAAAGTTGTCTATTCTAGCAAGTTATATCACATATTCCTGTTATCGCGTTAAGTTTTGTAACACCCTGCATACTACACTTTTTTTTATTTTTAACTTAACTTCCTTGTTCAATTCTAATCAAAAGAAATTTCCTCTTTTTTTAATATTTAAATTTTTTATTCTTTTGTCAAAATTTTCTTGTTCCCTTCTTTAAAATAGTTTACGAATAAAATAAATAAATTTATAAAGTAATTTTAAAAATTATCAATTTCTTTTCTTTTTCTTCATCTTGTAGAATTTTTTAAATTAAAATTTCCTTAACACCAATTTTTAAGAAATATACAGTTGAAGTGCGTCAGGCAAAATAATGATCTGCCACATTAAAGCATAATAATTCATTTTATTGCCAACAGTATAGGGCAGACATCGGAGGTTCCGTTTCCCATGAAAATCTACAAATTCAAATTTTTTGCATCAAAATCAGTTCAAACCCATCGTACATTGATATCGCGATAAAACTCCTGAAAAAAAAAAAAAACAGTCATCGGTCCTTCAAAATCGAACTTTCTAAAATCAAATGCCTCATGGAAATATTAAGGGTTATTTAGTTAACATCTATTTTAAAAATCAACTTTTTATGAGATTATTAAGATGTACAATTAACTAAATAAAACAAGATAACTTACTCATAACTAAGGTTTTTTCAATTTCGTTGACCAAGTCGTGAATTTTAGATCGAACTTCAGCAACAGAGTTCTTCAACTTTTCGTATTCTTGTGGCAGTTTTTCTTCCAACAAGTTCAAAGTTGCTTCCATTTTGTGCAAAAGATCCAAGATCTACGAAAAAATAAGAAAATTGTACAGTTATATGCCATAACGAAAATTATTATTGTGAAATTTTATAAGTAGGAAACATTTTGTTCATAAAGAAAATCGGAATTCTTTTAAATCTAAAATTAAAGATATAAATTTAAAATTAAATCTAAGAGTTGGAAAAGGATCTAGAAGATAGATATGAAAAATTGTGATATTTCTGGAAAAATTCTTAATTTATTATACAGTATTCATTTATTTTGCTAAATCTTTTAATCATGAAGATCTCAGTGGATGACGGAAATCAGTAACACTTTTGGAGCGTTTTCGGCGTGGAAGAATGTTCTAACTGTTCTTGGCAACAAAGAAAAATAATAAAAAAAAGCCACAGTTTGAGTATTTTAAGTTCAAAGTAAAACTTTAATGCGAAACTTTATACTATATCTTCTTGCCATACATGATTGTTTGAGCTTTAAAATTAACAAATAGTTTAAATATTTAAATTATTAAACCTTTTAGTCAATGAGATTAAAATCAATGAATAATTCCTAAGTTTTACAAATTTTTATGAGTCGAGACAAAGCGTTGGAGTTTTTCAAACATTTAAAATGGTTTTTCTTCATATTGATATTTTGCGCCGTTTTCATACTTAACATAGACTGATAAACAATTGACTTGGCGCTGACTGATAAACAATTATGAATAACTGTTACTAACTCAACAAGTATATAAGTAACATATTATTCAATAAAAAGAGTTATTTTATGTGACGTCAAAGCCTTTGAGAGTGAGAACACTAAGGAGCGGACAATTTGAAAGAGTGTTTGAGGTCTACAACTAAATCACGAAATGATATGGATTGCTTACAGAATGTAAACAATAACAAACTTTTTAAAACCAAAAGAAATTTAGAAAACCTCTAGATATCCCTCTGCTAGCGTTATGTTTACGAAGAGATGCGTGAATAGGCTTCATATTCTAGGAAGTTTTATTATTGTGATTTGTGTTTAAATTTACGCATTATTTTTAATATTAATAAGACTTTTCTGTAATTATAAATTCTAAAAAGTCGTTGGCCGTAAAAAGAATTTGAAGAAATTAGAATCACAACATTAATAAAGCGTAAGGTTTGCCATGTCACGAGTGTTATCCCCTATACTTGGCTATATTTGTGCAAAATGTCAACGTTTGTTATTTTTTGTGTAGCATCATAGCATGCTTCCAGAGTTGTTCGGATTCGTTTATTGTTTGTTTCGTTTCAAGTTAAATTGAAATAACGCGTTAATTGAAAACACGTAAGTATAATAATGTTGGATGGCTCGTTTTTTTCAACCTTAGGTTTAAAAATAAATCGGAAATAATAACCCGGAAGTCTTACAACGAATTTCAACCACTATCGTTACCTGTGCTTAGCTTTATACGGTCAAACTTCCATAAATAATTTTTTTCTTCGTTAGCATTTGTTTCTCTAGTATTTAACGTTATTGAGAAGTTGAGTTTAAAGTATGGGAATAAAAGTAGTGAACTAAGTAAATTAAAGTATGATATTACCAGAATGTGACCTTCATGCTCAACTCTCTCAAAAAGATCTTCAATCTTCTTTACAATGCTTTGCGCAATATCTTTATCATCCTTATCTTGAAGACCGAGTTCCTTAAGAACATGAGCAGCGAAATCCTTGACGTGGGCTTCAATACGATCCTGAATTTTGTTGAGGGTTTTTTCAAGTTTTGGTTGGAACTTAAAAAAAAAAGGAAAATTTTTATATATTGATTATAATAATGAGTCATTTTTGTTCATAAAGTCTATTTAATGCGTGAAAAACTTGAACTAAAAATATTTAAAAAAGAACGCATTTCACTTATGCTTAACATCTTCAAGTTACTACAATTAATACAACTTGAAACTTAAAACAGATAAGACTCTAATAGTCAGTTTTAATAATAATCATCTGAAATGATCGAATGTCGTTTCGCAAACCAATAATTATATCTTGCTGGAGCGAAGATTTCTATTACAATTTTGAATCATTATCTTACTCGAACCATAACTCAGAAGTTATTACTGTCCGTGGAAGAGAATAATTTTAACACTAATTTATCGAGATAGTATTTCTAAAATTCAATATTATGCGTAGAATAAGTCAGAATTTTATATATTTTTGAACTCAAGAGTTAAGTGTTAAAAAATAAAGCTATTTAAAAGCTTCAATGAAGTGGTATTTAAAGAAATATTTATATTTCAAATAATATAGCTCTAAATGCAGTACTTTGACTTCCTAAAAGAGTGTTGTTTTTTTTTACTATATTTTTTGCTGTTATAACATGTAAAAAATATGCGACACAAATCTTCTATGATCATTTTTAAAAAACTTAAACTTTCATATACTTTATAAACTAGATGTTTCTAATCTTTGATACATTTTTTGTTAAATTTTTTTCCTTTTATTTTAAATGAAAATTTCAATATTTTAATTTGCTTTAGCTTTTTTTTAGTTGTTACTATTTTAAATAACGTTAAATTTCATTAAATATAAAATTTAATAATATTTTTTTTAATATTTTTTAAAAAAAATAACTATGAAATAAAATCAAAATATGTTACACTTATTTTCCTGTAAACAAACTAAATTAACATAACTAAAATATGTGTATTCCAAATTTTAGACCGTTACTTTTAAAGATTCCGAGATATATTCTTTTAAAGTTGGAAAAAGCATGAAAGCGGTCTTGAAGAAAAAGAAACTATTAAAAAGTTTCAAAATCACTCGAAACTCAATATGGGAAACAAAAAACGATTCTATTTAATGTGTTAAAAAACAAGGCGTAGGGAAAAAAAAAAAAAAAAAAAACGAGGATTTCATTCAATGTGTTGAAGTTTAATGTGGCAAAAAAAAAAAAAAAAAAAAAAAGCGATTCAGATTAATATGTTGAAGTTCGAGGTTTTAATGTCCTATCTCGCATTCTTATATAATTACTATTACTCTTTTACAATTCGAAAGATAATTAATTGCATTATTAAGTAATGAAAAAAAAGATTCATAAGATTTCTGTGTCCCCTATTCCTGAAACAAATAAAAACTATTTATTCGTAATTGAGCCATCTTTAAAGAACAAGGGATGAATGAATGTAAAGTTTGATGACTTGAGAACTGAAAAATACTACACCAACTTTATATTCATTTAGGCAATACGTACTTAGGATAACGGAAACAACCGGTGATATAAACTAAGTTTGTTTAAAAAAAAGAGGGTTGAAAGATTACTGGAATTTTTCGCTTTTACCTGCAGAAGATGATCTCTCTGAAAGGCTATATCAATCATAATTTATCCGTTTAATGAAAAATATGTTTTAGAAAATTTTATGATATAAACTATTCAAAACAATTTATGGGAATATTTTAATGTAATTTTTTTCTGAATCTATGCAAGTGTAAGGAAAAAATTCTCATTTTTCTATCAGATTTTAAAAGCAATTGATAAAATGGTTACTTATTGTTTTTTATTGCTTTTGTAATATTGCAGGATGCTTCTTTCTTTTTTAAATGTTATTTTAAAGAAATAAAATATTTTAACATACAATAATAAATAAAGTTTATTTATAGACTTAATTTTATTAATTTTGAGTGAGATTAATCATGCATTTACTCTTACAAATAATTTAAGAAATTTTTTTGATAAATTTATAATTATTAGTAATAAGCTAGTTTAATAAAAGTAAACTTTTATTTTTCTTGCAAGTTAGGATGTCAAAACCATTAAAAATTTTCAAGTCTTATAATCTTAAATAAGACAATAAATTTAAAATTCTCCAGATCTACTTTCTGTTTCATAAGTTTGTTTGAAATAACGTCGTAAATTAATAACAAGAATTACTTTTTCAAAGGAAAAAAAAAATACAATATTAATGATAAATTTAGTTACAGAGTGGATCTTGTTTAAGTAATAAATACCAGAAACATTTTTAGTTTATGCGAAAATTTAATAAAAATATGTCAGAAAATTTAATTTCTCTGTAAGAAGTTTGAGTGTAAAGAAATAAGAAATAGAAATCAAGTATTTTTACTCTTTTTTTTTTTATTTTCCGCAAATCAAAGAAAGCCCTCATTTATCACAAGCAACGAAAATTAAGATTGATTTTGAAAGACTTCACTGTCGGCTGTGGTTAAATAATGAATTTAGATTATGGTATTCATGATTTCAGCCTTGCTGATTTGAATTTTTCTCATTACATTTTCTTCTTTTTTCAGTATTTAGTACTTGTTTAATAATAGTTAATTAATAATATATTTTGAAGAACAACTTATGAAAACAAATGATATTGAAATTTTTTTTAATCAAGATTCCGAAAGCACGTTAAAGTTGAATAAAAATCTTTAAAAAAAGATAATTGTTCGGTTTTTTAAAATTAAATAAAAATAACAAATATTATTATCTAGATTTGGTTTAAAGGGAAATTTCTTAGTTAAAACAATTTGAGTTGCAATATTGTTTTTAATATATTGATCATAGTTACTTATATATATATATATATATATATATATATATATATATATATATATATATATATATATATATATATATATATATATATATATATATATATATATATATATATATATATATATATATATATATATATATATATATATATATATATATATATATACTGTCATCAGCTCAAACGATTATATCCGTATATATTGTGCTTTCTAATATTGTATTAATACAGCCAAAGCAAAATAAATCACAAATATTCAATATTTATATATACAGCTGTGTTGATAAATTAGGACGCATTTTCTAAGTTGAAAGTTATAACTAAGTTGTTTCGCTGATAAGATAAATGATATTAAGAAAATGTTGTGCTTATATAGCAAATAGATTTGTTCATTAAAAACTGAGCTTACTTCTTTAGCATCCTCTACGACTCTGTGAGCTTTATCAGCCAAGCTCAAAAGGTTCAAAACTGTGCTCAACTTGGTTCCTCCAGAGAGTTCAGTCAAACTTCCCAAAAGATCGAAACCGAACTGAACGTCTGTGAAACAAAATTAGGCTTAGAAGAAAGGCATATCATACATTTATTTACAAATATGTATTAGTGTTTATAAAAAGAATTGAACAGGCTTTCAAAGCTGTTAGATAAGTATATAAAAACCTATAACTTGCCGCAAGTTAAAAAGAAATTATTTGGTTTGAGATGGTTATTTTTGTGTACAAGAAAAATGTAGCTCAATTAATGTTTTTTTAAATTTGTGCAAATTTAAATATGATATATACTTTTTTGAGATTCCCAGGCTTTGCAAAAAATTAAAGTGAATAAAGGAATAAAAGCAATTGTTGAATTATTTTGTATTAAAAGCACCTACTTTGTCTTCCTAAAAATTCTTCAACTGTTTCAGTTACTTTCTTGAGTCCAGCTAAGATTTCATCAGCTTCTTGATGCACTTTTTCATAGGTTTTTGGAACAACAGCCTTTACTTGCAAAACACCACTCTCAACATGGTGAATTACATTAATCATCTGCAATGAAACAAAAACTATTTTATTTAGAAGGAAAAAAGAAACATGTTTTGTAAAAGTAACAAGGTAAGATTAAAAAAAAAAAAATAAAGAAATTCATTTCTAGTGATATCGAGGTATGTACAATGATAGGAAGATTATATGCTGGAAAAAGTAGCACAAAAAGACAACAAGCATAAACAAATTGTTATATATATAACTTTTGGTGGGATTATATATATATATATGAATGAGAAATCGTTTATACAATTGTCATTTTATAATAAGAAATGAAGAAAGGGATATGTAGGGAAAGTAAACATGTTAATTAAATTTAAAGTAAAGAAATAAATCAAGTTAGAATTAATATAATGTATTATCTGATTGTTTGCCATTTACATAAAATTAAAGAAAATAAAGCCATTAAGAGTTTTGGAATATAACTGGTCTTTGGTTATTGGATGGTTTATATATTCGAAGAATAAGACTGAAATCACAACTAGTTCGGATTTAAGTTATAAAGCCACTTAGGTTTTAGTTAAATTATATAGAAAGGAGGATAAAATCTACTACTTCATAGATATAACACATCTTAAAATGTGTGTTTCACATGCTTTTTTGAAAATTTGTTGTTGTATGAGCAAATTTTAATCTCTTCTGGAGTTGAAAACTTTTAATTATATTGTAGAACTAAGCCAAAAGCTAAGATTGAAAGATGCTTGGCTCTAGTGAAATTCTTTTTACCTTTTGAAAACTAACCTTTTGAATTTGAGACTTTTCAATAATACATTGTTTTCACCTTATTACTTTATGTAATTATACGTTATTAGAAGGAGACAGTTTTCTAAATATATTATCCTTCTTAAATACATCATTTTTCAAAATGAACGTATGAGCTTAATTGTTTGTTTTTTAAAAATTATGAATTGGGATAGGTGGTGTTATTTATGAATCTTTTAAAGGTTAAAGTCTCTTCAAGAAATATATTACACTAATGAAAGACGGGAGCTGGTTTTGATTCTGAAACTCCTGCTTTGAAAACCATTTAAAGTGAAGTATTTTATTTGAGCATGCATTCTTTTTCGTCGATATTAAATAAATATTTTGATGTTAATGTTATGCATTTTACACTTCATAATTGAAAAAAAGAATTCGTTAAAATGTTTTCTTTATTTTTTTTATTTTTATAAGAAAAATTAACCTAATGTGTTTTAATAGTTTTGAAATTTAAAAATTCGAAAGTTTTTCATCACCATCTATTTAAAGCAAATTTTAGAATTTCAATGATTGAAATAGAAAATTATTTAAATGTGTAAGATATTTTAAAATTCCAGTTTTCTATTAAAATTTCCTGTTTTACTCCTGTACTGAAACTTCCTAATACAATTTTTTACTTTTATAACTATTTAAATGTATTTCAATTCAAATCAATGAGTAAAATATGTTCATAATAACTTTTAACCAATTACGACTTATCTAAAGCAATGGGAGTAAATATAATGAAATTAAAAACTTTAAACATAAAATAAAGTCCTCTTATACGCTAACAAAAATGTAAAATGCAAATGTATAATATAGGTTTCAATACGTCAGAGTAGCCATTTTATGTATTATGTTGAAAAAGGTTAACCTTCTTTATTGTTATTGTGTGAAAAATGTGCTAGAAATAAGAGTTTTAACTTATATCTGGTAATGAAATTAAGTTATCACTCAAATTCTGTGAAAGGAGTTTTTTAAAATCTTCTTTGTTTTTAAGTGAAAGTTTGATAATTAAATAAAAAAATAAATTTTTAACTTAGAATGTTGATTTTTTTACCTTTCCAATAAGGATTTTTCCATCTTCTTGCACAACATCTTCAAGTTCTTTAAGATAATCGAGCACAGAAGTTCGGGCAACTATAAAACAAAAATACTTATTAAAATTTAAGAAAAAAAATTTCATTAAAATAAGTACAGGATGTTCTGTAATCACCCCTTTAAAATCTACATTTCTGGAGCTTTTTTCAGAAATGAAGTCTAATAAATGTGTAGAATGTAGATTTTAAGACTTCAAAACTTGTTTGATTTCTGGAGAAAAATAAGGGGAGTTATAAGGCGATTATTAGAAACTTCTTAAAGTTTCATTCGACAACCAAACTGCATTCTCAGAAATCTCACTTTTGACAATTCATCAATCCTTGAGCTATATTTGGTTAATTTTGAGAATCATTTCGTCACGAAATCACGTTATTCAAGACAAAATGCGAACTCTCAAATATACATCGAAACTGTTTTATCAACTCGAAGCCTCATTGCAGTGCATTATGGGAGATAAGAAACTACGTTGTTTATCGAAGGCTCCGTCGCATTAGGAAATGATGCGTTTTTGCTAATAATATGCTATTTTTATAACTGCTGGGTGATACTCATGACTGTTAGGTCAAGTATAGCCTATCTAAAGCCAACGCTTTCTACTCTTATTTTCGCAAAATATCAATATAGAGAAAAGCCACAGTTTTGTGAAAATGAAAAGCGTTTGTGGTCTAAATGTTTAATATTTAAAAACTTTCTCCAATGCTACGTTACGTGGGCTCATAAAAATTTGCAAAACAGAGAATAAGTCAGTGATTTCGATAATTTTCATCTAGGTATAAAAATGTCGCCAAATTGACGATTTTTAAAAAAGTTTAATAACTTTTGAAATATTTAAGTTATTAGTCTGTTCATAAGTCCAGATAATTCTTCTCGGCACGATTATATATATAGTTTAAAATCATCAAATTGTTTCAAGTGTAAGGCACTTAAACTATGGCTTTTTTATGGTTCTTGGCGACAGAGCGTAGAAAAACAGCGCTAAGGCGACATTTCAGCTACATGGTACCCACGATAAAGTGATTATTAGAAAAGTTTGATAGATTAATAGATTAAGCACCGTTTTTTTTTTTTTTTTTTTTTTTTTTTTTTTTTTTTTTTTTTGTTGTTGAAAAAAAGTATAATGACGAAAGATTTCTTTACTATTGACGAAATTCATTTCCTCGAAGAAGTGTCTATAGTTATTTCCTCATTTTGACGAAATGTTCGCTCGGAGCATGTACCAGGAGTATCCATTTTTTACAGTGTGGTCTGAGTGTTTTTTTCTACTTTAAAAATAGTAATTTAAGACTTCTAAAATGTTTACTTTTTTTCTTCATCTATGACAAGATTCTAAAAATTTATATGAAGAGGCGATTAAACAACACTCTGTTCGTTCGAATTACTTACCATCAGTAGGCAATGCTGCAGTTGAAGCAACAGCCAGACACAAAACTAATAATACGCCGTTCATTTTGAATTGTTTGAAGTAGCTGAAAAATTAAAAAGAAAAATGCTTAAAAATAATAGTTTTCTTTTATCAACAATTATAATATAAGTTATCATTGAAACTATTTCTTGTAATCAAACTTAATTTGTATCTTTATTCAAAACATTTTTTCGCATGTTTTTTTAATTATGAGGTTTTAGTTTCGGATGAATGAAAATCTTTTTACTATGATTTAAAATTTTTAAAAAATTTTTTTAACCTTGTAATAAAAGAGAACATGAATCTATTTGGATACTTTTAAAGTTTATAGTTAAAGTGTGAACAATTAAAGTCTTACAATATCCTCGAAAAAAAAAATTCTGGCTCGGAAAAATATTACCGTACTTGCATAGTAATGACAGTTCTGGTAAAAAAAAAAAAAGAGGGAGAGAGAGAGAGGTATATACAATTCTTATAATAAAACCAAAATATACAGTATTTAAACTATTATTATTACCATACATTTGGTAATTTTTCTTTTCTTATGGTAATTTTTCTATTTACCACAAGTTCTATTTTTTAAAATTATATTTTGTTATTATTACACATTTAGTAAAAATACAAAACTGAAAAGTAAATCTAACCAAATAAATGATGTCTATGCTATGCTGCAAGGTATCTCGATAAAATTACCAAATTTGACCACATTTACTACCAAACAACATGGTAATAAAATAATATTTTTTTGTAAATTTTTCCAAAAGTCATTACTAAGCCTTTCGGTAAAAATTGCCATGCTTTTCGGTGTTCCCGTAGAGCCAGAAACACAGCAAATGTTACCATATTCTGTTATTTTGATCATACTTTTTTTTCTCAGTGTGACCTTCTTTTTTTCACAAAGTAATTTTAGATTTATACATCTTAAAAAAATTAATACAAAGCCTAAATCCATAGAGTTACTTATAAATTTATCCTCTCATAAATGTAGAAGAAAATTATTTTATGTGAGGCATTTTGTTAGGTTCAACAAAATGACAGTTTTACTCATAAAACAGAAAAAAACAGAATAACAGAATATTTTTCATCATTTGACCAATAAAACTTTGCAAACTTTAAATACATTAATATTATAAGTAATTATTTAAACACTATAACAAACACATCTCCTTAAACACATCTTTTTAAACATTAACGCATTAACAAACACATCTCTTTAAGCACATAAACAATTTTAAATTTTGTTTCAGTATTAAAATAATATAATTATATTAATATTAATATTTGATTCTTTCAATTTTCTTTCTATTTATTCTTTATAATTCTTTATTTCATTATTAATATTTACATTTTTGAAACTGAAAAAAAAGTTTTGAAAAGAAATGACAACGAGAAAAATTACAATCTATCATCAACATTCTCATTTCAATTAAAACATAAGGTGAAACTATGTCATGAAGTAAATTTTTTTTATATTTTGCAATTGTAGAACTATATTTTGTATTTTCAGCTTTTATACATTAAATTCTAAGTTAAAAAAATATTTTTAATATGATGTAATTCTTCATTTAAATAATTAAATGATAAGAATTATTTTGGAAATGAGCTTTTTATACATATTCATCAATGTTTCTATTCCCAATAAAATTTTTGTGTATAATTAAAGACAAAACTTTAAAAAACACAAATTTCTGAAAGTTTAAACTGTGAAATTTATGTTATCATGAAGACTCTTTAACAGTTTGAATAATAATTTTATCATTGAATCAAGGACATTTTAGAATTTAATTGTATGTACAGCTAAACAAAAAAAATATTTTTACTTAAATATTTTAAATTAAATGAGTATTGAAAGATGCGATGCAATTTTCCAGAAAACGAAGCTTTTAAACATTCAAAACAAGCTGCTTTAAAAAGCTTACTATTCTTTTAAAAATTAATTTAAGAATGTTTTTTATAAAATAAGTATTTAGAAAAGCTCACTAAGAATTTTTTCTCAAGAAATCCAATTTTTTTATGTACAATGTCAAACACAACGAAATAAATTTCATGTTTTCTTTACCAGATGTTTTTTTTTCTTTCTTTTTTTTATATTCAGACTTACAAAATTGTATTTTTTTCTCGCTTACTTCAGTAGGTGTTTAAAATATTTTTATAAAAAATAAATTTATGGACGAATTGGTTTCAAGAATTTTAGTTGCATTCAACAGTTTTTGTTTCAAGATTATTTATATTAGAAATTTTGCTCATTTTTTTTCTATTCCGCCTGATTTATTTTTTTGAATTTAAAATAGATGGACATTTTATTTATAATTTTTCTTCCCTGAAGAAAATCATAATTATGTTAAACTTTATGTAATCTAAATTTTAACAAAAATTATGACATTATAAGTGATGAATACGAGAGAATTTTTACTTTCAAGGGAAAGTTTTGATCTCTTAAAGCGTTTTATAGAGAAAAGTCTTAAAAAGGAGCAGTTTACTCTTACATTTTTAAAATGGAAAATTGCTTTTTATCGATCTTTTATCAATGTTTTTAGTTTATATTTTTAAACACTGAATTCATTTTTCAGCGTTAGTGACGCTTCTTGACTATTATGCACTTTTTTTTAATAACTATCATTGTAAGAATAGTGTATGAAGTTAAAATCATATAGAAGTTTTAATTTGAAGTTATTATCAATGTTTTAGAGTTCTCTTCTAATTTCGAATTATTCGCTTTTTTATAGTATCTTTCGGTGTACATTAAAGATGGCCAATCATTTTGTGTAATATATATATATATATATATATATATATATATATATATATATATATATATATATATATTGTGGAACTGTTAGAACATATAAAATGCTCCAAAAGTAACGAGTTACTTTTTAAGTTTTTCGAAATTGGCGGTATGGCCTTTAAATTTTCTTTAGACAGTTAGAAAAGAAATGAAAAAAAAGTTTGCTTCGTAATGATTTTTAAATATATTACTTGAATGATAAAGCTGTTCCTGTTATTAATTAAAAACGAATGAATCAACCAATTTCTATATTCCATTAATACACTGAGAAAAAAAAGCATGGTTAAAGCTATCAGACTATGATAAAATTTGGTAAGAAGTACGGCACTTAGGGTGCCGGTACTTTTGCCGTAAAATTCATTTTTAGCGGAACATATTACGGAATAAAATATTTGATATACCATAATCTTTACAATAATATTTACCTTAAAATCACTGAATCACTCAAACTAAATAAACATAACAGTGAGAATTACGGTATAATAATTTATGGTAAAAATGGAATTTACGGTAAAATGGATTTTACGGAGGGATTTTACGTAATTTTATACCGTAATTTTATTCGTAATTAATTATACCGGAAACTCGGATAATTTTAATCCGAAATTTACACTGCGGTACTTAGAATGAGTACACTGAGAATAAGGTATGGTCAAAACTGCTAAAATATGTTGACCGCGTTTCTAGCTCTTTAGGAAAACTAAAAGCTCTGTAATTTTCACCGAAGGGTTTTGTTTATGACTTTGATAAAATCAACAGTAAAATATGGTTTTATAATGAGAGATAAAATTTAGTAATTTTATTTTGATATCTTAGAGCATAGGATAAAAACCCTTTATTCGATTAAATTTACTTTCATTTCTTTTTTATTTTTTGCTAACTGTGTGGAAGTAGGAAGTATAATTTTGAAAACTAGAATTTCCGGCATACCGTTCACATATAAAAGGGAAAATTGCCTAATGAATGTTTTGAATACTATATATTTTGGTTTTGTTAACCAGAATTATTGTTTTCCCTGGATTTCGTGAATATATAAGAAACGCTGATAATGGTTCTGTTTATTTGTTACATTACAATTTGAAAACATACTTTTTACAGACAATCCGAATCTATCTTTTAATATGAAAGAGCTGATTGATATGAAAAAAAAGTAACTGATAAAATGCGGCAAGGTCGATATTTGTTGCTTTGGAATTTTTATTTGCATTCGATATTATTTTTTTTATCGCATCATCTCTAACATGTTATTTAAAAATAGCGCATATCTAAAAAAATAATTTTTTTTAGCTAATTTGAATTCATTTTTCATAAAAGTTAAGTAATTCAAAAAATCATGTTAATTATACATATATCCTAACAGCTCGAAGCATTAAAAACGCGTGTTTCAATAATCATAAATAACTTACATGTTTTAAACATTTCTTTTTTGCTCTAAATTAATTGTTTAGTTACCTTAACATTTATAACTTAAAACTGTTGTCATCGTAATCAACTTAAATGTTCTTTTAAAATACTTTCTATTTCCTATCTAATGAAATACAAAACCACAATACTCAATCGAAAAGTTTAAAAGCATAGAAGAAATAAGTTATATAGTAAGAACACATTTTAAATATAAATTATAATATGTAAACCTACTACGTAAATACTGGAAAATATGACAATACAAATTTATTTTAATTGAAAATGTAATAAAAGTAAACATTTATATGAGTAGCACAAGTCCACCGTATAAATACAAATATAAGTACAAAACGTACAACCGTATAAACCGCATAAATCCAAAAAACAATCTATGTTGGAGATTAAAGTGTAAAAACACTTCTGCTAATGTGAAGTTCTGTAAATGTGATTGTTGTAAGATTTCTTATCAGTTAAAAAATGAAGACAGCAAGTTAAAATATTTTTTCCTTTTTCGGATTTGTCACTGAAAACATCAAACAATGTATTTCAAGTAAGTAGGAATTTCTATCCTTGTCAATCATTGATCTTTTTTTAAATATATATAAATTACAGCGCATATATTAAGTTATTACAATACAAACATTAGCTTCGGTTTCAGGAATTTAATAAAGTATACAGGTGAACTTATTTTAAATGTGATTGAATATTACTTTTTTGTCCTAAATTGCCCTGAAACCATTTTAATTATTAAAAAGTAGGGAAATTAATAAAATTAGTAATTATGAAAAGCTTTATGTTGTTTTATTATATAATCTGAATTAATTTTAAGTAAAAGTAAAGCTTAATTAAAACAGTAAAAGTAAAGCTTAGCTATTACCGTTAAAGCTTAATTATGACTTTTATCAACCTTAATCAAAGCTAATCAAATCAATTAGTTAATTAAAGTAATAACTTATTTAAATTGGTTAAAGGTACAATACTCTCTCATACTGTTCCATGCGTTCAATGTTTCATAAATAATGTTTTGTAAAAATTTAGCAGTAATTTTAAGCTTATTATTAAATTGCTTTTAATAAAATCTAATAAATATTTTGACAAATTTGTTGGTACTCTAAAGAGTACTAATTAACTCTATTGTAAAAATAAAAAAGGTTTGAATTTGAAAATTTTTTTAATCATATATTTAAAGAAAATTTTATTTTCACTTTATGTAAACAATACGAACAAAAAATACCAACAATAACGAAATAAAATTATTGCTATTCTCGTAAAGGAAAAGAGAATAAGCCTTTTGTGCATCAGAATCTTTGTTTCAAAATGAGATATGTTTCTCAAAGGCTAAAGAGAAATTTTGAGGTCAGTTGTTTTTTTAATAAAACTAAATCTAATAAATTTTTCCATAAATTTGTGGTTTTTCATAGTGTTAATTATCACTAAAAATTATAAGTTTAAACAACAATAAGGAATTAATAATTTTGAATGAAAGAAGTGCCATAATTCAGTTGATTCATACTGAGTTTTACACATGATGTAATTTTAATATAATATTACATGATGTAATTTTAATGTAACAAGCGTACAAAATGCTGCATTAATCTATACGAGCATTAATAGCGGATGCATTTTCTTCTTAAGAAAAGTAAAAATATATAACAGCTAATTTTGAAAAAAAAAATTGTTAGAATTATGCTGGTAACAAGGACAATTATTTGTATTGCATTTAAATAGTATAAAAAACGAGAATCTTTTACATATGTAAGTCTTGGCAAAAATAAGCTTTAACAATAGTGGCTATAAAAACAAAATCTATCCAGGACTGTTTAAAAAGACCGTTTCAAACTGAATTGATTCAAATAAAATACGTTAACGCTTTAATCGTTAAAGAAACCGAATTGATTTAATGAATTTTAGAAATTATTAATTCAATATTTGATATTCATTACAAAAGGAAATGAATATGCAAGTGGTGAAAATATTATTAAAATTTCCGTAATTATTTTAAGTGGTATAATAATGTAGATTTTATTTGTACAGTATAATTATAGAACAGCGATTATTAATACGTTTTTATAATTAAACTAACAGAAGGAGAGTTAATGTATTCTTCCTTTTCCGTGTAAGTCTTAGTGTTCTAAAGAAAAGAAATATGTGTGAAACACAAAAAGTTATTGATATCTGAATAAAAAATGATTATCAATATTTGTTAAATAACAGAGAAAAAAATTTATTTAAACAAATATTCTAATTTTTTATGTTTTTAAGTGCTGTTCCAAATCATTTGATTAAAATAAATCATTTGAATAATTGTAAAATCAATTGTAAAATCATTTGATTAAAATAATAGGGAAAAAAAACCTAAATTTTAAAGAAAATATTTCTCCCGAATAAATTTCTTAGTACTGCAAAAAGACTTCTTGAGATATATATTGATTATGCAAGGGGGATTATACCGATCGTAATAAGGAATCGTACAAGAAATATGAATTCTGCAAGGAAACTTTTTGAGTTTAATATAAAAGCAAAATGTAACCTAATATTTTATTTTATCATGAAAAAAGATGTTTACGAAGCCTTTCTTTTTTTTTAACTAAATAAAAACTTAAGCTAGGAGAGATTGCACTTTTATAGAGTTAGAAAAAAAACACAGTGTTGTTTCTATAGTGTATACTTGAATGAATAAGAATGTTAAGGATAAAACGTGGCTATTTTGTCTTCCAAAAGCAACGGTTTAAATTTTCATAATTTCTGTAGGATAATAGTGATACAAAATAGATAAAAAAATACATGATTTTTCAGATCCTTGACTAACGGTGCCAAAGGCCATGTTTAAAAAAAAGTAATCACACTTAACCAAAATGGTTTAATATTTAGATTTTATGTTAAGAGAGATTATGTGTTTGGAACAGCCAAGCAAGAGACTAGCAAAATATTGAAACAATTTACGGAGTATCAATTCGTTTTAGCAAAAGTTTCCATTTTTAAAATTAAAGAATTCTTCTTAAACTTCTTTCATTATTAGATTCTTTAATCACTAGGCTAAAATAATCACTCCTATATTTACAAAAGTGTTAGTGCAAAGTCATTCAAGTGCACTTATGATTGTTAGTTGTTTATTTGCAGCTATTAATAACCATATTCCCCAAATTAAGTGCGCAAGCAAATTAACTCTGTAAGGACAGACTGGGCAAATAAAACTTCTTTGGTTTTATTACAGCTGTTGTATTTAATGAAAGCATGAAAATAAAACGGTAATGAAAAGGCATCAAATACAGAAATATTAAACATTATCCATAGCTAGTGCAGTTCTAACTTTGCTGAATTGGGCGCTGACTCTCCTAGCCTTACCTTGCAGCAAATATGTTTTATAAAATATTAATGTAATAATAGAAATGTAATGTAATAATCTAATATAATGTAATAATCTAATGTAATGATAGAAATGTAATGTATCCATTAAAATATTAGATTGAAGTATAAAGTTTCAATATTGAACTTACCTCGTAGTCAAAGCTATAAAGAGGAAGAGAAGGCAAACCTGCTATCTTTTATAGTGAACCTGCTATCACTCCAGATGTTAAGGTTCACTTCCAAAGAACTTATCCTTTCTTTTATTCTAATATCTTTAATTGTGATAAAAGATTTGGTTCTATAGTCTTTTGCACCTGTTGTTTCGACATCAAACACTTGAACAAAAAATTATCAACCTAATCTTTGAGAGTCGTTTACGTAAATGTTTACGATTATTGAAATATATGAAAGTAATTGCGTAAATTGTTTCGCTAAAAATAACACCTTATCCTGTAAAAATATTTTCTGAAAATGAGAGGAAAAACATTAACAATTTCTAAAGAATGTAAGTCAATGTATGATTTATAAATGTTATGCTTTTGCATAAGATTTTTCAAATATACATAAAAAAATTCAGATTAAATATAAATGTTATTAAAAGGTTAAAATGGTTCAGTAATAGTAAAATTTATGTTTCAATTCAAAAGTTAGATGAATATTAAGTTGGTTTAATTCTAATGAAATGCAAATGAAAAACATAAATATCACTTTTATTATTAAAGTAGTCTCTTATTTTCATTGGAACTATCTTCTGTATAAAATAATTTTATAAAAAAGGTTTTATTGCTTTTGATGAGCTTCCTTTTACTCTTTTATGTTCCAAATTGTAAATGCAATTTTAGTTTTATTTCGATCAATATTTCTCTCATTCGCTGCAGTATATAGTTTGGTAGATCATTAAATAGATAATATTTTTTTTTTTTTTTGAAAATGTATATGTTGCTAGAAATATTTTGCAGGTATGTTGTTTGAAAACAATATGTTTCTTTTAATGCTTAATGAAAAATAATATTGTAAAAAAATGTTTTGTCATTGATTCATAACAAGAGACTAAATCTTAAGAAATAAAAACAAAGAAATTTTAAAAGAGAATAAAACTAAATACTTAATCTTAAAAAAATAAAATATTGCTTCTATTAACCGTTTATTTGGCTTCTTATATTGATTTCAGAATCCAGTACATTTAAAAGCTACGCTAAAAAGCCCTAGTATTAGACAAGACTTGATATCTCATTTTTTGGTTAACAGTAATGGGTTTAACTTACATATAGTGTAAGTGTAGTTCAGTTCCAAGTCGAGGCTTTTCAGATACCTGATTTAGAAGCTCTTTTGCTAAGTTAGGTTTAAAGCCACGAAAAAAGCAAGATATATATATATATATATATATATATATATATATATATCAAATAAATATTATAATAAAAAAATAAATAAATAAGTAAAAAAACACATGCTTAAAAGCAAAGAATAACCCTTAAACAAGTTCCATAAAATAATAAGAACAAATTTCTCCTTTTCAGAGTTATGTTTGGTTGTTTAATTCAAATTTTTGATGAAGATGTTTATGATAAGCATTTCGATACTAAAAAGCTGTTCATATCTTTAATTCATTTGCCAAGTTACAATCACGATACTACAAGTTACAGCCTTTAGTCAATTGTATTCTTAACACACTTTTTGTTTTAGAGTAATTTTCCAATTGGAAAAGAATATATGATCGAAAACAGCATTTAAATATGTCTATGAATAGTTAACCTTTACAAATGTGATTAATTTTTATAATTAAGTAGACGCGTTTTTTCATTAAATCTGGTTTTAATTTTTATGTGTTACAACATTTTTTTCTGGTTCATAGTTTTATTAAAAAATAGTAATAATAAGAAATGAGTTTTTTAAAAAGAAAACAAGCAATCAAACCAAAAACAGAAAATAATAAACCCCTACACAAACTGCAAAAAAAGTAATTAAAAAAATAACAAAAATTCTTCTAAAAGATTTTAATTAAAAATAATCCCCATATAACATTTCTTTCATTCTAGATTATTTGAAAGGTTTTTCTCTCCTTTTTATTAATATTTAATATTTGTTTTATGAGAAAGTTATTTCACCATGATTTGAATTGAAGTCACTGCTCATTCTTTATTTTTTCTCAACATTCTTTCCCGTTATTAAATTGATGCTTCTCAAGTTAAGAAGAAATGATGTTTTGATTTCAGATCCATTTTTCTTTCCCCACATGACTTCTTTAATACACGAGAATTCATTATTTTTCGATTAAATAAACTTTTGTCTCTTTCATATTTAAGGAAATTTTCATTTGAGCATTTCAAATGAATTTTGAAATCATTTTGATTCAAAAGAAGATTATTTAAACTTAAAAACTATATTTTTGGAACTTCTTTGGAATTAATAACCCGTTCCTAAAATTCTTATATTTTATACCGGATATTAAAATATTCTATAAAAACTTTGGTTTTAATTAAGAACTTAATATATAAGGTATAGATTTATTCCGAAAATTTTTTTTCAAAGTTTCTGCAAATGTTTTTTCGATAAACCAGCAGAAAGTTTCTTTGTTGTTAGATATACTTCCAGAATAGTGGGTTTAGCTTTGATAGTCATGGAAACTATAAGGAGTAAAACTAAGGTATAAAATTAAGCCATGTTTTTCCTGGATTTGAATGATAGTATAGGGTAATAGTTTTTAAGATAATTTAATTTGCAAGGTTGCAAATTACGGAAGAAAATTTGAATAATATAGTGGTATCTTTCTTATGATACATAATAATTATTTTGTCTTATTTTCTAAAACATGCCATTTCATTTTTTGATAAATGAAAGTTTCATTTTTTTAGAAATAGCTTAATAATTTTATCTATTTCTATTTATTATTCGATATATTATGGATTGAAAGTAACTAACATTCATATCATCTTCATTAGTTGCTTTTAAATAAAGGCACTGTGTGAAATAGTGAGAAATTCTTTGAAATAAAATTAAAGATGCACTTTTTAAAATTACGTCCTACTATTTTATAACAAAATTATTTTGCATTGATCAACAGTAGTAAAATATTGTCTCCTTAAAACATAATTATGAACATAATATAACATAAGAAAATTTTATGTCGATAATATAACTGAACATTTTATCAACTACGTAATAGTAGTGATATTTAAAAATATACAAAAGTTTTTATAATTATTTATTCATAATTCTACAATTTGCTTTTGATCATTATTTTACACGAGATAATGTTTGGAAATAAATATTGTTGATAAAAATAACAACTTCTAAAAAACTAAATATGAGTTCTGAATAACTTTTTTATGGAAAAGATTTTTTAAATTCTTAAAAAAACCACTATTCAGTCGCACTTGAACTGATTAATATTTTAAAATGCGTTCATAATAAAAGAAATGAACAAATGAATGATTTTCACATTACACTTCACAATATTTAATAAAACAAATGTAAAAATCTTTACAATTCATTAAGGAACAAAACAAAGTACTAACTCAGTTTACCACAAATTGAAAGCTTGTTTCTATATTTGATTATTTTATCTTCATTACTTCTGATATATTTACAGACACCATTTTTTCCATTACGTTGAAACTGATTGTTATAGGTAGGTTCCGCAACCTTTATCAGCTATTTTTCGTGAATGAATTATGATGACATATGAACTAAAAATTTAATTTTTCTGATAAACTAAACTAATCTAAATCTTTCTTACTTTTGTTTTAAGCTGATTTAATTCCTGATTTTATGGCTGCATTTTGATAAGACGAAGTGCTACTATTTCTTCTGTATAAAATCAACAATTAAAACAAAAATCTGCTTAAAATCAGCGGCGAAAACTAAAAATCGGACTTCTACAATATTTCCCACATTTTTTTTCTACATTTTTATCCTAGTCAAATACATCAAATTTTAAAAATATAGATTTTTTGCCGTTTTATCGGTAATCCATCCCAGTTAAGAGAATCTATCTGAAAAGAAACTGTACTAGTAGTTCCTTGCATTGGCGAGCAATACCGAGCAGAGTGCAGAAATACTCTGTTTTTAAAATAATAAATCTATATTTTATATTCATTTTTCAAAGGTTTTAAATTATATTTTTTATAAATTATATTTTAAATGTGAAACAAAATATATACAATATAACAACTATGTTTTCATTATTTATTCATTATTCAATTATATTTTCAATAGTTCAAGCAAATTGATGCAATTTTTTTTTTTTATTTTAGTCAATAACTTTGCATTTATATATAAATTTTAGGTAAATAAAAATGTAAACTTTAATTTTGATAAGATCATACCTTCAAGAAATATTTTTAATATTTGTTATAAGGATATATGAAGTCATTATATACGGTTCATTGAAGCTATAAGAAAAGAGGATTAAAAAACAGTATTAAAAAGGTACGTATTTCATTGCGTCAAAATTTTATGTCATTAAAATAAATTAAATTTTATGAACCGTTCTCTGTAATTGAGTTATACTTTATTTTTCCGAACTGTAATTAAGAAAGTATCATGCTTTTGCATCCCTTATCTTTATTGGATTTTAAATTAAACACTAATTCAAGTAACTTTTTCTTTAAACTATTTTCATAAACTCAATTTTAAAGATATTCGATTTTCAACTGATTCTGCATTTTCGAACTCTTCGTTAATGAAATTACGTGAATGAATGAGTAACCTAACGAAAGAAATAATTTTGTAATATATTAAGCTAAGTTAACCTTCGAAAAAAATATGAAATAATCATTTTCAGTTATTCAGTACATTTTTTCTATCTATAAGCAGTCATGTCTGTAAATTTCAGTTAAAGCCATTTTTTAAACAAGGAACAAGCTATAAAAATTTTTATGATTGCTTTTTCAAGTCTGATCACAAATTTTAAACAGTTGAGAACATTAAATTGGATTTTAGCTTACTCATTTGTTTAATGATTAAATACATATTCCTTTTCACTCCGGTGCATATAGGCTTCTTTCATAGCTTTCCATCTTATTCGATTTGTGGCTAGATATTTTGCGTCTCTCCATGTCTTTCCTATGGTTTTCAATTCGTTCACAATCGTCACGTGTCAAGTATTTTTAGGTCTTCCTCTTTTTCTATAGCCCTGTGGGTTCCAATCAAAAACTTGTTTTACTTTAAATTTTTCAGGTATACGTAGAACCTGACCAATCCATTTTCATTGACTTTAATTTCCAGATTCAACGGTTTCTGTTTTGCTTTTCTAAGGATTTTTACATTACAAATTTTATGGAACCACTCGATACGCAAGATTCTTCTTAAAAAGTTGTTAATAATTATCAAAAATTCATGTTATTTTTATTGCAGTGCCATACCTCAGATCCATATAGTTGGACAGGTTTAACATTAGTATTGAAAATTCTAATTTTTGTTTAATTTGTTGTATTTTTACTTTTCCAGAATTTATTGAAAATAGCATAATTGCTTCGGGTTTTGTTTAATTTATTTAGTATATTTTTATCAGTTCCTCCTCATAATTCCTCCTTATAATAGTTGTTAATTATAAATCCAAGATACGTAATACTGCTTATCTCCTCTAGTCTATTATTTTCTAAGAATATGTCACTTAATTGTTTAGGATTAGTTTTCAAACTTTTAATTTTATTTCGGTTAATAATAAGCCCCATATTTTTTTATTTATTTTTTTTATTTATTTATTTTTTTTTTTGCTTTACGTTCAAAACGTTTACGTTTTTGCTTTACGTTTACGTTACGTTTGTGTTTGTTTGTATGTCTTGAAGGGCGTTGGTTAGTAAACTTAAGTTGTCTGCAAAATAAAGAAACATATTTAATGATTAAAAGCTTTTGGATAGCTTTTTGCACAATTTATTAAATAGAAACTTTTAAACATATTTTTAAAAATACTAAACAATATGTTTTCTCTTTTAGATCATGCTTCAGTTTAAATAAATAATTAAATTTTCTACCCCTCTCAAAATATTTTTATGTGTAATATAATTTTTGACGTTTGTGTTACGTTTGTGTTTGTTTGCATGTCTTGAAGGGCGTTGGTTAGTAAACAATAGTTGTCTGCAAAATAAAGATCAGAAACATATTTAATGATTAAAAGCTTTTTGCACAATTTATTAAATAGAAACTTTTAAACATATTTTTAAAAATACTAAACAATATGTTTTCTCTTTTAGATCATGCTTCAGTTTAAATAAATAATTAAATTTTCTACCCCTCTCAAAATATTTTTATGTGTAATATAATTTTTGATAGAATTAATCTGGAAAAATACAAACTTGGTTTGAAGCCAAACTTAGTCAATAAAATTTTTTTATCATTACAATTCATATCATTTGTCAAAATACAATAGGGCATTTCCATGATTTTGTCTCGCACGTGACTCGAATAATTAATTGATTAATATATTTGTCTAAATAATATAATTCGTAAATCTGTGTATTTGCCTGCGAATGTGTGTTTTAAATAAAACATATGTAAAATTTTAGTTTTTAGCTGTTCTTCTGTCATGGTATCACTCAATGACAAGTTGCAAAGCTTTCATATTATAGATACATTAAATAAATGATGTAACTTTTAAAAACTTAAGTAGGATAAGTCATGTGTAATCAAATTGAGGAATATTAATCTATAAGCATGCAGTATTTGACGTAAGTTTTTATTTTTTAAAGATCGACTCATTAATAAAACACTTAATTTTCTAAACATACCGCACTATTACTTAAACTAAATTTAAGTTTCAATAATATGATATATAATATGAATGACTATTTAAAAATTAATATTAAATTACAAGCTTTTAATCAAAAAAAAAACCCATCTAAAAAATTATAAATAAAATTTAAAGACACTCCAAATGCTTTATTTAAACGTAA
Source organism: Parasteatoda lunata (assembly GCA_949128135.1). Classification (NCBI taxonomy): domain Eukaryota; kingdom Metazoa; phylum Arthropoda; class Arachnida; order Araneae; family Theridiidae; genus Parasteatoda; species Parasteatoda lunata. The sequence continues at coordinate 16,160,997 of OX421980.1, read as the reverse complement.
AACTTAAGATATGGGCGAATCTCAGGAATCATTAACTTATATGTCTTCAAACTTTTCTTATAAACGTCAAACCGTAACCATCGAAAATTGAAATCCAATTCTGCGAGTTTTATGTTAATGATATTCCAAAAGCTTATTTAAAGTAGAACAAACTTGTATCATTAGTTTAACTTGTAACTCGCAGAATTGGATTGTATACATTTTTTTTTTTTTCAATTTTCGATGGTTACGGTTTGACGTGTCAAAATTTGGCGACAAACTTTAAGTGTCTGCAAACGTCAATATTCACGAAAAATATCATTCAAGAAAATATGATAGTACAGCTGAGCTACTAAATTATGTTTTTAGTGATTTTCAGTTTTTTTTCAAACAGAAAAAAAAAAGTATAAAAGTAAAAAAGTAAAGTATTGAAAAAAAAAGTATGTTAAACACTCTAAGCGACACTCATGAAAAGTTGTCAAATGTAGGATTGAAGTGAGAAATGAAAGCCAAAAGCAAGTTACTCGCGATCAAAACTGTACGTATCTTAAAGTTAGTAATGCATAGTTATTCCTGTAATTTTATTAGAATTAATTTTCGCTTATTATGTTATATATTTATAAGAAAAGTTTGAAGACATATAGGTTAATGATTTCTGAAATTCACCCATATACCGAAACTTAAGATAACCGATTTTAACCAGTCTTACAAGTATCATTTTTTCCCTATCTTTCACTAATTATGAATGATACGTTTATTTAAGCAATGATACCTTTTAAAATCATTACTATCTATTACATCATTCCTCTGAGTAGAATTTCTACTTGATAGAGCACGTAATTATAGATCATTATAAAGATATAGTTATTTCAACGTAAGTGATAATAATGGATAGTAGAATTTTTAAGCGTTCCTTTAGTATGTCCTGTAATGGCCAGTCAATAAGAACGTTAATTAAGATACTTTTCAACTCTATTTGTTCAGGGTCTCTCTTGCAGTTAAAAGGAACGTACAGAAGAACATTTTATTAAATGTCTTTTGCTGCTGTCTGCGTATTTTTCGAATGGAAGAAACGTTTTTAAGGGAAAAGTATAAAACAAATAATGACTGTAAGGATGGGGACTATATTCTTTATGAAAATTTCTTCTTGTTCAACAAAAGTTACGATGAGTCTTAATTACTATAAAACAAGATGAGGATACATAAAAGTGAAAACTGTTTTTTTTAATCATATTTTTATTTCCTTTAAATTATAAATTAAGGATACTAAATTACGTGTAATATACATACTTCAAAACAGAATCGTTGCGACACGGCGACATTGTCGCAAAATATTGCAGAGTTTCCTTTTCCTTTTTTTTTTCCTTTTGAAATTTTTTACTTCCAAAAGGAAAGAATTTTCCTTTTGGAAGTAAAAAAATTTGGTTTTTCTTCTCTGCAGAATTTTTTGAAAGATTTCATCTTTTCGTTAGATTTATATTCAAAAGTTGCCTTTCTCACGCATCGGAGTGGAAAAAAATGCTTGTGATTTTTCTATTTTTATTTGAGAATAATGAAAAATAAAGAGTAATGAAGTGAAACATTTTCCTTTACATTTCTGCTGAAATTTCCGGTCTGTATGCAGTTATTACTATTGATTTCCACATAGTTTTTCTAAATCCTATATTTTTAATACGATATTATACATTCCAACAACTGAATCTCGAAATGAAAACACTCATTTAGTAACCCCTTTTTGAAGAGGCTGATTTGTGTGATTTTGCCTTCGATCTTTTTTTTTTTTTTTTTCGGTAGTTACTGTTACAGATTTCACGATTTTTTTTAGTGTGATTTTATACAAAATGCGAAAAAGGAAATAATTAGTGTGCTTCCCCTCCCACAAAATACGAAAATATCGGCCATAATAATAGAATAAAAAAATATTACATTTTCAGTTTTAAAAAAATTATTTTATTTTATACGATTTATTTATTTCCTTTATTTTGATGATGACGCTTTTGTTACTTTAAATTAGTAATTTTTATATTTGTTATTATTAAAAGTATCTTGCAGAAAGATATTATTACTAGAGAGGTATGTCGCAGAAAGCCAGGAAAAATTCTGCCACAGGGCTTCAGAATCACATAAAAGTATTTTAGAAAGACTTTCAAATAGATAAAACTGTTTTTAGTTCAATATTTATTTTTAATAAATTGATAGAGAATAAAATATTTAAAGAGGCAAAAAAAAATATAAAACAAGGAATGACTTAAATATAAAACAAGGAATGCGTCTATTTTCTTTTGAAAGCTTTTTCTATTTACAAAAGTCATAAGAACATTAGTTGCTAAAAAACGAGATGATTGTTACAAATGACATACGTAATGTATAACATAACATTATCTATGATATAACATAATATTGTATATTTTAAACATAATACGTATGGTTTACGTATTACATTTAAAACTATTTTTGAAAAATTTTTTAATTAATAAATAGGTTTTTAGTTATGAAATATTTTTTCAAAAAAATTTACAGAATTTGTTCATTTCTAACATTTACTATGCACAAAAGTTTTACTTGAAAACATCACTGGAAGCGAGCATAAATATATGTGAACATGTTTTCAATTGAAGTAGTTTAATTCATGATACATAAATAATATACAGTCAAACCCCGCTATAGTGAACCTTCAAGGGACCGAAATTTCGGTTCACTATAACCGGGTGTTCACTATATCCGTTACGCAGGCAATTTAACTAATGGTTCCCAAACTCCTTCCTTTTATTACACATTATTTAAGTAAATGACTGAAAAATATTATGCAAAAAATGTGTTATTTTTCATTACTCTTCGTCTTGCGTACAAAAAAAAGTTAGTAATCTTTAGCTGATCCTCAACATCAGATATGGAAACACTTCCCGACTCTCAGATAATTTTTCCACAATTTCTGTTATTCCGTTTTTCAAACCTGTCTAACCAGCCATTCGAGCACATAAAAGTAGTCTCATAAAATCACTTAGAAAATTCATCGACATTTGTCCAGATACTAGAAGATTGCTCGAATGGTGAACCACTTCAGTAGTGCTTCTTCAACATCCTATGTGATCTGCTTTTCTCAACTTTTTTCTGCCATCTAAATTTTTTTCATGAGCAGAAATTACTAATTGCCTATTTTTCCACACGTTACACACTGCAGATTTGGATAATTTATATTCCCTGAAAATATCAGCTTGATTGTATCTATTTTCAATTTTTCTGTTTATGCCCATTTTATCATCAAAGGAGAACATTTTACGTTTACTGCTCGCCATAGTTAAATTTGAGACACTTGTTTGCAGGCTTCTCTTTTAACTGACCTGAGAACAAAAAGGAGTTGAAATGAGGGCCTTATCGACCAACTCTAGTGTTCAACTCTTGACCAATAATGAATAATTACTCATTCCATCTGTCAGAAAATGCATATTGATTCCACTGACACCTTACAGGTGCATCATCTGCCTAGGTTGGAAACATCTGCTTGGTTTGTTTAGGGATGGGAAAGTGAGATAAAAGAAGCAAACAAGAAAAAATGCTTATCACTACATTCCCCTCTATAGATGGTTTTAAAAATTGCTATATTTATTTATTTTGAAGTAGAAATTTCAAAATTATTACAAAAAAAAAAAAAAAATAAAAATGAAGAAAAAAAAATCAGTCGAAGACAGAAAAAAGTTCATTACATCCAACTTCCTCACTTTTTTGGTTCACTATATCCACAAAAAATAACAATTGTTGCGAGTTCTCAAAAAGCTAATATACCCGGACAGACTTCTCGGAGACGAACTGGAAAAGGATTTAGGGAACTGAGAGTAGGATCATGGAACATTTGCTCTTTGTACAGGAATAAAGGACTACAAATGCTGATTGATCAAATTGAAAACTATCAAATCGATATACTGGCCATCCAAGAAGTCAGATGGACTGGAGATGGAATAATTGAAAAGAAAAATCACACAGTTATCTATAGTTGTGTTAAGAAAAAACATATATTTGGAGCAGGTTGTATCCTGAGTAAAAGGATAGGACCATTCTTAATAGATTATGTCACCAAATCACCCAGACTATGTAAAATTAGGATTAAGGGAGCTTTTTTCAACTACAGTTTCATTACTTTTCATGCTCCAACTGAAGACAAGGACAGTGTGGAAAAGGAGCTCTTTTATGAAGAACTGCATGCTTTATATGCATCCTGCCCAAAAAATGATGTCAAAGTGCTACTAGGGGATGCAAATGCAAAAATTGGCAAGGAAAAGGAATTCAGATCAATAATTGGCAAATTTAGTCTCCATGACACTTCAAGCGACAATGGAAAGCGACTTATTGACTTTGCTGCAGATCATAATATGATCATACCAAGCAAGATGTTCCAGCAAAAGAAGGCACATAAAATGACCTGGCGATCTCCTGATGGTATCACATTCAATCAAATCGACCATTTTTGATTGATTCCAGGCATAAATCGGATATAGGGGACGTAAGAACCTACCGAGGTGCCAACTTAGATTCAGACCACTTCTTAATAATAGCAAAACTACGAGCTATAATCTCCAACATTCGAAAGATTCGAGGAAAATGTTTGGATAAGTTTGGCTGTAAATAACTAAAAGATGAGGCAATTAAGCTAAAATTCCTGAATCAAATTGACAGTAACCATAAAGAATCTAAGGATAACCATAAGGAAGATAGCATAAACGCTAAATGGAACTATTTGAAGGAAACAATCATTAAGATTGGTAACGAAGTTGTTGGAAAAGTTAAGAGAACTAAAAGGAAAGATTGGTTTGATAGTGAATGCTACATGGCAACAGAAAAAAAAGAATGAAGCATATAAAAAGATGCTGAATAAGAGACATTCTAGAAATGCTGAGATCAATTACAAAGAGGCAAGAAAGGAGGAGAAGAGAATTCATAAAACAAAGAAGAAGGCATTTCTCGAGGATCTTTTAAAAAATGTTGAACATTTAAGGGGATCTAATGAAAGCAGAGCTTTCTTTCGGGAAATAAACCTAGGACGAAAGGAATTCAAACCCAGCACTACCTCATGTCGTGACAAGAATGGAGCAATCTTGACTAACAATTTGCAAGTATTGGATAGATGGAATGAGCAGTTTTATGAACTACTGAATGGAGTTAGCGAAGAACATGAACCACCCACAGAAGACATTGGAATTTATAACCAACATATTGTGGAACCACCTACATTAGAAGAAGTTGATGACGGAATAAAAAAGCTAAAGGACAATAAAGCACCAGGCCCCGATGAAATCCCATCAGAGTTTCTAAAAAATGGGAGAACAAGTGTCACGAAGAAAATATATGATCTGGTATGAGCTATATGGGAGCAAGAATTATTCCCCGAAGAGTGGAAAACCAGAATGACCTGTGTGATACATAAGAAAGGAGATATACTGGATTGCTCAAACTACTGAGGAATTAGCATGCTCTGTACAAGTTATAAAGTATTTTCTAACATCCTTTTCAAAAGACTCTCCCCACTTGTCGAGAATATAATTGGAGATTACCAGACCGGATTCAGAAAGGGGCGATCCACCTCAGAGCAAATTTTTAACATCCGGCAAATTTTGGAGAAGACATTATAATTTGGTATTGACACGCACCAGCTTTTTATTGATTTTAAAACAGCCTACGATAGTGTCAGCCGAAGAACTCTAATATCAGCCTTAAGAGAATTTAATATACCGGAGAAACTTGTGAAGCTGTTCAGCTTGACACTAAGTGAAACCAAAATAATGGCCAAGATACAGAATAGTCTTTCCCATCCAATAGAAATTAAAAATGGTGCACGACAGGGAGATGCCTTGGCATGTCTCCTCTTTAATCTAGCATTCGAAAAAATAGTAAGGGACTCAAACATCAACTCCTGAGGAATTATCTTCAGCAACTCAGTTCAAATATTGGCTTTTGCTGATGATTTAGATATTATCGCTAGAACGCAGACAGCACTAACACAATCCTTTTTATGTCTGGAGAAGGAAGACATTAAGATGGGATTAAGAATCAATGAAAATAAAACTAAATATATGCCCTGCACAAAAGCTGGCTATGAAGAAACACAGTTTGAAATTGGAGCATACAAATTCGAAGCCGTTGATAGCTTCGCGTATTTACACGAGAATCACGATGGCCAATAAGTGTTTTTATGGTCTAAGAAAATATCTTAAGTCAAGCCTAATAAAAAGAAAAACAAAAGTGTTACTCTATAAATGTCTTATACGATCAGTGCTTACATACGCATGTGAGACCTGGACAATGACCCGTGGAGATGAAAATATGATAGCTAGATTTGAAAGAAAAATACCGCGAAGCATTTTTGGCGGAATAAGTAAAAACGGTACCAGGTTTAAAAGATCAAACACGGAACTTTGCAAAGCATATAAAGAACCTGATGTTATCAAATTTATCAAAATTCAAAGGATTAAATGGGCAGGCCACATCGTAAGAATGAAGCATAGCAGGACAACCAAAAAAGTTTTCAGTGCCAGGCCAACAGGTACAAGAAAAAGAGGACGGCCAAACCTAAGATTTTTAGACTGCCTTGAAAAGGACCTACAGGTTTTAAATATAATAAACTGGAGAACCTTGGTTAAGGGAAGAATGTCTTGGCATAGACTTGTTGAGAAGGCCAAGGTCCATCCTGGGCTGTCGTGCCAGTGAGAAGAACAAGAATATCCACAAAAAATAACATTATGCGTGTATAGCAAGGCACGGGACCGAACATTTCGTTCACTATATCCGGGAGTTCACTATAAACCGTGTTCACTATAGCGGGGTTTGACTGTATAATATAAAGACTAACTTAACTAAAAAAAATCTAACTTTTAGTCTAAAATAAAATAATAATGAAAGAAAAAGGAAAATTGAGTTGATGAAAAAACTTCTCCCATATAATAAAAAATTATAACTGGAGTAATAAACACATAAAAGATGTATATACAAGTATACAAAGGCTCAAACTGCTCAAAAAGTAGAATTTTGAACAAGCGTAGCTAAAGATTTATACACATGTCGATACACATTACTTTTTAAAATATTTATAAAAAAATAAATGAGCAAGCACTTAAAATAAAATTTGACTATAAATTAATAACATCTATATACTTTTTTATAAATTTAATGTTAAAAATATTGAAATATATTTGCTATTGAATATATTAATTTAGAAAAAAATCTTCTTTTTTTTTCGTGCTCCCGATCACGTTTTACTTCCTTTAAGCAGCATTCATCAACAAAAAAAATTACATTATTTTTTAACGAAAACTGTTTTAAACTATAATTTTTACATTTTTTACAATATTATTTATGTGATCACGATTTTATAGATGATTGAAGAGATAAGATTGATAAGATGTCAGTCGTCAATCAAGGCACTTATAGATTTTCCTCTTAGAGTGACAGCACAGGCAAGGTAGAGAATAAAATACAAGCTATGCGCATAGAAAGAGATTGCTTGGATCCTTTTTCTTTTATTGAGTAAAAACTTTGATTTATTACACTTTCAATTTTTTTCAAGATTAATGTTTCAAGTTTCCACCATGAAGTCAATGACATATTAAATTGAAACTTTAAAGTAAACTAGTAAGCGAAAAATGTTGTTCAGAATACTTGACAACATTCCATTTAATACTGAGGATTAAAGAAACTGTTTATTATTTTTCAGCAATAAGTATTTTCTTAAAATTCTTTGTAAAATTAAAAAAAAGTAAAGTTTTTCTAATATTAAACTATCATTTTATTTTAGTTTTATTTTATAATCGGTGTTGAGTAGCAGACCCAATTGTGAGGTTAGGACTATCAATGTTCTACTCCGCATACTTGTAATTTTAAACCCAATGAAGAAGACAAGCTAACTCCTCGATTAAGCATTAAAACAAATCTTCGTGGAAGATTTTTTTGAAAGAAGTATCTCGCATTTGAGTTACATGGAGAAGAGAGCCATGGAAACCTCCCACGGTTAGCGCGACGATGAGAGGATTTAAAACCATTATCTGTCTACCACTGAGGATGCTTCGTAGCAGCGGTGGAATCCGAGAGGAGGCAATCACTTCATTCCTAAACCACTGTGACTTTAAGTTACTTTTATCAGGGAATACCTAGTGGTAGCTTGAATTAAGTTTCCGATCGATCGGTCATAATTTGTTTGAAAAATAAAGGTGGCCTATACGCATCACTCTACAAAATTTGAGGAAATTGTTGGTTTTCCAACTGAATGACTTAACTCATACCAGAAAATTCCAATTTAAATACAACTCCTAACACTTTTATTTTGGTAAATAAATATTTTTTAATTAGAATCCCTATTTTTTAATAAAGCAACAATTTTTTCACCAACTTCGTCGCTTTGCACATATTAACTAGGAAAAAGATAAATAAATGAATTTTAACTATAACAAATTAACACAGTTTTGCATTTTTTTAAATTATTTAAAACTTAAATTTTAAAATGAAATTCTACTCTAAGGAATTTATAATTTTGTTTAATTCGTATATTTATATTAGGATGCTATAGTTTTTAAATAATTCATAATTTCTACACTGTAAAAAATTTCGAGCTACGTTGCGCCAAACATTGGTATTCATTTGCTGGCTACATAAATTGGTGTTCAGTTTTACTATATATTGGTTACTTTCACTAGCTCCAAACAGCGAGAGAAGGTTGCACAAAAAATAGGGATTTTGAAAATAACTAAAAGCGGAGGAAGGTTGCACCTTGATTTGGTATTTTTGAAGGGAACTAAAAGCGAGGAAGGTTGCACCATTATTAAGTATTTTTAAAGTGCCAAAAAGCAGAGAAAGTTAGCATCATTATTAAATATTTATAAAAAAAAAGAAAAGTCAAAAGTTAAATCAAATTTATATAAATCAAATTATAATTTAATTATTTAAATCTGAAAAATTAAAACAACTATTTCTATTTTAGATGTGTTATGTAATATAAATATGAATCTATGTACATTTCTATGTACATAACGCATCTAAATTAAAAATATTTTTTTAAAATTTTTATAGATTTAAATAGCTAAATTATAATTTGATTTAAATATTTTCTCTTTTTTTTTATAAATATTTTATTAATATATATTAATAATGATATATATTAATAATGATGCTTATATATATTAATAATGATGCTAACTTTCTCTGCTTTTTGGCGCTTTAAAAATGTTTTCTTTCATATAAAATTTTTTTCTTTCTTCTAGTTGATATATGTAAAATTCATATATCAACTAGATATGTTGATATGTTGATAATTAAAATTCTTATTTACATTTCATTCGTTAAGGAACTAAGCGGTAATAACTCTATAGCATCTGTAGGATGCTATAGAGTTATTACCGCTAATGTTTTAAACAGAAGAAAAAAAGAATTTTAATTTTCGGCAGAAGCAAATTGTTATTTCTATGTATTTTGATATTATTTTATTATTTAAAAATGAAAATATTACTTTCACAAATAAAAATTAATATAAAAAATTAGACAAATATTGGATTAGTCAACCTCCAATCTCTAACTAAGGAAACATTCCAATATTAATTACATTGGCTTATGGAAATAATAAATTTGAAGTAATTTATGAAATGTAAAAATAATGAAATAACTTGAAAATTTGAGCAAAAATATACAGATGGAGATCGATATTCAAACATAATTTATTCATTTACAATCACATTGATGTTTGTAAGACAGAATATAAAATTTTTTATGCAAAATCTTAAAATTTAAATATATTATACTTTCTATACATATTGCAGCATTTATTAAAAAAATACAAAATATTCACTCAAAAATATGATAGATAGTATATTTTTGTTAATAAGAGAGTACATTCAATTCAAACTTATTTTTGATTTACAGTAGTTTAAAATAAAAATTTTGTTAGCATATGCCTCAATGTTTGCAGTTTTAAAATTTGGGATCATCTAAAAATAATTTTCAATATTTTAATAAGATACTAAATTTCTTGATATAGTATTCTGCCTCATCTGAATTAAAATTTACAATATAATTAAACTACTTTTTTTACAAACATGATTTACTACTTGATAAAAAGATTAAAATTTAATTCAGTTTGGAAAAATTACTGTCATTTTTTTACAAATTAGTAAATGGTGGTGAGTATTTGAAAAAAAGCAATATTTTTATTACATGTTGATTATTATATTCATTATTATACATTCATTATTATAGATTTTTCTGGTGCTATTACTTTAACCGTTTGAGTGCGGTGAAGCGCTATCGCGCTTCGCTTGTTATGTGCTAAAAAATTCGGAGAAGCGTGATAGCGCTTCTCTTGTTTTGTACCGAAAATGCGGAGACGCTGCTGTTGGTTAGTATAATTTTCGTAATTAACATAACAATTAGTGTTAATAAACATAATAATTAGTGTTAATTATAACCATTTCTATTGTTCTCCAAAAATAAATTACTATGCATTTCATTCCGCACTATTAGCATATATATAAGAAAACTCTTCAGCACTCGCACGGTTAAGTACATCACATTTTTCAATTGATTGTTAAAAACACAACAAGATTTAAAAAGATTACACACAAATAAAACTTTGGAGCCTTTTCTTAATATAATAATTGTTTTTGCACAAACACAGGTTCTTCATTCTCAAAATTTAAAACTACACACATTCCTTGTTTGTAAGCTGTTCTTGAAACTAGTACTTTTGAAGTTTGAAAAAACTGTTTATAACCTTCTAGAATTCTGGTAATTTCGGCAGAATAAATATTTTTAATAATAGGCTTTGCATTGGTTATAACAATATTATTTCCTAAGCTTCTTTCTTGATGAAAAGCATTGAAGTTGCTGGTGTCTTTATGCTAATGAAAGAAGATTAAAAATAATGTAATTTATGGTTATAAAATTTATAGGAATTGAAATAATTTCACAGAAGAAACAAAATTTGAGCCCTTACATTTTTTAAACATAGAAAGATCAGTCAAAGCAAGTCATATTTTTATTACTATTTTTAAAATACAATATTTAAAAAAAATTTAGAAATTGTTGTTCTTATGTAGAAAAATGTTTAAACATTTTTATCTTAAGACTCCTTTCACCCATAAAGATTCTGAAAAGGAAAGCTTCAATATTTTAAATATAATTATTATTATTATTTGTTGTTGCTAAAATGCGCCAAAGCACCCAAGTAGAATTTCTCCTCTTGATAAATTTTGAATTGAATTTCATACAGGGCGACCCCGCAAAAAATTTGCAGAAGGTACTGTCTACTGTTAAAATATTAAAAGAGCAATATCGCTGCTTCAAAACTAAAACAACACATCTGCAGGCATAATACGTTTGCAGATGTGTCGTTTTAGTTTTGAACCAGCGATATGATCATCACTTGGATGGATCCAAGAGTTCGTGTTGAGCCTAAGAGGGCGGGATATGGCTGCTGATAAGCACAAAAGCAGTATTCATGTGGATGGTATTAAACCTCCACATGCATATTGTTTGTGAACATAGTCTTTTTAACAAAAGTTCTTTTGTTTCATAGAAGAAAATATATTTCAGAACAAAAAAAATTACTTTTATAATTAAAATAAATCTTTTTAAAAATATTATTTAAAAAAAAAAAAAAAAAACAGCTGTAAATATTATAAAGAAAGCTTATGATTCTTTTTCATGATCAATTATAACGTTCGATTTTATGCTTATGTTGTCTTTTCCTTCCCTCACAAAACGCAAATGTGGTAAATTACAAAAAAAAAAAAATATTAATAAGAATAATTCATGGAAAAATAAGTATCTATAGCAAAGTATCTATGAGCATCCAAGTATTTTTGTATTATTTGGATTAAATGAAAAATATATTTATTAACTTTTTAAATACGATATTTTTTTCAATTTAAAATTTGCTTCTCTTAGTAAAAAAATATAAATAAGACAATCTATTTTTGAAAAAAATTATAATAAGAAATCAGCTTATTTCTAAATTCTCTAAAACAAATCTTGTTCTGGTCGGTATTTTGTTCAAATTGCAGTAAGATTCGTAGCGAATAAAAAAAAATAAAAAAAGTTAGCACTTCGTTTTCCTTAACGCCAGTATATTTCTTTATTTTTTTCCTACCTCGTGCGCCAAAGAGAAACCCAGTTTCCATGACAGCGGTTGCCTTTTGAAAATCTCAAGTACTAATTTGAAATTTGAACGGAAATATAATTCGCTTTGAAAATTTTACAACAAAGGCATTTAAGAATGTATAGACAAAAATTCGTGCAATTATGTGACATTATAAACAAAAATGAGCAATAATAGAACATGAAAATCAAAACAGAAGCATAGATATTGATAAGAAGTTTTAATCCTTACAGAAATTACATAAAATTTTTTTGTTCGGTAGAATACAATCAAAACACGGAACTAGAACATTTTTATCAGCAGTAAATTTGGCGGAAAGCTATGCTGTTTGAGATTGCTATATTTACCGTTTATTTGTCACTGGTATTGCACTTTCTGTGCGCATAAAATGGATGTATCTCCTTATTTATTGAAAAGGAGCTAATATAGATTTTACAATATCTGATTATTCATGCAACGAATATAGTTTTTAGAAGAAAATTGAAACTAACTCTTTCACAACACACAACAAAATTTTTAAAGATGACATGAAAGAAATGAACTGTAATTATTGCAAATAAATAAGAAAAGTTTACTTATTTGCAAAAGAAATAGACGATTTCAAAGTGAGTGGCGTGAGATGATAGCAAGCTTCGACCACAAAATCGCCAATAGTCAACAGCTACAAAATAAGTTATCGGTCACGGTTAAACCCAATGGAAGACTTTGTGATTCGACAGATTTAACGTGCATCAGTCACCATTTACTTCTTCGCCGGCGGGGATCGAACCCACGACCTCTTGGACATAGGCCCAGTATCCTATCAACCAGGCTATCCCGGTCCAAATATGGATGGTTGATCCTGTAAAGTTAAGTACAGATGGGGCTAGGGGTTGAAATTCGTCGAAAGCTTCCCGGACTACTACTTTCGATTGATTTTTACGCCTATGCTTGAAAAGCGCGTGATCCAATATAATTACACTCGTAGTGCTAATTTAAATTTCAACTGAACGATCAACAAATGAATTCGGAGACTTTACAAGCATACAATGATGCAATCCAAAATAAAAAAAACGGCGATTTTTTGCACTAATATAGCCAAATAAGGGATAACACTCAAAATATGACAAACCTTACACTTTATTCATGTAGTAATATCAATTTTCTTACATTTGATTTGACCTGTTGGACCTGTCTCAGGATCCGTTGGAATTCATAAATTGAAGAAAATTCTTATAAATGGTAACATTACGAGTAAATTTAAACACATTTCACCATAATGAAACTTCTTAAAAAATTAAGCCTGTCCACACATCGCCTCGTAAAGATAACATAAGTGGATGGATACACCACAAGTTTTCTAATTTATTTCTTTATGTTATGTATAAAATCTATCCACATGCAGTTTTCAAGTACGAAATTTGGTATTTTACTTCATTAAAATATATGCTTTATTTTAAAAGTTGTAGTTTTTAAAAATAATTATTTAAAAAAAACAATAAAGCGTCTAAATATCATTAATTTTCATTAATAAATATCTAAATATTTATTAATGAAAAAAAAATGATTTTGTGCTATGAATTATATGTGATAGATTATATGACAGTTTTTAATATATATATAAAATTATTTATATACATAGATTAAATAATAGTTTAAAGTATTCGCAATGAATATTTTAGTCTAATAAGACAACAATAAACATTAAAAAAATTGTCAAAAATATTATCTAAATTGCATAAGCTCATTTCGTAATTCTATAAACTCATTCACTTTCATTTTATGCATGCTTATGTTGTTACACTTAAAAAGTAAATCCTAAGTATATGGGAGAAATTTCTGCCACGGCCTTAGAACCAGTCTCCAAGTGACCAATGTCTGATTCCAAGCGAGTGTTTATGGCACGGTATTGAACGTTCATGGAACCGAACTTTCCCAGTTTTCGTTTCCAGTCGAGAATCTCCATTCCATTCCCGTCAGCTCATGGTAGCGCCCCGCTGCTGCTTTAGCTGTCAACCAAATTTGTTTCGTACTTCGGGTGCTCCATATTTGTTCAGATGTGTCGACAAGTTAACAATGTGAGTGTATAGTTCGTCTACGGTAAGAACTCCCCCCGCCACAAAGTCTGAGGCCGTCTGCTGCTATGAAAACAAGAATAGCGCATTTCAGGAAGGGTAGCTTCTCTTCACCCCAGGGCTTACACAATGGACCGGAGAAAAAGATTACCGTTCTCTCGCCGACCCGAGTCAAAACTTGTCCTAAACAGTAACTCCACAACCCTATTCGAAATAATTATACCTCATAACCATCATCACCGCCACGGGTCCAGACGAATGGGTAGGGGAGTTCCTAATTTAGATACAGGGCCAATTTCGATCTATTGAACCCTTATTGAGGCAAGATTCGTGAATATTGGTACATAATGTTTATTAAAATACAAAGTGGTTTTCGAGCTGTGTGAAACCTGCTAGTTTGATTATGTATAAAGGAATGCATATGAATAAAAATTTTCTTATGAAAGGAGAGTAGCTAAATGTTTCGTTTATATTTATAAATAGTTCCAAAAGCAAAAAGATTTTTAAAAATAGAAATAAGGGTTTAACTTTATCATATTTTAACTTGTTAATTGACAGTTACAAGTCTGCTGGGTAACAAGACAAATCCCTTCGAATAGAAGTGTTGTCGTTGAGTTCTAGTGTAGGTTAAAAAATATGTATAAAAAGAAGGAAATTGCACACTAAAAATTGTAACCAATGTTGTAATAATAAAATTTTTATCACCTGAACGCATGTTTCCGTGTGTGGGTGGGGATGAAAGAGAAATTTAATATAAACCTTCGCCTACCGATAAAACGGGGGGGGGGGTGAAAATTCTGGAAATGGATTATGTCTCATAATAATTATATAAATTGGGAAAACTTTTCATAATTCGGGATGCATATTCAAGATATTTCATAACAACAGCTCTTCAGATGTATTTTTGAAACCTTCTTATAAATGAAGAAAAAAAAAAGTACAAACATTAGTGGTATTTATTAGTCTTGGAACACTGTAATATTGGGGACACATTGGAACACATATTTTCAAGGCTTATTTTGTCGTGTTTAGTTTTATTGATGTGTGAAATAATTTTTCTACGGTAAAATCAATTTTTGGTTATGTGTTATAAAGATCTTCTGCTGCAGTTATTTTACACATTTCTCAACGTTTTTTTTTATCTATCAAGCTGATTAACAGTAATAAGATGTCAAAGTTTATATTATTCATTTTCATAGGAAAATACAACCATTGAGGAGACAATTCCAAAAATGACTGAGCCACCAAGATTGGTAGCTATTGGCACTGAAGAGAGTGCATGATTCTATTATGAGTATGGTTTACAACGAATAAAGATGTGAAAGCTGTAATTTGGATTATGGCAATTTACTGGATTTTTAATGTAGAATTTCCTTCTTTCTAGATATTAATCTTTTGCCTACCATGCCTGATAACACCTGCTATTTTGGATCATCAGTTGTACCTGCCGTGAGCAAAATGTTAAGCAGTGTGTTGCTGAAAGTAAAGCTTTTTGTTAAAAATTTGCAAAATGTGATGCAGTTGTTGGATTGCTTAATTTACAAACAAATTTCAATAAAAATTAACTGGGACATTATATGACGTGTTCTTCTATGCGTGTCATTGTTCTTTTTTATTAAAAAAATCTTAATCCCTAAAATATGCCTCAAGAAAAAATAATTCTACCTTTTTTTCTCATTCATGCCTGCATGAATTACTTTATAAATGTTGTCTGTATGTACCCTTCTCTCAGGCTACAATAAAATTAATAAATAATTCTTTACAAATAGGTTGATGTTTTTCATTATATTTCGTGTTTACTGTTTTTGAAGTTTCATTTCGAATGAAGATCCAAATGATCCAAATAATAAAATTTTATTAATTAATTTTTTCTTGTAATGTGGGAAATAAATTCCTACGCAATTTTGTAAAACATGGAGATATATTTATCGTAATTTTGTTTCAAATCAAGATCCTAAGCAGTCTAAATATGATAGAGAAAATTCTAAACATTAGAGAGAAAATTATTTAATTTATTATTGGTTAGAAATTGCGTCAATTGGCATATTTTTTAAACATGAATAATTTTTGGATGTGCATATATCTTAATGTTTTAAAAAGGTCATTAAGTAAATGATGCTGTAAGCTAATCAATATTTATAATAAATTCATACATTTTAAATGTGCCAAGAAAGATATTTAAATTTACTTAAATTGTATGTGGAATTCTTCCTAAAACAGTTTTTTAGAGACACTAAAATAGAGAATTACTGCGTCAAGAAAAAGATGTTGAGGATTGTGCAAAGCAGGTGTCAACATAGCTAAAATGTATATTAAGTATTTTCCAAAATAGTTTCTAAATGGTATTAAGATCAGATGTTATGATATCTACATTGGATATTTAACACGGCTTAAAATTGATTCAAAAGGGCGCAAAAGAATGGGTCTTCAAATACCCAAAATGGGTACATAATGATAACCAAAACAGTCATGAGCCAATTTAGTATGAATCAAAATTCTCTAACCTCATACATAGCAATTTTTCATCCCAAATTGTTTTTTTTTTTACCCAGTATAGTTTTTTTTCCCAAAATGGATACACAGTTATATTCAAAACAGGCATGGGTCATGACCTAATTTATTATGAACCCAAATTAGTAACCTCCTACCTAAGAATCTTTCAACCCAAATTAGATCTTTTATTGCCTATTTTAGCTTATTTTTCTGTGTACACAAGTAACAATTTTATCAGTTAAAAATTACGTATTTCATCCACAATATAACTAATGTTCCTATTTCTGATGCCGATAGAAAGTCTTATATTTTTTTTTTTACTTAAAGACTAAACAAAATATGATTAATATCTTAATAGGATTTCTATGTTTAATGTATAGTATTCAATTATTTATTTGTTTGCTAAGAAAGAAACCAATATCCAAAACACTGGAAACACAGAAACTATCCATGAGAACAATAAATTCGTAAAACATGATATTAATCTTAGTTAGTTTTAATGATAATCAAATAGCAAAAATAAAAAAACGTCAAATAATACAAATCAAAAAATAATATCAAATAATACAAATTTTTATCTTATTTTTCTAGTGTCAAGGAATACCCCGTGGTAGCTTGAATTTACAGGGGGAGAATTATGTTAGTTTTCGTTTGCATGAGATACTTTCGTATCACTGCTTTTAAATTTGCAACTGGTCTCTCTCTCCAAGCAACAGTTTTTTTATATTACATTTTTTGTTTATTCTTCTATCAAAATATATGGGCGAATCTCAAGAATCATTAACCTATATGTCTTCAAACTTTTCTTATTAATGTATAACATAATAAGCGAAAGTTAATTCTATTAAAATTGCAGGAATAACTATGCATTACTAACTTTAAGATACGTACAGTTTTGATCGCGAGTAACTTGCTTTTGGCTTTCATTTCTTACTTCAATCCTACATTTGACAACTTTTCATGAGTGTCGCTTAGAGTGTTTAAAATACTTTTTATTTTTTTATTCAATATGTATTCTGTTTAAAAAAACTTAAAATCACTAAAAACATAATTTAGTAGCTCAGCTGTACTATCATATTTTCTTGAATGATATTTTTCGTGAATATTGACGTCGCCAAATTTTGGCATGTCAAACCGTAACCATCGAAAATTGAAAAAAAAGGTATACAATAAAATTCTGCGATTTGCAAGTTAAACTAATGATACAAGTTTGTTCTACTTTAAATAAGCTTTTGGAATATCACTAACATAAAACTCGCGGAATTGGATTGTATACCTTTTTTTTCAATTTTCGATGGTTACGGTTTGACGTGCGGTTTGAAGTTTGAAGACATATAGGTTAATGATTCCTGAGATTCGCCCATATATTCAAATTCGTGGTAAATCAGCTAAGTTCAAATCACTATTTCAATTAATGGAATCGTGACCTCATATTTAAAAAATAGCACAAAATGTCGCAAATTAATTCTTATTATCATTCTTCTCTATTTATGAGAATCATAGAGAATGAATACTTTAGTATGCAACAGTGTTGCGAGAATACACGATGCTGAAAAAGACGCATAATCACTGGAGCAGATAAAAAAAGAAAGAAAAATATTTTATATTATTAAAAGAAAACATTAGAGAAATATGCACTTATAAAAATCTAAATCCATATTACAGACTCATTTGTACATAAATGTATGAGAGAATTCTTGTGTGGTTAAAAATTTATTATTTCCAACAAGTTGTTCCTAAGTTTTTCTCTAAGAATATTTAAATTTTAATGAGCTGAAATTTTAATATTAAACTTGCTTGAAAATCATTTCTTGATATGGTGTTTTGCTTGAGCCAAATATTTATTTGTTAAAAAAATGAATATGATAATGAAAATAAAATAGCCAACCCAATTTTGAATTTGCGACTACCAAAGTTCAACTCCGTAGCTTTGTAATTTTGAACATAATTCAGAAGACAAGGGCACTTCTGGATCAAGTATTAGGAGAAATTTGTCTTCGTGGTGGACTTTTTTGATGGAACTTACGCGCCGTGTAAACCTCCCACGGTTATCCTGATAACAAGGGGACTCTAAGCCATGATCCGTCTACCTCGAGGATATTTAACAAAAACACTGTGGTCGGTTCGAACTTTGTGCAGAGTTCATATCTACCACCAATCACTGGGATTTTAAACCGGGTCACCTCATTCGGAGGTGAGTGCTCTATCACCTAAGCCACCACAGCTCAATGAAAATAATTGTAATGGATATGAAGTTTTAGTTTCTTTTATGGTCAATTTGATAACCTCTATGTATGGGGATTATGTGCCCTCAAATCTGCACTTCACTAGATAGCAAAAATAAAATACTAAAGATATGTAAAGCTGCCGCACCCGTTTCGTAATTTTCTTTCAAAGGAGAAGAAAAACATAAAAGCGTATGGTTAATGTTTTCTCCACAGCTTTAAGTCAACACTTTTAAGAAATATTAAACTATTGGTTGATCTTCACTTTTTATTCTAATTAAAAATTTACTGGTTGCAACTTCACCAAACCCGATAAAAGTACTTCAGTTGCCCAAATGATACTTTGAACAAGGGTATACTTTGGGATAGGGTATATACTTTGCGCTATGTACGATATAGCCAAAACAACGTGAATAAAGCACAAATAAAGGGAAAGGAATAGTCTCATTATGATTTTGATTCTCTAAACAAGAGTTTTTCTCAGTGTCTAAACATAAAATTTTACAGTTTGATAGTGACGAAGATTTTGTGAAGAACTAACCGAAACGTCCATTACTTTACTTTTAATATTTGCGCTTTATTCACGTTGTTTTGCTTTATTATACTTCAATTAAATAGCAAAGCGCTGATTGCGTGTGAGATGAGCTATTTGCATTTACACAACACATTGAAAGTTACAACTTTTCTATTATTATTAGAATTTATGCTTGTTTCGCAATTTAGATTTTAATAAATATGAACATTGTTTGGCATGTTTTTCTTTAGTTCATGCAGTAATTTTACTTAGTAAAGTCTTTCTTTATATTTTAACATTTTGATTGACTAATTCTTCATCGCTACTGCAAAAAACTAGACGAAAACTTTTGAACGAGATGAAAGTTTAAAGCCAGAAACATTGAAAGATTGTTTCATTTAGGTAGTTTCAAATGTCCCCTTTTTTGTCAATATTTACATTCATTTTTATACTACAAATTAATGCATTCGGATAATTTAACCCTTTGCACTCCGATGTCACCTCTGAGGTGCCGCCTACAGTCCCTACTCTAAAATCAAAACTTTTTTATACCTTAATAATTAGTAACCACAATATTTGAGGAATTTTAAAAATTATGTAATAATACTGTATTATGTATTTTAAATTATTTAGTTCTTACATTTGTTCAAACAGCATTTTAAAGTGCTTCGAGTACAAAAGGTTAATCAATACGAAAATGCGAAATACAAAACTTACCATTTTTTTACGCAAGTCATTTATGTAGAGCTTAGGGTAATATAGTGATAAGCCGTATTTTTTTCCAAAGTGTTATTTTTACAATAAATTGTTTCATAGTAATATTTCTAGATGGGTACTTACAAAGTTTCCTGAATTTCGATTAACTAATAGCAAAATACACAGAAGTATTTTATTGATTAGAAAGTATGGTGTTTTTAATAAATAAAAAAAAAACACTCACTTAAACAATTTTAAAATGTGGTTTATAATTTACTTGCCCCAAGCCCTTCATATTTAAACTTTGAAATGGTTAGTACTCAAACCCGAATATGCAATCTTTGCATAAATAGATATTATACTTCAATTTTGGAATAAATTCTTAACTTTATGTTTGTAAACTGAATTTGTTATAAAACTTTTACTATTGAAACAAGTTTTGGTCTTTGAATCTTCGGCAAATAAATTCGACTAGATATAGCAATAAAGATTACACAAGACATTCTTTCAAGAACTCTATAATAACCAAGTACTATAAAGCTTGTTTGTTGGAACTTATAATAATTGGTTAATGTTGATTTTGTTATTAGATTTCGAAGAAACTGAAAGGTTTTCTCTATTAAAGTTCACTAAATGTATTTTGGTACTTAACGTATACCGTGACTTAAATATGTAACGTAACGTAAATATGCAAAGAAGAAATCCCAGTTTGAAAAATTCCTTCAATAGGTTAATGCTGTTTACTAAACTATTTGTAGAATAAGAAATGACAATTTCTAGAAGAACATAACAGGATTATGAATAATCTAGCTGCTATTTAGACAACTTTAATGGAGCAAAGAAGTAATAGTTTAAGTAACTATAGTTTTTCATGTTATTAAACCTTACACAGAAAAAGTATTTAGAAAGATTATTTAATTCGTCAAAACATGTTTCGAATGCAAAAGATGTTTTTGAGGAAAATTTTATTTTTATTCAAATGCTAAGTTATCTAAGATAAGAACATAAAATTTGAGAAATTCTTTTTTTTTTTTTAAACGGGTAATATTCAAGATAAATTCAAGTTCTGAGAATATTTTAAGAAGCTGTTTATTGTTTAAGCATTACCGCATTGTTTATGTTAAAACTTAATTTATTTCAATTTATAATTTTAAAAATAATTGTTTTTTTTTGGGGGGGGGGTTTGTTTGACTGTAAAAAATTTCAGAAACTAATTTTGATTTAACAAAAAGTTTTCCGAAAATTTAATAAATCTTCATTTAATAGCATATTTTCGATAATTTGAGAAACATTTCTTTTATTTTCAAAAGTACGAAACTGAATAGCATTGACGCTGATTTAGTTTCAGAGGTTTCCAGAGAAGTATTCAGAAACGCTTTTGAAAATTACATGCACAGTAGCTGCCCCTCATATATTCAGAAACATTTCGGTATTTTTTTACATTTTTTTCAGTGTTGGATTTAGCCTTAAAACAATTGCAATAATATTATGTTTCTGAACAAATAAAACTCTGCTTTCTGGGCTAATACTATTATAGTGAAAATCAGAAAAATGTATATGTTAAGTTATTTACAGAAAAGCAATTTGAAAACATTTGGAAAGTATTCAAAAAAATAAAGATTTTAAAAACATTTGCGGAGATCATAGTTAAAAAAGTTGTTCAAAAGTTGAGGACTATATTTAAACGAATTTGTCTTAACATTTATGCACTGCAAAAAAATTTCGATCAAATTATGGCAAAAGTAAACTTGCTTTTTATCGATGTTTTATCAATATTTTTAGTTTAGTTTATTTAGTTTAGTTTAGTTTAGTTCAATCACTGACTTCTTTTTTCTGCGTCAGGGACGCTTTTTGACTAGTAATGCACTTTTTTATAACTAACATTGCTAGAATCATATATTAAGTTAAATTCTTATAGAAGTTTTAATTTGAAGTTCTTATCAATATTTTCTCTTTTATTCTCGAATTATTAACTTCTTTAAAATATCTTTCGTCGCATATAAAAGATGGCCAATCATTTTGTGTAATGAATATTATGGAACTGTTAGAACGTATAAAATGTTCCA
This sequence comes from Parasteatoda lunata, assembly GCA_949128135.1. Classification (NCBI taxonomy): domain Eukaryota; kingdom Metazoa; phylum Arthropoda; class Arachnida; order Araneae; family Theridiidae; genus Parasteatoda; species Parasteatoda lunata. The sequence continues at coordinate 16,138,840 of OX421980.1, read as the reverse complement.
AAAGTAGCGAGCTACTTTTAAAGTTTTTCGAAATTAGCGGTACGGCCTTTAAATGTTCCTTAGACAGAAAATAAATGAAAAAAAACAAATTTCTTAAGCATTTTTTAAATATATTACTAGAATGATGAAGCTGCTCCTGTTATCAATTAAAAACTAACGAATCAATCGGTTTTTGCATTCCATTAATACACTGAGAAGAAAAGTATAGTTACAACTACCAGGCTATGATGAAATTTGGTTGAAAAGTACGGCACTTGGGCTGCCGGTACTTTTGCCATAAAATCGCGGAACAGGTTACGAAACAAAAGATCTGATATACCGTGATTTTTGCAATAATAATTAACTTGAAATCATTGAATCACTCATATTAATTAAACTCTATAAGTTACAGTATAATGATTGACGGTAAAAATGAATTTTATGATAAATAGATTTTACGGTAAATGTATTTTACGGTAAAATGAATTTTACAGATGATGCACCCAAAGTGGCGGGGCTTTATACCGTAATTTGATCCGTAATTAATTATACTGGAAATCCGGATTATTTTAATCCGGAATTATATCCACTGTGGTATTTAGAATAAGTACACCGAGAATAAGATATGATCAAAACTACTAAAATACGGTCAAACTTACTGCGTTTCTGGCTCTATGGGAACACTAAAAATCTCGGAAATTTTTACTTAAGTGCTTCGGTAATATTTTTGGTAAAATTAACTATGAAATATGGTTTTATAATATGTGATAAAATTTGTTAAATGTAGTAAAATTTTGTAATTCTATCATGACACCTTAGAGTACGACATAAAAACTATATAAATATGTATATATATATTTTTTTTGTGGTTAAATTTGCTTTTCAGTTTCGGATGTGTGGTAATAAGAGCTATAATTATGAAAACCAGAATTTCAGATAAACCGCTACCATATGAACTAAAAAATTAACAAATGAATGACTTGAATACCGTATATTTTGGTTTTATTAACCGGAATAATAGTTTTTTTTTTTACCTGAAATGTTATTACCATACAGTACGGTAGATTCAACAGAATTCTGTATCTTTTGAATTTTTATAAATATTCTTAACATATTATTAAGAACTAAAAAATAATTTCAAACTTAGCTTTTCATCTCAGTAATAAATTTATCAACAAACAAGAGTGAAATATATATCGCAAAATTTAGCACTTGACAATAGTACAATCCATTAAATAATTGTAAGATGAGTAATGTTCTTTTCAAAAGAAAATTATTCATTTTGTAATAAAACTACCAACACAATAAAGTTTGGAAGGTGTTCGCAAATTATAAAAAGCTATCATTTTTTGCTTTGACATTTTTGGAATAAAATCATAATTTTTCATAATAATCATAAATAAAATGATAATTCATTAAAACAGTTGCAGATATTGAATGTTTTAGCTGCTTTGATAAAATCCTTTTTTAACTTTTTTATAGTATCTTGATTCCTTTTTATAAATTATATCAAGTACAGTAATGCAAAAGCAGATATTGAATGTTTTAGTGTTATATCTGCTTTGATAAGATCCTTTTTAATCTTTTTTATAGTATCTTGATTCCTTTTTATAAATTATATCAAGTACAGTAATGCAAAAGCAGATATTGAATGTTTTAGTGTTATATCTGCTTTGATAAAATCCTTTTTAATCTTTTTTATAGTATCTTGATTCCTTTTTATAAATTATATCAAGTACAGTAATGCAAAAGCAGATATTGAATGTTTTAGTGTTATATCTGCTTTGATAAAATCCTTTTTAATCTTTTTTATAGTATCTTGATTCCTTTTTATAAATTATATCAAGTACAGTAATGCAAAAGCAGATATTGAATGTTTTAGTGTTACATCTGCTTTGATAAAATCCTTTTTAATCTTTTTTATAGTATCTTGATTCCTTTTTATAAATTATATTAAGTACAGTAATGCAAAAGCAGATATTGAATGTTTTAGTGTTATATCTGCTTTGATAAAATCCTTTTTAATTTTTTTTATAGTATCTTGATTCCTTTTTATAAATTATATCAAGTACAGTAATGCAAAAGCAGATATTGAATGTTTTAGTGTTATATCTGCTTTGATAAAATCCTTTTTAATCTTTTTTATAGTATCTTGATTCCTTTTTATAAATTATATCAAGTACAGTAATGCAAAAGCAGATATTGAATGTTTTAGTGTTATATCTGCTTTGATAAAATCCTTTTTAATCTTTTTTATAGTATCTTGATTCCTTTTTATAAATTATATCAAGTACAGTAATGCAAAAGCAGATATTGAATGTTTTAGTGTTACATCTGCTTTGATAAAATCCTTTTTAATCTTTTTTATAGTATCTTGATTCCTTTTTATAAATTATATCAAGTACAGTAATGCAAAAGCAGATATTGAATGTTTTAGTGTTATATCTGCTTTGATAAAATCCTTTTTAATCTTTTTTATAGTATCTTGATTCCTTTTTATAAATTATATCAAGTACAGTAATGCAAAAGCAGATATTGAATGTTTTAGTGTTATATCTGCTTTGATAAAATCCTTTTTAATCTTTTTTATAGTATCTTGATTCCTTTTTATAAATTATATCAAGTACAGTAATGCAAAAGCAGATATTGAATGTTTTAGTGTTACATCTGCTTTGATAAAATCCTTTTTAATCTTTTTTATAGTATCTTGATTCCTTTTTATAAATTATATCAAGTACAGTAATGCGAAAGCAGATGGCGAAATAGATAAAAACTTTCAAAAAATGCTATCTACTTAACCAGATGACTCAGATTCTCAGTAAAACACTCTCAACATCGCAAGCATGAAATTGCCTTAAATGTTGGCCAATTCTTAGCAAGCTCTAAGAATTTGAGAAAATGACCTAGCTAAGCAGATAAACCAAATAGTATCAAACCTAAAATGCCCAGCTACATTGTTGAAATAACACTAGAAGAAAATATATGACGGGAAAAAAAGCTTAAACAATAAGTAGAGGCAGGCAAAGTTCGTGTAACGCATAACAATGAGAGTATTTTCACAAAATATTCCTGCGGACCAAATCGAGTTTTTTTTCTGTTATAATCTTTTATACCTGTTATATCAAAATTCACAATACAAGGGTTATTACAAGTAAATAACACGGTTTTAAACATGCATATTTTTGAAGCTATTTCATATTTTCAATAAATGATGTACAAAAATAGAGAAAAGTTAATTTTTAATTTTAAATATTTGATGTTGGACCCTTTTCTTGCATAAAAAGCTCCAAATTTGTAATCAATTTTATTCATTACGCTTTCTGTCAATGGCTTATAATGCTGCACTAATGTATTGAATAAAATACAAAAAACACATGCCGAAAATATGGCTAAATGTAATATGGTTGAGTTCTACACTGTTAAAAACTTCTATGAACAAATGGTTAAATAACAATTTATTTAATTGTCAGTTTACCGTATTCAAACAAAACAGTCAAATAACCATAAATAAGATGGTATTCAAACTTTTAAATGTTAGAAAAACTGTTTACTAACTGCTTTTACCTAACATGGTTAAACAACCAGAATTTTTCGCACCAACTAAGCACACCTAACGAAGTAACTTAATTTCTTGCAGCGTTGTATATGTTACAGCTGAAAGTGATAATCTTTTAAATTCATGACTAACAGTTTGGGGTTCTTGTCCCTGCGCTGACACCACAATGTTTCATTCAACACATGAAGTGTTCCAAGTGTCTTGCATTCTCCAATTTGTGTTCTAGACTTTGTGTTCAACGCCCATTACCTAACAAAAAATCAAGCCCCAATGTCCAGTTAAATTTCTTTTCTACGGTTTTGAGACCATGCCAGTTGTAAATAGTTAAAAAACCGTATAATTTCGTATTCATGGTTATATTACCATACTAGTTGTAAACGGTTTCCAAACCGTAAAGGTAAACTTTACGGATAATTGGATGGACAGACGCTTCTCGTCATTTTACCGTAAATTTTGAGTGATAATTCTTACAGTGTTCCATTATTTCAGGTATCGAAGGTTCATGAATAGCATCTTTGACATCTTCCCAAGAAAAGAATTCTTTCGACATAAGGTTTGGGAATCTTGGTGGCCATGTGATACCTGCATACTCAAAACTTTGTTTATAAAACACTTGTTGCTGAAAACACTGCACACTATTGTGCTAAATTAGAAACTTTGTTTATAAAACACTTGTTGCTGAAAACACTGTCCGCTATTGTGCTGAATTAGAAACCCTCGGTAATGCGAAATTACAAAATATGCAAAAAAAACTTCATTGCACGCAAGATGTTTGTCGTATAATGAAAAAAATCCTACATCAAACGTTTGTAAATTCCATTTTGTGTTACGTAAAAATATTAGATACTTAGATACTTTACAAACAATAAATATGGTATTTGTTTAAATTGTTTTTGTGTTTCTTTGATATATGAGTTATTTTATAATTGCTATAATGATACTTTTTCTTATTCTTCATATAATATACATAGAAAAATTTTCTTTCTTATGTCGTTTATTTATTGAAAATGATATAGTGGCTGCTAAAAAAATTTTGCACTAATAGTTGCATTAAACGTGGCATTTTTTTATCGACCACTCAGTTGCTTCTAAACTGCGACTAATCGTGAAAATTGGTATAAATTTACATGAAAATTTTAATACATGAAAATTGGTATAAATTTATTTTGGAAAAACTATTTGGTTTTACATGGTTTCATTTTTAATTTTACACTCAGTTATACATTGCAATATAGAACTTCTTATTCTTGTTGCAAAAAGCGTTATTGAAGATATGATGATTTAAAATAGAACTAATGAGCATTAATAGATTTTGTAAAGATATTCGCTTATTAGAAAACATTTAAAACGAAAGCAACTAAAAATGTTTCGCAAAATTTTCAGATTATGATTGATGTCAGAAATAGTAGGGTAAACTTTAAAATGAGAACTTTCAAATATAGTCTACTAATATTTGAGTGGGTAAATAAGTTTTCCTCAATTAAGGCTCCCGTTGAGTAAATTTTAACATTCAAACTCAATATTTAGCTTACTTAATAATTGTATTTTGAAATTCAATATCTCTCTCAATATTTCCACAAATTCTTGAAACTTAGATGTAGTATCTTAATGTAAAATATAGCATCATTGTTTTTTATTGAAAAAATTAAAAGCAATTTTAAAAAATCTAAATTTGATTTTCTAATACTTAAAATCTTATACTTAAAATCTAATATTTATAATTTACAACTTTAGGAATAGAAAGTAATTGATCTGACTATTAAGTGAATTCAAGTGTTTTTTAGAAAAACATTGAACTTCCCAGAAAAACTCTACTCGCTTTTGAATACTTTTTTTTTATGGTAAAGATACAAAGACAACGATTTGCAATAAATTTAGAAAAGAAGAAGAAATTTTTCTCATACTGTGTAATTTATTTTATGAAAGTTCTACAATTTTAACAACGAGTGAAAGAAACATAATTCAAGTGTTACTTCAAGCTATTTAATAATTTTAAAGTAGTTTTAATAAGATGAAAGCAAGACACCGGAATCTTCTCATTCTACAAAGAGAAATCAATATTTACGTAAGTATTTATATTCTAAATATATTTCTCTCTAGACCAAAAACTTACAAACAGCTATATTTTAATATTACTTTAGTAGAAACACAGACAAGTGTAGAAAAAGTTTCCACTCCAATGCTAGATGGTGTAGAAAGTCGACGCATACAGAAAAAAAGGCTACACTTTCCTATATAATGAGTGCAGTGCTCTGCCGCAGGAATAGGTTTTTACTCGTAGACGATTTGTTTATGTCATAAAAGAATAGATCAAATAATTTCTGATACGTAACATTATTTGTAATTTTTTCATTACATAAGTTCACTTGTATAAACCTGTGTTAGTTTAATAAATTTTAAGGAAATGAAGCAAAGCAAAATTCTCTATTAGTACACTGACTTTTAAAATTGAGAGAATTTTCTTATTTTGTGGATAACTCCCGAACTAGAGACTTGATTTACTGTTTGCTTACTGTTTTCTAAAATTCAATATATTGAAATAATTTAAAGCTAACTTCGATTATACTTTGACATTTTTCAAAACATAAGGATGAAAGATTATTAGTTTTTGATCAAAATTTTTATATAATCTAATATATAATATGTTAGTATATTATGTATGTATTAGTATATTATATATAATCTAGTATGTAATATATAATTTTATATAATGCATTATTTTATATAATCAAATATAATAATACTTTATCTGAGATCTCTTTGGAAAGTTCGCTTTAATTTAAAACTATTAGTATTACCAAATTATTAATATAATGTTTAAATATAAAGAGAAAAAATTATTATTAGTTAAAAATCCTTAATACGTCTTCTTATAATCTATTAAAACTTTTTCTTAAAATCTTCGCTCTAGCAGAAAGAAAGCCAAAGAACATCAAAATTTTTCTTCATGTATTTAACAAATTACTGTCTTCATTTAAAACTCTCGTTACTACTTCTTGTTTAGTGTTAAGAAATTATAAAAAAAAAACTCTGAAAATTTGTTTCTAGGAACTTTAAAGGAAAAGCAGTCATTTCAATGCTAAATCCATTTAATCTGGAAAAAATAACCTCATAATAAGTGACTTAAGCTTAAAAGCAAACTGCTTTGGGGTTTAAGAATTTCTTGATACATATTCGCGTAATTAACTTCGAGAGATTTCTTTACTGTCAAATTAAAGCAGTGCTTTAAATTAACATTTTCAAGTTCAAGATAATTTTTTATATTTTTTAAGGTGTTTATGTTTGTATCAAAAGTAAGTGGTAGTTTTACTCAAATCAAACAAATCAGTAAATGAGTGGATTACTAATGATGTGTAATATTCATTTAATATTTTAAGAGGAGGGTAAAATTTATGTAAGAAAATTAAATGATTCCATTTAGGTCCAAAACTGATTTAAATATATAAAATTAAGTTCACAAAACAAATTTAATAAATTTTTGTCGTTTTTCTTGGATGACGGAAAATCACTTTCTAAGATTCTAAAAACTTACTTTTTATCTAAATTTGATTTCAATTTGCAAAAATATTATTATTAAAATTTGTAATAAAAAGTTTAAATTTATGATTAAATTTAGTAGTAATCTAAGAATCATGATTAAATTTTAATTGGATAAAAAAAGAAACTAAAGGAAGAAATGAAATAAGGTTTGTGAGGCACATATACAGAACTTATATACTTAATCTACATGCTCAGCTATTTGCTTAATATTTCAGGTTAATGGCAAATATATTGAAGAAAAATTAGATTAGTGAGTTGTGTCTAAATCTGTTTTTAACTGTTTAGCATTAAGTTTGCCAAATACAAAATCAACTAATATTAAATATAACTAGTTCTTCTTTGATAACAGAAATAGAAATTAGCCAGTTTAAACAATTCTCTTTTAATGAAAATTAATTTTTATTTATTTTGTTGGAAGAAGTTCGTGATTTATAATTAAATTTCAAAAGGATATAATTTTAAAAAAATTATGTAAAGGAGATTCCGAGGCAAGTATACAAAAATAAGATATCTATTAAAATGTGATATGAAGTGAGAAATAATATTTTTAATTAAAAGCAAATCCTCTTATAATATATTTAAAGTTCCTCTAATAAATAAAGTTTTTTTTTAAAGGGAAAACACTCAACGTCAGTTTACTGCCAAATCATGTTAGACGCTGCAACTAATATCAAAATGTAAAACTCAAATAAATTTTTATAAGAATTATAGAATTAAGATATTAAATAATATGAAATAGAACAAAATGAAACGTAAAAAATTGAATTCAATAGAAAGGTTATAGAAATAATAAACGAGAATGCATTTACAATAATAACAAATAATTTTGAAAGCATTTGCAAAGCGGCTAAAAAGTTGTTCTATGTACACATCTTGTCAGAATGCTACTACCTCTAATCTTTTATTTATGCCGAACTGTAACAGTAAACATTTATATTTATTTAAAAAGTGTTGATTAATGGCTACTCTTTCAGAGCTGTTACTTTGACGAAATCCACTTTTTTCTTCAAAAAAGTTTTGCACAATCGGGCATAGAGGCACTGAATTTCTATCCAAAAAATAATATTCTGGAATTTTAAATTTATATGTTTCGGATTTTTATAACTATTTTTGTTTAAAGTGCAACTCAGTTAATAGGTGTTATATATCCAATTTCAGAGATGAAAAAGAAATGATAACAATTTTATGCATTATGAGTTGCTCATAAAATAATCTATAGTGGTAATATAGTAGATGCGCAATTACTGGTATTTGAAGAAAAACTGAAAAGTTGAATTGGACAAGAATAAAAACTTTAATCAATCCATAAAACCACGGAAGAAATATTTTTTAAAATTTGATTTCAATCACAGTTCAGAGTTTTAAAATGCAACTTTTTGTATCATTACCCAGGATATTCGGGTTCATGCTAATTATTTCGAAAAGTTTTTTTCTTATCTTGAAATTATTTTTTTACATTTAATTTGTTCCAGTTGATATCGTTTGATAGCACTCCATGAATATTAAGAAGTTTAATTTCTATTTTATATTACATGTTCTAATTTTTAATACCGTTTAACATTTTTGCTAGTAAATTGGCAGTCCATATTATTCTTTAAATAGAAAGCTCAATTTATTATTTATTATTATTATTTGAGGAAACGCTATAAGTTATTTGATATCGTTATTTGTTATTTGATTTTAATCACAATATCTAGTGTTCCTAATATAATGATATTGGAACTTCTTCAAATGACTGAAAATAAATTGATAAATTCTAATATATTTATGTACTTTAAATATCACTGAATTTATACAAATTGCAAATATTAAATCAAAGATTACTACCTATTAGATAGTTAATCATAAAAATTCTTTTAAACTTTCAGAGTTTGAAGTAATTTTGTTTCCTGATTGTTAAATTATGGGGAAATAAAATAGGAGAACAGTACTTTCTATTAAACAGCCTGTTTTACTGCTTGAATAATATTCAAAAGAATCGTAATCAACAGGCTGAAAGAAAGAGAAGAATGATGATGTGCCAAAAGATATCACATCGCAAACAGGCATGCAAGAAACAGATAACATTGAGAGGAAGTTCTCATCTAGTATCTGTCAAACAAAAGTAATAGGATTTATTTCGCCAATCGTCTCATGCAATGTGCATCTTAAACCTAATTCTAAGCTGAGGTATATTTTAAAGAAATATTTTTAATATTTCGAGCGTTTTTACTCAATAGGATTAATAAATTATTCACACTTATGTAGTTTTGAAACTTATCACACTCAATTTTTTTCGGTAATAAAGTACAGTGTGATTTTTCATGTAGCGTAATTGTTGCATAAAACATGCAAGAAATTCACTTACTTTAACTTCTTGTTAAAACATGTCTTCTTTTTCACATTTATAAAAAAAGTAGTGTTTAATTGCTCTTTAAACTCTGACATAACACAATTTAATACGATTGTTCTTAAATTTTTACGAAATAGAATTCAATATATTGGCTTTATGAATTTTAGAGAAGAATGATGCTTTATTGGCTTCATAATTTTTAAGGGGCTTCATAAATTTTAAGAAATATAATTTAATTTAATGATTAAAGAAATAAGTAGATAGTAGTTTTTATCTAATATGTGCACATCGTGCAAGAAATACAATTGCTACATATTTATAAAAGTGTATTTTATGAACTATTACAAAACACATTTAATTACGATTGTTTTACAAATTAAAAAAAATACACTTTAGTTCAGTTGTTTTCAAATTTTAAAAAATCCCAACCCATTATCTTTGAATTTAAAAATGAAATTTTTTACAACTGTCTTAATTAAAAATTTTAATAAAACACAATTTTCAATGACTATTTTATGGACTTTTCGCGCACACCAAACAAACTTAATCGTTTTCTGTTTTATGAGTTATATCACAATACATACAAACACAATTTTTTTAAACTATTTCGAAAATTTGAAAAAAAGATAAATTTTATCACTGAGAAAAAAAACTCTTTTAAAGTTACTGTACATACAGTTCGATAATTTATTCAGGTAAAAAATGCTTAAAATGACATTTCTAACAAAATATAAGTATAATATTTTTAGTGTATAACAATGCAAGGTGTATTTTAAGAGCAATTAATTGTGTAATAATGAAACTAATCATCGCTATCCCAAATTCATTTCATTTAATACACCAGCTATTTGGAAAATGTTTATTTTTAAATAAATTTTCGTTTGACAAAAATATAATCAAATAATTCCAATAAGTAAAATTTTAATTTGATTTTGACTCTCAATTAAAAGATTTTTTTAATGAGAACATATAACTGCTCCATTTTGTGTTAAATCCACTTTTATATATTATCAATAATAAATCAATAAATATAAGGATCTTTTTTAAGAATAGTAAAGGAGTAAAGCATAACATTATTATTATTTTTATTCTTTCTTTGGTTTCACAACCTTATATGTATTTAAAAATGTTACACCTTTTCAACTGCATATAGCAGCTTTTTTTTCGGAAAATAAGTATATTTTATTGGAGATAAGCTTTTGTAACTCAAATCCCAACTACTTTGATCGTTTCATTTAGTTTTCACAGAGTAATGCTAAATGCAGTGATCACAAACATGTAAGCATCAGTTAAACCGATAAGTCATGTACTCATATTTAAAGCATGAGTGTAGATTCTTTAAAAAAATTTATAGCTGTTTACAGCCCTTAAATAAGTAAAATATTAAAATAAATAATATTTACAGTTTTAAAACAATGTAAGGTTGGAGTCAACCGACAGAAAAAAATATCACCCCCCCCACAACCTCTATTAGTAATATATTATTGTATTAAGTTAATAAAGTTTTTTTCAGAATTTAAATTGAATCGTTCTACGTAGAAAATGTTTTAGTTCTACTAACTACTTTTGAAAAAGCTAAAAAAAACTATTTTCAGCTTTTTCAATCAGTTTGAAAAATATAAAATAAATATGGTTTAGGTACAGGCATTTAACCATAGCATAATCTTTTCCAAATTTTATATTAAGGTTATTTTTTTTCAATCCAAGATCTAATTATTTTCAATACAAGCATTACTCTTAAAACAGTCAATTTTGAATGGGTTTCAAGTAAAGAAAATTATTTTAAAAAGTTTAGTGCACACTTTTATTTCCACAACTAACTTAAAAACAGTAGTTTTTTAAGTAAGTTGTGGTCAATATAATTGTTAATTTAAGTATAATTGTTAGTTGTTAATTTAAGTAAATTATGACCTTTATCAAATTAAAGTAGACACTGCTAAATATGCATATTATCGGAAAACGAGCTTTTAGACTGCTTTATTTAAACTAATAAATTACATATTTAGTATTTTTTGTAATTTCATATTTAGTTATTTATAGATTAATATTGTAAAAAGTTTTACCACTGATTAAGGTTTATCAGCATTTCATTCCTGTGGAGTGCATGTCTTTCAATTAAACAAAATGTAGAGAAAGCAGCTTATATTACGGGAAAGTTAGATGGTAAAAAATATCTTGGCAAACATTAAAAGATCTTAACTATAAGTTTTCAAATAGGTTTAAAAAAGATGTTAATAGATTATTATTTTAATTGTATTTTTATTAAAAATAAATCAAAGCTATAAATGAGAAAAAAGAACATATTGTCCGAAATAAAATCTGTGTTTCTCCAGTGTTATTGATTCGTTGCAACATTTTGTTTGGTTCCTAAAAGCTATTGTACTTTTTATATTGATATTGCATCACTCGAAAACTTGCGCGACAGCTGGTAAATCCTTCAAACAACCAACAAAAGAAATAAACGAACAAGAGTAAAAGAGAAAATTGCAGATAAGCTGCATACTATGACAAAAAACACTACTTTAAAGCATTAGGTAATGTGGAACATGATATAAAAAGCATTAACTGAAATTTTCTCGCCGCTTATAACATGTAAAAATCGAAAGTCTGCAAATGTCTCAGAACTTTTTGTAAATAAATTTGAAATATTTTCACGGTCGATTTGTTCACTCTTTTTCCCCAGGTTCATGCTTAGTATTGATTAAACTTTTCAATGCATTATTTGATGTGAATATTTTTAAGTCTTAACATTTTGAAAAAGTTTGAGTAAAACCAAACTTTGAAAACAGTTCTTGACACTTCAGCTCAAAATATTTGCACCAAAACAAAGCTCATGACTCGCTCCACAATATATATATATATATATAAGTTCAAAATGAAGATAAAACAAAGGAAAATTGGAAAATTACAGACTAATAAAAAGGGGGGGAAAAGGAAAATTAATGAAAATAAAAATAACAAAAACTGGAAGAAAAAATAAAAGGATAGCATTCTTTTAAAAAAAATCTGGAAAATAAAGATATAATCTTTTCATCAGCCCACACGACTATATCTGCAAAAAAGAGTGCTTTCTAACATTGTATAAATATAGCCAAAGCAAAATATATCAATACTATAGTGTGAAATGAAACTTATTGTTTTTCTTAATTTTCTTCGTTTTTTTGTATTTATTTATTATGCTATATATATACTATATATATATATATATATATATATATATATATATATATATATATATATATATATATATATATATATATAACGTCGTTGCCGAGTGGAAGGATTAAAACAGGTTATAGGCCAGGAAGGAGGGTACAAAATTTATTTATTCATTATTAATCAGAGCAGTCATGAGAAAGAGTGCGAAAAGTTGCACTCCTTGGTTATATGTTAGGGAAAATCTTGCAAAGTAAATCCGGAAATCTTAGAAATTGTAATTGGTTTAACCAATATCTCGCGATTGCCACGAAGAATAAAAGGGAAAAATGTCCTTCTTTTAATCAAATGCATGCCTGAACCAAAAATAGATTTAAGAACAGGATGTGGCTTTTAAAAGTATGAGAAAGTATTTCGATTTGAATATTTAATTAGGATAACATAAAAAGATTAATAGAAGCTTTTTATGTTACATATATATATATATATATATTAAATATGTACGAAGTAAATCTTTAAAGGGATGTTTTATTGCAAGTACTTAAAACAGCAAGGAAACTCACCAGTGAAATCATTATTCTTAGTCATGAGGAAATAGCTTTTACACAACACTGTTTGTCCTTTTAAAGCTGAAATAACAGTATTCGTAATTAATATACTGAAGACAAAGAATGTCTTTCGTAATTAACAACACGGGGATAAGTTAAAATGCGTAACTCATTATATTTGCTGAACACATAAAGTTTTAATTATTAGGTAAATAATTTGAATGGTGTCTTTTTAATTGAATCAAAATGTATACATTTATACATTTTTGCATTAGTTTTCTAATGTTATAAATATAACATATCAGAAATTATTTTTTTAAATATTAATTTAACTACAATAATAGCACTTAAAATACTATATTAATATTGTAGAAGGACTTGAAAAATATTTCATAAGTATTCATTATTATATAAGTATTCATTTTATAAGTATTCATTATATAAGTATTCATTATATTATTTCATAAATATTTCATTATTGAAATAGGGAGTAAACTATAAGTATTATTGCTTTCTTACAAAGTTGTGGCGTGCGATGTATTCCTAGACATCAGCTACGGCTACGGAACCCTAAAGAATCAACTTTCCTTCAGTGGCCCCCGACTTTATAAATAGAGTTCATTAAGGTACTGTACGTTAGAACCTATAAAAGACTATTTTTAAAACATGTCATTAAAGTAAGGAAGATTTTTTATCCCTTTATCATTAATAATCTTGAATCAGGTTTTATTTTCGACTCTTAAATTTCAGTCTTTGCATTATATCTTGTCTAGTCATGAATTTGTTTTTAGTTTATATATATGAATGAAGTAAACTGAATTATGGTTTATTTCGAGATAAAAACTGCTGTTGAAAATAATATTTATGTAAACATATTTTTTTATATAAGAACTATTTTATTCTGATTTGAAAAGCGTGACTAAAAATACTAATGCAATATTTTATAAATGCTTGTTCTTTTCATAATTTGTTCAATATATTGTTCTTAGAAATAATATATTTTCTGTTAGAAAAAAAAAACTATTTCCATTTTATAGGCATTGAACTTGAAATAATTTCATTAAGGCAACTAAAAGATGAAATAAATTAGTAATTATAGGTTGTATTCAAATAAAACCAAAGGTTTGAAAACTCAATCACTGGTTATAAAAAGTACTAGCTCGAGGAATTCCTTTTATTTTTCCGCAGAACCCTAGCATTACACGGAATACCAATGGAGAACCACTGCGATTCACGGTCCATGGTATCGTATCAGAAACGTCTTTATGGCTCTCATGAAATTCACACGAGCGTAATCTCAATTCGATATTACGTCTCGTATTAGTACGTTATGTAACCTTTAGTACGTACATTATCGGAGCGTATCCTTTCCCCCCCCCCGGTTCTGAAAGGGTTGGAGCAGCTTTAAAGTTAATACTTATTTCACCAAATCTAAAAATTCCGCAGATCTCGGCGGATATGAAGATGCCGAGATGAAAATATCAAATGAAGATACCGAGTGGCAATCTCCCATTTGTTTGTGTAGAGGAAGAAACCTCCAAGTGTTTTGGCAACAAAAATATGACAATTAACCTAAAAAACATTTCTTTTGCCAGCAAATTGCAAACGCTATGACCCAAGCAGTTTGAATGAGTATTTTAGATATATAAAATTAGAAGTTTGTGTCAGGAGAAAAAAATTATTTCTTATAGTCAACATATAAATTACTGAAATTTATTAGTAATACTTAGAATCTTCGTTTCATCCCCCATCACTCCATTTTGCAGAAAACTTTTATAAATATTGTTAGTCTTTCACTTCACTATTTCTGGCAACAGAAAAAAAACTTTATTAAAAGCTACTGTTCTCTGTACTGTTAAATTCTCGTATTTATCCTATTATTTCAAACTAAAGTTAATATTTATGTTTTTGAGCTTTTATAGGAAATACTTTACTTACCTTGTTTCTTTTTCCTAAACCGAAGTTTTTAAAATCGATACACGTAATGGTTTTTGAAAATACTCATAAGTTTATATGTTCAATTAAAAAAAATTTTAATATATAGAAACTGGTTTGGCTGAAAATAAATCTTACATTTAATGTAATGCTTGGTAATGGTCAATGCGCAGCCTTTGGGAATACTTTAAAAGAATGAATATAATAACATTTTCGATCGATAATGCTAAAAGCTTGACATTACTTCAATGTATTTGTTTGAAGTATTTAATGGAGGATGCAGTTTAATACTAAAGATACTCGTATTTTGTGTAGTAAATAAACAAATAGTACTTTTGATAAGATTTGATTGCTTATATTAGCTTTTCTTCGACTAAGATTCGGGTTCATTATTTGCTTAAGAGAATGAAAAATGCGAAGGACTTCTTTAATATTATGTTAGATAAATTTTATTAATACTAAATTCTAAACTACATATCCAAATATAGAATCCTACTATTAATTTCTAAATTCCACATCCAAATATGGAAGTGAAACAATAAGCTCTCCTATTCTTGTTTGAAGTAAACCTTGTGTATCTTTAAAGTATAATTTTTATGATACATAGATTATTTTCTCTCGTCATTTTAATATTTTTTACCAAAGAGGTATTTATTATAAAATTAAAGGGTTTATAAAAGTTTATAATAGAAACATAACTAAAATAAAATTTAGAATTTAAAATGGAGATATAACTAGGGTAAGATGACGAAGGGGTAAAAAAACGAACTCAATATTTCTCCAATTTAATCATAGTTGACAGCCCCAGTGCAAGCATTTAAGACTGTATACTGAGAAAAAAAAGTATGGTCAAAACTACCAGTAAACGGTAAAATTTCCGTTTTTCTGGCTCTATGGGAACACCGAAAGGCTCGTAAGTTTTACTGAAGTGTAATGGTAATGATTTCGGTAAAATTAACAATAAAATGCAATTTTAAATAATATGAAAAAATTTGGTAAAAATGGTAAAAAGGGTAATTTTATCATGATACCTTAGAACACGGTATAAATACCCTTTACTCTGTTAGCTTTACATTTCATTTAAGAATTTTTACCCAATGTGTGGCAGTAAAAACAATATACTTGTTAAAACCAGAATTTTCGGTAAACCGCTACCATATGAGCGGAAAAACTACCAAATGAATGGTTTAAATTCCGTATATTTTGGTTTCATTAACCAGAATAATTTTTTTTTGTCATTTCCATATAGTGCGGTAATTTTAAAAGAATTTTTTTTTCTCTGTGTGATATTGAGCTATAAGTAATATAAGTTGAAATCCTTTTGTGAGTTGAGGAGGCTTTCATGCACTTCTTCAATCTGCGTTTGTAAAATTTTAACTTCACAGCGCAAAGTACTACGGAAAGTTTTTTCTTTCTCCACCAAAAGTATTATCAAAATACAATCCGTAATATTAAATATATTATATGGAATAGTTTATTTACGATAGTTTCAGATAACGATTTATTATTTATTCTTAACTATTATAATTATTATATGTTAACTATTTTAAATCAAAAATGATGGGGGAAATGACGAAAATTTTTATAAATCGTAAATAAACTTTATTTCTTGATATCGGTGCTTTAGGTGCAGATTTGGAGCACATCCTAATTTTTCGGCCAAAATGTTATTGAAACTCAAGACAGACCCTTGAAATGGAATTTTTGATATGAATTTTGTTACCAGTGGTTTTTAATTTTCGTTTATAATTCTTTTAAGTATTTGTTTCATTACGAGTTATAGTTCATTGTATTTTCAATATTATCTGTGCCAGATTTTCGATGTTCCCACAGAGCCAAAGACATGGTAATATTACCATATTCTGTTAGTTTTGACCATGCTTATTTTCTCAGTTTTGTCATTTAATCAGATTCCACTGTTAAAAATAGAATATTTTTCTTTATTATAAGAATATTAAATTTTTCTGTTTACTTTTTCAAGTACATTTTCCTCATTTTAAATATTTTTTTAATTAATTCAATTTAGATACTAGTTTTAAGAACACTCTTATTTTTAGTAGAATAAATTATTTAAAATAAATACCAAAAATAAAATATGTAATTAACCCTCATCTCCATACGTGAATTCATAATTTGTCTTAATAATTTGAGAGGATTTGGATTCTTGACTCTCAAGGTATGAGGGGTGACTGCAATTTGGAAAATATGGTCACAATAGTTGAAATTACGAGTCCTTTAATGATAATATCAGTTTTAGCGCATTTTGTCATATGTCTGAAACTCATTAAGAGAAACAAACAATTTTCAAATAGAGTTCTAAAATCCGTTTTTTCAAAATAATGATTTAGTATGAAAATTAATTTCTTTATATTTTATAATTTTATTTTACAATGGTCGAAATATTTTTAAATTGTGGGACATGAAAATATTTGAATAATTTTGACTCTGTTTTAAATACAAAAATGCAAAATTTGAGCGAAGTCGGAAGAGTAGTTCTTGAAAAATGGAAATTTAAAGAATACGCACTTTTTAAAATATTACTTTACTCAAAAACTATTTGTCTGATTTTGCTTGAATTTTGTATTTTGTTTTGTCATTTAAAAATAAGTAAAAAAAAAAAATTAACCTTACAAAACAGAATATTTTTTTTTTTAATCGTGTTAAATAAAATAATGAAAACCATTAAATTCAAAATTATATTTCGAATGCATTTGAAATTTTAAAAAAAAATATTTGAATGGCGAACTTTTTCTTTATTATAGACGAAATTTATTTCCTCGAAAAGTGACGATAGTTCTATATTTACTTTGACCAAATGTTCGCTTGGATCATATACCAGAAAACGGTTATGTGAAAGCGAAGAAAGTTTCGGGGAATTTGAGCATCCATTTTTTACAGTGACGAAGTAAAATGACGAAAAAAGTTTAAGTTTGACCACTTTCAACATAACCTATTGGGACCAGATTTCGAATCTGTGATAGAAACAAAACAGTATGCTTAACCCAAGAAAGTTCCTTTTTTAAATCTGATTTCGTAACTTAAAATATCATTAACAAGTTTATCAACAGATTTGAAGCTCCTAAGAGAGATTAAGAAGCCCTTAAGAGATATGTTAAGGGCTCTCGAGGTTTTGAGATTGCATTTTAATGCGTGAAAATCAGATGAATAGATCAAAAGCTATTTTTTATTTTGCAAACTGACATTATTCCGCTTCTGAAGTAATGAATCTTCGATGAGTCCGTTTGTTTTTCTGCTATTATAAAATGGTAAAAATGTGGTAACCATTTGACGGAAGATAAGGAATATTTTAATAATCCTATGTTTTAAACATAAATTCGAAATTCATTTAAGTCACCTTAATTATAACAAATAAATGTTTTTAATTCTTGAAACAAGTAAAAAAGTACGTGAAACAAATAAATTAAAAATCTAAGTTAAGTATTAATTTAAATAAACTTTTAAATCGTTTAAAGGAGTTGTTTTTTATATGTGTTTTTGTAAAACTTTGAGAAATCTATTTGACTTCCTACAATTCAAAATATTATGCATGTATTGTGTTCAATAATCCAGGTCTGATTATATTTCCCTGCAAATGATTGAGTAAAATTCGAACTTGTTTCAAAATATTGTGTCTTTTCATGAAAATGCATTAAAGTACGTTCGATAAATTTACTGAATTCTGTATTATGGATAAATTGATAGAGCATAAATTTTTTCTTTTAAAAAAATGAGTCAAATATCTCTTATGAATTAACTTATGAATAATTGACATAACTCCTAAAATATTATTAATTATATTATAATATTAATTCTAAAATTAATAAAATTAATAATAATAATTAATTAATAATCTAAAATTAATTCTAAAATTAATAATACAATTAATAAAAATTAATAACTAATAAAATTAATAAAAATTAATAACTGATAAAATTAATAATAAAATTAATAATCGAAAAATTAAAAGGTTAATTATAAAATTTTAAATTTAAAATTTTAACGTGTCTATTTAAAATACGTCTATTTAAAATAAGATTAATATTAGCTTAAAAATTAACAACCGTAAGTATGCTAGTTGCATGGCATTTTTATAAATAAATAAATAAATAAATGAATGATCAATTAGTTTAATGATGAAAAATATCAGAATAATGGATTAACTAATAAATAATTGAAACTTAGTAGATACATCGTAGCCGTTGCAGTTTACTAGATGCATTGAAAGACGTAAAAAGTTTCAAAAATAAATTAGTAAAAACTGTATTAATTTGCCAGTATAAATATTTACATTCGCTTGACGACTGCATATTGTCTCTTTTTATCTGTTAATTATGCACGCAAAAGCATCAAATTAAATAATTTAAAAGGCTGACAATCTAAAATTCATTTTTTGCTGCTTGTTGCTTGAATACATTAAATTAAATTTTTAAATTCTTCACATTCAGAAGAACCACTTTTCAAGATAAGCATGATTTTAATGAAACATATTCAGAAAAATATTTTTAATCATTCTTAAATAAATTTTTAGTGTTAACAGATAAAATGAATACATTTTAAGTACTTTTATCTTTTATAACTAAGCAATATTCCACGTCTTTCTTATTGGTGCAATTTAGCACAATATTTTTTAATATTCAATAAAACATAAAAAATTTTTGAGAGAAATATAAATTGAAAATGTGTAGTCACTCTGCTAGAAATTTCTCAGAAAAAACTAGTTAAATAACAATTTATTTAATTGTATTTTACCATATTCAATCAAAACAGTCAAATGACCATAAATAAGATAATATTTAAAATATCAACTGAGAGAAAAACCGTTTATTAATTTCTTTCAAATAATACAGTTAAACAAAAAGAATTTTATCGCACTAACTAGTTATATCTATTAAAGCAACTTAAATTTTTTTGCAGCTGTGTACATATTACAGTCAAGTGGTGAATCTGTCGGTCTCTTGACCGACAGAACGGGGGTTCGAATCCCAGAATTGACACTGCAATATTTCCTCCATTTTCTTCAAAGCCTAGCTCCAATGTGTCCAGTTAAATTTCTTTTTCATGATTTTGAGACCATGCTAAGTGTAAAAAGCATGAATGCAAAACTATACTGTTTTTAACCATACTAGTTTTAAAGGATTTCAAAACCGTAAAGTTAAATTTTTTTTTATCCGTACACATAGCAGAAACAAGTGATTTTGTATATTTTATGTTGTATATTTTACATTAATTAGAGGAAGTTCTATTAGAATTTGTTATAAAAATAACTGTTGATTTGGCTTAAAGTGGAATTGGAAATCCTAAAAGCAATGTGTTAACATTTAAAACTTAAAGATCTTAGGACAGAAGCCTGACTATAAATTTCGATAATTTGAATAAAACTCTTTGAAAAGGAATATTACTTTCAGTTTCATGTTATGAATAATTAATTTTAAAAGGCTGTCCCTCATCTCCAATAAATGAACCATTCCGTAATTGAGAATACACAGATGTAAAGTATACACTCTTATTAATAACCCTGAAATGATTCCTTTGATGAAATGAAACAAATCCATGAAACGAAATTATAACGTTTCAAAACTCCAGATAATTTGAATAGTTTATTTGTTTTACACATCATTATGAGTATCATTTGCAAAAAAAATTATTTCAAAATTTTCAATTTCAATGTATTAAGCAGTTAATAATTATTAGAATATATATCGCTTACACTGTTCTAAAATTTAACGGGCATAATATTTGAATTTGCGACAACATTAATAATGTGCCATTAAAATACAGGAGAGCAATTATACATGATGTTTAAAATATAAATGCTCTCCTGTATCACTCTGAAAAGAAATACGAACAATTTGTGATACATCAATCAACATCTTCTTTAACTAATAGTAAATATATAAACTTTTTTTATCAACAAATTTTCTTGATAGCGCCAATATTGGAGATTTCGGAAGTGAAAATATTTAACGTATGGCATGAAGGCGCGTGATCTTGCTTTAAACTTTTTACATTTTAGGTGTCGAGAGCTTTCATGCACCATTTAAATTGGATATGAAAGCTTGAATCTGGGTTAACTTAAAAAAAAGTGTTCCCTCACACAATTTTTAGGGTTATTCAACATCAAATTTGGAGCTATATTTCACCACTGTTTTTCAGTGTAGTATTTCACACTTAATTTTTCGGCTTGTGAAAGCTAAAATATTGTGATAAGTTTTACTGGCGCTAGTAGGGGAAAATTGAGCGTTCAACCCCACTTTTTTTACTATGGGATGAGCGTTCAACCCCACTTTGGGTCGATGTCCTCTTTTACTCTAGTTCTATGGGATGAGCGTTCAACCCCACTTCGGATCGATGACCTCTTGTCTATAGGATGAGAGCTATACCCCACTTCCTCAGTATGGATAAGAGTTCTACCCCACTGATAAGCTCTGAGTAGGGATGACGGTTCATCTCCTTCCTGACTTTATCGGTGAGTTAATTTTTATCGTTCAGAAAAAAAAAATTTCTTGACTTAGAATTTTTTCTTAGTTTCATATAGTCTTCAGTAACTCCATCTAGTGAATGAAATAAACAATAATTTTGTAAAAATGGAAAATATTTTAAAATAGTGTATGTATCTCACTCATGCTGCTCTCTAGTGAGTAAAGTAGTTACTATTTTACATTTATTTTTTGTAAAAAAAGAAAATATTTGAGGATTCGAACCAGCAATCTCCCCATTACAAAATGCTTCCATAACACACTAGTTTGACTGTGACGCTAACCAGTGTGCTATGGATGCATGTACAGCTAAGAAAAATTTATATTTTTAAACGGATACTTTTAAATTTGACAACAGAGTTGATGAGGATAAGAAAAAGTGGAATGTGAATGAAATGTAACGATAAATTTTAGTAATTAATAATACTGTGATCATTTGTATTTTTCCAAGTGTGTGTGTGCGTGTGATAAATTGTTTTTATCTTACGATCGTAGTCTTTTCATTTTATTGGTGAATCATTAATGAGGAGATTTCGTTAGTAAGGTAAACATGTGTATTTAGTTGTTCAAATAGCGTGTCTATGGTTAATGAGTATGATAAAAATTGAGATTTTCTTGGTTCCTCGTTATCAGTGACGTGTAATGCATTAACATTTTTGTTAAGATTCTTGTGATTAAAAAAGTTTCTGAGAATAATGATAAATTTATGGTTACATCAACATAAAGTTAAAAGCGTTTAGTAAAGATATAACGTCACTCTTTAAAAGGATTTTCCGATAAGGATAACTTGTTGGTTCACATACGTGTTAAACTCTGATTGGACGAAGAATATTTGAAAAGCTTTGTAGTTTAGAAGTCGTCATTTATTTCCAAAAAGTTCTTTTTAGAATCGTTACTCTCTCCTTTTAGTCCACGATGAAACGTTCTTTCGCTACAATGGAGGGGAGTGTTAGTGCTTCTGCATCTTCACCAGTTACTGACGTGAAAACTCCTAGCGTATTACCGAATCACCTATACCATCTAGGTGGATTGAACTACGTGTCAGTCGTGTATTTTTCCGGCAATGTACTTATTCACTTGAGAGAATATCTACAAGGTGAAAATGGAAATCTGTTTCCTACTTATAAAGGTACTACACTCACTCCTTCTCTTTGGATAGCTTTCTTAAAGAAGTCAGAGGATTATGGAGAATCTGTGAAGGTTGGAGATTCTGTTGTTCTCAACGACAGTCTCTATATTTCAAAAGCAGATCTTGACATAGGAACGTATGTGACATTCCAAAGGTTTTTCAAGAAAAAGGACTTTTCCAGGAAATTTTGTGAATCCATGTGTACTCTATCGGAGCAAGAGTTTGTGAAACTTGCGACTGATAGTGATCTACAAAAAAAGATTACATCCTCTGCCATTTTCCATCTATACAAATACATGTTCCCAAACGTTGCGTTAAACGAGGTGAAAAAGCGACCTCCCCCTCTAATTCCAACTCCTATGGAATTATCAGATGTTGACGATGTACTCACAACCTCACTGCTGGAGTTACTCAAATCATTCATCGAGACGAATGTAAACACCACATTCCAATGTTTCGGTTGTAGTGAAAATTATGCAAATCAACTCGGACATGAATGCTTAACCTTCAATTTCGAGCAAAAGCTTTTAAGCTGTGGTGATTTAGCCATTTTAAGCATTAACTTAAATGAATTGGTTCAAAACTTTGTGAACATAAACAGCCATATTTCCCACCATATTAATGAAAACTTTTTTTCGAAAATTGATGTAGACTTATTGCTCAGTAATGCTAAAGATTTGTATGTTGCATCCGACCCCAATCCTGTCGTATTATATTAATATCTTCTATATTTGTATATATATATTTCCATTTTATTATTTTTTATGTTTCCACTGAGATTATTTTATTGTAAAATTTGTTTCTACTTACATGTAATTTTTTTTAAACTCATTTTCGCTTACATGTGTATTTTTTTTTTTTTTTTTTTTCAAAAAATAAATGTGTTTTACATTTTCAAATTGCTCTCATTTTTGTTGTATACTTTTAGATGGTTACATTATATTTATTTTCTCTCCGTAAGAATGCAATTGGGCGATTTGGGGTGGAAGCTTTGTTCCGTTCGATGAAAGGAAAAGTATCTCGTAAACAGATAAGAAAATGGTTATCGTCACAAAATGCATACACTCTTCACAAAAGCGTAAGAAATAATTTTAAGCGGAATAGGGTGATGGTCAGTGGGATAAATATACAGTTTCAAGCTGATATAGCTGATTTGAAGGCGATAACGAGTTTGAACGATGGTTATCGCTACATCTTAACGTGCATTGATGTTTTTTCCAAATATGCATGGACTTTCCCATTGAAACGAAAGAATAGCGAGAGTATCATATCTACGTTTAAAGAAATATTTAAAGAAAGGAGACCTTTAAAGTTGCAAACAGATCAGGGTAAAGAATTTCTTAATAAAAAATTCCAAGTTTATCTGAAAGAAGAAGGAGTGCACTTTTTCACGACATTTAATCAAACTAAAAGTTCTATTATTGAAAGGTTTAATCGTACTTTAAAAACGAAACTTTGGAAATATTTCACTGCAAAAAACACTTTCAGGTTTATCGATGTGTTAAAAAATGTGACGGAAAGTTACAATAATACTTATCACCGCAGCATTAAAATGGAACCCGCTAAAGTTACAAAGGAAAATGAGAAGCAAGTTTTAGATAATTTATATGAAAATACTCCTTTACGCAAAAGAAAAAAATGTGCTTTTAAAATTGGGGAAAATGTCCGCATAGCAAAATCGAAAATGATTTTTGAGAAAGGATATGAAAATAACTGGTCCGAAGAAATATTCACTATCACCCATTGTATACCTAGAATACCGCCAGTGTATAAAATTAAAGATTTGATGGAGGGAGAAATTAAAGGCACATTTTATGCTCAGGAATTACAAAGAGTTGTTCTCCCTAAAACGTTTCCAGTAGAAAAAATTTTAAAAAAACGTTTTCATAGAAACAAGTTACAATATTTAGTTAAATTTAAAGGTTACCCTGATAAATTTAACACTTGGCTTCCTTCGAATGACTTATTCGCCCTATAAAAATCGAATGGCCTCTCACTGTTACATCATTTAACACAATGAGTTTCTATATTACACTACCGAGTGATGCTTCCATGAATGTTTTTCCCGACAATGTAATGTCCCATTTTCACACAAAGCTCCCAAGAAGATTAGAACTCTTTGGTGAATGGGAGGTTGGTTTAGTGGAAATAATTTATCCTAGAATGTGGAATAATATAATTGACGGTGAAAATTCATATGAATACGATTTAGGGAATGGGGTAAAAAAAATAAACTCTATTCCGAGTGGTTCTTATGAATCAGTGAATGAAATTATCGGTCAATTTGAAAAAAATATTAAGATACAACTAGGATATAATAAATTTACAAAGAAAGTTAAACTGCAATTGTCGAACGGAGCTACACTGCGTTTATCTAAGGGGTTGGCTGAAAGTTTAGGTTTTCCTCACAACGAAATATTGGGAGAAAATATTATACTTCCAGGTACGTTTTCTATGGAAAGTCCTTTCGTAGCAGATCCAAACGTTGATTTGCGTTTATTGTATGTGTATACTGATATTATACAACCTGAAATGGTGGGTGATGTAGTAGCACCCCTTTTACGAATTTTGACAGTGAAAGGAGAAGACGGAGAAATGGTGCATGCTCAATTTGATAGACCACACTATTTACCCCTGAGTAGAAAACACATTGAGTCAATCGAAATAGTTATAAGAACTCACTCTGGTCGATACGTGTCATTTGAACGAGGGAAGTTGATAGTGAAACTTCACTTTCGCTTGAAAACTTTATAAGCTCAAAATAAATTATTTTCTCTAGAAAAAAAAATGTATCAAAACTATCACTGCTGTACGAAATCTTTCGAAGATTATTACTCGAATCAAGCAGGAAATGGATTATCTTATTATAAAGGTGTATCTCTTCAAAGAGGAAGTGGTTTAGGTGGAATTTTTAAAAGTATGTTTCGAATGGTTTTACCTTTATTCAAATCTGGCGCGAAAGCGGTGGGGAGACAGGCTCTCAGGTCGGGAGTGGATATTGCAAACGATTACATACAAGGAAAGGATTTAAAAGTTGCTTCGAAACAACGTATAAAGGAGGCAACTAAAATATTATCCAATAAAGCTGCAGATAAAGTAAAAACCATGGTTGGTGGAAATAAAAGGAAACGTAGAAACCGAAAATCTGTTAGTAGTAAAAAGTATCGCAAAGTGTGCACATCTGATATTTTTAGCTAACATGGCATTGATAAGAAATGATTCTATACCCTCTGTTAAATCCGAACTCGATTTATTCCTCATGCCACCCACACAAACTGCCATAGAAAAAGGACAGTGGTCGGAATACTATCCCATATCAAGCATCCGTGATGATCTCCCTATAGAATTTAATATATCTGGAACTTCGGAGGAATATTTCGACTTGAGTGCTACCCAACTCTACGTTAAAGTAAAGATTTTGAAAGATAATGCTCCTTTACCAGAAAATGAGAAAATTTCCACCTGTAATTTATTTTTTCATTCACTTTTTTCTCAAATCGATGTGATGTTGAATGATCGCACCATATCTTCGTCTAGTAATACTTACGCGTATAGATCTTACATTGAAACTTTATTAAATTACGGCTCTGATTATAAGAAAAGTTTTTTAACTTCCGAATGCTTTTACAAAGATACTGCTGGCCACCTCGAAGAAAATGATCCCTTCAAAGAGAATGAAGGATTGAAAAAGCGTTCTTCAATGATTGCAAAAGGGAAAGTGTTAGAAATGATCGGAAATTTACATTGCGATATTTTTTATCAAGATCGTTTAATGTTAAATATGGTAGACTTGAAACTAAAGTTCGTAAGAAATAAACCAGAATTTTGCCTCATATCACCTGTAAAAGGGAATTATCAAATAGTGTTTGAACATGCATCTTTATTCGTTCGTAAAGTTAAAGTGAGCCCTGGAGTCTTGATAGGACACGCAAAAGCCTTAGAAAAAACTTCAGCAAAATATCCTCTAGATAGAGTATTATGCAAAATGTATTCTATCCCTAAGGGGTCATTCTCCTTTTCTCAGGATAATGTTTTCTTGGGTCCACTACCGAAACGATTGATTTTAACCTGTATAGATAATGATGCATTCAACGGTACTTATACTACGAATCCTTTTAATTTCAAACATAATGACGTAAACTTCGTTGGTGTGTATGTGGATGGTAATCCAGTGTGCTACAAACCTCTGACACCAAATTATGAAGATGAGCAATATATTCGCTCTTACAACAGTTTGTTGTTGGGAAGTGAGAAATTAGCGAGCAACAAAGGAATTTACATAAATCGTGATGAATTTTCTAAGGGATATACTATGTACGCCTTTGATTTAACTCCCGACTTGTGTGATGGGAGTTACCTCAATTTAATTCGCCAAGGAAATTTAAGAATTGAACTCAAATTCTCCAAAGCTCTACCTAAAACAATTTCGATGCTTATTTACGCAGAATTTCAAAACGTAATCGAGATTACAAAATCTAGAAGTGTTTTGTGCGATTTTTCGGTATGAATACATTACAAATCGAAGAAGTATTAAATAAAGATACATTCACTCAACAGATTTTCATCGGTGTTTTTGCGAGTGATAAAATTCCAAAACGAATAAGTAGATTTCCTTCTGCATTCATCGTGAATACAGATCCTTACAACAAACCAGGAAGTCATTGGTTAGCTTTTTATGTCGAGTCTCCTCATTCAGTCGAATTTTTTGATTCGTATGGACATTCATTAGACTTTTTTAACCACTACATTCGCAATTATTGTAAAAACTATGAATTTGTTACTTATAATGATGTACCTCTTCAAAGTGATTCGACCGCTGTCTGCGGGCAATATTGTATTTTTTACTTGTATTTTCGTTGCAGAAACCATTCGATGAAATGTATCGTTAATTCCTTTCAAGTAAAATCTATACAAAATGATAAACAAGTGTATAACTTTGTGAAGAAAAAACTGTATCGTGAATATGTACCTTTTTTCATTTCATAATAAAGTGGATAAATAAATGTGGTGTGTTAATATTTCTTTCTCTCATTTATCATCATGGAGTCATTGAGATTAAAAGCTCCCTTTACAGCTCTCATTTGCGGGCCTACCTCTTGCGGAAAGACACACTTTTTAAGGAATTTTTTAAAATATCACACGCAATTAATCTTCCCAAAAATTGATACTATTGTTTGGTTTTACGGAATATATCAGTATTTATATGACGAAATACCTAATGTCACTTTTATAGAAGGTATACCTGAAAATTTCAGTAGTTACGCGGGTAAAAATACTCTCTTCATTTTAGATGATTTGATGTCTGAATGCGGAGATAACAAGCGCATTACTCAGTTGTATACTCGAGGATCGCATCACATGAATATATCGATTATCACAGTTAGTCAGAATATATTTCATAAAGGAAAAGAATTTAGAGAAATATCCTTAAACTCACATTATTTGTTTCTATTCAAGTCTAGGCGAGATGTGAGTCAGATATCTCATTTAGGAAGACAGTTATACCCCAGAAATTTAAAATTTTTTCTCGAAGTATTCGAAGATGCTACTAAAAAACCTTACTCCTATTTAATGGTGGACTTAAGGACCGAAACAGAAGAAAACCTGCGCTTGCGTACGGAAATATTACCGGGTGAAGAAACGTGTGTTTACCAATTGAAATAAAAAGAGTCAACTCAAACTGTACGTATCCATTTGATATCATGGGTGCTTCGAAAGAGGATATGCAAAGACTTAGACTAATATTGATCTGTCCTAAGAAATCGTTGAAATCCCTACTGAGAAAAATTCCCCAAACAACAATTAAATGCATTTCTGAGTGTTGTTTAAACACTTTAAAAGGGAATATACCAATCTCCTCACATCAAAAGAGAAAGTTAGCTCGTCATAAACATACCTTAAGAAAACTCTCTGACAAAAAGGTATCTTTGAAAAAGAAGCGTAACCTCATCGTTCAAAACGGAGGATTTCTACTGCCACTCCTTTTACCCGCAGCTCTCAGCGTTTTAACGACTCTGTTAAACAAATAAATAAATATGGAATATGCTAAAAAGATGATATTAGTACCCGAACATATCGTTTCACGCCACGTTCCATCTGACGAAAAACTCAGCGAATTGGATCGCGAAATGAAAAAAATATTACAATCACAGTTGGACGAAGATGAGAAAATAAAAATGTACAATCAAGTATTGTTAAAAAGAATAAAAATTGATTTATTAAATTCACCTGTACCAAATCAGGAGACTCCCTCTGAAGAATTACCTGAAATGAAACCTGAAATAAAGGAGGAGAATTATATTGAAAGTTTAATGCTGTCTGCCATTCCAAAACAGTACATGACGAACACAAAAAACATTCTAGATGTTTTTAAGAGAAACAACAGCATAGTGTCTTGGACACCTCGAGGGGAACTCGTACACAAAGGAAACGTAGTGAAAAATTCGAACATGGTAGATTTGATCAACAGTGTGGTGAGAAAAAGGAAAAGTGATACGTTTATTCCAGGACAAGAAGAATTTCGTGAAATTCTCAAAGACATTAATTTACCACAATCATTTATTAAAAATGAATCCTATGTTTCGCAAAAAGGATATTCTCTTGTACGCAAAGTGAAAAAATCTAAAATTAAATCATGTCAATGGTTACAAATGTAATTGATACGTGAACGTATTTACTACAAATAAATAAATTAATTAATAAATTTGCCGTTTTTACTTCTTTCTTCATTTCTTACTTTACGATTACGTTATCATTCAACGTCCGCGTGACGCGAAAAGCGGGGCGGGCGGGCGAGCGGGCGGGTGGTCGCGGCGCCTCCCCTCGCGTCCGTACGCGGTGGATTGGCGCGACGTTATTCTAATTATAAACCGTAATTATAATCATTTGACGCTTTATTATCGCGAATACGTCATAAGAAACATTCTATCACTATCACACACCCTCGTGTTCCTTACACAGATCCCATCATGCCTTTAGACAGTCGAGTCGTTTCTTTGATAATGATTATTCTGATAAACGTAATACTTTTCACCGCAAACATTTTAAACACACATAATGTCGTAGACTTATGCCGTCGAGATGGAATCGCAATTTCGGATAACGTCTCCTTCACTATTTGCAATGATACATTCGATTTAAAATACAATGGACAGAGAAAAATCAGTGTTGTTGCTGCTTTTCAGATAATGAACGAAAGCGTTATCAACCCTGAAAATGAGACACTGAATCCATTACGATTGTCTGCGTAAAGAGTGGATAAGAAACTATCCTAAATGGTGAGATAGAGGATTTGACATTTTCTTTTTTCAGTTTAGAAGAAAGAATTTGACAATAAGTAGATAGGTATACCTATTTCAGATAAAAAAAAAAAACTTTGTTTAATGGGTAAAGTAAAAGAATCAGTTTTTATGGACGAAAAGTATTTTATCGATGAGTAAGGGAGAGTCTCTTTTCATCGACAAAGTGGTAGAAAATTTTATCATCGTCAAGAGAATGTTCTTTCATTGGTAACGATAAACTGATGTCTCTTAGTAATGCTTAATGAGGAATAGTGAGTTATCTACAAACATTGTCGCCTGTACATGTCTACCTACTGCACTTAGCAGCTACCCCTACTTTTATTTATTTGTTTATTTTCGTTGTTTGGAAACTAATGATAAGTTTCAATATAAAAGGGGGGTGCTTCAACGTAGGATAGAGCCAAATCTCGTCCACACGTCTTAGGGTGAACTTCACCTCCGTAAATTTACAGATATTTATTTTCTCCACCCCAAAATGGATACACCTTTGGATATGACCATGGATGATGAAGAAGCTGATCGAGTCATTAGAAATATCTCACAAGTAAGTAACATTTATTAATTCATTTTCTTTTATTTACTTTTAGTTATTTATTTTTCTTTCGTTCTCCTTTTTCTCTTTTGAATATTACTAGTAATAGAAATATAACATCTTCTCCTGTTGTTATTTAATTATTTATTTATGATAAAGAATGCTGATGTTATATGACATAAATTCTAAAATAAGATTTTTCACTCTTCAATCTATACTATTTTCTTGCAAATGTTTCAGTTCTATTTTAATACTGATCTGCATTTTTTTTATTATCATTATTTCAGGAAATGATAAATTAATTCATTTTCTTTTTATTCACTTTTAGTTATTCATTTATTTATTTTTCTTTCGTTCTCATTTTTCTCTTTTGAATATTACTAGTAATAGAAATATAACATCTTCTCCTGTTGTTATTTAATTATTTATTTATGTTAAAGAATGGAGATGTTATATGACATACATAAATTCTAAATTAAGATTTTTCACTCTTCAATGTTTTCTTTTTTCTTACAAATGTTTCAGTTCTATTGTAATACTGATCCACATTTTTTATTATCATTATTTCAGGAAATGATAGATAGAATTAATCGGGAATATGCTTCATCTAAATCAGAATCTGTTGCAAATGTCAAAAAAAGACGAAAAAGACGAAGGGTGTCATCAAGTGATGAGGAGATGGACGATCCTGAAGCCGATAGAGCTGTCGCTGATGCCGTTCTCGATTCTCCCATGGAGTGTGAGGAAGAGAATATCCCCCAACCCAGCGTGAGTAAGTTTGTTTGTCTATACATCATATTATATTATGTTTCTCGAAATTACATTTATCGCAACAGAATTGTTTAATATTTAAAGACTTGTTTGTAGTTTTTTC
Organism: Parasteatoda lunata; assembly: GCA_949128135.1. Taxonomy (NCBI): domain Eukaryota; kingdom Metazoa; phylum Arthropoda; class Arachnida; order Araneae; family Theridiidae; genus Parasteatoda; species Parasteatoda lunata. Next base: position 16,107,482 of record OX421980.1, on the reverse strand, counting down.
GCTACGATTAAATCTAAAAGAGTAGCTTTTCTAAAAAATTAATTAAAATATAAATAAGACTTTTCAAAACAAAATAAAAATGAATGAAACATCAAGTTAACATCAACTTTTAACCTTACATTTTGAAATTTTATCTACTTTTGATTTTAGACTTCATCGACTTCTATTCAGACTTTTAGATATTTATGCTTAGGACTTTTAGCTCTCATTGATTTTAGTTTTGAGATTTTGTTTTCATCTCTTGTTTCCTTATTATTATAATCATTTAATTCTCGACATTTACACCGACGCTATTAGATTTCATTGCCTTTAAAGCATGTTTTTAATTGTCAAATGTTTTAGTTAATACACTTTTAACTGATCACCACCACTGTCATTCGGCAAAATTTTACTGTAGTTTTAAGAGAAATTTCAATGTGATAATTTAACTTTTATCTCCGTTTACCCCCTTGGGGTGGGTCGGAGTTCAACCTATCAAGTTAATATTAATTTAAACTCTTTTGCTTCCCTTTTCATCTTTTTTTTTTTTTAAAATGTTTTTTTCCTTTCAAGTCGTATGACTTTTATTTTATTTTTAAATTGCATGACAAATTTTTTGTTTCTGTTATTTATAGACGTCCAATGATGTGCAGATGGAAATGAGTGGAGTGGCTGATGGAAGGAGAGGACTAGAGACGTTTCAAAGCCAGATGTTACACAGTAGTAAGAATAAAGACTTATTATTATTCTTAGAGGATGTTAAGCCACAATTGTTAAATGCCCTCCGATTAACAATCTCATCAGCTCCTATTAAATGGTACGTCTGTATTAAGGCACTTTTCTCTCGTAAAGGACAAGATGGGGAGAGAGAACTTGCGAGTTCCTTTTTTAGGAGTTGTAATCAAGTATCGCTAAGTTGTAACTCATTAAATGAGGAAGTGAAGTGTGCATACGTTAAGATTATCTCATCTTTTGACGAATTTGTCGATAGAGGTAGTGGGTGGTTACTAGAAGAAGTGAACTACTTAGAATTAAATTCCGCTCTTTATGTTCCATTTAACGGTTCCTCCTACATCCCCCTCCCACCGGAAATAGTCAAACGACGGGCTGTCTTGAATATTCGAAACATGAGCGATGAAAAATGTTTTTTATATTGCGTACTAGCTCATATTCACCCTTGTAACGATAATAAACATGCGAATCGCCCTTCAAATTATAAACCCTTTGAAAATGAATTAAACTTGACAGGTATATCATTTCCCATGCAACTTAATAAAGTTTCTAAATTTGAGAAACAAAATAATTTATCAATAAATGTATTTGGACATGAAAAAGGAGACATATTCCCTCTTCATCTTTCAACAAACAGAAGCGGAGTGCATCACATAAATCTTTTACTAATATCCGAGAGAGAAACCCGACACTTTTGTTTAATTCGAAATATGAGTAGACTTTTATCTTATTTAACCCATCACAACGGTGCATTATTTTATTGTGACTTTTGTCTCCATCGTTTTGCGACTAAACCTGCTTTAGATGATCACGTTGTTTATTGTAAAGAACATAAAATGCAGAAAACTAAGATGCCTAATGATCAAGAGAGAGTTTTAAAATTTAATTCCGTGCACTTGATGCACAAAATTCCATATGTGATATACGCTGATTTTGAGTGTATATTATCTAAAAATGAAACTTCATTAAGATCGCGAACTGAAGTAAATGCTCATCACATACCCTGCGGATATTCATACGTCATTATTGGGAATGAAGGTGAATGCATTAAACCTCCCGTCGTGTATTGCGGAGAAAATGCTGCGGAACATCTCGTTCATAGTTTATTGAGGGAAGAAAGGATGATTAAAGATTTACTTTCTGTCAATAAACCTATGCAATTAAGTAATGAGGACTATGAAATGTTTTTAAATCAAACTCATTGTTCTATTTGTGAAGAGCCCTTGAATGATGATAGAGTGAGAGATCACTGTCATATATCAGGTGCTTTTCGCGGTGCCTTACACTCAAAATGTAACTTGAATTATAAACTTATTCAAAAAATACCTGTCATATTCCACAATCTAAAAGGATATGACAGTCATCACATCATTAAAACTCTTAGTAAATTTAAAAACAAAAAAACGACGTGTATTGCAACAAACTCTGAAAAATTCATAACCTTTTCTATCAGTAATCTCCAATTTTTAGACTCTCTACAGTTTTTACCATCTTCCCTCGATAAGCTAGCGAACAACTTGGATGAATGCGATTTTCGTATCCTTTCTTCTCAAATAGAACCGGAATTACTCCCCCTTTTACGTCGTAAAGGTGTTTACCCCTATGATTACTTTGACTGTATGGAGAAATTCAATGAAACCGAGTTACCCCCTCGCGAGCTTTTTTACAATAGTTTAAATGATACACATATTACTGAAGCGGAATATAATCATGCGTGTACGGTATTTCAAACTTTTAATATGCAATCTTTAAGAGATTATCATAATTTATATGTTAAGACTGATACTCTCCTTTTGGCCGATGTGTTCGAAAAATTTAGATCTTTATGCTTAACGCATTTCAAAATTGACGCATGCCACACCTTCACCTTACCAGGTTATGCGTGGCAGGCGTGTCTAAAAATGACACGCGTCGAACTGGAACTTTTAACTGACCCCACCATGCATTTATTTGTCGAAAGGGGAATAAGGGGTGGTGTCTCCATGATTTCAAACCGGTATGCCCGAGCCAATAACATTTACATGGGTAATGAATTTGATTGTAATATTCCCTCATCCTATATCATTTATTTAGATATGAATAACCTCTATGGTGGAGCAATGCAAAGCTACTTACCTACAAAACAATTCCGTTGGTCGCAAAATTTAGATCTATCCGTAGAATACATACAATCATTATCTGATGAGGCAGACGAAGGGATGATTCTCGAGGTAGATCTGGAATATCCTGCAGAATTACATGAGTTACACAATGACCTTCCAGTCGCTCCTGAACAAATGAAAGTACAATTCAATATGCTCTCTCCATACTCTCAAAGAGCTGCAGCCGCATTAAATGTTTCTAATAATTATAATGTATCGAAACTGATACCAAATTTAAATGATAAATGTAGATATATCCTTCATTACCGAAATTTGAAATTATATTTAAATTTAGGACTCAAAATGACTAAAATACATAAAATTCTCTTATTCAAACAAGAACCTTGGCTTCGTGCATACATTAATTTCAACACAAACATGCGGAAAAATGCGACTAATTCTTTTGACAAAGATTTTTGGAAGTTAATGAATAACGCGGTTTTCGGTAAGAGTATGGAGAACGTACGCAATCGCTTAAACGTGGACATTGTAACAGATAAGAAAAGGGCGTTAAAATTAATTGCATCCCCCTCTTTCCAATCGTTTAAAATTATTGATCCAGATTTAGTTATTGTAACACGAAATGTTACATCCTTAACTCTTAATCGTCCTCTGTATACTGGTTTCTCCGTTTTGGATATTAGTAAGACTTTCATGTATCAGTTTCATTATAATCATATTAAAACTAAATATGGTGATAAAGCGAAACTACTATTTACTGATACCGACTCTCTTTGTTATGAGATTCAGACTGAAAATGTCTACTTGGACATGTCCCATCACCTCGAGCTTTATGACACTTCTGATTACCCCGAAGATCATTTTTTATATTGCAGTAAAAATAAGAAAGTAGTAGGTAAAATGAAAGATGAGATGAATGGTGTTATCGTGAAAGAATTCGTCGGGTTGCGCTCAAAAATGTATTCTTTATTAACTGGGAAAGGTGAAAAGAAAACAGCGAAAGGAGTCGTGAAAAATGTTAGAGAAAAACGTTTAAAGCATGACATGTTTAAAAAATGTCTTTTCGAAAATTGCAGATTTCGGGAAAACATGAAAACTATTGTTTCAAAAAATCATGAATTACTTTCGATTACAACTAATAAACTAGCCCTTTGTCCTCTAGATGATAAGCGGTACATATTAGAAAACGGGTGTGACACTTTAGCACACGGTCACTTTAAAATCGGGGGTTCTTAATTGTTTATTTATTATTTTAAAATTTAGCGTAGCAAACTTCACTTCCCATTTAAATAAATTATTATTTATTTTATTTCCCCCCTATTTATTTGTACATAAAATGTATGTGAGAAAGACTTGTCTTTATTGTTACAACAGTTTTATTATTTATTGTCTTCAACCAGCTACAATCAGCTATAAAAGGATGTATGTAATTGTGTAAAGTATCTTTTTATTCAATAAAAATCTGTTTATCTTTCTTTTTTGACTTTATTATTTCCTTTCTATTTCATTACACGTATAGAAACAAGTAAAATGGCATGATCTTTTTATTTACAGCGGACAATGAAAAAATGTATAAAGAAATATGAAAATAACTATATAATAAAAATATAGATAGGAGTGAAAACGAGAAAAAATATCTAAGAACTAAGTGAATAAAGAAAAGGACAAAACTAAAATAATAATAAATTTAAAAGAAATGAAAAAATTATTAATAATAAAAAAATACTTACTAGACAAAATTACTTGCAAGTGTAAAATAAAATGCAATAAATATTTTCATATATTTGATAGTTTAATTGCTTATAAATGAGTCTAATTTTGCTCATTAATACTCTAAGAAATAATAAATGGATTATAATTAAAATATGTAAAAAGAGAAATGAAACTTTTATACTTGAGAGATACTTCTTTATTTTAAAACAAAGTTGAGAAAAGTTACATTGTTCAATGGAGATGCACAAAATCTTATATTTCTTTAAAGTGGATGTGTTTTCATGGTACAACGGTTAAGCGTGCTGCTCAATCGCTGTGCCATGAAAACATTTTGTAATTGTTAGGTTGTTGGTTCGAAACGCATCTTAAAATATCTGTATTTATATATTACCTTAGAAAATTATTCAGTTTATATAAGAAAAAAAGAAAATAAGATGCTTGCTATTTCATACACTAGATGTCAGCATGAGTACTCCATTTTTCACATTTTAAAAGAGTATAGATTCTAAAACTTTAGTACTTATTTCACTCACCAGATGGAGTCACGAGTATTAAAAAAATATACTTAATTTAATTTTAAACAGAACAGTAGCACCAATAGAAATTAAGTGAGGTATAGCTCTCATCCTATAGTCAAGAGGACATCGATCCGAAGTGGGGTTGAACGCTCATCCCATAGAACTAGAGTAAAAGAGGACATCGACCCAAAGTGGGGTTGAACGCTCATCCCATAGTAAAAAAAAAGTGGGGTTGAACGCTCATCCCATAGTAAAAAAAGTGGGGTTGAACGCTCAATTTTCCCCTACTGGCGCTAATTTATAAAATACAATAAAGAGCTACAGAAAGCAAGCATAATTGCAAGCGTAACACTTTATTTAAAAAATAGCTATGTTTATACTTTTCTTCTTTTTTTTCTTTTCATAATTTTTTTAAAAAAATTAGATTTTTTTTTTTTTTGTATTTTAAAGGCTTTGTGAAACATTTTGCATTAGATACCTTTGCACGGTTTACAATATGAATAAATAAAGACAATGATTTTAAATTCCTTTAATATTGATCATTAGAAAACTATCCAGTTATATCACACAAAACAATAATATGTATTATTGTTATAATATACAGTTATTTGTCTATACAGTGACTAAACTCTGTCTAAATAACAATCCCTTAATTAAGTTTAACATTTAAAAAGTTAGACTAAAATCTGCAAAACAAGTAGCAGATAAACTTTGATTTGATTGTCAACCTAAAAAAACAAAAAAACAAAAATCACTAATTATTTATCAGAAACGACCTAGAATTAATCCTGACGATAATCTAAATACAATACTAATGTAGTGTGCACGTTTCTTTTACAATTGAGATCGGGGAACGGAGGATAAGAATAATCCCTCTATCTCCGTAAAATGTTTCTATCCGCCTAAAAATTCGTGGACTTGGGATGCCGCTTAACGCTTATTTGATTATGTAATTAATATATTCAACTAGGTTCAAATAAGGTATACATAAGGAAAACATGAGCGAAGAATTTCATATTAGAGTGGATTCCGAATCATACGAACACAATCAACCCAAAACAAAGACTCTATCCATCATACTAAATTGGTGGTGGAATTAAAGTTCCTTTGATGCTGGAAAATTTTTATTTAGTTGTATTCTTAATTTTGTTGACGCATAAAATATTCCGAATGAACCTGAGTCTACTTTATCCTGCATGGCTCAGGGAATAGAGTACTCGCTTCCTACTGATGTGTCCCGGATTTAAATCTCAGTAATATCTGATCATTCCTATGTTGCTTCCCGCTTGCATCGACCACAGTGAGGATGGAAAAAAATTCTCTTAGTGATTGATAGAGCGTAGGTACTTACCATCTGAATAACCATTAGAGGTTTCGTTGATACACAGATTAGCGTATATTTTTCACGAAAATGCAAGCTTGTCAATTGGCTTGGTTCAGAAATTATTTGTCTTCTGGGTTGAATTCAGAATTGCAAGTCTATGTATTTCATTGATATAATCGCAAGTCTAATATGTTACTAATCTTCAATTTTGATGATAAAATAAAATAAAAAATTATTTAAGATGTAACTAAAAATTAAAATTATCTTCCTTTTCATTTAATTTTTATAGTGTTTTTTATCATTTAGTTAGAAAACTCTAGAAAACCGTCCAAAAAACTTTTGAATTCATTAAAAAAATAACACTAAAATAAGTTGTTGTCTGGGGAGTATTTTAAAATTGAAGAAATGCGGAAAAGGAAAAGTGAAAAAGTAATTTTAAATATTTATTTTACTATGTTACGTAAACATACTAATTTGGGGTTAAAAAATTCAATTAAGTTGATTTAAGCTGATTACAGCATATTAAGAAGAAAATTATAAAGTTTTAAGATGCACCAAATTTTTTCTAGATCATTTAATTTGTTTTAAACACTCAGAACTCAAATAGTAATTAAACAGAAATATTTCTATCATTTCTATGATGCCCTATAATTTTAATCAACTTTTAATGCAAAAATAATTAAATAATATTTTCTATTACCTTATCTACCTTATGCAAACAGTAAACACATTGAGCATATTTCATTTCTTTAATAGCATTTCGAAACATGTGAAAGATTTAGAGAATTTTGACACTTAAATTTCCATCAATAATCTCGGTCTCATTCCTTAGGCGTTAAACAGAATAAATGGAAGTATAAAAACTTTTCATCGTTTTGCACCCCTTTTTGGCGCAAAAATACGTGAAGAAATCAAATCCCGAGGGAAATTCATTTCCTTAATGGATTTTAGTTTCACTTTCGAGTTTTTAAGTGTTTATCTATAAGTTAAAACTTAGTCACTTTCCTATGCCATCTGCAGATTATAATGAGCATATAAAATAACGAGTTCTGATAATTATTTTCTCAAATTACATTTTTATTTCTTAGGATTAGTGGAGTTAAAAATTCTTGCTAAATAGTCGTTGGAAAAATATGATCACCCAATCAATAAAAAAAGGAAAAAATGAGTAGAACGCTCTAAAAATAGTTCTATTCAATCTTTGACTCAAGTAGAGCTTGTAAACAAGATTACTTAATATAAAACTGCTTAAAGAAATTAGAAAGGTGAGACGAGAATTTTTAATTGATTTTCTGATTAAAATCTCGACAATTTTCCCAGAACAAACGAATACTGAAACGAGATGAATTAATAGCATGGAAATCAATTTCAGTACTGAAAAAAAGTTATTTGTTAGTTGAGGTTAATTGCCTTTTTCTGAAATAATATTATGTCTACAGAAAAAAAATCATTACTATGTTTTTTTAAACATTTTAGCTTTATTCATAGCATTCTATACATTATTCAACTGAGAACTCCCAATTTAAAATCCAGCCAAAAACATATTTCGGTTAGAATAATAGAAATTGCAGAAAAGAGGAATAGAAAGTTAAAAAAAAGAGAGAAACCCTTTTACATGGGAATTAAAATTAAAATTACATGGATACATAATGCCAAGGGGAAAATTTTTTTTGGCGTAACAAGGTTTTTGAGGTATCAAAGTTCGAGATATCGAGGGTATACTGCAATTAAAATAAATTAGCCAGTTAAAGAAACCTTTTTTTTAATTATAAAAAAAAAAAAATAATTAAATTTTCAGTTGTTCATATAATATTACTTTGAATTATAATTCCAATTTCAGAGTATATATAGAAATGTTTGAATGGTAAATTACGTACTAGGTGTTCCGTTATGATCGTCCAGGTTGTATTCTTATAGAGGGTTTCAAGTTAAAAAAAAAAAAAAAAAAAAAAACCAAGACGCTATAAAATTCTAATTTACACTGAGTAACACTGAGTATGGTAAAATTTACCTTGTTTTTGATTAAATGGGAAGGTCAGAAAGCTCGGTAATTTTTACCGAAGTGCTTTGGTAGTGAATTTGGTACAGTTAACAATAAAATATTGTTTATAATATGTGATAAAATTTGATGTACCTGGTGAAATTTGATAATCTTATCATGATACGTTAAAGCATGGTCTAACAGTATTTATTCTGACAAATTTACTTTTCAGTTTGGTATTTTTTATAAATTTGTGGTAATAAGAACTATAACATTTAAAACTATAATTTCCGATAAACCATTACCATATGAACTGAGGAATTACTAAGTGAAAGGCTTGAATACCGTATATTTTAGTTTTATTAACCATAAATATGCTTTTTTTACCAGAAATTTAATCACCGAACAGTTCTGTAATTTTACTATTTTCGGTTCAATATTTTATTTCGTGAAGAATTAAATATACCAAAACAAGTTTTTATTGTTTGATAAAACTTAAAGATGTTCCTAGTAATGGTATTATAGCTTTTTCCTTTAGCAGTTAAAAAGATCTTTGAGGTTTAGTCTCTCTACCCTTAGTAGTGATTTGGAGGAATTTCATAGTATTTTTGTACTTTCCTGGGTTAAATATGAGTTTGCGATCCAATATTTGCATATTTTTAATTCATTTTTGTCAAGCTTTCTTAAAATATATTTACCAATGAGATCATTACGTATTCTGTTGGTCGCTTTTTCACCAACATTACCATTAATAAGAGAGGTAATAAATGCCCCAAAGCGGTCTTGTGCACAAAGGATTAATTAAAAGCTTTGTAGAAATATGTAGTCGCTGTTTATATTTCCATTTTTTTTAAAAAAGAAAGAAATATAATAGCCTTTAAGTTTAGAGTAAGTTTCATGACAAAAAACTTAGCAACATTTTTTAATTTCATAACAAAGAAATTCTTTTTACTACAAGCTTATCATTTCTGAGCAAATTAATTATGGTTCTACCCAAACAGATCATCATTTATGAAGTATAAACCCAATTATAAAATTTTAATTCAAATTGTTACATTTTAAAAAACAGCAAAGTAATCAGTATTTTTTATCTTTGAATTGTTTTCAAGGGAAAAAAGGTTAATCTTAAAATGTATGGCACATAGATTGCTACCTTTAAGAAATGAAGAAAATACGATATAGAGTATATTGAGATCAAACTTACGTTTTCTTTTATAAAATTGAATGAACGATCAACTGAAGCCAAAGAATCTGAAGAAAAGAGAGAAAATATAATAAAAGTTCCCATAATGAAGCACAGAACTGAATTTTATAAATTTTATTTAATATGAATTTGTATTTCATGAATGTTTTTTCAGAATTGAATTATTTGATTAGAATTGAACTTTATGAATGAATTTTTTTTTTTAAATATTTGAAATGGTGATCAACTGATGAATAAATAAATAAAAATGAAAAAGAGATGAAGAAAATATGAAAATAAATTTTGTAAAACTTTTTTTCCTAAAATTGAAATATTAAATAACTGAAAACTACATTAAATAAAACGATTATGCTCGCATTAAAGGTGCTCGGAATTTTGACATAATGATATATTTAACTTGAAATATGGCTATACCTTCCAGTTATTGAAATAAGTCTTCTTATTTTAATTTAAATGCAAAAATTGATGTACTTTTGAAAAGCATATAATAGAAAAATCAAAAAATAGAGACATTAAAAAACTATTTCACCTTATTGCAGAATATTTAACTAACTAACAAATTTAAAAAATAAATTTATTTATTAATTGTTGGATGGATAGAGTTTGTGAGGTATATTTGGAAGTGGTTGAATATGCGATTTCCGGTACTGAGAAGAAAAGTATGGTTAAAGCTATCAGAAAATGGTAATATTTCCTGTTGCTTGTTCTTTGGGGACACCAAAAAGCTCGCTAATTTTTATCCAATTGCTATGGTAATGAGTTTGGTAAAATTAATAAAGAAATATGGTTTTATAAAATTTGGGTAATAACGTAAAATTTTTTAATTTTGTCATGATTCCTTAGAGTATGGCATAAAATATGTTAATTCGGTTAAATTTACTTTTCAGTTTGATAATAATAAGAACCATAATTTTGAAAACTAAACCAAAATTTTCGGTAAATCCTTACCATATGAACTGAAAAATTACCAAATCAACAGTTTAAATACCGTAATTTTTAATTGAGTTTTGATTTTTAATGTCATATCTTTTTATTTTACCAGAAATTTTATTGCCATGCAGCACGGTTACTTTAACAAAATTTGCTTCTCCGCCTATTATGAAGTTTGATGATTCATTTATATTGATATTAATTGTTTGATGATTTTAAGGAACAAGAAGAATATGTTTTAAAAATGATGCAATTTCTAAGATATCCTTTAACTGTACTAATTTTTTACTTATAATATTTGGTATTAATTTAATTTTAAATTAAAATTTTTTGCTTCAAAATTTATTTTCGGTAAATCCTTACCATAAGAACTATTAAATTAATCGTTCAAATGCCGTGTATTTTGGTTTTATTAACCAAAATTATATTAACAAGAAATCTCACAGTTCTAACAGAATTTTTTCTCCGTGTGAAAATGCGATTGAAGTCACTCTTCTCGTTATGCAAGCCATTTCATAATTACTATCCTTTTCAAATTTACACTAATGATATTAAACAGAATAGAAATCTGGCTTTGTTTTTAAAATAAATGGTTGCAAACCAAAGAAATTCATTTCAAGTTTAAATATAGTACCACTATTTTTGTAAAGACTTTCTTTGCATCTCTGTATTATAAAAAGTCAGGAAAAATTGTTCATATTATACGGTTTTAAGAAATACTATAAGTCTTTTTTTTAAATTGTCTCTCTCAATTAAGGTTTTCATTACATTCAAAACAATCATTTCTTTTTCTGAAAATAAAAATTTCAAAAGTAGGTTTGTAGATAAAAAACGAAAACAAGTTTTATATTTCTTCCTTTTTTTGCTTTGGCCATTCATTAAAAAAGGACAACTATTGATTCTGCCCTCTTATTGAAACCAGAAAAAAAATTTGAAAAAAAATTTCGAAACATCTTTATAAATAATTTTAAATTTGTTTTTTTATGGTATAATGTCTAGATAAGAGCGGTCTATTATATACAAGAGAAAATGTTTAAAAGGAAAACAAAAATGTTTTATGGGAACATGCTAATGAGTAAATAATTAAAGATAAAAATATAACTTTGATATTTTATACGAAAAAATGTTGGTATCTAGTTTAACGGTTTATTTTAACTTTCAAAGTTTCACATAACTCATTACACTTTAAGTGTAGCATATCTACACTGTAAAAAATCTCGGTTAATGTTACACCAATACTTGGTGCAAAGTATTTAATTGGATAGATATATAATAGGATAAGTTTAAAATTATAATAATAATAAATAGGATAAATAGGATAAATTTAAAATTATTTTATTAGGTAGCGCCATAAATTGGTAAATATGATCAAGAAATGCGTTTATGGCGTAATCGATTGCACCTAACTATCGTACTATGACAGGCACAAGCTTTAACCGTAACCGATAATTATTTTGTAGCTGTTGACAAGATGGACGATTTTGTTGTTGAAGCTTGCTATCATCTCATTCAAGTTGTCTTTGAATTGTCTATTCCTTTTACAAGTAAGTAAACTTTTCTTATTTATTTGCAATAATTACAATTCATTTCTTTCATGTCATCTTTAAAAATTTTGTTGTATGTTCTGAAAGAGTTAGATTCAAATTTTTTCTAGGAAACTATATTCGTTGTATGAATAATTAATTTTTGTAAAATCTATATTAGCTCTTTTTCAGTAAATAAGGAGATACATCCATTTTATGAGCACAGAAAGTGCAATACCAGTGACAAATAAACTATAAATACGGCAATCCTAAGCAGCACAGCTTTCCGCCAAATTTACTGCTGGTGAAAATGTTCTAGTTTCGTGTTTTAATTGCATTCTACAGAACAAAAAAATTGTTTGTACTTTCTGTTAGGATTAAAACTTCTTATCAATATCTATGCTTCTGCTTAGATATTGATAAGATTGCTTAGATATTGATATTGATAAGATTAATAAGATTTTTATGTCCTATATTGCTCATTTTCGTTGTAATGTCACATAATTATACGAATTTTTGTTTATGCATTCTTAAAGGCTTTTGTTGTAAAATTTTCAAAGCGAATTATACTAATTAGCACTCGAGAGAAGAAACCGTTGTCATGGAAAGTGGGTTTTTTTTTTTGGCGCACTAGGTAGGAAAAAAAAAAACAACAAAGATACATATTAACGTTAAAATAAACAAAGCGCTAAATTTTTTTAAAACCAAGAATCTTACTGAAATTTGAACAAAATACCGACCAGAACAAGATTTGTTTTAGCGCATTTAGAAATAAGCTGATTTCTTATTATAATTTTTTTTAAAAAATTATTATTTATATTTTTTTAACTAAGCGAAACAGATTTAAAAGGAAACAAAATATCGTATTTAAAAAGTTAATAAATATATTTTTTTTAGTAAATATAAATAAAAAAATACTTTGATGCTCAGAGATACTTTGCATTTGCTTGAGAATGAAGAACCTGTGTTTGTGGAATAGCAATTATTATTTTGTGAAAAGGCTCCAAAGTTTTATTTGTGTGTAATCTTTTTGAATCTTGTTATGTTTTTAACAACCAATTGAAAAACATGATGTATTTAAAGTAATACCACCAAAAAAATCTATAATAATGAATATATAATAATGAATATATAATAATGAATATATAATAATGAATATATAATAATGAATATATAATAATGAATATATAATAATGAATATATAATAATGAACATGTAATAAAAATATTGCTTTTTCTGAAATACTCACGACCATTTACTAATTTGTAAAAAAATTACAGTATTTTTTCCAAATTGAGTTAAATTTTAATCTTTTTATCAAGTAGTAAATTATGTTTGTAAAAAAGTAATTTAATTATATTGTAAATTTTAAATCAGATGAGGCAGAGCATATCAAGAAATTTAGTATCTTATTAAAATATTAAAAATTATTTTTAGATGATCCTAAATTTCAAAATTGAGGCATATGCTAACATAATTTTTATTTTAAATTACTGTAAATTAAAAATAAGTTTGAATTGAATGCACTCTCTTAGTGACAAAAACATACTATCTATCATATTTTTGAGTGAATATTTTGTAATTTTTAAATAAATACTGTGATATGTATAAAAAGTATAATATATTTAAATTTTAAGATTTTGCATAAAAATTATTATATTCTGTCTATGTATACAAACATCAAAGTGATTGCAAATGAATAAATTATGTTTGAATATCGATCTCCATCTGTATATTGTTTGCTCAAATTTCCAAGTTATTTCATTATTTTTACATTTCATAAATTACTTCAAATTTATTATTTCCATGAGCCAATGGAATTAATATTGGAATGTTTCCTTAGTTAGAGATTGGGGGTTGAATAATCCAATATTTGTCTACTTTTTTATATTAATTTTTATTTGTGAAAGTAATATTGTCATTTTTAAATAATAAAATAATATCAAAATACATAGTAATAACAATTTGCTTCAGCCTAAAATTAAAATTCTTTTTTTCTTCTGTTTAAAACATTAGCCGTACTAACTCTATAGCATATGTTGGTGCTTTAACGAATGAATTGTAAAAAAGAATTTTAATTTCATATATATCAATTGAAGAAAGAAAAAAATTTTATATGAAAGAAAACATTTTTAAAGCACCAAAAAGCAGAGAAAGTTAGCATTATTATTAAATATTTATTAAAAAAGGGAAGATAATTTAAATTTTTAATTTTTATGGATTTAAATAATTAAATTATAATTTGATTTATATAAATTTGATTTAAATTATCTTCCCTTTTTTATATATATATTTAATAATGATGCTAACTTTCTCTGCTTTTTGGCGCTTTAAAAATACTTTATAATGGTGCAACCTTCCTCGCTTTTAGTTCCCTTCAAAAATACCAAATCATGGTGCAACCTTCTCCGGTTTTAGTTCTTTTCAAAACACTGATTTTCGTGCAACCTTTCGCTGCTTTTAGGTTCTTTCCAAATTCCTTTTTTTGGTGCAACCTTCTCTCGTTGTTTTGAGCTAGTGAAAACACCAATATATAGTATAACTGAACACCAATTTATGTAGCCAGCAAATGAATGCCAATGTTTGGTGCAACATAGCTCAAAATTTTTTACAGTGTACTAGAATTACCCTGTTCTAATAAAGAGTCTTATAATGAATCTCCGCAATCTCTTCCTATGATCCAGTTCGAGGGGGATAGACAGGGGGAATAAATGAGGAATATGCTTTAATCATCTTTATTTAATTTTCGCAAACAAACTCATAATAGGTATTTACTGTATTCAGCAATATCTTTCAAAATGGGTTAAATACAAGGTTCGCTCAAATAGAATAAAAGATATATAGTACGCGTTATTTTAGATTTTCAACGGTTTTTCTTAATGAAATTTACCAATTCAATTCTGTAATCTATTGTATCAGAAAGCAAATTCAGTTTCATAATTTTTTTAGTTTTTAAATTAAAAAAACAAACAATTGTTTTCGTGTAATTATTAAAACAATTTAAAATATTAGGTCTCTAAATTTTTTTTAAGTATCTTGCAAACTAGTTTGCATCCATTTAAAAAAAAATAATAAATTTTGAAATATCAAGAAACAGATACATGTACAGAATAAATTTACCTATCCAAAACCATAAAATGTATAATTTTATTGCTTCCGTAGAGAAAAAATTCCTTCGGATGTGCTAAAATACAGTATATGAAGAATTTATGTTCTAATGTTTTTAAAGGTATGAAGTTACCAATCAGAAAGCAAATTCAGTATTGCAAATTTGCTAGTTTTTAAGTTTAAAAAAAATTTGTTTCGTGTAATTAATAAAATAATTTAAATTATTAAGTCTCAAAATTTTTTTAAGCATCATGCAAACTAATTAAAAAAATAATAAATTTTGAAATATGAAGAAGCAGATAATAATAAAAAACCATAAAATGTATAATTTTCTTGGTCCGTGGATAAAAAATTTCGTCAGATCTGCTAAAATATACGAAGAATTTATATTCTAATGTTTTAAATGGTATGAAGTTCTGATATTTTTTGTGAATAAAACCACTCAGCAAGCAAAACTGAAAACCTTATGTCTAAAAAGGCTGGAGAAAAGGGATTTTAACTCAACTGTTTTTTAGCATGTTTTAGCTGGTGGTATTTAGTAAAGTGTAAAACTAAAAAAATATTTACAACTTAACGTTATATATAATTATACAACACATTATATAATAACTATGAAATATAAAAATATAAATTGAGCCGTGATGGCTCAGGGGATAGAGCGTTCGCCTTCCAATGAGGTGAACCGGGTTCGAATACCAACGGTCGATACGAATTCCTCATCCGGTTCACACCGACCACAGTGATGACGTAAAATATCCTCAGTGGTAGACGGATAATGGATTAGAGTTCCCTCGCCGTTTGGCTAACCATAGGAGGATTTTGTGGTTTTCCTGTCCATGTAACGCAACGCAAATGCGGGTTAGTTCCATTGAAAAGTCCACCACAAAGGCAAATTTCTCCCAGTAGTTGATCCCTAAGGAGTACCCTTGTCCTCTGAATTTTGTTCAAAATTACAAGGCTACCGATTTAAGTAATTGTAAACCCAGTAGACCGAGTTGAAAGTTGTAAACCCAGTTGTAAAAATTAGTAGTTGTAAACCCACAAAATTGGGTCGGCTGTTTAACGACGGTTGTAAAGTAAAACAAAAATATTTTTTCGTCTTTTTAATAGTTCATCTTACTAAGTTCTTATAAGATTATTTTTAGAAGCTAATTTATAATTTTAACTACCACTAAATAAATTTTTTAATCTAAACCTTAATAATCCTTTATTCTATAACCAAAAAGAAATCTAATATAAACTCTTTCTTTCCTATTTAAATTTTTTTTCGAGCTATTTAACTTTTTGCTGTTGTTATTACCTTTCGAGATTTTGAAGCATAGGAAATTTATTTTAAATAACAAATTGATAAAAAAAATAAGATTTCAAAATTACAAAACGTATATCTATATCAATCGAGAAAGGTTATGCTTAAATAAATTTATTTGCATAATATAGTTTGCATTATATTCAGAAACCTTTTTATGTAGAAGAAAAATTGCATAATTAATAAAATTCTAGCTTTTAAATAAATTAAGTTTATGTATAAAGGATAACAGAATTTCATAAAAATTATCATGACAATTGGTATTTTTATTGGCAAGAGAAATAATTATTTCTTTTCTGTAGTATAAACAATTAACTTTGTTTTATTACAAGAGAATTATTATTAAAATATTCCATTTTATTCCCCAGGGTTGTTATGTTGACGGATTGTTTCAAAAGAAATGAAAAAACAAATATCAAATCTTATAAGTTCGATGCCTATTGTTGACTCTTTCAGATTCTGTTATAGGATTCACTAAAACTGGGTGCGTAGGTTTTCAATCTATTTTAATGGTAATGTGTTTATTTAATGATTCATTTTAGTAGAACAATTGATAAAAAAAGTTCATTTATATGTACAAATTGAAATTTGGGGAAATGTTATCGTAAAAATTAAATATAAATGTTAAAGTTATATTTATAAAAATGAAGATTACGATTAAAACGTTTTAACACTCAATGTAGTTTTTAACTTATAAATAACGTAAGACATTCTCTAAAACTAAATTGTAGCTCTTATGAAAATGAAAAAACATTACATTGGAACAAAACTTACTAATGATGCTAAAATTTAATTAGAAAAGTTATTTTACTTAATTTATTGAATTTAAGGAGAATTGATGCATATGATATAAACATTCTATACAGAAGATACAGAAAAGGTAAAAAAATATTTGTAAAAAGAGTTTGCATGTTATTTATTGCAACTAAAACAAGCACTACCAGATTAAGCTAATTTAAACAACAACAAAAAATCATATCAAAGTTAGTTGATCAGTTTTGTAAATTTTTGCACTATAGAGTTAGCATTAACTATAGTTACGTCAGCACACCAAATATCCCTTTTACGCTGCAATCCTCCGTTTGTTAAATATTATTTAACCAATTTATAATTTATTACGAGACATAAATAGTATAAATATTTCGTTCCAAGTTCACAATATAGGCAGTAAAGAAACAATGAAGGTACTTTTGAAGAACTGATTTTCCGTCACTGATACACTGAAAATTTCAAATGTTTCTGGAATATTTTTGAATTTAAAAATTTCGTAAAAAAAGTAAATGTAAGGTTTTAGTGCGTATATTTCATGTCGAAAAGTACATAAAACGCTTTTACACTTTTTTTTCTTAATTTTGCTATGTTGATCAGCATGAAGTAAATTATTTATATAATTTAAAAAGGTTTCGGATGATAATTAAATTAATCGGTAATAAATAAATATTAAAATTTTTATATTTCGTTTTAATATTCTTCTGGTATACGAGCTTTATAAATGCAACGAAGAAGATAGAGCGAAAAGTATTGATAGAATTTAATTGGTCAAACTTTTAACGTCGAATACATTATTGGAAACCTAATTTTCCAGTTCGCGATTATCTGGAATATTTTTAAAGGTTAAAAATCGTAATTCATTTGTAAGACTTTATTTAGTCGAAAAGCTTAAGCTTTTTGTCGGATTTAATTTTTTTACTATTGGTAAGCATTAATAATTGACTCACTAACTGTTAGTATTACTAATTGACTAGCACTAAATAACATTTTCTATGTGTGCCAGTTATATTTACAAACCTGCAAACTATTGAGATGGATGTTTTAATTCAAAATAATTTAAACACATTAAAATAGTTTGGCTGATTTAGAAGCCCGCATAAATAGGCCTATGCGGTGAAAATTATGGATTTCTTTTTCCAAAGCAGCACTTGAAGAAATTTTTGCTCATTAAATATTTTTGTTTCGTTGTTTAGGATATTCAAACAAGTGTCAGCACTTGGTTTTAATATTTTCTCACTGATTCGGCAATTTATATTTTATTTTATTTTACTTTGATGTGATTTATCTAACAGTAACTGTTACTTTTAACTAACTGTAAATGTTACTGTAACTGTTATATTTATATTTGATTTATAAGGAGGCGTTTCATTTTTAAGTCTCACTTTATGTAATTTTAAGTAGTATTTCCTGTTCATTATTTTCAGTGCTTTTCAATTATGATAATGATTTACTTATTTGTCTATTCATTATGGGGCCACGTGGCACTGTCAGTTTTTGCTTTTCCACTGACAACAGGAAGGCTCCTGTGTGTTTGTAGACAGTGTGTCCCCTGAAGAAGTGCTGTCTTACAAACATATATTTTAATTTTTACAGATTTAATGTTTCTTTGAATTTCAAAATTAAATAAGAAAAAATTTGGTTTTAGCTGCTTTAGGTGCTTTTCCATTTTGATTTAATGTTTTAATAGTTTATTTACTTCTTTGTCTCTTTTTTGATTTTGTAAATTGAATTCATTTTCTGATTATATTACTAATTGGCTAGCACTAAATAACATTTTCTATGTGTGCCAGTTATATTTACAAACCTGCAAACTATTGAGATGGAACTCTTGGCATTTTAATCAAAAGTTTTGCAGCATATGCTTTACAAACAATGCTGATTTTTAGAGATCAAAAATTTACTAATAGGCTTCAAGAAATAAAACATTCTGTCTGGAGTACAATATGCTTTATTATTTATCTCCTATAAGAAAATTTTAAAAATATTGTAAATTAATTGCTTTTGGGATATTTTGAAATAAATTTTATTTTATTTTTTAAATTTTTAATATTTCTAAATCATCGCAAAACGTTTTTAAAATATCGAAAATTCTTTTTATTGATTAGTAATTTTATTAACATAATTTAAACTTTCAAAAGTATTCCCAATCTGTTTCAAGTTTTATTGAAATTTAAAAAACTTATTAAACTTTAAAATCTAAATACAAATAATTATTTTAGTAGATTATGATCAAACGTTCATGAATATAAAGATATAGTCCATAATATTGTTTCCGTTATATTTATTAAATTTTTTAAAAGCACTTTTTCTAACTTAAATCTTGTATAAATAATTACCCTTAATCAAATATCATAGATTTATAAAACTCCGTTTTTAGACTAAATCTGAAAATTCTGAGTTAAAACTCTTTATGTAATCTATAAAATATATTATTAAACAGTTTTAAATAGAAGTAAAAACCATTAACTATAATATTGTTTTAAAATCAGAAAAACAAAATTAACGCGTTATAACTAATACTATTTATATTTTTTCGGTTTTAAACGGAAGCTTAAAATGTGGAATTAAAAATTGGAAACAAAAAAAAAGGTTTTAAGCACGAATTTTAAAAGAATTAAGTCTAAAAATTAGTGTTTTTTTTTCGTTAATTAATATGAGAAAAATCTTTACTATATTTTTAAAAAAATTTAAGGTTTGATGCATATTTCCTTGTTTATTTCTTACAAATTAATTTTTTTTTGCTTCACATAAATTATCACAAAGAAAGCGAAAGCATGTTCTAAAAGTTTTGAATGGATTCTAATTAATGTTTTAAAAGTATTTATAGCTGTTTCCTATCTCGAGGTGAAAAGTACGGTTTCGATTTATCCTGATTAACATGAAGGAAGCTTCATTTACTGCATAAAGAAAGAAAATGTAGACTTTTTTTGTAAGTTATTAAATCATATTTCCATTCACATAAATATTACATTTATGAAAATATTGAACAAAAACATTAATGAGTTATTGAGTACAAAAGTTAAATTTTTCTTCTCCTTACAGATTCAAACTTTTTTTAAGAAGAAGTTAAAAAATCTCTCATTTGTAACAAAATTGACCCAGAGGAAAATGTGAAAGAAAGATATAAAACTTACATTTTGATTGGTTTCCAACTAACATTTTGTAGAAAATAAATAAAAAAGTAATAAATGTGATTTTTTTTAAAAAAATTTTCAACAAGAAATTCGACTATTCTTATGAATTTCTTATGAGGTTAAAATTCCGTTCTAGATAAGACAATTTGCTTTAGATTTTTTTTTCATTATTTAAATAATCTTTTCTTTGAAAATTTGTACATTGACAATGTGTTTAATAAACAATAATTCGCATGCGGCAAACAAATAAGGTAAACTTTAATATTTAGTTTAACTATTGAATGAAACACTTATTTAGAAGTGGCTTTAGATAAATAATTTTAGACAACTATAATAAAACAAATTCAAGATAGTTTAACATCGCTGTGATTATTCAAACATTTAAAGGTAGTTAGAGGAAATATATTTTCATTGGTACCATAGTTACGAATATTTCAAAACAATAACAAAGATTAATAGTACGATGTTTTTATTTTTAAAGTTTAATTAACAGATTGAGGAATATCTAAAGTGCAGAATGGTTGAAAATTGTATGAACTATTTCTTTATTGTTTAATTTCAATAATTATAGATTTCGTAACTTTTATACGTTCGTCTGCATTTTTTGGATAAAATTGGTAAAATCTTTCAACGGATTCAAATGATTGTTTACTAATGTTGACAATTGTGTGTAATATTAAAATTTAATGCGTGATAATTTTTTATTAAAAACTTTAGGAATTTTTTATCGTTAGCACTTTGAATTTTAGATAAATTAAAAAGTTTATACTTTTTACTTGATTATTTAATAGTTATTCTTCTTCGTTAACTTTCTTTTTAAGTTTAGGAATTAGGGAATTAGGAATTGTCCATCGATAATCTGCATTAAAGACGTCTTTGTTTCGTTTCAAAATGAATTCTATTGTAATATCATCATACATTTAATAATTGAACGCTAAAGATAAATATTTCAGTTTTATAGTTATTAAATTTTATTTCATACTTTGTATATTTTACAAGTTTCAATTTTGTAATGAAATATTTTCTGAACTTTTTAAAGCACCCATTTCTTTGAAATTATCTATAACTTTGAAGTAACTATCAATAATTTACTAGTATCGATAATTACCTCAAAGATACTTCTCAAAAGACCGGCGAAGTGCAGAGGCGTTTATTGATGCACTACTGCCGAGTCTAGTTTCATGAATGAAAAGTATTTATGGATGATGAAGAAAATTCCGAGAAAAAGTATCGAGAATTGTCAAAAAAATTTAAGCTGCAAAGAGTAGACGTTCCCTTTTCGATTTCAGTTCACCGAAATACGCACCCCACTCTTATGACGTCACTTTTAAAAAGCCAATCAGGAGTTGAAGAGCAAAACTCCGGGAAGAGGATATAAACCTGTAGTACAGACTTCTCTGTGAATTATCCGGACGATTTTCTGGGATCCTTTTCGCTCAAACTAAAAAATTTTTGCTTTTAAAACGATGAAATCAGCTGTTCTATTTTGGTTCCTTTGTGGAATATGGGCTATTGTAAGTATTTTTTTATTATATGTAATATTGAAAAACTACATTGATTAATGTATTGCAAAATAATGGTCGTAATGTTTGTTTCAGTTTTATTTTAAAAAAAAATTAAACTTTGTGTAAATGATAAATGCAGTTTTGAATCACTTACAGCAAGCACCTATAATTAATTTTTTTTTTATTTCAATTCAATGCGTGCATAACGCTCCAAATAAAATCAAAATAGATTTTTAAAAAATTGAATTTAAACCAGATATATTATTTGATTTTGTATGCAAGTTGAAAACAACGCTAAAAAGTGATGATAAAGTTTAAGTATCAACAATTTTAGGATTGTTTGTTTGCTACAAAATTAAAAGCGTCAGTTTAATTTCATACATTTGATTAAAAATTTAAATTTCATGTATAAGAACATAAAACTTACTTAAAAATATTTACATCAGAAAGATATTTTAGAACTAATTTATTTATCATTCATTAATTTTTGTTTTAAATTTTTTGTTTACTCAAAAGTTAAAAGTTCAAGCAAATGACTTTGTAAATTTTTTCCACATAATATAGAAAGTTTTATTCTGTCAATGTACTTTTAGGAAAGATGAATGATGCAAAAATTGTAAGCCTGTAAAGTGGTTACAGTAACATTTAAATATCGTCCCTTAAAAACATATGTTTATTGTCAACATATTTCTTTCTTATATTACCTTTCTTAAAAACTTGTGTGTAATCGTCGAGATAATAAGAATGAACACAAACTATGGTATAGTTTTGTTTTGATCAGATTTAAATAGGAAAAATCATAATAATAAATCAATGGTGAAATTTAGAGGGTTTAATATTGTATATCTGATATACACTGAAAACAAGTATGGTCAAAACTATCAGAATATGGTAAAATTTACCGTGTTTCTATTTCAATGGGAACACCAAAAAGCTTGGTAATTTTTAAAGTAGCATTTCGGTAAGGATTTTGGTAAAATTATTAATAAAGTGTGTTTTTTTAATCTGTGACAAAATTTGGTAAATGTGGTAAAAATAGATTTTTTTTTAAACATAACACCTTAGAGCATGGCATCAAATTCATTTATTCGGATAAATTTACATTTCAGTTGGGTTTTTTTCTAAATGATTGGTAATAAAGAGCAATAATTTTGAAGAGAAGTTAAGAACTATAGCTTTTGAACTTCCTGTCAACAGTTACAATATAATCTTAATTACCGAATGGTTTAAATACCGTGCATATTGGTTTCAGAAACCAAAATTATAGCTTTTTTCTCCAAAAATTATCATTACCATACAGTACGGTAATTTTACTAGAATCTCCGTGTACTAATATTTCTACACGAAATGTTTAATTGATTTAAAAGGTAGGACTTAAATTAAATTTTTTGAAGTGTTAGTTAAAATTTTAGCCCTATGTTAAAAATACATGACACATAGAAGCATTAAAAAATGAGGCATTAGTTAAAGTTTAAGTTTTAGCTTTGTCCATTTCACTATTAATGGGAAAGTGAAGGAAATTTGAAAATTATTTTTTATGAAGAAGAGATAAATACACTGCGTTGAGAGGAAATTTCTGAGCTTGCTTATTAAATAGCATTTGCTTTCAAAATGTTGACAATGTGTTAAAGTACAAGAAAAATACTTTTCAGATCAAAAATAAAATAAATTTTGAAAAGTTTTTCTTCAAAACTTGAAATTTCTTCTAAAAACATATAGTATTCTATATTCTAAACGCTTTACATTACTTTATATATAGAATATATTTCTTATAAAGAAGAAATATATTATATAGAATATATTATATAGAATATATTTCTTATATTGACGCCCGGTGGCTGAGTGGTAGCGCTTCGAGCTTCCGTGCCACAGGTCCTAGGTTCGATCCTCGGGCCGGGCAAAGTTGACTCATCCTTTCATCCCTTCGGTGGGTCGATAAATGAGTACCAAGCATGCTTGGGAACTAAACACTAGGGGTTCCGCATTCGCTGACCACCTGACCGGAACATCTGCTCCTGCACCCCAGAGCCCAATATCAAGAAAACTGAAATGGGCACAGTAGGCCTTGGTCCTCTATGGGTTGTCGCGCCACTGAGTTTAGTTTAGTTTAGTTATATTTCTTATAGAAATTTTCTAACTCTTAGTAAAACTTTTGAAAAATATTTTAAAATCATTTTCCTTAGACTTTAAAGTATTATTTAACGTCACAGAAATACACTTGAATTTCTCTAAATGATATATGTAAAAGTTGTAAATCAAGAAAGCCAAAATTTTGAAATCTCATTCACTCTTTATAAAACAAGTTCTACAGATGATACATTAAATATGTTTCCCACAGTATTATTTTATTTTATTTTATAACCATCGTTGAACAGCCGACCAGATTTTTGCATTTACGGTGCTAATGTTCAACCCAGTAGCCTTGCAATTTTGAACCCAATCCAGAAAACGGGGAAACTCCTGGAAGTATTGGGAGAAATTTGCTTTCGTGGAGGACTTTTTGATGGAATTACTCGCATTTGTGTTACATGAAGAGGAAAACCGCGAAAAACTCCCACGGTTAGTCTAACGACAAGGGGATCATAACCCATGATCCGTCTACCACTGAAGATATTTCACGTCAGCACTGTTGTCGGTGCAAGCCAATTGCTGAATTCGAATCGACCAGCTATCACTGGGATCGAACCCGGTTCACTCATTGGAAGTCAAATGCTCTATCGGAGCCATTGCGGTTCCCCATAGTATTATTGACTTAAAAAAGAGTGTTAATGACAATCAAAACTTTTAGCATTAAGCTAATCTCCACGATTGTTGATCTCCACGATTGTAATCTCCACGAGTTAGTTTCCTGGCACTATAGTAGGATGATGTGGCTATACTATAGTTACGGTCTTGTAAAAAAAATCAAAAGGTCAAAAATTGAGCTTGACGCGAACAAAAATAGGAGAAAATATAAGTTAAACACAAAAATAATAGATTCTTTCTTTACTTAAAGAAAATATGAGCCCACTGAAGCGATCTTTAATTTAACATTTTCTATTTTAAATTTCAAACTACAAAAGTTTGAATAGAACCATATTAAAAATCTGTGAATTCGCACACAATAACAAATATGATGTAGAAACAAAATTTCTGAAATTTAAATAATAATTTTTAATGGTTAATTTAGTAATGAGCAATGATTTTACTATATACGGTGCAGTAATTCTGATAAAATTAACGTACTCTATGGTATTGACATTTCTGGTAAAACAAACTGTAGTTCTGGCTAATAAAAACGAAACTATGCATTATTTAAACCATTCATTTGGTAATTTTTCATTCATATGGTAACGGTTTACTTGAAATTCTTGCTTTCAAATTTATAGTTCTCATTACCACACCTTTAGTAAAAAACACAAAACTGAACTGCAAATTTAAACGAATAAATCGCTTTTATGCCTGGCTTCTAAGGTATCGTGATAAAATTACCTTTATTAATTTACTAATTTATTACATTTAATAAATTTTATCACATATTATAAAACAATATTTTATCGTTATATTTCAAAATCTTTACCAAAGCCCTTCGGTAAAAATTATTGAGCCGATTAAGCCAGATACACGGTGAATTTCACCATAATCTGATAGTTTTGACCTCAATATTTCATCAGTCTATGGAGTAATACTTTGTCCTCATAAATTAAATAAGTGAGTTTTTAAAAAAAACTAAGATCCCGTCCGGGAACATAATAATTCTAAAAAACAATAAAAAGTCATTTGAAAAAAAAATATTCACTCACTTGTTTGAACATTTGGAAATACAAAATTGCTCTATAATGCAAAAATTTATTTATTCATTTTTAAATTTAACAGCAAAAAATAATTATTGAAACATTTTTAGGTTTAATGATTTTCAAAAACTTATAATTCTCACAATAAAGGAAAATTCGTGATATTTTTCATTCAAAAACCATTGAATGGTAAGGAAATAAAAATTTAAAATAAATCTTAAAAAAATTTCATTATTGACTAATATTTTGAATAAACTAATGATGACAAAATTTTGCAGTTTCACAGATTACGTCATCATCCTTTCTTTTGAAGCTCTAAATTTGAAAGCGTGAAAAAAAGTTGATGCGTTTGGATTTATCATTTTTTAATTCCGTATATAAAATTATGTTAATCTTATTAAAGAATCAGTCGATTTTAATTATAATCAAAAATGCGTTACAGAAGACAATGCAAAATAAAGAAAACTTTTTTGAGACGAAAAAAACAAAAGTGGTTTCTTAAAAACATTCACCTTAAAACTTTTACTTTTTTATAACTACAGTAAAAAAGGGAATGTATACCTTTCGTCTGCTTAAGTAATGATATTAAAAGAAGATTCGTTTATACTTTATAATTTAAATTGTAAGCAGTTATTTATTTTTTTATTTCGTAGGGTTGAATTCTCAACACTTTTAAATCAAATGCATTGAAAAAATTAATCTATCTAATTAAGAACCACATTTAAGGAACTTATGACTCTTTAAAAATAGATTTAGAAAAATATAGAAAAAAAATATATGTTTTCCATTTTCTTATTCATTTTAAAGGGCAAATTTTTTTTTTGAAATTCAGGCAATTTCGTAGTTAATCTTTAAATATCTAAAAAATATGCTAAGTTTGCTTTTAGTTAATAATTTTTATTTTACGTCTTTGAAAATAAAGAAAAATATATTGATTCATGTTGTGGATCATATAAGTCATCAAAAAATGGAATCATTTTTATTATTGTATAGTTGTACAAATGTAATCCTATAAATTTAGAATAAGATATTTACAAGGTCAACGAAGAAAAAAAGTATTTAAAAATTTCACATGATATATTAAGATTATTAAAGATTTTTTAAAATTGCTAATAAATGTTTTAAATCATAGTACAAAATAATTAAATCGATAACAGTTTTTTTTTTTAAACATTTCTAAGAAAATTGAAAATAATTCATTTTTTATGGGAGTCTCTTCATTAAAGCGAAATTTTGTGTTCCCGAGCTCCCAGTTTAGATCTCGGAGGTAAAAAAAAGACAGCTACGAAAAAAAAAAGCTTGGTGACCCTTATTACACCGTACAGAAAAAACAATAAAATTAGAAATGTAGAAAATAATCATTTAGAAAATACAATACATAAAGTGAACTAACCATAAAAGGACCTTCTGAGACTGGATTTGAAGAGGTTTATAAGCAGCACAACTTGAAATTAAGAATCTGGTGACTAAAGTTATAAAACATACAGTTTGAAGATGAAATTAAATGTAAGTTTTATAAACTTACCTTCAAAACATGCCTAGTATCGAAAAATAATTGCCAAAACTTCTCTTAAACAAGGAACGTTAAACATGAGTATAATCAATCAAACTAGAACAGCATTGCTAACATCTGCGTCTGAAGTGTACGCAACAAAAGAAGTCCAAGTTCAAGAAACACCGAATGACTGCATCACTTTTCAAAGCTGTTAATATTTTAATAACTTACAGGATATAAATGTTTATGATTTCATTTAAATAATTATTTACGAACATTTTTTCGATTACTTTTTATTAAAAGAAATGCATGAAAATGGAAAATATTTTAATCTGAACAAGCAATGATCTTTTTTTTTCACTATTTACGATAAGTAGCATTACGTATTTCAAGAGAATGAAAATAAAATGATGATGCAAAGTAAAAAAAAAAAAAATTCCGGTAAATTTACAATAAATACTGTTAGCTGGTGTTGCCAGTATAACACCGTTTATTTCACAGTAAAATACTGTTATTTAAAAATAGACGAAATTTTTAAGCAGATAAGTACTGCTATGTGAACAAAAAAATTTTATTAAAAAAACTATGTCAGTATTACGGTCTTCGTGAGCCGAGAGCTGCATTCATAAGACCTGTCAACAATGGGATTCGAACTTGTCCCACCTCATTGGGAGACGAGCGCTCTGTACTCTGAGCTTAAACAGCTCTTGTGTCTCTGTGAGAATAAAAATCATAAACTATTTTTATCTTAATAATCTTATTTATTGAAGTGATATTTAAGAGTAAAAACGTTTAAAACTATAGTGGTATTTCCGTATGAAAATGTCTGTCAACTCAACTTAACAAACAATTACAACAAGAAACAAGAAATATAAATAATTATATACTATTTGTTAGAATATCGATTTTACAATAAAATTGAATCACGCAGTTTTATTTACACAAAGTTCAAAACTGTAAAATAAAATAAGAGTACAAAATAGCCGCAAATCATTTGGAAAAAAAAAAGGTAGAGTTATCGTACAATAAACAAAACTGCAAGGTTTTCAATAAATATTTCGTTACATATATGGGTATTTTAAAACAAAATAATGCCTCCTTTTTAATATGAATTAAGTTTCAAATGTATTCCTAGTTATAAAAAATTATTAAAAAAATCCCAAAGTATTTTCCTTTATGTTAGCGATGTCTATGCTTTGAACTATTAGGGGGGCCAGAAAGTAATGTCGTTTCGGGGCATTTAATATTTGTTATAAGTATTTTATTTTTAATCAATAATGTATTCACCCTCATTAGCAACAACCGTTCAATGCCTGATCAAAAAGGAATCGAAATGAATCGGGGAAAAAAATGAATTAAAAATGAATGAGATTAACAAATATTTAATGCATCGTAATTACTTTACTTACCCTCTTATATATGCTAGTTTTTTACTAATTAAATTAGTTTCAAAAATATTTTCAATTAATATTTCTTGACATATATAGATTTTTTTCAAACTAAATGATGCTCATTTTTTAATATGCTACAAAATCAAATTTAATTCCGAATTACAAAAAATTGAAAAATATTTGCAAAATGTACTATATTATGATAGCAAAATGATTTTAAAATGTTTTGGACCTAGCTTATTCTTCGTAAGTATGTTAATAAATATTTCTTGACATATATGAGAATTTTGAAACTAACTGACGGTTATTTTTTAATACGAAAGACATTTCAAATCATTCCACATTGCAAAAAAAGTCGTAAAATCTCCCCCTTTATATCAGCAGTATTTATGCTCTAATGTTATTGACTTAAAAAGTTATACATAAAAAAGTTCAATAAATACATTTTTGCGCGCATGGTTATTTTCAAACAAAACGAGGAACAGGTTGAATGAATTACGCAAATGAATTACGCAAAGCAAAATAAAAAAAAATTCCAAAGTGTACTGCCTTATGTTAGAGATATGTATGCTCTGAACTTAGGCTGTTTTGGACTGCACAAGTTCTTCTTAAAATGTTTCTATAAATATTTACATATATGGTCATTTCCAAACATATTTCCGCTCACCTATTAATATGGAGAAATTTCAAATCAATTCCACGTTGCAAAAAAATAGATGAAAAAAAATTTCTTCTGTTCGCATTGCTCTCTGCTCGCACATCTCATCATGATCGCAATGTAACATAACATTCTCTGAACATAGAAAGTTACGGACTAGACAAGTTCTTCGTAAAAATTTTCAAGAATAATTACGTATATATGTAGGAACATTAAAACAAAATGACGCTCATTCTTTAATATGAAATAAATTCCGCGTTGCAAAAAATAATAAACATTTCGTTATGTTTCCCCTTTGTGTTAGCGATAGGTATGCTCTGAACTTGAACTATGGGTGTTTTGAGCTGATTTAATTTATTAAAAAAATTTTCCAATATAGTTTGACATATATGGTTATTTTAAAACAAATTGAAGCTCACTTTTTAATATGAAACAAGTTTCAAATGCATCTGATTTCGCAAAAAAATAATAATAATTCTCAGTGTCCTCTTTATATTAGCGATATGTATTCTTTGAACTTGTTGGATTAATAAAGTTCTTCTTAAAAGTTCTATATAAATATTTCTTGACAGACATGGGTATTTAAAAACAAATTGTTGCTCACTTTTTTTAAAATAAAATAAGTTTCCAATAAATTTCACATTTCAAAATATTATTTAAAAGAAAAAATCCAAAATTGTTCTCATTACATTAGCAATATATAGGTTTAGAATCCAGCGTGTTTTGGACTAAGCAAGTTATTTTTTGAAAATTTGCAATAAATATGTCTAAAAATATACAAATAGCTTTACACGAATTGACGCTTATATTTCAATATGACTTAAGTTTTAAATGAATTCACCTACGCGAAAATTTAAAAAAATATTTGCAAAGGTTTGTTTATTGTCATACAACCGTAAACAAGCTTAAGTGGTCATTGAAAAGATGGTCTATATGTGCTTGTTAAATTGAAGAACTGATAGCACTAATTAGAGAAGGTACATCACAAAGAAACATCCAAGGTTATGCAGGATTTGAACTCACTACCTCCACGCTACAAAGTGTATGATAAGACCACTTCATTCGTGTTTCCCTTTTTCCTTCGCGTTAGTGATGTATAAACTCTTAACTTAATAAGTTTTGGATTAAGCAGTATCTAGAAAACTTTCAACAAATATCGTAATTTATTTGAATATGGTTGTTTTGAATATGATTATTGTAATTTAATTGAATATGGTTATATGGAGCGTACATTTAATTGAATATGGTTATTTTCAAATAAATTTACGCTCATTTTTCAATATAAAATGAAATAGCAATAGTAAAAACTTATGAAAAATTCGAAAATTGTCCTATATTTTTTTAGCTATAAGTATTTATTTTTGGACAAGTTGATTCAGTTATATGTACAAGTTTAAAATAAATTTTAAATTGCAAGAATTAAATAAATTTTACAAAGTGTCTTTCTTTATGTTAACCATATGTATGTTGTAAAATTGGAAATTTTTAAACTAAATTTTCTAAAATATTTCAATAATTTTTTTCTGATATAGATTTTTTTCTGATCACTTTTTAATATGAAACAAGTTTAAAATGAATTGCAAAAATGTAAACAAAAAATTAGCAAATTGTCGTCCTTTTTGTCAGTGATATTAATGCTCTGAACTTATTCTTCATTCCAAAGCAGATTAACTTTTTTAAAAAAATTAATAATTATTTATTGACATATATTTGTATTTCCAAACAAAAAAACTGAATATTTAGTATGAAACTAGTTAATAAAATGTTTTAACAAGGATTATTTATCTACACTTTTTATTCTCAAAGAAAATTCTATTCATGATTGAATCCTTATATGAATATCTTCTATAATATTACATTACATAAAATGACATTACATAATATACGTTATATAATATTAATGCCTTGTATAATAATAATAATAACAATAACAGCATTCAGATTTGGCTTGTTTAAATAAATTTCCCACTTCCAATGTGTCTTGTAAAAGCCTCAAAATATGCTTTAGAAATAAGTAAATGTAATTTTTCTTTATTAAATAGCCTTCGAATTAATAATGGAATTCCACACTGTCAAATTTTGATTCTAAAATTATAGTAAAATAACCGGCGGAAGTCTGTCTATATAATTAACCGTATAGTTTACTATAAAGAACATTTTTGATCTTTGCAGTTTTGAAACTGCGTGGAACTAGTTTGGTAATAAAATTATGAATACAAAATAATAATGTTTTTGAGACACATTCATAACGTTGCATGGTTCCAAAAACATTAAAAAAAATTTTAACATAACATTAGAGCTGTTGAAAGGAGTCGAGGAAATATTGTGGTGTTAACGCTGTGAATCGAACACCCGTTCAATCGATCATGAGACTGACAGATTAGTCCTCTCGTTTACAATATGTAATGAGCTGTAAGGAACTAAGTGGCTTCATTAGGTGGGCTTAGTTGATGCGATAAAATTCTGGTTGTTTAACTGTATTGGGTGAAAGCAGTTAATAAACGGTGTTTCTCACAGTAAATCATTTGAATACCGTCTTATTTATGGTTATTTGGCTGGTTTTTTATATTTTATTTTATAACCGTCGTTGAACAGCCGACCCAAATTTGGGTTTACGACTACTAATGTTCAACTCCGCAGCCTTGTAATTTTGAACACAATCCAGAAGACAAGGAAAGTCCTGGATCAGTAACCCCAGAGGTAGGGATGTTATGGGAACAAGGAGGACTTTGTGACACGACAGATTTAATGGTCATCAGTCACCATTTACTACACGGTTAGTTGTTTGACTGTTTTGTTTAAATATGGAATAATAACAATTAAATTTATTATTATTTAACCATTTTTCCGAGAAATCTTTAACAGTGCACGTGATTTGACGCCTTTTAATGAGTTTCTTTCAGAAGCTAAGATTAGAAAGAACTTTGGCCTAATTATATATAAAGAGTTAGTGCGTTGACAATATTATATCCCATATGATATTTTGATTATGTTTTCACTAGTTTCATAAATATATAAATAACGTAACTAAAATGTTATCCCTATTTAATTCATATGTAGTAGACATATACCTGTGTTAATTTGTTTTAATGTATGTGATCTGCTAAAATCTTGTGAAGACGTGTAGAGATATGAAAAAATTGAGAATCACTGATCTATAGAACAATAATCAATGTAAATATTGATTCCAGAAACTATTAATTAAAAGTATCATTAAATGTCTCTTGAGTAAGTAATGTTTCCAAGTAACAACTTTATTACCACCCTGGTTACAACTAAATGGAAAAATGTTGCGTTCAATTGATATTTCTCAGAAAGCGTTCGTGTAATGACACATTCTCGTGAACCTCCCCCAATTAACCTTAGAAAATGAATTTAAGCGTTGTTTAAAGATAAATTTTAACTGTCAACTTCTAATCGATTTTTAGGAAAATACTGTGTTTTATTGTGCCTTCAAAAATATTAGTATTGTTTTATTGTTAAGAACAACTTATTTAATTTTAACATTATAGTTTCTCAAACGTATCAGTAGCTTTATTCAATAATCCCATCAATGAAGCTCTTTAGGAATCTTCAGTCAGATTATATTTAAGGTCATATGAAATGTGTTGGTTTAAGTAAAAATATTTTTTAACTACATTTTGATTCGTTTCCACTATTTTTGTAAAAAAAAAACTGTGCCTGACAGGGAATTTAATAATATAATTATTGATTAAAGTTAGGAATAGTTCATTTAGGTGTAACAGAATTATACAAAAACCAATGGGCAATTTTATTCAATAATTTCTTTGATAAAGCAGTTCTAAAATCTTTTGTGTAATTGCCCTATAATAATTAAATTAAAAATTAATTTTAATTTCGGAGTTTTTTTTCTTAATTTCTCCTAGTTTTTTTCACCTTTTAAAAAAATGTGTTTTACTGCAACTGTCACAAATATTATTATTGTTTAAAGTTAAAAACAGTTTATTTAATAGTAACATAGTTTTCTAAAGAATGCAAGGAGAGTTTTACTTAATAATCCCATTATATAAGCAATTTTAACATTATAAACTTTCATTTAGCCATTTTCTGATAATTTAGTGAAAGCTAAATGTGTTCTTTTAATTTAAAAATTTGATTGCTTTTTTTCGGTTTTTGAACTGGGAAGTGCTGTTTAGTCTTTTACTTAAACCCATTAATAACTATTTGAAATTCTTATATTCTTTCTATAATAAGCTAAAATATTTTTATCAAGAATTTGCAAAACCTTTATTATTTAGTTAATGCAATACCTCTGGAAGTAATGACAATTAAAATTTGTATTTTAAGAGAAGGGAAATTGCAGATAATCCAATTATAAAGCAGCTTTAACGCAAATATACATTTTACCCGAGTTAAGTTTTAGTAAATAAATTTAAGAGGATTAAAAATTATCATGCTGTAGACTTTTTAGAAGTTTATGTAATGCAGAGTGCAAAAAATGACATAACTTTGAAATCTTTTAATCTTATTATTGAAATTTAGCTTTCTAGGATGTAATCTTAATTGCTCAAGAGGTAGAAAATAAGTATGTTAATTAATATGCATAGATGACATTTTTTAATATAAATGATTTTTTATTATTTATATTCACACTTTATTTTGCAAACGGCATAAATAACTGATTTAAAAAAATATTTGAATAATCATTTTCTAGTTGTTTATTTTACTAATGATGGAACAATTTTTTTATTGTAATGTATATAGATTTTTTACAACATCTTATAAAGTTTTATTTTTAAATGTAAATTTCTTAAGAACTATTCGACAGAACTTTAATAATAAATAATTATAAAAGAATATTTTTACATGGAGTTATCTATCATTAAACAGCTTGCTAATTGTGTGCACAAGTATTTCTTGAGAATTTTAGTTATATGTCAAAATGCGTAGGATGAATCACCACCAAAAGTCTCTTAACACTCATCTGTAACAATTGCACATATTTTTCAGATTAAGTATAGAACAAAATTGATGGTCGTCACCGGCAACTAGGTGGCTAAATATAAACAAATTGCGATTAAAAAATTTTCTGCTAGTTGCCATCATATGGTCAATTTTTTCGGAACGTGTAAATACATCCCCCGTACATTTTATTTTATGTTTTTTAATAAATGTAGTATTATTATAAATATTAGATAATCTTCTGAAAGTTAATCTTACGCTTGTTTTTTAAAGTGTTTCTTCATTTTAGATGAACCGTTAAACGTTTTTTGAGAAAGGCGTCAAAAGAAATGTCTTACACTAATAATATAAATTTTTTTTGATCGTTTAAAATTTTTAATTTTTGAAAGAAAATGCCAATTGCTTCAAGAAGTATACCCTGGTAAATTGAACACAATACAGTAGTACAATTTTCTAATTTGCCCTAAGCCCCAAAAATTAGCATCTGTTATAAAGAGGTATACAGCAAACGTATGTTTTGTGTCCAGTTTCCTGACATAAAATATTGTCTGCACTAATTACTTAGAACATTTAAGACGTACGTATCCAAGAAGATGAATCAAAATTGCTTCTGTGTGTGTCATTTATTTGCCACTTGTAGATACCGAAATTTGCGTAAACGTAACTAACACATAAATGTACAAAAATAAAACTGCAATCTTTGCAAATGTTGAAACTTTTTTACGTCGTACCGTTTTTAATTATTACGACAAATTCAGAATTATTTACTTACACTTTCCCAATACCACCATTTACGTTTAAAAACTCTGCATTTAAAGTTAACTTTATTTTTTTAAAACAATATGAATTATGTGCGACAGAAAAAAACTAAGAAAATAAACGTTGCATTTTTCTCGGGATGAAACTGTCAATTAATTTAGTAGATTTTTACAGGTAGCGTTTATAATTTTTAAACATAAAGAATTTAATTTAAATTCATCGAATTTGCTATGCATAAAATATTTCGCTTGACGTAAATAATATTTTTCAAAATGGCTCTTAGTTTTAACTACATAATTATGAAAAAAAAGCAATCGATACAAGTTAGAATAAAAAAAAATAATTTTAGTTATTAAAGCATAGTTTTTCATAAACAAATCCTAGTTTTTTGAATGAAAAATTTAAATTGAATAAGCTTAGCAAAAGTTAAAGTAGATAATTAAAGCAGATAATTTTTACATATAGCATTTGTATACTTTATAATTAAAGACAAAATTTGTTTGTTCTGTATTTTGCTATGATAAAAACTTATTTATCATATCTTGCTGTAAATAATAATTACAAAAATAACTGTGTTTTATTCTTCAATCTCTAAAATCAATTGATAGTGTGTATGAGAAAAGAAATTTTGAAAATAGTAGTTTTTAATTTTAAGACAATGACATGATTGCGCAAATGTCACAGACAAGAATGCGTTAGGTTTGGATGATATTGACTGACGAGAAAATGATACGATTATATTCTTAAATTTATTTTTTATCCAAATAAAAACTTATTTTAGTTCGAATCATATAAAGTGCGAAGAAATGAATTTAAGAATAAAATTTATGTATTAAAATTGCATAAAATTTTTAATTATATTCAATAAAATTTATTTTAGATAAGTTTAGTAAAGACAAAAAAAAGGTTGTTTATGTTTTATTTCAAATTATTGTCTATAATATAAAAATAAATGCACATTTTTATTTAGGTTCATTTAATAAGGGTACAAATTCCACACATATGAACGAAACGTAAACTGTTTAGAAACATTTTGTATTTAGGCAAATCTGACTTAACTACTTGATGCATTTAAATTTATTTTCACATGTTTTAAATAAATACTTCCTAAGTAATTTAAAAATATTTTAAAACAGAACTATTTAGTTTCAGACAATTGCTTGTCTAATTTTAGTGCATTTAGGTGCATTTCGGAAATGGGAATATCATTATTTTTAAAGTGTATTTTTTTATAATGCAAACATCTCTTAAAATAGTTTAAGATTAAAATATTTTAAAATTTCTTTCTTACGTACAGCAGAAATTCTAAATAAATGTATTTAAAAAACATTTTTGCTATTAAAAATGATGTTGTCCTTCAGAAAATCAAGGAATAGCTTTTCATATTTCAACATATTTCCATTTGTTCTTGGAGAAGTTCTTTTATTGAATAAAGTAAATGGGATTTTCATTTTTTTCTGCTTTTCATTTTTTTCTGAAGGCAAAAAAAAAAGTTTATTTTATAAAAAAATGCGAAATAAAGTCAAAATAAACTTTACTATCCCAAATTCAGAATATGTTCCCAAGATGAAGTTTTAACCAAAAATGACGCACGTATAATAATAAATAAAAGATGTTTATGCAAGCTAGTTATTTCACTTACTTACGCTGAAAATTATTGTTACTTTCAAAATTTAATCCTATATTCTGTTAAATAATAAAAACACTACTTCTTTATTAATATCCTAAGATAATAGAAGAAACTGTGGTGTAATCATCGTACTTAATTCGAGAAATTCATGCTCTGGCCAACCTGAAAATTTCAACATACGCTTAAAGTATTTTTTGTAATCTCTTTGAACTGAACTGAATTTAAAAAATGTGATCATCGAAAAACTTTGTTACCATCGAAACCATCTTGATACTTTGTTCTTTACTTTTTCTTTTTTCATAATCTGCTTTACGTTTTTCTTCAGTTATTACTTGCTTGATTATTCTTGTATGTTTTTAATTTTGTTAAGTTTTTATTAAAGTTATGTTTAAATTTAGCATTTCTTCTTTTTATTTATCTTTGGCGACAGACTTAACTAAACATGCAGACTTATAATAAACGCTACCGATTTCTCGCCAAAGATAAGTGGTGACCCGTTTTTTTTTTTATTTAGCGCCACTATTACAGTTTGTAGATTGAATTCTTCACACCTGCAATTGTGCAACATCAAAATTTTCCATTGAAATTTTCCAGAATACTTAAAAATATGCCATTGCTGGAAGATAATAGTTCAGAAGCAGTACCAGTGTCGGAAATATCACGAATAGCAGTCAATTCTCCAACTTTTTGGAAGAATAATTCTAAGTTGTGGTTTGTCCAAATCGAAGCCCAATTTAAAATTTCTGGCATTACAAGAGAAGATGCAAAATTTAATCATGTTGTTGCCGCTGTTGAATCCCATATTTTGGATTCCATTCAAGACTTGGTTATCAGTCCACCTGGAAGTGATCAATATTCCGTTTTGAAGACACGACTCATAGAAATCTATGCTGAGAGCGAAACTTCTAAATTACGAACTTTATTACAAGGTGTTGAACTTGGCGACCAGCGTCCATCTTTACTGTTAAAACGAATGCGAGATTTAGCGGGAAAGCATTTCAGCGATGATTTATTGAAATCACTGTGGCTAGATAGACTACCAGCTAATATAAAATTAGTGTTGGTTGCTTCTAGTGAACAGTTAAATAACTTGGCAACTATGGCAGATCGAATTCTAGAGTTTGCCCCCCAAACTTCAATCAACTCTACTACAGCGCCAGACTTTACACTGAAACATCTAAGCTTAGAACATCAAATTTTAGAGTTGTCTAAACAAGCTGCTAACTTGATGGAAATTGTACGAAATCGTCAAAATTTTCGTAGGCCTAGAAGTCCATCTTTTAATCGCCAAAGTTTGTCACGCAACGGACGCTCTCCTTTCAGACGCCAATATGTTGAACCTGCTAACGAATTCTGTTTCTACCACACCAATTTCGGAGCCTCAGCAAGAAAATGCAAGAGTCCATGCAAATTTCGAACTGTAACCAGTGACACAACTAAAAATTCGGAAAACTAAAAAGGCGGTTGCCTAACGACCGAAACAATCGCCAGATTGACAGAATATTACTGGTCGACCGTAAGACTAATATTAAATTTCTAATTGATACAGTAGCTGATGTCAGCGTAATTCCAAAACATAAGTTGTGTTGTAAGGCTGACCCTGCACTTAACCTGTATGCAGCTAATGGTACAGAAATCCATACGTATGGAACAAAGTTACTAGATTTAGATTTGAACTTAAGACGCCGATTCCAATGGAAATTTATTGTTGCTGATGTTAAGCAACCTATAATTGGTATAGACTTTTTAACAAATTTCAATTCGCTAGTCGATGCTCGACACAACTGTTTGATTGATGCAAATACGAAGCTTTCGTCATCCGGGTTCCGAGTTCAAAATCAAGATTTTACTTTTAATTTAACTACCTTGACTGAACCTCTGACAAAATATAAGAAAATTTTGGCGGAGTTTCCGACTTTGTCAAATTCTTGCTGTTTAGGCAAACAGAAACAAAATGCTCTGGTTTCTCACTTCATTGAGACTACAGGCCCTCCTGTGTTTGCTAAACCTAGAAGATTGCGGCCGGAACTTCTGGAAGCAGCTAAAAAAGAATTTTCCTATCTAATGACATTGGGAATTATACGCCCGTCTAAAAGTCCTTGGTCTAGACCTTTACATATGGTCAGAAAAGCGAATGGTGACTGGCGACCATGTGGCGACTATCGCAGATTGAATGCAGTTACTATTCCGGACAGATATCCCGTACCCTACATTCAGGATTGTACTCAATTTCTGAAAGGTAAGAAGATATTTTCTTGTTTAGATTTATGTAGAGCGTATCACCAAATTCCAGTTAACCCTGAGGATATACCAAAGACAGCAATAACATTTCCATTTGGTTTATTAGAATATGTATTTATGCCATTTGGATTACGAAATGCGGGCCGAACTTTCCAGCGCTTTATAAATCAAGTATTATCAGGTTTAGATTTCTGTATACCCTATTTTGATGACATTTTAGTTGCCTCAAAAGATGAAAAAGAACACAAAGTACACCTTAAACTAGTATTTCAAAGATTGGTTGAGCACAGTTTAACTTTAAACGCTTCTAAATGTATCTTAGGCCAAGACTCTGTTTCTTTTCTGGGATGCTTAATCACACCTGAAGGGGTTAAAGCACTCCCTGCCAAAGTTGAGACTATTTTAAACCTGCCAAAACCTAAAACAATATCCGAGTTAAGAAGATTCTTAGCAATGCTTAATTTCTATCGCCGTTTCATTCCTAATGCTGCACAAACCCAAGCTATACTTCATGATTTTCTTTAAAATGCTAAGAAAAATTATAATAGGTTGGTAAATTGGACTGATGAAGCTATATCTGCGTACGAAAAGTGTAAGCGTGACCTCGCCAATTCAGCCACATTGTCATATTTTCCTTCAGTTCATCCAATCTCCATAACAGTCGATGCTTCCGAAGTTTCTTTAGGCGCAGTCTTACAAGTGCACACACCAGATGGTTCACGACCTATTGCTTTCTTTTCACGGAAACTAGCTCCAGCTGAAAAGAAGTATAGTACCTACGATAGGGAATTATTAGCCTTCTACTCTGCCATACGACACTTCAGAGATTCAGTCGAAGGAAAATCTTTTTCTATCTTTACGGATCACCGTCCACTGGTATACGCTTTTAGGAAAAAGCATGACACTTGTTCGCCAAGGCAGTCACGACAACTCGACTACATTTCCCAATACACCACAGACATTAAGCATGTGTCTGGAGCTGACAATGTGGTAGCTGATACCCTGTCTAGGATAAACGATATTTGCCTGGCTAATGCAAATCTGGAAGATATTGCTAAATCTCAACAGGATGACCAGGAACTACAGAACCTATTAGCACATTCCTCTTCGTCACTTCAGTTACAGAAAATGGAAGTTCAGCTAAACGTTTTCCTCTACTGCGAGGTGTCAAACGACCTTGTAACGATACTAAACAAAGACTTCTAAAGATTCAAATAATATTTAACAAGGAATCTTACCTTGTTTTCCAAGCTATCTTCACTCAGAATTCCAGCTTGGACTAAATCAGGACTAGCTCAGAACTAAATCACACTTACGCTGAAATATACTTAGCACAAGACGTTTAAGAATTATATTTAATAATCATAATAAAAAAGGAGAAAGCTATTTACAGATGAAAAGATTTGTACGTTGCTCAGAAAAAATTTCTAAGCTACCATACTGGTGGAGAAAAGTTCGTAATGTGAGTGTTTTCGTATTTTTCCGCTAGGGGAGGATCGGGGCATTCTCAACACTCCCCTCCTTGAGTTCAGTAGAGTGACTAGCTGAACTAAAAAAAAAGTCACAGCATCAGGGTTCAAATCGTTCAGGAACACGCACTTGTCTTCCAGCACGAGTTTGCAGAGGCGCACACTGATGAGGAGCTTGCTTCTTTAGTTGTTCAGTAAATTTTTCTTCAGTTGTTTTGTTGACTTCTAGAGGACAAAGTTTTTTCAAAGGACGGATTATGATTCCGGATTTGGTTTGCAACTTAGCAGTTCGGGCATGTCCATCTTTACTTGGCAAAATCTTTAAAATAAGCCCGAGAGGCCACTGAATTCTGCTTACATTGTCATTCCAAATTATCACAATGTCCCCAACTTGCCGGGCCGGGATAGCCTGGTCGGTAGGGCACTGGGCCCATGTCCAAGAGGTCGTGGGTTCGATCCTTGCCGGTCGAAGACTCCCCGTGTAGTAAATGGTGACTGATGCACGTTAAATCTGTCGAGTCTCAAAGTCCTCCATGTTCCCATAACAAATCAATACCTCTGGGGGTACTGATCCAGGAGTTTCCTTGTCTTCTGGATTAGTTCAAAAATTACAAGGCTACGGAGTTGAACATTAGTAGTCGTAAACCCATGAAATTGGGTCGGCTGTTCAACGACGGTTATAAAATAAAATAAAATGTCCCCAACTTGCAGAGCTTCTGAAGTTTTGGTCTTTGAAGAAGTTTCTCGAAGTTGACCAAGATACTCTGTTCTGAATCTCTTTCGAAGATTTTGGCAGATTTCATTTCTGCACGCAAGTCGTTTTTTAAATTTTTCTTGATCTAAAATATCGAAATCTGCAGCACCCACCTGTCTTATTTCTTGTAGGAACATCATAGGTGTTATTGGTGATAGCTCCTCCGCATCATCGGACACATAAGTCAGGGGGCATGAATTTATAACACTCTCACAGTCACAGAGAACTGTTACCATTTCCTCGTAATTCAATGATGTTGAACCTTTCTTAGTATTCTCTTCATCATGCCAATTAAACGTTCCCAAAATCCCCCATACCAGGGGGCAGACGGGGGTATGAAATTCCAGGTAATTGATGACAGATTTGATTCAGTCTTTAGCTTCTCCCAATCAATGCTTTTTAGAAGGTTCTGTGTTCCAACGAAGTTAGTTCCATTATCTGTATAGACAACTGACGGTCTTCCCCTTCGTGAGATAAATCTTCTAAGTCCCAAAATTAAGTTATCAGTAGAGAAGGATGATAAGAGTTCTAAGTGAACAGCCCTAAATATCGCACAAGTCACCATCAAAATCCAAGTTTTTTGACCATCTTTCAGAATGAGGGGACCAGCCAGGTCAGCACCTACAATTTCAAAGATGGCTGCATCTTTCACTCTATCTGCTGGCAGAAGACCATCTGGTACATTGGGAGGTTTAGAATGAAAACGTTTGCAGATGACACAGGATTTTATGGCATTTCTTATAGTTTTTCGACTTTTCAAGATCCAAAATTCCTCACGTAATGTTGACATCAGTAATTGAATTCCACAATGTCCTAATTGCTTATGTTTCCAATAAATCAGATTTTTAACCACAGTATAATCTGAGGGAAGAACTATTGGAAGACGAAAATTAAAATCATCTTCTCTCATAAATACCTTAGTTTTAATTCCGATCAGTCCTTCATCATCAATAATTGTTTTCAAGGAATTCAGTCTCTTTTTTCCATCGTTGGCAAAAGCATCCTTTTGGACACACTTTAGAATTATATTCTCAGCATTTTTCAATTCTTTATTGTTGAGCTCTCCAAAGGTTCTGTCATTTTCTCTTTTCTTTGAATTTTCAGCAAATCGAAAAATCCATCCGGTTATTCTCAACAATTTCAAATAAGATGAGTACTTGTTGTAAAATTTTTCACTCTCCTTTACGTTAGTTGCAGTAACTATAGTTTTTCTTTTTTCTGTATTGATTGTATCGATATTTGGCAATATTTCGCTCTTCGGCCATCTTTCTTCAGGTTCTTTTTGAAAATCTGGACCATTCCAAAATTCAGATTGAAGAAGAGTTTTTGCTGAGCAACCACGTGATGGTAAGTCAGCGATGTTTTTATTTCCAGGAACAAATTTCCATGAATTCGGGCAAGATAATCTTCGGATTTCTCTGACTCTATTTTCCACAAATGTACCCCATGGTACGTCAGTTCTAATCCAATATAAGGTATCCATGGAGACGGTCCAGTAGTGAGTTTCTACATCTTCGAGTTTCAGATCTTTCTTGACGGATTCTGCTAACCTTGCTCCAATGCAACATGCCAAGAGTTCTAGGCGAGGGATAGTTATGTTTTTTAACGGAGCTACTCGGGATCGAGCCTGAATTAACTGACAGGTTACATCGTTCTTAACTTTAACTCTAAGGAAAACACAGGTGGCATAGGATTTTTTGCAAGCATCGCAGAAAACATGCAAGAATAAACTTCCTGAATTGAGCATGAACTCACTCAATCTTCGGGGTATTTTCACGTTTTGCAGTTCAAAAAGTTGATTTTTCCACTTATGAAACTCTTTAACAATATTATCAGGCAACTTGCAGTCCCATGAAACTTTGATTTTCCAGCATTCTTGCAAAATTATCTTGGGAATCTAGGTTAATGGTGCAGTATACCCAATTGGATCAAAAAGCTTCTGAGATAATGAGAGAATACTTCTTTTCGTCACAGGTTCATCCTTAAATTCCAATTTTCTTAAATCACAAGTTAAAGTATCTTCTTCTGTATTCCATAGCAATCCTAGCACAGGTACTTCTTTCATATTCAAAGTTTCAAAAGGAAATTCATCTTTTTCTGCAATGCTAGTGGAATAACTGTTGTTACACCATCCTCTAAGATCAAATTTGGCTGATGCGAGTAGTTTACATGATTCATTTCGAAAATAGTCCAGTTCTTGAGGAGAATCGACACTGGTGACGCAGTTGTCCACATACATCGAGTTCTTAAGTTTAGTGGCTAGATCTTTAAGATGCGCAGGGGCTTGTTCTAAGTGATGATCTAGAGTCTCAGCTAAGAGAAACGGGCTACAGTTTATCCCAAAAACAACCCTGCAATGACGATAAATGATCTCTTTTCTAGGGTCTCCTTCTTTCCACCATATGAAACGCAAATAGTCTCTGTCCCGCTCATGTAATGATATTTGCAAAAATGCTTTGCGAATATCAGCGATGACTCCTATTTTTCCAACCCTGAAGAGATTCAAAACTGAGGGAATTAATTCAATTAAATTAGGGCCTTTTTCAATACAGTCATTAAT
Organism: Parasteatoda lunata; assembly: GCA_949128135.1. Classification (NCBI taxonomy): domain Eukaryota; kingdom Metazoa; phylum Arthropoda; class Arachnida; order Araneae; family Theridiidae; genus Parasteatoda; species Parasteatoda lunata. The sequence continues at coordinate 16,063,999 of OX421980.1, read as the reverse complement.
GGAAACAGAGTTTCGAGTGCGAGCAGAGCCGTCAAGAACGGGTCTACATTTCGTAGTAGATTGTTCTTTAAATACAGCCCTATGTGGTAAATAACTAACATTTGACGTTGAGGAGGCTTCAGGCTCGCCAACTCTCTCAATTATCCTTTCAGATTCCCATTCATCAAAAACCCTTTCATAATCTTTAAGTTTGTCAATTGATTTTAGAGACCTAATTGAGTTTTTTAATCTTTTTCCTGCCAAGGATTTATTATCTGCAAGAGGCATGTGTCCAGCTAACCATGGAAGGCAAACTTTATACCTCCCGTCATGATCCATAGTTACAGTTTCTTTAAAGTGTTTTAGGGCAAGATCCTGTAATTCTTCTCTAGATCGTTTTTCACAAGGATCAACAATTCCCAATGTATCTAAATCCCATAAATCAGTGATTTTTGCGTCATTAACATGAAGAGATTGAACCAAAAGCGAACTATCAAATTTATCATGATTGGTTGACTTTCCCATTACAGTCCACCCTAGATTGGTCTTTACTGCCACTAATCCACAAGAGAGATGTTTTATACGATCTGTTATAAGCTTTCTTGCAACGTCGGCCCCCAATAGTAAATGTATTTCGTTCAAATTCCTTTCATGTAAACATTCCTTACTTTTTGGGGAAATATCACTCAAAATAATACCCTTTGACTGTAGATCTTTCAGCAACTCAAAACTATTAGCCCTGGGAATATTCGTACAGATTTTCTTTTGATCCATAGCTACTAACTCACAACTATATTTTCCATCGATACTACTTAACTGCAAAGCGTATCGATTATGCAATTCTGTTAATTGAGATCCTCCAAAAAGTCCATGAGTAATTTCTTCTTCACCCAATTTTTCTAATCCCATTTTTTCAGCTACAAATTTACTAATGTAACTTTTTTGGCTGCCTGAATCATAAATTCCCCGGATAAAGTGTTCTTTATCTTTATTGTGTATACGAACAATCAATGTTTGTAAATATACAGTTTCAGATGATGTTTGATTCGTTAGTACGTTTTCTTCAGAGTTAGGACTATTTTTATCTTTAATATCATGTTTAAATTTAGAAAAGCACAGGCCAGTTTGATGTTTTCCTTGGCATCTGCTGCACACAACCTTAAAACGGCAAAAGCGTGCAATATAGCCTTTATTTTCTAAACATTTGAAACAAATCCCCTTCTTTAACAAAATATCTTTTTTCTCTTCAACGGATAAATCATTAAATCATTTATTAATTTTTTAACCCTTCCACAAATCCCATTGAAGAGTCTACTTTCTTTGAACACTTGCGGGAGACAATGGAAAAGCTTACACCCGTTCCTGTTTCTGATCATTCTCGTCAAACCTGTTTTATGCATCCGGCTTTAAAGGATTCTACTCACGTTTTCATTCGCAAAGATTGGGTCAAACCTCCGTTGACTCCTCCTTACGACGGATCTTTCCAGGTACTCTCTCGACAAGGTAAACATTTCACTCTAAAAATTGGATCCACACAGCTACAATTAGTATAGATCGTCTCAAGCCTGCCTTTTTGGAAACTTCCATTCCTTTGAATTCTTCAAAATTCAAATCTCAACCTCAAGTGTTTACCAGAAGTGGGAGACGTGTAAAATTTAGAATTCCCTAGTTCCATACCTCCGGTATTTGGAGGGGGAGTTTCTGTGGTGTAATCATCGTACTTAATTCGAGAAGCTCATGCTCTGGCCAACCTGAAAATTTCAACATACGCTTAAAGTATTTTTTGTAATCTCTTTGAACTGAACTGAATTTAAAAAATGTGATCATCGAAAAACTTTGTTACCATCGAAACCATCTTGATACTTTGTTCTTTACTTTTTTCTTTTTTCATAATCTGCTTTACGTTTTTCTTCAGTTATTACTTGCTTGATTATGCTTGTATGTTTTAAATTTTTTTGTTAAGTTTTTATTAAAGTTATGTTTAAATTTAGCATTTCTCCTTTTTATTTATCTTTGGCGACAGACTTAACTAAACATGCAGACTTATAATAAACGCAACCGATTTCTCGCCAAAGATAAGTTGGTGCATCAGCCGGGAATGTGGGGACGTCTTATATACCAGTGAATTGATGTTTAATTTTCGTAGTGGTAGTTACGCCACAAAACAAAAGATAATAGAAGAAAGGAAAAAGGAGATTGACGAAAAAATTAGTTTACATACTGTGCATAAGCTGCAGTACTTAGAGCCCATGAAATAAGTTAGAAATGCAAAGAAAATAAAGAAAAAAACTATTTTTAAAACGACAAATGAAAATTATTAAATAAAAAAAAATTTAAAATATTTACAAATTTAAAAAAAAAAAATTCTGCTTTCTAAAAATATTTTTTTTTCTTTATTTTCTAATTATTTCTGTCTATCTTCTTCATATATTAGCATATACTATAGTTACTATTTTAGTGTATTTTACTACAGTATTTCACTATTTCAGTGACAGTAGTTTTGAATGTATTTATAAACGTTTTTTCTCTATTAATTAATCTGGGTTAAATTCATTTTTGCACCACAACTAAGAATTAAAAGCAAAAGGAATTATAATATGTATCGAAAGCCTTGTGCCATATCAAATAGTTTATAGAAAAAGCAAAAATGATTATAAAGTATTAAAATAAGGATAGTAAAACATTATTAATCCATTAATCAATAGTTCTTGCAAAATAGTTTACATTATTATTTCATTGCAATTATTGCTAAATACAGTAATAAATATAAAGCACCATAATTAAAATAATATATTTAAACAAATATATTGAATTTATGTTTTTAAAAGAAGTTCTCATTATGATAATCAATTCAAATTTTTCAAACATTTTGTAGTCTATGTTGCTTCGTTTATCATTTTAATTGCAATAGTAAAAGATAGAGTCAGAAAAACCTTGAATTCGGCTTCACTTTGTGCGATAAATTTGTTAAAAAATTTATATTTTTTTGTATCATATCAATGTTTTAGTTGCTAAACTGGATTTTTAGATTTTATTATATTCATTTTTGCATTTAAACTTTTAATAAATATTTTGGAATTTAATCCTATCTTTTGCACCATTTATTATTTTACTATTCTAAAACTATTCTATTCTAACTATACTATCTTACTATTCTATTCGAACTCGATAACTGATATAAATAGCTGTCATTATGTTAAAATAAGAAATTAACGGTGTTGACATTTCGATAATTTTAATTTTTAATATAGATTAAGAAAAAAACTATTCTTGTGGTATTGTAACACTTCTCATATCATTTTATACTGTATGCGCAATTTTTCGTTTTTATTTCAAGTATCATCAATAACTTTCTGAGGAAGGCTATTCAAATATGTTACGATTCGGAATGCAATTGCTATTTCTGAGACTTTTCTGTTATTTTTTAAATCTTTTTTGATCCATATCTTTCTAGAATGCATTTCATGTTTGGCATGCTGCATTATATTTCAAATTTTGTAATAGTCGTGATGGATTTTCGTTTCTGATTTCATGGAATATTTTGAAATGTTTCTTTTTTTTAATTTATTTTTATCTTCAAATTAAAATGAATTCTGTTCAACGTTTTCCGTGAGGGAATCTATATATTAATAGGCTAGCAATATTTTGTCTCGCTAAAAACTCCCAAACTACGCAACAGAATTCAACAAATAAGGTGTCGTTTTAAAGGTATTGTTATGTAGATGTGCAATAAGGTCTTAAATTATGAAAATTTCCTTTAATTAATTAATAAAATTAATAATTTAGTTTCAACCAATGAGAATTCAGCAAATCATTTTTCGGGTGGTTCGCATAAGCATTGTTTCCGTAAGCATCGTTTGATTTAAAGCATTTCTGAATTAATAGATTGATAAACAAAAATAAGAGTGGATAAAAAAAACGGAACTGAATTTCTTAAAAAAAGAATTCAATATCTTTAGTTCCTTTGATAAATTTTTAGTTTCATGATAAATTTTTTGTTTCGTTACAGTAGAATGGCAATGGCATCGTGCGAATATTCAAACCAAAACAAACTTTCTACAAACAATTATTTTGATTTGAAAACGATATCTTAGTTATTTAGTTCTATTTTTATTTATTTAGTGCCTGCTGCCTAAATAAAATGCCTGCTATCAGGCGTCAAAATATCTCTGGCAGACGTCAGAGAAATGAATGGCGGAATTCTAAACGGGAAAGCATTTCTCGCCGAAGGGAATCGCCACCTCTACAAATTCGAGATTTTTACAAATCTGCATTGACTGTTCATGACGATTGTGACCCCTTTACTATTGGATCTATGATTTTTATTTGTAACTTTTGTCATGCTAAGCATTTTATGTTAGAGAAGACAGGAAGTAGCAATGAATATGGTATTTGCTGTCAGAAAGGCAAGGTTGATTCCTTTATTGTCGCATTCACAATATTTTGAGAATTTGATAACTGGTGTAACATCTTTAGACCATACTGCAAGGAAACGATCCCAAAATTATTTGGACAATATTCGCTCCTATAATTCTGCATTTGCCATGATAAGTTCTGAGACACACTTAGATGAAAGTGTAACCGGTGAAATGTATCATTTTAAAATCCATGACACATTTTACCATCGTGTTGGTTCACTTATACCAAATGAAGGTTGTCAGCCAAAGTACGCTCAGAATTACTTTTATGATGTAGATACAGCAGTTGAACACAGAATGCGTGAACAAGCTAATGTCAAATGTGATGCGAACATTATGCCTGAAATAGCTGTATATCTGAACAGAGTGAATTCATATGTCCAATCTTTTCAAACAATGGGTAATCTCTGTAGGAATTCCAGTGGTGGAAATGAAAAGGAAATATGCATGCACATCACTGTCAACGCGTCGTCTGATTAACGACGGTACAATGATGCCACAAGTACAGATGTTGCAGCAATCTTTAGATGCGTAGATGGAGTACCTCCTGGGGAACGAAACCTGGTGGTGATGTCAAAGTCAGGTGGCATTCGCACAGTTTCTGTTTTAGACTCATCGTTAGACCCATTGGCTTATCCGCTACTGTTTCCCCATGGTGATCCTGGATGGCATATTAATATTTCGCACACTGTTATAAATAATCAACGAAACAAAACAACAATGAGACAGTATGCTGCCTATCGTCTTTCCATCAGAGAAACTTTCAGTTTATTGCATCGTTCACAAAAACTGTATCTTCAGTGGGTTGTGGATATGTATATTCGAATTGAAGGCACACGCTTAAATTTTATAAGGCACAATCAAAGTAATTTGCGTGCAGATATGTATTTAAATGTAGCTGATTACATACACCAGCGTGCAGCTGAAAACAATTTGAGAGTTGGGCGTCAAGTCATTCTTCCCTCTTTTTTCATTGGTTCTCCCCGTAATATGCATCAAAACTATTTAGATGCAATGTCCATTGTTCAAAGGTTTGGCAAACCTTCTCTATTCTTAACAATGACATGCAATCCACGTTGGCCAGAGATCAGTGAAAACTTAGCGCCACGGGAATCCTCTCATTATCGACCAGATATTGTTGTGCGTGTATTTCATTGTAAGTTGAAAGAACTTCTGGCCAGCATAGTAAAAAAAAACAAGTGTTTGGTAAAATTGCTGCTTTGATATACACAATCGAATTTCAAAAACGTGGTCTGCCACATGCCCACATGTTATTAACTCTTGATGACCATGATAAAATCAGAAGTGTGGCTGATATTGACAAATTTGTTTCTGCTGAAATTCCAGACAAAAATACTCATCCTAAACTTCATGAAAAAGTTGGGAATTACATGACTCATGGTCCATGTGGTGTACTTAATCCTCATTCTGTATGCATGGAGAAGGGAAAGTGCAAAAAAAACTTTCCAAAAGACTTTAATGAAGCAACAAATGATAATGTCAATGGGTATGCACTTTACAAGCGGCGAGAAGATAGTCGAACTGTTGAGGTACGAGGCCACACTGTAGACAACAGATTTATTGTTCCTTACAATCCATACTTATTGGCCAAATTTGACTGCCACATTAATCTCGAAGTTTGTTCAACTGTTCAAAGTATAAAGTATATTTATAAATATGTTTATAAAGGTTATGATTGTGCCACATTGCAATTTTCCAAGAAAAGTGAAGGAGTGGCAGTCTATGATGAAATTGACTCCTTTCTCAATGGAAGGTATGTGGGATCAACTGAAGCTGCATGGCGTATTTTTGAATATGAAATGCATTATCAATCACATAGTATTATACGACTTGAATGCCATTTACCTTTCCAGCAGACAGTGTACTTTCGAGAAGGCAATGAAGAACATGTAGCTTCATCACCAAAAGTTACAAAGCTAGAGGCATTCTTTACTCTGAACCAACAAGAGCCTTGCCAAGTGAACGTGAATTTATTAAATTTCTTAAGGAAATTGGCAATGGTACCCCTGATGATCTTATTGAGATTCCAATCTTTCTGAACAGCTCTGCTTCTATCATTGATGAAATTTACGGTAATATTCCGGAAATTGTTCAAACTCCTGAGATAACAAATCGAGCAATATTGGCTCCGAAGAATGAAGATTGCGAGAAGATTAATCACCAAGTTTTAAGAATGATGCCAGGTGAAGAAAGAACTTACATCAGTTGTGACTCAGTGGTTACTGACAACGAACATGAACAGACTCTCTATCCCACTGAATTTTTAAATAGCCTTTCAGTGAGTGGCTTACCTCCTCACAAATTCACATTGAAAGAAAATGCCATTGTTTTACTGATACGTAACCTTAACACTTCAAAGGCACTTATTAATGGTACGAGAATGCGCGTCAAAAGGTTGCACCGGAACAGTTTAGATTGCGAAGTTTTAACAGGTTCTTCATCTGGACAGCGAATTTTGATTCCAAGAATAAATTTGAGAAGCTCTGGAACACTACTACCATTTATTTTAAACAGAATTCAATTTCCAGTGGTTCTTGCTTTTGCTATGACAATAAACAAATCACAAGGACAATCAATTAATAAGGTTAGTATTTACTTACCGCAACCAGTTTTTGCACATGGACAGTTGTATGTGGCTGCCAGTCGAGCCCGATCATTTGATGGCTTAAAGTATTTTATTGCTGATACAGATGAGCAAGGACATTTAAAAAATGATCAGAGAGTCTTTACAAAAAATATAGTTTATAAAGAACTTTTGTGAACAAAACTATTTTGTTTTATGTTTAATAACCCATCGGAAGTAGGCAAGGGGACCTTCCAGAATCAAAACTTCCCATGAGAAATGAGATATGGTGACCTCCTCGCGGTATTTCTCGGGTAATGCTAACAACCATACATTTAAATTTAACAATTAGGTATAACACATTTTATTCAAAATGGACTCAGGTCATTAAAATGATACTTACCCAAAACACTTGAGCCTTGCCAAGTGAACATAAATTTACTGAATTTCTTCACAAAATTGACAACCTCTGGTGATCTTAAAGCCATCATTGATGAAATTTACCGTTATATTCCAGAAATTGCTCAAACTTCTGATAACAAATCGAGCAATATTGCCTCCGATGAATGAAGATTGCGAAGAAATCAAATCCAAACTTTTAAAAGATTGATGCCTGATGAAGAGAGACTATACATCAGTTATGATTTGGTGGTTACAGAAAATGATCACGAGCAAACGCTTTATCCCTCTGAATTTTTAAATAGTCTTTCTGTGAGTGACTTACCTCCTCACAAACTCATATTGAAAGAAAACGCCATTGTGTCGAAAATTTTCATCGGAACAGTTTAGTTTGCGTAGTTTTAACTGGTGTTACGTGTGGACAACAAATTTTGATACAAAGAATACATTTCAAAAGTTCAGGGACACTACTGCCATTTATTTTTGACATAATTCAATTTCCGGTGATTCTATTTTTCGCAATGACAATAAACAAATCCTCATAAAAATGACGCTTACCCAAAACATGCGAACCTTGCAAAGTTAAAGGGATTGTATTAAATTTCTAAATAAAATTGGCAATGGTACATTTGGTGATCTTATTGAGATATATTCTCTGCTACAGCTCCAAATTTCTCAGCTACATGAAGAAAAGATAATCAAATTGTGAAGGGGGCAGAGAAGTGTATAAATTTCATTAAGTAATTGATTTCAATATCTGGCATTTTTATTTTAAAATTTAAATTTGTTAAAATGCTTTTATAAGATTGCGAAGCAATATGCAATGGAACTGCGAAGCAGTTCTGGGGGTTGGCGAGCGTAACGAGCAGGGAGCGGAGCTCCTTAGTCATTTTTTATTGTTCTTTAAATGCTAATATTCAAACTAATTGTGTTCAAATTTGGCAAACAACATAATAAAATGTATAATTTGTTTGAAATTTCTATAAAATATACGAAGACATATCTTTTTTCAAAAAACTTAATAAATGCGGTTTCATTTAATCAGGATTCAAAATTTTACAGGTCTGCTCGGACCAAACATTAATATACTTCTTTAAATATTTTATTGATAGCAAGGTACAAAAGACCTTGGACAGTCTGCAATCTTAGAAATTGAGTCTGCAAATTTATATTTGCCAATTACTTCTTATTTTACTTATTACTGAAACCAACAATCTTTATATGAATAGAGGTTGCCTTTTGATTATTTTTAGAGGAAAAACTTACCTTATAATTGTATTCCAACTATTAATTTTAAGCATTTTATGACATGTTCAATAATATTTCAGAATATATTACTTAAAATTTAATCATCATGCCTTAAATTTTAAAAGCGTCTCGTAATAAATAAAAAGATTTGCAATTTTAATCTAAGAATTTTCAGGTACTGTATGCGGTTTGAATAGGTCACGCTTTTTTTTTTTTTTTTTTCAAATTTTTTTTTTAAAACTGACTTTAGTTAACTGATAAAAAATTTATTATAGTTATAGTGCACATCTTTCGAAAGATAATCTCTAAATTAACAAAATTTAAGTCAATTTTAATTGGAATAGATTAAATTAAATAGCTAAAATTTTATCGGATTAACGTGAAACTACACTGTTAGAAATTTCTAGGAAAAAATGGTTAAATAACAATTTATTGAATGGTTATTTTACCATATTTAATAAAAACAGTTAAATAACCATAAATAAAATGGTAATCAAACTGTTGAGTACTGTGAAAAACTGTTTATTAACTGCTTTCACCCAATATGGTTAAACAACCAGAATATTATCGCACCAACTAGAACCACTAATGAAGCTACTTAGTTCTTTGCAATTGCATACATATCATAGCCGAGCGGGCTTATCTGTCAATCTCAAAACCGACAGAACGGGTTACAGTCCCAGCGTTGACACCACAATATTTCCTCCATTCCCTTCAACACGTGAAGAATTTCCAGTTTCCGGCACTCTCCAGTGCCTATTACCTTATGAAAATCCGAGCTCGCATGTCCAGTTAAATAATAAATTTTTTTTTACGTTTTTGAAAAATGCTAGTTGTAAATGGTTAAAAACCCGTATAGTTTTGTATTCATTGTTTCATAAACATACTTTTTGTAAATATTTTCAAAACCATAAAAGATAAAAATTTTCTTTACCGTAAACTTTACGGTTAATTGGATGGACAGAGAGCTGCCAGTTATTTTACCATAGTTTTAGAGTGAAAATTTTAACAATGTATATTGTAAAGAAATTTATCAAAAATGTATCAAAATCGCTCCGAAATAAATAATCGTTAAACTTCAATACCGTATCAATTCAAAATTGAAACAGCATAGACTCATTTGGGAGTAAAATACATTGTCTCAAAAGTGGAGGAAGAAATACGTGACTGCTTGATCCGAACGAAGAGCCTCCAGGCTCGTAGTAGGATGCTCTAACCACAATAGCTGTACAGCCAAGTTCAGTGGAAGCTTTTTTTAGTGGCCTTCAAAATGACAAATCATTACATACTGATTTCCGATTACCATGGAAGTAAACCTTACAAACTTTTAATACCTTAAAAACTTTTAAGCAAATTGCATGTGTCAATACTTCATTTATGGTTTCCCGTGGTTAGAAAATCCTATTACAAACTCGGATTTTTCCTTCCATATCACTTCTAAGCATTTCTTTTGAATACATGGTGTTTCTGACTATTATTTGAATCGGAGCTATATAATTTTTTACAATGTATTTCTAAATCTATTTTATTTTTAAATGGTTTCTTTCTACGGCTAAACTACAAAACTTAACAGGAAACAACGGATGGATACTTTAAAAACTCTTTGATATACCAGGATTTAAGACCTTAAAAATTACAAATTTGTGTGATTTTCCTATTCTTGATATCTTATGGAATAAAAATGATATAAATCGTGTTGCATGCATTATCTCTAAAAGATAGTTTTTAAACATCAGTAGTTCAACTGTACATAAACATGGAGGCATCTCAATTTCTAACATTTGTACTTACGGAATCAACAAAAGTTAGTTTTAAACAACTTATGGAATTGAAGACAGTTTTGAGGTTATTAATGCCAGAATCAGAAAGATTTGTTCGATTATCACTCGGGTTAGCTAAGTCCTATAAATTGAAAAGAGAACAAAAATCTCATAAATATTTATAATTATACAAATTATTACAAAAATTTATATAACAAAGTTATAACTTAAATATATTACAAATTTAATAAAAAAGTTGAAATATCCTAGTATTCGGATTAAAAAAAAAAAAAAAAAAAAAAAAAAAAAAAAAAAAAAAAACAAGTTTAGAGTCCTCAGAGCGAAGTCGGATGTTTCACCCCATTGTTTGAAGTAGTGATTCCAAATGGATTTCCATTTTTGTGTCTTATTTCGTAGCTTGATATATTATCTCACTAGTTTATTAGCATATTCAATACTTATTTCTTGAATTTTCTTGAATCATTCATATTACTTTAAAACCATATCATTAGATAAAAAGTTATTCAGGTTGTGAGGATTTTTTAGCACAACATAATCTATTTTATTTTAGTAATATTTCAAAAGCTCTTTTGCGATTAATTTTGCTGCAAATTTAGTGCAAGTTTTTTTTTTCTTTTTTTTTTCTTTTTCTTTTTCTTTTTTTTTTTTGGTCTTACATTAGCTGCTGATTTTAAAGAAGAAAATGAATTCATTTTTTATTATCAAAATGATTGATCTTTTACATCCTATATTTATCTACTGAAGTAATTTTAAAAATAAACTTAAATAGATTTAACCCATTAAAAAGATTTAAGTCATATTAATTAGAGAAATATTAGTATATGTCTGGATCTTTATTTTTTTATCGTTTTAATTAATATTTTTTTCAATTTTTATAGTAGAAATGCTAAAATGTTTAGTTATATTAAAAAAGAAAAAATAATTTAAATTAGCAAATACTTCATACATTTAAGCATATACTGTAAATTTAATGAAATGTTATTTTGTGTAACAGGAAAATACCAGCTACTACATTATGAAAATTTTAATTAAGATTAGTAAAGTGTAAGTAATAAGCATGTTTCGTCAAAACTTACGCTTGTCGTAATAGAGCTCGGTACAACTTTACTTAATTATAAATTACAGGGACTTTATGTATCTTTCTATTATTATTATTTTTTCACAATTTATTTTCATTCATTTAATGATAATATTAATAAAATTAATGTAAGTTTTTATAATTTTATTTATAATATTAAAAATATAGTTTTTCTCTTAGGTAAGAAATCATAATTTTCTAAAAATAAAGACAGTACTATTAGATATCAACGTAATAATATGAGTACTTTATCATATATAAAATAGTTTTAACTGCTTTTTATTTCACAGCATTTGATAGTATCAAAGTATACAAGTATCAATTTAACCTTTAACCTTTGTCTCAATATTTCACTTTATAACACTATTACTATTATAATATTTATAACACTATTCACTTATAATAAATGCACTTTATTCGAAATAATGCATACGTGTTTTCAATTTGTCAAAAAAAAGTTTATAAATGCGAAGCGTTAACTGACTTTTATTAGTTTAGTTTACAAATTAATTTACTTTCATTTTATTACATTAACTATAAAAGTTTTTTTATTCAAAGACAAAGAGAGTAATATTTAAATATTTGCATCATAAAATTTTGAAATCAGAACACTAATTCAAAATTTTTTTTATATCTTAAATCACATAAAATAAATTCGAAACTATGCATTGTTTTTATTACAAACACTGAAAAATGTTTCGCATTTTTATTTGTTTTTTATTGAATCTTATTTAAGGAATCCTATATTAAGCTAATATAATTTGGGGAGAATTAAAACTCTTAACATCAAATAAAAAATCATGAAATTAAAAAAAAGACATGTAAAAACTATTAACACTATTATTTTTCTAAAAATTCCAGGGAATAAATAAAACTCTTCGCTTTAATTAGTTTTTCCTTTGAGTTCATTTTAACTCAAAAACATAAAATATGGATTTAAATTTAGCCTTGTTTTTTTTTTTTTTTTTTCCTTTTACAAGTTTTATGTAAATGTTTCATTTGTATTTTTTAAAATCTTTGTAATCAAAATATTGTCTATAACGTTTATAAATAGGTTATGAATGTATACAAAGAATATATATTCAGTTTATTATCCAAAGTTGCAATGAACCTAAACTTTTAAAAATAATCATTGTTTTCGAATCCAATTGGTAATAAAAACAACTATGATAATAAATCAGATTTTGCACGATTAAACTTTTTTTAACCAAAAATGATTTACTAATCCTAGAGCCGTGTTTTGTATTTTAAATGTAATAAAGATTTTTTAAAACTAAATCGATTAAACTGACAGAGTACTAATTTTCATTATGTGTCAATGAAATCGGTATTTCTTCTTTTTTTTTTTTTTTTTTTTTTTTTTTTTTTTTTTTTTTAGTATTTAATGCCTTAGAGTCTGCAGTAGAGACAAAAAAGACAAGATGTAGAATCAGTACCATTAGAATGACATTATACCTAAATCAATCTTTAAAATATACATATCACTGAAAGAAAATACATGTATAAAAAAATCGATTAGTATACTGTTTTCGGAGTATCTTCTCTTTATACTTAATTATTCAACGGTTTTTTTGTAGAAAATAATATGAAAAAAGTGCTTGTTTATTTAAAACATTTACTAATTTAGCAAAATATAAACATCTAATTTTTAAGTATTGTGACTAAATCAAACTACTTTTACTGAGAATTCCTTTTTAAAATTTTAATCAAAAAAATAAAAGTAATTAAATATTTTTATATTTCTTCTTACTTCTTTCAGCAAAAGGAAAAGTCATGGATAAATATCTGCGGGCAATGAATTTAAAAGTTTAACCAATTTTTGTGCAAATTATGTATCATTGAATCTGAAATTTTTTTTAAGGGTTAACCCATAGTCGAATTCCAGTGTCTCTTTTTACGGTTAGTTCTTAACTTTTAAACTTATGGATATTTCTTATTGCATCATAAATTCAGGAAAAATATTTTTAACATAAATTTAACGCAAGTTATTTTTCAGAATGAGCTTCCTTTAAATTTAACCTCGTGCAGTAAATATCGAGTGTTAGGCTTATAATGTCATCCCTTTTAATTCTTTATCCTTGCTGAAAAGAGTTTTTGCAAAAGTTTTTTTATTCATTTTAATATTTGTATTAGGCAAACATTTTAGAAAATTAAATTCATAAACACGTATTTTCTTTGAATATTAAATAAGTTTATATTTTGAAAGATGTTATTCTATTTTGCTTTTGAAATTTTTACAGATTTTTACAGAAATTTTTACAGAAAATTAACAGATACTGTAATAATTAATTGTGACAGAAATATTTAGAACCATCCAAAAGATTTTTTTAATGTCCACTATTTGCATTATACATAACATGGTAATTTATTTTTCCTCAATTTCCTGAACGTGTGTTCCTAATTAAAATGAATTATTTTAAGCAATTTATGGTCTTTTTTGAGTTGAGTTGAGTATGTTTTTGAAGAAGCGAAGCATATATAGCATTCCTTTAAAATAATGTAATATAGCATTCCTTTTAAATAATGTAATCATTCCAATAAAAATACAATAGAAAATACAATTGTTATTATTAGGGACAACTCAGGACAGTCTCAGGAATTATTCAACCGATTTTGTTCAAATTTTGAATTTTTTCATGCTAAATTGCATACTTTAAAATGGCGTTAAAATTTTATATCTTATAGTTCAAAATGTTACTCGACTGTTATTTAATAAAATAATAAAAAATAATAAATATTTACTGAAATTTATTTTTTTCTTGGAATTATCTTTGGATAAACGAATTTCACAATTGTGTGCAAAAAGTTTTCAATTCTCTTACAAAGCTTTCGAGATATGGAGAAATGTGCAAAGAGTAAAATTAACATTAATGGTTCAAACTTAGGACCACTCTCCAGACCAAACTATTTGGGACCATTTTTCTCCAATAGTGGTAGCCACTTATACTTTTAGAATCAGAAATCCGAAACCGTCGTAAAAAAGATATGCTAATTTACAGAAAGCACATTGTTGTGTCTAGTTTCGTAGCTTAAATTGTCGTCTGCACTAATTAATTAGCATATTTGAGGTTACCCCTTCAAACGATTAAGCTTGAGTCATAGAACGTAAAGATCATATTATTAGATCAAAAGTTATTCAGAATGGTCTTCTTTTTACTTGCCTCACTGTAAACTGTGCAAAACTTTTAACACCCTTACTACTTATGCTCTAATCAGCGAACTGTTTCACACTGAACAATAACGTATGATTTATTCAGATTTATTATTTGATATGCTGCTGAAATATATTCATCCAATTTTTTTATTCGAATTTCAGAAAGGTACTTTACATAGCATAAAAATTATTCAGTTCTTAAATAAAAAAAATACGTATAATCCTTTCTTGAAATTCGAACATTTCCATTTTACTCTAGAGTGTATTTTAATTGCTATGTTCTGTTCAAACCTTCGCAATCCTCTCTTCTTCAATAATAATCAACGCAAATAATGGAAGAGTAGGAAGAACGATATGATTGGCTACAACGACTCTTGACATTAAATCACAAAATTTAAATACTAATAAACACCTCTTAGAGTCCTTAAAAATCTGCATTTTACATGCACATTGGGAAAATATGTAATCGTGAAAAACGAACCGTCGCGAAATATTTTGTGTTAATATTTTCTACCCTCTAAAAATAAATTCGCCTTTATCTTTTTAATCATTCCAAAGCTGTTTTTTAAGTAATTTAAACAATTTCTTACATTAAATGCTTGGTGGTTATTGAGGGAAAATGTTAAACATTGTAGAAATACCAATATTTTTGAAGATTTTTAATAGTTTGCCATTTAGACCGAATATAAAAAAAAAAATTCTTTTCGAAGCACTTTTTTTATAAGAATGTATCAACTTTCTATTTACATGCATATAAAACGTAAATTCAATCTTAGTCTAGAAAATAAGATTTTTCAGTGGGAAAAAAAAATTTCTTTTTTCATTTCTTAAGGAAGAACTAAACAATAATCGCAAAGTTAAAACTTTGAAAAAGGAACCAAAACAAACTACTTCATGCAATCTTGTCACCAATAATTAACACAATCAGAACACTCGTCTTGCGCATGCGTTGGCTTGAATCCGTTTTTTTTTTTCGAAATCTAATGAATATTAGCTAGATATCGACATTTGATATCGTTTTGTGATATTGAAATGGATTTTCCACTAATATTTTTGAAATGTGTTCTAAGATTTAAATATTGGACATCATTTTATAATATTTGAATGATATTTCGTTAATATTTCTGAAATGTGTCCAGTTTCAGATTTTTTTAAAATTTTATTTTATAATGGAAAGACGGAAATATTTAAATAAAACATAATTTTTTCATGAAAAAAATGAGTAAGCTATTTACTTCGCTACTCATTTCTTAATGATAGATATGTGTTAATGATAATTTGGTAACAATTTAAAATGAAAAAAAACACGCTTTATTTCTCGAAATTTTCAAATATCAATCTGATATCATTAAAATACTGTATAGATATTTTGTGTTACTTGGGCTCTTACATAGATATTTGACGTCTACGTTTTTAAGAAATTGTATTTATCATGTTCTATAAATATATTTGCTAATCATGCTCTCGTTTATAACGATTTATTAAGACCATAGATTATGTTTATCAAGATCTTGTTTCTAAAAAAATATAATTACATGCATGTAAAGTACTACTAACCACTTACAACTTGTGCCAAAATCCTATACTTACTTAATTTCATAATATATTGCTCTAAATATGAAGATAATTCTCCAATAACTGATAAATAAAAATTTAAAAAAACTGAAATGATCCCAAATGATCCATTGTTTCGGTTCGGTAATCAAGAGCCTTTCTAAGAGTCAATATATAGTTCGATTCTGTTTTTCTAATCATATTTTGAAAAATTTCTTGTTATAAATTTTTGTTAAAACTTCTCTTCATAAAAATCAACAGGAATTCAATATTTTGTTTCCTAACAAAACGAGTTTATATCAATTTATGTTTTATGGGATAAAACATCCTATTTAATGCTACAAAAATAAAAAATGCATATTTTGCGTAAAGTGTCTGTGGTTAAATTATAATTAAATGCAAATAATTTTCATTCACGCTATTTATTTCAGAAATATGATGAAAAACCTTAAATTAAGTTTAGCTTTAATCTGAATTTTTGACCTTTCTCTTGAGTAATTTATCGTTCTCCAATTTGTAAATCTCCCTACTAGCACTTTAATAATACAATGAAAAAACCAAAAGTTGTTATTTAAAAACTGTGTATATACGTCTTAGTGTAATTTAAGGACAGTCCATAAATAATGTCATGCTTGAAGGGTGAGAGGGGGTTCCTAAAATTGTGACAGTTTATGACGTGACTAAGGAAAGAAATAGGGTGCAGAGAAATGTCATTTTGAAAATTAAAAAAAAATTAAATTATACCAGTTACGAGAATAATATATTTAATTTTAAACAATTATTATTTAAAAACTGAGTATATACTTCCCAGAGTAATTTAAGGGCAGTCCATAAATAATGTCACGCTTGAAGGGGAAGGGGGTTCTTAAAATTGTGACAGTTTGTGACAAAAGGAAGAAGTAAGGTGCCGAGAAAATACATTTTAAAAATTAAAACAAATTAAGTTAAAACAATTACAAGAAATTAAATTAAAACATTTGAAATCAGCAGTTTAAAGACTTTTATATAATTAGTTATTACATTTTCTTTTTCATTTTTTTAAATAAAAGAAATATGCATCTTACCTTAAGTGTTATGCTCACAAATGTCTTTAAAATACATAGTTTAAAAGTAAAATGGGAAATATGATCTTAGACATACGCTTTGCTTCTGAACTACCAGTATGTGTTTATATTATGTAGCGTGACATGTGTGACAATAGGAGTATGGGATTAAAAATATAAGAACAGAGGGTTAAAATATTAGAACATGTTTTATTTTATTTATAAACGATCCGTTAAACAATCTTTAAAAATAAATAATCAGAATATTTTCTGTGTGCCCTTTTAACCTTTAAGATTTTATCTTTGGATGTGAATATCCGGTATTAAAAATATTCAGTATGAGTTTTTTTAATTTTTTTTACAATGTCTAATTTTTTTATTAAAAAAAAATGAGAGGAAGAGCCCTCTGTAATATTATATGTAGAACACAAACTTAAAAATGCGTTTTAATGGATTAGAACCACTTTTTTAAATATACCAAATAATTGTTAAATGTAGTTATAATAATAAAAATGTTTAAAATGCAGTTTCCTTAACATTTATAAGTCATAATTTTAGAAATAAATTATATAAAAAATAAAAAGTTCCTTTTTTATAAGAACTGACATTCAAATTATTTAGTTTATCATCTACATATATTTACCATTTTTTTCCAAATATGCTATTGCTGGCGATGCAATTCCAGATATTTTTAAAGACTTCTATTACAGTGCTAATTGTTCCCATTAGTTTCTTTTTTAACAGCTTAGATAGAAATCGGGGAAACAGATCAATTTCTGTGCAAAATATTCTAAGAGAAAAAAAGACAAAAAATAAGGAAACTCTAAATGGCTCCATATTTTCTGTTTATTGAAACTTATTTAAAGATTATACAAATAAAATACTCATTCCCAAACCTATTACAAATCAGTTTTCTCATCTAAGCTGTTTAACGCATCGTTTGAAATATTACTTTAGTACGAAATTAAAGAAAAGTAATTCGAAAACTTACATAACTGAAGGGAATTAAAATAGTTTTTTGACTATAAATAACAACCATGAAAATGCTGAATAACATAATGAGATATCAAAGTAAAATTATAATGTAAAACTAGCCGGAAAAGCTTTTTTCTAAAAATGGTTATTTTTATTAGTAACTTTTTTTATTTAATCTACTTTTATGGATTAACATTTTAATATTTACTTTTTAAAAGTTGAAGTAAATATTTACTGAAAGAAACAAATTAAGACCCAATGTTTTCAGGAATACTGTTGCACATAGAACGATAATATTGAATAAGTTTGCTTCAAATTTAATAATTTAACAAATTGAGTCATAATGCTGGACAATTATTTGCTTCTTTATTTTACTTTAACACATTTATATTTTTAGAATGTAGTATTGAATGCTTTTAATACAGATATTTTGTAGTATTTAACATGTTATTTCTGTCAAAATAGTACGTCATTCTATCTCTAATATTATCATTCATAGTTCTACAATAGTCTAAACGAAAAATATTCTGAAACTTTTAAAAAAAAATTTCTAAGTCAAAGTAACTATAGAAAATCTGATAGCAACTTTTTTTCATATAAAAATTGTACTGATTCCATTATTTCATAAAAACATAACGAAACTGCCTCCTCACTTGTGTGTCAACTGCAAAGTCTCAAGCACTTTCTATTAGATTCAAAAGTCATCAATATGCGACTGGCTGGTGCTGGGAAAGTGAGATTGTTTATGAGGCAATATCCTCGGAATTGAGTCCTAATGATGACTGAGAATTCAATAGGTCAAACTCTATTTCATTTTATGTTGTATTTAGAAATCAATTGCGTCAAACGATATGCAACTCTAAACCTAATGTTTTTGGCAAAATTCGTATGTCTCACACAAGTAAAAATGATCAGTTTCGCAAATTTTGCGAAATTTTTGTTTAGAGCATTTCCTAAGAAATTGTCTAGTTATAAACAAAGAAAACTTCTTGACTTCTAACCATTCATTTTTTAGAGTGTTTGCGTCAGATTCTCACAACTCAGATTAAAACCAGGTATATAAAATGACTCTAGTGGCCGAAAATAACGTGGCAAAAAAAAAAAATTCAATGTGATTGTTAATAAGAATGTTAATGAAGTAATTACTCAATTATGTTTTCAATAAAGTGTGCGTTTTCCTCTCCATGTAGAGCAAATGCGAGTTAGTTCCATTAAAAAGTCTTCCACTAAAGCAAATTTCTCCAACTACTTGTTCTAGGAGTTCTCTTGTCTACGGGTTCAAAATTACAAGGAGTTGAACACTGGTACTCATAAACTGAAGTCTGCTGTTCAATGACGGTTATAAAAAATAAAATAAAGAATTTGTTCAGACTTTAAAAGCTCCGTATTTTGTTCGGAAATAGATTTTTTTTTTTTAATTAAGAGAGCTGTTTCCGAGTCTAAATTTTATTTAAGACAAATAAAAACTTTATAAAGTTTTAAATAAAATATGTAAATAATAAACATCAATAATATTTTTTTAAATATAAAAACTATTAATTTCCAATATTTTTGAAAAATGAGTTCAGAGTTTAAAAAAACATGCTTTAATTATATTTTGTTAAAAGTTTAAAAAGTACGCCTTTTGCAAATTATTGTTTCTACCCATCAATGTATACATTTTAATTGTAATTTATACAATCTCAATATAAAAATTTACCAATTACTTTCGAGCTCGAAAATCACTTACATTTTATGTAGACGAATCTCTAACATTAGTTAATATAAAAATAAATTCGTTCTTCAAATTCTTTAATTACGATTTAGTAGTCTATATATAATTGTAATTAAAATTAAACCGCAAGTGATTTAAAAGGAAATAGAAATTATCATTACTTTTAAATGTATTTTATGTTGTATGAGACTTATTCTTTCATAATTTATTATTCATGAATTTCAATAATCACTTAAACATAAAGCGTAATCAATACTTAGAATCATATTTCTAAATCCTAAACTATGACAGCAATGAAATATTTTAAAAAACCAAGCCGACCCTAATGGTTTAATAAATTACAGAACACGCATATTTACTTAATCACGAAAGCGACATTTTTTCTCAATCATTTTAAACTCTTTAATAAACTTCAACTAATTTGATGTCTAATATAAGTCATGATTTTAAGCTTCTTAAAAGACTCTTTCATCCAATAATTGTCTTTTAATTCTTTCACCTTTAAGATAAAGCGAAAAATACCATGTAAGATTTTTAGAAGGAAGCAGTAATTAATGAAAAATTATCGATTTAAAGCTAGCTTTAAGTGAAAAGAGAGTCAGCTGACCTTTTAAGAAATATCCTTCTTGGATTCCTTTTAAATGACCATTTTACTCTAACATATAATGAAATTTCTATTGAAAAAATTTATTTTCTATTTGACAATGGTTTTATCAGGCTCGCATTGTAAGGCATTTCTCTTAAAAGACATTTTAATTCATTTTCTAATAAAACCTAACTTTTCATGTTGTAATTTAATTATTTACATTTAACAGAGCTTCAGTTCATCAAAATTTTATCTCATCTATAATGTGATTACTCTGCAACGTAATAGAAAAAATGTACCGTCGGACAAAACAAGGGATTTCTCCTGTAAGAACTGAATACAGAGATAACAAATGGAGTCATATTTCCTTCTACATTTTGAAATTCCTTTTGAAAAATATTTATAAAAGAATATCCTCTAAACATCGTACTTTTTTTGTAAATAATTAGGTTTATGATAGATGTAATTATATTATAGAATTGTATAATATAATTACATCTAATTACATTTAATGTATCTATAATAACACCATGATATTATTATTATGCAGTCTGACATTCAAGAGAAGAAAACTCATCTTTTTTATCTCAATGATGAAATTTTGAATCAATAATAAATTTTTCTTAAGGAGAGGGGAAAGTTTCAGTGTTTGATCTCCAAACACCACACTGACTCTATAAATAATTCTGTTTAATATAAGTATAATAATGTTACAGAAATAATTTTGTTACATCTATAATATCATTATCTTACGTCAAGATATCATGAGAATGAAGTCTGACGAAACAAAAAAACAGAAACAAAACAAAAAAGAGGAATTTTTTTATTTTGTTGTTTTCGTCTGGGTCGCAAAATGTATCAAATTTTCAATGCTTTTTATTATTTTGAACTATTATTTCTCTTTTAAATGAAGCAAAATGTATGTTTTGTAATTAGAACGTGATGTATAGTTTGATTTATTTTTACCTCTTCCTATTAATATAATTGATGTTGAAATGTTTTTTTTCATTGATCATTTTTTTTAAAATTTAAACTGATATAAGTAGAAAACTACTGCTGATAAATGCTTGAAATTTTAAACATATAATTTTCGAATAACTTAGTTTAATTAATGTCCAGCAAATTGGACAGTTTAGATTTGTTTCTATTGATTTAAAAAAATAATGCAATTTATCAACTGAAATTTTAACTTCGAAATTTTTAAGTACTTTAATTAAGGAATTGAAACAAATTAAAATATGGATATTTTAATGAAAAGTAAGCTAAAAATTAGATATTTTAGAGCATAATAGTTTCAGTAATATCAAAAATTTAAAACATCAATTTTTAGTGTTTAGTTTTTACTTATTTTAAATGTGTCACAATAGATTTAAAAATAATTTCGATACATTTATCATATGAGAGTAAAAATCAAAAAATTTCAAAAGAATGCAGGCATTTTTGAAATGTGTTCCTATTCCATTTAATGCTAATATTATAGATATAATTTAAGCATACTTATTATATTCGAAACGTTTCAAGTTTTTTTTCCACTAATAAAAGCTTTATTAGGAAAAATTCTTAGTTTTATGGAAAAGATTTATTACAGGTTTTCAGAAAAAAATTGAAAATATTTAAAATAACTTCAAGATTTTTGGTAAAATAATAAACTCTTAAAGGGAAATTTTATTATTTTTACCACTTTTTACCTAATGTGTTCTTTCTGTTGTCATTTATATCTTCAATTCCTTTAAAAGTATTTAGTACTAAAAAATATAGTACGAAATCTGAAAATATATATCAAATGAAATATGTTTATCTCTCTGGAACAGTTTCAAAAAAATAATTTTGATACAATGTAGTGATTGCGATTTCTCTAAAGTCAAAATTTATTTAGGATAATAAAATATTTATTGATTTTGCTTTAACTTTGGGAGTCTCTTTAAGTTTTTGAAACACAAATGTTACTGCTATTCACTATAGGAAAATTTTGCTGAAATGCAAAATATATTTCTGCAAATTCTTCAATAAATACTTTTTTGTGGTATTTACATTTTAAGGCATGCTATTAAACTTTAGACAACAGAGCATTACTGAAAATTGAAGGGAAAGATTTTTTTTTTAATTCAAAAGGAGATTTTGTGCATTTTTATTTTTTAATTATTTAGCAAATTTTAATACTAGTTCCATTTTAAAATTTGAAATTAGTGGAAGTTTTATGTTTCTGTAACATAAATATATTTATATATTTTTTTTTTCATCATAGGAAACAAAATACTTATTACTTATACATCTTATAAATAAATATAAATAAAATAAAGCGCCATTTTAAAATCTAAGTTTTAAAATCATTATAAAATCTTTTAAAAATATTTGCTTAGAATTCAAAAACATAATTAAAAACATTTTGAAAACAAATAATTTTTTCTGTTGAAAGAGATAAAAACTTATGACTCTGAAATATGATAAAAAAAGTAAGTAAAATATTACTTTTTCAGAACAATACCTATATAGAAGAGCCTGTCCTATATAGAAGCTTATTAAAATTGTCAAGAATTCAAGACCCATTAATAAAAAAATATTTAAAATACAATTTTTTTTCCAATTGTTAATAAATACAAATATGGCTTATTATCTGATAAAAATAAAGTTAAAATATCGCATCATATTTCATGAATACGGCAAGCGCGTTCAATAAAGAACTTTTAAAAATTATTTTTCAAGAAATCAAAAAACTTTATTGAAAACATTTTGTAAACTCCGTTGTAAATGATAAAAACTCGTAACTTTGAGATCTGATTTAAAAATAGATAAAATGTATCATCATTTTTTTATTAGTAATATTGGTTAGCTCCACATAAAAATTTAAAAATACTATTTCAAGAATTAAAGAACACTAGACAAAATAGTTTTGAAAGCGCACATTTTCCAGTTGATCACTAATTGACTTAACAGTTTAAAGCTGCTCTCTTTAAAGAGATACATGGAATCGTTACATTTTATTTCATATTTTTTTATGAATATTCTTATTTGTTTGCATTTTGTAGCATACGCAATTAATACTTTTTAGCAGAAAAGAATTATTATTTTCTTTATTAAGAAGATTAATAAAGAAAATAATTATTATTATATTCTTTATTATCTTTAAGAATTATTGAATTATTATTTTCTTTAAAAAATGTGCCGGTTTTGCAAAAAAATGGTACATTATACATATATTAATAAAACGTAAAATTCTATATATTTATGCGTATATGATCTCATATGCACTGTAAAAAAAACTCGGTAAATCTTTAGTTTCTCAATATCCCAAAGTTCAGTTAAATGGAAGATCATTTTATTTTAGTTACACCATAAATTGTGAAGTATGATCTAGAAATATTTCCAAGGCGAAACTGACTTCACCAACATTCGGTAAAAGATATAAAACTTTGACTGTAAGCTGAACGATATTTGTTTACGACGTCATGTTTTCTTTACATCTCGGTTTCGGTGTATCGGGACGACAAATTCATGTTGTTTCAAGTATCAACTCATTTAGGTAGGTAAATAATTTATTTGCATTCATTAGAATTCATTTCTTTTATGCTGAATTATTAAATTTGGTTGGCTGTATAAAAGAGTTAGATGTATTTCATAAAATAACCTACTTTTGGTAAATAATTTTGTTACGGTAAATAGCAACCTTGGCTTGTATTTGAGCGCTTTAAAAATACCTAATAATGGTGAAACTTTCCTCTACTTTTATAAAAGAAAAAATAAGAAAAATCGGTGTTTTTTTTCAAAACACTTACTTTTGGTGTAACCTTCAACGGATATTTGGAGCTAGTGAAAATACTCAAATATGGGAAAATTGAACTGCATTTTATGTAGCCAGCAAATGAGGACCGATTTTTGATGCCATGCGGCTCGGAATTTTTAACAGTGTATAATCGAAAAAATTATTTTCCTTCCTAATCTACAGATGCGTCTGGTTGCATTTTACACAGTTAAAAAAAAGTTGTGCAATCGTCTTTTGACTTTTTTTTTCAAATTTTGATTTATTTCACTATGTCACTTGAAGAAAAATCACAAATTACGTTTATTTTTTTTTCCAATGCTTGAAAAGCCTAACCTCTTAACAAAATAAAAAAGAATAAAATAAACATTAATAGGTTGAAGTATTAACAGTCTAATGAAGAAATCCTACTATATAAACTCGAAAAAGTTTTCTAGTATCATTAGTCATATTGTTGCATAGTGATCTTTTAGAAACAAATGCACCTGTTAAGCTAACACTGCTTCTCTCAAAATATTTCAAGCACAAGTAGTTTAGAATCACAAGATAAACATACAAAATTTTTAAAAAATACATTCATTAATTCAAGTAACTTCAGACTGTCTGAAATACTTTACATTCTTAGACTAGCTCTTTACATCAAAACAGATCGTTGCTTACTAAAGAAGGTTTAATCTGAAAATATCGCTAGTTCAGAGTGAGGCAAAGGTAACTCTCACAAAGTCTTCTAAAATAGAAAATTACACAATTTTTCTTAATGAATTGCTTTTGTTACATGTTTTGTTGTTAGATTCTTAATTAAGTTTTGAAAATATTGAAAATTATATCCATTACTTTTGTCAGGAAATACAGGATTTTGATAAAAATTCTTTTATGATTTAAAGCTTCATTAAAGATCATAACATTAAATGGGGAAATATTTTTGAGATACATATTTTTATAAATAGATATTTCTAACTTCTGCACATTCTGTATATCATATATATATATATATATATATATATATATATATATATATATATATATATATATATATATATATATATAAATTGGTTAAAATATTTTACGTAAACTATACCACTATACCATCTAGGTATTTATGATAAATTGCAACCAGAGTTTTAATTTATCAATATTCAAAATCACTCAATTTTTATATATGCAGCGCGCAAAATAAAAAGCGGACCACCTGCAATAACTTTTGATCCTAATAATCAGATTTTCACGTTATAGGACTTAATCTTAATGATTCAAGGGGTTGACCTCAAATATGTTAATTAATTAGCACAGACCATATTTTAAGTTACGAAATCAGGCACGAAAACGTACTTTCTCTGAATGAACTGATATTTTTTTTTTTTTTTTTTTTTTTTTTTTTTTTTTTGACGATTTCAGATTTCTGACTCTTATTATATAAGGGGTAGCCGCAATCTGGAAAGATAGTGCCCATAGTTTTGTCAAGAGAGTGGTTCAAAGTTTGGACCCCTTAATGCTGATTTTCTTTTTCGTATTTCGCCATATCTCGAGAACCAATTATGCAAATTGAAAAAATTTTGCACGCAGCTATAAATTCGTTTATCCAAAGATAATTCCATACACAATGGAACTTTTATTAAATGTTTATTTTTTTATTATTTTATTTAATATATATAGAAAAAATTTTGAACTGTAAGGTATTGTAATCACTTGTAACAATACAAATATTTCATTTAAACAAATGCTCTTAAAAGACAATTGATTACATAATGTTTTATTTAGATCGGAGGTTTTATTTATGATTCACAGTTCCAAAAAAACATGATATTCCCTAGATTTCCTCAATCTTATGAGTCATTAAACATATCGTAACAATAAAAATATTTCATTTAAACAAATGCTCTTAAAAGACAATTGATTACATAATGTTTTATTTAGATCGGAGGTTTTATTTATGATTCACAGTTCCAAAAAAACATGATACTCCCTAGATTTCTTCAATCTTATAAGTCATTAAACATATCGTAACAATAAAAATATTTCATTTGAAAATAAAAGCATAAAATTAATGAAGAAAGCTTTATTAATTCTATAAAATTCTAATAAAGCTTTATTAATATCTTTTAATGATTCACATTTTTTAGAAAATGCTAACTTCCAAGATTTCCTTGATCTTACGAATCACGAAATTATTTCACTTGAAAAACGTAGAAAAATTTAGCAAAACTAGTATAATTAGTTACATAAAAACAAGTAAGAGTTATTTCAATAATAATGTATACGTTATAATTATTTATCCTAATATCATTGTAATTTATTTTTAATATCTTTTATTTTCGTAAAATAGAGACAGGAAATTATGCTTATGAATAAATCTACGTATTTTTCGAATGAGAAATATTCATTTCCTCTAAAATAGAAATGCGTTTTAAGTCTCTTTTTCAGGGATTTGACAAGCTAGGCGCTCTGTTTATTGTAAGCTTGGAGCAGCTGACACATCTCAAGAGTTGAAGGATTTGCTAAAAAGACTCAATAGCTCATTTTGGTCAGCATTCCGACCTGGCCCTGTTTTGACCGGAATGTCAGTCACAGTGGCATTTGAAATTGGTCTCGCTTTTCAAATAGCAAAAATATTGTTCGGAGAGAGTTTTTGATTGCATTGAAACAATCCTAACGACTCTAGAATCTTATATTTAAAACAAAGATTGTCGTATAAAATGTGAAACAATTTTCAACTTTTCAAACTGTGATTTGTTGATTTTTTGTTGACTGGATAGACGTATATCAATTTTAGGAAATTCAACAGGCATGGATGTAAAAAAACAGGCATGGATGTAATTTATACTCAAAGAAAATCATTTTTACTATGTTATACCAGTAAACCTACTAAAAGATACAATTTTCTCTTTTTTGATAACTGTACTGTTTTTAGATTCCAGGAATACTCGACAGAGGGAAATATCGCTTCGTTATGCTATCTAGCTGTCTTTTAGTAAACTATTTTTTAAACAGGAGTTTTTAATATTTCTGTTTTCTTCCCGTTTCTTTTGAGAAAAGCATATTTAGGAATGTCTATATTTTTTTTATAAAATAAAAAGAGAGGGACATTACCCACCAAGGTAAGTAATAATTACCATAGAACATATAGCCACATTGCACTTTGAGAGGCAGAAAAGAGTAAAATTAGAATTGTAACAGGAATTTACAAGAGCACGCAAATTTACAATAAATTAACGACACCAAAAGCTGCACAATCTGATTTATTGATCTGACAAACAAACACTGCAAGCTTAATATTGGTGGCCACTCGTGTTGTTGCACAGTTCACATCGGTAAAGAAATACTAACACACAATCTCGAAGACTCCTGGGGTTGTGTTGAATATGTCTATTATAACAACAATTTTCGCCACAAGATCTCTAGATAAGTTCACATGCGTCTCTTACTCTAATGATTTCATGTACCCTCTAAAGAAAAAGTCCAATAGGTTAAGAAGCATCGACTTTCGCCATTTTGAATTTTAAGTAAATTCATAATTTTTGTTTTCTTATTTCTTTGGACTTATTAAACTATTGATTATGTACTATTATTAGATGGCATAATACTTCCCAAAATAGTTTGAAAGTAAAGAAATAGCTTTATTAGGTTAGAAGAAATTACGCTTGATAATTTTTAGAGCTTCTATGGAATTTTTCTGAAAACTTTAAAGCAATAAAATGATGCGATTTGTGGTTTTGAGTAAGTAATTTAAAACAACATATTTCTCCGTTTTAATATTTTTACACAAATAACATAACACTCTTCTTCTTAGAAGTAGAATGTCAATGTCATGTTAGTAGTTGATGACCTGAAAACTGTTGGTCCTCTGAATTTAAAAGGATGGAAACCATAGATAGTATTAATCTTTTTTTTAATATAACATAAATTAATTATCTAAATTGATATATCTTTTTTTGCAAGTTTTGTTTATCTTTCTCTCGATGTCATTCATCTTACGATAATATATATAAATTTTTTGCATTGATAACTAACTTACATCTTTTTAGAAGAAGAATGTCAAACTAATATACAGTTTTAAAATTGAAAAAACGGATGAAACATCGAAAATATCGACTTTCGAATTTCTTTAGTAAAAATCAAGATAATCAACTTCAACAACTAACAAAACATTCATTTATTACTAACATTAAATAATCATTTAGTTTTATATATTCATGCTGTGCAAAGAGTGTTTTTGTTTTTTAAAAAAAAGCTGAATATATGCATAGCTGAATATGATGTGTAGCTCAATTGACAGAAAATATAATTGACATTAAAAAAAGATAAAAATTATCTTGTGTTGAAAAAGGTTTAGATAATCAATGTTCCACAGCATTTTTACTTTATTTCGACGAAAAAAGTTTAAAGTTTTGAAAAAGTTTTTAAATTTTAATATATAACAAATATAACAATGCTTCCTAAAAAACATAAGGTTACATACGATAAAGTTATACAACATAAATACTCACTTCTCTTCTCTTTTTTTTATGCAGCTGGATTTTCAAATACGTTTAAAAAATTTAAACCAGATATTTTTATGCAAATAAAAATATATATTTGGCTCCTGAATTTGTTAATAATTCCCATTTATTTTTTATTTTCCTGCAGATTACTTGCTAGACAAATCAGATAAAACACTTTTAAAACTACTCATAAAAGTCTTTCAAGCTTATTTTCTCCTAGTTTATGCTTAATAGATTTAATGTTTTAAAAAGGGGGTAAATAAATTTAAAATATTCAAGCTGACGTAACGGTTAAACTTAATAGTAGCAGACACAATTTTATGATTATAAAGCCGTATCAGACGATCTCCATAACCTTCATTCCATAAAAGAGACAAGCAATAAAAGTTCATCATGAAATTAAACTGCTCTTCATGCGTGTCAATTGTGTGGGTTGAAGATCTAATGTATGATATCTTTATAATAAAAGGTTGGTTCTAAAACAAAGCATTTTAAAATTTGACATAAAAATTGTTTGGCCGTTTTTTACCTGCACAATTGAACATAAAACACACATTTTTGTAGTTATTCTGCGTTTTTGATTATAAATTGGGGTTTATGTTGGGAATCAAGTTTCCCATATCACATGACAAATAAAATTAATTCGTATGATTTTGAAAAGTAATATAATTATTAAATATTATAATTTTTAAATGGCTATTTTGGTGTTACTTAACTATGAGGAAGATAATTGAAACAAAATATTTATTTAAAAAATCGTAAATGCCAAGCAAATAGCCAGTCTGTAGCTAACAAAATGTTCTCACGAAATATGACAATTCGGACCAAAAAATTTCTTCAAATTTAAAGTCGTCAAAATAATCTAAAAATTTTTTTGTATACTTCTTTAGTTACACTTATTAATATCTCACAGGCAGCAGTGTAGTTTATTGACATTTGCTCGGGGAAAAAAATAAAATAGAAATTCGCCAAATCTTGAATGCCAGGAAAAGGACATATTAGCTTAGAAGTTTAAAAAACAGTCACTTTAAGTTAATAGTAAGTAACTCAACTTAAGTCTTTATGTTAGATGGACCATAAATTGCTTAAATTAATTCTTTTTATCCCCTGTATAAAGAATCAAAAAAAATTTTGTTGCTGATATGTACAGAATAAAATTGTGGTAATAATCAATCATTAAATAAATAAATAACTTTGATTACATCCAAGCATATTACAATCATACATAAACTTGGTATTGGGTTAATATTTGATTTCCCTCCTTACAGTATTAGCAGTTTAAAAAACATTTCTGGTAACATTTCAACGTCCTGGCATTCATAAGCCAGGAAAATGACAGCCAGGATAATGACAAATTCGCCATTTTATAGCATATAACTTTACTTTAATTAAATATTTTGGCCTAAGACGTTTATATTCTGTAGAAAACAACAGGATTTCTTAAAATAACTCAGATAAATCTATGTAGTTTATGTTATTAATGGTTTCAAGAAGCCAGGAAAATGACAACACAAAAACCTACTCAGCTTGAAAAATTTTTTGAAATAGATTTTGAGCCAGAAAATTGGTTCTTTATTCATGCAACAAGACATGTTCATATAGAAGGGTATCAAATCAATCTATTAAACATAAGATATTGATTGCTGGCTCTATCTATTTTGGTTATAAACCACTAAATAAAAGTGGCCAGGAAAATGACAGATTTTCTTGGGACGAACAAATTATTAACAGAAAAAATTAATTTAAACGAAGTTTTCATAAATAATACCCTCTGCGTATATTCTACCGGTTGATATAAAAAAATTCAGATATTGAAAAATTTATAGGAAGTTTTGAAGCTAGTTATTATTGGAAACATGGTTTGGGACATGCCAGGAAAATGACATTTTGAAGTTCAATTAAATTTTTTAACTATACAAAACAGTCAATGCTAGTGCAAAGTTATTTTAAAATGCTAACAACAATGCTATTTATTAATTTTTTTTAAAAAAAAAATTCTTTTAGTATTATAGTATTAGATCTTGAAGCAAGGGACAGTGAAATTGTCATATTTCGTGAGAATCACCCATATATATATATCACCCATGTAATAACTGGGCTCCAGCCCCGTTATTTTTGGATGATTATTAGTCAAATTAGGAGAATTAAGAAGGCCATACTTCTTTACAAGCTTTTATAGAATTGCTCGATGGTAGAAGCAGAAGTCTCAGCCACTCTTCCAGGTGGAGGGGGGTGGACCAATATCAAGGCAGTAGCGGCGAAGATTAGATTGACAACATCATACAGCAAAAGACACGCAAAAACAATTGCTCTTGCATTATATATTTATATATATATATATATATATATATATATATATATATATATATATATATATATATATATATATATATATATATATATATATATATATATAATTCAACTAATGTTCAACTCTGTAGCCTTGTAATTTGGAACCCAATCCAGAAGACAAGAGAACTCCTGAATCGATTATTGGGGGAAATTTGCCTTCGTGGAGGACTTTTTGATGGAGCTAACCCACATTTGCGTTACATGGAGAGGAAGACCACGAGAGCCTCCCACGGTTAGCCTGATGGCAAGGGGGCTCTAACCCATGATCCGTCTACCACTGAGGATATTTCACGTCAGAACTGTGGTCTGTGCAAGCCGGATGTGGAATTCGTATCGACTGGAATTCGAACCCGGCTCGCCTCATTGGAAGGCGAACGCCCCTGAGCCATCGCGACTCTATAATATTTGTTTAAAAATATTACAAAATACAGATTCCTCTAGAAACTTATTAGTATAATACCCTGGGCAGATATTGTACAATAATTAAAAAAAATTACACACGATAAAAGATGATAAAATATTGTATATTTTTATGAACTGAATTTGAAATTATCTACAAGTTTGTTTTTGCTAATTTCTCTTTAAAAAAATTAAATATAAAAAAATTATTAAAATCATTTTTCATGTTGTTCAATAAGATACATTTCACTAATTGACATTTTACATAAGATATATTTGAATGAATATGTATTCATATGTACAAACTATTGCCTTAACGCTTGTTTAAGTGAACTCTTCCAGCCTTATATTATAAACATAAAAATAGGAAAAAATGAGAATAGCACATTTAATCTGGAGCAAACTCAAAATTTATTTATCCTTACTAAAAGAAAACAAAAAAAATTTTTAATTCTAAATATATAAAACGTCTTTGAAAAAAACGCGCTTAGAAGCAGCAGAAATTTCAAAAAAAGAATAAATGTAGCAAAAAAGGAAATAAAAATAACAATATGACGACTTCAGGGGGTACCGGCCCCGGTAGCCATAAAACAAAACATTTTCTATTGAGAGAGAGGTAAATGCCTAAATTAACTCCCTCAGTACCTCGAAGGTTTCGTATAGAAGTCCAGGAAAAAACATGAAATACATAGAACCAATTCAGAAAAGAAACTCAAACAAAATCATCAGAAAATAAAAACTCACTTTAACCAGGTCAAACAGCGATTTCACAAGCAAACCGAATGAAAAGGAAACACTCAAAACTAAAGTAAACAACGCCCTCTAACAATGGTCAGATTGAAAAAAAAAAGAAAAAAAAAGAAGTCAAGGAAAAGATACGTAACATATTAATAGAATGCTTAACTAGGGCTGCTCAGTTAAGACTTGAGTTTCGCCCTTTTAAAATAGAATAAAAAACTAGAATTCTTCAATCATTTTCTTAATTAAAAATCTAACTTTACAAAAATTAAAAGGAAAATCATTATTACTCAAATTATTCAAAAAATTATTCACAGCTTCCCGAAAACTTTCAACATTATTGCAAATATTTTTAATCCTAACCAATTGTGAAAAAACCAAATTTTTAAAAATTTTATTACAAAAATTATTATTAAAGTTGCAGAAAAAAATAACTTTAAATTTGAAAGCTTTCTTTTTATCAAAAACACCAATTTTAATAGTATTGCCAACAATATCAATTTTAAAATCTAAATATTCAACATTTTAACAATTCTCATTAGTTTTCTTCAAAACCAAATCTTTAGAATAAATACACTAAATAAAATTATAATTATCACAATTAAACAAAATCAAATCATCTATACATCTAAAACCATTAAATTCATTATGCTCAAGAAATTTAGCTTCAAAAAAATGCAAAAAAATATTAGCAAAAGCACCAGAAAAGGAATTACCTTGTGAAATTCCAATAACTTGTTTATAAATATCTAAACCATTAAAAATAACATTCTCAAAAAGATTAAACTTACATAAATCCAACCAATTAGACTCATTAATTTTCTTATTAAATAAATACTTATTAAATAAATACTTATCAAAAATGCCGCTACAAATTTCAATAATCTTTTCATGTGGTATACTTGTATACAAATTTTCGAAATCAAAATTATTAATGCTGGAAATATCATTATTATTAATATAATCCAAATTATTAATATAAATAATATATTAATATAATCCACATTACTATTTATAACAATATTTTTCTCTTTTTTAATTTTAATCAAAATAATTTTTAGAAAACTAAAAAATCTTTTACTTATATCAGAATTGTAACAATTAGTACCACACGCTATAAACTTAAATTTAACCGGATTTTTATGAAATTTAACAATAGGAAACAAATATGGAAATTTAATCCTATTTAACTTTAATTTTAATTTTTTACTAAATGCAATAATTCTTTTTTCAATAACTTTCTTATCTTCTTTTGATTTTAAATAAATATTATTTGCGTTATGTTTTCCAATAATCAACTTTTTTAAAAAATATTTACACATAATACAAAAATTATTTGAAGCTTTATCCACAACAGTAACAATAAATTTATCTTTAAGATTTTTAATATTCCTAGATAAATCATAATCAATTAAAGTACAACTAGGAAATGAACTAAAACTGGTATTAAGTAAATTAAATTTAACCTTTTCAGTAATTTTAGCCTTCCACTCTGAAAAACCCTCAACGGTCCAATGATATTTTCTGGAAATTTTTGCTATAAAAAAAATCAAGATCCTTTTTAATAGATAAATTGTGATAATTATAATTTTATTTATAGTATTTATCCTAAAGATTTGATTTTGAAGAAAACTAATGAGAATTGTTAAAATGTTGAATATTCAGATCTTAAAATTGATATTGTTGACAATACTATTAAAATTGGTGTTTTTGATAAAAAGAAAGTTTTCAAATTTAAAGTTATTTTTTTTCTGCAACTTTAATACTAATTTGTGTAATAAAATTTTTAAAAATTTGGTTTTTTTCACAATTGGTTAGGATTAAAAATCTTTGCAATAATGTTGAAAGTTTTCGGGAAGATGCGTATAATTTTTTGAATAATTTGAGTAATAATGATTTTCCTTTTAATTTTTGTAAAGTTAATTTTTTAATTGAGAAAATGATTGAAGAATTCTAGCTCTTTTTTTTTTTCTTTTAACAGGGCGCAATTCAAGTCTTAACTGAGCAGCCCCAGTTAAGCATTCTATTAATATGTTACGTATCTTTTCCTTGACTTCTTTTTTTTTTCTTTTTTTTCTTTTTTTTCAATCTGCGCGTTGTAATAGAGGGCGTTGTTTTCTTTAGTTTTAAGTGTTTCCTTTTCATTTGGTTTGCTTGTGAAATAGCTGTTTGACCTGGTTAAAGTGAGTTTTTATTTTTTGATGATTTTGTTTGAGTTTCTTTTCGGAATTGGTTCTATGTATTTCATGTTTTTTTCTGGACCTCTATACAAAACCTTCGGGGAACTGAGGGAGTTAATTTAGGCATTTGCCTCTCTCTCAATAGAAAAGGTTTTGTTTTATTGCTTCCGGGAACGGTACCCCCTGAAGACGTCGGCTTCGGTGGTTATATTTTTATTTTTTTAATTTTAAATAAGACATATTTGAATGAGTAGGTATACATGCGTACAAACTATTGTTTTAAAGCTTATTTACCTGAACTCTTCCTGACTTATATGATAAATATAAAGATAGGAAAAAATGAGAATAGCATATTTAATCTGGAACAAACTCAAAATTTATTTATCCTTAGACTTTGCAATCTTAATAAATTTATATTATTCTGTTTGCAAAAATCTAAATATAATTTTTAAAAAAAAGAAAGAAAGAAGACTCCCTTTGTAGCTTCAGTATAGATTTTAATAGGGCAGTTCGAAAAGCAATAAGAAAATAATAACATAATAATTAAATGATTTTTGCCAGATTTGTACGAAAAGATATTACATGGAGAAAATATTGATTGAATAGTTTTAGGGCAAACTAATATACTCAAAGAACATAGAGACGATTCATTGATATGAATTGATACAACTTCCTTAAAGATTAATTTAAAATCTTTTTCTTTAATTTTTTTTAACTAACAGTAGAATTGGATTTATTTGAAAATTTAATACAAGCAATACATTATTTTGTCATACTTTTGTCAGTATTTGTTTAATGTGACGCATTAAAATTAAATTACAAAATCTAATAACTAATTATAAACTAGTAAAAATCATTTATATTGAAATAAAAATTTCTTATATAACATGTGAGAAATTTTTATTTCGTTAGAAAGATTCATGCCATATCATATGAAGCATGAATAACAGTTTCAGTAATATTCACTTAAAATTATGACCTAAAAAAATTTAAATTGCTAACCATAAATTAAATTCCTTTTTTTATAATCATTTAAAGTACATGAATTTTTTTTTTCTTTCAAGTATAAATATTTATAAAATTTCCATCATACAAAAGTAGGCAGTCAATGAGAATAAATAAGCTTCAAGTGCCAATCAACATTTAATTCTTTAAATAATAAAAATTTAGTTCTTGAATCTGAATCTGATATTTGTTCTTGAAGATATATTTAAACAAGACAAATGATGTTTAAATTTGTTTTATTTTACGTCGAAAAATTTTGAAAAAGTACGCATGCTTCTCTAATCTTATATTACAATATTCGCTAACAATAAACAATTCTCAAAACATTGTAATTCTTAAATACGACTTTTTTCTTTATGTAATTAAGAAAAAAGTCGTATGCGTACTTTTGCCTCCGGGAAAAGGTCCCCTTATACCGGAGGACCTTTATGAGTCCTTTGAGGAATCCCAACAAGAGTGGTCTGGTTCCGCTCACGTGCTGCAAGAGAAAATGTTGAGATTTTTGAACTCTAACATCAACAAAAAATGGGATGCAGTGACCATAGTGAAAATGTCAAGCTTCGTTTTTGAGTTCAGCGATTTGGTCTTCCGCCAAAACCGACTGCTTTCTTACACCAGGGGACTGCAACACGAGGCAGAACGTGCATTAAATGAAATGATCAGGGCAAACAAGAAAAAGCAAAAACAACCTACCTATGCTGAAACTTTAAAGGAGCCCAAAGGTGTTGGAGTACCTCAGGCGGCACCTTCACATTGCCTCATGATTAAACCAAAGGTGGCCGGTGTCAGCACAGACGTGGAACAAGTCGTTAGAGAAAATATTGATCCTACGAGTATCAAATTGGGGATTAAGAAGATGAGAAAGACCAGAAGTGGTGGAGTCTTACTCCAAATGGAAAAAAAGAGTGACGTTAAAAGAATTGAAAAACAAATTAAAGAGCAGGGCCTCAACGAAGATTTTATATGCGAGGTTCCAAAGAAGCGGAACCCAAGAGTGATAATCTATGGAATTCATGAGACATATGAAAATGAAGACTTGATTGAGAAACTAATCGAAAATAACAAAGAGTTCGAGCACTCCACAGTAAAGGGACTATTCAGCATAAGAGGCAGACAAGGCAACCACTGGGTTTTGGAGGTTTATTCACAATCCTTCGCAAAAGTAATTCGCAGAGGAAGACTGAATCTGGGCTGGAACTCATTCTGAGTAAGAGAATATGTGCGACCATTAAAATTCTATAGATGCAATAGACTAGGGCATATGGACAAGTACTGCACGAACGATGAGACATGCTCCAACTGTAGTGAACCAGGTCAGAAAACAGACGATTGTAAAAATAAGAGCATGTGTATCAACAGCAAAGAAGCGAACCAACGCAACAAGATAGGTTACAAGACCAACCATGGCACATCGCAAGCATGCTGTCCATCACTGGAGTGGGCATGTGGAGCTTTGAGAGCAAGAACACAGTACTAGCGGAACTCCATCTCTTGGCAGCTGTTCCGGTATTGTTAGCCTTCTTCAATTGATTGTAATTCTTATTTTGTCTTAACTGTTTTTACTGTTCTTTGTATTTTTAATAAAGGTCTTGGTTTAATGCTTTCCAGTCCTAGGGCGTCTCGATGGACCGCGGTATGGCGGACGCACACTGCTGTCGGCCCTTGCCCGTCAGCGTTGGTTGACGCCGTCATCCTGTGGGTTCGGACCCTCGATCAGCTTTTCCTCCTTTGTCTTTCCGACTGCGGTTTGTGGTGCTATAGTCTTGCTTGACTCGGGGCATTTGTGCCAATTGAGTTCCTCCTTCTGCACTCTGTGCTGGGCATGGCTCCTGTCCTTCGGCGAGGCATCAAATTTTTCGTGTATGGGCCTATTGGCCTGGGTCGCTAAATTGTTTCCTTTATGTAATTAATAAACTTTTTATAAAGTCCGCAAAAGCGAATATTAATATGTAGAAGATAAATAACACTTACTCGACTATTATGAGTTATTTGATAATTGTCTCGTTTAATGGAATGTATCTATTTTCGTTTATTTCCGCACTTTTGGGAAACTTAAGAACTGAAACTTAAACCCATTGTGTAATTACCTTTACATTTCGGGACTGTACATGTATGTGGAGTTAAAATGTATAGAAAATAGTAAATATGTATAATTATGGTACATAATGAGTCTCGTATCCGACGGACAAACGGAGCTGAATGACAAATATTTGAAATTAGCGGCTTATCAGCTGAAAACTACTGTTCTCAACAACCTTATTTTGCAACGATGGAAGTGCTATCGATTTATAGCTTCTTTAGAGTATTACTTTAGAGTTAGACCATCAAGCTGGTCAGAGCCGCGATGACTCAGGGATTAGAGCGTTCGCCTTCCAATGAGGCGAACCGGGTTCGAATCCCAGTCGACACGAAATCCGTATCTGGCTTGCACCAACCCAAGTGCTGACATTAAATAGCCTCAGTGGCAGACGGATCATGGGTTAGAGTCCCCTTGCTGTCAGGCTTACTGTGGGAGGTTCTCATTGTCTTCTTCTCCATGTAACGCAAATGCGGGTTAACTCCATCAAAAAGTCCTCCACGAAGGCAAATTTCTTCCAATACTTGATCCAGGAGTTCCGTTGTCTTCGGGATTGGGTTCAAAATTACAAGGCTACGGAGTTGAACATCAGTAGTCGTAAAAAAAAATTGGGTCAGCTGTTCAACGACGGTTATAAAAATAAAATGAAATCAAGCTGGTCAGATCTAAGTAAACGTTATAAGTAAATTGATGAGAAGGAAAAAATTAGACATTGAGTACCCTGCTTTCTTTTATTCGAAAGTTTGTCCTATTAATTAAATATATAATTAAACTCTTTTGTGAAGTTGTTTCATCTTCGAGCTATATACGTGTGTGTATATTTAGTTTCACTAATTACTTTAACTTTATAATATTTAGTTAACTAACTGAGCATTAGAACCACTAATAGGATAGCCAGAGTTTTTGCTTTGGAGTTAAGAATCACAAGGTTTGAACTTAGAATGCTCCACAGTTTTTGCTTCTTGGAATTCCTAGCTTTTGATAAAATAGGACATTTTAGAAATTTTTGTAAAAATATTATTGAAATTCTTTGTGAAAATTGAAATGAAAAAAAAAAATGATTCCTGCAAACAACACACACATACTTGCTAGATAAATATATTTCTGATGAAAACAAACAATATAAAATTCTGCTAATCAACACCAAAATTATTTACAGTATTATGTAATTTATTTTACAATCTTTCGGTAAAATATCATTCTGTTTGAATAACAATAAATATATATAACAATACAAATTTCTCATTAAGAAAACTAAAATCTTTCATCAGATTGTTAGAACCTCCGAGCTAAGAGCCAGAGTAGACATTCAGCCACGATTACACATGATAATAAAAAATTATTACTAATTATTACTAATTAAAAACTAGAATCTTCTACAAATAGCATAAAATTGAAAATATATATGAAATTATAAAAAATTATAGATAAATCAGAAAAATTACTTACATAATATATTTTCATTCTCTAATTTATGTAGCAGATTATACATGAAAAGTGTTTAAGAAAATAAAATAAGCGAGAGCCATATTTTTTATGTCATTTGTTTTGTTATATCTTTGTTAACTAGTGAAATAAGAATGTTCCAAAAAAAAAATGGTGCATAAATTCATTTATAGACTACTTTCATTCATTCAATTTATTTGAAATTGCGTTGTTTTCTATTTATTTATTTACTTGTGAAAAGAGCATAATTTCTTTTTCAAATTTTTCGTTTTGTGCTGTAAGTTGTATTTAACTAAAAACTATTTAACTTTTTCCTTGCGTGATAAAAAGTGATAGCTTTTATTACAGATAATTACTCTTTGTTAGCAATGATAACACGCAACCGATTTTTATCATATGGTAACGATTATTATTTGCAATCGCAGATGGACGGCATACAGATGCTTAACTGAACAATATAACACACACTTAAATATTAGAGACGCGTAAAGCACTTATTTTCGATTTTGGGTATTACAAAGCTAATACAAATTGGTTACTAAGTTCATTTTGCCGTTACAAAGAGGAGGCAGGATCATGTGTTGATTATTTTTGTGCATTATACTAAAAAATGAATTGAAGCTTTCATATTATTTCCTGTAGAAAACAGCCATAATTCATGCGAGATCCATTTGAAGTTGTTTATCCAGTCTAATTAACACCAACATTGATTGCAGCACAAACACTATGTATGTCTGCAGTTTGTCAAATTATAATACAATTTTTATTTTATATGATATTAAATTTACGAAATACTGTTTAAAGGACTTGATTTTTTTTTCAAGGTAGAGATTTGTATTTTCTTTATTTTTAACAAGTAATGTTTACATAATTTGTGCAAATGTAAATTTTTAAAAAAAATTTGACAAAAATTTTAAGTATTAAGTTGAAACTAAACGTGATAAAAAAAATCTAGCAATAAAGTTTCGTTCATTATTTTTTTTTATTTTATTTAAAAGTGTCTCATATTTCATGCTCTTTAACTAAAATAAACAGTTCATTGTTTTATCTTTAAGCTATACTTGTGTGTATAGTTAATATCATTCATTACTTTCACTTAACAATATTCAGTCGACTAACCGAGCGTTTGCAAAACTAGCAAAATCGCCAGTTTCAGCATTATAGTTAAGAGATGCGAGGTTTGCATCTAGTATGGACCACAGTTTTTGATTGTTGCAATTTTTATTCTTAAGTTAATAATAAATTTTTCAAATTTTTATTAAAAAAATTAATACTGACAGTCTCTTTTTTTCAAAAATTATGATAAAAAATTATTCTTTCAAAAAAAAGATATATGCTGTTAAACATATTTTTGAGGGGAAAAAAACAAAATTTTGTTAATAAACATCACAGTTATTTACCAATTATAATATAATTCAAATTATCTGCAACATTTATAGGGTTAAGGCATACTAGCATACTTCTTGAGCTTAAATACAATGATAATATGGTTCAAAACTTAAATTGAATTTTCTAAGGGTGAACAGCAATAAAAACTTTGAATGACATACATTTGTATAAATAAATATTATTTACAAATAAAGTTTTTTTTATTAAAATATTAATTACATACGATAATATATCACTACATTGAAATTCGTCTTGATATGGAAATAACTAACGATTTTCGTTTCATTTATTTACCTAACATATTACATAAAAGAGAAATTTTTTGCATCAAAATGATATAATAATTTAAATATGATATAAAAAAAAAGCTAAACTATAAAATCACTGGATAATGCTTCTCTTGATTCAAGTTTCAGTCCCCAGAGTTTGAAAAAATATTCTATGGTATAGCAAAAGTATCATATTTAAATATTTAAAATTCCTAGCCCTTATATTTTCTTAGAAAATTACTTGATGACGTTGAGTTTAACGCTCAATGAAAGAGTTATGATGTTTTTTTATAAAAATTCAAGAAGAAAAATTACATCACAGATTAAAACTAAATGCTTTTAATAACTGAAGCTGCTTGATTTAATAAGTTTCTCTAAGGTTTAAAATAACTTATGGTTTTTCAGCTTAAAATTAATACTTGAATTGACATATTAAAGTCTAAAAAGGATCTAATAATTTTCTACAATTTGATACTCTTCAAATGAATTATTATATTTTAAATATGTATTCAGATTTACAAAAATTTATATATTTCAATCTAGTTCAGTGCCTTAACACTAAGTTGTATGTTCGTATATTTTTTCAGCTAAAAATAATCTAAAATTCTGGGTACGTTCGCACATCACATAAGTTCTTTTTTCTGGTTTATATTTTCTGAGGACATTACATAAGTTATCTGGTTCATATTTTCTTTTTTCCTATTATTTTAAAACCAAATTAAAACCAAATCACCTTAATCTAGTTTTTCTATGATAATAGCAATTTTTAATGGGCATTATAACAAATATAGTAATACTAGTTCTAATTTCAAATTTTATAGAAAAATTTTTAATTTATAGTTTTAAAATTTTTATTACTGTGCCTTTTACCAAACAAACCCTTTATTTTGCTATGGTTTAATTAAAATGGCGTATATTAAGGTGGTAAATAAAAGTTACAGTAGGAAGCAAAAGTTTTGAGAAAATATATTTTTTTATTCAAATTTTGTAAGCAAATTTTCTGAATGATGCTTTGTAGCTTTAGTCGTTCTACATGAGGGGCTACTAATAATAGACTTAAAAATTTGTAATTTAACAAATACCAAACGACAATTTGAAATTGAAAGTAAACATTTGATTCAATATAAGAGCTTTTTTATTATGAAATCGAATTTCATGCTTATTACATTAACTAGATTCATTTTATAGAATTTATGTCCCTAAATATCTTACAGTTAATGAAAAAAACGAGAATGTTCTAGTAATCGGATTTTTTAAGTTTGGATTGTTAAGTTCATGATATTTAAAATCAGCATACAAAAGATTGCTTATAAATAATGTAACTTGGGTATTACAGGGTTAATATAAAATTCTCAGAAAAACTGGTACAAAGTTGAATCTTAATATCGATATGTTAGAACCAAATTCCCTGAAATCCTAATAAGGTGTTTAACTGAACGATGTTTCCACTCAATTTGAGCCATAGTATCGTGTGGTCACAAAATTAAAGAGTGCGATATTATTGCTTATTGACTTAGCTCCACATTAAGGTTCCAGCAATTTTGAATGACACTAT
This sequence comes from Parasteatoda lunata, assembly GCA_949128135.1. NCBI lineage: Eukaryota > Metazoa > Arthropoda > Arachnida > Araneae > Theridiidae > Parasteatoda > Parasteatoda lunata. Next base: position 16,021,841 of record OX421980.1, on the reverse strand, counting down.
GCTTCAAGACTCTCCAATGTTTCCAGGGGATTGAGCACTCGCCTCCCAAAGAGGTCAACCGGGCTCGAATCCAAGCGATGACTAAGACGAATTCCTCACTTGACTCGCACCACCCACGCTGCTGACGTAAAATATCCGGAAACGGAGTCCCCTTTGCTATGAGGCTAACCATGGGAGGTTTTCGCGGTCTTCCTCTCCATGTAATGTAAATGCAGGTTAGTTCCATCAAAAAAGCCTCCACGAAGGCAAATTTATCCCAGTACTTGATCTAGGAGTTCCCTTGTCTTCTGGATTGGGTTCAATTCAAAATTACAGCTCTAAAGAGTTAAACATTAGTAATCGTAAACTAGTTGTAAGTAGTCGTTAACTCAAAAATTAGGTTTGTGGCTGTTTAACGACGGTTATAAAATAGAATAAAATAACAGTGTAGGAGAAACAGAAGAATTGTCTAGAATCTTTTAATATTTAAAGTGGCATTCGTTACTCTTAAAAGCTAAAGTTTGTTTTACTGTCCTTCATAAAACAAAGTATAAACAAATAAATGACGGAAAATAAAATAAAATAAAAATCATCCAACCATTTAAAAAAAATTATGAACGCAAAAAGCATTGTTATTTTTAAATACCGTTATTTTCGTCTCCTTAATTAGCAAGATGTAAATTATTACCATCATAAGCAGAGCAATGTTAAAAGTAATTAATAACTAAAAAGAGGACATACATTTACCACGCTTTACTTCTCACACAAGTTATAGTATCTTTAATAACTGACCTGTGGATGGCATTTGAATAATGAAGCGCATTAAAATAATGAAACTCGCTTATTTTAATGAAATATTTTTAATTGATAAGTAAGAAAATATAAATATTTTTCATTTCTCAAATTTTTTGTATCGAGAAATATTTTCAATTTATTTTAACTAACTTTATTTTAACTTATTTCAATTAACTTTTTGAAAAATGCCTTTGTTATTTTTTAGTTTGTTGCACTGATTTTTGTTATTATTATTAGATAAATATATTAAAAGTTTTGCAATATTTCTATAAAATTTAATATGCTATTACTTTTAAAATTCAAATTCAATATTATTGAATACATAGTATTTTAACCTAAAATTTTTTTTAATTATTGTAAAAAAAAAAATTCATTCTTAAAACAGTCTTATGCTTTTTTTAAAATTTAAAATGATTATGATGATGATTATGATTTTAAAATGATTTTTAAATGATTTATTCTCTGAAATTACTAATAAATAATAAATTTCTTTTATGCTAAAAATTTTTAGTGTATTCATTATGGGAATTGTCAAATAAAAATATAATTGCTATTTGTGAGGTAAGATTATTTATCTTTGATCAAAAATTTTTCTCTTTAAAAAAAATTGTAAGAGAATTTTGTGGAATCAGAAAATTTTGGGGCTAATAATTATAACAAAATATTTATTAACATTTTAATGTAATATTTTGTTCATTCCAGATCTTGACCTAGAAACTGATATCTTCACATAAAAAATTAGCTACTGCAGTCATATTTTTTCATTCAAATATGTTTCTTTAGCTATTACTTTCTGCTCCCTCATTGGGTATTAACTAGTATCTCAAAAAATGGATTTTTATTTAATCTAAAGATTACATTTACTGAAACTAATAGTAAAAGTTATAGTTAAAAACTAGAGTTCTTACTCTTAAATATTTGCTTAAAAAATTTGAATTCCTTATGAAAATTGAATTCCTTATGAAAACTTACTTCAACGAATTTTAAATTTTATAATAATCATTTTCTGTCTTAAAAGAGAAACGCATTTCATTCCAAAATCAGTTTTGTAAAAGCTTTATTATGATATGAAAAACGCATACTTAATACTATAATAAACATGAAAAAAAATACGTATTATACCAATTTTGCCATATTCTTAAATGCGTTGTTTGTGCATATTTAAAAAAAAAAGGGGGGGGCGCCGTCGTCATCGCCATAGTTTCTGAAAATTTTCGCCTCCTACTCTTCTCATTCTAATAACGCAAACACTATTAGATTAAAAAACTATTAAACTTTGCTATTATTTAGAAAGATGTTTGAGGAGGCATTTTAGTTATTGAGTAATTTTATATAAATTTTTTACGCGCTTTACAATTCTGCAATTGGTTTTTAAAAAAGTTCAATTTTAAAGTGTTTTGGGGCATTTTTTAAAGGTTCTTTCACATGATCCCAAAATTTCAACAAAACTCGAAATTTTGTTTTTTTATTTTATTTTATCTTAGATTATTTATTTTACTTAATTTTTTTTTATTTATTTAGTTATTTTTTATTTACTTTATTTATTTATTTATTTTTTTTTATTTAATTTTTTTTTATTTATTTATTTTTATTTTTTTTTTATGATGGCATAGCCATATAGTTTACCTTATATACATCAAAAAATAGATTAAATATTTTTTAAAGCTCCATATTAATATATATATAAATAAATCAATACTCAGTTATCTCTCAAAATCTTCTCCATATGTTTATTTGCCTGGTAAAATGACTTTGTGGAGAGAAAAGTCAATTCTTCAGCTTGAGAAAGAATTTTATTTTCTTTGCGATTTGTTTACTACTAATAAAATTAAGCATCTGTTGTAAGTTCCTTGCAAATGCGTGATTTTATTTTATTTTTATTTCCTAAATTTAGGCTAAATAACTAGAAGAAAATATTAAAAAAGTTAGTTTAAAAGTATTTATTCTATTATTTTTGCTTGTAATTTTTTTTCCGTAGTCTCATCTTTACTAGAATTAAAACAAAAATTTTATAAAGTTATGCCCAAGAAATTACAAAGGAAAGTAACATTTTCCTTCTTACGGTATATTTACAATACATAGTAATGGCTTTTAAATACATTTATGCTATACCTGTGTTCATGACGTCACCAGCCTTACAAATGAGTCTCTGCTAATGGAAAGGTACGAAAAGTGAAGCGATAGAGAAGCAGCAAAAGCGATGTTATCTTAAAACATCTAGTTAAGAAAGGCTAGGAGCTGGCAAGCGTTATAGTGCAGAAAACAGAGAGCCTTAGTTAGAAATTTTCAGGATAAATTTCAAAAAAGGAAATAAATAAAGTGAAAATTTAAAAATAATATATATATATATATATATATATATATATATATATATATATATATATATATGAATGAGTATTGAAGAAATAAAAATAGCTTGAAATCCTCATTAAAAATAGTTACTGCTCAAAGAGCGACTTTAAAAAAATTTACATAAGTTAAAACATGGGTTCAAAAAATTTATTAAGAATTCGGGTTTATTGTATAACGTTAAAAAGGCACATTTTATTCGATGTGCAGTTTCAGCATGCATTTTGAGCTATATATATATATATATATATATATATATATATATATATATATATATATATATATATAAAGAAAACATGCAAAAATTACAGAACAAGGGGAAAAGGGGGAAAGAAAAATAATTATAAAAATAAAAAAAATCCAGAAAAAATTTAAAATTACAAAAAAAGGGGAAAAAATTAAAAATCCGGAAAATAAAATATATAATCTTTTCATCAGCCCACTCGATTATATCCGCAGAAAGAAGTGTTTTCGAATATTGTATCAATATAGCCAAATCAAAATATATCAATACAATGGTGTGAGGAGCACTCAAAAAAATTTACAACAAATAAAATAGAACGCATTAAGTAAAAATATCACGTTAAAACAGAAAATAAAATATAAAGAAAACAGAATAAAACTCAAAATGAAATCTCTAAAGCTGGTAGTGAATTCAAATGAACTTACATGAGCGGGAAATTTTTCGAGAATAATTTAAAATATTTTTGTAACAAGATTGCCGGATTACAAAATATGAAAACAGAAGCGCAAATTAAGGTAAAAGCGTAAATAGAGGGGTTTTGTTTTATAGTGCGATCTTACTGCAGTACTGAAGTGCGTTTGATTGTTACCAAGGATGGGCCTGAAAATGGATGTGTGCAAGGTAATATTATAGTAGATAATTTAAAGAAGTTGACAATTAATAATTTTAGAAAATTAACTTTATTTAAGAAAAAATAAAATAAAATAGAAAAGAGAAAGAAACATAATTGCCTGTTTCGCACATAATTTTAGCCATGGATTTGCCAAAAAATATTAAAACATGTTAGACGGGCAGAAATAATTATTTAATAACTGCCAAAGGTTAAGTGAAAATATATCGATGAAACTGTAGGATGATCTCGATATCAAATCCTTTTCATTTATACACGTGTTCAGAATTCAAAGGTTTTACTTATTTACGCATATCTTAGCTAGCATATGTAGGTCAGTGGTTATGATATTTAACTACTGACCCACGAAGGCTTTTTGATTGGCATGAATTCGATCCTCAGCCTTAATTTTATTTCATAACCGTCGTTGAACAGCCGACCCAATTTCATGGGTTTACGACAACTGATGTTCAACTCCGTAGCCTTGTAATTTTGAACTAATTCAGAAGACAAGGAAACTCCTGAATCAGTACCCCCAGAGGTATTGATTTGTTATGGGAACATGGAGGACTTTGAGACTCGACAGATTTAACGTGCATCAGTCACCATTTACGACACGGGGAGTCTTCGGCCGGCAAAGATTGAACCCACGACATGGCCCAGTGCCCTACCGACCAGGCTAAACAGATTTAAATATTAAAATAGATTTAAAGGTTATTTTATTTCTAACATTCCCACACAGATGGCGCCACTAGAGTAAAAGCATGATATCAATTATTTATTATGTAATAAAAGATGACGTCATTACTTCATAATATACAATTTCTCCCCCAAATAACAAAGTTTATAAGTATTGCCATCCTTATAAACTAATATTAAAATTAATAAGTGTTGCCACCCTCAAAAAAAACTAATAAATTAAATAATAAACAGAAGCCGAAACTAAAAACTAGAGGCGAACGGAAATAAGCAAGTGGGCAGAAATAAGCAACTTCCGGTTTACGGCGCACTTTCGTTTTCCACCCGGGCAGAAATAAGCACCCCTTGACTTTCCATGATAACGTCATTTCCGTTGCACTAACTATTCTTAGTCTTACTATTACTACTAATATCTTTGTCATCCATGACATTTTTTAAAAGAGAAAATTGCAAATACATGATTTTGAGTATATAGTTTAAGTTTCACTTGAAAGTATATCAATTCTAATAATACGGGGGAAATTTTAATTTAATGGAACTATGCTTACAAAAAAGATATTAATAGTTAGATTAAAGTACATTAATTCTCTTTCATGAGATTCTGGATTATAGTTCCCCAACAAAAAAATAAAAAATAAATTTGTTAAATATATCAAAATAGTTTTCTATATTTTAAACCAAAATATTTTGTAACTAAATGAACTAAAATAATTCTCTGCTTAATGTACCAAAATAATTGACTACTAAGTAAATCAAAATAATTTACTGTTAAATATAACAAACTAATTTACCAGTAAGCAAACAAAAAAATATTTACAACGAAGAATATCATAATTTACAGCTAAATACACTAAATTTCTAATTACTTATTAAATTATTAATAACTAATTAATAGAAAAATAATAATAATCTCATTATTAAAGCCTTAAACCCAGTTTTGTTTACTGTTCCATTTTCTTATATTAAAATAATTATAGCTGAGCATTTATAACTTTCACAAATTTATTCTGTAGATAACTGTTTACAAAATGTGATAAATAAATAAACTAATGCTCAAAAAAAAAAACTGTTTCTTTTTTAGCAATCAAATTCAGCTATGTTTATATATGTATCTAAGAGTTCTGTTCATGAGCTTTTCAGAACGCCAAACCTTATAATTTAAAAACCTGGAAAAGTTACCCTTATCTCATAAATTGTTGAAATGCAGAACAAAGTATGGTTAAAAACTAATTTTATTATATAAATTTCTTTTGAATAAGAAATACTTTTTATACTTTTTTCCTACATTGATAGAAAATTTACTACGTGTTGAGCTATACTATCGCAGACATTTGCTGCAACCTTAATATAGTTTTACGTTAAACCATGTTATTCTACTTCTTAAACTTGATTACATCATACTAGATATATGATATGTTTCAGATTAACACCTTATTAAGATTGCATTAAACTTGTACCATATTGTGTTTCCAAATACTCATATTAACGTTCAACGTTAAACTAATTTTTTTTAATGGTAGTCTAAGTCTAATTTTACAAGTTTGTCAGCAATTAGGAGTTTTTAGAATTTTATTTGTAACGCACTACATTCAAAAGTACCATTTGGGAGAAGATGAGCATTGCCCAGTTGGGGTAAAGACGAGCATTGCGCACTCGAGGTAAGTGCCAGTCTCTCCTAAAGAAATTTCTAGCACACATTACAGCGGGTCCTATTATAGCCACCGAGAGTGAAGGCCTCTCAGTAAGTTTTTGATGACATCCGCGGAAGTGCTTTGGTACGCGGTAATCAGATTTGTATTAAGAGAAAGCGATAATGAATAGTTCAAATATTTTTGAGCAAACTATGTCATTAGCTTTACATAATTAGCTTTTACTTTTGTAGAAATAAACAATAACATCCAAGGGTTTAACAACAATGAAAATATTGGCTAATTAACACATTTTTTCGTCATACTCTACTTGTAATGAAGAAAGAAAATGGTCTGGTAAAATACCGGAACTCTTGGCATGAAAGCGTACTTTGATCTTCAGGGACAAACTTAAATGATGAGACTTTAATAAACTAGTCTTCATTATGTTATGGAAAAAATTATCTGCTAATTAATATTTGTCCAGATATGAAAGTAGTAGAAAATATTTTCTTTTGTTCGGAAATGTCAAAACAGAAAAATGGATTGAATGTCCAACCTGTAGTATTTATTGGTTCCGCGAATCGTGTGATGAAAACTTGAGTCGCAGGTACTTATATTGGCGCCCATCTTCCCTCCACACCATGCTCATCTACCCCATAGTGAGCCCATCTCTCTTCCATTAAATACCTTTAGAAATACCTTTATATCTCAGTTTAATTAATACATAAATTAATTTTATGCCAAAGTACTGTCCTCAAAATATGTATTTCTTTCGTGTTAAATAACATGCATTAAAATGATGTAAAAATTTGTGTACCTTGCGTTGAAAAAATTCTCGAGATGCAGCGAAATACAAAAAACGTGAAATTAAGATAATGGAATCCAAACTTTCATATTCTTCAGATTACGGTTATCCCCATATTTGGAGAATCAGGAATCTGGCGAAAAAATAAACGTTTTTTCAGAGAAAGTACATTTTTGTATATTATTTCAGAGCTTTTTCTGCATTAATTAATTAGCATATTAAGACCCTTGAATCATTAATATAGAGACTTAAAACATGAAAATCTGATTATTAAATCAAAAGTTATTCAGGGTGGTTACTATTTTATTTTACGCACTGTTCATTGAAACAATCAGTTAAATTCGCTGCTTTTTTTATTATTATTTCGTTACATTTACAAACAATGGGATGAAACGATGATGTTTCCCTTAATCACCCTATAAAATTTTTAAAAGTATGGATGTATTATAAAAGATTAATATTAATTTTAAAATGTATTCAAAATAATTTTATGTGAATGACCTTAAAAGTATATAAAGCGTTTCTAGTTGTGTTAATCATAAATTAATTCAAATATTTCTCTATACGGTTTTTCAAGTGAGAATGAATTTTGTTTACTTCTATTTCAACATATTATCTATATTTATAATGGATTTAATTATTGTTTCTTAAATCCTTTTTAATTAATTCAGTTGATTTGGTTCGAATATGTAATGAAAAAAAACAATATTTTAAAGAGTTTTCCTCATCAAAATCATAGTTTCCTTTCATAAATTATATTCTCTTTCCAAACTGTTGATTTATTTTAACTAAAATTAATTAATGTAGTTTTAAACTACTCCTAATATTAAATTAGTATTTTATCACAAAATATATTGATAGTCTCCTGACCTTAATTAACAAATTATGCCACCGTGTCATTAATAGTTATGTGAGATAACATATATGCTCTGTAGTGTTTGTTTCAGAAAATACTGTCTGCTTTCTTGATATCTCATGAACTTAATTGCAATGTTTTGAGATGATTCTACTGTGAAGTATTATAAAGTAAATGCTCTTAATCATCAAAAACGTCCATTAGCAGACAAAATCTATCATCTTGGCAGGTTACTTCTATTATTTAACAAGACAAAGACAGAAATCGTTGATAAGACGATCTAGCGGAAGAAAGTCATTTTCTTAGAACTTATCTCTTATCGCGAGACATTCTCAACGATCGACCTTTCTAAATACAGTCAGAACAAAATATATGTGTGGGTACATGAAAGTACCGCCCATAAGATAACGTGTCAAACTAATTATAGTCTTGTTCAATCAGTTACTTTAATTTTGAATCATTTTTTAATGACATTTAGGAAATAGAATGAGTTTAAAGACAACAATAATTCATTTAAGTGCATTGATATAGATTATATAAATATTAATAATTTCCAGTTAATGTAGATTTTGTCTGAAACTTTTTTTTTCAATTTTTTTTTCTTCTCCATAGATATAAAATATTTCCTTTTTGTAGCATTATTTTTAATAGTATATATGATTTTCGATTTTCAAGTTTTAAGTCTATCCTCATCATCAAATCAATTTAAATTATCGAATGCAAAAAATATTAATGAGAGCTGTTCAATGGAATCCCACAAGGAAGTTGAAGAATAAGCATGGAACTTTAAAATGAAAAATTCAAATTAATAAGCTTAGGAAAAAAAAATAATAATAAAGCTAATAAAAAGCAAGCTTTTAATTTAATAAATTAATCCTGTAATGATCTACACAATTCTTTTTGGTTTCGAAAAATAGACGGATACCTTAAATTTAAATCCCAAAGAAATTAAAGAAACAATTCATTCCACAGATACTCCTAACCTACACTGTAAAAAATTACGGTAAAAAGTATACCCTGAGTGCCTCATCCGTAAAATCCATTTTTACCTTAAAATATTTTACAATAGTTTCTACAGATATATTTATTTAACTATAGTGATTCAGTAAATATTACTGTAAAAATTACGATCTATCAGATTTTTGTGTTGGCATCCTTACTGCTCATACTGTAATTTGATTTTTTTCACTGTGTAGTTTGTCTTTCTAATTTAATACTTATTAAACAAATTTTTCGTAAACATCCAAATTATATGTAGTTAAATTCCTTTAAGATAACAGAGAATGTAAAGTTTCTATATCGAAATTGCACTATTTTTTAAAAGAAGCATAGTTTCAGTTTTCATAAAAATTAGCATATGAAATCGAGCAATTAAAATTTGGGATACAGGAAACCTCTGCTACAACTTACCATAGATAATTGTTTTATTACTCGAGTTGATAAATTACCTAATTGGAGAATAATCAGAACTTGGGCAATCATAATTATTTCACTTATCATCATTACATGTCATGGGTGTCATTCTATTCTCACCAAAATAATTTTTCTTTCTTACAAGATTTTAATAAATCTAAATTGAAAAGAAACGATTTAAAAGATGACATAATTAGTCTGGGATAAAATTCTATAAATAGGTCCTGGGATCCCGGAATAATACCTAATAGTAAAAGTTCTTTCATAACTTATATAATTAAAATATCTTATTAGCCACAAGGAAAGATCACAGAGGTTGCGAGAATTAGGATTTATTTAACGTGTAATAATTATTTTTATATTCAATCAATAACCCGCAATTTATTTAATATTTCATTTATGTATATAAAATTGTTCATGCCATTGAAAAACGAAGTTTTTTTGCAATTGAAGTACATTAACTAAATTATAAATTTGATTTAAGGATATGTATTTCCAAATACATCTTTACGAGAAAGATATGTATTTTCAAATAATTGCACTTCTCATTTCAAAATAAAGCAACCAAAACCAAGAATAATGAATTGCGTTTCCTTGATAACTGTTCTGAAAATTTAAAAGAGTTTTTGTTTTGAAAATCATAATTCAGCTTATTTTATTCATTTTCAGCATATGCAAATAAGAAAAAAAATCATAATTTTACTTCACTTCAATTTTTACTTCACTTCATCATAATTTCACTTCAAATATTTTCAAAATAATTAGTGGACTTTTTTTTTATTATATTAACTATATTTTTATAAAGCCATCAAAAGGAGCTTGATCATAACTGAAAAAAATTGGGATCTATACCAATCATTTCCGAACGGAAATAATGGCCGTTAATTTTAACCTAATATTAAGATGCATTAAAAAATATAGAGTAATTTATTTGATTAATAAAAAAAAAACTTTTCTAAATCAAACGTATGGTTTTAAAACTTATAAATAGTCAGAAATACTAATTATAGAGCAGTAACTTGACGTTACTTATCTAGAAATGGTTGGGATTTTTGAAGAAAAAAAAATTCTTTAGATAAATATATAATTTATGCATAGTAATTTTCTTATAATAAGTTATTAAGATTATAGGAATAAACATTTAAATCAAAAGATCTGGAAAAGCTTGCGATTTAAAAAATAAAAAAATTTATAACTGTATAAATTTATAAATTTTTTTTCATAGTAATTTTAAGTATTAGTTATTAAGTTTATAAAGATAAATATTTAAATCAAAGAATCTAGAAGTGTTTGCGATCTTTGAAAAAAAGTTTTTTATATAAATGTATAAATTTATACTGTATTTTTTCATAATTACAGCATTTTATTATACACGCTGTTGGGATTTTTCGACTGAAAACTTTAACGTACTCTAAACGAGACGCTCCTGCTTGCCACCTAGCAAACTTGAAATGTTTTATTTGCATTTTTATTTTTTGTGTTTCCCTTCATGTATTTTTTTTCTTTTTTTTATTTATTTTTATCTCAATTCTGAAATCACTGACATAGACCTAGAAATCTAAAAGTTATTTTTCACTTAATTTTTTCTATGTTTATTTCCTTTATTTATTATATTGTATTGAATTGTTTTATTTTTAAAAAAACTTGTATTGTAAGATTAAATAAATATTTTTAATAAGTAAAAATTATATAACAGATTTTGAAATAAATTAAAAAAATATTTTGATTTTCTAAATATTTAAAGCGAGTAAAAATATATTTGTTGAAAAAAATATTTTAAATGTACATAGTGTTTTAATCATAAATATTATTTTTAATCAACTAAATGAATCTGTAAACTTAATGTTAAAAAGACGAAAATTATTGGAATTTAGTTAAACAACATTGAAAATTTTATCAATACTAACTATGATGACATTTGAGACATTTCATATAACAATAACATTCGAGAAAAATAAAATAATTTTGTTAAGTGTAAACTCTCTCTTGTAAAATCACAAACAAAACACTCTGATGACTGAACTCCAAAGAGTAAGAACTCATTTTATTCGTTACAGGGTATACTGTAATCATTTTTAATATATATCTCAAATTAAAAGCATTAACGATAGAAGTCGCAAGTTACACAGAGAAAAAAATTCTACTAAAATTACAGTACGGCATAGCAAAAAATGCATTGTGGTTAATAAAAAAAATATACAGTATTTAAACCATTCATTTAGTAATTTTTCCGTTCATATGGTAAAGGTTTATAGGAAAATTGTAGTATTTAGTACCACACATTAAGTGAAAATAAAAAACTTAAAAGTAAATTTTTCCGAATAAATGTTTTTTATGCCATGTTCTAAGGTATCATGAGAAAATTACCAACGTTTGCCACATTTAATGTCAAACAGCATGATAATAAAACACCAAAAGTCATTACCAACGAGTTTCGATAGAAAGTGTTGTGATTTTAGTTTCCCCATAGAACCATGATAGAAATACACTAATTTGACCATATTCTAGTAGTTTTGAACATACTTTTTCTTCAGTGATATATTAAGGCTAAGAAGGAACAAAAACGTTATGAAATCTATCGAGTTACTAATAAGTAAGGCAGGAATAAAAATCTTCAAAACCAATTCAATTACCTGATGAAACTTAAAGGTGTTTTTATAATCACGTTTTGACTCAACGGGTCGCATTTTAACGGTTCAAACAGGTTATGGTGTTTTTCCCGCCTTTCTGACTAGTATTTTGCAAGATTTCGGCATTGGTTTGGATTTTCCCGTTTAAATATTAATATGCGATCACCAATATGTGTACTCTATTTATATAGCTTTTAAAGATGATTCCAACAATAGGCCTTAAGGGTGGTCATTATGAAACACCTTGCGTAAAGAGATGGGCACTAGTTTCCATTAAAGGTAAAGGTGTACTTCGTGTAGGTTGGTTAAATATTAAATACCCTACCTAATAAATTTATTTAAATTCTATGTAACATTTATTTTCATGATAAAAAATTTTTTCTTCAGTGAGTTTTTAAAACGGAAAAAAAAATTCAATTTTCTTATAAATTTCGGTTTTTGTTTTCCATTTTAAAAATTTACATTTCTTTCAAAACCCTGCTAAGTGTGCATGACCATAATATAATTAAGTTTTAGAATCCTGTCCTGTTCTGCTTCAAACTGAAATTGGGATGTTTCCCAGACCGTCGCCAATAGCCCATTGTGCAGCTCTAGTGCGACGTAAATGAACTACAACAACAACAACAACATCAAACTGAAATTAGAAAAACAAAGAAATTTAGCTGAACTATGAAATTTAAATATAAATAATGAATTGATGTAAAGAATTTAGGCAAGAGCTTGACAAAATTATGACCCATATTATTTCCTCTTAGAAAAGACCTCATTAAATGGTTATGCTGAATCGATTAACTTCGAGGTCATACTATGTTATAGATAAAAGTAAAAATTAGTATCAAATCGTATGAATTTAATCATTCAATTTAAAAACTATTTACTCTGTATTATAATGATAAAAAAGCTTGTAATAGGTATTTTTCCTTACAAATTAGTTTTTCTCTTATGATGAACTCAAAATTCTGTTAAACATTTTTTGACTTGAACTTAATCTATTTTTTTAAATGAATAATTTTATTTTTTTCGTAGAACAATCTATTTGCAATAAACTTTATGCGTCATTTTTGATACATTTTTATTTCATTTATATCAGCATATCTAAGAACAGAATATCTAACAAATCTTTTATTTTGTATAAAGCAACCCAATTATTTTTAATAAAACCAGTCATTTTTCTATTTTATTTTATTTCGAATTATGGATACTTAATTTTTATAATTTTATAATTTAAATTATTAAGCTAATGTTTTAAAAATATTTAGTTTGCAGGAAAAAAGCAAACGTATATTTTAAACATAGCTTCTTGATTAGCATAATGAAAGATTTGCAGAGACTGTTTTTTTTAAGTAATTATTGATAGATTACCAATCATAATATTATGAAATTGTATTTAAATAACGCACCTGTTCATTATTTTTTTTAATTTGTATTAAGTTTTTTCCATGTACGTTTCGTTCTGTTACACTGCATATTGTAATTTTGGCTGGCAGAATCATAATTGCTGCATTCAAGATTTTTTAAATGACATTAAACTTCAAGTAATAATTTATTAATGGTTTTTTTAGGGAAAAGATAGTGGTATTTGAATTATTAGAAAATCAATTTTCATACAGGGAAAAAAATTCTGATAAAATTATCGTAATGTATGGTAATAACATTTTTGGTAAAAGAGAAACATGATTCTGTCTAATAAAATACAGTATTTAACTAATAACAAAATACAGTATTTAAATTATTCATTTGGTAATTTTTCCATTCAAATGGCAATGATTTACCGGAAAGACTGGTTTTCAAAATTATAGATCTTATCACCACACATTTAGTAAAAAATACAAAACTGAAAAGTAAATTCAGTGAAATAAATGGTTTTATGCCATGCTCTAAAGTATCCTGAAAAGAAATCACCAAATTTTATCACATATAATAAAACCATATTCTATTTTTAATTTAACCATAATTATTATAAACAAAGCGCTTCGATAAAAATTACTGAGCTTTTTGGTGTTCCCATTGATCCAGAAACATGGTAAATTTTATCATATTCTCACAATATTTTTTTCACTGTGGTATTTCGATTAAGCAAGTGTGTAGATTTATCACAGGAAAATTAACAATACTTAACAAAAACAATTAAATTTTTTTCAGAGCATTGATATACCCTTTAATTATTGAAGTAAGAGATTTATTAATAATTTTTTAATCAAGAGCAGCTTCAAATATCAGTGAGTAACAGTATTTTTTAGTCAGTTTACCAATATTATAATAAAAATATTTTTTAAAAGAATAGAAAGTTCTATACATAGTATTTTGAATTATACTTAATGCAATTATTTATTGAAAATCAGCATATAAATTCGAGATATACTTAAAATATGCAAGCAGCAGCAAAAGCATAAGCCACATAAAAATTAAAGGTGTTTTTTCTTTGTTTTAAAACAGTTTGATCAATAAATATATCTTTGAAATTTATAAATTTTAATACGCCTTACATTATTATGAGATATCGAGTGCTCCATTAAATGTTCCACACTTCAATAAAAATGTCTTATTTAATATCGAAATTTTCATTTAAAGAGATATTATATTAATATGCATGAAGCAATTCATATGTTAAATGTAACACTTTTCAGTGCAGATTTGGACAAGAGGACCATTTTCGCATTTAATTGAGAAAAATTGGTCGTGTGGTTCTATTTGTTTGAATTTTTTTAAATCAAAAGTTTATGTCATTAAGTTCATAACCTTTTTTAAAAAAGATATAAGATTCAATAACAGTGAGATTCATCCACAAATATGACAAACCATGATTACAAGTTACATTGAAAGAACAATTAGGTTGTCAGCAAAACCTCATTTACTACATGTGCTGTTTCGTGAATAATTTCAACATATCTGCCTTATTATTAAATAAAAGAAGCCATATAAAAAAGTCATAAAAGGAAAATTTCCATCAAAATTGAAATTTTTCTTTCTTGTAAGAACTTAATGTGGAATGAATAATATATTCTTAATAATACATTGCTTATTTAATACTAAATATTTTTACTTCTTTTCCAGATTTGCTCCATCAAAGCCGAAGAACGGTCAGTAGATAAAAGATATATTGCTGCATTAGCTAAAAACAATCGTCTACCAAAGTTTAGTTATGTTGATAAAAAAAGTGAAGAATCAGATGATGAACCCTCTAAGGAATTCCTGAACCAAATAGTTGAACCTGATAATATGTATTCATCATTTCTTGAACCTTCTCAAAATGGTTTCTTAGAACCTTTATCGGAATTGAACTTTTTAACTGACCAAGCTGTGGAGAAAAGAAACGTTGCCGCTTTAGCCAGACTCGGAAGATTAAATACAATTCGGTACGGTCGTTTTCAACCCCACTACGTGAATGGAAAACGGCTTAGCAATGAAGATGATAATGAAGAAGCTAACCAGGAAATCACTGATAATGAAATTGATGGAAGCGATATTGATTGCCTACCTTATGACGATGAAGAAACCCTTAATGAAATAACTGTTAAAGTAAATGGAAGACAAAAGAAACGATATGTAGCTGCATTGGCAAGGTCTGGTAGGTTGCCAATTTGGCACTCTCAAAGAATGTGGGGTGGTAAACGAGACGATGCATACCCTTCGTATAAAAGCAATTCAATGATGGATATTGAAAATAATCTTGATAACTTTATAGGTGAAGTGCCAGACTATATTAAGAAACTAAAGAGATGCAAAAAGATTAATGAATATAAAAGAGAAAAACGAAATGTTGATAAAATGAATAAAAGAGAAAAACGAAATGTTGATAAAATGAAGGAGGTAGAAGATATCCCTATTGAAAATATAAATCTTTCTGGTTTGAATAATCCCGAAGAGAAACGTAATTTGGCAGCATTAGCTCGAAATGGTAAATTGCCTTCAAGATATTTTGGGGATGGTAAACGCAATGATGAAAAAGACACGTCAGAAAACTTTTCCGAAGAAAAGCGAAATATAGCCTCATTAGCTCGTAACGGAAAACTGTTTAACAGCAGAGTAGAGGGAAAAAGAAATCTCGCTGCTTTAGCTCGAAACGGGAAATTGCCACAGTTTGGTTATGAGGGTAAAAGGAACATTGCAGCCTTAGCTCGAAATGGTAAACTCTTTGTAAGCAGTAACATGAATGGGAAACGAAACGTCGCCTCTTTAGCGCGAAATGGGAAACTGCCATCATTTAGTGAAAATAAAGGAAAACGAAATTTAGCGGCTTTAGCTAGAAACGGTAAATTGCCCACATTTTACGACAATGAAGGAAAACGGAATTTGGCTGCCCTCGCAAGAAATGGGAAACTTCCATCGTTCTATAGTGGAAACGGAAAACGAAATATACAAGCTTTAGCACGAAACAATAAGCTACCGGCATTTGAAAACGAAAAACGTGACTCGATGGAATCAGGCGATAAAAGAAATTTGGCAGCTCTAGCAAAGAATGGAAGATTACCATCATTTGCTCATGTAGATGATAAACGAAATATGGCCACTCTTGCCAAAAATGGAAGACTACCAACGTTTCACAATGTTGATGACAAACGAAATATTGCAACCTTAGCACGAGATGGAAAGCTACCAGCATTTGTTTTGGAAGATAAACGAAATTTAGCTGCATTAGCTCGAAATGGTAAACTGCCAATGTTTGACTCGCGAGAAGACAAACGGAATATAGCAGCTTTAGCGAAAAATGGGAAACTTCCTTCATTTTATTCATCTGAAGAGAAGCGAGATATTGAAGCCTATGCACAAAATGGTAAATTACCTGCTTTCAACAATATTGAAGAAAAACGAGAAATTATACCTGTCTCTGGAATTTATAATGAAGAAGATAAACGCAACATAGCTGCCCTTGCTCGTAAGGGTCATTTAATGCAACTAAATGGCCAAGGAAAAAGACGCAACATAGCAGCTTTAGCAAGGAATGGTAAATTACTTGGGTATAATAAAAGAGATGTTTATACCACAAATTCTTTGAATCCATTAGAAAAATGGGATGATATGATCTTTCAAGATGATATTGAAATGTAACTTAATACGAGCAAGGAGTTGCTGATAAAAAATACTATTACGTAAGGGAGGTAGTTTAGCATCATCAAAGAAAAAATGATGAATACCAATACATGTCAAAGAAGCTGCCTTTAATAATATTTTTAATTCATTTATCAACTTATACTTTTAATTTTAAAAATTAGCATTTTAAAACCTTCTGTGTTTTTAGACATTTTAAAAGAATGAATAATCCATTAATTAGTTCTATCAAAATTTAAAAGTGATTTAATTATATTTTTAAATGTACTTAAAAAAGTGTCATTTTACTTGATATGTTTGTCAACAATTAAAGAAAATGTGCTATTGTTGTATATTTTCCTTGTACTTTCATATAGTTAGCTCAAGATTGAATCAATTATGTGTTAATTATTAAATTGATGTAGTGCATTAATGGGGATGTTTTTACTTTTAAATTAAAACAGTGGAAGTCAAGTACCTTAAATTGAAGAATGTTGAAATTCAAAATTATTTTAACAGAATCTTAAAGATACAATTTTTAAAAAATGTTTTTTTTTTTTTTTAAATCAGTCAATACATGGAAAATAGCATTTCAAAAATAAATTATAAAAAAAACTTCCATTGTCTTTTCTAAGTCGAAAAAACAACATACATTTTAGCTCATGTTATATACAAATTTATTCTTTACAATCATATACAAATACACTTAAAGCTTTCACTCCTGTTTCAAAACAATAAAATTATTCCGTATACATAGTATTTAGTAATGCGTAATCTATATTTATTTAATTCTCAAAAATAAAGAATACACATTTGAGATCAGTAGTCAGGCTAGGAAAAAACAAAAAGTATTATTGAGGAAAACGAGATTAAAACATCAAAGTTTGCTTGGTTACACAAGCAAACAAAAAGAAGATGAATGGTAATTATTAGTAACACCTTCAAGTTCCAACTGGTAATCAAATAAGATTTGATGTTTTTAATCACACTCGTATGATTTGAATTGCGTTTTTTTTCCTTGCTAATTTATTAATTTGGATCCTACAATGTATATGAATTTTTGAATAATATTCTAAAATTATATATCAAAGATGGTGATTGCAGAACACCCTATAATTAAATTGTTTCTTTTACATTTTGGTATTTTCTTCCAGAATCCATTTTATAAAACATTCTCAATTAAATTAACCCTTTGACGCAGAATTTTTATTAATCATATTTTTCATACTTTTTTCATTATTTTGTATTAATTTAGGTCAAAATAAGTGAAAAATATATTTTAGCATTTTAAACACTTATGGTTATGAAATACAGCATGAAACACCGGTGTCTTTTTTTTTTTTTTTTTCTCCTGCGTTAATTGAAAATCTCCCTAACACTGCTCACTTCCAAACATTAATTTTTCAAATCTGCACTTATTTTCAGTTATTTACATCTATATGAAATATAATTAAAATTCCTTTAATTTACGAAATATATTATTGATAAAGTTTTAAATATGAATGAAAAAATATCAAACTATATTATTTGGGATTTTACATTTTAGTACAAATATAATTGCAATAATTTAACAGATTTTTTAGTAACTACTAATCTGTTTTTTTATAATTAAAGAAATCAAAAATATATTTTAGCTTGTAATTAGAGCGTCAGAAAAAAAACATATAAAAATTGACACCGGTGTCCCATCTGCGTTAAATGGATCTCAATTTCCAATCAAGATTTAATTTCAAAAAAATAAATAAATAAAAACTGGCAAAAAGTCATTTTTTTTATTATTTATTCAATATTGTAAATAACATTTTTTAAATGTTTCTAGAAGATTCAAAATCATCGAATCCTCAATATAAAGCACACTCTGAAACGCTTTCTGAAAAATTTGTTTCGACACAATATAACTGTCTTGGAGCATTTTATTGTGTGCAGTGCACGAAAAAAAAAGCACTTTACTATACTTTTATCTTTTGATACTTTTAACTGATGATCGAATAACTTTTAATTTGATGATCGAATTTTCAAGTACAAACCACACCTTAAATATGCTAATTAATTGCAACTCTATTTTGACTTACGAAATTGCATACGAAACCATACTTTCTTTGAATAGAACACACCTTTGACCCTCAAAATATGGGGGTAGTCACAGTTTGAAAAATAAGGTGCCAATAGTTTGGTCAGGAGAGTTATCGAAATTTTGGATACTTCATATACTTCGCCATATCTTGAGAACTTTTGAAGCAAATAGAAATCTTTTTGCATACAGTTGCGAAATTCCATGCAAAAAAAAAAAAATAAATAAATAAAAATTTTAATAGTATTTAATCACTATTTTTTATGACGTTTTTTTAATAATGGTCCATTTTTAAAGTATAAGGTAGATAATTTTTACATCACTCTAAAATTGAAAGTGATTACCGAATAGCTCTGAAAAAATCAAGTTTTAAATACACGTCTTTTTTATTTTAGAATTCGATTATTCGACCGATTGCGCTCATATTTCATATTTTGCCAACTACGGTCTTTAAAATGGTGTAAAAATCTATAGACATTATAAGTCAAAATGTTTCTAATATTATTGGATAAAATAATAAAAAATAATAATAATTATTAAAAATTTATTTTGCACTGAATTATCTTTGGATAAACGAATTTTACCACTGTGTGCGAAATTTTTTTGAATCGCTCTTTTGATCACTCTCCTGCTCAAACTATTGAGACCATATTTTCCATTTGTGTAGCTTATAATTAAATTTTTCTAGTATTATTAAAAAATTAAATAAAAAATTATAAATAATTATTAAAAAAAATAATTTTTTCATGGAATTATCTCTGCATAAACAAATTTCCTCTTTATGTACAAAAATTTTCCGATTCGCTTAAAAAGTTTTCGAGATGCAACGAAATACACAACACGTGAGATTAGCAGGAAGGGGTCCAAACTAGAGTAAAATAATTGCAACAATCTGTATATCCGATTAATCATAAAGAATATGGTTTAAAACATTTCTTTAACTCTACGGTTTTGAATCCGATAACAACTGATACAATTTAAAAACCGTGAATATAAAATTATACAATTTTGTAACCATTTACAACTAAAAAAAATCATTGCATTAAAAAGCACACACACAAAATCAAATACAAAACAAAAACCCTTTTGGTCTAAGTGTTAAAGTTTAAGTGTCATAATGTTATGTTTGCTTTTTTTTAATTACACGAAAAAGAAAACATGTGGGATTAATTATCAAACTAACTCTATAAAGCACCATAAAACATTATATATTATTTTTTCTTACATAAAATTTAGTAACGACCGAAAAAAATCGATTTGTGAGACAATTAAATTTTTAACTATCTTAAATTATGCTATTTTAAATTACTAAATATAAAATTTGACTGAAAGTATTTGAATAGTTCCTATGCATTTTTAAAAAAAAGTAAAATGAAAATTTCCTTATTATGACTTTTTTATTTATTTTTACTTTTATCATTTAAAATTACATCTTAATAATGATGCAAAAAATTTATACACTCTAAGCATATTTTAAGTATGCTCTTTAAACCATTGAAATAACATCTTAAAAAAAGTTGAGTAATAAATCAAAATTTATTCAGCGTGTAATTTTTTTCCCTCTCGCTGTAATATAAAAATAATAAAAAAAGAAGAAGAAATATAAGTTTTTTATCGTGTTACTTTCATAATAAGAAGGAATTATTATGGTTATTAAAGGGAAAAAACGTAATAATCTAGACAATAGTGAAGTACCGATTGGACAAAATAATAATAAATATCACATTCACAAAATTTGTATTTATAATTTTAAACTATGAAAAATATTTTGACAATAACAAAAGTAATAAATATGCCAAAAATAATAACAATAATAATAAATTCAAAAATTATGGTAAAAATTCACTTTCAAAAATTATGGTAAAAATTCACTTTCAAAAATTATGGTAATAATTCACTTTCAAAAATTATGATTATAGTTTTGATTTACGAAAAATATTCTATTTTGAAAATCAACTTGGTAAAGTTCAAAAAAGAAAAAAATTTAATTTCAGAATTAGAAAATCAACGATTTTTCGTTTCATTTGAAGTTTAGATATAACTACACTTTACTTTTAAGCGAAAGCGTATATTTCGATAACAATACTTTCGATTACTTTATTATAATTACAGTTAATGTACTTTTTGGTGTTTGATTAAACCATGCTGCCTTTCCATCCAGGGCAACTTCGATAACTGTTTAGTGAGTACAAAATGATTCTTTTTTCAGTGTTCATATGCAAATAACAGAGATAAATAAGTAATTAGTTATATTACTTTTATGATAGTAATTAAATAATTTTTATATTCCAACAATTATATAATTTTCATAAAAGAATTATAGTATTGTTCAAAACGTAGTTTTAGACAAAAATTCTCAAAATATTTTACTTATATGAAATACATAAATTTAAATATATGAATATAAAATATAATATATGAATATAAAATAAATATAAATATAAATATATGAATATAAATATATGAAATATATTTTGTATTCAAAAGGTGTCAGAACCAAATGCAATCTTGTTTACATAATAATTTTATTAAAAAAAAAGCAATATAAGCTAAAAAATAATATAGCCAAATGTATTATAGTATTTTTTAAGCTCTTTCAAAGATAAAAAAATTAAGATAAAAGAGATTTTAAAAAAATGTGTCGATAAATAAAACGGTTCAAGCTCTCTACTATAGTTACAATTACAGAAATTCGAGAAAAAAAATGCACTCAGTTTTCAAATCATTTTACATATTTCTTACTTAATAGGTGCTATCCCCAAACAGTAGAAGCTAAAAAATAAAATAGCCGAATAAAAGAATTGTAGTGTGATTATTTTTTAAGTTCTTTCAAAGTTAAAAAAGTACACAAAAATATGTCTATATAAAACATAGAACTAGCTCGCTACAATAGTTTATATCACCGAAATTTGGAAGAAAATTGCCCCGAGTATTCTCGCCCCCCCCCCTTTAAAATCAATAATAAATTAAAAAAAATTAAATCGAAATCAAAATATCATTCAAAATATCATCTTTTTTCATATTATTTACTGAAACGATGATGAAATAAAATAAACCATGACCAAATAAAGTTCGATGTTCTTACTTACGGAATTACAAAACAAAAAAAAAACAAAAAAAAATTTACAAAAAATTAGAAGCTAAGAAGTGAAATAGCAAAATATAAGAATTGTAGAATGGTATTTTTAAGCTCTTTCAAAGGTAAGAATATTGACAAAAAATCTGTCTATATAAAAAATAATAATTTAAATCACAGAAATTTGAAAGAATATTGCACAGAGTGCAAATCTTTTTTTTTTTTTCTTTCATACTATTTTAAAGTTATTATTGCATAAATTAAAAGTTTATATTCTTAAACAATTCAATCATACAAATTTTATATTAATCTGCATACTTTTAAAAGTAGGTAGTAGTTCAACACTATTACGAATTTTGGAGTTTTTTCAGCCATCTCTTTCATTTAAAAGATGTGTGAACAAAATAAATAAAAGAATAAAAATTAAAGATCAATGAGTACGATGTACCCCAAATAAAAATTATTAAGAAAAATAATTTCTGTAATTGTTCTTTGATTAGTTTTCAAAATTTTGTAACATTGATAGTGCTGCCATCTGACTTTAGTAAAGAGATGCAGAAAACATGGGAGATGAATAAATGTTCTGCCATCTGGTGTCATTTCTTTGAAGTTTTAGTTATAGTGAGAATGAGCTTAACCATATTTCAGTACTCAGTAGCTAATTAACACTAAATTATTCAATAACAATGCTAGTTTTGAGTGTAAATTTTTAAAGAAAAATGTGCTTTCCAGAAGAAAAACTAGGAAAGGATAATTTTAAAATAAAAATTAAAAAGATTTTCCCTTTTTCTTAATAGCAACAATAAAAATATAAAACAAATTTATCTGGCAACATTTTTTTAATTTTCTCATCCAAAAAACATATAGCCAATTATCTAATAAATGCAAAATTTGTCATTATTTTATTGTTTTTTACTGAATAATAACAGTGATAGCATTTTATTGAAATTAACTATTATAAACTATTTGATCTTTTCAAAAACTAGATAAAATGTTTACATTCAACTATTAGGAAAATTAATTGAAATGTTATAAAAACAGAGCTATTTTTATATATTTGTACTGAGAATTTAAATCGAAACTTCTTATCAAAAAAATCCTTATTTTTAATTACATGAAAGTAAAAGTTCTTGTAAGTTTGAGGCGAGCTCTATCTCCCGGGGGCCAGCCTCAGCTCAATGTTGGGCAACCGTTCGTTTAAAAATTCTGTTGCCTTAATGCCCAAGTGCCTCCTGACCGACGACTGGCTGTTGTAGGATGGCTTCACATTTTAATAGCCATCGCGTTCCATGGATGTTTAAACGTAGTTCGATTTTTGAATATTCGCAAAAGGCATTTAGGAAAGTGCAGTGACATAGCATATGAATGAATAGAGCAACTCTATATCCATTCAAAAGTTTTATCAGTTTAAAATGTTGCTAACCCATAAAAATACTTATCTATGAACTTAACATTAGTTGTCAATAAAAATTTTACCCCTTTAGTGTTACATTTCAATTCAAATTACCCATTGAAGATGATTATCATTCCGTCATAGTTTGGTGGGTATAGTTTTTGCTTGAGGGGTTTAATTCCCTATGTTAAGGGCAAAGTATCTGTTTGTTTCTTCTATTAGGAGATCGGAATCAACTTAAATATTATGTCACCACTGGTTCCTCAGCCGGAAAAATCGTTCCCGCATGGTTGGGGAACATGGTGCGGAGGATGGATGATTGTTACTATCTACCTTCCAATCCAAATTATGGTAGTCTAGCACTTGTATGCGCTAGTAGTATATCCAGATCCCGATTAAAGATGAAATCCAAACAACCGCCAGTAACCCATTAGTGTAGCTCTAATCTGTTCAATGTTAATAACAAAACCAAGATCATCAAACAGAAATGTGATACTATTATTCGCCTATGGTAAAAAAATGCTTTCTAGTTTATACTTCAAATTATAACATGTAAGGTAATGTAATTTTCGGTCCTGTCAATATAAATTACAGTTATACAAACATGTAGTTTAATGTTTTTAACTCGCAAAAACATTAATCACAAATGTCAGAATCAAAATTGTCTGTGACTCATACGTCAAAGATAGTGACAAATGCGCTTTTTTAAAAAAAAGCTTTTTAAAATGAAAATTTCCATTTTGCGTTGTTGGAAAAGAAGTATCACAAAGTATTCGCCCTTTATAGGGGGACTCGAATCCAACAAAGCATATTCCAACGTTCTGTAAAAACGCCATGTAACATTATTCTTTATAAAACGATGTAGTTGGCATCTGAATTCAAAAAAAATTAAGCTGAAAAATAACCTTAGAGAAAAATCATCCATGTAAATTTTATCTTGTCAATCCATACAGAGAATGCAATACTCCTAAAGTTCACCTCCATAGTTCTGCGATTTTGAATACAACCAGAAGGACAAAGGAACTCTTAAAATCAAGCTGGTCTTTTTTGATTGAAAGAAGTCCTCATTCACGTTACATGACTTGTAGCGATATAAAATCGCAAATACTCCCGATGGCAGTAACCCATGACTCTTTTAACAGAGATGATATTTCGCACCAGCGCTCTGATCAAGCTCGGGTACACAAATCAACCACATAACTACAAGATTTCAACCTGACTGACATAAGTGGAGAGCAAAGACTCTGTTGAGACAATCTGATATTATTTTTTAAATATCTTTGATTGTGTTAAATGGAAACCACATTAATGAAAAACATCAGGGAAAAGTGTTCTGTTAGTCAGAAAATTTACTGCCCACCTTACTGAAACAATAATTAATTATATGCTGTAACGATTTTGATTTATTTTGTTTCATTACCGGCGTTAAACAGCCGAACCAGTTTCGGGTTAACGACTATCAATGTTCAACTCTGTAGCCTTGTAATTTTGAACCCAACCCAGAAGACTAGGGAACTCCTGGATCAAGCATTAGAACAAACTATGAGGCATCAAAAAGTCCTACGTTGAAGATTTTTTAATGGAACTAACCCGCATTTGCGGTACATGGAGAGGAAAACCATGAAAACCTCTCATGGTTAGCCAGACCGTAAGTGTTTTCTAAGCCGAGATTCGTCTATTTCAGAGGATATTTTAAGTTAACACTGTGGTCAATGCGAGCCGGTAGCAGAATTCGTGCGAACCAGTACCGCGGGGGGTTCGAACCTGCGTCGGCTCATTAGGAGGCAAATACTCTATGACATAAGCCACCGTAGATCAAGCAGTGGTGATTGATTTAAAGGAACATAAATAATGAGTGGTAAATTTATTTTGTCCCAATAACAGTTTTTCGCAAATTAAATATTGTGTCAGAGTGATGCCGCTAAATGTATGCCTTACAGTAGTATATGCTGGTATGCTTTTAGATCTTTAGTTAGTGAGCATGTAAGTCTGAATAAGACATCATAGAATCGGTGTAAAGTGCATTATTCATTGACCTCCTAAGTCCCTAGATCTAAATCTCATTTAGAATTTGTGGAATGAAGTTTAAATAACCATCAGTGATCTAAATCCATCAATGTAATCTCACATTATTGGAAAGTGCTATTTGCGACAAACTACCTATTAACATCTTGTAGCCTCCATGCCAAAATTAAATCCCCTCTGTATTGAAGGAAGAAAGGAGCAAAACAAAGAATTAGTTATAATAAAGTAACCGCAAAAATAGCTGAAAAAATGTTGTCCTGACCAAATAATGAATAAACAAAAGTTTGGTTATAACTTTGAAATTTTCTGAATTTTCTGCATATTCTTATGGACTGCGGTGAAAGATACATCAATTTTTCACCCGAAAAAAAGAAAGTACTAGAAATTACAATTCGTAACTTTCAAAAGATTGTTTTGTAAAAGTGCTTAATTTTGTTAGTTTTTTTTTTTTTTTTCTTTCTTTAGTGATTGAAAATCACCCAGAAAATTATCACAGCTATCAAATTACATTAAAGAAGCTTAAGGAACTTTTAACATGAATGAATATATTATGCATTTCTCTATGAAACGGAGGTTGTTCAATAACATTTTTTTCAAAATCTTAAAAAATCCTAGTGCCTATTCTTTGTCATTGGTGATCGATGAAATCTGTCATAGGCAGCATATATCATCCTCGCCCATAAGTGACAAATCACGGAACCTAGCAACCCTACTTCCATTTTAAAGTTTGAAATTTCGACGGGAAATTCAATTTAAGAATCAATCCTCTTCAGAAAGTATTTTTCCCTTTGCTTAAAAGAAAAATTCGGAAATAATTCTTGACACGTAGGGAACATTTCTCGCATATTTAGCTTAAAGAGGGTAAAATAGTTCTTTTTTTTTTTCCAAGTTTAGAGAGCCAGAAAAATAAAAATATATTTTAGGTATTAATAGAAATTCACCGTTAATTGCAACAAAATAAATAGCATTGATAAGTGTAAATTATGTTAGTTGTTTAGAGCTTTACTACTGAAGAACTGCTGAATTGATGAAAATTGAATTGGAAAAATATGATTGTAATTGTGAAAGTTGAAGAGCGAAGAAAGTTTAATTGTAATTATAAAAGATGAATTAAAATGCATGAGAAATTTCGATTATAATTGTATCAATTTGAGTAAAAAATGCAAATTGAAAAAATATTAAAAGAGTATTTTGAGATTTAGAAAAAAACATTTTTAAATAATTTAAGATTATTTTGACATTATATTTATTTAAAGTACTCTAAATAAATTTATTTTTAAATAAATTTATTTTTAATCTAAATAAATTTATTTTTAAAAAATATTTCTTTTTTTTTTAAATTAAGTTTTATGTTTAATGTTTTTTTTTGGTATTTTTATAAGAGATTCAACAATTTTGAACTCCAATATTTCGTTTCCTATTGTTTGGAAAGAATTTGTGGCATTTGGTCAAATTTATTTTATAATTTTTATATATACGTTTTGACTAAATAAAAAGTTCAACTAGTACATAATAAAAATAAAAGGAAATATAATATACTCATTTCTCAAACTGCCACAATTGCAAGTTTAATTAAAAAAGAGTTGCCTTTTATTAGTTAAAACATATTTAATTAAGCAATTAAAATAATAAGGGCAATCATAGCATTAATTAATTTATTTATTCATTTTTGCCATAATTGAAACAAATTTTTCTTTTTTACTCTAAATAATAAAATGATTTTTAATAATTTTTTTTTAAAACTAGTCGAGAAAAATATTATGATTGTGTCTCAGACTACAAAGACTACTACCAGCTAAACGATCTCTAAAGAAGATTGAGAAGGTACGATTATAATTGTAAAATTATAGTGCAATAAGGTAAATAAAGATAAATTTCACCTATTTTTATGATAAGAGTCAATACGCAAAATAAAAGAGATATCATCCAGAATAACTTTCATTCTATTTATAGAATCTTCAAGAACTAAATTTCAATCAGAATGGTTTAAAGGGATGATCTTAAATAAACTAACAAGTTAGTGCCAACTATTAAGTTACGGAATCAAACATAAAAAAGTACTTCCTCTGAATAATCGTAATTTTTTTCCCGGTGAATTTAGATTTCTGACTCAAAAAATATGGGAGGTAGCCTCAATCTGGATAATATGGCAACAACAAGATCAAGAGAGCGGTGGACAGTTTGGATCCCTTTATTAATTTCAGTGCATTTAGTCATATTTAAGAAAGTTTTTAGGCGAATCGAAAAGTTTTTGCACGCAATTATAAAATATTTTAACCAAAGATAATTTCATGAAAAAATAATTTTCAATAACGATTTATTTTTTTTTTTTATTTTTTTTAATAAGGATCAAAAATATTTCGAATTGTAGAGCATGCGAATTTTTACGTTATTTTAAAGTGTGTAAATTTAATACCAAAATACAAAATTTTAACGTCGAGTTAGGAAAACAAAATTTTAACGTCGAATTAGGTCGAATAGTTCTCTAGAAATCAAATTCTACAAATGTTATATTTTTAAAATATAATAACTCAGAAACTGTTCAACCGACTTCGTTCAAATTTTATATTTTGTCATTTAAAATTACAGACTTGTCATTAAAAATTTTAAAAATTTTTATAGTTACAATTCAAATTTTTTTCACCTTAATAAATGAAATAAAAAATTATAAAAAATTTCTTAATTACATGCCTTTGGATAAGCAAAATTTATAATTGCAGGAAAAAAATTTTTTTTACTCGATTAGAAAATTCTTGATATATGGCGAAATACGCAAAAAAATAATGTTGCTTTAAAGGGTCCAAAGCTTAGACCGGTCTCCTGACCAAACTATTGGATGGAATTATCGAATTCTCTACATCATTCTCTTGAGACCCGCGCTTTAAATAGCAGCAGACAATGTGATTTTTAATTTGAAATAAGTATATAGCTTAGAACAAATCAAACCAAATGCGATAATTTCGTTTTTTTTTTTTTTTTTTTTAAATTTCCTTTTTAAATAAAGACTTCGTTCCGTGATGACAAATCCAATTGTATTTTAACGTAGAATACAAAGGCATACAAACAGAAAGCAAAACCTTAAAATATAATTTCACCCATTATCTGTTTTAATATTTGTATTTATATCTCACTTTGCTAGCATGTTAATGTTTGCAACTTGCGAGCATTGTAGACAAGCCGTAGAGAACAAAATGATGCTTTAAAAACAAATTCGAAAACAAAAAGAAAAGATGCGTCTGAGCTGGAACGTAATATTACATCAAGGACTGGATATACAAAGTACCATGTCACGTAATAACTGGTTTAGTTCGTGCCAAAAGTTATCGAATAAATTAGATGATGAATCTCAAAAGAATATAGCACAGCAATTTTTAAGGCTTCCATTTATATATTCGTTCTAAGTTTCGATTTTTTTTCCTTTCTTTATACGTAAAATGAAATTTTGAGCTAGTAAAATTTAATGGCAAAAGTTTTTCACTCTTAATAATAAAAAGTTAGATTATACATATAAATGAAAAGTAAAAAGACGACTTGCTCGAGATCTCCACTGAAAGAGGATAGAATAGATTTCCTGTTTAAAATTGTAGATTCATATGTGCTTCGTCCTATATTTTGTAATAATTTCAAAACATTTTAATCTGGTTATTCATTTCTTCAAATTATTTTACAACCTATACACTAACAAAAAGAAAATACAAAAGAAAATTTTAGAGGAAATAAATACTGCCATGTAATAGAAAAATCAACATAAAGACAAAAATTTAAGATTGGTATTTTTATAAATGTGGCATTTTTGCACAATAAACACATATTGCAAAATACTTTTTTTTTTCAAAAAAAAAAAAAATGTTTTTAACAATTTTCTTAAATTTTTTTAAAGCTATTTTAGGATTAGCAATGGAGAAAGTTGTAAAGCCGTTTTTCATGAAATTTATCGTGAAGCACTTATGTTATTTTTTCATTGCTCGACAGGATGAGCTTATCAAAATTTTTAAAATTATGTAGGTTATATTTATGGAAATTTTACTCACTCTACTAATTCTATCATATACATTAATGAAACATTAATTATTTCGACATAATTATTTAGATGCGCATGATTAAACATATGTTATTTTCTACCATAAGAGATTCGACTTATAATTTTGAATGAATTGCATCAAAAAGTATTTATTAGAACTAGATTATTTTTTATTTAACGAAAAAGGTTTAATGTACAAGATGTTCCTCCATAACCAAAATTATATAAAAATAATATTAACATATGACTGATATACTTAATTCTGAACATAGAGATAATTGAAAGTATAAATTCCCTCCAGTTCAAGCTTAAATTTACCCAAAAATAAAAATAAAATAAAATAAAAAAAACCGAAAAAATTATAAGCAATTTAATTATAAACAATGTATTTCTTCCTTTATTTATTTATTTTTTTTTTTTTTTAGAAAAACTGACTGACTATAACAGTGATCAGATCTTCACGTTCTAAGACGTATTCTTAATGATTCGAGGGGGTGACCAAATATGCCACTTAATTAGTGCAGCCGATATTTTAAGTTACAAAACCAGACTCAAAAATGTACTTTCTCTCAATAAACATACCGTTTTTCGAGAGATTCGGATTTCTGATCCCCAAAATATAGGGGAGAGCAGCAATCTGGGGTTTTGTTTTATCTCGAGAACTTTTTCAGCGAATTAAAACATTTTTGCACACTCTTCGTTTATCCAAAGATAATTCTAAACAAAAATATAAATTTTAGTATATATTTTTTACTTTTTATTATCTTATTAACAATAATCGAAAAATTTTGAATTGTGAGGTACACAAATTTTTACATCATTTTAAAGTGTGTAATTTTACATGGCAAAATAGGAAATTTAAGCGAAATCGGTTCTACTGTTCCTAAAAAATCGAATTTTAATTATAGAACTTCTACATATGAAATAAATATTCTTCTTCTATATAAGTATGTGTTTTCTGCATCTGTTATTTTATTTTTTCTTTGAAAATATTATTTAATCCGGATTAATTAATTTCGCTGCGTAAAGTATATCCAGAAGAACATACTGTATCTTTATTTAGGGAAATATTTTTGCCAATACTACTTTTAAATCAGTGTCAGTGGCTTCTGCTTTACTAATATTTTGAATTTTTTCGAAATGTTAAATAACTATAAATCTGAACCACCGACGCTTTAGAATTTCTTACACATTCCATGTTCAGTAATTTTTCTTTTCTCTAAAGCATTGCTGATAATCTTTCCAGATTTCAAGTATACTGTATATTTCTCGATCACATTGATCTTTTCCCCACTGATCATCTTGCGTCAGTAGTTTATTGCCATATTTCTTAAATATTTGGATTTATAACTGGATATGTCTTATCTTACAATCAACATAGTCAAACCTCATAAAAATCTGGCAAATAGTTGGGGGAACAATTACAGAAACAATTCTTATAAAAGAAAATATCTTCATTTTAGTTTATTCTTAATAGGAAGATCCGTTATAATGACCTGAAAAGGGGGTTGAAAATTGATGTCTAACATTGCACTTTCACGCAACAAAGTCCCATTGGTATTTCTTTTTCACGAATTACTAGAGATGGTACCGTCAACGCAATTAATCGATTATTATTAATAATTACCAAGTAAGTCGATTAAAGTGAATAAGTTGCCAAAATGTATTACATTTACCGGTTATTATTAATAATTACCAACGAAGATTGGTCAATTTAATAATTTTCAACCCATTTAGCTAGAGATTTACAATACGCAAGCGTCATAGTAATTTCCAGTGCAAGCAACTCGACACTGTTAGCTTCTTCGGAAGCAGACGCCAGCTCTTTGTGTGTGTTGTTAATTTCAGGTAATTTCAGTTACTAATACTTTGGACGGTTTTGATTTTTTTAAGTTCTTTTTATGTCTTTTTTTAGGGCACTTAGCCTTAAAAAAAACATCATTGTAAGGTATATCGGTTAGTGACACTTCGCTAAATTTTTATTGGATATTTTCGACCTATCTTTACTGTACTAACAGTAATAGTTGATTTATCTCTATGGTAAGCAGGAAACATGTTAAGATAAATTTTGATATTTACTAATAAATTATACATTTAAATTTTTTTAATAATGGTGCAAAATACATAAATTACGAGAATTTTCGAACACATTTTTGATAGTTAAAATAATAAAAATAATTCTCAAGTAATTCTCTCTCAAGCTTTTATCACAGTAGACTTCTTGATCGGGTAATGATTGAGAGAGATCGAACATGAGAGCCAAAAACATGAGAAAGCTTTATAAAGCATTATTAAGTGATTGTTTCATATTTCGACTTTTTTCATACATTACATTTAAGGAATATATTTTGAAGAATATCGTTTTCCATACGTCTTAAGCAAGACAAGTAATTTGGGTAAAATTACCGTAACATAGAGCCAGAAACACGGTTTTACCACATTCAGCTAATTTTAGTAATTTTTCAGTATATGAATTAGTTTAGACCAGTCTTATAGAACCAAGAGTTATTATTATTTTTTTTAAGTTGCGTTTACTACTACAGCCACTTCTCGTATTTTTAAGACAAATATACTTTGGTTTATTCTTCAAATAATTTATAGGCAATATTATTGCCTACAAGAAGGAAAAGTTAACACTATTTTTGCACATAACTCATAACGCATTTTGCTTTTAACACATAATCGAAAAATTATATTCGGTTTTATTTTTAAAATAAAATAAATTGAGTGAGTGACGCCAAATAAAAAGTGTTTCATTCAAGCTTTTTTTAAGGAAATTTGGACAAAAAAAAATTAAATCTTTTAAATGCGATTGAATCTTTCCTATCATGTATTTTTTTACCTACATTCTTATATTTTTCTTCAGTTTATAAGAATGTTATGAGTTTGTTTAAGAATGAAGAATGTGCTGTGTTCCAAACATTGAAGTTTATTATTTTGAATGCTCCTAACGATTTTTTTATTATCCAATTTTCTTAAAATGAACGAGTACTTAGCTGCCCATTGTCGCCTTTTAAAATAAAATCAGGTCTCATGTCACCCCAGAGGACTTAATATAGAGCTCCAAGATTTTATTCGTCAGCAGTCAACGCACCTCTCTGAAAGACATACAGTGTATAGGCAGCCATTTAATAAGGATCCTGCCCATACCATCAGACTCCCATTGTCAAAATTGTCTTTTTCTTGAATTTTAGAAGACAGATGGATAGTTCTTGGTTTAAATGAATTGTAGTTTCTTATGATTCATATGGTAAAATTGCTGTGGAACAAGGGTAATCCGTTCAAAATCATTTTTTTTAAAAATATTACTGCGACAGTTTTTCACAAAAAAAAAAACTGTTTCGGAACGTTCTCTCTAAAAAAGGAACTGTGTTTCTCTAAAAAGGAACTATTAGGCTGTTTTTTTAAATCTTGCTTTTGTTTGAATATAAATAAGTTTCTATAACATAGTTAAAAATAATAATGTACAGTGTACTAAGCATTCTTACAAATAAAAAAGATTAGTGGGAATGATTTAATTTTCTATTTTAATTATATTTATTTTAATTACGTTTATTTTAAATATAAATGTATATTTTAGTGATATTTTAATTAAAGTATAAGATTATATTTCAAAAATTTATATGTTAAAAATGCCCTTACCATATCAACAATTGTTCCTATTGTATACTCTTGAAAATGAAATATTTTTAGTGATAAATAACACGCTTTTCATTATATTTCGAGAGCTCTTTTTCAACCTTTCAGAAACATAAAAGCTACCTTGGGAGTTACGTAAAACCGAAGCTTTAAGTTTTTTAACATTTAAAACGCAACAAACATATATTTCTGATATGTTTTAGAAATCTACCTGTTCTGTTGGTTGTTTCTTTTCTGTTACACAAATCTCTGAGTTGACTTAACATTATTAATAGAAATGTGCTTTTCCTATATATCGGAACTTTTTTTATATAAAATTAAGTGCGTGCGTGTGATTAAACATTAAATGCAACACAAATTTGAAACATATTTAATGGATCATAAAAATGTTTATTGATTTAATATTCACTTCGTAAATGATTCATACAAAACTGCCTGTTAAATGCTACAAAACTGTGGAATGTTAATACAGAATATCACAAACGATATACTCAAAACTTGAACGCGTTGCATATGTTTTTTTTTTAACAGACTAAACAATAAATGACATAATGTTTCTTCTTCTAACATCAACATCTTCATGACAATTTAAAAATGACTAGAGATCACTGAAAATTTGAAGAAATAGAATATTTCATACAAGTATTAAGGAAAATTTATAAGCAAACACTACAGGTTTTTGATTGCTGCATTTAAGCGCTTGAGTGTAACTTCGAGAGGTTTAGACTTTGAAAAATAGATTTTTTCTTTCTTTTCAATTCGCTCTCTTTGTTTGTAAGAAATGATGAGTATGTATTTCATAAATCGAGAAAAAGTGAGTCCCTGCTCAGTGCTCGCTATAAGTTTCCGTCTACAAATTTGCGATGACTGATGATTACGTCCTCTTTTTCTAAATCAAAAAGACAGAATGAGCAAATTAATGATTTGCTTTAAATAGCAGAACCGATTAGATAGATGAAAATAAATCTATAAAGTTGGAAGGTATAAAATAATAATACGTATAGCACAAAAAATGACTTACCAAATTATTATTAAAATTTTTATTCCATACGAAACTTTAATTTCAATAATTAAAAAATTATGTTTTAAATCACTATGTAAATTTTAAAGTAAAGATAATAATTCTGAAGTAAAAAAATTACTAATGGTAGCAATGAAAAAGAATATGATGCTCTAAATCATATGATACTTATAAAGCAGATGATAATGCTGAGTCATAAGATAGTCATAAAGAAAGCGATTACACTATATTAAATTTTAATAGTATGACAGATGATAATAATGAATAATACGATAGATATAAAGCAAACGATTATACTGGATTAAATTTTAATAATATATTATGAGATAATAATGTATCAAATTATATTGAAATAGAAAATATGCCTAGTTATGCAATACTTGTGCTGTTAGATGTTCTAAATTTTAAAACTAAATGCACCAGAAAATTAAACACTGATAAAATTCATTCTAATTTTTTTTCAATTTGGAAATTACAGAAAAAATTATTAATTAATACACCTTTATAAAAATCTTCATGTGATTGAACAGATTTTACAGATCTCAATAAAACTCAAACTCTTGTTTTGATCAGTTAATTTAAACTAGAATGAATAAAAATAAATTATAATAGTGATTATAATGTAAAACTGATTTTGATGGAATATTGTTACGATTTAATATTTGATAATTAACTAAAAATTAATTAACAACTTAGATACTATATTTGACAATGACCTGAAAACCAACTATCATGATCTGAGAATTATTGATAGAAACGCCATTTATATTAGTTAACAAATATTTTATGAAGAAAGAATTGAAAAACTGTTCCACCAAATATAACAATAACATAATGAGATATTGATAATAAGAATAACAAAGTAACAAGATTGAGCGACGTCTGGTTTAGAATTAACACTTCATAATTTTCATTTTTAAACTGTATTTTATATCGTCATATTTTTGAATAAGTTTTAATTCCACGAACAAATACAACTTTCTAGACGATAAAGTACGAAAACTTATGTGTAAGATGGAAATTTTACCTCACAATATTCATAAAACATCGCAACAGTCTGCACAAAACATGTTAACATGTTCAAAATCACAGAATCAGACATTGATACACAGTGGCAACAGTATGGAATGTATATAAAGTAACGATTATCTTTGGCCTGCAAACAATCAACAATCAACACAGTTCAGACTAAACTACGACAGTAAAATTGTCCTAACTTTTTGTTTACTTAAAACTTGATATATATACTTTAACTTGACTTTTATGCGATAGATTTCAACAAAACTTGAAAATCACTAAACGATTTTATAATCTTCTATGCATTTGAAACTAATTGAAAATAAATTAAGAATAACAACACATCAAAGAAATTTTCTATCACATCAAACAATTTTCAATACATTGCAGCCATGCTTTACAAAAATAACACATACATGAAATAAGCACATTTCCTAATTTAAAGACAAAACACATATTCTTATCATTGTAAAGAAGCAATAATGGTTCACAATCATATATTACTTAAGTACTACTTAAAATCAGTTATTTCAAATACTACACAAACCTAAACTAATACTAAATTAAATATTAATCGAGCACATTCTAAAAAATTTATAATTAAGCGAACGTATCGTTTATATTATGATACTTAAAAAAATTGCATTTCGTGATTATGCATATAAGAAAAAAGAGCTATAACATTTTTTATCAGGTTTGTAAAAAGAAATTACTTTTAATAACTTCGTATTTAAAGATTTTGAGAGCGTTTTCCCAAATTTATTTTATTTATAAACAAATAGGTTCTTCCAAAAATATTTGTGAAAACTTTAAAAATTATTAAATCTTTATTATCTTATATCTTACAAAATTTAAAAAAAATAGCTGTTGATGCTTGCTTACGAGTTATATTAAATAATAATCTTAATATTACTTTTGATCTAAACCAACAACCACTTGCAAATTCCTATAACCAGTATACTTGCGAATATTTGTGACTCTAATTTTACAGCAGATTAATATTACCTCTCCAAAAGCAAAAAAGTAGCTTAAAACAATAAGCATAACATAAAATAAGAGTGTTAGTTATTTATCTTTATTAGCCTTAAAGCCAGACATTATTTTCCTCATTTTAATTAAATTATAAACTTGAGATACCCTGTTTTCTTTGTAAATAATCATAAGAACAAAAAACTGACTCATATAAAAAGTATATAAAAAGCAATATTTATAAACATAAAATACTGATTCAATATATTCCACAACAGAATAATACTTAATGAATTATTTACTATTATAAACTTAGTGTACTATAAACGTATTTTTTCAAAAAATTATGTATTTTAAGAAAGAAAAAAGTTTAATATGAATATTTTCTTATTTCTATTCATTTTTTTTTTAATGAAAAACGCAGTAAGTTTAAAGTATAGTAAATAAAAAACTTTTTTAACGTTTTTAATAAATTAATAAAAAATAGAGATTTTAAATTTGATGTGGTGTTAATAAAAAATTATCTAAGGTCATATTAAATTAAGAACAGAAAATTAAGAACTATTATAAAAATCATCAATAATCATTATATATTTCATAATATACGTTATATATTTATTTTTTATTTACAAATAATATAAATTATGTAACTAAAAAGAATTTATACTGAAATGCTTACAAAATTTAAAATACAAGTCAACATGTGCCTTTATCGAGGACATCATATGCTTGAAAAAATAAGGCTAATGAAAACAAACAACTAAGCATTTTCAACGAGTAAATTTTTTTTCTAAACTATTTTTCTAAAGTAGATTAAATTCTGAGAATTACTTTAATTCTGAAATTCTGAAAGCATGCATAAAACTGTTGTATTTAAAGAAATATATTTTCAATAATTTATTAGCTCGAATTATTATTACAAAAATAAATTTACACGTGTAGGAATTAAATAAAAAGCAAGAGGTTGCATTAAAAAAAATGCTTATAGCACTGGACGGTTAACAAAGATCGTTTCAAGTGATGGTAGTAAAATCCTTATTTATATTAGCATGTATATCAAAACTTCATTTCATAAAATCTGATCGACTGCTTAACAATATGCTTGTGTAATGTAAATCGAAAAAAAACATTATATTGAATATCAGTTATTAATTTTTAAAAGCCACTTTGGGAGATAAAAAAAAATTGCAAAGTACAAAAGAATTCAAGAGTATTTCCTTAAGATTTTCTGGAGGAATTCTTAGAACATTATTTGCATCCAGAAATATTAATATTTCTGCATTATTATTGAATTATTATTGATAACGAATAAAAGTTTAGTAGTAATAATATATTATTAATATTGCATTTTATAAGAATATTGCATTTTATAATAATATTCATTTTATAATAATATTGCATTTTATAATAATATTGCATTTTATGATAATTTTTGCATCAAATAAAATATTTCATTTTATTATGTTATTGCTAATTAGTTAAAAAAGACTTAATAATTTATTCTAAAATATAAAAGATTTACTATATATTATTCATATCAATAAAATTAAATAAGTTTTCTTATTAAATATTACATGAAATATTTAAAGATAATTAATTATTTTATGCATTTTAATGTGCTTTAGGAAAATGGTTTACTACATACAATGGTTTTTAGGTTTCTCGAAGGTTGTAAATATTTCAGGCTTAATAATACATTAAACCAACTGAAAATATACACTAAATAAATAAAAATGCAATTTAACTATGCACAATTTCCTGCACGACATAGTCCTAAATTGTTGAACTTAACCAATTGAACCTCTCCATATTATGCCATTGCAAATTTGTTTAGAAGGTTTTTTAAAGCAGAATATTGCTTATCTATTCTAGCACAAGCCGAATACTTTCAGATAAATAAAAATGTTTAACAAATGAGATCAATGTGTAAAGGTAAATGTAAACGCTTTTTATTTTTTAAATTCGTTGATGAAAATTGTCACACGTAATGTTAAATATACATTCACAGAAAAATTGGTTCAACGTTGAACCATAAAACTGGATCGTCGTGACGAAATATCGTACAAATTTGCTGCAACCCCAATAAAATGTTAACTGAACCATATTTCCTTTCAAGTCTTCTTATACTGAACAAAATATAGTTCAACTTGGCATCGGATTGCACAATATTTTCGGGATATTGTAATTCAAACGTTCCAAAATTTTTAACAGTTTATCTTTCGGTGATACGAATTTCATGATAAGAAGTAGGAACTGTATTTTGATGTTTTATTCAAAACATTTAACATTTAAACATTTTTTTTAAAACAAAAAAGGCCGAATTCAATATTGTAATACATCTGAAAGTATACTAGCTTTGCTAATACAATCGTTTTAACTAATCTATTCATCAATTTTTTTAAAAAAAAATTCCTATGCTCTTGTAATGGCATATAAACTACACTAGTCTTCGGGATTACAAACTAATATTAGATATCTATTATATTTAAAGTTTCCCTCGTGGTTAGCTCTAATATCATTCAAAACTGCTAGTACTCGATGATTCAGATCTAGTTCTGACTTTGTACTTTATGACGAGCTTAGACTAAGACGAAATTATGATACTACGGACCATTGTAATAAAAACTGCTACTTAATTTCTAACATATTTAAGACAATTTCCATCAGTTAATTTTAGATTTATGAAACTCAAAGAGAAAATTTTAAAAGTATGCGAGGTCTGTTCAAATAGTATCAGCCATACTCACAACGTCGGAAAAAAAAACTTCAGTTGCAGGGGTTAGTGACTAGTAGTAGATGTACACTAGTGCGTATGAGCAATCTCTCTCTTTTTTTTTTTTTTTTTTTCAAAACCATAGCACCACTTAGTTGACACCACACCGTCAAAATTAGAAATGTGCAATAAGAGTCATCAGATTTTATTTTAAGGCAAAATGTCAGAAAATGTTGAACAACTTTAATGCATAATTGTTCAAAGTTAATGGACTCACAAATTAAAAAAATATGCAAAATACACTTGATAATCCCCAAACCTTAGACAAAATTTTATACAGTTACTCTTTTTACCAGTTTGACTGAAACTAAAATTCGACTTCTCCAAATGCATGACGTGGCGTGCCATATGCTATATGCCAGGGCTAAATGGTGCTATGGTCATGAAAAGTATATATATATATATATATATATATATATATATATATATATATATATATATATATATATATATATATATATATATATATATATATATATATATATATATATCATTTGTAATCGGATGCTTTTTGTACAGGTTTCGCATTTTACAAATCCCATGCATTGAAAAAATTTAAT
This sequence comes from Parasteatoda lunata, assembly GCA_949128135.1. Taxonomy (NCBI): domain Eukaryota; kingdom Metazoa; phylum Arthropoda; class Arachnida; order Araneae; family Theridiidae; genus Parasteatoda; species Parasteatoda lunata. Next base: position 15,982,237 of record OX421980.1, on the reverse strand, counting down.
TACCATGATTCGGTTTATTAGAAAGCTTACAGAGCTGTATTTTTTTAAAAATGATAAAGGTCTGTTATTTTTTTTTTAAATTTATGATTGATAAAAAAGTTAAGGACATATTACTTCGTTTATTAACTGGGTAATTTTTTTAAAAAAAATATTAGTCTGAAAGAAAGTTCTGGGTTTAATGATAATATAGTTCTGGGTTTAGGTTTTTTAAATGATAAAAGCCTAAACTTTTCTCTTAGGTTGAAATTAACCAATTCATAACATGTTATAATAAATTTTGGTCAACATTGTAAATAACAATTAAAATATATAAAAAGCAAACACATAATATATACCGTTTCATAATTATAATAAACAATTTCATTTTTTTATTGCACTTATTATGGATTTTCAAGACAAAATTTCGAAAGTATCTTAACATTTTTCAAAGGATAAAGGTTTGAAAAAAATACTATTTTACAAATAATTATATAATTAGTAAATTACTATAGCAGTTTTGTGACAAGAATATAAAAAAGTTTTTTTAAATAATAAATTTAAAACGAAAATCGTACAATAAGAATTTCAATTGATGTAACTAAAAACACAAAATGTCACATTTTTGTATCAGGTTAATACAAAATTTACACTAAATTCATTATGAGTCACTAATATTTAAAATAAAAGATATATTAGTAATTTTTAATAAACATTAGTTTTATAATATTAATAAGATCTGACGTTAAATATAAGAAAAACTAGTTCATATTTTAACTGTTAACTAAACCAGTAAACTAGTTTGTACATAAATTTGAATAAGATTTTAATGCAAGTTTATTTTTATTTCTTTGTTTTAATTAAAGACTATTATTTTAATTAATATAAAGAAAAAAATATTTATTCTTTATTAATATAAATAATATGTTTACGAAAAATTCAAGTTAATGCTACGGTTTAACTCTCAGACAACTAACATGTACCAATTAGAACTAATGAATATTCACATTTAATTTTTTTTTAAAAATGAAAAATAATATTATATTGGAAGCCCAGTTCTCTTTACAGTTCATCAATTCTAACAAAAGATACTGATTTAAAATAAAATATTTTTAGTAAACACTTTTTAAAAAACAGGTTGAAATAATAATTCATGTAAAAATATGCGGAACATAATGCTTTAAACAAATTTCTTTTATAAAGAAGTGCATTTAATTTTTTTAAATGATAACTCGCTACTTATAGCTCTTGCCTCAATAACATTTGAAATTTTCTGATTTTTGTGCAAGATATTTCTCGTAAATTATTAGTATTTAAAAGCTGATAGCATAAAAAATAGAAACTGAAGTAATTTTTTAGACTCAGTTTCAAAAGATAAGCTTTATTAAGTTGCTTATCTTTTAACATTGCGCGTAACATTGTTTTTATTTTGTAATTTATAGAATTACTGTTAATTTATATTTCAATGTTCTTAAGAGTTTAAAAATTATTTAAGCTTTATAATAAAAATAGCTTTGAAAATAAGTTTAAGTGCTGATCCAATATGACTATGGCATCTAAATTTTCGAAATCATTTAAAAAAAAATTGCAGAAATCTGCAGAGTGTGTCATCTAAATATTAGATGTTTTTTTATCGTTTTGATTTCATCATGCCTTGGTTTGCGGGTTCGCAATTCAGCACTAACATTTTTCGAAGGAAAAAACACAAAACTTAGTAATAAACAATAATTGAGCAAATGTAGTGAAAATGTACTTTAAATATTAGAAAATGTTTTATGGAATGTGCCGTAAACATCTGAAATATTTCGAAAAGAAAAGCTTGTTTTCATCCAAGAAGCTCAGTCTGAACTTGAAGCCAGTGCTCGTCTTCTTCATCTGGAGGACGCGCCTCTTCTTCTTCTTCTGGGTTGTTTCTCATAAAATCACCCTGCCTTCTTTCAAGTTGGCTTCGGAGCTCTGACAAGGTTTGCAGCAATAAAAGTCTTCTGAATTGTACGAGTTCTCTTTGTAGTATAAGTTGCTCTTCACGACGTAGTATTTCTTCCACTCTCGCTTCTTTCATTCTTTCGTCAACCAAGTGTCGAGCTCGTCTTAACCTTTGGACTTTGTCTTGTAACATTTCTGTAGTTGACTTAGCAAAAGAGGTCTTGTTGGATGTTTCAGCTGGGGTTTCTGAAAGAGGAGTAGTACTACAACTACTGTTGTCTCGGTCACTGCAACATGCACTGTCGGCTTGTGGACTTCCTGTATCTGGAGGAGGACTTTTTGGAGAACCTATTTGGTGTAAAATAAGTATAATAATAAGGTTTATTAAATGAAAAGCAATGGCTTAGGGTAATATAATGATAAACCTCATTGGGAAAATATTAGAGGATACATTTTGAAGGGAAATACTGATTTTCATATAGAAAATAGGATGTTTCAATGTATAGTGCTGCTATCTAACGAACATTTTTGAAAACTTATAAATACCACCTTAAAACAATAGTAAAGATAATATTGACGTCAACCTATAGAAAATGATGTCTTATTGCTACAATTGTCTCTAAACCTTCCAATATATCAACAATTAAACTGCAAAAAATAACCCTACTATACTGATTTGTTTAATTTTGCAATATTAAGTGAAAATGGTGTTTTTATCTACAGTTTTTTAAAAAGGACTATTTAATGTGTTTTCAAACCGTTCTAACTGTATATTTATAAGAGTTTGATAGACAATACATAATAAATACTAAAAAAAGGAAGAAAAAAAACTTTTTTATGCTTTGTGCATATTGTTTCACACGCTTCCATTATTAATGGATAGACTAATTTTAATTTAGGTATTTACTGCATTCATAAAATAAAAATAACTTCTGTGATAATTTTAATACAAAAAATCTAATAACAACAGTCTAATCATATTCTTTAGCATCTTATTATCTAATAAATGCTGTCCGTGCAAAGAAATCAATTTTTAGAATTTCTTTTTATGATTTGATGATTTGTGAGATACAAAATCATTCAAACACGTGATTTCTTTCAATATCAAAAAATAAACTCATTAATTAGATTTAGATTGTTCAAAAATAATCATGTCACTATTAGATTTAACTTGACCTTAATATAATCATTTACTAAAATCAGTGAAGTTGTCATGGTTTCGCTTTTCTTTACGTAGATTTTTCTTAATCCCAACTTATTCTGCAGATCAACATCAACAACATCAACAATGTAAAATCTATACCCATGACGTCTTTGTAGAGATTTTTAAAGTTCGAATTATCTAGAATTCCATATAGAATTTTCCACATTTAATAGTTTTGAAATGAGAAGAAAGAGCTTAAAAAATCCAGAAAGTGATCTTAAGATGCCTTTGATATAAATGATGTCGTTAAAAATTATGTCAAAGTGACATAATTCATGTTCTAAAAGTTAAAAAGAAATGCTGAAAATTTAGAGGAATAAGGTACAAAATGTTTTTGTATCCTATTTTCATTATTTATACAATATAAATTAAAAACGCTATCGTTATTATGAGATCATATTTTTCAAGCGGAGTGAAAACAATATTTCAAAGTCTTTAATAAATCAGTATAACTTTTTTTAATTATATAAAGGTGAGCTAATAGCGGCTCACTAACAGTTTTTTTTTTTTTTTTTTTTTTTTTTTTTTTTTTTTTTTTTTATGGCTTGCCAAGACACTCGGAAACATTCACTTCGAAAAGATTTCTAGTTGAGATGGAACCCAATAGCTTTACGTTTTTCCTTTTTGTCAATTTAGAATTGCTTTTTTAAATACATATTTTATTTATTATAAAATTTATTCGTTTCTGTTATATTTTGTGTACTGTAAATTAAAAAAATAAATGGTTATAAAGTAAAGTTCTGAGTGTTCCGTTCTTTCGATATTTCCATGTATGAATAAACTTAAATTACTTCATAAACTTTCGATCAAATTTTTTCTTGGAGTTTTTTAACAAACTTTGACTTACAGGAGAATCTCAACCAGCAATCTTAACGACAAAATAAATTATTGAAAAGTATGATATGGTGGATTCGTTTAATTAAACTGATTCTGAAGTTAAACTAATTTGTAGTGATATGAAATAAAGAAATTGAATAAAACTGCTAATATTTTATTTTAAATTTATTTTCCTTTATTATTGTACAATCCACACGTTTTATGAAAAGCAAAGTTAACAACTGAATACAAAGATTTTAAAAAGTGAGACCCTTTAACAACGCACACAGAAAAACTATTGCCGATCCCCGACAAGGAGTAACATTGAAAGTTTTTTTCTGTTACAAAATCCTCTTCAAACATTCCGGCGATAACAATCTCAAAATTTTATTAGTCAGAGCACACAATAAAACGGCAAAATTACACCCAATAGCGTGAAGTTATTTGTAGAAATACAATTTCTTGACTCTCAAAATATGATAGCTGTAATTTCTAAATTGTTGAATTGCAGTAGTTTAGTTAAGAGAGCTGTCGCGCGAGCGAACGTCTAGGCACGTTTATGTTTATTAATTCATTCTACGATTATCGCTCCCTCACAGGATTTTTACCAAACCAATAAAAACATCTTTACATACAATTATAATGCTATTTATCAAAAAATTCAAGGAAAAACATTTATAATTCTTATTTTTTTATTTTTTATTATTGAATTTAACAGTGATCAAAGATTTTTTAAATTGTTTAGTTTAAAAAATAAAATACAATTAAAACAAGTTAAAACTGTTTAATTTCGAAAATCTAAAGGAGAAGTAAGTATATTACAGAATTCCAATAAAAAGATTATTAAAAATAAGAAGAAATTTTACTAATTTTCTCTTGCTAATAATAACTCAACTACGAGAGATTAATGGATATCACGGAATGTTTTATTAAAATCAAGCAATTTTCAGACAATTTTATATTCATGTAAGTACGAATAAATGCAAAAAGTTCATTCAACTTTCATTATATTTTTTCTATTTTATATTTTGCTTTCAGAAATTGCTAAAATAAATTTAATAAATTAAATTTACATTTCTTTACAGATACACTTGTGATCCTATAATTATGAGTTGCAATATAATTCCACGATTTTGATCAACATGTGACACATATAAAATTCTTTTATAAATATGTTTCTATGCCTGAAATACCTTAGTACCATATATGAATATATAAAAATAATACTATTCATTTTCATAAAAACATGTTAAAAATTATAATTAATTTCTGATTATCCCTCTTCTGTTGGTATCCTATCAATCAAATCTATAAGTTCACCAAAGCGGCATTTTTAAAGTTTTTGTATTAATTTTCTAAAAAAAAAAGAAAACGCATAAATATATTTTGGCTTTAAATTTTTTTTCCGAAGCTTAATCTGAAGTCCTGCTAAGTATTCTAAAAATTTAGAAACGTCAAAATTTACTATAGAAATATTGTTTTGAAAAGAAAAATTTTAATGCAGTATTAAAAATAATTTAAACAATTGAAAACCAAAATTAAACGATGATTTCAACAGTTTAAATCTGACAATATTCCAGGCAACTTTAATAGAACTTGATTATTTTAAGGAGTCAAATAAATGTATTATAAAATGCTTTGTAACCCACTTTAAAACAAAATACGCTCATTTTGATAAAATATTAATTGTCGATGCCTAAGTTGCTCCAAAAATTATTTTCATCCATAATAATTGAATTTACATAAGCAGCCCTTATTTTTATGGCGCAAATGTGTAATATGATAGAGATTACAATTTAGGTTCAATGATTCAAATATATTCGTAATGTAGATATTGAACTCATGTAAATTTAAGAGCTAAAGAAGAAAACGTCCAACGAATAGAAAGGATTATTCTATGTAAACTAACGTTCAAACATTTTGACACAATTTTCATTAAAATGTCCCATTCTTGAATGTTTATGACAATATTTTTCCACAAAACATTTTACGCTAGTTGTAAAACTAATTTTTGAAATTTAATTAATATCTGCTCAAATATCGCACGTTTTTTGCTTCAGTTAGATTTTTTTTGCATCATAAATACTCAAGAATGGGACAAAGCTATTTTTTCTTATTCATTTATTAATAAATAAACAAGTCAAAAAATTTAAAAATGTTACTTTTAAAATCAGAATCATCATGGAATGACCAATACGCCAATATCTGAATTCTTAAATATTAAATCAGACTATAACAATTGAAATTAGTATTATTATGGAATTGAATTTTTCAATTTAAACTATTTATAACTAAGATGTTACAAGGTTCTTTAAAAAAAAAAAAGCTTAAAATAAATATTAAATTAGCTGCCAAAAATTTTAAATACAAAGCTGCATTACATTGAAAAGAGCAATACTATGATATGTATTATTAAATAAATGCAAACTTACGTAATATTTCGAGATCGTCTTCCGGTTCTTCAATATGAACATAATCCTCTGAATAAGCTTCATCACTACTTTCTCCCTCATCTTCGAGTGTTGTTTTTTGGGCATTAAGCTCTCGGAAATCTATCCAGGCGCTGCGTGGAATCGGACGGCAGTAAGTGGCCGGACAATAAGGCGTATCCTCATCGTCCAGAACGGCAGTAGTGCGACGACTGTGCGCCGCGGATCGCTCCAAGATGACGCGAGGCAAGCGTTTGGAAGACGGACTCCGGCCATTGATGCGGAAGCCACTCCATGGATCTCCCGCATAACCTGTCGTTGAAACGAAACAAATTATATATATATATATATATATATATATATATATATATATATATATATATATATATATATATATATATATATATATATATATATATATATATATATATAAATAAGTAATATATAAAGTAATATAATTATTAAATATTATAATTTTTAAATGGCTATTTTGGTGTTACTTAACTATGAGGAAGATAATTGAAACAAAATATTTATTTAAAAAATCGTAAATGCCAAGCAAATAGCCAGTCTCTGTAGCTAACAAAATGTTTAATCCAATATATATATATATATATATATATATATATATCACCATGAATAACTGAAATCAAGAGAATGTTGACTTTCACGGGTGAATGTCAACAATTCAACAATTACATAGTCGCTTTGATGAATGTCCGAAATATTTATTACATTTGTCCGATTTGATATTAATTTGTTCGTTAATATTATTATATTTATTCGATATCTTAATATCTGCTGAGGATAGAATTGAAGAAACATCAGTGTTCGGAGTACCAGTTAAATGCATTCCGGGCAGTGGCACTTAACTAGATCAAGTATATATTTCGGACATTTACCATAGCGACCATGTGATGGTCAGAATTGACTGGTGGAAGTCAACAATCACCATTTCACAGTAGCATATAAACTTATTAAGATAAAAGATTCAAAATTTTAAAAAGTTCAATTAAATTTTACTACAAAATATTATTCTAATCCAATCTATTAGAAATTAGTGCCACATCAATTATGTGACAGACACATCACATAATTTTATTTAGAATAAGTTTTATTATTATATTAACAGTAATATGAAGTTTAACGTTGCCTTTTCGTTTCTTTATTATTTCTTTATGTTTCTTTATGTTTCTGCCTTTATGTTTCTTTATTATCTTGATTATTAAATATATTTTTAATAATAAAAAGAACTTGTATAGCACGAGAATTTAGTCCAAGTGCTTTATTCATTGTATTACATAGATACACTAAAGTTTTGTAATAAAAAACTTACAATTTTGTTTTCTGAAGAAACTTAAGTCATATTCGGATATTTTGAGGAACGTAAATTTAATTGAAGAAAGCAAATATTGCATTTTAATGGCACTTGCACAGTTTTTATTTCTTTTTCGTATTTCTTCTACTTTTTTCTGTTTAAAATGAAATAAGTCAATTAGTAAGAAAAATAAACTATTTTAAAATTTTTAGCTTTTTGATTATTTTAAAATTGTTGAGACAACAAATTCTTTTAAAATAACTAATTACTGCCGTATTTAAAAATTAGGTGAAGAAAGTAAACCATTAAAAACACCTAATCATAGAAATATTTTATAGTAAATAGTTTTTGAATGTTCAAATAATAATTTTTTTACGTGATTCAAGCTAAGTATTTAATTCGCCCCTACCTTCTTTTATTATGAGCATTTTTCCTACTTTTACTTTTATTACTATTTTGATAAACTACATTTAATGCTTAAACAAACGAACCACCCTGTCTGACTTTTGATCTAGTGACTCTTCACGTAGTAGGATTCAATTTTAATGATTCTAGAGAATAACCACAAATAAGCTAATTAATTAATGAAGACAATATTTCAAGTAACGAAATCAAACACAATTGTCTTTGTCTAAATAAACATTCCCTTTTTAGACATATTTCTGACACCCAAAATATAAGAATGAGGAAGCGATGATGTATGAGAAAGAGTAGCCGTAATCTGGGAAATATGGTCCCAGTAGTTAAATCAGAGGAGCAGACCAATTTGAAGGACTTAATGCTAGTTTTTCTTGTCTCTTGTTTCGTCTTATCTTGGAAATATTTTTACATACAATAATAAAATTCGTTTATCCAAAGATAATTCTATTCAAAAAATAGTTTTTAATAATTTATTATTTTGTATTATTTCATTTCATAAAACCTTTTAATAAGAAGATATACAAATTTTTACATCATTTTAAAAAATGTAATTTTATAAGGCAAAATACAATATTTGAACAAAATTGGTCTAATAGTTTATGAGAAATCAAATTTAAATGAAGAAATTCGATTTTGATTAAAGTTCGATTAAAATTCGATTTTTCAGGAACTACTCCACCGATTTCATTCAAATTTTCTATTTCGCCTTATAAAATTACATTGTGTGAAATGATGCAAAAATTACTATACTTACAGTTTAATATTTCTTCGACTAGTATTAATTTCACATAGTATAATTAATAATTTTAGAATAGTCGTATATTTAAAATTTGATTTCTAAGGAACTATTCAACTGATTTCGTTCAAAATTTGTATACTGCCATGTAAAATCACAAACTTTAAAATATTGTTCAAAACTGTATACCTTACAATTCAAAATTTTTTTGACTATTATTAAATAAAATAATAATAAATGTTAAATAAAATTTATTTTTCGTCTAGAATTATCTTTGGACAAATGAATTCTATTATTGTGCGTGAAAATGTTGTAATTCACTTAAAAAGTGATGGAGATACGGTAGAATAAAGCAAAATTAACATTAAGGGGTTCAAACTTTGGTTCGCTCTTCCAACCAAACTATGACGATCATATTTGCCAGATCACTGCTCCTTCCTATATTATGAAGATCAGAAATCTCAATCCGTCGAAAAGAAGACATGTTTATTCAGAGAAAGTATTTTTTTTGTGTCCAATTTCGTAACTTCGTCTGAAATTATTAATTAGCATATTTGAGGTTACCAGCTCGAACCATTAAGATTGAATCCTACAGCGTGAAGATCCGATCGTTAGATCAAAAGTTATTGTGGGTGGTGCATTTAATAATAATTTCTTATTTTATAAACAAAGTATTTTTTTCCCAAAAATATCAGCTTTTAAGTAGAAAAAAACATTAAAAGTGCAGCTATAATTTTCTGGTGGTAATTTCTGATTTTTTACACTTTTATTATTTTTGTCATAAGTTGTAATTAAATGAGAAATAAAGCCTGTTAGATTTAGTGCATTACAATATAAATTAAACTTATATAAATATTAATAAAAGCACTTTATTTATAATAAAGAAACTTTGGGTGAGGTTACAATTTAACGGATCACTATACATTATTTATATTAGATGTTATTATGCGCTAAAGTTGAAAATATAAGTTTGAGACAGTTTGCATATTATTAATTGTTCTTTTGATCGATAAATTGTAAGAGTTAAAAAAAAAATTCCCAACGTATTTTAATTACAATCACAGGGCAGGTCGCGGTTGAGATGGGCTGATTCGGTGGAGTCTTGCAATTAGTGAAAAGTATTGGAGATCAAAGATAATTCGAAAGTCGTTATGGAGAAATCTTCGGAGGAAGGCATTAGAGCACATGACTGGCCAACTATGATGATGATTAAACTTTAATTTTGTGCACAAGCAAGTTAAAAAAAAAAAAAAAAACAGTCTGTCACTGCAAAAATATAATATATAGTTCTGCATTATTTTGATGTTTAAACTGTTTTTGTCAACCTTTCAACAAATGTGCGAAAAATTTTGAGTATCCTGCCTATCAGGAACCATAATGTAAAAGAAATCTGTTCACTGTGCGGGAAAGCAAACAAGTATTCTATAATAAATTATTTTCCTTGCGACACGGAGAAAAAAAAATTCTGTCAAAATTACCATACTGTATGGTAATTACACTTCCGGGCAAGAATAAACATGATTATGATATTAAAAACCAAAATATACAGTATTTAAACCCTTCATTTGATAATTTTTCTATTCATATGGTAACGGTTTACCGGAAATTTTAGTTTTTAAAATTCTAGTTCTTATTACCACATATTTAATAAAAAATTCAAAACTGAAATTGAATTTACCGAATAAATTGGTTTTATTACATGCTTTAAGGAATCATGATAAAATGACCATTTTTTTACGTTATATGAAACCATATTGTATTGTTAATTTAACCAAAATCTTCACCAAAGTACTTCCGTAGAAATTACCGAGTTGTTTTGTGTTCTCATAAAGTTAGAAACACGGTACATTTTAACATGTTTTGGTAATTTTGTCCACAATTCTCAGTGTAGCTTTTAAATTTGCTTCGTCTTCCATTCGATCAGATCATAATTTGAAGATATCACTGCTAACCTTGCCATTATTAAAAAATTCAAAATAAAATGTTTAATTCATTGAGCACCCATAGCTGACAATAAAAAAAAAATTTTTGTATTTCAGACAAAATTTCGATTAAAGAAATATTATAATCTGCTATAGTTAGATTAAATATGGCATTGAATTGCATAAAGGAATAGAACTTCATAATTCCATAAGTGAAGTAGAATCCTTTTATTAGGAAAACATAAAAAAATTAATTAATTTAAAAGCTTACGCCCAACACCTTTTTGTTCATTCCATACTAAATTAAAATATTGGATTCTAGTTAAGACAAAATTCTAAATTACTTATATTCTAATGAGTTCAAAAATTTAATCTCAAATGCAAATCGTTATTTTTATAAAATTATTTGCATTTGATATTAAATTTTTATAATTAAACCGAAATTTTATTTTATAATAATCTAACTATCTGTATGTAGTTAGATTAAATGCGACATTAAAAAAACTTTTAATATAATTATTACCATACATAATTTGAAAATTGTCACCTTTTAATATATTCTGTGTAAAAGAATATAATTTTATTCTGTGTACACTGTAAGAAATTCCGAATCAAATTATGGTATAAAGTACCGACACTTTGATCGCTCCATCTGCAAACTTCATTTTACCATAAAGTATTGTACTGTAATTTTTACAGAAATATACATTTAATTAGAGTGGGTCAGTGATTTTACTGTAATTATTACTGTAAAAATAATGGTACATCAGATTTTTAGTTCTGTTACATTTTCCGGTAAAACGTACTGGCACTTTGAGTGCCGGTGCTTTTTACCGTAATTTTTTACAGTGTATACATCATCTATGCCTGAACCACTGGTTCATCAAAACTCTTATAACTTGATAAAATATTAAAAGAAACACAGAACTTAATTTCAAGATAATTAATAAAATTTTTCCTTATACATAGATGTAAAATGTCAAGGTATTAAAACGGAAGATAATTTCTTATTCAAAGCACATTAAATGTAATATGTAGGGTGTCTCAAAAGAATTGTATTGATTCTATACGGTTACAATTTAACTAAAAAGCCAAGGAATAAGTTAAGATTTTAAAAAGAAATACCTGAGATATTGGTTTTTAAAGACTGCACAGCAGAAAAATAAATACTCAAATTTTGCGAACATTTCCTTAAAGTTACAAAATAGCTATTGCTACTTCTTCAAGGAAATGAATTCCGTCAATAGTAGAGAAATATTTCGTCATTATATTTTTTCCAAACAAGATATCCTATAATCACTTGATCATGGGCATTATATAGCTGGAGAAAGGAATTTCAGCCATGCCCGAAGACGGATTCGAGCCCCTGATTTCCCTAGTACGAGGCCGACTGCTTGACCACAATACTTCCCGGTCGGCTTGTTTCGTCACTTTGTTTCCGCTTATTTTTCAGTTTATTTTATCATTTAGTCTTCATTCTAGTTACGTCATTCAAGTTAACAATCTTCTACAATGCACTACGATGAAGTTTCGAGTTGTAGAAATATTTTCGTGATATATTTAAGATTTCCCGTTTCCTCACAAATCACGTGATTTCGTGACGAAAAAGTTCTCAAAATTAACGAAATGTAGCTCAAAGAATGTAGTAGCGAAATGTAGCTAGAGTTTTATTTCTGACAGAGGAAAATGGGGGACCTTTTACATATGCTTCTTGACACTATCATGATTTATGTAAATACTGCGAAATAAATCGAACAGCATATGATCCTATAACTGTATTTTTCTTTATGTTGATGAGACACTAAATTCTAATTAACACTCTTATAAGAAACAAAAGAGTAATTTTGTAATATTTACAATTAATTTTGTTGATGTTGTTATTGTCGTATTCCATTAAGGCGAAAAGGGTGCACTTCTTCTTGTTTTCCAGTGGCCCCATCTATGTCCAAGTATTCGATTTCTACCACACACATGCGTCACAACTCGGTTACAGGGTGAACTCATTCATACATCCATTCCTTCATTCATCCACAGATCGTAATTATAACCTGAACCAGAGAACGATCAATCTCCAATTCAGTACCCCTAGAGGTCTGATCTGTTATGGGAACATGAGGGACTTTATGACATGACAGATTTAACATGCACCAACGAATGCAAAATATTAAGTATACTGTTCTGTCTTGTGTTTCCTAGTACCTGAAAAATTCGTTTATCTACTGTGGGTATAAGAAAATTTTAATTCAAATTGTGAGGAATAAGTTTTTGGAAATTCTGTTTTTGCGAAATACTTTATTGCTTCAAATGTCAAATTATTATATTTTTTTTCAAGAATTTAACGAGTAGGGTTAAAAACAAGAAGCATGTTTTATTAACATTTTGACCATAATGCTTCAATACAGCGATGCATTGATTCGTATTTTTTTATTTATTTATCTGTGCAACCCTTTTATTATATATTTACCAAAAATTAATGCAAGAGAAAATTCGTTATCATTATTAGCTCATTTTTCTTCTGAAACATTATGTTTATCAAACCTTACTCAGTACAATACAACAGGAAACTTTGTCAAAATCATATTTTGTTCATACGCAGTTAAAAAATTCTAGTATGACTGTTTCTGTTTAAAAGAAACTACAGATACTACTTATACATGTACAGAGCAAAAAAAAAAAAAAAAAAAAAACACATCAATAACTCGTGATCTAATAATCCAATTTCCACGTGCTTGGACCTCAATCTTAATGGTTCGAGAGCTTAACCACAAATATGCTAATTAATTAGTACAAACGATATTTTGAGGTACAAAATCAGACACAAAAACGTATTTTTTCTGAGAATTTCTTTTCGACAGATTCAAGACTTTTCTAAATATCTGAATAGCCGCAATCTAGAAAATGTGATCCCAATGGCTAAAGTTTTAGCTCATAAATGTTAATTTTTAATATTTGAGTATTTAACCATTTATCAGGAACTAATCAAGCTAATCAAAAATATTTTGGCGCACAAACATAAATTTTGTTTATCTAAAAATAATTCCAAGTAAAGAAATATTTCTATAGCTATTTATTTATATTTTTTTTGTCATTTAATTTACTAATAGAGTTAAAAATTTAGAATTATGAAGTATACTAATTTTGCACAAATTTAATCTTCATAATTTTAAAAGACAAAATCCAAAATTTCAGAGAATTCAATCGGTTGAATAGTTCTTGAGAAAAAATTTAAAAATAATACTTTTTTGAGATGTCGACATACACAAAAAATGAAATTAACAATAAAAGGCCTAAACTGGCAATCGCTCTCCTGTCTAAATAATAGGGACCATATTTTCCAGGTTGTGGCTACACCTGCCATGTATTTTAATGGTAAATAATCCGAATACCTCAGAAATATGTTCAATCAGAGAAAATGCGATTATTTTTTGTCTGACTTCATTATTCTAAAAATTGTCTGCACAAATTAATTAGCATATATATGATCGGAACTTTGATCTCGGTGAGTCCCATTACGTGAAAAACCGATCATTAGAACAAAAATAACAAAAGTTATTAGGCTGTTTTCTTTTCTGTACATGTATTGTTCATTCTGTACATGTATCTTAAAGTATTACCTATAAGTACTATTACCTATAGATTTTATTTCCTAGAAAATGCCACTACCAATATGAAGTTTGACTGAGGAAAAAATATTATTATATAACATATACAAAGCAGGCTGCGTGTGATAAAGTGAAATATCATCAAAACATTCATACCTTCCCATAAGCTACCACTGGATTGGCTTCCGAATCCACTGCCAGGTATGGATTCTGAACTTTCGGATCCTATAGATGAGCATCGTATACCACCTGGACCATTCCATCCATTATCAAGATTGGCAGAATTTTTAGGTGAGGGCAACCAAGGGTTGGTTCGAATTCTACAACGTACCCGAGGTGAACTGGTATCAAGTGTCGTAGATGAACCAAAACCCAAAGCTTGTTGTGGTACAGATGATAAAGGTGGAGTCAATCCTGGATCCAGGAAACTAGTTCGAATATGGAGTCGACCCCCAACGCTGCTGGGGGTCTCGGGAGCTCTAAGGAAAGGGTGAGGAGATGGAGGATGCTTAAGTCTGTGGTGAGGAGTGCTTCCAGCAGATCGGGGAAGATCTTTGCCGATAGGTTCGATTTTGTGAAGTGGAGTGTTAGGAGTGCTCTCATCTTTTCTCCGAGTAATATCAGGTCCAGTGAGATTTTCTTTCTCTTTTTTGTTTTTTCTTCGAGAACGTCCAATGTGGACTTCCACCCACCGTATTAGCTTCATAATCAATCAGAATTGAAGACCTAAAAAAATTATCAGTAAATAAAAAAATATGATGTCTTTAAAATTTGAAACATTAGTTATATTAAAAATAATAATTTTTACAGAGATTCGCACCAGATATTTGGTTTCGATCCTTTTGAGTTTTAGTTGTGAACTTGATGGAATAGTTGGTTTTCGTAAAGACCATAATAAACATCATGAAATTGAAACGCAGATATAAAACTCACTTGATAAATCATTAAATTATAAATACAATCGGCCAAGCAAAATGCCGGTGGGGGGCATGGAAGTAGGCTAAGTGTCTTTTGTGCCAAATGACAAAAAGTTTATGCATATACAAGACAGAAAAATTTATTATGCTTCTTTATCAATGTCCCACCTATCCTCCAAATTATCATTTAAAAATTGCCAGATTTGTGACTTTCTCTGGAAATTGGACAAGCAGGATTCAGTCACTAGACCTTAATATCATATGATATTCTGTAAAAATTAATAACGGAAAGTAAAACAAAAATCTGATATAAAGTACAAGGCCGATTATTTAAATGCTACGAGACAATCAAGTATTTAAAAATCCAATTTAAGAAAGCTTTCAAAAAACTGGATATCAACTAGTGCATTTAATATTATTTTAGCTGTTAAATGAAAACTGTATAAGTTATAGTTTGTGTGGTTGTATATAATGCTGTATCATGTAATAAGTGCACATCTTTACCATTCTTTAGACCTTGTTACGAATAAAATTTCCGATCCCGATAAAATCATGAAATCGAAGTCTAACTGTGTTTTTAAATGTATCTTTATTACCTACAAACTACAGATGTTGCTTACAGTGGAAAAATTAAATTTTATATTTAAAAATAAGAAAAATTTCTAAATGATTTATAATATGTCGGAAAGGAATTACTTATGTGTTACAGCTTATATTAAGTGCAGAAGAAACCTTTTATGCTTTAAAAAATGCCAGTGCAAATAATATTTTAAGTTTCATGTTCAAAGCATATTAAAGAAAAACTTTTAAACTTGTCTACTTGTTTCAGTATTGAATTCGCACTTTTAAACTAAACACAAATATATTAAAGAAAACAAGCAAAAAAATATTATAGAGTAGAATTTAGACTATGATTTAGTTAATATAGAAATTTTGTCAAACATTAATATGGTATAAAATCTATATAAAACAACAAGTTCAGATATTTAGTTTCCACTGTTTGTTAATTAAATATTTGAAACTTTCTTTTTGTAATAATGTTAAAAATTAAATATGAATTCTAACTACGTAATAGTTTAGTTGTTATCTTTAATATCTTCTATTCCTCATTTCTAGCTTTGCACCACATTTTCTAGCATTATTTTAATTTTAAAATAACAACAATGTGCATAATTTTAATTTAATTAAGTAGCATAATGTAAAAATATACTAATATATATCCTTTAAATCCTTCTTTTTTAGTATCAAATTATTTTTAAGAATATTAAGTAAAGAATTTCGCATAAAAATTCTGTAAACAAAGAAACCCATGAATAATATTATTCATTATAAACAAAACAATTATGTGTTTATAAAGATAAATACTTTAATGATAAAATATATATTTTTGTTAATAGAAACTTTACACAGTTATTAATTTATATTAAAACATTTCCATCAAACGTTTTTTATTATCCTTAAATAATAAAAAAGTATTTTTCAAGTTTTAGATAATCTTTTTTAAAATATAAATTCAAAAACAATCTTTGAAACAATGATAAAAATAATCTGAAAATGAATATATATTTTCATAAATTGCATGATGTAATTAGACGATGAAATTTACAGCATGATGTAAGAGTTAATAAATAACTACATAAGAACAACATAAAGAAATTCCGTAAAACAACATAAAGAAATTCCGGATAAATAAAGTAAATAAAGTAAAACCGGAATAAAGTAAAACGACATAAAAAAATTCCGGAATATCATCTGCACGTATTAGAAAAATCAGTAAACATACTCTTCTAAGATACAAATATACAGTATACTATAGATTTTAAATTATAAAATTATATTTGCATGAATCGAAACATTATTCATTCATTTTTTTTTTCAATACTTTTATCGTTGACATTTTTTTTTCTTAAACAATACTATTTTTCAAGTTGATAACCTTGTTTAAAACAAAATTAGAAAAAAAAATTTACAAATATTTGAAAATGACTATATATTTTTATAAATATTGCTCGTAACAGTTACCAAATAACAGGTGTAAAGCAATGTAGCGAAATTCCGATATACCATGCGTCACGAAAGTCACCAGACACACTCTTCTATAAGACAAAACACTGTGTACATTATACAACTGATTTTGAATGAATAGATACATATTCCCATCAATCACAACATTATATATTTGTTAATTTTTAAATTAGTACTTACATCGTGTTAACATATTTTATCTTTCTTAAACAAAACTATTTTCAAGTTAAGAATATTGTTTTTTTATAAAAATAAATGTACAAAATAAATCCCTTAAAATAAATATAAACAAGAGCGGAAAATGCGTGTATTTTTACATAAACATTCCTTGTAAGGGTTAATAAATAACAGCTAGAAAAATTCCGATATACCGTCAGCATGCATGTTAAGAATCCCCAAACATACTCTTTTAAGACGCATTACGCAAGATTCCATGCTAAACTATCCACATATAGTTCTAAAAGTCTCATGTTAATCCACATCCTATTCATTTTTAAATGCAATTTTGTTGAATAAAGATTAACATTTGCTTACCCAATGTTTTGGTGAAATAGCACTGTTAAAGTGTAATGGAAAACGCCATGCTTCAGAGGAGAGTTCATGCAATGGCGGAAGAGTGTAAGGAGCAAGTGGATCTGACGGACTATACCATTAAGGGATGAGGGACGGAGGAAAATATTGATTTGCCCCAGACCTTCACCATCCGCGAGTCGAGGCAGGAAAAGGAACATAAAATGCTTACACTTGAGAATTCTTTTGATGTAGGTACGTTTCTCGGCAGAATGTGTATAAATATAAAAATGCATAATCTTTGATGACACCAGATTATGCTGTAGCTGTTATGGGCTGTATGCCATTACGAGGGGCATAAAATATCCTCAAAAGTTTTAGTTTTTTATTTGAAGCGTATTTTTAATATTTTTGAACGAGAAAATTTGTAAAAATGTCTTTAAAGTTAAACATACAGGTGTTTTAATGCACATTGATTATGATTAATGATTAATGATTAGTTTTTGATTGATTAATGATTAGTTTTTGTAACGATTTCTATGTGTTTCGCTTAATAAATAGGAACTAGGCATGAACTTTTTTTCTAACTTTTTTTTACTATTTTATGTTTATAAATAAAAAAGACGCTTTCTTTGATAACATCAAATTTCACTATAACTGTTAGGTTATGGGCTGAACGACTCTATAAGGAACACAAAACATTAAGTAACTCGCCACTTTTAGATTTCTAATTTGAAATGTTTTTTTCACTCTTATTTCTGAATAAAAAGATTTTAAAATTTGTTTTTAAACTAAATAATACACTGCAAAAAAAGAATTTCTCAAAAGTGAGCAGAAATGTGTCAAAATAGCTCAAAAAGAAATATAATGGAGTTTGAAAACCCCATGTATTCAAATTTACCACAATATATACTCATTTTGAACAAAATGTTTTAGCCTCAAAAGTGATGTGGGTGGTGGAATGTGTGAGAGAGATGCTCGTTGTCTGCCCACTTGACTTGAAGACTAAAACTTCGGGTTCGTAGCACTAACCACCATAGTTGTACAACCCTGTTGTGATGCCAACATAAAATATTTTGTGTTCACTTTTATAAAGATTAAGTCATTGGTTTAATTTAAATAAAATTCGATTAAGAGTGATTAAAAAAATAAGTTTAAGTGTTATTAAAGATATTTCAGAAGCTAGAAAATATGTAATGCTAATTGTGACATCACAGCTAAGAAATATGTAATGCCAACTGTGGCATCTCACCAGTCTAGAAAGAATTAGGAAACTTAATATAGTGGCCTCCACAATGGCTCATCATGACTAACTAATTCCCAATTTCAATCCTTAAAAGGGCTGCAATTTGAAATATATAATCTCAATAGCTTGCTCAAGAGATTGGCAACTTTGATCTACATTTTTTGCTTACTTCGTTACATCTGAAGCACTTTTAGGGGAATGAGATGTATGTCATGTTGTGTCAATTCAGAGGCCACTATATAAAGCTTCCTAAATCTTACAGGAGTGGGCTGAATTACTATGGTGGTTAGAGCATGATAGTGAAATCATGAAGATCCTTGGTACGAATTCTGCCGGCAAAAAACGAAAATCTCTCTCTCCCATTTTTCCCTTCATATCACATTTGAGATTCTGCAATTACGCTCAAAAATGATTCCATGCTGTTTCAGTTTTGATTACATGGGGTTTACAAGTTTAACTACATTTGTTTCGGAGTTATTTTGACACATTTTGTTCAAAAATACGAAACCCTTTTTTACAGAATACAAATGCTTAGTACACGTTGATTTTAGAATAAATTTGAAGTTGCAATATATATATATATATATTAAAAATGAAATAAGAAAATTAGAAACATTTTCCATCAATATATAAATATTTTAAGAGTTAAAATATAACTATTTAGCACTGCCATTTATCAAAACATTGATTTTTAATTCAAGTATTACATAATTAGGAAATTTCACCCGATATAAAATTGCAATTGCATCTTTATTCCAAACATAATATTTAATTTAAAAAAAATAACGAATGTCTTTTGCATATAACTATTATGTGTTCATTGTATATGTATTTTTTTTAATGTTTTAATCATTGAAAACTGATCTATATTGTGTTTTAACTAAAATTAGCATGATCTTACAAAATTCAGTACAAGATTGCTATGTGATAAAATATTAACTAAAAAAGAATGTTTATTAATAGTTCCAAACTTTTATAGTTATACAATGAATTAATCTAAAAGTGAATTAAATTTGCATTCAGGTCCATAAATAAAAGATAATTCAAAATCACACGGAAATTAAACTCTAAAGTAAAAATTTCACCGATAGAATTATCATAAACATCTTCTATAATAATAAGCAAATTAAAGGAAGTCAGCAAGTGACGCCGATAGTACGTCACAATAACAACAGATAGAAGAGGGATATAAGAAATTATATATAATAATAATATATCTAAAGAAAAGTAGCAAAGAAGTAAAATTGTTCAATGGCCATTTTTCTGCCCTGGTTGCCCAATTAAAACATCCGGTCAATAATCCGAAATATAGTAAAATTATTCTCAAGCGTTCCGTAAGCAACTAAATGCTATAACACTCAGATGGAAGTATCCGAGGAACTTGGAATTTTCCGAAGTATCATCTCTAGGTTTTTGCAACGATTCCAAGATGTTGGAAATGTTAGAAGACAATCAGGTTGCCCTCTAGTTAAAACGCCGAATGAAGACCGGTATTTGGTAATAACTGCCAAAAGAAGCAGACGGAGCATAGCATCCGATCTGTCTTGTCAGCCATCTGCAATCACGGGTACCACAATTTCTAGACAAACCGCGTACAGACGTTTGAGAAAAAATGGTCAATATGCTCGCAGCCCTGTCGGATGTGTTCCGCTCACAGCAACTCACTTGTCACTAGCAAATAGCCCAGGCTAGAGAATATGCACAGTGGAATTTTCACAGTGGGCGTTTGTGATGTTTTCCAACGAGTTTCACAACGTCTTTGAATGACAACGTTACGGTTGTGTATTGCTCGTTTGGGTTGGAATTATATTGAACTCCATAACAAATCTGCATGTTCAAATAGGAGTTAATATTGGCTAAATTTATCAGAACAAAATGTACGCTTGTTTAGGGATGCCAGGGGTTCAGAATTTGCGTTTATGGATTACAACGCCCCTCCTCATTGAACAAACATATCGTAAGCGAATACCTTAAATCTGAAGATATCATCCGTATGGATTGGCTGACATTCCCACCTGACTTTACTCCGATAGAGCATGTGTGGGAATTGCTTGATCGTTAAATTGTCCGTCAACTTCTACATGCGTACTGAAACTTCGGAAAGCATTTCTTGCTGAGTGTAGTAATCTTTTCCAAGACCAACTCGATTATTTGATACTTCACGTGCTTAGGTATTGTACGGATTGTATTACTTAGCATGAGAGACATGTAATGCAATAACCATCGTACCAACCGTAGGATATTTAGTTTTTGTAAAGAAGATATTTTTATAATTGTTTCAGAGAGCAAAAATCGTAGAGATTTTATGAATAGTATACATACACCATCTTTTTTTTTTTTTTCATTCTTTATCTCTTGTTTAATGAATGGGCGTTATGAAGTTCCGTTTGTCGTTGTTTGCCGGAGCTGGCATTATCTATAGTTGATCAACAAGAATGTATTGCATCTAATAATATGATATTTTTATCTAGTAATGTCTAGTACATCTAGCAGTACATTTTATCGAGTAATATGATTTTTCGAATTTTTCATCTATTTTCCAGTGAATAAAATTGATAAAGAAAAAATAACATGTGGTATTTATTAGCATCAATCACATGCTTTCAAATCTCGGAAACCAAAATAACACTCCTTATGTTCTTATTATTACCATTTTTCTATCGTTAAATGTTTGCTTCGTTCAAGCTTTTTTTTTTTCTCTTCTGAGAGAAAATCCTTATCGAATCATCTTTATCGAATTCTTCACTTAATTTTTAATTTATAAGAGCGTGGTATTAATTCAACATTCTCATATCATTCATCAGTTCAAAGAAAAATTTAAAATATGATATATATTTTGAAAAGACTATGAAAAACCATTATATAGATTTTTCACTATGCGTAAGTTTTCGATTGTCTTATGAAATTATAAGTGATTTTTATAAGAAATGAATAATAAGAAGCATTGAATACTAAGAGAAAAAGCATGGTTAAATTTAACAGAATATGGTGAAATTTACCGTGATGTCTGGTTTTAAATAGGAACACCAAAAATGCTGTAATTTTTACCGCCTCGCCTTGTTAATGATTTTTTAGCAAAACAACCAGGAAAAAAAATTTCATTAGTATGCTATTCAATAACAAATTTTATTAATTTAAAAATTATAATACTGGATAGTAAATTTACTAAATCAACCAATTTAGAATCGAACCACTTGAGCGAGTTCTGTTACGCGACTCGGGCATATCAGGGATATCAATCTCTTTCTTTCTGTTATATAGAGCATTGGAACATAAAACATTTTTTGGCGACCGCTTGTTCAAGATGAAAACAAATAAGGTTGATCCTACGTCAAATCTATAAAAAAATTAAACTATTCCATTTAATGACAGCAGATACGAAAAAATATTTTTCTGTTAAAAAATATTTTTTGTTTGTGTTTATCCAATTATTATTATAAATATTCAGAGATATGATAATTGGTGCTTTTATATGAGTTTTTAGACATGCTTTTAAAGATCACTATGATTAATCAAGTCGGGCAAATAAAGTAATCATTCTTGAGTTGTCACATAGAACCATTCTGAAGAGCCTTTAGCTGTGTAAGATGGGACATTCCCGTTTGAAAGTCCATTCTAGGTATCCAACTAATTTTTTGTGACTAATGATACAAAATTAGTTATTTTTGATGGGTTACGATATTAATATTTAGTTCTAAGTTTTATCCAAATATTTTCTTGCCACCCTAAACAAATAAAGCATAATTTTGTTTTGAAAATATTTCTGAACATTTTATATGCCATACGAGCTTTTTTAAGAAAATTACAAATTCATTCTATTAAAAAAGAATAACACGATGATCATACTGAGTCTTTAAAACTCAATTATTTGATCGAACAATCAAACTGTCTTAAATAATCAGTAAGAATATATCATTTTTATTATTTTATATTTTTTCAATCATGATGTTTTAGTAAAAAATGTTGCGAATTTCATATCCCTACCATTTTATCTCATACATAACTATTTTCAATTGAACAAAATTTGCTTTGCAGATGTTTAATAGAAACTTACTTTTTGAAAAGTATATCTATTAGAAGTGTTGTCGATAGGTTCGTTTTATCTTCCAGCACACAATAAAAGCATAGACTAAAGGAAGTCAAAATTAAATATATTCTAATACATGCTGTAAATTTCAGGAGTCTTAGCATTGATTTGTATGAAAAGGAAGCCATTACAGAGCTATTAAGGAGCCAGAGAAGTATTTACTAGAGAAGTAAGAGTGAAATTACCAGAAAGTAGTCATCAATAGAGTTTGTAACTTTAATACTTAAGGAAAGGGTAAGTCAAAAGATGAAATATGTTATCACATAAACTATGCCTTATAAATGACATTTATTTAAAAATGAATTGATATGATCTAGTTGGAAATTCTGACTATTAAAATTGTTTTTCGAAGTATCTGTTGTTTTATAAAATCAAGGTTTTTATAGAATACAACAATTATAACTCTTTTTATGACGATTGAACTACGGAGGTCTAGTTAGAAATTTTTCATGTTAAAACTGTTTTTCGAATACACTGTTACGTTATGAAATTTCGGTTTTTAACAAATAATATGCTATTTTTATAACTGTTATGAGTATTCATAGCAGTTGTTTATTACTTTTGGGTTTAGAGTTATCCATTCGTAGTCAATACCTTCTATGCTAATCATGAAAATAATGCAAAATGCCAATATGAAAAAAAGCGACTGTGTCTTTAAAAATGAAAAAGGTTTGTGATTCATTATTTGAATATTTGAAAAGCTACATCAACACTACATTTGAAGAGATTATTCATTAATATTAATGATTTTCATCTTGGTGAACAGCTCACACTTAATTGAGAAATTCATAGAAAGTTTAATTATTTTTTAAACATTTAAAATGACCCTGTTTCAAAATCTAATCTTTTGTTTTAAAAAATAATAGGAGCTAAGTTTAAAATTAAAACTTTGCTTTTGAATTTCAGACCCACAAACTGTTATTTTTTATTTTTCTTGTTTAAAGATTTCAAAAAATTAACTTAAAATATTACATTTAAAGTTGAAATGATTGAAAATAAAGTTTTTGGTTAATTAGTTTCAGTAAATAATTCCTTTGATTAGTTTTGTTTAACGCATTCAACTTTCGTGTGTCATTTTTTAAATTATATTTAAAGAGATGTGTTTATAAAGGAAAGAACGTTTAATTAACTAAACATGTAGCATGTCAAACACTTTTTTTCCCAAGCTGAAAAATATAAATTTAGTTAAGTTATTTATTAAAAGGTTTTAAAATAATAAAAAGACTATGCTTGACTAAGGGGTGGTACAATGCAGAGAAAATAAAACATTGCTTTTAAACAAGGATTACCCTACTCAGAAAAATGTTGTTTTAGTTTTCACTACATTTTTAAGACGAGCACATTTGCATCTAATGAAGAATAAATATTAATTTTCAGCAATATATCTTATTGTTATTTTTATATTTAATAGTCATTTAGTGGTTTGGAGCATATGTGTGAGCTAACAGAATACACTTCAAAGATAGGGATTCTGTGTTTCATCTTATGGAACTATAATTTAGAACCCTAATTACCATCCACAAACTATATTATTGAAACTAATATGAAATCTAATTATATACACATGAAGTGTCGCAGATTACTGCTTAAACGAAGAAAAAGCAAACAAGTTATCAGAATCTGAAGAATCAATATTGAATCAATAAAGATTAAAAAAAAATCAAAACCTCTTTGACTGCTGGCGTAAATTGAGAAGAAGTGAATAGCGATAATCACAAACGCCTTACTTTTCTCCCACAATTCAACTGGTTTTGAAGATTTTAATAACGCATGCTCTGATCAGTATTCAAATCAATATTTAACCTCTAATATATATATATATATATATATATATATATATATATATATATATATATATATATATATATATATATATATATATATAATTTAAGTTTCTCTAATACCAAAGTATCCTTGTCAGATCTAATACGTAATTCCTCTCATTTATTTATCAATTAAAAAAAGTAATAAAATTAAATAATAAAATTAAAAAAATCAATATTCTTGCTTTACCAGAAACATTATCTTTCTAGATTCCAGTAACATAAAAGAATGTGCATCAATTAATTTTACGAAACGTATGTTTTTAGCATGATAAAATTTTTAAATTTTATATCTTTTTGATGCTAGCAAAGATTTTACTAAAACCATGTGCGTAAAAGAACAGAAAACTTTTGAAAAAGTTTTTTTTCCTTCATCTTACCATGCAGAAAGTCTCCTTTCTTCTCAATTAATCAGTCTCGTATAAGATATAGACGAGTCACGCCTCCCATGAAAGCACTGAGGACACTTGACAATTATTGAGCGAGCCGCCTAAATGCATCCCCCAATCTTAATCCCTTAGAAATAAGAGTTTAAAAACTCCGATGAATTTTTTGTTGTTATTCTTTTCTTCAGAAACAGGCAAAAGGGGCGTGTGGAGAGGTTGTACACTTTGCACTCCCGAAAATCGATCCGCTAAGGTGGTCTGAAAGACATGTCTTCAGCAAAGATCCTTTCAGAATGACAACCGTTATAATATTTGAGAATGCACATACAGTTGGGTGACACAAATGACAATCAGTATCTAATCTAAAAAAACTATTTAATAGTTTGAAACAAGGAAGATTTTAAAATTTAGTTTTGGTAAAAATGTTCAAAGTGTTTTCTTTTTTCCTTTTAAATTTTTTTTTTCTTTTTAAAATTTTTTTAAATAAAAATATATTAGCATTTAAGTGACACAAATGACAATCAGTGTCTACATTAAATGACCACTAAATGGTTTGAAAACAAAAAAGTTTAGGTCCCAAAATTCAGTCTTAGTACAAATTTTAAAAAAAAGCTAAATTTCTGTTTGGAAAAGTCAAATAACAATAAATATTTATTTGAAAAACCATTTGAAAACAAAAATTTTAAGAACTTAAAATCCTGTTTTGGGGAAAATGTTTAAAAAAAATAATTAAATGAAAGGTATATTTTCTATTGGGATATCCAAAAAATTATATATATTCGATTTAAAAAACCATTTAATAGTTTGAAATCAGTATGGTTTGGATTTCCAAATCCAATGTTGGCGGAAATGTTTACAATTATAAAATTAAAGTTAGGTGACGAAAATGATAATCAGTACTTAATTTAAAAGTCTACTTTACTTCGAAATCAGAAAATTATTGGGTAAAAATGCTAAAAGGTTTTTCAAACTTGGTAAAAGTGTTGAAAGGCTTTTATTAAAGATAGATTTGAAGTTGGGTAATTCAAGTGACAATCTATATCCAATTTAAAGAACATTTAATAGTTTGAAATGCCAGAAAGCTTTGAATCTCAAAATCCAGTCTTGGTAGAAACGTTATAGCTTTAAAACTTAAAGATATTTTTAAAAAAAACCTTTGTTGCCGTCTTGTTATAAAGTAGAGTTTAGCATAGATTATTTTTCTATAATAATACAAAAAAAAATTATTAATTATCAAGTTTTTAAAGTTTCTATAATTGCTTATTTAATGTTTCTATTATTGTTATGGTTCTATCAATGTTTTTCGTAAAAATTAAATACCATCTGGCCCAAACAATTACAGTAAGTGTCTGAGCTTTACGGTTAGATATTGAATTGCTAGATAAAATAGAACAAGTAAATAAGTTTAAGATTGCTATAAAATAGGGTAGAAATGTTATTCTAACCATGAATTATTTTGCAAGTGCATATAAATTAAAAATTAATAAATTTGAATTAATTTTAATGCAAGACAAGAAAGATTTGAAATATTTCAAAAAGATTTGGATATTGTTGATCAATTCAAAATTCTAAGATCACATTTTCAATCACACTAGGATGACAAAATCAGATAGCTCCTGAAATTTTGAAATCCTCCCTTGCATTGGAAACCATTCATACCGAGTACCCAGAAGACCACTGGCTACATGTTTATACAAATGGCTCCTATTCTGACTCACGCGTGTCAGCAGGTTCTGGAGTTTTTTCTGATTTGTTTTCATTTTATGCCTCTGCCAGGAAATACAGAACAACCTTTGATAGCGAAGTTCAGGCTTTATTTATTGCATTGAAGTAACTATTATCTATCCACTATAAGTTTAAAAAGTTGGTTTACTCTCAGATTCTCAGGATGCAATCCCAGCAATTAGTTCACTAGGAATCACCGTATCGGATAAGGTACTCCAGTTCCGGGAGCTCAGTGGATTCCCATCCATTGTGGCATTTAAAGTTGGCGGGCTTCCTTCCTCCAAAGGGAACTCAGTTGATTCAACCAAATTGCTCTGGACTGTCCTACCACTACATAAAGCTATTTATAAAACCCATAATAAAAATCAATACTTCTTCTTGGCGACGAGATAGTATTAAGAATAAGAATTGGAATAAGGCAGATTTAGAGACAATACTTGACAAGCCTCACCAAGATGCTGTAGCCCTCTTTCGTCTCATAACAGGTATACATGACCATCGTATATATGATCCTACGTATGCCATGATCCTACGTATATATGACCATCCTGATTGTCGGCTATGTGATTCTGAAGAACCTATGAACCGAAAGCATCTCCATCGCTGTAGGTCACTCCACGGAGTTGACTCCGAGACTGCTAAATATTGGCATGAGAGAGAGCATCTGGGGAAATGACATCGGTCTTACTTTTACTTCCTGTGATTCCATCTGATGGTTATTGTTCTTCTTCGTTGTATTTGACTGTTTTTCCTTCCATTCCAAACAATAAAAAAAAATTCAAAATATATTTTATGCATATATTTCCCCGTAATCTAATTTGGTTTTTTAAAAAAAAGCTTCAACTCTGGTGATGGTGACTTTAAGAAAAGAAGCATCATTTGTTCATTACTTATTACACTATTTAAACAATAAAAGATTCATATTTTGCAAAATATACACAAAGAAGAGAAACATTATTTTTTTACTTTTTTTTTTGGTAATTATTTAAGTATTAATCCTTTTATTTACTTATTTTTGTGCTTAAATGATGGTCAATAATTTACAGTACACAGCTGCCAACTTGTAAGTTAGCTGAAAAAGATTTTACAAACTGGTTGTAATACAATAATTAAAGTTTGAAGACTTTCGAAAATGTAAAGCTACTTTGCCAACACTTTAAAGCATAGGTACCAACTAATAGATCTTATATATACGTGTTCGAATTATAGTTTTATCATTGTAGTTAAAAAAAGAAATTGTTTTAAATTATGAAAACCTTATTCATTCAAACGAAAATGTTGTGACCACTAAGGTTCTTCGACAACCTTACAAGCTCTTAGCCACAACAATATATGAAGACTATGTTTAAATAGTGGTATAGCATGATTTACAGAAAAAATGGAGTAAACACCCAATTACACGCTCATTTTAGTCATTTCTATCGCTCGTGTGTGTGTGTTTTTTCCCCCACACTAATTCACTTCCAGCTAATTTCTGCTGCCTAACTGAGTTCACCAAAAATCAAGCATAATAAAAAAATAAACGCGACATTCTAACAAACTTTGATGTTCCGTATTTCAAAATGAATATATATATATATATATATATATATATATATATATATATATATATATATATATATATATATATATATAGCATAATAAATAAATAAAAAAAAAACTTTAAGAAATTAAAGAAAAACAATAAAGTTTAATTTATTGCGCATAAAACAAAGGAAAATTACAGACTAATGAAAAAAGGGAAAAAAAGAAAATTAATAAAAAAAACAAAAACTGGAAGAGAAAAAAAAGGATAGAATTCTTTTTAAAAAAAATAATAAAAATCCGGAGAATAAAGATATAATCTTTCACACGATTATATCTGCAATTTCTTTTAAAAAGAATTCTATCCTTTTTTTTTTTCTTCCAGTTTTTTTTATTTTTTTTATTATTAATTTTCTTTTTTCCCCTTTTTTCATTAGTCTGTAATTTTCCTTTGTTTTATCTTCATGTTGAATAGATAGATAGATATATATATATATATATATATATATATATATATATGTAATACAAAAATTATAAAAATATTTTTGTATTAATAAAACATTGAAACTCTTTCATTTTCATAAAATGTCTCAGTTAAAAGATTAAAATACAGATATTCTATTTTGGGAATTCAAGACTGTAAACATGCCAATAAATTATAATTAGATTAATGTTTCAAAAGAAGAGTTATTTTAAGATCTTTCACTTCCATATAAGGAAGGATTAAACGATTTTCTATGAGTATTAAATAATTTGCGATGAGGCGTAGGAATACAAGGAATGCAATATGACTGCCTTCTTACCCATGTATAAAACGCAGGACCGATGGTTTTTGCGTGGCTTTTTTGTGTTTTACTTGTGCTAGCTAAACTCCGTCAGATCTGACGAGAAAAGTGTCTCTCCCCCTCCAGTCGGAGAGGGGAGGAAACTGTTGCTTCACCATCTTTAATTAATAAACAGTTTGTGCAGAATCTGGACTCATTATTCATCTGATATTTGGACTAATTTTCCCATATTAATAACAGGGTTTTGCTCTGTTATTACAAGCCTCGCAGGATGTTTGGTGGAGGAAACCCCATTGGATTTTACGGCACATTAAATATATGTAATATCGCATTTGAAATTAAATCAATCGGAAGAGGGTACAGCAAAAATATGAAATATCTTATTCATACGGACAGTTGAAAAGTTATCAGTCAAATTCTTCTTCGATTTAGAGCAATTCATAATTCATCCAGTATCTTCAACAAAAAATAAATTCTTCAATCATCAAACTTTTTGCTTATTAAATGATACCTACGCCCAGTGGAACTTAACGATCAGCGATTTCCATTTGTCTATGCTGAATGTTTGTTTACGTTCTGATGGCGATGGATACCACTAGAGAGCTGAGCTTCAATATCTTTCACCCCCCTTGGATTAAAAAGAAAAACTGCATCAGGCTCCTGATAATTAAAAAGTTTTTTTTTTAGAAATCACATCCATTTCCTTTACGAGTGACTTACAGAAAGTTTAGTTATGCCTCTGCTAGTGCTGGTCTGGATTTTATCGTCAATAAATTGTTCTCACCCCGCCTCACTCAAGGAGAAATATGATTCCTCTTAAAGAAGAAACCAAATTATTTATCAACTGATGTTGTGGTTTTCAAGAAATATTGTGGATTAATTCGAACTTTTTCACGTATCCTTTGATATTTTTATATTTTACTCGTAAAACATTTATTTCTTTCATTTTTATTGATTAAATATAAAAAAAAAGCACTCATGTAAATAAACAGAAATAATAGATTATGATTTTAACTTTTTTTCTTCTCATGCTTGATGTTTCAATTGAAACAAGTATTTTTTATACATTGATCGTATTTACTGTTGAAATTTTTTTTTGAGAAATGTTTATTTTCAGTGAATTGATTGTTTCGATTGGTATAAAAATATTTCGAGAAATTATTTTCAAATTTATTATTTTATGTGTTACAGTTTCTATGATTTATAGATTAGTAGAATTTATAATTTTGTTTTACTGGTATTTACGGTTAAGATAAAACTGCCATTAAATTATTTTTATTTTGAATGCAATTGCGGAGTGGTAGAAATTATAAATTAAACCGAGAAATTTTTTAAACTAATACAAATAGTTTTGAAAAATGAAATTAATACTTGTTTTTAGAATTTAAATTGAAAAGCGACTAGATATTAATGCTTGAGTCCAACGTTGGTAAATAGTTCATAGCTCAGTTCTAGCTCAGTAATTTCCATTAACAAAGAAAGTTTCTTATTGCTGAGAGGGTATCCCAACATAAAGATGGGAAAATGATCTAACACAAATTGAAAAGTAATGGTAACCAAATAAACTTAAAAATACGTTAAAAATAGAAATGAAAATATTAGAATTTCCTAACAAAAAAAAAATGATATTGTGTCAAAATTAAAAATTCCTATTAAAAAATTTGAAAACTTAAATGTTACCCTAAAGAAAGGACAATTAACACTTAACAGAATTTGTGAGTTTCCCCTTATTATGATAGGCGAAATTGTTAACTCAGCTAAGTTTCTTATGCTTGATACTGATTTACTATATGCTTTAGTAGGGTAGCAAACTTGCAGAGTTTTTTGTTTGTTTATGATTTGTGTCTGGCCAGTTGTTACTCAATTTGGTATGAGATTGATCACCTCTGCTAATTCTAACAATGACAACTTATCTTTGCACATTAGCCAACAAAATTCTCAAAATGTTAAGGTTAAAAAATGTGAAAAAAATAAAGGTTTGATGTTTCAGTAAAAGTAAACATCGAAAAAAATAAAAGTTTGATGTTTCAGAAAAAGTAAACATCGAAAAAATAAAAGTTTGATGTTTCAGAAAAGTAAACATCGAAAAAAGAAAAGTTTGATGTTTCAGTAAAAGTAAACATCGAAAAAAGAAAAGTTGAATATGTTTCAGTAAAAATAAACACTGAAAAAAATAGCGTAAAGGGTAACAAAAATAAAAGGAAAAATAGGAAAAAGAAAGAATGACCAAGAAGCTAAGTAAAATAAATAAATAAATAAATAATAATAAAAATAATAATTTGAGTAAACAAAAGTTTGAAATAGTACATGTATCAAAACTTAGGAAATATCACAGCCCACAAATGTTAAAATTAAATCATGAATAGTGTCCAGTTCGTTTTGTATATTTTTGTGTGCAAAATTTTTTTTGAAAATTTTAGTAAAATAGATATAATTGTTTTATTTTTCTTTCTGTTTAGTTGCCTAAACAGATAACTTGCATTATCATGTTTTTATTGTTGTTACTGTAAATAATATTTTTTCACATAATTGAAAAAATGTTGTTTATAGTAGGGAAGAGGACAGTCATACCAACATAACTTTTATAAATTCATATTATTCTAAATTTAAATTTTTTTTTGGCTAACCAAAAAGTTGTTTTTGAGGGGGATGTAATACAAAAATTATAAAAATATTTTTGTATTAATAAAACATTGAAACTCTTTCATTTTCATAAAATGTCTCAGTTAAAAGATTAAAATACAGATATTCTATTTTGGGAATTCAAGACTGTAAACATGCCAATAAATTATAATTAGATTAATGTTTCAAAAGAAGAGTTATTTTAAGATCTTTCACTTCCATATAAGGAAGGATTAAACGATTTTCTATGAGTATTAAATAATTTGCGATGAGGCGTAGGAATACAAGGAATGCAATATGACTGCCTTCTTACCCATGTATAAAACGCAGGACCGATGGTTTTTGCGTGGCTTTTTTGTGTTTTACTTGTGCTAGCTAAACTCCGTCAGATCTGACGAGAAAAGTGTCTCTCCCCCTCCAGTCGGAGAGGGGAGGAAACTGTTGCTTCACCATCTTTAATTAATAAACAGTTTGTGCAGAATCTGGACTCATTATTCATCTGATATTTGGACTAATTTTCCCATATTAATAACAGGGTTTTGCTCTGTTATTACATATATATATATACATATATATATATACATATATATATACATATATTTATTTATTTATATTTCACAAATTTGGTGGTTTGCGCAACTAAAGGGTCAATAGCCACTTTGCTGTATTTTTTAAATTTTTAAATTCCTTATTGTTCTTTTATAAATTGAATCTCAAATAAACTTTTATCTTTAAAATCTTAAACTATCTCAACATTCATCCATAAGACATTATCAAAAGGTACAGAGAGTAAACTTACTCAGATAGATTTGGTGAGAATGACAGAGAGAAACTTAATTTTACTTTCTCTCTAAGCCATTCCTTAAATTGCTTTAATCTGTCTGAGGTAAAAATTACTTTTATAGGGAAATGATTTTCCAGTAAAGAGGATGTACCTCAAAACTCCTTCCGCATAACATAAAGTCATTAATATTCAATCTCTTTCCGCGCTAATGATTTCTCCCTAAACTCAGCCAAGTTGAGGAACGAACTATTTTTCGAATCATAATTTCGATCAGCAATTGGATTCCTGTCTTCAGCCATTTCCCTTTTATTCGCATGTTTCCCCATGGTAACAGTTATCGTTTTTCTATAACCAGCAATTACGTAAATATGCTTTCCATTTCACTTTTTATGTAAAAAAAAAAATTGGAATAAGCGATATATCATAATTATAAATCAATTCTTTATAAAATTGTCTACACCGTATTTATTGAAAAATATATTTGATAGCTGACTACATTTTAGAAATAAAAATTCCGAAGAAGAAGGTGGGACATAATGATTTTGTAACCTCGTTATTGGTTTTCGATGGATAAATATTATTGTGTTGAAACTCAATTTGTTGTTATTATCCAAGATTACAAAAATAAAATGCACTTACTTTTTATTTATTTGTTTTTATATTTTAACTCATTTGTTTTTGACTTGGGTGCTCTCTTCCATGGGAGGGGGGCAAAACTTTCAGGAGTGGTACTAGGAAGATTATTGTAGCTGTGGAGTCGTTAACAAACTGTGAAAGAAGAAATTAGTATTAAGTATATAATATGTTCTTCTCGGGACATATTTCGCATTCTTTTCCGAGAGACGTTACAAAATAAAAAAGAATTATCCTATGATAAAACTTACTCTTTATAATGCGTCTATGTTTCGAAAAAAATTTTTTAAATGAGTTTAAAATGAAAGAGGAAAAGTGGAAAACAAACTTACCGAAATAAAGTAAAATAAAATAACAATTAAGTTGGCTAATCTAAAACTTAACATAGTTTGCTAAGAAAGAAAAAACATAAAAAATCTGCTTTGAGCTTCATTGTATAAAATAATTGCTAAAAATATGAAATTAGAATTCAGTTCTGCCATCCATGAAAGAAACACGTTAGGAATAGTAATAATTGGAAACTTAAAGTAACAAAACCCATGATAGGAAAAGAAGTTTATAAAATCCAAGAAAGAATAGAATTAAAATTGTAAAATTATTAAAAAAAACATTCTTATTAGTATAATTTGTAGTTCTTTACATACATATACATACATACATATCTGACAGTTTAATAAAATAATAAAAAAATAGTACAATTTCAAAATAAATAATTTGAAATAATAAAAAAAAGTAAAATAATAAAAAAATCTTAAACATGAAATAAAACTTGGTTTACCAATACAATAGCTAAAAGAGACTTATTAAGATGTTGAAATCATCTAAAATAAATTTTCGAGCAAGCAAAAAATACAGAGTCAAATTGCCGGAGTAAAAAATCATAACTTCTTAAATTTAATTTTTTTAAAAACGCTAGCAGTGACCTACAATTAGTCAACTCTGTCTTTTACTCATCTCTAAATTGCAGAACGTGTGTCTGCGACTTGTTTCATGCAATTTCTGATTGATACAATAGTAGTTTAGTAAAAAATATTGGGTTTCAGTTTTATCCACCGACCCGGTTTTGACCATTTTTCTTCTATGAGTTAGTATGAGGTGAACCGGATTCAAATCCCAGCGACAGCAGGTCGATACGAATTCCGCATCCGTTTTGCACTGACCACAGTGATGACGTGAAATATCCTCAGTGGTAGACGAATCATGGGTTAGATTCCCCTTGCTGTCAAGCTAACTATGGGAGGTTCTCGTGATCTTTCTCTCCGTGTAATGCAAATGCGGGTAAATTCCATCAAAAAGTCCTCCACGAAGATAAATTTTTCCCAATACTTGATTCAGGAGTTCCCTCGTCTTCTAGATTGGGTTCAAAATTTCAAAGCTACGTAATTGAACATTATTAGCCGTAAACCTGAAAATTGGGTCGGCTGTTCAGCGACGGTTATAAAATATAAAAATAAAATGTGAGTTATTTTCCTCAAAATTAAATGTATAAAACGTTTCTGATTGTGGCATATGTAACGAATCCATAAGTCATTTTGTATATTTTCAATAACTTGAAGAATTGTTTGCAAAAGAGTATTGTAACAAAAATTTCAAAATATTTAAAATGAGGCAGTTTATTTATTTTACTATTTATTTATTTATTTTGTAAATTTCTTGACTCGTGAAGAGGACCGTGATCAAAAAAAGGTAAAGGCTTATGCTTTAGTATAGATTCTCCTTTCGGGTGTCTTTAGTCATGAATTTACAGCCCAATTATCTAAATTTTTGCTGTTTCTCTAAGAAAATTTGATTAAACATTGTACCATTACATCAATATCTTGAACAATAATTTCATACAAATTTGCTGCAACTCTTAATAAGGTGGTTGAGTTGAATCTTTTGCCCATTCAAATTAAACCATTCTTAAAGGATTGAATCGTATTAATTTTCCCAATAATATGGTTCAACAAGATTCAACAAGATTTCTATTAGTGTAATTGTCAAGTGTTTTTACAAGTTTGAACAAGATATTGATGAATTCAACCTCAGTGCTATCCAAGCATTTTGTCTTACATTTTCAAATATTATTGGGTCTGAAACTGACGTTTATCCATGTGCACGTCTAAATGACCCTCACATAACTTTGTGCATACACGAAGGAAATGATTTTTACTTTGCTTGTCAAACTTATGATGTTAGCTTCATTTAAATCCAATGCAATATAATGATATGGTGATTTCAAGATCTGCTTCAATGCTAAATATTTGATTAAAACTTACCATTAAACTATTTTTGTTCAATTAATATGTTTCTGAAAGTTTATAAGCATTTTAATTCAAAAGTAATAAAGTATGCAGTAAAGACATTGCAACAAAAAGACAAAGATTAAACATATTTCAGGATGCTTTCAAAATTTTAAACAATGCAGAAGGGAAAGTTGGGGCAACTAAGATTTGAAAACCTGTTAGAGCTAAACTGTTCGTTCAACAAACCGTCAAATTTAACCGAGTTATTCATTTTTTAGCTGTGTAGAATGTATCATTCTCGAAAAGTGATAGATTTATTACTTTTTTTTAATCAATAGATATTTTTTATAGAAAAAGTCAAACTATCCGGTCTTGCACCACTAGTGCGGTAAAACCAGGTACACATGTTAACTATATGGGAAATTTAGATATACTATTCATCTAATGATTGTGAAAAATATAATAGAATTTTTGTGAAAAAGTAGCAGACATTTCTATTTTATATGACAATTTAAAAAAATGAATCTTGAAATTTTCATGCGGTGTAGTCAAGGCGTACTCAAGGAAGGAGAGAGGGGGGGGCGCAGATATTCCAAGGCCCGGCTCTGCTGAGGTCCGACTAAAATTCGTTCCAAAAAATATAGTGTTTATTAATGTGTTTCTTTTTTTTTTCTTTCCTTTTAAAAAAAGTGGTTGAGAATTTCATTATATCTATATAAAAAGTACAATTTCGCATATAGGGTTTTCAAAAATTCTTCAAAATATGAAAATAAGGCTCTTTGTGCTTTGAAAAAGGGCACTCAATATATTTTTCCCTGGTGCTCGTAAAACCTTTTTTCAACCTTGGATGCAGTTATCTTCTTTTTCCAGTGCACTGCAGCTCTTAAGAGTCCAGCATAAGCACAAATCAAGAGGGAGGGGCACCAGATTGTGTAGTACCCGGTTTTACCCTGTGATCAGAGGTTATCGAAACGAAGCAGTGCTGCTATTGAGCTAAATTTTTATTATTTGTTAGGATACAAATCTTTAGTAATAGTATAATAAGCTGGACTTAAAATAATTTCCGCAATTGTAATGACCAATAAATAAGTATTTAAAGTTTGTTCACTCCCCAGCTTTTTACATCCATCACTTTAAATGTGATTTAAGAAACAATAAATTACAATGCTAAAGATAAATTACATATTATTGAAAAATCTATTT
The DNA here is from genome assembly GCA_949128135.1 of Parasteatoda lunata. Taxonomy (NCBI): domain Eukaryota; kingdom Metazoa; phylum Arthropoda; class Arachnida; order Araneae; family Theridiidae; genus Parasteatoda; species Parasteatoda lunata. The sequence goes on along the minus strand of OX421980.1, from coordinate 15,945,393 downwards.
ATAAGAAATTATTGCATCCATTGATAGACAAAATGATAAAGAAAAAATGCAGAATTTAAAAAAAAACATTTAAACAATAATATGTAGATGCAATATAACACGTAAATTTTTTATTTCTATTATAATTTAATACTGTAATATTAAATATATTAAATTTTTTAACACAACAGACCTTATTAATTTATTTTCAAAGGAAATTCTGTGAATTTAAAAAATAAGTTCGATTTTAATGATGATTAGTATGGAATCTTATCTACGATAAGTTTTAAATACAGGTATAATTAATCTCGAATTTCTAAAAATATATTTCTGGAATTCAAGCTCAAAAAAAGTTTCAAATATAAAATACGTTTTTGCTGATAGATCTAAGAAATAAATGCCAAGAAAGATCATAAAACTGAAAGAAACCAAACAATAGAATAGAATTAATACATAAATGGATCATTCATCTTATTCACTGGGACACTCCCTTATGACAGTTATAATCGATAATAAAACTTAAGTTACTTATTTATAATTCTTGACATTGACAGTCACAACATTGATCAAAATGATATATGAAATACTAATTTTGCTCATTAAGTAGATTTAGCTTTTTAATTTTATGCAGTTTTCTTTTATTTCAATTTCTTTAAAATTCTTTCACAAAATGAATATGGTTTATAAATTGGTTAAATCAGTTTTTCCTGACTGATTCAATTTAATATCTTGCGAAAAAGAAAAATGCTTTGTAACGAAATAAATGAGATTTATGTTTATAAACTAGTTTAAGTACAATGTATTTAAAGCATTTTTATACAGGTCTAAAATTTAGATAAAATTTAATTTCAATTTCGATAAATTAAAAAAAAACTTCTTATTTATTGCTACTGATAAACTAAACATGCTCTTTAAACAATAAACTAACAGACAGAACATGATTTTAATTTTCTTAATTTGAACGTTTTCTTGCTTTTAACAAAAGTTTACTTTTCTAAATCCTTAATGAGGGTTGGCTAACATTAATGTGGAACAAATTTACTCCAGTTACAAGCCCTAATTGAGTGTATTACGAAAAAATAAATAAGTGTAAAGTTTAATAAAGTCACCTACCAGTTTTATTCAAATGAATAACAGTATTGTAAATATTTCTTCGAAAGGACTAGTGCTTTATGTTCTTTATTTCATGTACATAGTAAAGCATACATAGTAAATGTGCATAGAGTTACAAGCCCTACTTGAGTGTATTACGAAAAAATAAATAAGTGTAAAGTTTAATAAAGTCACCTACCAGTTTTATTCAAATGAATAACAGTGTTGTAAATATTTCTTCGAAAGGACTAGTGTTTTATGTTCTTTATTTCATGTACATAGTAAAGCATACATAGTAAATGTGCATAGAGTTACAAGCCCTACTTGAGTGTATTACGAAAAAATAAATAAGTGTAAAGTTTAATAAAGTCAACTACCAGTTTTATTCAAATGAATAACAGTGTTGTAAATATTTCTTCGAAAGGACTAGTGCTTTATGTTCTTTATTTCATGTACATAGTAAAGCATACATAGTAAATGTGCATAGAGTTACAAGCCCTACTTGAGTGTATTACGAAAAAATAAATAAGTGTAAAGTTTAATAAAGTCACCTACCAGTTTTATTCAAATGAATAACAGTGTTGTAAATATTTCTTCGAAAGGACTAGTATTTTATGTTCTTTATTTCATGTACATAGTAAATGTGCATAGAGTTACAAGCCCTACTTGAGTGTATTACGAAAAAATAAATAAGTGTAAAGTTTAATAAAGTCACCTACCAGTTTTATTCAAATGAATAACAGTGTTGTAAATATTTCTTCGAAAGGACTAGTGTTTTATGTTCTTTATTTCATGTACATAGTAAAGCATACATAGTAAATGTGCATAGAGTTACAAGCCCTACTTGAGTGTATTACGAAAAAATAAATAAGTGTAAAGTTTAATAAAGTCACCTACCAGTTTTATTCAAATGAATAACAGTGTTGTAAATATTTCTTCGAAAGGACTAGTGTTTTATGTTCTTTATTTCATGTACATAGTAAAGCATACATAGTAAATGTGCATAGAGTTACAAGCCCTACTTGAGTGTATTACGAAAAAATAAATAAGTGTAAAGTTTAATAAAGTCACCTACCAGTTTTATTCAAATGAATAACAGTGTTGTAAATATTTCTTCGAAAGGACTAGTGTTTTATGTTCTTTATTTCATGTACATAGTAAAGCATACATAGTAAATGTGCATAGAGTTACAAGCCCTACTTGAGTGTATTACGAAAAAATAAATAAGTGTAAAGTTTAATAAAGTCACCTACCAGTTTTATTCAAATGAATAACAGTGTTGTAAATATTTCTTCGAAAGGACTAGTGTTTTATGTTCTTTATTTCATGTACATAGTAAAGCATACATAGTAAATGTGCATAGAGTTACAAGCCCTACTTGAGTGTATTACGAAAAAATAAATAAGTGTAAAGTTTAATAAAGTCACCTACCAGTTTTATTCAAATGAATAACAGTGTTGTAAATATTTCTTCGAAAGGACTAGTGTTTTATGTTCTTTATTTCATGTACATAGTAAAGCATACATAGTAAATGTGCATAGAGTTACAAGCCCTACTTGAGTGTATTACGAAAAAATAAATAAGTGTAAAGTTTAATAAAGTCACCTACCAGTTTTATTCAAATGAATAACAGTGTTGTAAATATTTCTTCGAAAGGACTAGTGTTTTATGTTCTTTATTTCATGTACATAGTAAAGCATACATAGTAAATGTGCATAGAGTTACAAGCCCTACTTGAGTGTATTACGAAAAAATAAATAAGTGTAAAGTTTAATAAAGTCACCTACCAGTTTTATTCAAATGAATAACAGTGTTGTAAATATTTCTTCGAAAGGACTAGTGCTTTATGTTCTTTATTTCATGTACATAGTAAAGCAAAACAACGTGAATGAAGAACAAATAAAAACACAAAAATGGACTGCTTTATTTTTGTTCCTGTTGCTTAACTCATTCGTGGTACACTATATTTGGATGTGCATAGTAGTCCGAAATTCATTTCTGAACAAATATTTCCTAATTCCAATAGCCGGAGATACAGCACACTGATGGTATAGTAAATTATTAGTTTGAGGAACCTTTCATTTTCACACTATAGCACCTCTTTTTTACCTCCTCATTGTATTGGCCATCTCAATATTATTGAGCATTTCTGGGATGAGCCTTTCACAACCATCCAATCTCACACTATAGGAACGAGTTATTCATAGTTTCAGATGCCCCAAGGTAGCCACTTTCTAGAAAACTCACTAGAGGAAGCAAACTAATTACGATAGATACGATATTTTCACTACAAACTTTGAATTTTAATCTACTGGTTACGATAGATCGAGGGAAACCATTAATTACGAAGTACTTGTAATATATGTTACGACTAAACAATTGAATTTCCAAATTTGACATGAAGTTAAAGCTTAGAAAATTTACGATAACCACATAATTGTTACCATTTTTTAAGTTTTTCAAGTCTGTAGCCACCCTGCGATCAGTTTGTTGTAAAGTCTATGCTAAGAAGACTCACTTCCGTAGTAAAAGCAATTGGTGGGTAAGCGATATAAAGGGTGGTCGTAAAAAAGTCCGTTTACTACATTTTTAGCTGTAAGAGCAATTCATTTTTAATTAGAGGAAAATTTTACTTTTAACATATTTCTTATATATTTATTAAAGAATACATTTCATTAATAATATGTTTTTGTGTTTGGTAATAAGTTATAGAGAAGTGTAGACAAAACACTTAAACAATGAGACATCATCTTATTTGCTTCGATTTCGAATTTTTTTTCGTCGGAAAATTTTTTGTCGTTAGAAATATATGACAACTGGATATTAAAAGAAATTGACAGAGTTAAGCATAAATTTCTGACCATTTTTTGTAAATAAATAATATTGCTTTAAACTGTAATTTTCGTTTTTTTTTATTATTATTTTTATTTATTTATTTTTATTTTTTTGTTAAAAAACGTGATAATTATCGTTTTCAGAATTGTATTATAAATTTATTAGTAAAGTGATGAAAATATACAGATACATTCTTCCAGCCGTATATTACAATTGGAAAAGTTTTTAAAAAACGTATGGCACGTAAATAATAAAGATTTTCACTCTAGGATCATGCATTTCCAAGCCAATATTATCCTTTTTGGTATTTTAGTTTTAATTAACTCAAATGGTGAAAAGTTTTAAAATTTTTGCTTTGAAAAGAATCTTTTGCTACAGTCGATCAAGTTACCAGCTTGATAAATGTCACTACATCACGTAAAGTAAAAATTAATTCGTTTTTCTTAATATGTATTGGTTGCAGGTTCCCTTTTCTTTTATTTGAATTCTGTCAATAGTTAAATTTTATGTACTACTGCTAAATATAAGGACACAGTGGGACAAAAATTGATTTTCGAGATCAAAAATGGATGAAGTATTTTCCAGAGTCACTTTTAACATGTTTTTCTTATAGTAAAATGTCCAAATAATATGTTAGTAGACTTTATTTAGTTATTAAATAAATAATACGTTCAACAAAATTTAGTTAAATTTAACCTAAAAAGCTATTAGAAAATTGAGATATGTTTTTCTGAATAAAATAAACGTTTACAATGTATATTTTTATGAAAATTAAATATAGATTTTAAATTAAAAAATTTTATTTAATAAATTTAATTAATAATGTTTCTTTTCTTGCATGTTTCTAAATTATTGAATCCAATTTTATATTTTTAAATGGCCACAAAAAAAGCCCCATTTCACTCCGGACGAATAAAATAGTTATCAAATAAATTAGTAAATCTTTGACATATTTACTTTAGAAGCAAAGTAATTAGTTGCTAATATTTGCCATGATAGCTGAAATATCAATTAATCCAATCAAATAAAATCAATCAAATATTTTTTTAGTTTAACTTTTCGTGAACTTTAATACATTCATTATTTAATAGCAATATTAAGTTCCCTATCATATTCCTCAAAACTTTTGCTGCCGAAAAAAAGAAAAAAAAACTTAAAAGTTACTCTTGAAAATGCTTCATTTTACCCCATTTTTAACAACGAAAAATAAAACAAATTGTTCCCCAGTGTTATAGCCTTATGTGAAAGATATCATCCTGAATAACTTATAGTTTTTACCATCAAGTATACATTTGGATCTTTCTTGATCATTATTTTGTTTATCAACATCTTATGCTGAAGGAAGCAAACATCTGTTAATTATTATTTCAACAGGATTCATGCGGGTCTTAAAACATTTATAAAACCTATATCGCTCTAATGATCGGATTTTCACGCACAAAGTGTTAATGGTTCCTGGGGGTGACCTCAAATATGCTAATTATTTAGTGCTAACTATCAGTTAAGTTACAAACTATTTAATTAAGTAAATCTTACACAAAACGTACTTTCTTTGATTAAATATATATAGTATATATATATATATATATATATATATATATATATATATATATATGTATATATATATATATATATATATATATATATATATATATATATATATGTATATATATATATATATATATATATATATATATATATATATATATATATATATATATATATATATATATATTAATTACATATTTGGATTCTTGAAAAGATAGAGGGTAGCCGCAATCAGGGAAATATGGTCCCCATAGTTTGATCAGGAGAGTTATCCACAATTTGGTTTAATTTCACTTTTTGCGTTTCAGTCATATTTTTTTAAGTAAAAGCTAATCAAAAAACATTGCACCCACTCCTAAAACCTGTTTACCCATAGATAATTTCATTCAAAAAATAATTTTGAATAACTATTTTTTATTTTTATTATTAAATTTAATTGTGGATTAAAAAATTTGAATTAAAAGGTGTACATTTTTTATACCTATTATTCTACATATTTTTCTATTGAAAAATCTAAAGTTTCAACTGTTTTTATTTAGTAGAAATCGAGAGAAAAATTAAAATTAATTAATTTTAAAAAAATAATTTGGCAACAATGAGGAAATAGCTAAATGGGGTGATTTACGCGCGCGTAGCGTAAAATTTCATTCATATTAGTTTCCATAATAACCGATTGCTAATCTTTTTTTTTTATTATTATTTTTTTTTAAATAATGAAATACGATCTTTCATTTTTAGTCGTCTAAAGCGTTTTCGTAGTTTAGTAAAGAAATTTGAAAAAAACATTTTACTGAATAAAAATTATTTTATTCAACGAGATTTTTAATAGCATGTTTCTGATAGAATGTGATTATACATTAGCTTTTTTTGAATTTTTTTTTTTTTAATAATTGATACAATTTCAATAATATACATACGCATGCATAGATTTGGAACAATACATTTATAAATTTCTTCAATATATATTTTATAATTATTAATACCCATACGCAATCAACATCTTATGCATCTTAAAATTTCTCAACATCTTATGTATAGTTTTAATCTTTAAATAAGTCTTTAAAATACTTGTACGCTCGTGTTTCGCAGAACTATTTTACCAACTATTTAATTAAATTTTAACCTTTCTCAAAATTTTATTCTTTACTCTACCCACGTATATTATTTTTTCATTGATATACTAATCAATTTTTTAATGCTTTAATTTCAGTTTTCCTTTAAAGTAAAATTCCTTTTTAAACTATTGTCGTTTTTATTAAAAGAAAACTTAGAATAACTGAGCTAGCTGAGAATTAAATCTTGTTAAGAAATTAAAAGCCTTCTGCTGTTTAAAAATATTCGATGCAAAACAGCTAACTATTTACTAAGCATAATACTTTTTCGAAAAATAAAAATAAGATTTTCATTGTCTTTTTTATTTTTTCTTATTTATTTGAGTAATGAAAAGTAAATGCATATGTGTGCACAAAAAAAATACAACAGATAGCTTTGTTTTTTAAATGAACAAAAGAAAATTATGGACATAGAATTTTATTTTTACGTTCAAACTTATTCTCGCCTGCTAACATTAAGAAAGTTTCCCTTTTTTACATTAACAAATGTTTGCTGCTAACATTAGCCTGCTAACGTTAAGAAGCCTGCTAACATTAAAAAGTTTTCCTTAAGTTTTCCTTTTTTTTAAAACTGTTTAAAAAAAAAATTTACATAGTTGTTAATATTATTTTGTAACTTTAGCACTGTAAAAAAACATTTATATCAGGAAAATTCTCGACATGCCTTATTTTGTTAAACAGCAAATACTACAACTAGAAAATTTTAAGAAAATTCCAAAACCATGCTATATTTGGAATCATCATCTCAAAAAATTGTTCTTTTCCTAACTTTAGAATTTCCTTAATACTACAATGAAATATATTAAGAGATTTTTTGATAAAAAATTATTTTATAGCTGCAATTAATATGTTCAGCCAATAGTTTTAATATACTTTTTTAGAAATTATAAGTAAAAGTCGTTCTTAAATTTTGCCGTAAAAAGACAAGAATGTTAATGTTTAATTTATGCTCAATTAAAACGTGACAATGATTAACCCCAGAATTGAAATCTATTTGAACGTAAAAATTAATTGCTTGAAATAGTTATAAACAATACCCTATTGATATATGTTCTGAAGTAAACAACAAAACATATCTAGAATAGATTTTGGATCGATGAACAAAAAATATATTTTCCAAAAATGTCAAATTGGGCGGAGATGTTTACATGTTGGAAATAATTGACTTTGTATCTACTTAACTTTGGGAGAGAGGGGTCATTTCATTGTCAAAAAAAATTAAATAAATGAATAAATAAAAATGCGCTGCTTTGAGTAATACATCATGATTTTTTTTTTCAATCTAAGAGCCATAACCATTATCTTACTTAAAACTAATTTTAATATCGCGTCTAAGTATTTTAATTTAATATACTATGTTACTAAATGAAAAATCCCCAGAAACTGAAGCGGAAAGATTAAAATTTCGGAATTTTCAAAAATATGAAAATAAAAGTCTCCATATTTTGAGCACTCAAAGCTTCACATCACAAGTCATTAACATCTAGCATGGCCTGAAAATGGCAACGTTTGAAACAAATGTTTGGAGTGCTCAAAAATAGACACAGATTTTTAAGACTCGGCAGACTCTCTTGAGTATGCCTATTGAGTATGCCTCTCACTGCCTGTTATATTTCTTTATTTTATATATATATATATATATATATTTATCTTAAGGTACAAATTGTACATCATTAGTTAGAATTAGCCATAAAAGTTTTAATATGGATGGTGTTTTCTACACTAGAGAGCGTTGCAAAGCTTTTGACTGCCTGTACTTCCTGGTTGCTATTTTTGGTGTGTTTTGAAGCCATTTGGCTCACAATATGATTATTGTCATTTGAGACTCTCTTGAGTAATATTTGTGTTGGTGTATTTCTTACCTTATTTATTATTTGTGCTTGAAAGAAGAATCGTTATAAGAATAGTCATTTAAAGACCTGGTATTTCAAGACGTAAGAATTATCATTTGAAAAAAGAATCGTTATGAGACAATTCTTACCTTGCTAACAATATAGCAACTTCGAAATTTAAACCTAAATGATAATTTGTCAAATGAACTTAATCTCGCTGCTCGAACAATATGCTAACACTAACTTATGATGATGGTGAACGAAAACAGTAATAAACAAATAAAAAGAGGCCAAATCAGAACTGCTAAAAAAGTGAGTTCTTTCTAAATCTAGAAATCCTGTCACCTTTTCTAACAGTACATCTGTAAGTAACTAAAACAAATTTTCACTTCAAACACACCAGAATTATTTAATATCATTAATATCTTATGAAATACAACAGATTTTAGATCAGGAATTATTTAATTTATTTCTTTTTCAAAAAAAAAAAAAAATTATATTTTTGAAAATATCGCCGTACAGAATAAGCTATAGCGAAGCAGCTGTATACTTTCTCATCGGAAGTAGAGTAGTATATTGAAAACGCCATCCATTCTATTTGTAAAGATATATTTTAATATTTCCCTATCTGCACTAGTGATTTATCTTTGAACAAAAACCTGGAACAAACTTCTGATTTGGCACCTATATCATTTATTTTTATCCTCAAAGTAATTTCTTTTTTCATTCTATATCGTCTCGAGCTAAACATGAGTGATGTTACTCAACCTAAAGAAACACCTAAACTCTATTTCTTTAATCAAATAACGTCTCTTTTTATCTTTCACTCAATACCTTTCTGCCCTTTTCACTTTCGTGACACTTTTGTTTCCCCTTTTCTGTAACCATGCTACAGACGGTATCTGCCCATACCATCAGACAACCACCACAGCATCTTCAAAAGCAACATTGAATTTAAAAATAATTTCTTCACTCCGAATCCACACATGGTTGGAAGATGAGGAAGAAGCGAGATTCAGGGGATGAGCAGGAAATGAAGGAAAGGGGGAACATACTTCCTCTTACCGGAACCCAATACCACTCACAATTTATTTCATTCTAAATGGGAAAGGTGATGACGTTTTGATTTCCCATCCCTCAGTGAGTCTCATTAAGGGTGCAACCCCTCCCCTTCATTTCTCTATTCAATTGGGAGTTCTAGAACGTTCCTTGAAAATCTCCTGTTCTCATGCCTATACATGTGCAAAGACAGTTTCTAATCGATGGAAAAAAGCAATCGAAATAAGTTTTTCGATCGTATATTCAAAGACGATAGAGAAAATCTTAGAATAGGAAAAAGCATCAACATGTACTTAATTTCAATAAACTCTCAAATAAATGAGTGCATTAGTAGTTTTGCTTTGCATTCATAACATTCCATTAATTAAAGAGCAAAAAAATCTATTAATTAATGATAAAAAAGAGTAAAAAAATAATTAATAACAAAAAATAATGTTTTTGTATCAATTCCATTAAAAATAATAAAATGTATAAGAAAAATATTTTAGCTGTAGTATCTGAACTGTGTACTTGAACAAGTGATGAACTCAAGAATAATACATATTCATTATTTTATATTCAAAAAGAAAAGTACTAAACTTTTTTTATTTATATAGTTTTAATAAAAAAAAAAGGTTGTAAGTTTGTGCTTCAAAATTTATATTATTTTATATTGAAAAATTTTTTATTCATATTCCATTAATTAAAGAACAAAAAAAAATTCTATAATTGACGACAAAAAAGAGTAAAAAAATAATGAATGACAAAAAGTAATGTTTTCTTTATCGATTCAATAAAAAGTAACTAGATGTATAAAAAATGTATTTAACTGCAGTATGTGAATTGTATATTTGAACAAATGGTGAAATAGTAAGAACTCAGCAATACATATTTATTATTTTATATCCAAAGAGAAAAGTACTAAACTTTTTTTATTTATATAAATTTAATAAAAAAAAAAGTTTTTAAGTTTGCATTTCTAATTTATAATATTTTTAACTAAAACATTACGATTTTTTTTTTTTTTTTTTTTTCGTGAATGAAGTGAATTATCGGCCAGCTCCTATGAACGCATTTTTACAAAAACAGATTTTAAATTTTTACAAAAACAGATTATGAATTTTTACAAATACAGATTAAGTATTTTTACGAAAGAAGACGCAAGCAGGTTTGCAGGTACTACTGCCATCGTATTAAGATGAAATCACGAAGAATCCTTTAGTTTGGATATTATACAAAAAAAATTATTTCTAATACACGGTCTCTTACTTTCTCCAAAGAGTGAACCACTTATCAGTAGCTGCCTCCTCCATTTATTTTTCTACCAAATATGGGCCGTAAAAAAGAATATTTCGGATATTTTAACTCGAAATGAAAATTTTATACTATATTTGATCACAATATCATATATTATGCAAAATGCACATAGGACCAAAAAAGTGATCCGGTCTGCTCTCCGTAATCTTATTAAAATATTTTGAGACCATTTAACAGATGCATCCCAGATATCAATATTACAAGCCAAAATCATCTGAAATTCAAAAGTAATAGGAATAACATTAAGTCCGAAATTTCCGACACTTTAATTAGGGGAGAGTCGGGTAGCCCCGCCCAATGTCAATTTCATATGTATAGAATATTTTTTCAAGTCAATGGGCCATCGGACAATAATTGTTATATTAAAAAAAGATTATTTTCAAAGTTTCAAGTATTTATGCAGCTGATAACATGGTAAACAATAGCTTTGAAAATATGTTGAATACAGTTGTCATGATATTAAGAAAAATTGGTTGAATGTTTCGATTAAACTTCATTTTAATATTAAAAAAATAATTTTTTCTATACATACAGCATTAAAGTATGTAGTCTTAAGTTTAGTTTGCAAAAAGAACGAAGTTTATTTGTGAAAAATTGTTCGAGTAATTACAAATTTACAAAAAAATTGGATTTCGGGTAGCCCCGCTCACATGAATGTTAGGTATCACAGCCCACTTTAATTCGTCGATAAATGTTAGGGTTCCACAGATTTACTTAAATTAAATTATTTTCTTTAAATATTTAATATAAATATATATTAATATTATAATATATTAATATTATAATATATTCATATTATAATATATTAATATGCATTAATAATAATAAAAAATATAACATTTGTTGTTAATAAATGATAGAATTCACTAAAAGTATATAAATATGTAATAAAAAAAATAATTTTGTGATAAAAATGATAAATAAGGTTTATCTATTGTCAATACATTGGTCATTTTCATTTACACCTGAAAAAACAATCAAAAAACATAATTTTTGTAACTGGGCGGGGCTACCCGACACATTTTGAAAAGAGCTGAAAAACATGTTTTTTTAAATTTCTATTTTTTTAAGTTAAACTATTCTTTTTTTGGTTTATTCTTTTTGTACTATTTAATTAAATGATAAAACAATCGAAACATACAAAAATCTTGATTATTACTCAATATTATACAGAAATATAAGCAATAGTCCTTAAGTGGGCGGGGTTACTCGACTCTCCTCTAACAGAAAGTTCCAAATTTGTGCGTTGATGATCGCTTTAAAAGGGTGGTTAATTTTGTGAGAGGAGAATTTAGGTAAAAATCAGTAATTTCGATAAAAATTTAGATTTTTTTTTTTTTTTTTTTTTTTTTTTTTCTTTTTTTTTTTTTTTTTCTTCTTCTTTTGATATCCGTATTTGAACTTTAGTTCCTTAGCTTTCAAAAGCCGGTTAAAGTTTTGATTTCAGATTTAAGACAAATGAAATTGATTTTCAGAAATTAATATTTTTATTGATATTTTGTTAACTTTCTAACATTTTAAATGCAATTTCTAAAGAACTATGATTTGAGGAAAATTTCTATACGCAAACACACATTACAAAGAGAAAATTTAATAGAATTCTTTGAAATTTTGTATATTGATTTTATATAATATTATCAATGTTTTGAACTAAAAGGTAAGGTTTAAATATAAACTTGTTATTTTTGTCAAGTTTTAAGTAAGAACATTTAGAGTTCTGCTTTGAAAATTAAATATTTAACAATGTATTCAGCTCTATTTCATTGTTTTTCCTAGTGTTTAGTGTTTTTTAAATTGTAGATCTAGAAAAAAGAATTATTTTGAAAAGGAATTATATTGTTGTAGAGCTGCTACCATGACATGAAAACTGTGTAGTTTTAAGCTCAAATTTGCCCTTATTTTGAAAAATATTTTATAACTAATTAAACTTTACTTTAAATTTATGATTTTAGGATCCCTGATTACCAAAGATAAAATTAAAATTTTAACAGTGCCGTTTCTTAAAAAAAATTGTGTCTATACGAAATCGAATACCTTAAAACAAACTTCTATTGAATATGATAAATTATGTGAAGAAATATATTCCTCTGCTAGAATAAGTAATTCATGAGAAAGTTTATTACTTTGTGTAATTTTCGGAAAAACTGAAGAAAAAGAGCGTGTTTAAATGATAGGTGGGAAAAAATAGGACTGGAAAAAAGACCCTAATTAGTATTTATATGAATTATTCGGACTGTTGAAAAAATTTAATATAACTAAATAGCTATTCGAATGAAATTATATATTTCTAAAAAAATTTATTAATACATAAGGATTAATTTAAAGCTTACGGAAAGAAACCTTTTCCACTTCATACTGAACCAAAATTATTAGAACTCTTAAGCAGTTCTGAAATTGTTCTAAATTTCAATAATTACACTTATGGTATTGTAATAGAATAATAATATACAAATAATACATTTGTAATCAGTCATTTTTTAAAACAATCTGTTATTTTAATTGTTTTTAAAAGAAATAGCTGATTGCTAAATTGTTAATTATTGTAAATTGTTTTTTGTTTTTAATTATATCATTTTATCATTTTTGTAAGTATTTTTAACTTATCAAAAGATTAAGACCCTAAGAGATAACTGATTTAATTGCTATATTATTTATATTAATTCTATTATATATTGTATAATTGAATTACAAAAAGCATTAAAATTTCCTTTCATTCAACTTCCAATTAAACTTTGTATATTAATTAATTTTTAAAAAAGAAATGATCTAATTATAGTCGAATAATTATTAAATGACATTAAATTCTTGCTCAATCGCTAGAATTGAATCGGACGTTAAATCTAAATAATAATTAATGGAAGGCTTTTTTCTTCAGTGCTCTTATTTCCTGGTTTTTCCTTCCGGCACTTTTTTGCCATGAATCGTTTTAGCAAATGAACAGTAGTATAAGAGTAAGTGTGAAAAATGAAAAGGATATATCCTTAAAAAAATTTTGTTCTGGTGATCGGAATATCACAAACTAAATGCCAGTCTTAATGGTTCAAAGAGGTGACCTCAAATATGCTAACCAATTTTTGCAAACTATTAATTAAATTACCGAAACAGACATAAAAACTTACTTTCTCTGAATAAACATGCCTTTTTTACCGACGGATTTGGATTTTCGATCATCCAAATTTGGGGAAAGCCACAATCTGGAAGTGTTTCGGCAGAAGAGCTGCAGAAAGTTAAGATCCATTAATTTTAATTTCCTTTCAAACGTATTCAGCCATATTTTGGGAAGTTTTAAAAGGAATTGAAACTTATTGCACAAATTGTGAAATACGTTTATCCGAAGAAAATTCCATGTAAAAAGATAATTGTAAAGTATACAAACTTTGACAACACTTTAAGCTTTGTAACAAAATACAAAATTTAAGTAAAATCGGCTGCATACTCACATAATTTCATAGAAGCTATATTTTTTAAATTCTATTTCTCTAGAACTATTCAATCAATTTCGTTCAAATTTTGTATTTCGTCATTTGAAATCATACAAAAATTTATGTTTCTGAAAATGCATTTTTTTTTTTTTTTTTTTTTTTTTTTGCCTTTATTTAATAAAATGTTAAAAATATAATTAAAGTAACAAAAAAAATTTTAATTCATAATTTTCTTTGTGTAAACAAAATTTATAATTCTAAGGAAAGATTTTTCAAATCGCTTAAAAAATTCTCAATATCTGGCCAAAGTCTGTAAAAAAGGAAATTAACATTAAGGGGCAAAAATTTTCAACCGCACGCCTGCTTTGACTATCCATATAACCATAAGATCATATTTACCAGATCACGGCTATCCCCATATTTTGATAGTCAAAAAATCGAATCTGTCGAAAAAAAAGATATATTTATTCAGAGAAAGTGTGTTTTCCTGCTTGATTATGTAGCTTAATTGTTTATAAATAAGCACTATAATCGATCATTAGAGCAAAAATTATTCAGGGTGATACATCTTTCTTTATTTTATTTTATGCGCTGTACATAGCTTTATAGGAGGAATTTAGTAGTCAATTGATCATAAGCTCTCAGCTTTCTTCAACAACAACAAAAAAGAAAGAAAAAAAGTTTAATTTTTCAGAAATGTTCTTTTTAAATAAGTTTTGAAAAACTGAAAAAATCTTTGTAGGATTTAAGAAGAACACTGAAAATTATTTCGACTGACTAAAATCTAGAAAAAGAGTGTTCGGAGACATCTTTAATTAAGAAAGAGTGTCTCCCTCTTTTACAAAGCATTATTCTCACGGTTGCCGATCTAATTTCAACTAACTTTAAATTGAAGAGGAGGGGAGAATAGCACAAAACATTCTTCCACCTTCGACTGAGACTTCAAAATAAGAAAAGAAAGTAAAATTAATTACTATTCCTTGCCCTTCTTTTTCTGAGAGAAAGCTGCTGTTATGCTGAAAAGTACTTGCTAGGAAACTTAAATTTAGAAGTTCGAACACTAAAATGAACTAGCTGTCATAGGCTAATTGAAAACTCCAGCCCTTTGTAAATAGCCGTCGTCATTTTGCACAGCACTGGGCTGATTTGAAATACCTCCAGTATATCCTAATCAGATAAAAAAAAATTTAACTTATTGCAATGAGCCTGCATACTAAAAACTAATTAGAAAATATATCATTCATTGCTCAATTAGCCTGATTTATTCTATACAGTTTAAAATAAACCCAGAGTTATGAAGGCTTATTGTAAATAGTCTTATAAAAGGGTATTTGAAATAAACGTAAGCAAATTCAGTCTGATTGAATAATTTTTTGCATATTTCCCAATTACTCTAAACACATATAGACTAATTGTAATTAGCCTAAAAAATCTCAGGTAGATTAGAAAATATAGAATTTTTTTCAATTAGCCAAGCGCATTGTAAAATATGAAAGACATTTCCATTTGCAAAAAGTGGGATTTTCCAATTAACCTACGACATAACTAACTCCGAAATGCTTCTCACCTTTAAGCTTTCATAGGGTGACTTCTCATATTGGATTTTAAACCTTTTCTTTTTCTTAAAAATAAAGCTTCCAGAAGCGAGGGCAGTTTTTAGCACAAAATCTTGCGTGTTTTGGGACGCCCTTGAGTAAATAATTGTTTTTTGTTGCAATATCTGTGACCTATATCCTCATAATCATGGAAATGTCTTAGATATCAATTTTCCAATTTTCAAAAACAATTCTACGTGAGTGTTAACAAAAAAATTATACCTTTTTAAAAATGGTCCCATTTAGTTGTTTTACATATTTTATTTTTTAACCGTAGCTGAACAGCTGACACACATTTTTGGGTTTACGACTTCCAACGTTCAAATCCGTAGCCTTGTAGTTTTGAACCTAAACAAGATGACAAGTGAACTACTTAATCAAATATTGGGAGAAATTTGCCTTCGTGGAGGACTTTTTGCTGAAACTAGCCCGCATTTACGTTACGTGGGGAGGAAAACCACGAAAACCTTCCACGGTTAGTCTGACGGCAAGGAGACTCTAAATCATGATCCGTCTACCACTAAGGATATTTTACGTCAAAACTGTGGTTGGTGCAAGTCGGATATGGAATTCATATCGACCAGCCATCGCTGGGATTCAAATCCGGTTCCCCTCATACATATTATTTTACACTTCATCATATACTTTTTGTTTTACATATTATTCTAATTTTTAAAGATGTCAGGAACAATACGTTTTTTGTTGTTTTATTGTAAAATTAAGAAATTCTCTCAAAGTATGTATAAAGCACACTGCAAAAATAACACGTATAGTTTATATTTTACAAAAATAACTAAGATTTCCTAAAATATGCCGTTTTGGGGGCTTACGAACTATTGACTCAACCCTTATAATTTTAATTATTCATTTCTTAAAATTATATTATACATGAGATTGTTTTTTTTAGTGTAAGAATTGTAAACAAGTTATCGTTGTATTTTTAAATCCTGTTTAAAAGCAATCGTTCGAAAAGTTTGCAATACTGATTTATATTTGTGGAGCTATAATAAAGATTTAATAACTCAACAACGTCCCTCTAAAAAAAAATACTTTTACTTTTAAAACCTAAAATTCATAATTTTAAGCATGTAAATGATGTAAAATGACCAAAACCATTAAAACAACCCCACAAAATATAAAGCTAGTATAAATGCATATTAACTTTTTATAATAACAAATAAAATATACAGTGTGATCGAAAAAGTTAATGCGTAGTTTTATAATCCTTATAAAAACCGAAAACAAAAACATATACACATTGAGGGTTACAAATTAATATTTGAACAAGGAAAAAGCTAAAATGCTATCAAAATTTGACAAATCACAGTACAGAAAAGCAAATTCAATAAACAAGAAGACAGATTTGTTTGAAATAGGATACAGAAAAGCGTTGAAAAATGATTATCAAAAACATCTTCAAGTTTCAACCTTTAATTAAACTTGTTAAATGTTTTTTTTTTTCATGCGCCTTCTTCTACGGCAATTTATCAGATTTGCTTTTTCTTCTCTTAAATATTAATTTGAGATCCCAAATTTGCATATATTTTCATTTTTGATAAGGATACAAAATATAAACTGAGGGTATTCTTTACGGAACAGCATGTATAATAATACATAAAATGTATAATAACACATAAAATGAATAATAACACATAAAATGAATAATAACACATAAAATTTATATAAGCTTAATTTCATATCTTTCTATTTGTTGAAATTTAATTTTATGTTGTCACGCGCCTTCTTCTACTATAATTTATCAGATTTACTTTATCCTCTATTAAATATTAATTTGAAATCCCCAATTTGTATATTTTCATCTTTGATAAGGATTTAAAATATAAATTGACGGTCTTTACAGAACACAATGTATAATAACACGTAAAATATATATTAACGCATAAAATTAATATTAGCTTAATTTCATAACTTTCTATTTGTTGAAATTTAATTTTATATTGTCATGCTGCGTCTTCTACTGTAATATATGAGATTTGATTTTTCTTCTATTAAATATTAATTTGAGATCCCCATTTTGTATATTTTCATTTAATTAAACTTAATTAAGCTTGTTAAATGTTTTTTTGCATGCGCCTTTTTCTACTGTAATTTATCAGATTTGCTTTTTCTTCTCTTAACTATTAATTTGAGGATCCCAATTTGTATATTTTCATTTTTCATAAGGATATAAAATATATATTGAGAGTGGTCTTTACGGAACACCATGTATAATAACACATAAAATGTATATACACATTTATAACATAAACAATAGCACATGAAATTTATATAAGCTTAATTTTATAACTTTCTATTTGATAAAATTGAATTTTATGTTGTCATACACCTTCTTCTACTGTAATTTATCCGATTTGCTTTTTCTTCTCTTAAATATTAATTTGAGAGTCCCAATTTGTATATTTTCATTTTTGATAAGGATTTAAATTATGCATTGAGGGTGGTCTATACGGAACACCGTATATCATAACACATAAAATATATATTAAAGCATAAAATTTATATAAGCTTACATTCTTAACTTTCTATTTGTTGAAATTGAATTTTATTTTTACATATTAAGAAAAAAAGTTTAGTTTAAGACACTGAGAACTATGAACCTAAAAAAAGTTATCAAATTAAAATCGGAAAAAAATCAAAATAATGTTGTTTTCAATTTCTACAAGCACAAATGTCTTTTGTGCATGATTCATGTAACCCACTCCATGAATGACATTTATTCGGTTTTCTCTTTATAATAGACTGAAGATTCACCTCAATTCTTTCATATTTAGAATCACAAAAAAAAAATTTTTTTTTTTTTTTAGTTTATACGAATTTTCCCTTTTCTTTCAAGAATAAACAAAAACAAAATTCCAAGCAACAGAATTTTTTTTTTATCATTATATATTAACTTTAAACAACCGTTTCTCCAATACGATTGGCTTATAAGTATATAAGATTGAACACTAAAAAAACAGCAAAAAAAAAAAAGTTTAACAGAAGAGCAACATTATCTAAAAATTGTTAAAAACAAAATACTTTTTAAAGTGGGAATTTCAAAGAATTTATGAAAACTGTGTATATGTTTCGAAACGAAGTTGCCATTTTTAATTATTTACTTAATTCACAATTTTTAGTAAAACTTAATCTCATTCAATTCAGTAGCAAGGTAGAACTTTAAGCAAGTTCAATTCAGTTATTTACGAGAAGTACCGAAAAAAAATTATACAGTTAAACGAATAAATAATAATTTGTAACTAATTAGATAATAATTTGAAAAACTAGTTTTAGATTACTTTTAAATACTAATATATTTTACTTTTCAAACAATTTTTGAAACACTGGTATATTTTAAATCTATTCTCGTGCTTTTAACTAGCATAAAACTAGTCTTCCTCATTTAGGTACTATTGCTTGTGATTGTTCTCGTTGTTTTCAATTCTCAAATAAAATGTTTAATAAGTTTCAAGTATTGAAAAACATTATTTTTTTCTATTGTAGAAAGGTTTCCCTTAAGAATTATATATATATATATATATATAAAAGAGGATCAGAGGAAGCTCCCCTTCATCACTTTAGGGAAGAAAGAATTCAAAAGGAAAAAAGAAAATCCATTAAGTTTATATTATCGACTTTTGGGTTGAGGCAAGAGATTCAGTAATGACAGTTAAACTAATAAATAGTCATACGTATATAACTCAGAAGTTTGAATTTGAAGAAAATATTTTTGGTTCAACAATCTCTCCTGTATTCGTTCCTTTAGGGGAAACACCAACACTGTAAAGTGTATGTCATAAAAAGCGAATCAATTTATATCTAATAAGCAGATTTTTGTGCATTATGATGCAATCTTAATGGTCCGAAGGAATAACCCTAAGTATACGAATTAATAAAAGCATGCGTTGTTTTAAATTACGAAATCAGACAAAAACGCATTTTCAATAAAATGAGAAATCAAAATCGTTATAATAAAATTAAAAAAATTATGGTTCAATAATTTAGTCAAGATAGCGGTTGAAAATAGGTTGAATATCTTAAACTTTATGGATTTACAAAAAATCAAAACATATAGGTTATTGGTACTAATTCACACAAGTCATCAACTACCGATAATGCTCATAGGTGTATGAAATATGAAAACATCGTGAATATTATTCAAAACGATAATTATTGAATACGATTGTAAATGTTGCTAAATTTTACTTTGGTTACGAAAATATTGACATCAATGAAAAAATTAGATTTATTATAAAGGCGTCAAGATATATTTTTGGCAAGGCTTCACGATATTGAAATTTGTACTTATTTATCAAGGGTGTAAATGTTTGTGTGGTTGACAACTCAAAAAAGTAATCACCAACGGTCCTTTCAACCGATAGGTAGAAGATGAGAGGTTGATACCGACAGAGGATAAATGCCTCAAACGTACATAAATTATATATTTAAGTAGACACATTTATGACTTAGATCAGTTAAGTTTCGATTTCTGAGCCTCCATATTAAGAAAAGAAAAGTTTTTAATAGCAAAAATCTTTCGTCTAGACTTAAAAAAAATTTTAATATTGTTGTTGTCGTCGGCCATTAAGACAGAGGGGGTGCGACTGTTCGTGTTTTCCAGTGGCACTATCTAGGGCCAAGAATTCTACTTTTGCCACATCCATACGTCACACCCGTTTATAGGGTCTACCCATTCATACATCCATTCATTCATCCACAAATCGTAATTTTGGCCTGAATCAGAGAACGACCCATCACCAATTCAGTAATCCCAGAGGTATAGTTTGTAATGGGAACATGAAGGACTTTGTGGCTCGACAGATTATAACGTGCACTAGTCACCATTTACTACACAAGGAGTCTTCGGTCTGCTGGATTCGAACTCCCGTTCTCACGAATGCTAGTCCCACGCCCTGCCAACAAGGCTATCCCGGCCCATCAAAAAAAATTAAATAAAACTGGTTTGTAAACTATATTCCGTTTTAACTACTAATTAAAAGTGTCAAATAAATGTAAAGACTGATTTTAACTTTTTCAGATAAATTCTTATTTACTTGGCTATGTTGTCATTAAGCTAAATTATTTTCTTTAAGTTTATTTTCTGCTTTAAAATGCATTGTTTACTGTTTTGTTACTGTGTATTCTTTTAACATAAAGAAAATTATAACAATCAAATTTCGTTTCGTTTTAGCGAAGAAAAAATATGAAATTCATTGGCTGGCATAGTTAATAATAGCAATTAAGTTCAAAGTCCAATTTTAATAAAATTGCAAATTTGATTGATCATCCACCAAAGACGCCATTGAGAAAATAATCATGTTTTTTTTTTTCTTTCTTTAAAAAAAGGTAAGCATACGTTGAAGTAAACATTTTAATAACTAATTCATCACAATACCATACGAACTAGTACAAGATTAAAAATTAAATCCACTCTCACTTGAGCAAAAAGAGTTTATTATAAGTACATATTTTATTTTACAACTATCGTTGAACAGCCGATATATATATATATATATATATATATATATATATATATATATATATATATATATATATATATATATATATATATATATATATATATATATATATATATATATATATATATCACAGACAACAAATTGCTCCACAATATTAAACCCTACCGGTGCATCTTGACTTTTTTATTGTTTCTTTTTATTTGAGCAATGAAAAGTAAATGCGTATATGTGCACAGCAAAAAATACAACAGTTTGCTTTTTTTTTTTTTAAATGAACAAAAAATTATGGGCATACAGTTTTATTTTGACGCTCAAACTTATTCTCGACCACTAACTTTAAGAAAGTAGCCCTTTTAAAAGGGATAATGTTGAAAAAATTTGCTTTAAAAGTTGTTATTATTATTTCTCACCTTTAGCACAATTCAAAAAAATATTGTTATGTCAGGAAAATGCTCCATATGCCTTATTTTGTTAAACAGCAAATACTAAAAATAGAAAATTTCAAAAAGATTCCAAAACCGTGCTATTTTCATAATCATCATCTCAAAAAAAATTTTCTTTTTCTAACTTTGGAATTTCCTTAATGCTAAAATAAGACATAACAAATTATTTTATACATGCAATTAATATGTTTAGCAAATAGTTTTAATATACTTTTTTTAGAAATTATAAATAGAAATTGTTCTTTTATTTCACCGTAAAAAGATAAGAATGTTACTGTTTCATTTATGCTCAATTGAAACGTGACAATGATTTAATTAATTTCAGAATTGAAATCTGTTTGGACTTAACATTTAATTGCTTGAAACAATTAGAAACAATTAAAATTATTAGAAATTAAGCTTTTTCTTTTATTTTGTTAAGATCGGCAAGAAAAATGAGGAAAAGTAGTGAAAACCCTGTTTATCATTATACTTACTATTCATACATTTAATCATATAACTTCAGTTATTTAAACAATAAAATAAAATAAAAGGTAAAATATAAATTCTATTGAAATATGTCTTTAAGTATACACTAAAACATATCTAGAATAGATTTTGGATCGATGAATAAAAAATATATTTTTCAAAAATTTCGAAATGTTTGGAGAAGTTTACTTGTCCAAAATAAATTACTCTTGTAACTACTTAACTTTGATTCCAAGGGGAGAAAGGGGTCATTCCATTGTTTTATTCGACTTTTGAAATTTCACTTGTAGACGGAATTTTTTAGCATCCTAGCAAATGTTTTTCATAGCAGCAGTAAAAAAAAATAAATAAATAAGTAAAACAAAATAAAATGAATAAATGAATAAACAAAAATGCACTGCTTTGAATTTTTTAGAAAGTTTGATGAATTATATATTATTATGTTGTTTTTTTCTCTTCTTCTTCTTTTTTTTTTGGGGGGGGGGATTTTTTTTTTTTTTTTTCAATCTTAGAGCCAAAATCATAATCTTACGTCCAACTAATTTTAATATCGCATTAAATATTTTAATTTAATATACTGTGTCATCAAATGAATAATGCCCGGAATCCAATTTCCCTGTTATCGTATTCCCTTTTCGGGAATATGATAACAGGGTGCGTAGCCAAATTATTCAACAAAAAATAAGCACCTTTTAAGCACTTTTCAAGCACTCAAATAATATTTTTAAGCACTTTATAAAATATCATAATTAGGTAGGGTTAGAAAGTTTTTGACAATTGACGGTTTTATCTGGTTTTAATCAT
The DNA here is from genome assembly GCA_949128135.1 of Parasteatoda lunata. Classification (NCBI taxonomy): domain Eukaryota; kingdom Metazoa; phylum Arthropoda; class Arachnida; order Araneae; family Theridiidae; genus Parasteatoda; species Parasteatoda lunata. Next base: position 15,922,431 of record OX421980.1, on the reverse strand, counting down.
CATGTCAAAAAAAAAAACTTTTGGCATTGTTTTTGACAATTGTCAAAATTTTTGAATCATGCAAATCGAATCGCGTATCCATACGCTACGGACTGATGATGTGCCGAAATAGATTGGGGTTGAATTAATTGTGAAAACGTTGAACTGAACAATGTGAACAGTGTTTTGTTCTGCATAATTCGTAGAGAAAATCATCATGGTAAAGGAAAAATCTCATTTCAAAAAAGGGAAAATTAAGCACTTTTTAAAAACACCCAATGAAAAAAGCACCTTTAAATGCTTTTAAAAAACGAAAATCAAAAATAAGCACCTTTAAGCACTTTTTAAAAACGCTACGCACCCTGGATAAATCTATTGTATTCTTTGCATCTTGGGGATAAATTTAATCTCGATAATGCCAAAATTCTAACCACCCCTGCCACATCAACTCAACTTGATACTCGATAATCTTGCTTTGTTCATATGTTTTACTGATTTTCTTGTTAGCGATATTAGCTTCACACCATTTCTGATCATTATTTTGATCAAAATTGTATGCTGAAAGAAGCAAACATCTCTTAATTATTATTTCAATAGGGTTCATGCGATCCTTAAAATATATAAGAAACTGTGGCACCTATATTGAAATAAAGAAGTTATTTTTAACTTTAAAATTATGATTTCAAAACTTAAGATTTTGTTATCACATAATTAAAGTTATATATTGAAATTGATTATTTAATAGTGTGGTGAATAAAATTTTGATCCAATTATTTTAAGATTTTGTCTGCCCCCCCCCGTATTTTGAGGGTCAAGAATCCAAATATATATTAAAAAAAATATATGTTTATCCAGAGAAAGGGCTTTTTGTGTCTGATTTCGCACATTAATTAGTAGTTAGCACTAATTAATTAGCATAGTTGAAGTCACCCCTAGAAACCATTAAGATTGACAGTTAGTACGTGAAAATCTGATCATTAGAATGAAAGTTACTCAGGGTGATATCTTTTATTTTTGCTCACTGTTCATTATATGAGCAACAATTTTTTAATTTTAACACTTTTATTATTAATCAAGCTTTTAAATAAAAATCTTATCATTAAGTAAAGGAATATATTATTTATGTTACAATACTGTAAAATAAATTTTAAAAACATATTGTTCTTAAGTATAATATTTAAAAATTGATTGCCACCTTGTTTTGAGCATGCGACTCCCAGGCCAAACAATTTGTTGCTCCACACTTATAAACCGTACAGGTTCATCTGGCTGTCGAACTTATAACAAGCTTTTTAAGTGATTTCTGTGGTTTGTCAATGTAATGATATTGGGTCACATTGAGGGTCCCCTAATTTGTCTATAATTATTTCCTGTGGTATGGTAGTATAGTATGTTACAATATAATATCTGACCGAGTTTTGAAAATAATAGGTCGATAATAAGGGGAGATATGAAGGAATATATGGATGATTCTTTGGGAACACAACAATTCGGAAAAAAGAAAAAAAATCTCCAAATTTAAAATCTTCAAAACCATCTCTTTTTTTTGAATATTTATTTAGTTACATTTATTAATATCTTACACACAGCAGTGTAGTTTATTGACATTTGCTCAAGAAAAAAAATAAAGAAAGAAAGAAAAAAAATAGAAATTTACTAAATTTTGAAAGCCAGGAAAAGGACATATTAGCTTTGAAGTTAAAAAAACGGTCATTTTAAGCTAATAGTAAGTAACTCAACTTAATAAACTCAAAATGACAAAGTTGAAAAGTTAATTTAAACGGTTTATGTAATTAAATTCCAAAAAAAATTATTGTGAACAATTTGAACATACCGTTCCTTTTCGGCTTCTCGTTTTTTACTCAGTTTACTTTTCCTTGATTGTTTTTAGGTCCCATGTTTTGAAATAACGTAGTAAAATTAATTTTATAATAATTTTTTTACTATATTATTTACATTTAAAATATTTCAAATAATTTTATTTTACAACTTTATTGCATTCTTTAACTTTATACACCCAAGTAGATTTTAAAGACTATGACTGTCATGTTCTTAGTTTATCCTTTATATTTTAAATATCTGTGTTTAGAAGAAAAAAAAGGAAAAAAAAAAAAAAAAACCTTTGCGTTAGATGGACCATGAATTGTGTAAATTAATTCTTTTATCCACTGAAGAAATAATAAAAAATGTTTTTGTTGTTGATATGTACATTGTGTGTGTACATTGTGTGTATAAAATTGTGTGTAATAATCAATCATTAAAACAAATAAATAACTGAATACATAAAAGCATATTACAATCTTACATAAACTAGATATTATAATATCTAGCAAATATTAACCTATAGGTTAATATTTGCTTTCCCTCTTTACATTATACTGCTTAAAAAAATTTTTGTTAACTCGCATTCATAAGCCAGGATAATGACAATTTGCCATTTTACAGCATTTAACTTGAATTTAACATTTCGGCCTAGGACGTTTACTTTCCGCAGAAAACAACAGGATTTCCTGAAATAACTTAGGTAAATCTATGTATTTTATGTCATTAATGATTTCAAGAAGACAGGAAAATGACAACATAAAAACCTTCTCACTTAGATTGTGAACCAGAAAGTTGGTTCTTTGTTCCTGAAATAAGACATGTTCCAGGGTGCGTAGCCACATCTTTCAACAAAAAATAAGCACCTTTTAAGTACTTTTTAAGCACTCAAAAAATATTTTAAAGCACTATGTACATTACAAAATGCAAAATAATTTCCAATGACTTAATATAATCATGATAAAATAACTAGTTTCTGACAAGGACTCTTTTCTTGATTATATTAACCACCATAAAAAGACCGAGAGACTTTTCAGTTCGATTTCAGAGGGTGGAAAATGAAGCCTGAAATTGAGAATATCTTGTTAACTGCAGCAGAGTTACACATGAAAGTGCAAGAATCTCACCGAACTCAACTCAGTTGCACATGCTGACCCGCACGTATTTCATCAAACATGTAAAATTATTGGCGCTTTCATACGCTACGGACCGATGGTACGCCAAAATGCAATGTGTTGGAATGAATTGTGAAAACGTCAATTAGAACAATGTGAAAACCACGCTTTTGTAAAACAGCGGCAAAAATCGTCATGGTAAAGAAAAAATAATAATTTTTTTAAAAGGCAAAAATAGGCACTTTTATAAAACACTCAATAAAAAAAGCACCTTTAAGGGCTTTTAAAAAACGATAATCGAAAATAAGCACCTTTTAAAACGCTACACACCATGTGTTCTGATAGGATGGTTTTCTAATCTAACTCTTAACCTAAGATATTAATTGCTGGCTATTTTGGCTATAAATTACTAAACAAAAGTGGCCAGGAAAATGACTGATTTTCATATGACAAACAAATTTTGGACAGAAAAAAGTTTTTTCAACAAAGTTTTTGGAAATAATACCCTCTGCATATATTCTAGAAATGCTAACGGCGGTTGAGATAAAAAGAATTAGATATTGAAAAATTTTAAGCTAGTTATTATTGGAAATATTGTTTGTGACATACCAGGAAAATGACATTTTGAAATTCAATTAAATTTTTTGGGTACTTACGTATTAACGCAACCAGGCCAAAATTCGCATAAGTCGCCAAATTTGGCGACCCTACTTACGGCAACCCTAAGTGATTTATATTATTTTTCTTCACACATCTTCAATAAATGTATACCGGGCAGTAGCACTTGACCTTAAAAAAACATCAGTGTAGGATATACCGGGCAGTGGCACTTGACCTTAAAAAAACATCAGTGTAGGGTATACCGGGCAAATGTATACCGGGCAGTGGCACTTGAACTTAAAAAAACATCAGTGTAGGGTATACCGGGCAAATAAATGTATACCGCGCAGTGGCACTTGAACTTAAAAAAACATCAGTGTAGGATATACCGGGCAAATGTATACCGGGCAGTGGCACTTGAACTTAAAAAAACATCAGTGCAAATCGCATACATACAAATCGCGCCAACCTGGTTGCGATAATACGTAAGAACCATTTTTTGAATATACAAAACAGTCAATGCTAATGTAAAGTCATTTTAAAATGCTAACAGCACTGGTATTTATTATTTTTAAATAAAAAAAGTTCTTTAAGTAGTATAGTATTAGATCTTGGAGCAAGAGACTCGATTGTCGTATTTCGTGAGAATCACACATATATGTAAGCATAAGAGCAGCAATTTCTTAATTTTAACGCTTTCATTATCATTCGCAATAAGGAAAAAAATCATATTGAAAAGGAATATTTTATTTATGTTACAATATTGTAAAATAAATTTGTAAATATTATTATTCTAAAATATAATTTCTAAAAATTCGATGCCGCCAGGTTTCGACCGTGCGACCCCCATGACTACTAGCAATTTGTTGCTCCCTACTACTAAACCCTACCGGTCCATCTGGCTGCCCGACTCGTAACAAGCTCTTTAAGTAATTTCTTTGGTTTGTCAATGTAACAATATTGGGCCACATTGTGGGCCCTCTAATTTGTCTATAATTTGGGATGGTTGAATAGTTAAGTAGCATAAACTCACGCTATTGTATTGTTATATTTGGCTTTAGCTATATTATTACAATATTAGAAAGCACTCTTTCTTGCGGATATAATTGTGTGAGCTGATGATGAGATTATATCTTTTCTTCATTCTGTTTTACAGCATTTTAATTTTTCTTTTTATATTTTTAAAATAATATTTTTATTCTTTTAATTTTTTTTTCCGTCTCCTTTAAAAAATCTTTACAATTCTTCCACGTTTACTACATATTTTTAACACTTATTTTACAAATTCTATGTACTTGTAGCTTATGTGCAGCAAATAAAATGTATTATTATTAAAATTTTCTTCGTTAATCTCTCCATTCTTTTTTTTATCCTTTGTGTTACATATATATATATATATATATATATATATATATATATATATATATATATATATATATATATATACAATATATATGTATGTATATAGACCTCTGAGAAATAATAAGATTTTAAGCAAAACTATCCAGTATAGTATTATCCAGTAAACTATTATAAAATATCCAGAAACTAAAGAAGTACCAATCAAGAAATAATATTAATATAATAAGGAACAGTTGAATGAAAAAATGATACCTTGATAAATGGCTAATCATGCATTGCCTCAAGGTCTTTAATATTTTTTTTTTCTTTTCCATATTTTCAAGAGGGAGAGAGAGAGAAGAACAACTACTTTAGTGTAATAAACAACAACTTTAACTCATGGCATAAATAGATTTATTTCACTATAAAAAATGTAAAAATATTATGATTCCATTAACTGCTTCATCAACATTGATGCATTAAGTAAAACAAGAACAATTTTTTTTAAAGACAAGTGAATGTATTGTTTACATACAATCAAAATACAGCTGGCAAGAGAATGATTCGAGCTGTCCAGCAAGTTCTAGCTTATTCATTTCTAGATTGTTTGAATCAAAAATATGAAGAAAAAACACATTCTTATACTTGCTAAGAAACACAATTAATATTCAAAACTGATAAAAATATGTAAATCTACATGAAAAGTTATTGAGTCATTGTTTAAAAATAAAGAAAATGTCAAAACTCAATGAACAGCTAAGATTTTTCCCTTGTAAGCTCTATCAAACAAAAGTAGAAGGGTTTCATGTAAAACATTCCCATTTTTACTAAAATATACCTTAAACATTGCTCAATATAACTGAGTTTATTGTCTTAAAAATCACATTATTTTCATAATATCAATATATCATAAAATTTTCATCTAAATGAGATAAGAAGTGTTACGTAAAGAACATAACTAAGAAATCCAAGTTTAAATCAAAACTGTTTGAAAACAAAACGTATTACCAGCAAGGAAGATGATATGCTATTAGCAATGACTAGAGCAAGAATGATTAAGAGTAAATGAGGTTGTACGTTAAACTTCAAAAAAATTAAGGTTCATTAAGCTATTAAAATTAAATATCACATTTTTAAAACTTTAATTTTACTAACAAAAGGACGGAAATTTTCTCCGATGCATGTCGATTTATAAATAAATAAATGTAGTGTACATTTCGTTACATGCTCTTTTTTCCTTCTTTGATATTATCATTAACATTATTTATAGAAAAAAATTTTGAATTATATTTTTAAAAAAAAAACTTGCTTCATTTAGCAATATCTAAAAAAGTAGTTGAATAAAATGTCAGATTAACTTAACTGGTCAATAAAAAGTTATTCACTTCTTAATAACAAAATATCACTGATTAGTCCAAGAAAAAAATTATAAACAAGTTAATGTAAAAATTAAAATTGTAGTTGTATTTTTAGAAATATGTGAGATTCTCTGTTTGTAATTAATTTAATTTTTGTTTTACAGCAATGCCCACTACTCCAATTCTTTGAATTTGATATTGATTCTTGATATCAAACTTAGATGATCAACCAAAATAGATTATTAAGAATAACAAAAAGAGCAAGTAACAAACTATAATTATTTTTGAAATATTATTAAACATTTAATGTAACTCAAAACAAAAAAGATTAGTTTAATAGATTTATCTCATTAATTACTTAATAACGGTGATTTAATTAAGTTGGGAAAAAAACGATTAGGTAAACGAAATTAAAGGGTGAGTGGATGAATGAAATTAGTTATCTAAAACTAAGATGATCAGGTAAACAAATTTCACTTGAAATAAATCAAGTACAACTAAATACAAACTATGACACAACAAAATATGTACAATTGGGGAAAAAAATCCCCGAAATTGAGTTTATAAAAACACTAACACATTAAAATTAAGTTATAAGACATTTTTGTTATTTCAAAGGTAAATTTTCTATACATCATATACATTTTTTAAAATATTTGATGAGAAAAAAAATTTAGTTAACACATGCTACTCAAATGATACTTGCAACAATTTTAATATAAATCCAAGTCCAAAAAACATAACAAATTTACACTAAAGTAAAAGAAATCTTTAGTTTTAAATACAAATTTCTTATACAAAAATTATTTTAAAAAAATGAATAAAAATCTCAATTTTATCTTTTATTTTTACCTCAAAATTACGATAATTTTTTTTACAAATCTGATTGTACATTTGTTGAAGCATGTATTAACCAAGGAATAAATATTAACAGTTACTTTTCACATAAAATTATGAGAAACACACAAATGACTACATAATTATGAAAATAAGGAATGCTTGCATAAATGTTTTGAATATGAATCAAAAATGAAGAATTATTATAGTAAATTTTGTGATAATTGGAAAGCTGCTTCGTACCTTAAAATTAAATATAATTTACAACTAATGAATAACAACGTAATTAACCCTATGCACCCAAGATAACTCATGTGACAACTCTGTTTACCTTATATTTTTAAATGTTCACACACATATTATTCAATATCTTCATTTCATGAACAATTGGTATGTACCAAAAGCATGCACAAATTAAGAATTTGGGGCCTAATTTCAATGGTAAACATAGTTTAACAACTGGGAATCGGAAATTTTTGAGGCAGAGAGTAACAGATAAAAATTTTCAAAAATTTTTTATTTCACTAAAATAATAAATAAACTAATGAAAGTTTCTATTAGGTCATAAGATATCATTAAGAAGGACATACTTCAAGTTAAAAAAAAAAAAAAGAAAATTAACCCTAGATTACCTGCAAAATTACAGTAACAGGCTAACAGGGATAAACTGTGAAATGATCACTTATCCTTTACGTTAAACTGGTATTTTTAACACTTTGTTGATACAAAACAAGAGCATTGTTGACTTAAGTATGAAAGAGAAGAAAAAGAGAACATAAAACATCTGAAACAGTATTTTGTGTCTACAAAACAACTAGGGATAGAATCTGACACCAACAAAATACTATGGGACAGAATCTGACACCAACAAAATACTATGTGATAGAATTCAATGCAGATAATATACTATGAAAAATAATATCCCTAAGGCAAAATATTAAATCTTAAAAAATTACATTTTTGTGAATTTTAGATTATGTGAATGGTACTTATATGTCAGATTCTATTCCTAAATATTTTGCAACCAGGGACAGAATTTGACTATAATGAAATAGAATTTCTTGTAAAACAAATATTATGGAAAAGAATTTCTTACAGGTAAAATATTAATTCTTTAAAAATTTTACATGAATTTAGTACAGTTTCTAAGATTTTTTTCCCCAGATACTGTCAGCAGATAAACAACAAATTAGATAATCCACCCGCAGATAAAATGGAATCTACTGTACAATCACTTATCTTGATTAAATTTTAGCTTTATCATACTGACTCGGAAAATAAAAAACCTTCAAAACTAAATAGTTTTTTAGTTCAAACATGATTGGTTATTCAGTGGAGTTCTGTACTATAAGTCAAAATAAGTTAGGTTATAGATTTTACACAGTTAAGGATACATGTGGTACAATATAATTGTTAAAATGCTTTATCTAATAAAGTATAGTTAAATTATACAGTTTCAAAATTAAACATTCTGCCTAAGAGACATCACCAAAGAATTTTACATTTTAACATAATTTAACATATTTAAAATAATTAAGAGGCTAAAATCTGTAAATATCTTACTTCTAACATTTCTAAAGCTAAAAATTCAAAAATGTTTTTCCAAATTAAATTATAACAAAATATTTTAGTAGCATTTATTTCACTTTAAAAGTTTGTGAAATACAAAAATAAGTTTAGATATTTTGTAACAGTTCATATGCAACATAAAGCTCATATATTATAAAATATTTCATATATTATAAAATATCTTTTGCGCAATCCATTAGTAAATTATATCTAAAACGTGTGTAAAACTTTTCTATAAGAGATGTGTTTGTTTTAGAGAACTTCTGACCATAACAAATTTTTTTCAACCAATTATATACCTTCCATACCCAGTAGTTACAATTGCAGAAGATTCATGACGAAAATGCAAAAGAAATTGCTTAAAATTTAATGCAGTTTCAAATCCTTTCATAAATTTATTGTAATTAAGAATTGAAATAATAAATCATGAAATACCCACAATTTTTTCATTCTGTAATTTTATTTTAATATAAAACACAGGATTATATAATTAAATTTAACTTCCTTATATCCTATTATAAAATCCTAATCTTGATTTTTCAAACAAGACTCTTGAGCATCTATTAAGAAAAAACAATACAATACACACAAACACAAAAAAAAAAAAAAAAAACAATAAGTTCCAAAAACAATGAAAGGCAAACAGGGCGAAAATGGGGAAAGCTTCTGCTAAATCAAAATTTTAAAGATGAAATTCTTAAAAAAAAAAAGCTCAAATGTTTTTTTCTTATACGCTTAAAGTTAGAGTAAATTAATTATTTTAAAAACAAAATAATTTTTTTTTTTCAAAAACATACGTAACCATGCATAATGGTAAAGATATGCATTCTTTTGGTTCAAACAGGCACTTAGTATGAAATGAAGATAAATTTCTTTCTTCATGCATTCTTTTACATCATTAACAGTAACTAATTTTTTTAGTAAGTGTTTGAAAAAAGGGAAAATAAAATTACAAGAAAAAGATGACATTCATATAATTATTTTAGTTGTGATTTCTGCTTATTTCATGCACGTTTTTTTTCCCCTAATTAATTTCAAAAATTAAAATTTTGGATAACTCAATTTTATTTCCTTTGTATATTTTTTTCATTTCATTTATTATATTATTTTGTTTAAATATTGCGATTTGAGAGTTAAAAAGTATTTTTACAATAAAATTCCATAAGGATAACAAATTTCGAGCACCCATAATAATATTTGTACTTTTAGTATCCTTAAAATTTTTTAATTCCTGATAAAAAAAAAATTCAATATTAGTAATTATTAGAATATGGTTGAGCTTTCAAAAAAATGGTGAAATTATACTTTCAAACTTTAAATGCAAACAACATACATATTTAACTACTTAGCTTGGTGTAAGTGATTAAAACAAAAAAGGAAGGCACTTTGATTTACAGATAAACTAACTTCCATCAAAAACAAAAAAATTAAACATGATAGATGAAGGCACATATTTTGTGTGTAGTATAATAGTTCTTTAGTTAACAAAACACATAAAATCTATAAACTTCAATTTTTCTAGAGCAATAATGTCCCCTTGCAAAAATATGTAAAACTTATAATCTCTTTTAGTCTCTTTTTTTCCTTTTTTGACAAGCAAAAAGCTAAGGACAAGAAAAACCACAGTCATACAGATCTGTTAAGCCTTCACCAACATCCAATGAAAATGAGTAGGAATCAATATCATCTAAATATGAAAATGGCAAAAAATCATCTATATCTTGATCTTCAGTTTGAAGAAGGAAGTGTTTACCAATTGGAGCTATATCATCATCATCTGTTATAAACGCATTTTTTCTGATAACATGGTCACCTGTAAGAAAGTTGAAAATTAGTATCTTCACTTTGAAGAGACAACTAAAGCCAAATTATGTTTAATGCTTATTTTAAACAAATAGAATACCATAATTCCAGGTGTCTAATTCGTGGATTATCTGTTAAAAAGCATCAGCACTGTAAGTAATCTGACGATATTATCTCATCCTCAGCCAGAAAAGTGTCATTGGGACCATTCACACTGGATGCGAAAAATTCCTGTATGCAAATTTGGAGACGTGACGAACCTCATTGATGAAATATATTTATCCCCCGAAAAACTCACTCTATCAGGTTCTTGTTTGCAAGCGCAATTTTACTCCAGCTATTGTAAGTAAATATAATCGTGATAAACACAACTTGAAACATAATCGTGTCTCTGATCACGTTTCCCTGCTGATGCTAATTGGCTTATATATGACGTAGATTCGCTTACATGTGATGTAGATTATGCCAGTGAGAGGGACTTATGTATGTTATTTATTTCATAAATAAAAGTAAATTGCTGCAATAATGGAATTTTATTTTATTTTATTATATAACTGTCGCTGAACAGCCAACCCAATTTTATGGGTTTACGACTACTAATGTTCAACTCCATAGCTTTAATGTTCATAATGTTTAATGTTCATAGCACTAATGTTCAACTCCACCCAATCCAGAAGACAAGGGAACTCTTGGATCCAGCATTGGGAGAAATTTTTGCCTTCATGGAGGACTTTTTGATGGAGCATTTGCATTACATGGACAGGAAGACCACGAGAACCTGCCACGGTTAGCCTGGCGGCAAGGGGACTTTAACCCATGATCCGTCTACCACTGAGGATATTTTACATCAGCACTGTGGTCGTTGCGCAATAAGGGAATTAACAAATTGCCATATACTTTGCAGATTATAAGATAGTGCATTATCTACTGGAATTTTTTCTCCCCAGGGCTTAAAGAGGGGCCAGGCCTGCTAATTGTATGACAAAACTAAAAATGCACAGGAGATTACTACACATTTCCATATATCACTACATAAATTAGACTTTTACTATAAAAACTGAAAACATAAAAGTATTTGTTGTTCAGGTAATATTTGGAGGTTGTGACCACTTATTTGTTTTTTAGCTTGCCACATCTAAAACCATTAAAACCTAATAAGACCAGGACAACACACTAACTGCGAGGAGAGTATAAAGTTTGAGCTGGAGGCTAGCTTAAGTATATACAAATCAAAACCAACTGCCAACTTAGAAAAGCTTGTGTAAAAAAAAACTCAACTTGTAAAATGACGAACAACCAAAATTTAGCTTACTCAAATAGTGAACTTTAAATTTAACACAAAATTGTAATTTTATAAAGTGTATTTTAAACCAAGAATTAACTATTACAGAAGAGCAAGAGGCAAAGAAATATGAGATTTTATTGACTAATAAAAATAGAAAAATTTTAAATAATTAAAAGCCATTAATATTATAATCACAAAACACACAATTAAAAGCATTTTTAGTGTCTTAAATAAATTTAAAATTTTGACAGGAAAGCAAGTTGTCTGTTTTGATTTTTTCAATGCATCGTTAGAAAATTTTCTTTCATAACACTGCTTACAGGGTGCATAGACAGATTTTTCAACAAAAAATAAGCACCTTTAAGCACTCAAAAAATATTTTTAATCACTTTACAAAAAAAATTGTCACATGTAAAAAGAAGTGCTTTTCTTAAAATTATAGAGGATCTTTGACTTCCCAAAACATCAGAAAAAAATTTTGTCATAAAAATAAGAAAAAAATATGCCTTTAATAAATTTACTTAAAGAACACATCTTGGAAATTTCAACAAAATCATATATGTTAAGTACCGAACCCTGCCAATTTTGTCCAATGTAAAAGATAAAAGAAAACTGGTTAACTATCAAATAAAGAAATAATGGGGTGTAGAAAGGTGTTATTGCATTACCATCAAGACATTCAGTCCAGACACTTCCAATGGGAATGCCAGGATCCGAATCGTTTTCTTCATCTTCACATGGATTTAAAGTTCTTCCTATTAAAGATATATAATAACATATTATAATAATCATATAAATAAAAATATTCCTAATATACAGGATAGAAGCCCTTAAAATATTACCTAAGCATACATTTAAAAAAATTTTGTATCTCAGCAAAACATAAAGCCCTTTCTATGCTCATGTAAAACAACAGCAACAATTAGTTAATATTGAAAACTTATAGGGACACAATTTAAACTGTTTATAAATGTTTATTCTATGATTTTGAAGATTTTTTCCACTACAATAGACTAGGGGTACACAACCTGCTGCCCACCAACTCTCAATGTGCAGCCCACGGCAGCAACTTGAACAAAATTATAAAAAAAAATTTTTTTTTTTAAATAAATAAAATTTTAAATTGTGCATTTCAGTTTTTGATGCATCTAATTTCAATTAATGTAGTTTTTCGATCGCCTTTTTTTACAATGGTTAACGGTACGGATTTATGCATTGTTTTAAAAATTTCAATATTTTATTACATACATTTTAAAATATGATACAGAATGTCCTGGTTCTCAAGAACTGGCTTTTTTGAAAGTATAGCAGGATCACAATTATCAAAAAATACAATAATTCTAATTTCTTTTCATTAAAAATAAACTTTTCATAGTTACCTGAAGAAAGCTCTGAGTCAGTTGACTTTGATTTGTCACGATTTGCAAAAATATCAGCTTTTGTGCGAGTATTAGCTTTCATTGAATCATGTAATATTTCATTTGGTAACATAAGATTAACAAGTGCAGACATGTCATTGCACATGTAATGAGTTTCAATTTCAGTGCTTTGACTGGATACCACAATAGATCTTTCCTATAAAAAAAATTTTTTTTTTTAAACTTTTATAAATACATATTCATAAATGCTCAAAAACTATAAACAAATACATTATTAAAACAAAACGAAAATTAACAATGGTATTTCAGATATATTTATCACAACTTCAATATTCTGTTCTTCTACAGAATATTGCAGACATGTTCACATTTGCATTACTCTGAGATACTGCTAGAATGGACGCAAAGTTAGGAAAGTTTATTATACAGTCAAACCTATAGTGATACAGTAAACACTCGGTTGTAGTGAACTTTTCAGTGATCTTGATCTAACGCTTATAGTGAACAGCTGAGAAATTTTTAGTACAGTTACTGTAAACTCGAATTTCATTTCTGCTACAATATTAAATATGTTATTTTTTTAATAAAATATTTATGATTTAGCCTTTGATTTAAATCAATTATTGAAAATTAATGTTAAGAAACCAGGAAATTTTTATTTCATAATTTTCATCCCATTTAACTTAGTTAATAATGTACCCTCTTTTAAAAAATAAAAAGTGCTCCCTCTTCCAAAAATAAAGTTTTATAACAGGGGACTTTTATTCTTTATAGACTATAACTGGACATGCTCCTTTCTAATATAAGTATGAAAATTGAATTTAACAAAAATGAAGACCAGAATTTAAGTAAAGTAAGTCAAAATGGAAAAGCACTATAAGCAGCTAAAACCAAAATTGTCTTAAGTAAACAATTTTCAGAAAAATATGAGAATTTAAATAAAAACCAAACAAATTTTAAAGATACATATGTTAGCATAAATGGTACTTCAGGGCACAGACTGCCATGCTAACATGCTGGAGCCTTTCTGTAGTCAGTGATTAAACTGAAAAATGACTGTGCCCCCAATGCCCCATAATAGAAATAAAATTCAATATCCAGAGAAACACTATTTAAATTGAATATAACTTAAGTCAAAGTATACTAAGAATAACACATCTACATATAAAATCAACAGAGAAAGTTAAAATAACCAAAATATATTAATTGGCAGATCCTTAAAACAATTAAGTGAATTTAAAATATATGGATATGTTCCTTTCATAATGCTTTCTGTTTAATTCATGGGCAGAGAGATGTTCAGCTGTGCCATTTTTGCATTAGATTATGTTACCAATATTCTCCATAGCACTACATCACTTTAGCAATTATTTGAATTTATGAATCTATTGCAAATCTAAATTTTTAGGCATTGAAGTTTTGTAGTATTAAAATGGAATTAGTTCATCACAAGCTCATGGAAATTGTAAGCACAGGTCACAAACATTCCGGAAAAAAAAAAAACTGATTTTATTGAATTTAATGCCTGATGGGATAAATTTTATTAGTTTTTTGGTTATGCCATGTTTTAACATAAAATATATTATAAAACATTTACGTATACCTTTAGAATTGAAAGTGAAAAAAATTTATGCTGATAAAAAAAAAATTTAGCTGTGAAGATTTTCAGATTTAGCTGTCAGATTTATGTTTAAGAATCTAGATCAGATTCTCAAATAAAAACTTAATAATTTTCCCTGACTTCTTTGGTAGGGGTGGTTGATAAAATTTCATGTTGTCCCTGTTCTGTAGACATTTAGAAGAAAAATAATCTTCCCATAACTAGAAGTGAAGATAAGTATTTTAATCGAACAGATGATTTAGTTAATCAGACAGATAATTAGGAGGCTGAAGTTTTATGTTTGGCATGTTTTCGGCTAAAAGGTCATCAAATACTTAATACGAATAAAAAGATTTTTTTTTTTTTTTTTTCATAAAAAGGAAGTTAGATGCAAGTTTGGAAAGAGTTGAAAGAGGGAGGTAAATCTTTTCCAGGGTATATAATTATGTTAATATATCTGATTTTAAAGATAAGTAGAAAATAAAGAATTGTTGACCTATTAACTTCGTGAACTATTTGATAATGTTGAAACTACAAGAATTAAGATGAATTGTTAGAATTAAGATGGATTATTGTTGCTTTAAATTATCTAAACATTTTATTAATGCATTTTATAACATTTTATAACATTTATAATTTATTCTCGTAATCAAGCAGGGATTAACTTGCTAAATAACGGAAAACGAAAACAAATAAAAACAAGACATGTAAATCTAAAATTTTATTTTGTAAGCAATATGCCTGATGATGAAATGTTAGACATATAATAAAACTAATAAAAATATTTCTGAATTCCCAACAAAAAAATTATAACACTTGAAAAATTAACATTTTTATTTCAAATAATTTTATTTAAAAGCTTTTGTATTAATATTATTATCTTTAAAAAAAAAAATTAAATTATAATGGTAAGTGGTACCCAATATGTTTTACTTTAAAAACGCTTTGAAAATTTTGTTTTCTGAAATATTTCCTATAAGGGCCCTATAAATTATGCGGAAATTTTTTAAAAATTATGCGGCTAGGATGCGGCGATTTTTAAAAATTATGCGGCAAGGATGCGGCGATTTTTAAAAATTATGCGGCAAGGATGCGGTGTCTTTTAAAAATTATGCATGCAGGTTGCGAATGACCCAGAAAACAATTGAAACTGAAAAAAAAATCTCTTAAAAAAGTTCAACTTTCTTTCCTGTTTTAATATAAAAAAAATTTCAATGAATACAGTAAAGATTTCAACTAAATTACCTTCCTATGTATTGTACGTCCATTTTCTACATCAGAACAATTATTAAAGTTTATTAAAATGGAGAGAAGTTAGTCCAGAAGCTGCGTTTTCTTTCAAACTCTTGTCTTTGTTTTGTAAAAATTTGGTCGTAGCAGGATACAGCTCTTTCACAATCTACTGAATTAGGAAGCACTTGTCTTACTTTTTTTTGTAAGTTCTGGAAATCTCTCTGAGACTATCTCTGAATTCCAGAATCTAATTAAGTCCTGGTTTGAACATTCTTTTACATATTATTTGTAAGCAGCATACTCGAGATTTATATCTTGACCTGGAATATTCTTGAATACATCGTCGTCTTCAATATTGAGGTTGACTATTTGTTCTGGATCAAAAACTCGAGCAGCTTTCATGAAGTTTAATGCAGGTTGACTGAACTTGGGCCCACGTTTTTTGAATACATCTAGTTCTGGTGAGTAGTAAGTATTCAACTTTGCAATTGTTTTGTGAAACACTTCTTGAAGAAATACGTTGCGTGAATCTTTTCGTGAGTATGATGCCTGAGAATTACATTGAAGTTTAGACCGCAGATCAAAAATCTTATTGTAAGCTTTGTGAATAGATACACAACATGTTTCGAAAAAGAGAAGAGTATCCATTAATATCTGAGCGTGTTCTGCAATGAACTGAAAGTCTTTGCAAACGTACTTGCTTTCCACCAAAACTTTGCACTGATTGAAACAAGCAGTGTCAGGAGTAAGGTTCATTTCACTGCTAAAAATTTCTATGTAAACATTACAATATTCAGCATGATATTGCACTGATTTAAACCAGGAATTCCACCGTGTCTTTATAGGTACTGGACAAAGTTTAGCTTTCTTATTGTCATCTGTTAAAAACTTTCTTGCGGCGCTTTCTTGCAGGACAATGCTTGAACAATTTCTTAAAGTTTCCTGTGAATTTGTCCACCTCTGAAAAATGTTCACGCCACTGATCAGACGCTAAATTAAGAATGTGAGAATTGCAGGTCATGTGCACTGAATTGGGCAGTAGAGTACGCAACACTTCCTTGTAAGCCGGAGTCATGTAAGTTGCGTTATCTGTTAAGATTGCTGAAACTTTGTTGAAATCAATCTCCATATTTGTCAAGCACTGCACTACGGCTTGAGAAACTGTAGTCGATTGTACAGCTTCAAGATTAATGCTATCTAGAAGATAAGGATGCATCATTGCAGTATCTGTAAATTGCGGGACAGCTAAAATATGTAAAACATAATTGTCTTTATCATCACTGCCTTCATCGAAGCCGATGCAGAGTGAATCAGTAATACGAAGAATTTCTTTCAATTCATTCTGCTTTACTTCAAATACTTTTGGTAAATAATTTTGGCGAAGAGAATTAGCACAAAGTAAAGCACCTGCACCCGAAATATTTTTCGTTAGAAATTCTCTCATTTTGGGGTGATCCAGTTTTTCAATCGGAATATTAGCACTCGTAAATGCGTCAACAATTTCAAAGTTTAAAAGATTGCGCATTTCAGCACATTCGGTTTTTCTCTTGAACATTGATGGCACTGTTGCTTGTTTTTTTTTCTCTGCATTTCGCTGTCCTCTTCTTCATTTTTTCTTTTATTTGTTATGTAACGATTACTATCCAAATGCTTATTGACAACACACTTTCTTGTGTGATCCACGGCAATATTACACGTGGTACAGAACATTATTCCATCAGAAGCGTGATAAAATACTCTGATATTGCTTACATCTATCCTGTGCAGAAATATGGATGGCATTTTTTTAAATTTTAGTTAGAGACATGTTTACAGTGACTATTTGTGTGGAAATGAGTTAAACTAATTTCAAATCAATAATTGAAAAGACTCACATGCACCGAGCAGATACTCGAAGAATGAATAAAGCGGAATGCATGGCCCTCAAGCAATATCTTGTGGAGTTCCAGGAACTACAAAGAAAAGAGGTGGGACTGGAGTTTGGGGGGGATCATTCTACCCCAACTTTCTAGCTCTGTGGTCTATACCATAGAGGTGACCTCTACGGTCTATACACCGCGAAAGCTGTTCAACCAGCTTCCCATTGAAGATGATGGCGACTGATAAGAAGCTATGTGCCGGGGGGGGGGGAGATTCTTGGAAAGATCTGACCACCTGACCAAAAAGATTCTTGGAATAGAAAAAGATATATTTCAATTGAAAAAAAAACCCTTAAGGAAAAATTTATCTGGTAAACGAATACATTTTGCTGAAAAATAAAAATTATAGATATGCTGCGATTACGCGGAAAATTGTAAATTATGCGGATAATTGTGAATTATGCGGATAATTGTGAATTATGCGGGTTTCTGCATCTTCCCATAATTTATAGGGCCCTACCTATAAGTGCCCACTGTTCTATTCTATCTAATAAATTTAGGATTTAATATAGTTCCTTATTTTGCTTATTATAAGCATCATTAAAATGTTCTTAAAAAATTATATTTTTTATTTTTATATTGTTATATGCATATAAAATATTATAAAATATATAAAACACTTACAGTAGATTCTAAAACTTGAACACTGGGAGCCATATTTACACCAATGAGCAGACTATTCGTGAACTCCTCTATACTTTGTATATCATCAGTAGTAATATAATGATACTTAAATAGTAATTAAGGCAAAATCTCAACTTAATCTAAGATAATAAATAAAAAACAAGAATAACAAAAAAATATTTCTATGCTTATTCTAATAGGTAGAAAAGTAAGTCATTATATAAACAATTTAAAGATATAAACTTTTTCATTTCGATAGGGATTGAGATTTTTGGGTCTCCTGTGACAAATGTTTTCAGGAGGAAATTTTTGGAAAATGTACTTGAACTCATGCAAAGTTTTCACCTAGAGAAAGCTTGAAAAGAGGATGTAAAGGGTACTCTACTCTAAGCATTCAAACTCATTCATGTGGTAAGAGAACGCACGTGGCCAACAAATGGAAGAGTAATTTAAAGCACCTAGTTTTCCAAAATTTAGTTTAGCACTTTTTTACCAATATAAATAACCTTACTATTTTTCCCTTTCTTTTACATTGTCGTATTTTTGTATCTTTTCTACATTTTTACATTAAATTTGTTTAATAAGGTCATAAAATGTAAAAGCTTTAGTTTGTCTTTTTTTTTAAATTTTGTAAAAAGCTTAATTTCAAAATAATTTCTTTAATAACTAATTTTGAAACAATATATACATACAATGTCATGCTAAAATCTCTGTTTTACGCCTTTTTCTTATAAAATTTTTTACTGCGTCTAAGGTAAATTTTTTAAGATTCGGTTTATATTCTTTACAGATTCAAAAGCTAGTTAAAAAAATCCATTTTTATGTAATGCTTATTAAAAAAAATAATGTTTTTATTTGCAATTTAAATTTAAGCATTGTGATGTTTTGAAAATAAATTTTTCAGCAGTTAAGACTTTAAAGTCTTTTATGTATTAATGTCCAAAAATATCTCACACTTTTCTTCAATCTTTAGACACTTAATATTTTTTTGGATTTATGATGAAAAAAAATGGGAATTGATTAAAAAGAAAACATTTTAATTTTGAGTTTGGATTGTGATTCCTTAAACTTTTTACTAGAAATGATCAAACTTTCATATTGTTTCATCAAATAGCTTTTGAAATATGAGGATAAAAAGCAAGTTTGGGAGAAATTTCTTAATTAACAACACTAATTTTTTTTTAATATGCATATTTAAATATAAATAAGTAAAGACATACAGGAAAACAAATTACGCAATTAAAAATTTTTTTAAATTGCTTTATGTTTAATTCATTTATTACTGATAAAAAAAACAGAACTTTGCCTTGCATTTAATTGAATAAAATAACCTGCAAATTCCTCCTTCACAAAAAAATACGCTAGTTTGCTTATGATTAGTCGAAAAGAAAGTACACCAATCTGAAGAATATTTCTATCTTTTTACGGCACATTTTATAATGATATAACGCTTTTCTATGGTAAAAAAATTAATGCATGAATGTATCAAATCTAAATTTTAATGATATAAGAGACAAAATCAGACTTACAGCATGAGCATTTAAATGATAGGAACTTAAAGAAATCAAAGTGTTATAAACAAATTCTGATGGGAGAAAAAAAACGACCAAGGCAATTGGAGTGCTTTATGGTCATGGGAAATTGTATAAATCCTCTATTGGGATACATATTTTCAATGATAAAAAAAAACATTTATGTTTAACAAAGAAATTATGGAAAAAAATTCACTCAGAGAAATAAAGACAATATCATTAATTATGTAAAGTAATTAATAACAAAAACATTCACATTCAATTTAAAATTATTTTTTTACAAAAAGGATATTTCTTATCTCTTTCTTTAACAGAATTGATTTCACATTTCATGTGGTAAATTAACTCATCAAGTTTATTTTCTTTAGCTTCCAGTATATCAATTTCTCGTTCAAGTTCATACTTTTTCAGACTTGCACAAGGTGATGATACTCTTCCCCTAAAGAAAGTTGAAAATTTTAACAAGAACAGGACAATTAATTAAAGTTTTTTACATCATTTGTTCTCATAAGCTTGTAGCGTTACCGGGTGTTTTGAAGCATACTATGTAGAACGAGTTTACTGAGACAGGAACAATGGTTCACTGACACAATCAAGGCCATAAAAAGGCAACAATGCCAGTGTAAGACCATTATTTGAGACTCTAACCCAAAGGGATAGGTCTGCTGCAGCAAACACAACTATCTTCACAACCTGTATAATGCAACAGGAACTTCCATTTCTTAGATAATAGTTGCCTAGATATAATGCATGTGCTTCCCCTGCACAGTCCCTTTGTTTGTGAACCATGGTTTTCGATGCACCCACAAATCCCCCAAAAAACACTAAAAAAAACAATAAAACCTGGGCTTAAATGGTTTTTTATAAACATAATCAAAATCTGCCTTTATATAAATAATTTTTACTTGACATATATTAATAATGATACTAAATCGCGATTCCTACGATTTTGCATTCAGCGAGGATCCAGAAACATGTGAAATATAATGTAAATGGAACGACAATGCTGTGGCAACAACTGTTACTAATAATGGTACCACTTTGCCCTTTTTAAATGCCAAACGATACAGTCGAAAAGAAAAGAAGTTGTGATTTCACAACTTCTACCGTTATGTCGGATTACAATAAGCATATGGGAGGCGTGGATCTATATCGCATCAAGACACAAGGTAAGAAATAGTGGTGGCCATAATTTACAAACATCATTGATAGCATTAAAGTAAATTTCTGGAAGCTACATAGAATTTCAACTAGATCAAAAATAAGATTTATAGACTCGAGATCTTATATAGCAGTTGCCCTATTAAAACCTAAACCCGAGAACAATCCATCTGGTCAAAGTACATTACAAGTTACCCATCCAAACAAAGGTCGCTCATCATCTGCAGCTCTACCAAAAAACAGTACTGACTGATAGAATCGGACATACAATAAGTGAGCATGAAAAAAAAGCCTGCAGTTGATGCAAAGTGCTCAAAAACCACGATTTATTTTTGCATTCAAAATGTTTTGAATGTTTCCATTAAAAATATAACCGTTTAACTATAAGAATTGTTTATTGATCTGGTCAATGGTGCGTATACGCACCAGGGTTTGTGATTTTTTTTTAAATCCAAAAAATAAAATTTTTTAAAATTTAAATACACTGTAAGAACTTTAATTAATGATGAAAAAAAATTTATAAATGTTTATTCAAAAAATTAAATTAGTATTAAAACTATATTATAACAATATTTTAGAAGCTCTAACTCAATAAAATAATTTTTCATTATAATACATAGCTTTGAATGCATAGCAACCATTTTGAAACAAATGCATGATTGAAATTTAAAGACTAGATGAAATAGAGAATTTAAATAATACTTCAGGGGTCTGTCTAGAATTCTCTAAGAGGTATCTATTTTGTGAAAATTTAGACACAATTTGTGAAAATTAAAAATTATATTAAAAAATCAACACAAATATGGTTAGAATATGGTTTTATCGTTTCTTACGAGACACAAAAATAAAAGTTTAAGAAAAAAGTATTTTGTGAAATTATTCTAGTTTTTCCTAAAATTGAATTTGTGAAGGTACCGCTAAAAATGGTAGTATATTTGGCTTGGGCAGACCCAAGCCAAATTTACGTTTAATATCAAATTACGTTACTCCGCATAAAATTTTAAGAAAAAAGTATTTTGTGAAATTATTCTACCGTTTTTCCTAAAGTTGAATTTGTGAAGGTACCGCTAAAAATTAGAGTAAATTTGGCTTGGACAGACCCCTGTACTTTAACTATTAAAAAAAAGTTTCAATGAGCAAACCATAATTTTAATTTCAAATTGTAATTTTTTTTTCTCTTGATTTTTAAAATGACAAAATAAATGTAACAGATTGTGTTTATAAATGTAGTCATTCATCAAAAAATAAATAAATATTTGATCTATATATTTTTATATTAAAATATTAATTTTTAATTCTATATCAAAATCTATAAGTTAAGCTAAAAAAAATTTTTTTTTAAATCTATGTACTCATTGGAATTTTTTTCCACAAAATTTCTTGATGGAAAATCAGATAACGTCAAAGATACTGTAAACATATTATGAGAAAAAAATACCAGTTGATAACCCAACTGCTTCAAATAGACTTTGAAAGAGTTTGAAAGGGAAGAATGACACTACAGTAGAGCGCCGATTATCCGAACCCTTATTATCCGAACGTCCAATTATCCGAACCATGTCCGAATTCGCTTCTTCTTTTTTAATTTTATCTATATTTTTTTTTTAAGTTTAGAATACTTTTTAGCTTATCGAAAATTTTTCTAATTTTAGAAGAATAAATAATATCCACTACATCTGAAGATCATATTTAATTTACAACCTTTTTTAAGAGTTTTCCTATAGTAGCCAATACATACATGTATTGTTATACAGTTAAGCCTACATACCCCTTTAGCCCTCTTCAACTGAAAATTATCTTCTAAGAATGCGAGCTTCAATTTGACAGTCTACACTGGCTGGAATGAGGAAGTAGTTAATGAATTGATATGTACTGAAGTTCTACAATTGGGGGATGGGTACTTGTCACTTATGGTTAATGATTACATTGCTTGTAATCTTAAATCTAATTATAAAATTCTTAATAAAAAAATAAACGAAAGTGGAGTTTCTGAATCAGTAGATCTTCCCGATGAAAAGATGTCAGGTTATACAGCAGAAGAAATAGAAGACTGGTGTCGAGACACTGAAAACGACCCAGGATTTCAAATTTTAAATGATGATGAAATTGTTGCTGATATTTTGAATGAACATCGGAACTCCACAGACGAAGAGGAAGAAGAAGGTGATCAAATTCAAGATAGTGGACCTTCTCATATATAAGCATGCAATTCATTAGATATTGCAATGAATTGGCTAAACTGTCAAGATGACGTTGATCCAGTTCAGTTGATTTATTTAAAAAGAATAAGGGATATGGCAAAAAAAAGCTCAAAAAGAGCATCTTCTTTGAAACAAAAGTCTTCTTTGAAACAAAAATGTGGTAAAATCAGTAATTGATAAAATAAATTATAAAAAGCTGAAATATGATAAAAAATAAATCAAAAAGAAAAAAAAATTTTAAAAAAAAAGAAAAAAAAGAAAAAATATTTTAAAATTGAAAGAAAAAAAAACTTTTAAATATGCCAGAGATATTTTCGATAGTACTGCCAGTCCTAAACCAAGAAAAAGTGTGAGGTGAAGTTAGTGCATAAATAATAATCATTTAAACTAGATTTTAAACAACTTTCCAATTATCCGAACTTTTCATTATCTATCCACGTTCGGTCCCGAGCAGTTCGGATAATCGGCGCTCTACTGTATATTAGTAAAAAAAATATCTGAATTCATCAGCCTATTTTTTTTTCTTTTTCTACATTTGGAATATTAGGATTATTTCTTTTTAATATAACCTCAAGCTTCAGAACTATACATTTTCCATCAATAAAATATAAGGTACATTTTAATTCCACGCTTTTTCATTCAAAGGGTAGAATTTCAATTAACATTATTTGCATTACTTTTTGAAAAAAATTCATGTTTATCAATTACTTTCTACAGCTATGTAAGTCTATATTAAGACAGCATTAAATGTTTACTTTAATCTGTACTTTCAATCTCAAGAATCAAAAGATTTTAAAAAATGTAATTTCAAAT
The DNA here is from genome assembly GCA_949128135.1 of Parasteatoda lunata. Classification (NCBI taxonomy): domain Eukaryota; kingdom Metazoa; phylum Arthropoda; class Arachnida; order Araneae; family Theridiidae; genus Parasteatoda; species Parasteatoda lunata. Next base: position 15,898,261 of record OX421980.1, on the reverse strand, counting down.
GTGTTGGACTTGCAATTTATTTAAAATAAATTTAAAACTAAGAAAAGAAAATAATAAAAGTAAATTATTCCGTAATATCAATAATTTAAAACACTGTTTTTTAACTTTTAAAATCAATATATATATAAAAAATTAGTTGATTTAAATCAATGATTTTTTTAAAAAAATGATTTGATTTAAATCATGATTTAAATTGTGATTTAAATCAATCTGATTTAAATCAACAAACCCTGATACGCACCATTTTATTTCTTAAATAAAATATTATTTTTAATGCATAAAACTTATTGTCTTAATAAATGTAATTTAAACATATTTGAATGAAACTAATACCATATTTTATAAAATTTCTATCCTTGGCCTAAAATGGGTTAACAGAATTACCAAATGATGAAAAACCAATGAATGAACATGTGTTCATTTACTGGGATTTTTCCATGTTAATGAAAATAAAAGAAAATTTTCAATTTTCATGTACCTTTTTAGTCACACTATACATTGAAATTCTATTAAAAATACAAAAAAACATTTTCTAACCATTGATGGAACAGGCATATTTCTTAATAAGAAATAGATTTCCCAGTGAATGAACAGTATGAATGAATTATGATTTTACTAGGCTCTAAGATAATTAGTTTTGTGATAATGAAGACACCAAAAATTCTGTTAAAAAATGTAGGAATAATTCCTAAAATAGTTTCATTTCAAAATGCTAATTTTAATAGCCAAATATATGAAAAGAATTATAATTACAATTTATTTTTAATTATAATTTATCTTTATAAATGTGGTGGTTAGTTATATCAAATGTTAGGCAACTTAATAATTTGTTTACTAACCAAAAACTAAATAAATTTAATAATAAAAATTTGAAAGAATATTTCTTTTGCTGAATTTTGAGCCAATAATTAGCTAAATTATAATCCTAATTAGCTAAATTATAATCCTAATTAGCTAAATCTTAATTAGCTATACTTTTCAATATTAAAATTAAGAACCAGATAAAAATAATAACTATGAAGAGGATTACAATAATAAAATAGCTAAAAAGAAAGCTTTGTCAAATTGCTGAAAAGTCCAAGATATAAAAAAAAAAATTTAAAAATTTTACTCTATTGCTAGAGTATGTTATAAAATGAAACTATGCAGTTTTATTTCAAGACAAAGCAAAATTATAATGTTTGATTAATTTTAATTGAGCTTATAAGGCTCTTTATAAATTTTTTAGTTATTGGTTTTTAATTTAATCCCACTAAAAGTTTGGATGTTTCTTCTTTACAGATGTAGATTGTTAATGAAGACTAATTAAATTTTTACTCAACATTTAAGGTCAATCAAGATTTGATTAAATTTATTGGGAAAAAACTACTTGTTTCTTTAAATGTTTTCACCAGCCTATAACAATTTACATGATATATGTGTGTGTGTGTGTGTGTATATTAATTTATATATATTTATATATATAAATTAACTAATATAAACTAAACTTGGAAATAAAAACATACATCCATTGAATGTTATTTCTTGATGTTTTCTGAATTAAACCAGCACCTTCAAGGACATTAGTAATATCATACAGCCTTCTTTTTGGAACAGACAAGAGTGAACAAGCAGTATTTAAATTAATAACCTGAAATGAGAAGTTGAATTTATTTTAACATATAAAAAAATATATAATAAATTTATAATAGTTGTATAAAAGTATATCTACCATAAAAGTATTCTCTTTCTCTAACGCATTGCTACAGATTTACACATTATACACAGAATTTTTATTTCTTTTCGGCACATTATAAGTATTCCAATACTTTAATACAATGCAATGCAGAATCCCTATATTTTTATACAATGTAATAGCAACATGAAGAATTCGAGAAGTGTCAGAAAACGGGAATTTTTAAGCTGCTCACTGTTTTCAATGTTTTTTTGTTTTTTTTTTTTCCAACTTAGGTGATTTTTCAGGGGAAAAAAAACGAAAAACGAATTTTTTCCTATTTAAAATTCATGAAACCACTAATAATTCAAGAAATATAAATAATATCAAGTATAAAATACCAAATAAACATTGAATCTTATTTTATACTACAATGGTTTTATTTTCATCTTAGGTTTTTGCTTAAACCCTTTAACTTTTCTTCAATTAAAATATTTAATTTGAATTTATATTAATTATCAAAATATGTAATTATTGATTTATTTTTTATACTTTCATTCTGTAGAGATAACCTTTTTCTTTTTTTAAGTTTCAATTTATTTTAAAATGATTTTTTATGCTAAGTAATATGACCAAAAAATCTATTCTTGTATGCAACAATTATATTTTTTAAATATATCAATTTAAAAAGGAAATTTTTTTTTAAAAAAAAGTATTTTTTTTTTTATTTTTGAATAAAATTTAATAACTAAAGGTATTTTCTAATATTAAAAATATTTAATTTTTGAAAAAAATATTACTGATAAATTCCAGGTTTGCAGATAAAAAAAATTAGTGCTAGTGTTTAAATAAAAACTTTGTTATTTATCGTTAACAAGTCTAATTACGTGTGCCAACCCTTATTATTCAGCCTACTGTGCAAGTAAGTGTTTCTTCACTCAAAAAGGTTTTGCACCCCTAGTTTAGGGTATGCGATTTCTCATATATGTCAATGATGTTTAAAAATTTTTAAAGGTTTGAAGGACCGAGAATAAATTACAAATGGAAAAGTGCTTTTGAACACTCTATGACAAATAATATAGCAATAAATTTGTAACTTGTTACTGTTGCAGCGACTAGCTGCGCCAGTGTAGCGATTAACGAACATTTTCTGGGAACCCCTCTCCCGTTTGGCGAGTTCCTCTAGTAGTTATGACAACCCAAGCAGAACATTTTTTCTCTCACTGAAGTACAGTGACTGTTTTTTCCTCCAGCGCAGAATGTGCAGTGTTATGCTTCTCCTGGCATTTTCGGCAAGGCTTTTTATGTAGCGTTTATTTTAATCTTCTTATTTCTTATTAAATATTGTTAATTGCTATTTTATGGCTAGCATTTTATTTTAACAATTTTTTATTTATTAATTAATTATTTCTTTCTTCCTTAGTAAAACATAAATTATTTTACTTTAAATTATCTCAACGCATGCGGCTCATCCATGCGCACTGAACTGGTGACCCGGGTTAACGAACTTAATCTATTTTAATCTCCTAAAATATGCGCAGACCAGCCATATAATTTTTTTCTTTTAATTACTATTCAAAATTTTTAATATTTCGCAAATTTATTTTGCTAATTTTTTTTCTACACTGGGATTTCCACAAGGTTTCAACGCAGCAAAATCAATGTATGTGATCTAACTTTTTTAGAACTCTGTGATTGGTCATTTGTTTCTTTAAAATATTCTAAAAGTTATTTAGTTAAATTTCACTATTTTTAAATATTATTTTAAAGTTATTTCCCTTTATTGTCGTATTACTGACATATTTTATTATTGTATATATTATTGATAGTGCATTTGTTAGGATTCCCTTATCGTATTTCTTTCAACAAATATAATCAATATACCCGAAACCGATAATCAGAACGATAGTGCTGTAGCCATAGAATCTCAGGTATCACACGTGTCAGTGAAACTTCCCCTGCTATGGAAAAACAGAATCAAAATATGGTTCATTCAAGTAGAAAGCAATTTTGAGCTTGCGAAAATGACTAAAGATGTTACAAAGTACAACCACTTAATCGCTGCAATCGACCCAGAAACCTTAGCCGCGGTATCAGACATTCGCAGAATTTTCAGATTCAACGAACAAACAAATCCGTCGGCTTATTTCAGAGTTGCATTTAGGAGACGATAAACCTTTTCATCTCCTGCGTAAAATGAGAGAATTAGGCGGGAGATACATTACGGATGATTTTCTTAAATCTTTGGCTCCAGCGACTGCCTTCCGAAATGCAAGCCATTTTGTCAATAAGTTCCGAATCTCTAGACAAGTTGACAGAAATGGCAGACAAAATTTCCGAAGTGAGAACCACGCCATCTAAGAGTGATGTGTTTGCGGTATAACAAACCCTCAAACAGGACAAAAATCACAATAATTCCTTTTCTTCATTAAACGAAATTCAGGAGCTTAAAAATGAGATTGCTGCTTTAAGCAAACAATTTGAAAGAATGTCGCGGGGTGCAAACAAACCCCATTATCGCCGGAGTTCTTCCCGAAACCGGTTTTCCTCCCGCAGCCGATCTGCCGAGCGTGAGGGCGAATACTGTTTTTATCATTCGCGATTCGGTAAAAAAGCACACAAATGTCGTGAACCCTGCTCCTTTCCAAAAACTACCGGTCAGGAAAACTTGTAGTAACTGTCGATCGAAATTTATCGGCGACAGTCGCACGCTCTTGTCGTTAGCACGTGTATGACAAAAAAACTCATCTAAATTTTTTAATTGACTTGGGTTCCGACGACTCTTGTATTTCCCCTTCCAAACATCACAAAAACTTAAAACCTGATCCTCTTCAATTGTTTGCGGCCAATGATACTAAAATTAATACATATGGAGCAAAATTGTTAACTGTAGATTTAGGTCGTAGGCTAAATTTTACTTGGAAATTTTTAATAGCTAATGTACCCATCCCCATAATAGGAGCAGATTTCCTACAAAATTTTGATCTTTTAATAGACCTTAAACGGCAGAAGTTAATAGATAACATTACTAAGTTTTCACTACCTGGAATAGTTTCAAATTCTCAAAATTATTTTTCTGTTAAACTTATCTCCGGTGACTCATTTTATCATGAAATGGTTGCGGAATATCCCGAATTAACAAAATTAACAGCCGGAGTAAAGCCAATAAAACATAACACAGTACATTTCATTGAAACAACCGGTCCGCCTGTTCACAGCAAACCACGGAGACTAAGCCCTAAAATGTATGAAGCAGTAAAAAAAGAATTTCAGTTCATGATGGATCAAGGCATTTGCCAACCATCAAAATCTCCTTGGTCTTCACCACTTCATGTGGTTTCAAAAAGTTCAGGCAGTATTCGATCTTGTTGGGGACTATCGCAGATTAAATACTCAAACGGTACCTGACCGTTACCCAATTCCACATATACAAGATTTTTCTACCGCTTTTGATGGTAGCACGATCTTTACAAAACTTGATATAGTTCGTGCATACTATAATGTCCCTGTACATCTCGATCATATCCAAAAAACTGCTGTTTGTACACCTTTTGAATTTCCTCGTTTAAACTTTTGCCTCTGTGGAGCCGCACATACTTTCCAGCGATTTATGAACGAAATTCTCAGTGATTTTTCATTTTGTTATGTCTATTTAGACGATATTTTAATTTTTAGCAAAAATAATGAACAGCATAAAAAACATGTAAGAGCAGTATTTGAACAGTTAAATAAATATGGTTTAACGATACAAACATCTTAATGCGTTTTCGGAGTTACCTGAACTCTCATTTTTAGGTCATCTAATTTCAAAAGACGGTACGAAACCATTGCCCGAAAAAGTTGTACCTATAATTAACTATCCATGTCCTAAAACTGTTAGGGATTTAAGACGATTTTTAGGCTTTTTGAATTATTTTCGACGATTTTTACCTCATATTGCGCATTTTCAAAGCAATCTTACAATTATTTGAAAGGTTCAAAACGAAACGAAAAAAGAGAAATTAATTGGAGCGACGAAGCATATGGGGAATTTGAAAAATGTAAAGAATTGTTAGCAAACGCTACTCTCTTAGCTCATCCTAAAGTCGACGCCTCCGATTATGCTATAGGTGGAGTCTTACTTCAGAATGTTTCAAATGAAACGCAACCACTTTCTTTCTTTTCACGAAAACTTTCACCTACCGAATGCAAATATAGTGCATACGATCGTGAATTACTCGCAGCATACAGTGCGATTAAACACTTCTGACATCTGCTGGAGGGCAGAAATTTTTAAATCCTAACGGACCACAGTCGTTAACGTACGCGTTTTAACAACGCTCCGACAAAGGTTCTCCTAGGCAATTAGATTTCATTTCGCAGTTTACTACCAACATCCTTCATATAAAAGGATCCGAAAATATCACTGCCGACGCCCTTTCTCGAATAAATGTTATCACATTGCCTTCTCCAATTGATTATGACGAAATCGCTCTTTCGCAAGATAACGACCCCGAATTAAAACGATTAATTGAAAATTCTCAGGGTTTACAATTAAAAAAAATACTGTTACCTAATTGCTCTCATCCCCTTTATTGTGACGTTAGCAACAATCGAAGGAGACCGCATATTCCCAAACAATTTCGAAAACAAGTTTTTGATTCGTTACATAATTTATCACACCCAGGAATCCGTGGAACTTCAAAATTAATTCGCACAAGATTTGTCTGGCCTTCTACAGGAAAAGATTGCGCAACATGGTCTAGACACTGCATACCGTGTCAAAAATCAAAAATAATTTGACATACAAAAGCCCCTGTAGGATTTCAAAGACCAATCACAGAGGTTTGATCACGTACATATTGATATCATAGGTCCACTCCAACCATCAAATGGTAACAATTATTTCTTACTCTATATTTATTCTCTCTTATTACTTACAATTATTCTCCTACTTAAGTACCTTAGAACTGCCCCCCCCCCCCCAAAAGCACTATCTCTTCCATCTGCAGTATTTCCCTTGTCCACACTCTATTCTTTTCCTTCAGAATGTCACTCTTCTCATAGAGTATCATTCAAGGCAGAATATATTAATGAAAAAACCAATATATTAATAAAAAGACATGCTTTCTTCTCCTTGCCTGTAGCCATCTCACACACATCCCTTCTTGTCTCTCTAAAATGTTTTACTCTCCGTGCATGATCTAATTCTAGGTGATAAAAGAACGACTTTTTGTTTTAAAACATTGAACTGAAAAATTGCCCCTATCAACTATAGTGATGCTGAAAAATTAAGCACTTTTAAGAACCTTGTACCAAAACTAAGTACTTTTAAGGGCCCTTATTTTCCAAAATAAAAGTTAAGCAGTTTTTAAGGACTTTTAAGGACCGTGGGAACCCTGAAAAACTACTTAGAAAATTGCTTTAAATTTTTAAGATATTCAAATCGGATTTTTTTCATTGATTGGTTACCAAACTCGGTTCACTACAAAATTATAACGGAATGTTTTTTTTTTTTTTCGTAAATGGCAAGTGTAAAAGAACTACTTTAATTAATCATATCTTGCTCATTATTAAACAAATTTTTCTCAAATGTTAAAGCAATAATTAAGTAAATAATTTTAAATTGCTTCAAAAATTTTTAGATAAAAAGGGATTAATATAGAAGTGTATAGGAGTGTCCATAACAAGAGGTTTCACTGTATTTATAATCAGCAACTTCTAATATTTGAGCATTCATCATTTTTAATAGGTCTAATAATATGGACCTGAATGTATTTACTAAGTTTTCATCCAAAATTCTATTGTTCTCTCAAAAAGTAGTACAAAGATAAAACTTAAATAACCTACACCATCATTTGCTTCTGCCAACAGCTTAAGAAATTTTTTAGTCAGTTGTCCAAGAGAGGTATCATAACGTGGCTTGTCTGCAGTCTTAGCTGTAGAAAATAAATTTTTCATCATTGAAATTATAAACAGTCATGCACTCAATAGTCACTATTTTAAAGTGATTACAATCTCAAAAATAATACCAAAAAAAGTATAAAAAATTTTCTAAGTCATAATTTTTTAAAAGACTTTTCTATTTACACTCTGTATTTGATTTTACAAATGAAAACAAATTTTTCAGAGGACATTTTTCTAAAAGATTGACCAAAGCTTTGGAAGATTTCAAAACTGAAGAAGTCAGGCTTAAATTGTTATTCTCCAAAAAAGAAAATTATTACCTTATAATTATTCAATTTAAATGGATAAATTATAAGAATTAATAGAAAATAACAAAGATATAACTTAGCTTAAATGAAGATTGTTATGATTAAAAGATCACAGTGCATCGTACTTTGCTTTTCAGATCACAGTGCTTTTTGATATTTCCACCACTTATATGAAAACTTTGGGTGAATAATATTCCATGTGAAATTTAATTTTCGTCAAAAGACCAAATTGTAGTATTTATTCTACACTACAAACAGTGATATTTAGTGAACACTTTCATGAACTTTTCAGAATTCATGGGCACCACTCTAATACAATTTCAACACTGAACTTATTTTTGACCAATTAACATTGCAGAGAATTGTTTATAAATATTTAAAAAAATACGAGATCTGTTTGTCAACGTCTGTTTTGGTGTGTACACTAACAGGTGACACTTGCATCACGAGTACTTGCAACGTGTCTCGGCATTAATTGAGAACAACTGTGCTCAGTTACAGCTGTGTATGTATCCTGTGCGGTCAGTTATGTGTCTTTAAAATGTTCAAATTTAACAAATCACCCACCGAGTATGAGGTACGGTCAGTGATGCATTTTTAGTTGCCAAAAAACCTGTATGCAGCATACATTCACCAACAGATTTCTGAAGCTTACGAAGCTTTCTACTGGCATGCTGACAGAAAATTTTGTTACTCCATGACAATGACTCTCTCCACAGCTCAGTCCTGAGCTTTATTGGATTGGAAGTTTTGGACCACCCTTCATCAGCCCAGAACTTGAGCTAAGTGATTTTCATCTTTTCCAATGTTTGTCGTAAAAGAGGCCGGCAATCAGTACAAAGATTACGAAGTCATAACCTCTTGGAAATCAAAGCAGGCGGCAAGTTACTATGAAGAAGGTATTCTAAATCTAGTTCTAAGGTATGATAAGTGTTTAAGAAAAATTGGCAACTATTTTGAAAAAAAAAAAAAAAAAAAAAAAGAGAGAAACGTATGTAGAATCAAAAAATAAATTTGCTTCATGAAAATTTTCTTTCATTTGGTTTTTATTTTCAAGCAGGCCTTATTTAAAAAATAGCCATTGTATATAGCTCTCTAATTTCGAAATGTATCTTTCCATCAGAATAACTTATATATTATATCAATGACTGATTATTTTTTCAAGAAAAAAATATGTATTCTTAATTTTTTTAGTTTATTTTTTACAGAAAACAAAACAAAAATAACGGCTTTTCACATATATTTTTTCATACCAATCGCTGAATAATACACTACTAACTTTTTTTGGAACCATTTATCTATTTATTTTTCCCTTCATGAGTAATGTTTAATGTTTTAACTCTATAATTTTATTTTCAAAAAATAATCAAAATGTAGCTTTTACCAGCGTACCAAAATATTTAGTGAAACTTTGTTAGCAAAAGAACAGATGTTGTTCAGTCAATCCCATTCTTTTAATGCAATGTGGCATCAATCATTTCACTTGGATAATGCAAAATAACTATGTTTTCATTAAAAAGTAATTTTATTGATTTATTTTTAACGGAAAATATTTGCAATTTTTAAGAAAAAAATTTAGAAAATTTAATTTTTTGAAAAATTAATTTGGAAAGAGATATAATTCAGGGACAAAATTCAGCCACTGAATTTTACAAAGACTGATTTCAGTCCCCATGACTGAAGAGTGGCACCCATGAGAATTAAACTGGTTCTTAATCTAAGTTTTACCTGGAAAAAAAAGCTTTGCCATTTTTGGAAAGAGCATAAAAATTTTGTATATTTTCTGTTATAATCATGAATTACTTTAAAAATTTCTAGAGTAAATAAATTAAAAACAATCATGTACTAGCTTAAATTTCTTGTCCAATATTTACAGAAAATATGAGGCGAGATAAAAACTAAAAATCACTTCATTATTATTATTAAATCATAAGTTTTGCATTCTGCTTCTTTTGTAATCTTATTACATTTCAGGAAGATATTGTCTCTCAGGGATGCATAGTATTTTTTACAAATTTATCACTTTTGGGATAAATTGAAAATTAGGAGAATAACTCTTTAACATTAGCTACGCAAATCACAAGTACAATAATTTAATAAAGCATCTTTCTCCTTCACTTCCAAATGAAGAAACAAACAAAAAGGTGTAAGACCTCTAGTGGAAAATGGCACACAAAGTTGAAGAGTTAATGCTAAAAATTATTTTAACAGACTAAAAGGTTCTAGTAGAGGGAACTAGAGGTTCTACTCCCTGCTTGCTATTGCTCTCCAATCCCCAACACAATGTTAACACTGTTCTGCTTTGTAATTTGAGCTTATTTTAAATAAATATTTGGAGCATTTCCGAAATACAATCTATTTATTAAATTTTTCCATTTAATAATTTCCATTCCATTTATTAATTTTTATTATTCCTTAATCTATTTCTTTAAAAGTAAATATTTAACAACTTTTCTTTTTTAATAAAGAACTCATTCTAAACTATATTAGTCTCTATGAAAAAAGTGGAGCAGGTGCCAGCTATGAAGGTCTTAAGTAGAAAACATAATAAGGCAAAAATTTTAAGCTGAAGAATGAGAAAGGGTTTGAAGACAGGTAAAAAAATAAAATTCTATACAAATACCCAGTCTAATGAAACTTTCTTTACATATATATTCGGATTTTATTTCTTTATTAAAAAAATTATGGATGGAACTTATCTTTTACCACAAATCTTTTTTATTTAGAATAATCTGCTACTTAGGTAATACATTTTACATACCTTCAAAGTTTTTAGAATTGCCTCTTTTACGAAGTTTTCTTTGGTTTCCATTAGAACTGTCCTTTTTTGATGAGCCAAAGGTATGCAAGTCAAGTTTTCTTTTTGCCTAAAATAAATTAGCATACAATGAAAAAAAAATTTAAATCAAAAAAAAAAAAAAAAAAAAAAAAAACCTTTTCTGGTTTAAAAACTGATAAATCAAAAGACCCATTGTAAAAATGTATTAGGCATTCATTTTTAAGAGTGGAAACTTATATGGAAAAATGAGTATTCAGATTAAAATTTCTGAATAAATAAATCTTCAACTAGAATTATACACTGTAAATTCAATTGAAATCGAAATATTTTATCAGAGTAATTACACTTCATATAGAATGTAAAGCATTAAAAAAAAAATTTAGTTCAGACCAGAAAATTCAAGAGAAAGTATTTAATGATTTAAAAAAAGGCACAAACAAAATCTTCTTGAATTTAAACAAAAAAAAGGTATATGAATGAATTCAGGGTTCAAAATAAGAAATTATTAGTCAGAATAAATAAAAATTTAAATTGACGCCTAGAAAATTCTACCAGGATGTCATTTTTACTCTTATCTTTTCAAATACTTTTACTATTGTGGTTCAACTGCTGACCGAGTTATTTGATAGGGGGAAAGATACAAGTATGATGTCACTAGCTCTGACTGTTGGCAGATGTCTAGACTGGAAGTAATGGAGGATTACCCAGGTTTCAAAATAAGCAATAATTAGACTGGAAGTAATGGAGGATTACTCAAGATTCAAAAAAAGCAATCATAAGTCGGAATTTGTACCTAAAAATTTGAATTGATATTTACAAAATTTTACCCAGAGATAATTTTTACATCTAACTCTTAAAAATACCTTTACTCCTGCAATTCAACTGCTGTCTGAGTTATTGGTATTGGTATATTGGGTATGACGTTACATGCTTAGAGTCTACGTGTCTGTTGAAGGAGAGAAGTTTTTCCTCTCTCATCTGATGCTTTAGACACTGAAATCTCTATTTCTTTTGTCAGGGTGAGAGCATTTTCATTCTTAAACAAGCTTAAGCACGAGTATGTGAACTCAGAAAATTATGTATATTATTTTTTGGATGATTTTCAACATAAAAATGAGGAAATCAATTACCTCTTATTCTTCACCAATAAATGGCACTAAAAATAAACAAGTGAAAATTGATAATCTTTGCGAATAGTTTTAAAATTGATTCTATGAAAAAAATCTGATGAGAATAAATTGGAAAAACAAAACAGTTAATGCAAGCACTATCAGTAAATGCAAAAACAATTCCCATTACTGGAAATGTTGAAGAACATAATTTTATTACAATTAAATTTAATTTAATAAAAATGTTTCTTTTATAATTTAATAAATATGTCCTGTTATTGTTGGCGTTATTGTCGAGTGGTCTAGGACTAAGATGAGCTCAGTCAGGTCTTGTCTTAACAGAGTGCAAAAAAGGGTCTGTGTAGCCTTGTCAGGCTATCTTAGGACCACTCCCACAGCTGCTCTACGAATTCTGAAATGTAAGAAAATTCAATTCTTACAACAAAAAAATTATTAATTTGAAAATTAATTCCGGAAAATGAATCTTATTTGTCTCAAAAATATGATTTATTCAAATAAATAAGGTCAAAATACACAAAAAAATATTTTAATTTTATTTCCAGAAATAACTTCAGATTTCGGTTTTGCCCGCTAGCAAAAAATAAAAATAAAAAAACACTGTGCATGGCTTTTTATTTGTCTAGAGTCAAAGAGATAAGAAAAATTCAAATTCGAAATAAAATTTTAATATGGTTGTTCAAAATAAAATTTGGATTGTTCTTAGTTCCAATTATACAATTTTTGGAATTATTCACAATCAAATCAAAGATTCTGCATTGTATTAAATGCAGACAAAAAATTTAAAAATAACCATTAAACCATTAACCATTTTGGTTAGTTAACATAAGAAAAGCATTTCTTTCAAGTAAAATAAAAATAGTTTTTTTTATACAATTTATCTTCATAATCAATGGCATATAACCCGGTGACAAGAATTAGAATAATAAAGAGAAAAAATTTAACTAATTATATTATTTGAGATGGGTTCAACTTAGCCATCTTCTAAGAGCTCTTTACTTTAAAAATAATTTTCTTTGCTAAAGCAGTTATTAAATAACAGAACAAACGTTTAGTATGGAAATAAAACAATAAATAAATGCATATAAAGTAAAATAGTTTTTACAGACAGAACAAGAGTGAAGTTTAAAAGGCCTTTGTAAAATATTTTTTAAGGACTATTTATTTATTCATTAAAATAACGGATTGAAAAAATTAACGTATACCAACAGATTTGAATTTCTGATTAACAAAATATGGGAGGGGGGTTGCAATCTGGGAAATATTCCAGTAGTAATCCCAGTACTTATGTCAGGAGAGGTCAGAATTTTGGACCTTCAATGTTAGTTTTACTTTTTGCATAATTTCCCATACCCATGCAAAAAATAATTTATTTTAATTTATTTTCTATTTTACTTAATAGTTGAAAAAACTTACAATTGCAAGGAATTCAAATTTTTACATCATTTTAAAGAAAGTAATTTTACAGGGCTAAATATAATATTTGAGCAAACTCAATTAGATATTTCTAGAATTCAAATTTTAAATATACTTCTTTAAAATTTGATAATTGTGTAAATGTATTGATTCCTGCAGATAAGCTTAAACAAAGACAACAAACTGGTAAACAAAACATATTTTATAAAGAAAACTGATAGAGCAAAAAAAAATAGAGAATTCCATCTCTAGTTAATTCTTAAAAACATTTTGGCTTTAAAGATATTATAGAAATATGCCAATATAAACTTATTTACACCCATTAATAAATTTGCGCTTAATAAATTTCTTATCAAATTTTCTAAAGGTAACAAGGGATAAGTAACAACGTATTTTTCTCAAAATAAATAAAGTGTTTGTAACTTTTTCATGACTGCCATTTAATAAATTGACCTTTTTTGAAATAATAGTTTAGATAAAATAATCATTAATTCTAATTTGTAAATGCCTTTACAAATTAGACAAGGATTACAACAAGGTTACCTGACAAGGATTGTGTCTTTGTCAGGTAACAAGACTTTAAATTCACCATTCTATAAAACTATTAAAATGTATCAAGTTTTCTTCTAAAAATATGAAAGGTAGAGATTTTTCTTTGTTATTCAGTAAAAAAGTTGTTCGATTTAAAATAAAAAGCTCCTAGTAAATGCAAATCAATGTGTAGCACCACAATGCGTGCAACAAGAATAAACGAGCAGATAGAAAGAAGAAGACTAAAAAGTGCTCTCAGAATATAAGGATTATTTCAACTAGATTTTTCCTTTTTCTGATATTTCAGAATTGATATAAATACATTTAAATTACATTGTTTATTTTCAATATTATTATTTACAGTCAGGGTTTGTGATTTTTTTTTTAAAAAAATCAAAAAAATCTGATTTTTTTTTATTTAAATCGGATTTTTTTTTTTTTTATTCAAATACATTGTAAGAACTTTAATTTATGATTAAAAAAACTTTATAAATGTTTCATCAAAATTAAATTAATATTAAAACTATATTATAACTATATTTTAGAAACCTCTAACTTACTAAAATAATTTTTCATTATAATACATAGCTTTGAATGCATAGCAACCATTTTGAAACAAATGCATGATTGAAATTTAAAGACTAGATGAAATAGAGAATTTAAAGAATAATTAAGGGTCTATCTAGGTTTTTCTGAGAGTTACTTATTTTGTGAAAATTTAGGCATAATTTGTGAAAATTAAAAATTTAAAAAAATCAACACAAAAATATGGATTTATCATTTCTTACGAGACACAAAAATAAAATTTTAAGAAAAAGTATTTTGTGAAGGTACTGCTAAGCAGTAGTAAATTTAGCTTGGATAGACCCCTGTTCTTTAACTATTAAAACAAAGTTTCATTAGCAAACCAATATCTTAATTTAAAATCGGGATTTTTTTTCTCTTGATTTTTAATATGACAAAATAAATTTCACAGATTGTGTTTATAAATGTAGTCCTTCATCAAAAAACAAATAAATATTTAATCTATATATTTTTATATTCATTTTTAATCCTATATCAAAATAGATAAGTTAAGCTAAAAAAAAATTATTTTTTTTAATCTATGTACTCATTGGAATTTTTTTCACAAAATTTCTTAATAGAAAATCTGATAATGTCAAAGATACTGTAAGCATATTATGAGAAAAAAATATCAGTTACCAATTAATAACTCTACTGCTTCAAATAGACTTTGAAAGGGAAGAATGGCACTATATCAGGAAAAAAATATCTGAATTCATCAGCTTTTTATTTCTTTTATTTTTTGGCATATTAGTGTAATTTCTTTTTAATATAACCTCAAGCTTTAGAAATATACGTTTTTCACCAATAAAATATAATGAAGATTTTAATTCCATGCTTTTTCAATCAAAAGGTAGAATTTTAATTCAGTATTTGTTTTTTTCTAAAAAAAAATCATGTTTATTAATTACTTTCTACAGCTATGCAAGTCTATATTAAAACAGCAAGGCAAGGAGACTCGAAAGAGCTACCTGACCAGTGCAAATGCATAGCCAAAGCGCCAATCCCTCGTCCTCGGAGACAAATTCATCTCCAAACTATTAACTAAATCACCCCCTTCTTTGTATGTTCGCTTTCCTGAGAAGATATTTATAAGTAAAATACATTTAAACAGGATAAAACTTCTAAAATATGTTTCAAGATACACATTTCTTACATTTATTTCTATTTGTACGCACATTTAAAGTGTAACTAATTCCAAAATAGCGAAGAACTACTTTTCAAAGGCGTAGTATTACATTTCCTACCTTTCCCTGCAGTGCAAACTTAAGGTGAAACAAAGTATAGTTGCTATCTATTTGGTCAAATTTGTTTGAAAATCACTTTTTTTTTTTAAATGTTTTAATTGTTATAAAATCAGGGTGTCTACCAGGCTATAGGAAAAAAATTCATGAACTAAAAATAAATTTCAATTATAATTTTTAAATGCATTTTGAATTTTTTTTTTTTTTTCATTTCAAGGAAATTTTTAAATTTATGCAAGTGTTATTGAATGCATTTTACATTCATGTGATTAGTGAAATATAAAGAAGCAGCTGAAATTTTTCTATGGACAATTAAACCAGCTGCTGTCTTATTGGGTGAAATATTGGTAACATGCTTTCCTGAAACATTATACACTATTCAAATAGACATATAGAATACTTTGTTATGTGTTAAAATGTTTTTTAAATATTGTTATTTTTCTATGCAATATGACAGTAAAAATTCAAGTAAATCCAAAAATAGATTCTTATTATTATCTAACAGTTTTAAATTATCTCTTTTTTCATAATAAAAACATATGACATATGACATAATAAAAACATATGACAAAAAAATATTAGCTCAGAATAAATTGTTCAAAAAAATTTTTTATAATTATTTACATACAAATACTGTGTGTTGTTTATTATTGCAAATTTAAACTTATACATTTTGTTTGTGAGGCTGTAAAAAGCATTTTTCAATTTATGTACTGTATTTCCAAACTATGGTTTTATCATTCTTTAGTATTAGTAAAAACACACACACAACATTCAGTTTCAATTAAGTTAGTATTTACAATGTTATTATTTTTTAAATTAGTAAATTCAGAAAGTCCAAAAGTTTTTTAGCAGCTATGTATTGATTTTAAAAATTCAGATGTTTTTAATAAGGTCAGGGATCTGTCTAGGAGAGGTACATATTTTGAGTAAATTTAGACAAAATTTGTGAAAATTACAAATTATATTTAAAAATCAGCACAAAAATATGGATTTATTGTTTCTTACGGGATACAAAAATAAAATTTTAAGAAAAAACATTCTTAAGTTGAATTTGAGAAGGTACCGCTAAACGGTAGTAAATTTGGCCTGGACAGACCCCAGAAGGCGTTATTACAATGAACAAATTTTGAATTCAAACTTTTTTTTATGTGCTTCATTTGCAATGATTCCGTAATTAATAATGCAATTTTTTAATCATTCTAGCCACTTCCACATGGTTTTTGAAATTTAAACAATATTATGGTATGCATTTTTTGCATTTGAGTTATCTCTTTCAGACACGCTCAATTTGCAACATCTTAACTGTAAATTTACGTATGATTGCTGATTTTTCACTTTTGTTGTTTTTCCGCTGATTATATCGTTTTCTTTTAGCCATTTCCATGTGGGTTTTTTTCCTTTTATCTTAAAAAAAAAACATTTTAATGTGATACACAAATTTCGAATTTGAGTTATCACTTTTTGAAAGGGTTGGTCTACATTTCGTAATGATTTAATTGTACATTTATGCCGTTTTCTGTTCCTTTTTTTGCAGTTATCCTTTTTTCAGCCATATCTGTACAGCTTTGCAAATGTTTATATTTTTAATATGATGTAATTACAACATGCAAATTTCCCATTCAAGGTGTCACTTTTAATCACTCAGTTCGTTACAATTTCACCATATCATATTTATATTTCAAATTTAAATATTATTTATATGTCATTATAACACACAAATTTCAAATTTTGAGATATCGTTTCTGGTAGCACTTGAAAAGAAAAAATTTTACGACTTCATTTAAGAAATCTTGACTTTTCAGGACTATTATGACCCTTTTTAAAATTCGAGATTTTTATGACTTTCATGACCAAAAGACATATAAAAAAACTCTCTATTGTTTAGTATAAATATCAAAATGCCTGAAAGTCAAACATGATGACATAATCATGGGAAAAGTGGGACGTGCAAAACAGAGAAAGAAATTCTCCCATGTGTTTTGTTCCTTTCTTTTTTTTTAGTGAGTAATACTAAGAAATTTTCCTCGAAGTTTAAAAATATTGACTGTGGGATAAAATAGGTAATTTTGACAGTATTTTATTTATAATGAGTGATATTAAAAAAAATTTCCACCATTCTTCCACAAATTTTTCCAACATTTGCACATTCATGAATATTATACATATCTGCTGGAAAGTTTTTTTTAAAAAATTATTTATAATAAACTTGCAATATATTGAATGAAAAATAAACTTAGAATTAATTATTACCACTCAATAAATCCCAGTAAAAGCGATCAAAAACTTGTAAGTTGTAAATGTCATGTCTGATCCACAATACTGTGAAATCACCCAAGAAACTATATTAGTAACACAATATTAAATTTAAAACTGAATCAAAAATTAATTAAGTTACCAAGTTACGTTATTTTAAAAATACATTTTCTTTAAAGTTGCAAAATCTTATTCTACATAATATGTAACAATTCAAAGTGATTTCGAAAAAGCCTCTAAGTCTCACACCATAATACAAGCGAGCGCAAAAACTGTGTTTGTCCTCAGGAAAGTAAACCCTAGTTATGCCCTTAATTTTCATATATTGAAATACAGCGTAAAAAAAAATTCATAAATCAGTTGAAAATTAAAACTTGACTTAAATGATGCACCTATTTACCATGTATCCTAATGTGCAAAAAAATTCCAGAATACAAGATGTGATTTTGTTATACTTTGAAATTTTTTATTTTATTTGAGTATTTTACTTTTCTTTACTATTAACTAAAAATAAATAATCGAAGTAAGCTTCGTTACTAATTTCATATTTAAAAATTTTTATTTTTAATCAGCTATGATGCTATAATGAAGTAAAATTATCACGGAATTATCATTGATCAAAGTAAAATACATTTTTCAAAATAAAACATGAAACAAGCAGAATAGCATTTGTTCTATAATGAACGAATTTTTAAGTAAAAAGTTGTGACCTCCTTAAGTCAAGGGGCTAAAATATGCTTAATGTTGTTGTTGCTTATCCTCATCTGGCCTGACCTGAATGAAATCGAAGACCAAAAGGGGAGTAGAGTAGATGTCTTCCCAATATGCTTAATAATTACTATTAACTAAATAATGAAATCTGACACAGAACATAGATTTGTTTGTCAGTGCTACAAGATGGAATTCCATTTGGAAGTTTTTCATTTCTGTATAAATTTGAGTGGGTATATGTATTTTTTTAAGGCATGGGAAATAAAATTTAAATAGCAATAAACTTTCTCGGCTTCAATCAGAAAACTATTCAATATTAAAATTTAATATCTTGATTATAATTTTTCGAACTTTAACATTAAATAATTGATGCATGTTCATGCATAAAATTTTTTGAAATAAAATGTCTGCAAAATTACAACTAACAAAATAAAATTTTAAAATACTGGCATTCTTTATAAGTGCTGTAACTCTGTAATTCATGATTTAATGTCAATTTAAATTTGTTTGATTAGACCCACAGTCAAGTCCCAATAGACCCCAACATTTCTCGCATATATGAAAATAAATTTTGAGAAATTTATTGATTTCTCTTTAAAATATTTAATTCGATAAATATTGCTTCGATAGCCACCATTCTCTCCTAAAATATTCTAGGCTTTATATTGTTGTCTTATTTTAATAGATTTGTTAATTAAATTATCAGTACTCAAACTATTTTATAAACAAATAAAAGCAATAAATATTAGTGGCAAAATTTAATAATCTCGATAGTAAAAATATCTTGAATAAATATAAATGCAGAAAGGAATATAATGCAATTCAAACTCATTTCATTTATTTCTTTATCACTTGATTTAGAAACATTTGAAATCAACAATTTAGCTATCTCCGATTTATAAAATATAAAGAATATGGGGGCCACGTAATAAATAATTTTACCGACAATTCGTGAATTTCAATGAAACTTCCAAATACCAATTCATAAAGTAATTTTGCTTGCATTGTTAAAGTGCTATTTCTTATAATATTAACAAGTATCCTTTTTTCAGTTAACATTAAAAAAATGATTTTAAAAAATATGTACCTACTACTATGATGAAAAGAATAAATTCAATTGTTCTTTAACCAAAAACGTATAAAAGTTCACTCTAAATTAGAAATATTCTTTTAAATCAAATATCCATATCGATTTAACAGATTCAGCTTGACAAAAAATGCACATCAGATCAAAACAACAGATACTCATTGCAGACAATAATTTTATCAAATTTCTATATGCTAAGAACAAGTTTAAAAGCACCAAATTATAAAATTTGGTAGAGTGTGCAGAAGAAAACGAAAAAAAAGATAACACCCTGAATAACTTTTGATTCAGTCATTGTATCATGACATATTAAAATCTAATGGTTTAAAAGGGTGATCCCAAATACGCTAATTATTTAGTGCAGAGGATATTTTAGGTCTTGAAATCAGACCTGAAAATGTACTTTCTCTGTACTTCTTA
The DNA here is from genome assembly GCA_949128135.1 of Parasteatoda lunata. Taxonomy (NCBI): domain Eukaryota; kingdom Metazoa; phylum Arthropoda; class Arachnida; order Araneae; family Theridiidae; genus Parasteatoda; species Parasteatoda lunata. The sequence continues at coordinate 15,878,278 of OX421980.1, read as the reverse complement.
CTTGACGAAAATGTACTTCTAACTTGAGTCAAGAAAAGCATGATTTTAGTGGTCGTTTAAAATTCCCCAATGATAATTTATTTCAGTTAGAATGGTGTAGATAGGCATTTAAACAATTTAAGGAAAGAAAAATTGAAAATACTACTTAGCTCTTTAATAAAATAAAAGAGAAAAATAAAGATTTACAAATAAAAGAAAAAAATGTGATACTCAAACTATGGTTCCGGAACGGCGTTCTGGCAAGTAAAAAAGTACCAGAAAGGCGTTCCGGTCCTACTACACTTCTGATTCAGAAACATTTTGATTAGATAATACTGTATCAGATATTAAGCACTACAAATCTCGTACATACACCAGTTATAAGAAAAAAAAGTTTGTCATATTTAAAAATAGATCCCTTAGTGGTATCAGTCTGTTATTTAATTATAAAAATTCTTTACATTTCTACAACTTGATTAATTTACAATATCAAAAATACCAATGTAAAAAATTTACAGTATAGAGAAATTAAAGTATTGCACAGCAATTTTAAATTGTAAATAAATAGTACCTATGTACCATTTTCAAAGTGTAAAGTATTTAATAAATGCAGCTAACTGTATTTAAAAGGACAATATAAATTTTGTATTCCAGATATAAAGAACTTAAGAAATAGAATAATAATTAAAATCTGAAATATACATAGGTAAAAATGTGGTTGACAAAGATATGATTTTAAATAATGTTGTTTATTCTGTTAAGATTGTTCATTGGGGTGCAATCGAATTCATGCATTAATAGTTGACATGTTTTATTATTAAAATTGCTATCAGTATTTTAAATATAATGTTTATGAAAGCGCTAATTTATAAAAACATTCATTGAAACATTCTTTTATAAATATGTTTATTTGTATTCTGATTGTTTATTTATACATGCCGTATAAATAAACATGCTGTGAAACCTACTAACGACAAGAATATGTTTATTTCAGTTGATTATTTTGTTTTATAACATACAAATTATTACTTATTGAACTTATTCATCTAATTTTTATGACTCTTTAGATCTAAGCAAGTTAAATACAACTGTTTAAAATACCTGATAAAAAGAAGGAGGTGCCTTTTTAGCTAAATAATAATGATCAGGAGTTTGGCCATATTCATCCATAACAATCTGAGGATGAGTTGGTACATCTTTGGTGTAATCATAGGAACTGCATGCAGCATTTTCCTTCAGTTTTGGTGTTTTATGAATTGAAGCATGATACGAAAAAGATTTATTATGAGAATTAGTAGTAGACATGATTAAATAAATTATATTGTAACCTGGAAAGCCTGACTCATATTATTAAATACTAATGTTTTGGCTAAGCCACATATTCCTACTTCACATTTTCATAACTTTCATTTTAAAATATAGCATCGATATTGCGATGTAAAACGATTTTAAAGTACAGCTGTATATTTCTTGTGCGGATCCGTTCGTTCGGAATGAACGGCGGGATCAACAAGATCGCCGCGTCCGCTGCTATAATTTAGGAAGTGGATACAAAGGGAGTCAACAGCAACACATAACATTTATTAAAAAAAAAACTTTCCCTCCTCGCCGCGAGGAAACGAATGAAACAGCAAAATTTGGCGGCTAAAACGAAGCTATCACCAGCCGCTTTTCTTTCATTCCCTTCCACCCGGCGAATGGTTGGATTAGTTTTTCTTGCCCTATTTCCATCCCCCCTGTTTCATCGCAGTAGAATGGAATGTATAGTAGCTCCATGGGTAGTAAAGAGAAAATGGACTTTTCATCGCCAAATGCCGGTTTCCGAAACAGAATCTCTCGCCAAAAACTAAAATACAACTTCTCCGATTTTCTATTCTTTCCTTTCTCCTACATACGTCACACAAATCTAAAAGTATAAGCATGTAATGTGAATGAATGGAATAACTCTTTCGTGGGAAAGTGTCTTCTCTTCACTATTATCTGCGCAATTCTGTTTAGATTTTCACTTGGTTCAGAGGTTCATTTTCATAAAAAAGATAAGAAATAATTAGAATTAGAAAATTTCCACAGTAAATTACTCGCATGATGGTCCCCCTAACTGTTTTTGAAAAATGGGGGGAATAAGACTGAAAATGTAGGAATTTAAAAAACTAATTATTCATTCTGTTTCCAATTCGAATTAATATTAGAAATATAACAGCTGAAATATAAATAAGTAGCCTATAAACAGTTTAATATACGTAACTTTAATGATTATCAATACATTTTTTTTTTCTAAATATTTTAATAAAATGAACAGGCACTACATCATTCAAAGACAATTTTAAATTCCATTCGATATTTTTTAATTAAATAAATTTCTTCAAAAAAATCATAGTATATTACTTTTATGAAAATAAATTTTAATAAAATATTGGTTCAAAAAAGATTTTAATATTAAAAAAGAAGTTAGGTATTCTTTAAAATTATACGTTTTTATAAACTGTTATAGTAAAATAATAAATAAATAACATGACGGATAGCATATTTTATTTTTTTTTTTTTTTTCAAAACATCGATCAAACATGTATCATTTTAAACCACCACAACTGCAAAAAGTTTGTCTACTTATTCACTTAAATCTATATGGTTTTCGTTTATTTTTCCGACTGATACTGGTGCTTATTCTAAAAAGGGTTCTGCTGAAGACTGTTTCGAAAATCGAAAGAATTATAATGTTCGTGAAAACCAAATTGGAGAATAAAGGGCTCACATTCTAATGAGATGCAACAGGTCGGAGTGGCCATAGAACTAAAATTGCAGTCATGTTAGGCCCCAGATACTGAGCGGGCCCTCCTTGAAAGTAAGAGACCCTTTAATCCCAAATTTATTTAAAATTAAAAGCGTTTTGAAAAACTATAATTTAGAACATATTTATTATGATTAATTTTATTCTTCGCATTATGAAAAAAAAGATTTCTATAAAACTTTATTATTGAATTGGATTGATGACTTAAAGACTTGTCATAAATTACTCTAGGGGAAAATATCTCTGTTTAGTGCGAATGCAAACAACTTGGGGCCCCTCCGATAAATTTATAAGTTTTGAGCAATTCCTCAGTAAAAAGAAAAATATTTTCAAAGTAAAATGGCACTTAAACTAATTATTTATGAATTATGAAACAAAATTACACACTTGTTCCCTGTTATATATTTTATAGGTAACACTGTTTTAAAATTACGAAAGAAATTCTATAATTCGTTACAGCAATAAAATTTTCTAAAATATGACTTTTACTGGTTTACTAAGTCAATTAAAAAAAAGAAAATGGAAACTCATTAAAAGCAAATTTTAAGTCGATTGTTTCTTTGAAAAGACAATAGAATTAAATTTTATTTTTACCGGATTTCCGTTCTTGCACAAATTAATAAAGGAAATGATTTTATATACATGAATATTTTATCTACTCAAATATTTAAATTTGTTTTTTAAATTACAAACGTGGTTCAGATTGATTTTTTATTGAAAGTAATTTAAATTATGAAGCGCAATATGTATATATTTTGTACCTATTATACAAGCCATTCACTGAAAGTAAATTTTTTGCCTTTGCCAGTTCTTGCAGCTGTCTTTTGCTGGATACGCTTGGCCATTCATCTGTATATATACCATAATTAGTGATCATCGAAATATAGGATTCGGTGATGAACGTGACTGTGTTGCTAAGTTTATTTTTTCGGTCACGGGCGACCATTTATAGAAACCGTTAGCGGGACTTAAGAAAATGACACAAAATAATACCCAATACGAATTCCATTTTTTATTTTTACACTTTTATTTTTTTATCATTTATTTATTTATTTACATCAGGTTGCCTTCTATGTGCTACTGATATGATTTCGCCTTATTTAAATTTTAAACGAGCTTTTCTAATAACCGTATTTTAACAAAATGGGCTTGCGAAATAGCTTCTATAAATGTTAGTCAACTTAAAAAAGAAAAGAAAAAGTTTTTTGTCTTTTAAATCACAGGTAACCAATCAAATATTTTTCATTTTTTAAAAAATGTGTCTAAGTCTAGATATTGGTTTGCTGAGCCATTCTGTTCATCATTCGCCTTTTACACTGAGTTGTATTCCAGTGATGAACTAAATGATCTAGTAAAAAAATTTAAAGTTTGACATATAAATGAGCTTATGCAAAAGGCTTTTTTTTTTTTCGTGAGTTTCTCCCGGTTTATATTTATTCACGCAACTCTCCCTCCCCAAAAAATAGTTTATTTTTTAGGGTTGCATTATCCCTGAAAATGATTTTGGAAAACTATTAATTTATTTATATTTTAAGGATTTTGGACCAATTATAGCGTTTCCTATGAAAATGCAATATTTCATGTAATTCTAAAAAATGATATACAGTGCTCGCTAGTTTGTTTAAAATTTTAGGCAGTTTTTGTTATAAATATAAATGAAATTATTTTTTAATTATAGGTTATTAATTAAAAATTATACTTTATTTCAGGCATAGATGATAAGATATTCAAGCACTTAAAGAAAAAATTCAAATCCTTGAATAAATATGAAGCTTTTGTGCATTCAGTATTGTCCATTTTTCGAATATGTTCCGAAAAATGACGCTTTTTAAGATTGCAATCAAATCTCCACTTAAGTGACCCCTTTAGAGAAATTTATTTAATTATATTCTCTTCTTTTTTTCGATTCAATGCTGCATATTCCATTCTTCAATATTTTTTTCAGAAACTTAAATGTGTAAATCATTAGATAAATATTATCAATTGAACTATTTTCGTTAACCCGTACATATATCTACACCCATAAAAAAAAAAATTTCAATTTATTAAGACTAAGTCAACCAACTATACATTTTTGATCGTTAACTCAGGAGTGTGTTCGTGGAAGTAGGGGGAAAAATGAAATAAGCAAAATAAAAGTGGTGATTCTCCTTGAGGATTCTATGGAATGTTCAAGGACATGACTATAGGGAAAATATTAACCCCCAAACCCTGAAATCGGACCACTTTATCCGCTTCAGACAAACGCCCTAACCAAGGCAAATATATTCATTGCACGGTTTCATTAAAAAACTCACTCACTTTCCCTAAATACTAACTACAAGGTACTCGCTTATGAGTAATAATATTTTTTTAAATATTCTAACGTTCATAATATTGTCACCTAGGAAGCGAAAAAGTTGGAATCTTAGTTTATAGTTGAGAAGACTGTATAATTTTAATATGAAATATCTGCGTGATATTTTTCAAATCAGTATCATTAAAATATACACTAATATCTAATAAATTTTGGGTCAATCATAAAATAAATTGTTTTCATTATTAATCGTTGAATATTTTTAACAACAAAATAAAAATTAATACAAAAAAAAATCAATTATTCCTGCTAGCATACAAAAATTATAAGTTTATAAATTTTTCGTAATAATATTACATGTTTTATAAAGTAGCATTTAACAAAAGTAGATTTTTAATTATTTTTGATTTTGTTTCTTAATTTTTCATTTTATTATTTTTTTATTTTATTAATTTTTTATTTTATAAATTTTTTATTCTATAAATTTTTATTTTAATAATTTATTTTTATTTCATTTAATTTTTCTTATTTTTTTATTATTTTTTTCATTATTTATTTATTTTCTTTATTTATTTTATTTAATTAATTACTTATTTTATTTATTTATTTTAATTTTCTTCACAAAGTTAACGGAACTTCTTTCTTTTTTTTCTTTATTCCTTTTTTCTTTTTTTTTTTTACTTTTTCTTATCAATCGCAATTACTTCCTCACTTATTTTCAAAAAACATACCAAATCAAAGAAATGTGAATGAACAAAATTTTGTTTGATATATATAATCGAAATCTGTTTTGATGTGTAACTACTATAAATCTAAAGTGTCTGCCATCACCCTTATTTATTAGAATTTATATTTGTAATTAACTGTCTGTTATACGTATAGTAATTAGACGTTTTAAATGAAAATTGCACTTAATTGCCGAAATAAAGTTTTTCTTTAGATCTTTATTGGACAAATACCCCCCAAAAAAAGCACAGCATATATATATATACAGTAAAACCTCTATTTAACGAAGTGACTAAATACTGATAAAAAATTCGTTATATGGAAAATTCGCTAAATGGAAAATCACCATTTGAAATACTTAAGCAACACAAAACAGGTTTTAAATTCATAAAAACTTAAAAACTAGACATAATTAAAATAGCGATTGGTACACCTTGTAAATTATTATCTACTATCGAATTGTTTCAAATGAATTTAACATATGAACGCTTGGTGATTTCTTCATCATTTCCGTCTTCATCTTCTTCGTCTTCCTCATAATTTAATGATGTATTGTTTTTATTTTTCACACTGTCCTAAGTATCCGATTCAGTTAATGTTTCTGGGGTTGCCCGATAAAAAATCCGAATCGATCTGCAGCATCAGAATCAATAAAAAGAAAATCATTAATCAGTACATCATTGTAAATTTCGTGGTTCTCTCTTAGCTGTACCCATATTTTTTTTAAAGTTCTTCAAAAGAAATATCTTCCTTGTCTTAGCGCTCACTAAGAATTCAGCTTTTGCAAAACTGTTACGAATAGTACGATCTGTAACATCATAGTGCCATACTTTAAAAATTTCTGTTATGCTTTTTCGTAAATTGATTTTTGGCATGGATCCCTGTATGAAATGCAAACAAAAAGGGATTTTACTGCTTTCTCTAAAATTCCGTGGCTGCGAAAATATATTTTGGGAAATAGGGAAAGTGGCTCTCAAAGAAAAATTCACTTCGCTATTTGGAAGTTATTTTATGAAGAAATTTTTAAAAATATATATATATTTAAAAAAAAAAACTACTTAGTATTAGAATGATTAATTTAAAGCTTATAGAAAGGAACTTTTAATATTTTGTAATTTTTTAGATAAAAGGTGAAACAGAAATCTCGTTTTCTCCTACTTAGCTGCAGAAAATATCGGCTGTTTTCTGGCTTTTCACGAATATTTTTTTCCTTTTTTTTTTTTTTTGTTTCCTTTTTCTGAACTCTAAATAAAATGTATGAGGAAATACATATTAAATATGCATTTTAAAGATTCTGAACGAATGATGTGTTCACAAATTAAAATGCTAGCTTATGAAAAAAAAATTTTTTTTTTTTCTTATCCTTTTTTGAATACTTCGCAGATGCAGAGGAAGTGTTCGAACGGGCAACCGAAGCTAGATGATAAGAAGTAGAATTTCGCCAAAATAGAGATAATTATATGTTTGTTGCGAGCTAGCGTTTATGAAACAAAAAGTTATTCTTTCTTATTCTCCTCTTTTTCATAGGCACGGAGCAGTTTCCCGCTATAATTTCGGTTGCCAGATTTGTCTTTATAAAAATAAACATTATTATTTATTTATTTGTGTCTGTAAAATTTTATACTTTTGAATTTATAAATAAAGAATAATTAAGAAACTCATTGTTCTAAAATGGAGAAAAAAAGAAAGAATAGATCCCCAACTCAAATTGGTCAAAAACTTTAAATCAGATTTTTTTAATGATCTACTTAAATGGAAGCTATTCAATTTATTTTAAACTAATTATTTAACAATAATTTATTTTAACAATAAATAAAGTTTTAATCTGTGATTATTTTAAACTAATAACTATTTCAAATTAATTATTTTAAATTATTAAATTAAAACAATAATTATAAATTTAAGTCATAAATTAATTATTGATTTAAAATAATAATAATCGGAAGTTATTATTTTAAATACTGTTTTGTAAAATTGGCTGAATTGTTTATCAAAGAAAAATATACGTATAGCACATACGTATATTTTTCTTCATAATATACGTATTATGAAATATACTTATAGCACATACGTATATTTACTTCATTCCCCCTTTTTTTTCAGCATGAAAAGCACTCAATAATAAGACAGCTCTGAATATTTCACATCAAATGATGTTTTTTTTTATTAATATTATGAAAAAGTGATCATAACATGATTTCAGAACAACAAGTAAGATCTATAGTGCGAGTATATTCCAGCTTTTTCATTATACAACTATCAAATGTTTCATTTTTAGTTTAAACATGATTATTAAATTACATATTTAAGAATCTGTACGATATTTTTTTAACCACTTGTAGCCCCTTTCGAATTATAATATTTTGTTGGAAGAGTTTTTAACAAAATTATTTCACCATAAATTCCTGATAATATACGCTTTATATTTTGTCATGAATGGTGATATGATATTGGTTAGTTACAAGGGGCGTGCTTAGGTTTTTAGCGGCCCTGGGCGAAACATTAAGGCATTTTATCATGGTTAATAAAAATTATGTTTGTTTTACAAAGTATATATTAAACATTGGATTTTTTATTTTATTTCAATCATTTCTTTTTTATTGTTTTTGCGTTTAATGATCTAAATTCTGACAAAATGTACAAATAATACTTGATATTATATAACAAGAATACTACAACTGTAATTTTTAATACCACTCCTCCTCCTCCTCAATGGCACGACAGCCCCGGGTGGGCCCTGGCCTTCTCAATCAACTTCCTCCAGGCCTGCCTCTGCCTGGCAGTTGTCTTCCAGTATGAGACTTTTAAGACTGATAAGTCTCTTTCCACGCAGTCGGCCCATCTCAGCTTTGGTCGACCTCTGGGCCTTGATCCGATGGGCTGAGCCAAAAAGATTATGTTTGTCGAACGCTCTCTGTTCATTCGAATAATGTGACCAGCCCATTTAATTCTTTGGATTTTTACATACTTGACAACATCAGGCTCCCTAAAAGCCCGATAGAGTTCTGAGTTTGAACGTCTGTACCAAGTACCATCAACTTGTTTGCCCCCAAAAATGGATCTTAGGATCCGACGTTCGAAGATTCCCAAGGAATTCTCATCTTTCTGTGTTGTTGTCCAAGTTTCTGAGGCATATGTTAGGATAGGCCTGATTAAGCATTTATAAATTAGCAGTTTAGTATCTCTTTTTAGAAGGTTTGATTTTAAATATTTTTTTAATCCATAAAAACATTTACTTGCACTATTGATTCTTCTTTGTACTTCAGGTGCGATATTGCCATTGACGTTGACTTCAGAACCAAGATAAATAAAACTGTTCACTTTTTCAAACTTGTATTCACCAATTTTCAAGTAAGTTGTAGAAACAGTTATCTTGGTGCATTGCATATACTTGGTTTTCTCCTGGTTAAAAGTGAGATGAATTTTTCCTGCCTCTTTTTCCATGGATAGAAAAGCTTGCTTTAAGTCAGATTGTGTTCGCGCAATGATGTCAATGTCATCGGCAAATGCAAAAATTTGTACAGACTTATGAAAGATATGTCCTCTGGTAGTGATTCCTGAATCTCTGATAATTTTTTCTAATGCCAAATTGAAGAGTAGGCATGCCAATGCATCGCCTTGCCTTAGACCATTTTTTACCTCCATTGGTTCCGAGAAGTCATTTTGGATTTTAACGTTCTGCATGGTCTTACACAGTGTAAGCGTGGTGAGTCGCACAAGCTTGTCCGGGATATTGAATTTGCGCATAGCTTCAACGAGTCGCTTCCGGTTCACACTGTCGTAAGCAGTTTTGAAATCCACAAAAAGGTGGTGGGTACCAATTCCAAATTCCCTGGTCTTTTCCAGAATCTGTCTTATGCTAAATATTTGGTCAGTTGTAGACCTGCCCTTCATAAAACCGCACTGGTATTCACTAATGATGTTTTCTACATAGGGGCTAAGTCTGTTAAATAGAATTTTTGAAAAGACTTTATATGCAGTGCAGAGCAGGCTGATACCCCGGTAGTTAGAACATTCAAGAATGTCTCCTTTTTTGTGTATAAGACAGACAGTGCTGTGTTTCCATTCTTCAGGGAGTATCTCTTTTTCCCATACTGATGAAAGAATATTATGTATGGCCTTTAACCCATCTGGTCCTGAGTTTTTGATGAATTCTGGTGATATCAAATCTGGGCCGGGAGCCTTGTTGCTCTTAAGTTTTTTAACTGCTTCTTCAACCTCAATCATTGAAAGAGGTGCAATACACTCTTGGTTAACGTTTGGTGAGCAGGACTCTGTCTGAACGCACTCTACATTAAGTAGGTTGTCGAAGTGTTCATTCCACCTATGAAGAATGTCAGTTTTATCGCTTAAAATATCTCCATCTTTATTTCTGCAAAGGTTAGTTTTAGGTTTGAACTCCTGACGACCAAAGTTAATGCCACGAAAGAAAGCTCTGCTCTCATTAGACCCTCGGAGATGTTCGACATCTTTAAAGAGGTCTTCGTGAAAAACCTTTTTCTTCAACCTATGAGCTTTCTTTTCTTCTCTTCTTGCAGTTTTGTATTTCTCTACTGATGTTCTCGAGTGTTTTTTACTGAGCATCATATTATATGCGTCGTTTTTTCTTTGGGTCGCGTTGCGACATTCTGTATCAAACCAATCCTTTTTCTCAGCTCTTTTATTTTGCTTATTACATTATCACATGTGTCCAATAGGGCTTCTTTGAAAGAAGTCCACTTTCCATCTACGCAATCAATATTTTTGATTGCTTTTTCATCAAGCTTCATGGTTAGTTGTGACTGAAAGTCATCCCTGACTCTAGGGGTCTTTAATTGTTCGCAGTCAAATTTCTCAAGACGTTTCCCATGACACTTACGTGCATTAGATAGTTTGGCCTTGATCCTACTCATTACCATGTAATGGTCTGAGTCAAAGTTGGCCCCACGATAGGTTCTAATATCTTGTATGTCCGTCATATGTCTAGAGTCTATCAATATATGGTCAATATGGTTGGAGGTATCTCCATCTGGTGATCTCCAGGTCGCTTGGTGAATTCTCTTATGTTCGAAAAAGGTGCTGGATATGACCATGTTATGTTCTGCAGCGAAGTGAATGAGCCTCTGTCCATTGTCATTTGTTGTTTCATGCAGGCTGTATTAGCCTCTTAGCCTAATTTTACATAACCTTGAAGACTTTGGCACGAAATCCAGGACAAGATGCCGAATGTGTTTGCCCACAACAAAACCCGTTCCAAAAACATGCCTCTTCTTATCACAGCTGTAGAAGATTGTGTGATTTCTCTTCTCGATTATTCCATCGTTAAGCCACCTCATCTCTTGCAGAGCCATTACATCAGCCCTGTAATTATCCAGCTGTTCCGTTAAGAGTTGCAGCCCTTTGCTTTTATACAAAGAGCGAATGTTCCATGTTCCGATTCTCAGTTCCATGTAAGATTTGCCAGGTCGTCTTCTAAATTTCGGTCCGGATTCATTGACTTGAGACTTCGCAACAAGATTTTTTTTACAGGGTAGGGTTGTTAGCCCTACGCCCAACCCCCAACCAGGAGGACCAGTCCCCTGATATAATCCCCAGGGGCAGGATACCCGGGGTATCCCCCGGACACTGGGTGCCCATTTTAGTCGCCTTCTACGACACGCTTTTAATATCACTAATAATGAAAAAATTAATATTAATATTTAATTATTACAAATTAATTGCTAATTAAGTCAGTTATTATTTTGTTTCCAAACTAAATATAATAATCAATCACAACAACAGAGAACCAACCTGTAGAAGGAAAAGTAAATTAATTTAGATCAGAAAACATTTTCAAAAATAAATTATTCCTGGCAGAACAACTCTTTATTTTCAAGTAGATATTTAATAAGTTTTAAAATTACTTGTATAAAATTAAGTGGGTATAATTTAAATATATTTAATAAGAAGATATGAATCAAAATTATTAAAGTAATAGAAACTACACTTCCAGTGGAAAACGCACAGCAGAAATTCCAAAAGGAAACCAGAAGAATAAAAACAATGAAAAATTGAAAAAATGAAAAATATGACTACCGAAGCTGACGTTGTCAAGGGATACCAGCCCCAGAAGTCATAAATGCAAAACCTTTTCTATCGAGAGAACACGACAAATATCTAAGTTGACTAATTATTTCTTCTGATTAAATATATTTATTGATAATGAAACAGCAAATTATTTTACAAACTACAATGAGCACATTAAAATATGAAAATGATATGAAGTGAAAAATTATAATTTGAAAATAGCATTTTTATCTACATTTTAGCTTTTAAACAAAAAGATAATATTTTGTTTCTCAAATTACTAACTTTTTTCCTGATTCTATGAAGAAAACATTTATTATCAATGAGACTGGATATCAATGGTTTATTTTCACAGCTTTAAGTATAATATATTAGTCATCGGAGTACTGTATGAATAATATTGTTTTGATAAATCTATGATTTAAAAAAAAAAAAACACGTGATTCAAATCAATGATTTTTTTTAATTAAATATTTTTAAATCATACCAACCCTGTTTTTTTATTTTTCTTGGCATTTTTCGTAGCAGTTCATAGGGATTTCCTTCCACACAATTTTTAACACAATTAATTTCTATGTTATTAGGCAAAAGTTATTTTAAAAATTACACTCTTCATATATAGGAACATTAATTGAAATAAAATTAGACATATTTGGAAATAGAAATTATTAATTCCTGTATTAATTTTTATGATAAAAAGTAGGCAAAAAGTTCCATGCTGTTATTTTAAAAATTATATCCTCATATATAGGAACATTAATTGAAATGAAATTAGACACATTTGGACATATAAATTATTAATTTCTGTATTAATTTTTATGATAAAAAGTAGACAAAAAGTTCCATGCTGTTATTTTAAAAATTACACTCCTCATATATAGGAACATTAATTTAAATGAAATTAGACACATTTGGAAATATAAATTATTAATTGCTGTATTAATTTTTATGATAAAAAGTAGGCAAAAAGTTCCATGCTGTTATTTTAAAAAATACACTCCTCATATAAAGGAACATTAACAGAAATGAAATTAGACACATTTGGAAATATAAATTATAATAACTCGTATGAATCCAAGGAATAGTAAAAATATATCCAAGAGTTAGCAAATGTAAAGAGAAACTTGTAAAAAATTCTTTAATCAGTCTGGAATTTTTGGTGGCTCTAAATTTAAGCAGCTCTGTGTGGTCTCACAGCTCTCCTACACCTAAACCGGGCCCTGTCTACAACACAAGTAAAATCTTCTTTTATATTGGAGTAAAACTGTCAAATATTGCTCTAATATAAATTATGCAAATTTTTTTTTTCGAATTCATGAAATGGTGTCTAAAACTAGGTGTTAATTAGCAAATTTTTTTCGCAGTACTGCGAACTCATCAGTAACAACAAGTTATTTAATAACCAGGAGCGTCATTTTCAGGATGTTATTAATTTTTGCTTGTATATTCCATACATACGTTGCTTTATTTCGGACATTTGACAAAGATTTATCAGAGAACAAAAATTTTTTAAATTTGTTCCCTTGTAAATTTTATAACTTCAAACATAATTTAAATCTTTGGACTCTAAAAAAAATGTTTTAAAAAGGTGATTCAGAATGAAATCTTAAACATATTGAGTTTTATTTACTGCTTATTAGTTTCTTAAATAAATTATTTGTGAAAGCTATTTATCAGAAATACAAGGGTTGGACTAAATAATGGAAACACTTCTATACTGACTCATTTTTCATATTTCTCAAGAAGTACTTAGAGAATTAATTTAAAACTTTAGATTCTCCAACATATCAATAAAGCTTAAAGTTTTTAGATGTTGTAAGGGAACCGTTATAAATTATGAACGAAAAAGAAATTTTTTTGAACACTCTATGCCAAAAAATACAGCGATAAGCTTCTAACTAATATCAATTACGTTGATTATCATATGAAATAACAGCATAAGATTTTATAAACCTAACTTAAATATTCATGGAAATATTGAAATTTTTATTAAAAAAAGGAGTTATTTTTTGTTTTATGTCTTCTTAGTATAACTGCAGAAATATTTAATAAACCTAAAAAAAATTAGAGTAATTTTTAGTTAATAATATAAATATCTCATTTTAAATTTTGAAAAAAATTCTTTAAAACTTGTGAGAGATATGAATATTTAAATAAATATTTTTATACTGTGCATGCGCCGAAAGCACTTGAAAATAAAATTCATGATTTTGTTTGAATCGTATTTGATAACTTATGAAAAAAGTCCGATTTGAATGTCTTGAAAATTCAAAGAGTATTTAACAATTTTCTAAGTAGTTTTCGTAAATTTAGAAAGAAAGCTTTGAATGGTAAGGATTTTTCTGCAAATTTAATTTTATACTATTAAACAAGATTTATTGAAAATGACATCGGCATTATATAGGATCATATCTTATTAAATTATGTTTTATTTCACATGTTTTATTTATTTCCTAATACTGTCACATTTTGTTGTCTGGACCATCATTTTAGGGTATTATCATTTGTCATGACATTTTGTTTCATGATACAAAATGAAATTTGTCGAAAACCCCTTATCATTTAGAGCTTTCAATAAAAAAAAGTACAAAAGCTACTAAGACAATTGCCTTTTACTTTTTCAAGATATTTAAATCAGATATTTTTCATAAGTTTCAAAATACGATTCTGAAGAAAATGATGAAAAAAATTTTTTTTTCTTAAATGTTTTCCGAGCATGCGCAGTATGAAATGATTACTTTAAATACTCATATCTTGCGCAATTCACAACTATTTTTTTTTTCGAACTTTAAAATGGTATTTTTATTATTAATTAAAAATTGGGTTAAGACTTTTGTTCAATTTTACTGAATATTTCTGCAGTTATAGTAAGTAAACGCAAGACCAAAAAAGAAATTTTTTTAATATAAAAATATCCATATCTCCATGAATATTTTAAACTAGGTTTATGAAATTTTGCGCAATTATTTCATAGGATAATCAACGTAATAGCTCATGTCTATAAACTTATCGCAGAGACTTTTGGCTTAGGGTGTTACAAAATATTCTTTTTTGTTCATAACTTATTATCGGCCCCCCAAACTTCGAAAAGTTTTAAACTTTATTGATATGAATGAGAAATTGCATGACTTAAACACTTAAAGTTTTAAAATAATTCTTAAAACATTTTTTTGAGAAATATAAAAAAAGTTAGTTTTGAAGTGTTTCCATTATTTTGTTTAACTCCTAGTAGTTGACACCATATATCTGAGTAAAAAAGTCTTTATATATATATATATATATATATATATATATATACATACAAGACTTGAATTGAAAATGTATTTAATAAGAATTACCTATTCGTTTGGGATACATTGCGGACATTTGCAATTATCATATCTTCATGATTACTCTAAAAGCTTGGGATAGTGTGGTGATATAAGCCACATATTTTCAAAAAGTGACGTTTTAATATTAAACTGTTCCTATATATTGTTTCCAAATATGGAATTCGCGTGCTTTCGGATTTTTCTTTAGAATAATCGATTTTCCTGAATGAAAGTCTGAATATTTCTTTAATCACAAACACTTTCACTAAAAACGCTCTCAAACGCTTTTAGTCCACGCACACTTCTGACTTATCTTATTATATATTGCTACAAGCCCTTCAATGTTAGACTAAGTTTATTTAATATGATTTTCAACTTGGTCACTAGAGGGATTTCGTGTGCATGAAGGTTGCAATTTTATTAACAAACTTTTCCGGAACTTTAAATGCGTTTTGGGAATTACTTATTTTATTTTACTTAATTAATTATTTGTTTTTTATTATTTCTATTTTTGATAAAAGGCAACTTTTCTCAGAATGTACAGAAATTAAAAACAAATTCCTCTTTTGTTTTGTTCTTGTTATTAAATATTTTATTTTAAGGGTCTTCATTTTTTTCCTTCTGAATTTTTATTGATTTTTAAAGAAAAAAAATTCTCGAGGAAGAAATTCTCAAATTTTGAGTATAAATTTCGAAAGATAAAATTTTAAAATGTTCCCGTTCTTGTTAAAAAAAATTTTTTCTATGGTTCTAAAGAACAGAAAATTATTTCTCAGCGTCTCTCTCTTTTCTCAGAACAACGAACAGAAATTAAGCCAATTTCACATTCGCTGGATGCCGCAAACTCCCCTTTAGGTATTATAAGTAATCGGTAGGACTAGAAGGTAACACTCACTTCTGTTCTTCGAATCCTGGTCCTAATTTATGTTACTCTAACACAGTGCAATTAGCCAGCACTTAACCAAGCCATCCACAGCTCTAAACGTATAATGCGGTTAGAAATCATTAATCTGTCGGAGTAACCATGAGAGTTCTTTATTGTAGTAAAATGTACATTGTAATGTTCTGTATTGTAAGAATGCTCCGTCCAAACGAAGCTTATAAAAAAATATTTTTTAGTTAGGATTTCAGGTATGTTGTTGTGCACACACACACACATCTCCCAAGAAAACGCCAAACGGGTGTTTTCCAGAAAAAAATAGATTTAGGGCTTTGAGCAATTTTTTTTCTTACTAAAACCATTAAGTAATAAAATATACAGTTTAAAAGGTTTGTATTAGTGCCCACTGGAGTCCAGTTTTAATTTAATTTAAAAGAAAAAAAAAAAAAAAAAAAAAAAAAAAAAACATTTTGAATGGCATTATTAGAAGCCGTAAATCATTAAGTTAGATGCTGATTGATTATTCATTGTCAAAACTCATTCGTGTGAATTGGACATAGTTTGATATTTAAAATTAATTTCAAGTTGTAAAATAATTTTTATTTCGTTCATATTAAGAATAATTAAAGTCTCTATAATAAATGCAAACTGTTAAACTGTTGAATTTAAACGAGTGACGATTTACTAAATTCTTCGAATGATCTGCATAAGAAGGAAAAAAACACATTTTATAGCTTCTCAGAACATCATTCAAAAGAACCGGAAACCCTTCCCTTAAAAAGTAGAGTACTATGAACCTTCAATAGAATCAAAAATATTCAGAGGACATGTTTGGGAGGCCCCTTAAAATCCTTTTCAATCATGAACATGGGCGTAGGGTCGGGCGACGCACAAGGGGACACGTGCTCCCTCAATAATTTTTGAAATTTCAGAATTTTATTGAAATTATTTACTTTAAAAGTAAACACCAAAATGCTATTTTTAATGGGATAAAAAATAATACATTTAGATAGTTTATTAATAGTTTGACGAAATAATTCAATATTTATCACTTTTTGGAGTAAGTGGTAACTTAAAAACCATTTTATGATTTTTATTTAAAACTTGAAATTTTTATTCGGATTTGTTAAATTTTTACGTAGAATGAGATAAAATAGTTATGTTTATTATTATTATAATTTTTAACCAATAAGTTCCATATCTTTCGAAATATCTCTTTTACATTACTGATTAATTTTAAATGTAACGTATTAATTTTCGGTATGTTTCAATAGAATGTGTTCTAACTGCTTTAATTATCACATAAATTTTAAAAACCTACCACCGGACCTGAATTACCGGATCACACTTAATGTATAAAAATATTAAAAAGGGGCACATTATTACACATAATAAAAATGTTATTCTTTAAGATTTTATGGGAATTTTATATTACTGTTAATTATATTACTGTTTTATATTACTGAATTACACTATTAAATAATTAAAGTACATTATGATGATGGATCTGATTTTCTCATTATCTTCCAGATAATTAGTTAAAAACGAATTACATCTGTAAAAACTTTTTCGTGTTTTGGGTAAAGTGATCTTATCACTAATTTCAAGCCTAGTATTATTTGAATCATGCTACTATTTTATTAAAAATCTATCGTATTTTGTGACAATTAGAACTGCATAGTTTTTGTATTATTTTTCAACTACAATTCTTGTCTTGTTTAAAAATTAAAATGAAACATAATTCCCATAAAAACAATTTCCTAACATTTACTTAAGAAGTAAATGTTAGTATATATTAAATAAATATTAGAATTAAAAGTGAAAAAAATCAATACAACAAGGCTTCTTTAAAATTAATTCTTTAAAAATACACTTAGAAACTGAGAAAAATCAAAATTTATATTTTCATTCCTTGATATTGACTTGTAGAGTGCGCAAAATAAACAAATAAAGAAAAATAAGAAACTAACAAATAAATAAACGATAGTCGGACCACCCTGAGTAACCTTTAATTTAATGATCGGATCATCTCGTTTTAGTATTCAATCTAAATTGTTTGAAGCGTGACCACAAATATGCTATTAATTTGCAAACAATACTTTAAGGTATGAAATTACACACAAAAACACACTTTCTCTAATAAACGTAATTTTTTTTCTACGGCTTCAAATTTCTGGTCCCCAAAATATAGGGAGAATCTGAGAACTATTACTCAATAGTTTGATCAGAAAAGAGGTTCAAAGTTTGGACTCTTTAATGCTAATTTTAGTTTTCGCATATTTCTCCGTATCTCAAGAACTTTTAAAGCGAATTGAAAATTTTTTGCACATAATCAAAAAGTTCGTTTATGAAAAGATAATTCCATGCAAAAATCAACTTTTTGTAAATATTTATAATTTATTATTACTTTATTTAATAATAGTCAAAAATATTTTTATTTGTAAGGTATATAATTTTCTACACTATTTTAAAGTAGGTAATTTTATAAGGAAAAATACAAAATGTGAGCGATATTTGACCAATTTCTCTCAATATTTGACCAATTTCTCTCAAATCTTTTATTTTGCCTTGTAAAATTATATTCTTCAAAATAATGTAAAAAAAAAAAAAAAATTATTCCTTACAATTCAAAAACTTTTGAATTGCTAAATAAAATATTAAAAAAAAGTAAATATTTACTAAAAGTTATTTTATGCATGGAATTATCTTTGGAAAAACGAATTTTATAGTTGAGTGCAAAAATGTTTGAATTCGTTTTAAAAATTTTCGAGATATAATGAAATATGACCTAATTTCAACGAAATAGGACCTCTCTTCTGACCTAATTATTGTGATTGCGGCTAACCTCCGAATTTTGGGGATCAGAAATACGAACTAACAAATTTTACTAACAAATGATTGATGTGAATAGCTTAAATAATTTAATTGAGCTTATCTTTTTTTCAAGTTAAATAATAAAAGTTATAAATTGATTTTCAAAAAAAATATTTTAAAATATGTACGTTTTTCTCTAGCTTTTTTTTTTCTTCTCATTTTTCGAAATTAAATATTTTTCAAGTCTTGAAAATATTTACAAAATATATGCTGCATTTTTTGCTTTTTAAATTTTTAAATTGACATTATTGTTAAATTTTTTGGCATAAAAGTAGTAGCGAAATTTTGATTTGTTCACCCATAAAGTATGCAAACACGTGTTGTTAATCAGGGTTATTTAGGACTATTGAACAATCGCTATGTTTATTGACCTATCTTTCACCTATCAATGAAATAAAGTCTTTTATTTAATAGCGACGATTCCCTTTAAAAGTGTTTCAGTTCCCGCAGTTTTTCAACACGTGTTATTCTTCTTTCGTTCATTAACTCAAATAATGAATTAAAATATTTAAACAATTTGATCACTTTGACGAGCTATTTAAAGGCGATAAGTTATCGTTTCTTCATTGTTAAAAGTCATCAAATGCCTCCAAAGCAATTATTAAAATTTTTAACATTACTTTTAAATTTATTGATTCAAATCAGTTATTCTGTTGGCGAAGAATCTGCTGCTCTAAGGATTTGTAACAGTTTCGAAAATAGTAAGTTTTAAGACTTGTACTTAATGAGTGTAAATAATTTGAACTTAATTAGCTTTAATGCGCGTTATTTATTTTTAAGTATTTATCAACAGATTTTATGTGACTCTCAACGATAGACCTGGCGAAAAAGGGAGCCTTTTATCCCAAGAAAAATTCATAAATATAAATTTTCAAGCATGAAACAAATTTAATCAAATTTTAAATTATTAACATTTTAAAAAAATAATTTAAGAATTTCCCAAATAATTTCAATTTTTTTTTTGTCTTCCTATTTTCAAAATATAAAACGCCCACTCAATATAATTTAATAACTTTATACTTTGGTCAATTTTCTTTTCAAATTTTCCTATTAACTTCCATTTTTCCTAACTTGTTCTAATTTGTTTTCGATACGTACAACGGCACCAATTTAGTATCAAGAACTCCATTCTTGAATCAAATTCAAAAATAATTTTTCTTTCAAATTTAAATTTTAAAATTATTAGCAAATAATTAAATTCCGGAACAAACATTAAAATCATGTTTTGTTTTATATTTGATTTCATTTTAAAAAAATTTCATCTAAATCCATTAAAATGAAAATGCTTATTCTTAGTAAATTATATTTAAACATAAATTTTTCTTCAAAAATAAACATAAATTTTTTCGATAAATTATCAATTTTTTTAAGTAATTATCAAAATGATACAATGAAATTCAGCATTCAAAATTACATTAGATATTTTTCCAAGTAACTGCAATTTTCCTAACTTTTTATTCTAGAAATGTACAGTATCATTTTAAAAACAAAAAACTCCGTACTTGAAATTCAGTGATTTAAAATTAATATTTTTTCAAATATAAACAAAAAGTTTTCGAAAAACTAGTTTCCTAAACAATTATCAAAATCATGTATTATATATTTGATTTCGTTCAATAAAATAGCTGCATTGCCATAACACGATACCAAAGCTTTTTTCTCCCTAGTTTTACTTTTAAATGAATATGTAGTCAAAATTCTCATTTAAATCCATAATAAAAATAATAATGGTTATTCAGTGGGCGTGACTCGTTTTTGTGAATTTATTTCTGAATTTCAAAAACTCATGAAATTTTATTCATAGTTTATTGTTGTTACTCTCAGTTTTCTTTTTAATTTCAGTATAGACCGTTTTAATTTTACTATTCAGATTTTCCCCCTCACTCATGCATTCTAATACAAGACGAACTCTTTCTAAAATATATGTTATAATTCAGATTTTGTTTTGCTTTTTTTCTGAATTATTTTTTGTTTTGTTTCATTTTCAAACTTTTTTTTTTATTCATCTAGAAAAGAACTAATCGTGGTGAACTAATAAAATCTGAAGAAGCATATACTTCTGTTAAAGAATAAAAAGACATCATTTTTACAGCTTTTGCCAGCTATCTATCGTCATATTTCAATTTTGTTCCTTGGATGTAATTGTAATATAATTGGAAAACAGTAAAAAAACACTTTTTTAACATAATATATTTTAAAACTTAAACAACTAGATTAATATTAGACAGTCTTATTCATTTTCATGCGTTCCAACATTTCCCAAGAAGTATATTTTGCTTCATGTACTATTTTATACCATAAAGTTACTGAGACAAAAATAAAACGAAAATGAATAACATATTTTAAACGTTGAAGATCAAACTATCACAGAACATAAACTATTATATATTGCACATAACGCATTACATGTTAGAGATTTGAAAAAAAATTTTTTTTGATTAAATTTAATCTTAAGACTACTTTTTGAAAAATATTGTATAAAAATTGCAAGCAAAAAGATAAGAGATTTTTTTTAATGCAGTAAAATATGATTAATATTTCTGTTACTCTGTCGAAAAACTATAAGTATACTACTATAAGTATGATTCGAACATAAGATACAACGAGTTTCCAATTTCTTCCCATATTTCCTATGGAATATTTTCGAAGAAATTACTTTTGTTTTGCAAAACTGATAAATTTAAAACTTTATAAAAATTAAAAAGAAGAAAAAACATTCGCTTAAACGTTTTATAAGCGAAATATAGAATTATTAAGTATTTAAAATTCTTATATTTGTAATTTCGTTGTATACTCATGAAATTGGCAAGACTCATGGAAAAAAAAAATTTTTCAGGTCCTGAAATGAGAATGAAACAATAACCAATGTCTCCACCGTTTACAATTTTTTTGTTAGTTTTTTTACAATTTAAATGAAAAAAAAAATTTCTCTATTGAAATTGTCCTCTGATCTAACTAGAGCGACGTTCAAATACACATACATTTATAGGCTTTGCGTTGAAAACCTAAAAAGTTATTGTCACAAAAGATTCTTCTAATCTCGTCTGATAACTCTAGTCACTTTTTTCTCTTCTCTAAAATGCATGTTATTATTATTTTTTTTATATTTTATCTGATAACACTTCACTCAAAGTATTGCAAAAATCATTCAGATTTACTAATTTACTAAAACTTTTTCTAACTATAAAATTGTTTTTTAGAAAAAGAAAATATTTTCTTAATTTAAAAACAAAATATTCATGATTATTGAAATAATCGGTCTCGTATAACTCGTCTCCAAAGGACACTTACTATTTTATGAACCAGCTCACAATTGTTCATACGAGCTGGAAACACTAGACGGTTAAAAATATTTTGACTCAGCGTTTTGTGTAAAATATGTTTTTTCTAGAACATATTTTACACAAAACGCTGGTACATAGACACACGATTTAAGAACACTTAATAATAAATAAGATAAAAAGCTTCTACATTTTTATGACATAAAGAAATGTTCTTAAGATTTAAACTAAATATTATTTTGCTACGTTTTTTTTTATTTTCTATTCTTGTTTTTATTTTCTTTTGAAAATAAATAAAAGCTTTAAACGGAACTAAGAATCATAATGAATAAAATCGAAATTTAAATAAATGATTTTCTAATGAAAACGAAGTTAAGCAGTTTCAAAGAACTTGAGAAACTATGACCCTGAGAAACTATTGAGATACTTGTGAGAGGATAATGTTCCGTGTTCGTTTTGTTTTTACTATTCAGTTCATTTCAAAAAAAAAATTTCAGCTGCCGATTTTTATTTGCATTTCAAGTTGTTGTTTTTAAAATTTATTTGTTTGACAAAAATTTCTTAATTTTAATGTTAAAAAATTTTAAATTTTCAAATTTCAAAAAAATGACAAAAATTGTTGAAAATTCAGTATTTTATTAGGAACAGTACGCAAAATTAGAAACGGAACACCTGGATAATTATTGATCTAATAATGATCTGATTTTCACATATTCAAATGATATCTCAAAGGTTTGAGGGCCTAACCCCAAATATGATAATAAGGTGGTGCAATCGATATTTTTAGTTACCAAATCATACACGAAAATGTACTTTCTCTGAATAAAAGAATCTTGATTAATGACCTATAAAATATCCACAATCTGGAAAATATACTTCCAATCGTTTGCTCCATTAATGTTAAATTCACATCTTGGATATTTCTATATACCTCAGGATTTATTCTTGAAAATATTTTGCATGTAATTGCAAAACACGGTTATCCAAAGATAAATTTCACATAAAATATCATTTTTTAAAGATTATTTTTATTATTTCATTGAACAACGACCGAAAGCTTTTTTTAATTGCAAGGTACGCAAATTTTTACCGCAGTTTAATCTGCCTAATTTTACATTTAAAAAAAAAATAATAATTTGAACAAAATTGACCAACAGTTTTTAGCAATAAAATTTTAAGAAAGTTCTATTTTGAATGCTCAATTCTCAAAATTTTTTATACCGATTCTATCTAAATTATGGTTTTTTTTTTTTACATAAAATTACCTAGTTTAAAATAAGAATAAAAGTTTTTCGACCATTATTAAAATTAGTAATAAAAAATAATTATAAAAAATATTATTTTTTATATAATAATTCATGCAAAAAGTTTTTGATTCACTTAATTAGTTCTGGAGATAAGATAAAATAGTCATAAAGAGCAACTAGCAATGACTCAAGCATGTTGACCGCTCTTTTGACTATTGGGAGAATATTTTCCTGATAGCGGATACCCCTTTATTTCGAGCGTAATAGGTTGAAGTTCTTGAGAAAACAAATTTTAAAAAGACGACTTTTCTAAAATTCGATTTCTCAGGCTATTCGACCGATTTTGTTCAAATTTTGCATTTTGAAATATAATATTACATTCTTTAAAATGATGCAAAAATTTTTATGCCTTACAATTCAAATTTTTTTCCAACTATTATTAAATAAAATAATAAAAAATAATAAGTATTTACCAAAAGCTATTTTCTGCGTGGAATTATCTTCGGATAAACGAATTTTATAATATTGAGCAATATATTTTCAATTCTCCTAAAAAGTTCACAAAAAAATAAATAAATAAAAGCGAAATATGCTAATTTTTGACCGCTCTCCTGGCCAAACTATTGGGATCACATTTCACAGATTCCGGCTACCCCCTATATTTTGGGGGACAAAAATTTCTATTTTTACCCCGACGGATTCGCCGTCGGAAAAAAAGGAATGTTTATTCAAAGAAAGTACGTTTTTTGTGTCTGATTTCGTAATTTAGAGCATCGTCTGCACTAATTAATTAACATATTTGTTGTTTCCCTCTTGAAACCTTAAGATTGAGCCCTAGTATACTACAACAACGAGCCCTAGAACCTGAAAATCTTATCATTAGATCAAAATTTATTCTGGTTAATTATTTTTTTTCCCTACAATGTATATCAAAAATACTTTAGCATTATATAGTAATTCAAGTCCCCTTAAACAACTTGGTTGGTTGCAATGAGAATTTTTAAATTTTGCAATCTAACTAAACTCTAATTATTTAATGGAATGTAATTTTTTTTTTCTTTGAACAGGAATGCGGTGTAGTACGTGTAACCACAACCAGAGAAGTTGTTCTCAAAATGCTGATTGCCATTGTTCTAGAGCAAGAATGGAAGTTTGCTGCCTCACGGCGGAAAGAGGAATAGGCTGTTGTGTGAACATACCCGTACCTTTACCTTTAGGTTAAACTTGAAAATGACATAATTTGATTTTAAACACTAATGGAATGAATTGCTTAATTACGGAAATCTGTTCAATGTGGTATATCATTTTGCTTAACATACAAGAATGACTCATTTTATATTATCTGTGCAATATGTGTATAAAATGTTGATGTAAAACCTTATAAAATTTTAATGATGAGTGTAATTAAAATTCCTTTGTATTAATGATATGTTTTTGAATTGGAATTTTTCTTCATTCATTTAACTTCGTCCCAAGTTTCAACTTCTAATAATTCGTCTTGTAAGTAAATTTCTTTTAGTTTTTTCTTTTCTTAATTTTTCCAGCATTTAAGAATTAGATACAGAGTGAATACTTAAGTCTATAACCACCTTTTTATTTCGAATGAATGGCTGCATGTTTTTTTCCTAATCTTTGCATATTTGGAGGAATAAGCTAAAAAATCAGAGACAGAAATCCCAGCTTTCTCGGTCATATAAAATGTGTTATTAATAAATTTAAATTTTAGCTTTTAATATTTTTCTTTCATATTATTCTATTCATATTATTCTTTAAACTCATTTAAAGTTTGAAAAATAGGCTTAAAGCTATTCGGTTAATGACATATAAATATTCTCGATCTAGCTACTAGTTTTATTTGTTTCAAAGATTTTTAAATCAATTAACATTGTCCTGAAGATCATTAGGAGAGTATCACTGAATAAGAGTAAACTATAATTAAGAAAACGAGTAAGGCAATAGTCAGTTGTTGGTGAGAGGTTCGAGGAGATTATAATTTCCCAATATCGAGATTAACGCAATTATCAGCATTGCGAATCAGCAGCTTTTACTTCCCTAACAAGCTGATACTCACTGACCTGAAGCATCAAGTCTCCATTGGAGATAGAAACTCTTTTCTTCATGATGACAGCTTAGGGCCTTAACTTCTGTGCATTAATTAAGTAAAGTTGTATGTTGTTGTTGTAGTTCATTTACGTCGTCCTGGAGCTTCACAATGGGCTATTGGTGACGGTCAGGGAAACATCCCTGAGGATG
Source organism: Parasteatoda lunata (assembly GCA_949128135.1). Lineage (NCBI taxonomy): Eukaryota > Metazoa > Arthropoda > Arachnida > Araneae > Theridiidae > Parasteatoda > Parasteatoda lunata. The sequence continues at coordinate 15,852,598 of OX421980.1, read as the reverse complement.
ATCCGAAGACATGCCATCACAATTTTGATCCGCTTCAGAGGGAATGGTCCCCCGCTTCGGGAGCCCGACGACCTGCACGCGAAATCGAGCACTTTACAATAGAACAGTTTAACGAGGACCAATACCGCACACCCTTGGTCCCTACACTGACTGATCCAAGTGGTCACCCACCCGCACACTGACCTAAGCCAGCCATGCTTGACTTCGGTGATCTGCTGGGAACCGTGTCTTAACGATCAGTCCACTGCGGGACATTAATTAAGTAAAGCGATTAAATAAATCTAATTATCTAAATTTTAGAGTTACATTACTTTGCTTATTCTGATGCTTATAATGAAAATTGACTTTGAGAACACTATTAATACTAATATCAAGCATCACTGGCTGGGGTCAGTGTGAGGACCAGATAGCAAAATTAGGTTTATTTTCACTCTTCAAAAACGTTTTAATGTAAACCTAAAAAGGTTTGTTATGCAGTTTACGTGTAAACCTTTTAACCTTAAAACGAGATCTGTGACAACCTACTCCATTCTACGCACATTACCCTAATCCAAAATCTTGGAAAACAACCTTTTATATAAAACCCTTAAATCGAGGTTGACTAAGGTTTTTCAAGCGTAAAGAAATCCTTTAATAAAGCTAGTCTCAAGGGGAAAATAATCTTAAATCTAGGTAATTATAAGGTTTTTTTGCGCAAAGTCTTGTATGCTCAGCTAAAATTCACCTTGCTTTGAAATTTTAATGAATAATGCCATTTAATCTTATCACTAGTGTGACCCTTTTACCAAGGTTTTTAGTACAAAAATTTTCGTGACAATAAAAAGAAAATCCCGACACAAGGTTGCCTTAAGGTTATATGCTTTCTGGGCGGATGGATGACCACTTGGATCAGTCTGCGTAGGGACCTAGGGTATGCGGTATTGGTCCTCGTTAAACTGTTCTGCCGTAAAGTGCTCGACTTTTAGTGCAGGTCGTCGGGATATCGAAGCAGGGGTGCCATTCTCTCCGCAGAGGATCAAAATTGTGATGGCATGTCTTCGGATCATCCTCAGTGATGTTTCCCAGACGGTCGCCAATAGCCCATTGTGCAGCTCTAGTGCAGCGTAAATGAACTACAACTATAACAACCAGTGCAGCTGATGATACTGTTGTGCTAGTAGGAATTCGTCTCAAATAACAACGCCTCCTATAGGTCGTTGCGTTCGCGAATCACAATGAAGATATAACGCGAATAGCTGTTTTGCATGCGAATCGGTTTTTCGAGGATAAATGTTTTCCATCAATCAGAATGGCATTCGCATGCAAAAAAAGGCGCATCTAGTAAGAATAGTTGTTATGCAATCATACACAGATGCACTAGACGCGAGTATCATAGAATGAGATTGGTCTATTAAACAATCTCAAGCGTGTGAAAAATGCAGTAAGAATGTAAGGAGTAATGTATACAATGCTCCTCAGGTAAAAGCGAAAATGAATTTGCCTATGTAATTGAATGTAAGAATTTATATTTTTTGTAAGTCATACAAACCATTAACCGGCAAATATTATGGAAAATTAAAAATACGTCGAACTAATGTATTTAATCTCAAATTAAAAGTATATATACTCATCCAATTTTGCTCTGCATTTGTATTTTTACCTAGTTTTAAGTCCTTTATTTTCAGCAAAAGATTTATTTAGTGCTTGCTGAGGAACTGACTTAAATAAAAGTATTTTTGGCAAAAATTTTCCCTCAAATTAACAAAAATGTTTGTAAATTCTTTTCAAAAATGCATATATTCTTTCATTTTCTCACAATTTTATTTTTTTTTGTAAAAATTTACTTACGAAATATTTATATTATTATTTACTATTAAAGTACCTTGCTTTTTCTTCAGTTTAAATCCTAAGCACCAATGTCGGAAGGAAGGAGTGTTTGGCGTATGATCATAAATAATATTATAAGATCTTTTAAAGTAATACCTAGTGAGGGAAAGTTGATGGGTGAAGATAATGTTGGAAATAAATATTATGAAGCATCTCGAAGTAAGGTCATCTCTTATTACTATTATATTACTTAATTTATTATGTTATTTTTAAAGCATTAATTAATAAAAAGTTGCTAAGATTGTCTTTGTTTATATGCTTTTCTTATGCGTATATTATCTGAGTTGGCCAAGCTAAGCCAGAAATTTTTCACAAACTACCCCAAAGAATTAAATTCTAAAGACACTTACATAAGTTTTTTTTTTTTTTCCTTTTAGTTAAAAATTTTTCCCAATTTTGGAACTAAAGGTATTGTGATCAGAAACTAAAAAGCATCTATAATTATGTTATATTCCTAGAAAAAAGTACTCTTGCAATTATATTTATTAAAATACAGGTGACAGATAGAATTATGAAAACGCTTTTATAGGAATTTTTTCATATTTCTCAAGAAATACTTAGAAAAATAATATAAAACTTTAGAAATATTTAAGTTGCAGGATATTTTATACATATCAAGAAAGTTTAATGCTTTTAAAGGTTTGCAATAAGTATTATATCTCAGCAATAAATCATGAAGGAAAATGAATGTTTTTTAGCTCTCTATGTCGAAAATATAGAATAAGCTTGGAACTTATATTATTTACTTTGAAAATCATATGCAATAACTGTACAAAATTTTGTAAACGTAGCTTAAATATTCATCACAATATGGATGTTTTTCTAAAAAAACTAATTATTTTGCCTTAAGTTTTCTTATTATATATTATATCTTATTACATAGTTTATTTTATTATTATTATGACTGATGAAATATTCAATAAAATTAAACAATCTTTTTAGAGTAATTTTTAATTAAAAATAAGATCAATTAACAATAAGATGAGAGATCAGCAATAAATTATGAAGGAAAAGGAATGTTTTTGAGCACTCAATGCCAAATATATAGCAATAAGCTTGAAACTTATTTACTTTGGATATCATATGCAATGATAATTGCAATATTAACTGTATTTACCTTCAAATTTTCAAAAAAAAAAAAAAAAAAAAAAAAAAAATGCTTGTTTCTTAAAAATAAAAAAAATCTCTGATTTAATGTTTTTTTTTCACTTTTTATTTAAACTTTTAAGGTACAAAATAATAAATGAAAAGAAAATTACCTTGAACAACTTTTGACTTAATAACAAAAAGTTGTAATTTTGATTGTTTGTAGGTAATACAATAGGGTTAAAAAAATTTTCTTTGAAATTTTTTTTTTGTAATACTAAAAGTTGTTTGACCTACTTCTATGGGATTTTAAATTGCATAAAAATTTATTTTTTAAAACTTATCTTCTTGCAGCTCATTTATTTTGAAAATCTATATTTTCTCATTTATTTCTTTTAATGTAAGTAAAACTAATTGTGTTTTAAATATATATAATTTTATAAAAACTAAAAGAAAAACATTAATTGAATTTTCAATAAAAAATATTAAAATTTCTTTAGATATGATAGAGAGAAAACAGCCCAGATGAGGGGAATTCTTCGTTTAAAGCAATAAGATTGTTCATACAATACAACTAGGCCAATGCACAGTCTTTTCATTTAAAACTTATTCTAACACGCACTATGTACGGTTGTAGACAAAATTTCATTCTGTAACTGACTATTGATTCCTTGATTTGGTGGTGTTAAGAATTATTAAAAAAAATAATTAAGAGAAAGCAAAGATAGAAGCTTTTTGTGTAATTTCTTAATCAATTGCGAAGCTTTGTTTGTAATTTTTTAATCAAATCAATTGCGCTGGTAGATAAACTCAAAATAAATTTAAAATATTTAAAATGCACTTTTGAGAGGTTGGGTCAAGTTATGGTCGTTATTGGAAAAAAAAGTTTCGGAATGGGATTTTTCATTCCACCCTAATATACAACTTAAAATATGTTATCTATTGAATTATGCAATCTTACAAAAATATATATTTTCTCTGAGTTTTTTTTCTCTCTCTTTTTCAACAATTTGGGACAGTTGATTCACCAAATGTGTGGAAGGTCCGCAATAGTCTATTGGTCTTTTTATATACAGTAGCAAAACTGCCTTTTTTTGGAAAGATAATTACACACAAGAAATATTTTTTTTTATTATATTTAATTTATAATAGTTGAAATGAATTTTTTTATAATATATACAAACTTATACTTAGTACTGTTTTTTTTTTCTCTTATATTTTTATTCTAGAGCCTTTAGTATTTTACTTTAATTCCTACATTTTAAATTCGTTTTTAGGAAAAGAATCTTTCAAAAAATTAGCTACTCGTTGGTTTGAACCTAAAGATGGTGAATGGCAGCAGGATTTACCAGCTGAGTGGGAAGGTTAGTTTTATTTGATTGATTTTTACTTATACATTTTTTAAAGTAAAGATATATTTAAATTGTTTTTCCGTTGGTATATATTTTGAATTGAAAAGATGTGTTTCTTGAGTTCTGGAATTATTAAATTAAACTTTTTCTTAGGTACTAGAAAGAGGTGGTAGTTATTCCAACTCATCTTTGTTTGATTATAAAATAGTGTGGTCATACAGTGGCTGGATTATTAATTATTTTCTTTTATGCTGAAAGATTTTATTGGTTAGTTATATTTACATAACTGTTTCTTATGAACTTCTTCTTTTAGTAAATTAAAAATCTAAAGCTGTTCTTTGCTGCAGCATCAGATGTAGTACTCGTTGTGTTGTAGCCTTTAAAACAGAACATACCTTTAAAACAGAGGTATTGGATGTTAGAGTAATTTAAATTGTTCAAGTTCACCAGAGAGAGCTGTATTTTGCATTCAAAAAGGGAAATCCAAGTTAGAAATTATTATTTCTTGGTATTGCTTATTTTTATTAGTCTCGCAGTGGACTGATCGTTAAGACACGGTTCCCAGTAGATCACCGAAGTCAAGCATCACTGGCTGTGGTCAGTGTGCGGGTGGGTGACCACTTGGATCAGTCTGCGTAGGGATCGAGGGTGTGCGGTATTGGTCCTCGTTAAACTGTTCTACCGTAAAGTGCTCGACTTCACGTGCAGGTCGTCGGGCTACCGACGCGGGGGTGCCATTCCTTCTGCAGATGATCAAAATTGTGATGGCATGTCTTCGGATCATCCTCAAGGATGTTTCCCAGACCGTCGCCAATAGCCCATTGTGCAGATCTAGTGAGACGTAAATGAACTACAACTACAACAACAACTTATTTTTATTAAAAAAAGATTATCTTGCCTGCCAAAAGTTTAAGCATGCAATGCAACAAACTGGTTTTAATTTTGTTTTTGCAGTAAAAGGAATTGTATACAAAAACTGTATGGATAGTTAGTTATTTATAAAATTTAGCATAATTTAGGAATTTAAACCATCCCAATTTTTTCGAAATATTCTTTACTTTAAAAGCTTATACAGTGTAAAAAAAAAAATATTAAAATATATTTAAATTGTTTTTTTTTCTTCTTGTTACCCACACATGTACATATTAGTTTAATATGCATCAAATATAAATCTACAAACTTAAACCATGTTTTCGGAAAATCTTTTGCACCTTTCTGTCATCAATCTCATGAATTTTAATTCATTAAATTTCTATTCTATTTTATGAGAGTATTGATAATCAAATTATCTAGAAATGCAACGTTTGATTTTTCGATACATTCTTTTTTAAATTTTTAATAAACTTCAAAAGCTTATTTTTTACACAAAAATAAATTCTTCTGAATTGCTGAAACATTATTGAAAAAAGGTATTTGGAGAAATGTGATTAAAATTAGAAGATTTGTATGTGCTGTACAAAATGCTGTATTAATGTCTCTAAATCCTTCAAAAGTCAATTTTTCTGTAAATAATTTTAGCACATTATGTAGCACAAATTGAGGTGTGAAAAAATTTAAGGTTGTGTGTTTATGTTTTTACTTTACATTTTAATTTAAGTTAAAATTTTAAATCATCTGTTAGTTATGTGGCGACACTTATTTTGAGATACCTATTTTTAAGGTTAACATAAGCATAAATTCTTGAAGTAAATTTCATTTACTACTAATGACATATAATTAATCAGGGTTTGTACGCACTTTAAAAGTGCTTGATTTTGCATCACAAAATTTAAGCACTCTTAAAAGTGCTTAGTTTTTCTTCAAAGGAAATGTGTAAAAGAAATTTTAAATTATATTTTACAATAAAAGTTCCAATTTTTTAAATTCAATACTACGATTACCATGCGGATTTAGAATTGGAGCTATCACTTTTTGACACTTTTGTTTTGTGATGATATAATCGCCTTTTCACTTCCTTCGATGATATCTTTTTTGGCAATTATTTACTATTGTTGTGACATGCAAATTCAAATTTGAGTTAGCATTTTTTGACACATTTGATTTCATTGGAAATCGATGTCAATTTTTGATTGTTTTATTTTTCAGGCATTTGCACATGGTTTTTCAAGTTCCAATATTTTAAATCAGTGTGATTTTATTGCAACATGTGAATTCTAAATTTGAAAAAGGACTATTTGTTCACGATTTATTCAAAAATCGCTTTTTGAAAACGCTTGATCCATCATGATTCTACACTGTTTTTTCGGCCATTTCCACTTGTTTTTTTCCAATTTAGTAAATATGATTCTTCCATTGTAATTTCAAATCATTTGCTGATAGTTTTTTCAGCTCTTTCCACATGTTTTTCAAGTTTCAATATAATTAATACAATGTTATTATGGCATCCAAATTTCAAATTTGTGTTATAATTTTTTAACGTTTTAGACTCACTATGATTCCGATCTAAATCTATGTCATTTTCCTGTTTTTTTTTTATCCATTTTAACATAGATTATCGTTTTATGGGATAGTTTTATCCTTTATAGTTTTATAATTGCAATGTGTTGACAAATTTAAATTGCACAATGATTTTTTTTAGATTTTAATTTGAGTCATTTTTTGACATCTGTAATTTTCAAATTACATTTTTAATAAACGTTTAAAAAAACTGGTAAAGAAAAATTTTGAATTTACTATATATATTTATATATATAGTAAATTTATATATATAGTAATTATTTAATGCTGCAATACGTCAATAAGAATATTGCTAAATTTAAACTCAATCATGTTGAAATAATTGATAAAAAAAAGTAATTTATTCTTTATTTTTATAACTGTTAGAACTAAAAACACCTTTTCTATTTTATATGTTTATATTTATGGCAGTCAATTTTTCTTTTGTTATTTCTTTTCATAATTTTATGAATTTTAAATGCTTTTTTAATTGAAAAACTATATTGCCTTGAATATTTCCTCATTTATGTTAAAATTTGTATTGATTCAATAAATAAGACACAAATGTTTAATTTAAAATAATCAATTCATATAAATACTAAAAATTTTAAAATGCTAAATAAGGGCATTAATGTGAATAATTTTGAATTACAAAATTTTTTTAATATATTCACAATCAAGGATATATATATATATATATATATATATATATATATATATATATATATATATATATATATATATATATATATATATATATATATATATATATATTGTCACAACAAGTTATTTAAATAAAAACATTTGAAAAACAATTTTATAATAAATATATTTTTTATTGTGTATACCACGAAATATATCTTTAAAATATTCTCAAACATTTTATATTAAAATAAGTTACTTTGTTTTTATATATGTAAACATTAAAATCATATGCAATTTTACCCTATTCTTCTTTTGAGAATAGAAATTTAAATGAAACGGATTGACTTGCTTGGTCTGTGACAACGACAAAAATTGAATCACATCCAACTCTTGAAACCAATGCAACAACAATTACCAGTTGTTGCAACAGAGGAAGGATGAAAGAAGTGTGCATTCCTTAAACCTAAGCAACACGGCTGCTGTTGCAGTTGGTATCTCATCTTTTTCTTCGGACACTGCTACAATATTTGAATAGTCAATTTATATTTTTACTTTTAAGAGCATGGTTTCGCTATCATTGCATTAATGTTTCTTTTTTTATATATATTGTTTGCATGTGGTTTTGAGATTAATTGAACAAGATTATCATAATTTTTTAGGTTAATTATTGAATTGTGCTGACTTTTAATTTTTTATTTTTGCTCATTGATTTTAAAATAAAAGTTTTCAATTAGCGGGACGTAATAATTTCAAAATAATCATTGAAATTTGATCTGTATATACATTGTTCTGGTGCACATTACAAACTTAGATTTCATGTGGTAAAGTTGTCTTTGTTTTGACATATATTTAAATATTTTTTCTTTCCTATACTATCTTATAGAATCTTTCTCATGCTATTATTATATAAGTATCTTAAATAATACGACACATCATTGATTTAATATTTAAAAAAAGAAGAGGCATGAGTTAGAAGAGATTAGAAGAGGCACGAAGAGAATCACAATTATATATTTCTTCAAATAGTTCAAAATCAAGTTCTGAAAATATAAAGTTACTTTATTTAATTGAAAAAAAAAGCAACAACAAAAATGGGACCTGTGCAATATCTCTAAAACATTGTTGAATTATAAGTCAATTTTGTTCAAATTTATTGATATTTCTTATATATTAACATTTCTTAGATTAAGTACTTTTCTGTTCTGATTTAATATTATTATAAAAGATAGAGACTTGTAATTTCCATATCTTCATTCGATGTTTGTATTTAATTTTCTGTTCATTTCTATTTACAAATGTTGGTATATATTATTATAAACTGTTTTTATTCGACATTTATGCTCACCTATAAAAGAAAATCCTATTTTCTTTTTTTTTTTGTATTTAAAAATTATATTTGTTTTACTTATTTTTTTAAAGATTTAGAGTCAAGTTTTTCCCTTTAAAAGAAATATTAAATAGATTACATACATTGAATAATTATCCATTTTTATGTTTCTTAAAAATCTTATTTAAGAATTTGAAGAAATATAGTAGTTTTAAAAATATTTTTATTCTGTACTTAAATTTGTTTTTGACTAAGAATCCTTTTTCCATTACTGTATAGCTAAATTAGTTTTATCAAGTAATTCTATTGCTTAAAAAAAGAACACCAAGTGCTTTCCTTTTCTGCTGCAACACAGTTAACAAATAAAATAAAAATACATATTTATTGAGTTCCATTATAGTAAGAAAATAAACACAAAATATTTTTGTATTTTAAAATGTTTAAATTTATGATTAAAATGTAAATTAAATTTTGATAAACATTTATTTATTCTGTAACATCTATTTTGCATCATGCTTTTACTTTTACATCTGTTTATTTCTATATATCTGTTCCGTAGCTTGGCTTCGTGGTAGACGTAAAGATCCCCCAACAAAGGAAGTAAGTTTTCTTGTATTTATAATTATTTAATCAAATGTACCAAATCTAATGAAATAGAATAATATCATAAGAGATATTAACATGTTTTTAAATTATGATGTGTAATTTAGAGCAAATGCTCTTTTCAAGAGTGATTCAGAAATACTTTTAAAACTAGCTATGTATTTGTTTTGTTTCACGAACAAGGCCTAAATTATAAACAATGAAGGCGAAGTTAAAAAAATAAATCCACGCAAAGAAATGCTGAATTCTTAATTATAAAACAAAACAACCTTTCTTTATTTTTTGTACATCAGTTCCAATAGCCAGATTCAGGCTATTATTTTTATAAACAAATATTCATAACGAGTACGATTAAAAACTATTAAATCGAGTCTCAATACTCCCACCTTTTGTATTGATTTTAATCAAGACAAAACTTAATAAACATAAAAAGTTAACCAAAAGGGGGAAAACATTAGTGAGAAATAGAAACAAACTACTTAGAGAAACTACTGTTACTGAAGTAAAGTACTTTAACTGAAATCTATAAATTAGTTTAAAATTTACTTTATGACATAAACTCTCTAAAGAAAAGTAAAAAAGAAAAAGTTTCTTTTCACTCAAAGATCTAGTCTCCTGGACATCTTTACTTGACGACCACTTCGTGTATTTTTTATTTCAAGAGTCTCTTCAGAGATATCAAAGATACCTTCATTATTTATTTTTGTTTCATTTTTTGGGGGGATTGATGATAAGTCCTGTAAACATATTTCCAAGGGATAGATTTATCATTTCTTCTTCGCCAATTTTGGCATTTAATCTTTATCTATCCCACGCCTTCAAAACTTCAATGGGTAAATGTGATTCTACAACCGGGTACAACATTGCTGCGTAATTTTTTGTGGTCACCCCCAATATTTCCAGCTATCGCAAATTCGAACCTAATTTATTATAAAGTTCAGCAAGCCGTACATTTTGACGATTTAGCACTAAAGCTAAAAGATCTTTAATGTAAACTTCTATCAATAAATCTGCCCTTCCAAAATGAGACTTTAAGTGTTCCATTACTTTCAAATAATTTTCTTTGGATGGTGGATAGCTGTCAACGATCTCTTGCTTTCGTATTTGACTTAAAAGACGACAATAGATATTGAAATTTATCTTCTTCTTTTAAATTATTATTATTGTGAATGCGAGAAAACTGTCCCCAAAATGCTACCCAAGTTTTCGGACAAACTTCATATTCTTTCAAAACTATTTTTGGCAGCTTTAAATTCGTGCCAACTTTTGACTGAACATAAGAATCGTAATTCTTTCTGAACATAAGAATCGTAAAGTACTTTCACTTCAATAAATTTCTCTCTATAAGATTCAGCTAAATCAAATTCTTCATCAGAAATATTACTTAACAAGCTTATTTGAGAATCCAAATCAAACAAACTAGTCGATTTATCAACTATCTTATTATAAATAGTAAATATTTCCTTACTTTCAATATTTTCGGATTCTTCTAACTTAGCAAATTGATTGCAAGCAGTAGTAAAAGCACGGCGTAACTGTGTTCTTGCTTTTTTCAAATCTTCTACGTTACTTGCAATGTCGTTTTCTTTTTCTTCGGGCATTGTCAGTTTTCAATTCCAAAGTAGGCTTAACACAAATCGTTATTTTAACAATGCAATATTCCCAATCTTAATCGCAGAAATTCTTTTTAAATCACGGATGCCATGTTTTGTTTCACAAACGAGGCCTAAATTATAAACAATGAAGGCGAAATTAACAAATAAATCCACACAAAGAAATGCTGAATTCTCAATTATAAAACAAAACAACCTTTCTTTATTTTTCGTACATCAGTTCCAATAGCCAGATTCAAGTTATTATTTTCGTTAACAAATATTCATCACGAGTACAATTGAAAACTATTAAAACGATTCTCAACAGTATTACTTTACAATTTTAATGTTCTTACTACAGTAAATTTTGGATACTGTATACATATTTTCTGAATAGAAAATAGTATTACAAAAATATAAAAAATTTTCAACATTTGGAAAATATTATTCAATTGTTTTTGTTCCGTCCACTCACTTCCTTGACTGTCATGTGATATTGTAATGTGTTATTATTTTCTAAAATTTACTATGCTATAAAATACGGATTTAGGCCCCACCCAAATTTTGACGAAAATTGTCACGAAGTGGGGGTGGGTGATGAAGGTAGCCAGGAAAAATTTACATTTTTTAAGAAAATAGAACATATTAAATAAAGTGAAAATTTTAATTGATTTAATTAAGTATGAAATAAATTAAAGTAAAATTAAATAGTTGAGAAAAATTCTATTTTAAAGAACTTATCTTTCACCCTTACTCTTCTTTTTCAAATTATTACGATTATTGTGCAATTAGTGAGAAGAAGATTTTTTTTTATAAAGAATGAACACAAAGAATGAAAGATTTAATTCAAATATATTTTTCTACAACCATTTCTAATCAGAAAAGAGTTTCAAATGATACAACTGAGTCATTATCGAAAGTGGGGTCTGACATTCTTGATTAATGTTAGTTGTTTTTGCCAATGATATATTGATCTCAACTAAGCAAGAATGGAAGAATTCGTCTTCGCTTCCTTCTAATTTATTTGAAATACCTTATTTCTTAAATGTATTGGAAATGGTTACACCTGAAACCACCTTCCACGCTGCCAAAACAAAAGTTATCACTTTTTCTCAACCAGGGGTTTTTTGTTTTTGTTTAATGAATGTGCACTATTCCCTTTTCAATGCACTTTTGAATGGTGACATTACAGGACATATCAGCAGGTTGAATAAAGCTTATATAACCTGCTGCGAGGATGATTTTGTTCATGTCTAGATCTTTTATCCTTTCTGAAATAAGTGGCCACTTTGTCTAAACCAAGCAATCTTGGTAGCAGTGTTGATAGCCGTCCCAAATCTTGTCTAATCAAGAGCCCATCAATGTATTTGTCAACTATCCATTTGTTTAGCAGGTAATTTAAATGTTTGACGGTTTCTTAAATTCTGATGTACACTGTATAGGGTGTGGCTGGTCTGTTTCCTAATGATAACAAATGTGGTGAATTTCTGGCTAGATGTCGTCGCTGACATCACCACCTCAGATTCCCAATTCTTACATGCTGCGTTACAAATTATTATTGCATAATTTTCCACCACATTGCTGGCTTGTAGATTAAGTTCATTGAACTGTACCATTGTTTGGTTAATTTTTGCTATATTAAAATTTGTAAAGTCATTTTTTTAAATGCAAAAATTTCACAGTTTGAAGAAACTCATTTATGGCATCAACATTGTGGGAAAGCAGTTTCTGGCTCTTCGTACCTGGTCGCATGAAAATGTTAAATCTTCTTTTCCTTTGTTTCATGAAGAAGAAGAAGCTTTAAAATCATTCGGGCCTAGAGAAGTTGCAACTTTCAATGCTTCTTCATCTACCATGCTATTTGAAACCGCAAAGTGTTTTTGACGCTTTTTTCGTAAAATTAATTCAGCTTATTATCCAACTCTTTTGATACCAATTTCCAGCCATTCGTCAATTTCCTTGATTTCTTTTATCTGAATGGTTATTTGCCATTAATATTTCTTCGTTATTGATCCAATATCTGATGCATTTTCTAGCGATATTAAAATATTTTCATGATGCTTCCATTATCCTTATGCCATTTGATAACTTCAAATTTATTTGCTACTGTCTGAAAGTTTATTTTAAGCATCTTGGCTCAAAAATTGGTATCAGAACAGACTGAGAAAAGATTTAAGACTGAGACTGATTTTCATATTGCTGTTAACACATGTAACAGTAGATCAAGTTTAAACATATTTTGGTTGGATCCGGGACAATTCTAAGAAGAAAGCAATTGGTTTCAAATTCTAAACCCCATTGCTGAAATTTCTCTTTTACATGCTAACCTCTATTTTCCAGAGATCCGAATAGAGGCGTGTGACGTCACAGGAGGAACGTGAAAAAGTTTTTTTTTCTCCCCTGATTCACATACCTTGTTTAGAGCGTCAGCAGGCATTGTCAGGTGAAGTGAAACAGGCAGTGTCTTTAGTAGATATGCTCTGAGGAACTTTATTTCAGTTCTCCATCTGGTTTAATTTTGACCTTTACCTTCATGCAGCTATTCAATAGGAGCTACCGAAAGTTTTTATTTTCTTTCTATCCTTTTATACTACATGTGAATGAATTGGAACACTTGACAGAGTTGAGATATTAGGAGAGCATTAGAGGATGGTGGTTTATTTGGTATTGATCGCTGGCCGATATATGAAACTATGGGGGGGGGGGGGGCTTGTTCAATTTTTTTACGATATTAAATAATAGAGCATGGTTTAGGAATACACATGGGAAAATCTTTATTCTCTTTAATGTAAATTTATTCATGATATAGTTTCAAAAAATATTTAAAACAATGATTTTTTTTGTTTTAAAATAACAATAGTGATAATAAAAAATTGTTCTTTGTGATACATGTTTTTTTTATCTCTTGGCTAATGGAATAGGATGATAGGGCACTACAGTCCCTGGCCAAATTATTAAACGCACTCTATGATTCTATGTAAAATCTTAATTATCAGGTGATACTATACAGCTTTATTGTTTTTACTCAGCTGAAACCGGTTTGCACTTGCTTACGTTCGTGCATCAATTGGTTAACATTGTAATACAATACATTGAAAATAAATACAAATAGGAAGTATGTTAAAAATCTCCTGAATAAAAACCCTGAATAAAAATTAATTTAGGCGATATATAATATAAATTCAATGATTTGAAAAATTAGACGATATATTATATAACTGTAGAATATTTATTACATCAGGTATTATATTACTAGATTATAATAATTAGACCAAATTATTAGACCGACTGTAGTTTTTTTTTAATAATTACATGTTTTGCACAAGTTTATATGCAATACTTTCATATTTAAATATACATGTAAAGGGTTTTTATTCAAGAGATTTTTAATGTTCCTATTTGTATTTATTTTTAACGTATTGCATTACAATGTTAACCAATTTATATACGAGCGTAAGCAAGTGCAAATCAGTTTCAGCCGAGTAAAAACAATAAAACTGTATAGTATCACCTGATAATCTTACTTAGAATCTTATGGTGCTTTTAATAGTTTGGCCAGGGACTGTATACTGTTCTACTTTGAAAGTAGTTATTTATTTTAATAATTTTATTTAAAGGTTTAATGTTTGTATGTTTAGAAAACATATCTAACTCTTAACCAATTGTATATCTTCCCTATTTTCTTATAATTATGATTTTCCCCATGACTGTTGGATTTTCAAAAATGTACTGTATGTTTAGTCAGAGCCACAAAAGGTGAAGAAATAGCAGGAATTTTAAAGAGAACAACACATTTCAGACACTGGGTTAAATAAAAATTATTAATTTTAAATTTAGTTTGTAAATTTTGGCGAACTTTGATGAGTGATAACAGTTACTTTAAGACTGTAAGTAGCTTTTAAGATTGTTGTCTTGTAATGTTAAAGTGCAAGAAAACTGAAAAGAAGAAAAAAAAGAAAAAAAAAACTTATCAAATTTCTTAAATCGCAGAATATTACTTCCTAAGAATCATTTATTTGCAAAGGCTTTGATATGCATTATTTTATTGATCAATAATGCAAATTGAGAAAAACACAAGCTTTTGAGCTAATAATAGCACAGTGTGACAAGAAATAACATATATACTTATAATATATTATTCAAATAAACATGAAAACATTATTACCTGTTATTTATTATCAAAAATGACCACTTTTAGCTTCAAATAAGGGCTGTAAACATATTAAAAAAAAATTTCCTATAGGCTATAACTCCTCAACTGATATTTTGTTACATTCCTTCTACAAAGATTTTATATGGCAAATGTATGTCGAAGTTTTATGAGATTTAGCAAAACCCTTGTCTTTAAGATGAATCAAATCGAAAATCTATTGGATCAAGCCTGCCGAACAAGGGGGCTATTCTTGTGTTATATAAAAGTCCAGAAAATGTGCCTTGAACATTTTAGTTGTAGGCTGCAGCCATATACCACTTTCATACAGGTGTTTACATAGATATTTAGATTAATACTTGTTATAAAAAATGTAAAACTTTGGTGGTAGAGTAAAATATATCGTTTTTAACTTTGTCGAAGTAGAAATTGTGAGTTCAATTAAAAATATTGCTTTTAAACTTAAACTATCTGTAAATATAACACAGTTTTATTATCATTTTCACTTTAAACTTTAATCGTTTAAAAAAACTAAGCATGTAAAGGGAAAAATTTTTAAACATTTTGTCATAGAAATTTGTACGCAAAAAGGAAAGTACCAGCAAATTATTTTAAAATATTAAATTAAATAGTTTCCACATTTTATCCTTTATTTATTTATTTGTTCATCACCAAACATAATAATTATATTCAGTATTTTTTCTTTTATTCGATATGGTGATTTATTATAAAAAATAGTATGATTTTAATTTTATTTACATTATGATAGTATGAT
The DNA here is from genome assembly GCA_949128135.1 of Parasteatoda lunata. Taxonomy (NCBI): domain Eukaryota; kingdom Metazoa; phylum Arthropoda; class Arachnida; order Araneae; family Theridiidae; genus Parasteatoda; species Parasteatoda lunata. The sequence goes on along the minus strand of OX421980.1, from coordinate 15,836,766 downwards.
TTTAATTTAAATTTTAATTACAAAAAATAAGTATGATTGACTTCCCTATTTTATTTTTCCTCAAAATTTAGGAAATTCAAATGAATTTAGCTGTAGCAAATATGAAAAAAGAAAATGCAAAGAAAAATGCAGGAGATGTAAGTTTTTACATTATTTCTTCCTGATATTGATAGATTGAATATTTTTAATTTTTTTGTTTTTAATGACTATCAAGGCTTTAATTTTTTTAAGCGTTTTTCATTGTTTCATTTCAGTGAGCAAATATTTTGAAAATAAATTTAGAAAAAATTATACAGCCTTTTTTTGTAACAGCAAGTAATTAAATATGAAATTAATGTATAACTTTTTTTTATGATATTTTATGATGAATAAACTATGATTTTTCAACAAATATAATTACAAACTTTTAGGACATCTCGGCTGCATTTGTATTTCTCATCTCCTTTTTGTATTTGTTATTTTCTTTTTGCTCTCTGTACGGCGTTAGGATAATGTCTGTATCGCCTGCTGCATTGGAAATTAAAAAAAATAAATAAATAAAAAACTTTTAGGACATGAAAAATTAAACATTCTTTTCTAATGAATACTTTCTTACTGAAGAATACTTTAAATATTTTTTTTTTAAAAATAATAATTTTTTATTATAGAATAAATTCCATTGCATAAAAATAAGTTTTAAACATAGATTTAGATTGTAAATATATACTATTCATCTTGAGCATCCACACATCAGTGCATGCCATTGTCAAAAGCATAATGGATGGTCTAAAAAGATAAAGCTTATTTTGAATAACTAATTTTATTTTTGATTTTTAAAATGAAAGAATCTAAATTTTTTCACTGAGAAATAATTGTATGTAATAAAATTTCATTAAGTTTAATATATAAATAGACTGTGGTTCATGTATTCAATAAAGTGTAATAACTTATTTTTATGCATAATCACTTAATTTAATTTTACAGAATTCACTATCTTAATTTTTATAACAGATGTTTCTTAAAAAAAGTGTAATTGAAAATATTGTAATTAAAGCATTTTGATAGAAATGTTTACTAGCCAATGATATGTGTCATTTTGAGCAATTGGCATCCATTTTCATGATATATTATAAAAAAGTGATTAAAATATTTAAAATTAGAAACCATTAATTATTAATTATTATTTTATTAGTAGCTATTAAATTAGCAACTATTTTTTTTAAATTCCAATTTTACAAGCTTTAAGTTAACACACCAGAAATGAATATCAAGCTATTTAAATATCCTGATATTTTGCTGCTCTCTAAGTAATTCAACTCTCTATTGGTCTGAAAGGCGAAATGTGTGAAGAATTTTTAAAATGGTTTCTATGAGGTATTTGGTGAACAGTTAACACGGAGAAGCTCCAATGATCAAATATGACCTTGCAACATTAAGGCTAGCTCTGCTAAGCTATGACTGGAAGTTCAATGTTAATAAATATTGGTAGTTTTTTAAGCTTAAGGAAAAATGCAAGGTATTAAAGTTCCTTATATTAATTAATTTTCTGGTGTAAATAAGTATATATAAAATAAAATATAAATTTCCTTTAGTTATAAATGTTGCTTCCTTGTATTTTAGAAGGAATTGGATTCAAAACCAAGTGTTTACTCTTCTGAAGGAGGTTTGTATGGTGCTGTTTTTTGTATTTAAAACTCTAGTGCCCATTTTTTCATTTTTTATTTACTTTACAAAATGTTTCTTAACTATCTTGTCATGTAGTTTCTTGTCATGAATTATTATTTATTTTTAAAATTTTATTTTCAAAATTTGAGTTTTTTGTTCATTAAAGTTATTTTGTACTTTTTATCGACAACTTTTACTCTTTGTTCTATCAATTATAACAAATTATTACCTGTGATTATTATTTTAATATTTTGTTTTAATTTTAAAAAATGCGGCATTTTGTATATTTGTTAAAATTAAAACTCTTTTCAGTTAAAACTTTGTCTAATTATTTGAAGTACTTTTTGTTTGATTTCTTTTCAGTAGTTTTATTAGAGACACAAAATGTTTCTTAACATTTATTTTAATTTATATACTTGCTTTTGGTATTTTGAGAAAGAACAAATATTTAAATAATCAGTCATATTCAAACTACTACTGCAATGGACATGGCGATATTTTTCACTTTGGAAATTACTTGAGGTGTAATGATATTACTTATAGCTATGAAGGAAAAAGTTAAAAAAGAAGGAATAGTTAAGAAACAAGTTGAGCAACAAACTCCTAGTTGCTACTTCAAATTAATTTACATTACACATGATTACATGCATTATACAAATTAATTTACATTACAATTAATAATGAACATTTTAAATCAAATTAATTTTAAATATAATATTATGACATGTAAATTTTGAATTTCAGTAACATTTCAGTAATCACTTTTCAACATGCTAAGTACTAAAAATCTCTTTTATCATATTTATGCAGTTGTATTTTGCATTGGTTTTCTCATGGTTTTTTAAATTGTAATATCATAAAAACATGCAAAATTTGAATTGCACATTTGAGTAATCACTTTTTGATGTACAAATACCATGGAAAATCCATGTTTTATGTTGCTTATTTTATCGGCTATTATTGCTACGAATTTTCCCAATGTTTTTTTTAAGCTCTGTATTTTTTATACATTTCTATTACTTACTATTACATTGTTAGTTACTTTTCAATGCATTATTCAATGCAAACATTATTAGTTACTTGACAATGACACTGTTTTCTCAATTGACCTTTTCGCAGTTATCACTATTGATATCCACATGCTTTTTAAACCTAATTATTTTTTTACAATATATTCTATTAAGAAGCAAGAAATTCAAATCGCGCAATTAAGTAAATATTTTTTGGCGCTCTCGTATTGCACTAATAACATGCAGCGTTTTGGTCTTTTTTTGACAGTCCTGCTGTTGATTTTCACATGATTTATTATTATTATATATTATGATTCAAAAAATTCAAATCTCGCACCTAAGTATTCACTATTTGATCTGATATTTCTATAGTTTTTTTCAATCAATTGTTTGGCATTTATCGGGACTGGCTTTCGCATATTTTTTAAAAATCTTGATATTTTTAATGTAATATTGTTTAGTACAACACTTGAATCTCAAAGCATATATTTAATTAATTACTTTTTGATGCATCCAATTCATGTGATTTTGACGTATGGTTTTATCATCAATCTTTTTTTTAGTTATTGCATTAAATTTCATGGTTTTTTAATTCCTTTATTTTTCTCTCTAAGACTCTCTGAGTGCAAAATGGGAGGAATATGTATTTTTGTCAATATATAAATTCTTTTATGTGTTGATGAGGGAAAATTTTTTTTTCTTTCTCATTAATTTTATAAATGTTACTTTTGTCCATAAAAATGACAACCTTCATCATTTATCATTTATGTACAAAAATAAAAAAAATAACTACACATTAAGGAAAAAAAAAATCAGATAATTTCTTCTTCTGGCAATCACATGTTTAAAAAGTTTATTCTTTAGTTAACAGATTAACGTATTATAAAACTCCTTTTTTATTTATCTGGCTTTAACCCTAACTAATTTTCCTCTATTTTGTTTCATTAATTTTGGTAGGAAATGTTTATTCTTCCTTGCTTTGTCTTATAGTTGATACTATTTTTTACTAATAACTATTTAAAAAATTATGTTTCTTGAAAAAGTTTTATTTATTTATTTATTTATATTTTAGCATTTATGAATTCTTTTTTTTAACAGCTTGTTAAAAAAATCTGAATTTAATTTTAAAAGTTCATAAGCTTAAAAATAGGGAAAAAAGTATCTATTTGTTATTAGTATCTATTTGTTTATTCAAAAAGAGTAAACAATAAATCAAAGATTTTCGAAAAATGGAAAATTTCAATTCTCAAGTCAATAAATAATTCTTAGAGGAAATTTTTAATCCTTTTTCTATTATATTTTTAAATTGTACGATTTTTAATCAATTAATTGAAAATGATTCTCATTGTACTTTTATAAAACATGCTTTTTAAGTAGAGTTAAGCGTAACATTTTTCTATCAATGTTATGATAGTTTTATCCAATGATGTATATTCACTTCCTACTTCTATTCTAAATTTAAAACACACTTTTTTTTAAACTTTTTTTCTGCAATCAATAATTGGCAAAATTCAATATTAGTTAGTTTTGTTGTTTCAACCATCAATAAAATACAAATTTTAGATATTTATGTAATAGTTTTAAAAATATAAATGAAAAATTAGTTTTTATATTACAGTTGTGGGTTAATATTCCATTACACCTATTATATTTCAGTTTGCAATATAGTAAAATTATTTCCTAAATGTTCAAATCTTGATAAAATTTGCCACCATTAAAAGTCATTCTACGGTCTTACACACTGCAATTTCTAGGGCTTTTTTTTTATGAACCTATCATAATATATTTCATAACTTTAAAAATAGGATATTTTATGTAGTTTAATTGAAGTGCATAGTGTACTATATTTTTAAAGGCCAATAACTTTTTTGAAATTTGTAAAATACATAATTTACAACAATTAAACCAAGTGTCACATGTAAGAAGACAGAGTTGAAATTTCGTAAATATAGTTTTTGAAATATATCAATGAATTCAGCTAATTCAAAGAAATTGTTTAAAAAATAAAATTTTTTTACATCAAAAATGTACTTCTGTAAATGATTTTAAATATGTTCGAATTCATATATTCATTGCAATTATTTTTTAAAGTAAACTGTTTGTCACGCATGTCTGAGATATCTTGTAAGATTGTATCATGTCCTGCATGAGACAGTAGAAACAACAACAAGAAAACAACTTTAAACTTACCTTTTTTCCTTGTAAGTTTTTGTTAAGTAAGAAGTATGAAGCATTAAAACAATTTTTAACAATTAATGCATTTTTTATTCAACTTAATTCAATGAAGAATGGACTTTTTATGTTTTGTTTACAAAGAAGTATAATACAATAAAAAAAGGTTTTCTTCAAGAATTACAATTCAAGTTACACTGATAAAGAAATTTTAAAAAGTTGTGGATATCTTTGTATCCAATACATTTTCTAAGACAGTTAAAATGTGCTAGTTCAAAATATGCAAACCATTTTCCCTTATCACTGACTGTTTTTAGATATACTTCTTCAACCATTTACATTTCTCTGGAGACATTTATTATTAAATTGAGTACTTATGAACATATAATTATCTAAGAAAGCAGTCAGATTAAATCACATCACATTTATACTAAATAGAAATATCTTTTTCAAAATACAGCACTCCAAACACTACAGTTCAAAATCCATACACACTGAAAATACATTCTTAATCTAAGCTATACTTCAGTGTTGTACACATCTTGAACATCCACATAGTATAAATAGTAAACAGAAAAAAAAAATCTTTAAAAACACCGAAAAGAACTCGGAAAAAAGCTATCGAAAACAAGTCCTAAAAAGAACCTAAGAACAAGCTTTAAAAAAAAAGAGCTCCCCAAAATACACCACCTTAACAATTATACGAATTTTTGTCCAATATGATTTGATTCGTTGACCAAATTAAGCCTGAATTTAAAGTTATTAAAAACTTATTTTAATAATATTGGATATTTTTCTTAAAAGTAACTAAAGAAGAAGGATTAATTTAAAGTTCATGGAAAGAGTTTTATATGCACTTCATACATTGTAACAAAATTTTTCGGACTCTAAAGCAGCTTCATGATTTTTCTGAATTCCAATAATAGCTGATTGTGTTGTGATAATGCTTTATCAACTGGTAATTTTTTTAAACCTGTAAAAAATTTTTTTTAAGGGAAACATTTCATAAATTTTGTTAAAATTTTTAAAACTTATCACGAAATTAACCTCCTGTGAAACTTGTTAATTGATAGAATATGTATATTAATACTATTAAGTATATTATATGATTGTATTATGTAAAATTAAGAAAACCAGAATATGCATTAAAAGTTCATCCCTGTTACTAAAAATTAAACTTTGCATATTAATTAGTTATTTTAAAAAGCATTTAATTTTATTAAATTCATGTTTAACATCCTGAATCAATTGGTCGTTAAATTCATGTAATTAAAGTAGTGCTTTTTTTCCAGATTCTTTTTTCCAATACACTTTTACCATGCTTTTTCTTCTTGAGCTTTTTTCTGTGGTTCAAATATATAGTGTCATTTATTGCAAAGAAATTCATGAACTCTTTGGTTGCAAAAATAAGTCGTTGCTGTAAACGATGCAAACAAATACCATTAAAGTTAATGAAATTTAAAGTTTATAAAATTTAAAAATTTATCTTTAAAAATTACTATAACTTAAATAACATTATTTGAAAATTAAGCAATGATCCATGAAAATTAATGTTTATCAATAATATTTCGGACATGGGAAAGAAAAAATGTTTTCAGATTTGAAATCAGTATAACAGATTGCATTAGAATAGGTAAACACCATATCATATACCTATAGTTTATTTATCAATGTTCTTTCATTAAACCTGAATTTAATACGTCTGTTGACAATTATGGGTGCAGATTTTTTTTTCACTTTCTCCTGTCTAGCATATTGTGCACAGTCAGAGGGAATGGGCCATTTGTGCATTCCACTTGTTAAAAATTTAAATCTTCTTCACTGGCATTTGCAAAAACCTCAAATGTTGGAGCTTATGTAAAAGTATGAAATTGCTTCAATCTACTTTATAAGAACTTATGTTTTTAAATAAGAGGTTCTGGAATAGATTTTTCCACAGTTAATTGAAGTTTTAAAATCATTAACTATGAGAGAAAAGAATGATTCAGACTTTAAAAATAATAGTCGTGTCATGAGTCATAGAATAGAATAAGCAGTAATTTAAATAGTTACCATACTCCAAAATCTTAGAAGCTACACATTGTTTTATATTATTTTGTTAAACAGGTAACAGCAGGTAAATTTTTATTTTAAATGCTCCTTTTTCTTATTTATTTTTACATCACTCTCACTGCTTTTTTTTACCCTAAATTGTGTAGGACTGATTAAGTCTTTAAGATAGCTGCTTTTGCTTCTTGTTTTGTTAATTTTTTTATTCAATCCAATTAGCCTTTTTATAAATCTATTTTTCTATGTCTAAAATTTTTTTCTAACAATCAATATGCTGTACAATTTTCAATCCTGTAATTTTTTTTCAATTTTTAGGCTTTCCTAGAAGAATTGATTATGAAAGAGAACCTGGAAAGCAGGATCAATCACGTTAGATTTACTACTTTACAGTGGTTTATGTTTTTTGAATAAATAAGTTGTAGAAAGCAAATAAATGAAAAATTATTTTATCAAAACTTATATTTAACTGAAAACTTAGTACTTTTTCCAAGCCCATTTTGCATTCTGAAATTCCAAACTAAAAGAAATAGTCTTTTTATTTTTTTTTTTAAATTTTTTTTTTAAGAAAAATGAATATTATTTATCTCTTATAGCTCTTTTCATTAAAACTTCTGATCTGTGTATTTATTCAGAATGAAAAGTTTTTGTTTATAGAAATGTCAACTACCTGATTTTTCAAAATGTTATATGGCATTACACATAAAATCTAAGTTTCTTTAGTAATATGTATAAATAATTATGCATTGAAAATATTTAAATATCTTTTGGTAAAAATAGTTTATTTAATTTTAATCAAAACTTGTATTATTATTTTAGCAAATATTTTGCTTTTGCTGTAAAATGTTCATTACTGTTTTGAAAATCTTTAATAATTTTAATGCTTAATTATTAAGAATTTTCTTCCTGTTTAATTTTTTTATTATCATATTTGAAGAATTTTTTATAATTTTTTTTACAAAAGCTTTTTTTAAATGGTTAAATATTTTTTAAATTATTCAAAATAAATACATTTATTTTCAAAGAAAACTAAAAAATGACGAATTGAAAAAAAAAAGCATAATATATAAAGTTGTACAAGAACAACGTTTTCATAAACTAGACAGAAATTAAGTTTAAACAAAGATTGCTTTAATTTTTGAATATAAAAATTTATCAGTTTTGCATATGAATTAGTATGTTAAAATTTCTTAATATTGTCTAAACATAAGCAAAAATGCTTCACCATATGTGCATTTTTCATTGCTTTCATTTAAAATTAATGGTTGTTTACATCAAAACTTTTGTATTTGGCATGATTTGTGAAAAATAAAAAAATAAAGTTATTTTCAAACATTTTTGCATTAATAATTTTGGATTTGCTTTTTACTTATTAGTGTGTTTTATTTATTAGTGTATTAATTTTACAGAAAATTTATTAAAACATCAGTTAATTGTAAAAAAACTTCTTTTTTTTTAAAATGAACATAAGTTTTATTAGTTTGTTTTTTTTTCTATTTAAAAGTCATAAAAATTCAAGTCTGTCGATTAATAATCTACAATGTTAAAAGCTCATATTAAACTGTTAATTCAACAACAGTTTTTGTGTGGTTAAAAAATGGGTTTCAGAGAAAAAGTTTTGCCAATTTACTTTAAAGTATATTTCGAATTCTGAGCTGAAGTTAGTTTTATTACATTTCTTTTGTAAATCAGAAGGAATATAACTACTATTCTCAGCCCGAATGACTATTTTGTAGTAAAAGAGCTGTAATGTTTATGCCGACAAGCCAAAAAATATTAGACAGTTTTCTTTCTTTTACTTTGAAAACACTCACCTCTTGTGATACTACATGCCATTTTTTCAGTCTAATCTGAACTTTTGTTTAGATAATGGTCTGTACAACATTATGCCACATTTAATAGTCCAGGTATGATAATTTCCTTGTGTGCTAGTCATTGTACACATCTTTAATTTTCCAGCATTTTATATGGCAAACGAGAATGTACTGCAAGTTTGCTGTGAATCACATTTCTACTTTGATGTCATTGCAATATCCATAGCTAAAGACATTATGAGTATTGTCTTATGTTGACAAAGCTTAATGATACTGCAACATATGTGGGTATAGTTCCCATCTTTAATAATAAAAGAATCTTTACAATAAAAGATTACACTAGACATCGGTTTTAAAACATAGATGTCTTGGTGTTTAAAGATGAGTTTTTTTTTTTTTTTTTTTTTTTTTTTTTTTTTTTTTTTTAGTCTTTTGACTTGCCTTTTTTTAAGGACTTACAGGATAACATTTATCAATTCAAACTATATAATACATTGAAAAAGGATTGAAAATTATAAAACATCAATTAAAAAACGAAATTGCCTGTATATAAAGGTATAATATATTCTAACTATGAAAATTAATGAGATAGATAGAATTCTATTCAATTATGTGTACAATGTGCTAAGAATATTCTCAAAATAATGTTTTAAGAACATTTAATAGTAGCACAAGATAACAAGTGACAGTGTAATATCAAAATCTTGAGATGTAATTACAGTAAGTAGCAACCTTTTGCTTAAAATGCTTAGCATTGTGTAGCCTGCCTTTCTGGTACACTTGTATGTACACAAAAGGTTAAAATAAAAAAATCAAAATAATATATTATTAATTGCGAAATAATAAATAACATTAATTAAATAGTTAAGTCAATTGGTATATATTTTGCTTTTTTTCAACATTTATGCTCTGAACAGGGCTATGATTTTTATGTGATTTCAAAAAGGAAAGATTTACAAGATGATATAAAAGGATCTTTAGAGGGTTAACCTTATTTTTAATATAGGTTGGTACTTTTTATTACATAGAACAAACTCACACTCCGAAACACACTATCTGGCTAAAAGTATCCGATAACATATATGCATGGACTTGGAGAGTCTCGCATGCGAGGCAAACATTAGTATTATGTTGATCTCCCATAAGTATCATTAACAGTTTGCACAAGTTTGGAAAATCTCCACTAGTTTTTGATTGCAACTATAGGAATTAGTTTCTAGGTATCTATCACAGCTAAAGTGAATGTTGGCAGTGAAGATGGTCAATTTAACTGAGTACGTCATCTGTGTTCTGATTCATCCCAAAGGTGTTTTATGGGATTTAATTTGAGGATTCTATGGGATCAGAGAAAATCAATTCAGCAAATCTTGATGTGTGAATGGAGCAGTTATCCTGTTGGAAGAGACATGGATCTTATACAAAATATTGTTGGATATTATATATTGAATACATAGTTTAACTTCAAAAGGAAGCCATGTGAATTTAAATAAAAATATATATTAACATAAAATTATATTAAAATACAAATGTAGCAATAAAGGAAACGTAGAAAAAAAATATGACCACCGTTCTAAGTGTTTCCTTTTCATTCGGATTGCTTATGAAATTGTTGTTTGACCTGGTTAAAGTGAGTTTTTATTTTCTAATGATTTTGTTTGAGTTTCTTTTCTGAATGGTTCCTATGTATTTCATGTTCTTTCCTGGACTTCTATACAAAACCTTCGGGGTACTGAGGGAGTTTATTTAGGCATTTACCTCTCTCTCAATAGAAAAGGTTTTGTTTTATTGCTACCGGGGCCGGTACCCCCTGAAGACGTCGGCTTCGGTGGTCATATTTTTATTTATTATTTTTTTCCCCTAGTTTCCTTTATTGCTACATTTATTCTTTATTTGAAATCTCTGCTGCTTTTAAGCGCGTTTTTTTTTTCAAAGAAGTTTTGTCTATTTAGATTTTAAAAAAATTTTGTATTCTTTTTGTAATTAAAATACAAAAATATTAAAATAAATATATATATTTAAATATAATATAAAAGTATATTAATATATATATAAAAGTATATTAAAATAAAAATATATTAAAATAAATAATGTATTGGAGAAATTAATTTTTGTAAATTTCTGAATTTTTGAATAATTTCTGATTGTGAGTTATTTTAAGTGTTTAGAATTGTTAAAAAATTTTTGAAAAAATAAAAGTTTATTATGAATCACTCATTTTTAATTGTTTCTGAAAACAAACAGATGGAGATTTAAAATTAGATTAATATTGATAGCTTTTTATCAATTGAAAGTAACCAGGCCAGAGGCCACTAGTTTACAGGGTGGACCGGGATATGTCTCAGTGATCCAGTCCATCCCTGGGTAGCTTATGATTGGCCCAACTCAAGTCTTTCAACTATCCACCATCTTGGGGCATCATCTAGATTTATAATGACTGATCTTACTAACGATGGTTAGAAGAATTTAAAAAACAAGGATTGGTCTAAGCTACGATGTTTCAAAACGTCCTTATGCGACAAGCTTCTGCGAACAAATAGGTATCTCTACATATACGCGATCCCAGCGTCACTGCCTTACGACGTCACAGGCCACTGTGAGGCAGTTGTTCCTAAAAAAAAAAAAAAAAAAAAAACGCTTCTCCCTTTAATTGTTTTTATCAGTTTATTTTGGACATTAATACCTCCCATAAGAATGATTCTCTAAAATGGTGACATATACTTTTGAGATGAGTTGAAACTTGGTCTGAAAACTTCAGTCTAAATTTCACGTTTTAAGTGAAAATTAGACCGAATTTTGATATTAGGAAGAACCCTTACGATTTTTAATTCTCAAATTTCCACCGCCAAACCAATATTTTTTTGACAACCGTTGTTTAAAATTGTGCTATACACTTTGGAGAGGAGTTGCATATTATTATGAAATTGGAAGTCGAAATCTTATGTTTTAGTTGAAAATAAAATCGAATATTAATGTTAGAAAGGACACTTCAGGTATTAATGCTACACATTAGTACTGTGAAACAACATCAATATTTTTTATAACATTAGATTCCTAAAATTGTGCCTGACACTTTAGGAACTAAAACATTGTATGAAATCGGAAGTCAAAATTTAATGTTTGAATGAAAATAAGACTGAATATAAGCGTTAGAAACGGCACTGTAGAAATGGATTCCACTCTCTTATTCCGAGAAACACCATCGATATTTTTTTCTATAACATTAGATCCTTTCAACTGTGCCACACATTTTGGGGATAATTTGCAAATTTGTATGAGATTAGGAGTGGAAATCTCATGCTTTAAGTAAAACAAGATTGAATTTTATTATTAGAAACCTTACTTAAATTTATTCCCCACGCATGAAATACCTATGTATTTTAGAGTTTAATTTAAGAGTTAAACTTCAATCTTATTAAAAACACACATTTAATGAAGTATATAAAATGTAAAAGATACAACAGCATGTATTTGATCTGAATGAAGTAGAAAGATCTCCCAAGTTGATAATTCGTCACTGTGCAAATGTGATCGTATAAACGGAAAAAGATTAAAAGAAAAAAAAAAAAAAAAAAAGCAAGGAAATGTTTTAACACTCTTGCCCATGAGACTTAATGTTAAAAGGAAGACATTGGAAATAAATCGCCTGAACATTTTTCGAGATATAAAAATTTAAAAAATAAATAGTTGTAAGAAAAATTTAAAGCATAATTACATCTGAGAACTAATTTGATCGATTTATTTAAAGTTTTCGGTTTTAGTGTAAAACGTTTCGTCAGTAAAACGTGTTTTTTTATATATTATTTTATAACCATCGTTGAACAGCCGAACCAATTTTGAGTTTACGTTCAACGTCGTGGTCTTGTAATTTTCAGCCTAATCCAGTAGACAAGGGAACTCCTGAATCAAGTATTGGGATAAACTATATAGAGAGGAACAACAAGGGATTCTGGCCCATGATCCGACTTCCAGTGCGAGTATTTTTTAGGTCAGTATTGTGGTCGGTGCAAGCCGGATGCGAAATTCGTATCCACCAGCCATTGCTGGGATTCGAACCCGGGCAATCTCCAAGGGAGTTGCGTACTCTACCCCCTGAAAATGCTGCTAATGAAACTTTTTTAAAAAATTTCATTCCTTTTTTTAAACATAGCTATTTCTGGTATCGTAAAATATGACTATTTCTTCGCAATTTCTATAAATTTCAGCCGGAAAAAAATGTGTTTTTGTTAAATTATAATGCTCGTATTTAAAGTTTTAATGGCATGAAAAAAACGACAGCAATTTAAAATAGTGGGCTTAATGTAAACGAGTGTTTAGAGCTTTCTATTTTTCAAAATATTAAAAAAAAAAAAAAAAAAAATCCTCTTCATGAGGGCTCTTTTTTTCCCCCCGACCGAACTCAATCGTTAAAAAGGTGAAGACAGAAGGAAGAAATTCCTAATATGTTTAATCATCCTTATTTAATGTTCACAAACAAACTAACGTTGAATATTTTTTTTTCTATTTGGCAGTACCCTTTGAAACAAGTAAAATAAAATGTCTTTACCTAATCGGAATGCAAGATATAATATTGTGCGTGGTATTTTAGATTTTCTACTAAATTTTTTCTGATTAAATTATACCAAATACAATTCTGCTATCAGATTTTTCTGTAAGGTTGTTTAATTTTACACTACTGCTTGTGTTTTTATATAATTGTCTGTTTCAGCTAAGCCCAGAGTAAATCATCAATGCTTAACTATCTTTTTAAAACATCAAAATGCAAAAATTATGACAGGATATACTAGATTACGCAATAGGGAAGTATTCTCAGGTAATCATAATTTATAAGCATTTTGATGTTTTTTTTGGGGGGAAAAAAAGAGCTTTTGAAATTTCCTGCCTTAGTTTGGGTTTACCCGAACAATTTTTTTGATACTTTAAATTTTAAATTACCAATGAATGTGTAACAGAATTTGTCATGAAAAGCTTCGCACGAAACCAAGCGTCCTTTCAAGCTGAGGCAATTTGTTTGACATAAATAAAGGAAATAAGTACTTTTTTTTAATGCGTTTTCTACTGAGTCCAATGATTAGCTATTAACTATTTAAGATTAGTTATTTTCCATTAAAATTGCATTTACAGCTGGTTATTAACATATTTTGAAATCTGAAAAATGGATTGCTTTCAAACATAAAGCTTTTTTATTCTGAGAAATCTGTCATTCCTTCGTATCTTTTTGGTGCAAATCTCTGCTTAAAAATTCTTCATCAGTCACAAATAATTTATTAAGAGAAAGAATAGCGGAAGTAAGTAGGACTTGTGTGATGCGCCAAAATGAGCGATAAATTAGTTGTCTTGTTTCTAAAGAAGAAGTGCCCTTGCAAGGTGATGGCATTGGAAAGTAAAGAGGATTGAGTGAAAGTAGCTGATTTCGGTATGGGAGGAAAAAAGAAAACCAAATGGAGAAAACTACCACTCGGTAAATATCACATTAGTTACGATTTATTTCACTTCCTTTCGTATCAATGCAGTTTGTATTTTTTATTCATTGTAACAAGAATATTAAATTTGATTTGATTTAGTTTAATATTCTTCTTACAATGATTAAAGCGCGAGGAACAAAATTTATCTTGGTTAGAATTGGTTATTTATTGTTTGAATCTCAGATCAGACAAAAGTTTTAAATTGAACTATTAATGCATTATGCATTTTATAGTTTTTAAAATATTTTTTGTTGAATTTTTTTATTTTCAAACTTAAATATTAAACTTAACTTTGGTACTGTCTATTATTCTTGGTACTATGATTAAAGTGCGAAATAGTTACTAATTTTTCCTTAATAAAATTGGTTATTTATTGCTTGATTCATTGATCAAATTAAAGTTGTAATTTTTCTTTTAAAAATTTATTTATTATTGCAGTATGCATTTTAAAGTTTTTTAAATAAGTTTTTAGAATTCTTTTCTTGTTATTTAAATGAACTTAATTTTGATATGTTTTGTACTCTTGTTGCAATGATTAAAGTGCGAGGAACGATTAATCTAATTTTGTTGGAATTGGTTATTTAATATTAGATTCATTAATCAGATAAAAGTTTTCAATTTAAGAAAAATTGTCTTATTAATGTAGTATGCATTTTAGTTTTTTAAATAATTTTTTGAAATTCTTTATATTATAACTTGAATATTAAGCTTAATTTAATGTAATATTGTTATTTCACTGATTCAGGTGCAAGGAACAATTATTAATTTATCTTTTTTGGAATCAATTATTTACTTGATTCGTTGAAAAGTTTAAATTTTTATTATTATTATTTTTGTTTTTTTTTTTGAAAAATAAAAGATTAATGTATTATGCATTTATTAGTTTTTAAAAAATTTTTTTGAAATTCTTTACATTATAACTTGTATATTAAATTTGAAACTTGACTTCCATTTAATGTAGTTGAATATTCTTGTTTCAATGGTTAAGGTGAGAGGAATAATTAATTTATCTTTGTCTGAGAATTAGTTATTTATTGAGTGATTTGTTGATCAGGTTAATGTTTTAAATAAAAAAAAAAAGAAAAATTAAATGATTATGCACCATGTGTTTTGTAATATTAAAATATTTTTGTTGATTCTCTTCATTTTGCAACTTGAAAAAGTTTGATTGCTTCGAACTATTATTCTTTTCATTTAATGTTCTTTTTTTTTACAATTTTTTTAGAAAATAATCTGCTACTGCAAATATATATTTTTACCATGATATTTTTTTTAAATTCCGTAATTTGTTTAAAAATATTCTTAAAATTTACTTGACTCTAACTTTAGCCCCATTAAATTGCGTTACGGAACAGTAATGTCAATTTAAAAACCATTTATTTATTTTAAGGGTGTTATATGTAAATAAACTTCGAACGTTTTGAGGGGCTAGTGAATAAAAATTTAAACGAATGAATATGCGAAGAGTTTATTTGTTTTGGGGTTTTTAAGTTAATAAAATTAATAATATTCTGGTCAGTAAAAGAATTAGCTTTTGTTGAAAATATTTATTATGTCATTAATTAATATATTTTATTGCAAAAAATTAAAGCGTTGGAAGAAAAGAGATGTATCTTTTTGCTAGAATATATTACACAGAAAGCAAAGTAATGAGCCCAACTGAAAATAGTTGAAGGCATTCCGCTAAATTGGTGCTATTAATAGCAATACCATCATCATAGATCAAGACCTATAATCAATTCTGTACCTTGGATCTGATGATAATACAAAATATATTTGTTGTTCATTGTACCAAAATAACTATATATCTTCAATTATTTTAATTAGAGGTCTCTAAGTTGTTTTCTGTGTTAACTAGCTATAAAAAGCATTTGTTTTTGTTTATTAAAACATATTATTTATTTTAACTTCGCATCATAGAGGTTGAAAAATTTATGCTTTTTAGTTATTCTATTTTGACTTTAAATGCCGGTATAATTGGCGTATTTACCTTTTCTGGTTCTAATACAGGTTCTAAGAGGATTTATTACATTAAAATTCCCTTCATAATCCAGTCATTATTATAATGTCTATGAGTTTATGAAAATTTATGTTAGAGGATTCAAAGATATATAAAAAAAAAAAACCCCACCTAATCTGCATAATAATTTAACTGGAATAAGTTCTATACAATCTCTATACAAATCTCTCAACTATCTCACAAATCTGTGCATCATAAGTAAAAAAAAGTACTATTTCACATTAAAGATAAATATAATACTTCTATTAAAAGAAAATCTTGTAAAAGTCTTACAAAATGTAGCAAATAAGTTAAGAGGACGATATAAAGCAGGAAAAACATTTTATGGCAAAATTTTGTTTCACCTCCATTGGTATTTTAAATTTTAGAGAAAAGTGAGTTCACTTAAATCTAGAGCAATCCATGATGTTTTAAATACTGAAAAAACGTTTTCAAAATATCAAATTGCAAACAAATTATTATAGGGTTACTTCTGTACTGCACAATATCCTGAAAAATAATATCCTAATTTGTTTGTATTTTGATATTTTGAAAATATTCAAGCATTTGAAACTTCATGATTTACTCTAGGTTTACTTGAACTCACTTTTCTCAAAAATACCTGATTACCTAGGTTTATCTGAACTCACTATTTATATACTTTAAATGTTAAATTAATTTGATAAATGAAAGAGAATTTGTCATGAAGGGTTTCTCCCGTGGTATAGCTTTCTCTTAACGAAAATGACTTTGGGAAAATAATCGTAAGTTTGAGAAATATATAGAAACTACAAATTTGAAAACATTCAAACAATTGAAACTTCTTGGTTTACTTTAGGTTTACCTGAATTGACTTTTCTCTAAAATACCTGACTAGGTTTATCTAAACTCACTTTTTCTATACTTAAAAAAAAAAAAAAAAAAAAAAAAAAAATTAATAAGATAAGTGAAAGAGAATTTGTCAGGAAGGGTTTCTCCCGTGGCATAGTGTTCTTTTAACAACAAAAATGACTTTGGGAAAATAATCGTAAAATTTAGGAAACGTAAAAAGAATACACTTTTGAATCATTAACTTGAGATAAATAGTAAAATTGTTTCTATACCATCTCTCTTGACTTAGATAAAGATATAAATATTGCTCTATTTTTTTTCTTTTACGACGGGGTAAACTTTTTAAAAATATTTAAGATGAAGAATGGGGCCCACGTCATGAATTGTTCTATTTTTATGACTGAAGGGAACATACTTTAGTCGCTCTTAAGCATGCGGGAGTCGTCATTTACCTCAGCTATATTTTGGTCATTGCATTGAGCCAATGGCAAAATTTAATAAAATCGTAGTCTTTGTTTTTCAATATATCTAGGGCTAGCTTATAGACTAGCCTTTTTTTTTTAAAAATATTTTTTTTAATTAGTAAGCATGGAAATTTGGTACTCTTCAGCATGGATCGTCAGTACTCAATTTTTAATTTAGGAATTCTAAACATAGCAAGTGCAAAACTTACTGTAGTTATAAAGTTTTTATGCCACTTAAAAAAATGAACGTAATACATTAAGAGCAAATGTGTGAAGGAATGCATGACTTATGACGTTAATTAATTGAATATTCGATAGCGCTAATAACACTGTTAGAAATATTGAACAATCATATTGTTAAAATTTGCTGTATCTTTAATCTGGCTTAAATTTGAACTTTAGTGTCCTGCAAACTAATCGATCTTAAACTATTACACGATATTATGGCTTAATACGATGTTATTGTTATGGATTAAGCGTGAAAGAATCGAGCTGAACACGCCAGTAATTGTTCATAACAATTTTCAGAAGAGGTGTACTCCATATAATAATAAATGGGTGGCGGGGAGAAAATAACGGCTATTGTAATGTATTTAGACATGGAAGTAAAGTATTTAATTTACAATATGCACATTCTTTTAAGAATATGTATATTATAATATGTAGATTATAATACATTCTGAAAAGAATGTAGTCATTGATAGAAATGTTATGTTTTATTAATTGTATATAAGTTCCAAGCACATAGAATGCTTCATATAAGTTACACAAAGAAAAGAATAAGGGAGGAAACAATAGAAAAATTAAAAGGATTTTTAATAAAAGAAGAAAGAAAAGGTTAAAAAAATATTATTTATCTGATTACTTGTTGATGCTAAAAATTAAATTAATGTGATTATTTCTTGGCACTGAAGTTGTTTTTGATTACATTGATTTATACTAAACTGCAGAAATCCAAGACAGTTGTATTATTTAAATTTTTTGCATTTTGGATGCAATGGGCTTTTTCACGAATCCAGTTCTCAGAAAATTGGTTTAACGTTGAACCCTAATACAGGACAATTTCGCTGTAACTTAAATTAGGTGTGAGAATGAACTTCATTAAAGTTAAACTTTTCTATCGAGTAATTAAGTATTACCATGTTACGGTTTCAGCGTATTTGAACGATATTGGGTTCAAAAGTTTCAGGAATTGCAGAAAAAACAGCCTCGAAAAATGACAATACTCTAAAATAAATAATAATCTTTTCTGCACTCTTTATCTGAATAGAAAGCTGACATAAATACATTACTAACTAGTACATTTTCAAATTTATTTCAGAAGAGTTTACAAAAGATTGCTCAAAACGGAGTTCAGAAGAAATTAGATCAGGTAAGGTAAAATCTTATAGCATATTTTATGTTTTTGAAAAATGTGTTTGAATAGATGCTCTATTGACTTACAGAACGAAAAGAGGAAAATTCCTGCCCTGAAAATGTAGAAGCCCAGCCTTTCGCTAACGAATATTCAGATGGTGAGTGAAAATTTTTTCTAAATTTTTTTTCAAAATTGATGATCTATCTTTAATGGGGTTTCTAGATAGGTACTTTACGAATTTCCTTTAGAAAAATGTATCTTATTGTTAAATCGGGTTGCTTTTCTCCAAAAAAGTTCTTTCAACAATTGAAAAATGTGGCTAGTCATTACTTTACCCTAAGTTTTTCATTTTATATTACACTTATTTCATATGTTGCGTATACTTTTCTAAAACGGAACTAAAAATATTCATTATGTAATTTAGATAAATTCCCTCATACGAATACACTTATAATAATTTAATTTATATTACAATAATTAAGCATGCATAATAATTTAATATACATTTTAGGGTGTCGAAAAATGTACAATTTACGCACTTTTTTTCTTGAAAAACATCATTATGGTAAGTTTTGTAGGTGCACAATTTTGAATCCTCATTATGAAAATAGGGTTCATTGACCACAGCACTGGTGCATAGATACTAGAATCCAATAGCCGTCAGGGTAACCGTGAAGGTTTTTGTGGTTTTCCCCTGCATATAATACAGATGCGAGTAAATTTAATCTAAAAAAAACCCAGAAAAGTGAGTTTTTATGCCGATGCTTTACTTAAGATTTCCTTTATAATGTAAGTTGAGTTGTGAGGCTATAGAGTAAAAGAAAAAATATTCAACATATTTTTTCTTTTAATATTTAATCAATAGTCAACCTGCAATAAGTAGTTTATTTATTTTTTCTAGCCCGATTTAAGAGTATATATTATATATATATTTTTTTTTTGTTCTTTTTTTTTTGCAATGTTAAATGGTAACAGTTTGAACAATAATTAATTTGCATTTACCAAATAATTTGATAAGCATAGTTGAAAAAAGGCTTTTATTTTCTAGAAATCTCAAAAATGTTAAGATTTTGGCAATTTTTCAATGCATTTTTAAAAATTGCTGATTTTCAACTCTTTATTTTTAAAAAAACGTCTTTAGGCAAGATTTTTCGCTAATCATTTTTTTATTGATTTCCTAACAGTAAAGTATATTATTTATTTTCAAATCTTTATCATAATTTCTTTTATTTATTAAAGTCAATTAATTTCCTCAGAGTAGGAAATATAGAAAAAAACTAATGCTTTGACTTGTAAAGCTACTCAGCTGTTAATTATACAATAGTATTTATTAGGCTTTATTGCTAATTAAAATATACAATATCAAGATAAGTTACTTAAAGCTGTATTTTTAGGTTTAAAGTAGTTTCATTTTGGGTTTGTAGATTAAATAATCTATTTTATGGTTTGTTCGCATTGACCACATGTCATGGGGTCATTGAACCACATGTAATTGAACAAGAACAATTTTTTCATTTTTTAAAAAATAAATTTTTAAGAATGTATGCATCAAAATTTCTTATGCGTCATTCAAATGAAAATGAACATTCAATTTTTAATGAAAAAATATGTTTAAAAGACAATTAAGCATTTTTTAAGCAAATTTATAAAAATTGGTTACATTAATCTCTTCTCTCCTAATTTGATTTGTTTGAAAAAATGTTTTTTTTTTTTTTTAAACAAAAACGTACGGTATCAAATTATTAGCCCAAAACAATTTATTAAAATACTACATTGTTTTAAATTTTTCAATAAAATAACTATTTAAGAGCAACTTTTGAAGAATTAAGCATAATATAATCAGCTTTAAAACTATTTAACATGATTCCAAAGAGCAGTAATAATTCCAAAAATATTTTAATTTATCTGTAATTGTTTTTTTTTTAATTTAATTTTTTTTAAATTTTACTACTTATTTTTAAAATTAATTTTTCTTCTTGGTTGAAGAACCTTGAAATCTTGCTCCTAAAAAAAACTTTTAATCATTCAAATGCCGAAGTCGGCGCCACTATAAAAGCATTTAGTTTTCGTTGCGTAATGGAATAAAATTTGAAACCTGTAATTTTTTGTTAATATTATCCAGCTTTGGAGATTAAGTCCGATGACCTAGGTTGGGCGGCAATATCAAAAAGGGAATTTTCTCTCCAACCGTACTTTTTAATTTCTGTAAATTTAATTAAAATTTTTCTTTTGTTAGATTTCAAGTGCAGATGAAAATTTTAATGCCAATTTTTCTTTGTGGAGAACAATATTAGTCGATAAATTTTACACTAAAACAAAGGTTTTTTACTAATTAATATGGTTCATAAATTTAGTTTTGACTACTATATTTTCCACATTACATAGGATTGGATTAGTGACATAGGATAAGTTAGTTACCCTAGGTTAAATCTATAAAAAATAATTGAAATCTTTATTTATATTCGTTAAAAGAATGAATAAATAAAATTTAAACACTTCCACTTTATTAAAATGGTAATTAATAAAAATTTGCATACGCATTTGTACTATCAAATTCATTAGTTTTTTGTGTGTTGGTTGCGATTAAGGATGTAATACTTATAGGAAGAGCAATTTTTCTATAATAAGTTATTTCAAATAGCAAAGAATCGAATATTATTTGTAATGAATTTCTTATTTATTAGTACAAAATAGAACGTTTCAAAAGCTTATTTTATTTGGGGTATAGCTCTTTATTTTTAGCATTTTCCCCACAATGCCCAACCGTATATATTGACATTCGGATATCAGAAGTGCAAATGCGTTGGCCACTCCTTCAGGGACCCCCCCCCCATATTAGTTGGGCCAACATTGCTCCTAAAGTAAGGACAAGAAGAAAAGAACATCCATGCCTATGACTCGAAAGCGGGACCTTTGTGACCTCTGATCACCATACAGCAGATCGGGCTTTTGTTACCATAAATAATAAAAATAACTGAACTGAAATAGATCGAAGAAAAATATATTAAAAAGGAATAAATTATTTGAAAAAAACTGAAAAAATACTTTATTGGTAGTAAATAGTTACTACTATCAAACGAGAAAAAATATTTGCTAAACATCTTGATGTGTGATTCTTTAATATAATTATGAAGTATTAATTTATTTTATCACCGACGGTAAACAGCCGATCAATGTTCATATCCATAAGCTTGTAACTTCTAATCCAACTAAGGAAACAAATAACACAATTAAACAAATTCGTTGGAACAAATTCCCCTAATTTTTTTAAGAAGCTAACTTGCTTTTGCGAAATAACGAAAACGGGCAATTCAACGACATGGGGATGTTCATATCCGCCTGTCAATTGGCTGTCGGAGTGAGCTAGAGAAAACATTCGCTCGCCTTATTGAAAGGCGAGTATGCTATCCCCTTAACCATCCCGCCTTTTAAAAAACAATAAAACATATAGTATTATGTAACTAGATAATTATTAAAATTAACTTTCGCCCATGTAAAGTTTTGTCTCATTTTAAATTTCTCACAGGGCACTGTTTTATTTCACTTTGTGAAACAAAATCATTAACGAAATAACTTTTTTTTTGTTCTAGGTGTATGGTATCCTACGCATTATTTAATTTACAATCCAATTGAAGTTCCTGTTTATCATCCTAACTACATGATGCCAACTGATAGTAACTGTTACTATTATCCATCAAATGAAGTGAATAATGTTTCAGATTATACAGGAGTGCCTTTTCAAGAATATATACCTCCAATGAAAGGTAAAATAATTGATTTGCTAAAATAGTGGATTAATACAAAGTAGATATCCTTGCCTCTATACTCGCAGAAAAACCAGTTCATCGTTAAAAAATAACTTGGTACAAACTTGCTACAACTTTAATAAGGTGACAAATTAAATTAGGTTCCATTTAAGTTAAATCAAAACATGGTGTAAACAAGTTTAAAAAGTACAATAATATGGTTCAATTTGGCACCATACTAAGATTATAGCGAAATTGAATGATATTATGGCTTAATAGTATATCGTTAACTTTTGTAAAAAAGTTTTGTACCCACTACTTCCCTATTTTTAGCTGACGCATTTTATGAATTATCTTTGAACAATATACTGAGTTTTAAACATTATATATATATATATATATATATATAAGTTTAAAATGAAGAAAAAACAAAGGTAAATTACAGACAAATGAAAAGAGGAGGGGGGAAAAAATAATAATGACAAACAACTGGGGAAAGAAAAACAATAAATTTAAAAAAAAAGATAGTTTTTTTTTAAAAAACCGGAAAATAAAAGATATAATCTTTCCATCAGCCCACACGATTATATCCGAAAAAGAGTGCTATCTAATATTGTATCAATATAGCCAAACAAAATATATCAATACAATAGTGTGAGTGTGGCTTGTATAATCGTGTGGGCTGATGAAAAGATTATATCTTTTATTTTCCGTTTTTTTAAAAAAAACTATCTTTTTTTCTTCTTTTTTTTTAAAATTTATTAATTGTTTTTCTTTCCCCAGTTGTTTGTCATTATTATTTCCCCCCCCCTCCTCTTTTCATTTGTCTGTAATTTACCTTTGTTTTTTCTTCATTTTAAACTTATCTTATGAGTTCTATTTACTTGCAGCTTATGTGCAATAAATGATACTTATTGTTTTTCCTAATTTATTTTGTATTTATTTATTTTGCTATATATATATATATATATATATATATATACATTTTTATAAGGATTTGTTTTTATTTTTGGAAAATGATTTGTTCTAAGTTTAATCAAAAATCAATAAGTATGTTTCTTTTTACATTTAAACGTTTGTTTTCTTTTTTGAATATTTATAAGAAAAATTGGAAACGTGAAAAAATGCAATGTCTTTGAAAAAAAAGTAAGATTTACGAAATATCCTAAAAGGAAATAGATTTAATGATGGAACTGAAATATTCCAAAAAAGGCTTTAAAACACAATTTTGTATCTTATACTTTTACTAGTACACATTTTTTAAACAGATAATTGCTTTAAAATGAATAAATAATCACTATCTTTTTATGTTCGATTTTTTTTACATTTTACTCTTATGAAAATTTTGGAGCGTATTGAACCACAATATCGTTAAAATTTGCTGCAATCTTTAATGTAGTGCTTTGTTGAACCATATTATCGTACTTAATCAACTTGTTTATATTATACTATGGATCTACTTAAACAGAAAAACGGTTAAATTTCACATCTTATTAAGGTTAGCAAAATTGCACACCTTATTAAGCTTCAATATTGAACCAATTTTTCTGCAAATATGTGAAGAAACGCAGTAGCAAAAATTAGTTAAGGACCCTAATCCCTTACACTATTCCTATTATTATTATATATTATTCTCCCATTGTTTTTTATAAATATCTTTATTGCTACCGTGTTAAGACGATTAGCTGTTCAGGGCTATTCCTGTTTCTTAAAATATTCATTATTAATCAGTATTCTTTAGAATTTATTATTTTGAATTTTTATTAAAAAATTTTCATAAAATTTTCACATCTTCTATGAAATCATTTTAAAAAGAATGACTTTAATTTTTTATTTTTTATTATTTCTACAGCTTTTAATTACGGGCATCTTTTTTCCCCTTTAATGAATTCTCCTCTTTTTCTGCATTATAAAACTTATTTATAAGCTTCCATTATAAAAAAGCGTGAAAGAGGTTACAGATTATAAATTTTTGGAGTTTTACCCTTAAACGATGGAAGTCAAGAACTAAATTAAATTTTAATTCAGAGAATTTTAAAAATAAGAAATTTGTTAAAAACTAAGTCAGTTTAGTCAGAAAGCTAAAAGCACTTAAGTATTTATTTTAAAAAAATGTAAGTTTCAGGAGAAAAAATCTGACAAGTAATCTATATACTTCAACACCGGATGCAGAAAGGCTACAAGAAACATCTGTTTTGCACTCCGTTGTGATTTCCCTTATGTTGGGGGTGGTGGTTGCCTTATCATATCTTCTTTGAAATGTATTAATGGGGCACAGTAGTTATTTGCACCATTTGCAGAATCTTTTTTCCTTTTAAGAACATAACGTAAGTAATTGTAGCTTTCTTTTTTTTTTTTTGCAATGTACTTAAATATTTACCAGTAAACTTAAAAAAAATATGGATGTTGTAATGTGTAATTGTTAGAGGGAATGAAATAATCAAAAGATAAAATATTTATTCATAACCAATGCTAGACTTTTGATGAACTAAAGATTCTTAAAATTCTTAGAAAATGCCCTTTAAAAGGAAAAAAAATTTTTTTTTTTTTTTAAATGAAATGTAATCCCTTGAATTGTCGATGACATGTTTTAAAATTATAAATTGTAAATTATATTCCTAAATTTAATGGAAAATAAAATTATAAGATAAATATGTGTTGTGAATCGTATAGAGATAAGTGAGAATTTATTAATATTGATAATAGAGTGGGTCGAATTTCTGAACGCTTTAGTGCTAAAAAGTTATTTTTTTCGACCCACTATAATTTATATACTTCAAGAACATTAAAATTGCATTGTATTTTCATATATTTTTTGATATAACTTCTATCGCAATAGCGACTGCTCTTCAAAAGAGAAAACTTCATTTAGCATCAACACTTGATATTGGAACATATTTAAAACAGCAGAATTCATTACAAAATAAATAGTAATTTATTAACAACAAAAAAAAAATAATCCATAAGTAAAATGCTGTTAAATGAAAATATATCAATCAGAGCTCATTAAAAATGACCAAAAAGTTATTAATATCAAAATTATTATTTTATGAACATGCAACTATCTTGTAAATATGTGATTAATTTTGAAAAAACAAAAAAAAAAACATATGCAATTACCTTTTTTTATTACGTGGAACTAACTTATAATGTACTGCCATAACCGTAGTATAAAACATTAAATCAAAGGTCATGGCCACTAACTCCCCCCCCCCCCAAAAAAAAAAAATAAATTAAATGAGTTTTCCTACATTCTAAATGAATTAGAGATGTTAATTTGCTGTTGCATCAAAAGGAATAGTGATTTAACGAATTTTTTCTATCACATGGCTTACCAATGAAAGTATTTATGCTTTAAAGTTGTTTTCGTTGTGATTTTCTTGGAAAGGAAAAATGAAAGTTACTTTTTGGCAATATTAAATCAAAGATAATAATTTATTTCATAAATGAAAAAGGTTGTTATGCTGCTTTCTATTCTCTAACACGCTGGCTCTTAAAATTTTTTTATTCCTGCTTGAGAGTATTTATTTTTTATTTATTTTTATTAAAAGATATTTAAATATTGCGTCGAGCCGTGGTGGCCCCGGGGATATCGAGCGTCGCCTCCCAATGAGGCGACCAGGGCTCGAAACCCAGCGATGGCTGAACGATAAGAATTCCCACCCGGATCGCTCTGACCACAATGCTGACAAAAAATATTCTCAGTAGTAGACAGAGCATTGGTTAGAGTCCTCTCGATGTCAGGCTAACCATTGGAAGTGTTTCATGGTTTTCCTGTCCATGTAATGGAAATACAGGTTAGTTCCATCAAAAAGTCTTCCACGAAACCACATTTCTCCCGATACTTGATCAAGGAGTTTCCCTATTTTCTAATTGGATTGTGGAGTTGAACAATGGCAGTCGTAAACTGATCAACGGCGTTAGCTGTTCAACGGCTGATCAACGACTGTTAAAAATAGAATAAATAATGTGTCAGTGCTACCGTGATAAGAGAAAGTGTCCTGGAAAAAAATGTCTGCTTGTGTTGAGTTTTCCTTGGACATAAAACGAGGTTATTGAATACTAAACGAGGTTACTTAACTAGCTATTTCTTATTAATATTTAGCTATAAGTGATTTTTGAATTTTAAAAATAAACTAAAAACAAAAAGTCGAAATTTTTGATACATAAAATATGTTTTAAAGCAGGTATAAAAACCAAGAAATCGGAATATAGAAAAAAAAATTTAGCTTAGCATCATTCAAATACGATTTCAAACAATAGACAACAAGAATTAAAATAATCGCTCAAGTAATTCTAGTGTATTTATAAATAAAAAATTCTTTAAATTTTCTGTAATTGAAGACGCATAAAAGTCGCATCATAAATCGTGAATATTTTCAGTTGATGATTATTGTTTAAAAACCAACAAAACATCTGTCTTAAGTTGTGTATGCATCAAATTACTTATTTTCAAATCTTAATAATCCAGTAAATTAGCGAATAAACAAAAGTTAGTCACGAATCTAATATCTTGTTCCTGCATCGATAACTTAATTAACAATTCTCAGACAATGAGTTATACACTTTTTCATTAACTTATTCAGAAAAACTTTCCTCTACTAGTCGCTATAGAAAGTTGAAAGACACAAAATGATACTTTACTCAGATTTTCTATTGAAGTTATGAATGCATTGAAAGATTTGTAATAAGGAAATTTCCTTCTAATTATGATGATACCTAAAGTAAAAGTTTCAGATGCATCTCTCATTAGGGACTAAAAAGACTTTGATAGTTTGTGTATATATACACTACCCTACAATAATGGAAGAGACACTTTCAGTTTTTGACATTTTTTTAAATTTCTCAAGAATTACTTAAAGGATTATTTTGAAACTTAAGAGATGTTTAGTATAGCTTTCAGAGGTTTGAGAGACCTACAATAAATTACAAAAGAAAGCAAGTATTTTTGAACACAATGTTAGAAGCAATGAGCTTGTAACTTGTCTCGATTACTTTAGTTGTCATTTTAAATAACTGCATAAAGTTTCGTAAACCTAGAGTAAATTTTTATGGAGAAATGAACATTTATATAAAAAAATTAATTTTTTCGCCTTATGTTTTTCGTTATAACTTTAAAGATATTCAATGGAATCAAACAAAATTTTTGGAGCAATTTTAGATTAATTACAAAATTTCCGATTTAAAATTTAAAAAAAAAAATTTTAAACTGCTCAAGTTATGAGCATATAAGCTAGTTTTCTTAAACTGCGCATACACTGAAAATATTTTAACAAGTTTTTTTATAATTTTGTAATGAATCGTATTTGGCAACTAATAAAAGAAAATTTATTTGAATATCTTAAAAATTCAAAAAGTTTCCAGCAGTTTTCTTAGTAGTTTTTTTACTTTTCAAAAGAAAGCTAAAAATGATGAGGGTTTTTCGCAAACTTTATTTTGTATCTTAAGACAAAATTTAATAACAAATGATGATATATTACAATCTTTCGGAATCTAAAAACTTTGATGGTAGACATACTTTGATGGTGGAAAGAAAACATACAAAAGACATATTTTTATGGGGGGGGGGGGGGTGATCCCCGCTATGCCGGTCTCATTTTTAATAAATCTTGTTTAACAGTACAAGATGAAATTTGTGGTAACCCCTTATCGTTTTGAGCTTTCTGTTAAAAAGTATAAAAATGACTTTAAAAATTGCTTGAAACTTTTTAAAATTTTAATATATTGAAATAAAGCTTTTAACATTAATTGCCAAATGAGATTCCCTACAAAATTATGAGATAACTTTTTAAAATTTTTTTTGCGCATGCGTACTATATAAGAACTAGCTTAAATACTCCTATCTTGCGCAGTTTTTAACGAATTTTTTTAAAATTTCAAGTCAAAAGTTTTTTTAATTAATCTTAAATTTCTTCGAAAATTTTGTTTAATTCCATTGAATATTTGTGAAGTTATAGCAAAAAAAAAAAAAAAAAAAAAAAAAAAAAAAAAACGTAAGGTGAAAAAAGTACTTTTTTAATAAGAATGTCCATATTTTCATAAATATTTACTCTAGGTTTACGAAACAACAACTGAAGTGATCGATATAAGTTACAAGTTTCGCGCTTGATTTTCTTGTATAGAGTTTTCCAATATACTTGTTTTCTTTCTCAATTCATTGTTGGTCTTCCAAACCTCTGAAAGTTTTAAATCTTACAGCTAAGTATGAAAAATCGTATGAACTAAACACCTCTAAAGTATTTACCTACCTTACCTTTTAAGTATTTCTTGAAATATTAAAATATTTAAAATAATGGCCAAAAACAGCAAGTGTCTCTTCCATTATTGTAGGGTAGTGTATATATATATATATATATAGCACAAAAAAACAAAGAGAAAAAAAGAGAAAAACGAAGACAATTAATAAGTTATATTAACTGCGCATAAGCTGCAAGTATATAGAATTCATAAAATAAGCTAAAAAATTGAGAAAAAATGGAGGGGGAAAAATATTAAAAATCCGGAAAACAAAATAAAGAAAGGATATAATCTCTTCATCAGCTCACACGATTATATCCGCAAAAAGGAGTGCTTTCTAATATTGTATCGATATAGCCAAAGCAAAATATATCAATACAATAGTGTGAGGAGCACTCAAAAAAATTTAAACGAAATTAGAACACATTAGGTAAAAAATAAACAAAAATAACAAGCAAAAAACAAAAAATAAATAAATTTAAGCTTCTCTAATACCAAAGTACTCTTGTCAAATCTAATACATATTTCTCTAAAGAAAACATTACCTTTTTAGATTCACTGGTGATAGTAACATAAAAGAATGTTATTAATTTTACGAGATGAATCAATTTTACGAGAAGCATGTTTTTAGCATGATAACATTTTAAAATTTTATACCTTTTTGTTGCCAGCAAATATTTCACTAAAGCCATGAGTGTAAAAGAACAGAAAACGTTTGAAAAAGTTTATTTTCCTTCATCTTACCAAGCAGAAAGTCTCTTTTCTTCTCAATTAATCAGTCTCGTATTATATATAGACGAGTAACGCCTTCCATGCAACCAGTGAGAGATTACAATACTTTTAAGACATTTTCTTTTGAGCAACAACTTAAAATATTGTATATCATTGTAGTGGAGAATATGTTAGAGGAAATTTTATTAATTCAACACCGACACAATTAAGCCTATTTCATTCAAATTTTAGATTTTTTTATTTAAGTTACATAATGAGGTAATAAATTGTATTCCTTGTAATTCTTTTTTTTTTCTGACCAATGTGAAGTAAAATAATAAAAAAATCGTTAAAAAGGGATTTAGTTGGAATTATCTTTGAATATACAAGTTTTGCAATTTTGAGAAAAGACTTTTTGATTTACTTTAATAGTTTAAGATATATGGTGAAATACACAAAAATAGAAATTAATATGATGGGGTTCTCTATATAAATTATTTAAACCAAGCAGATATCCCCATACTTTGAAAGATAAGAATCCAAATCCGTTGAAAAACAGGTATGTTTGTCAGAGAATCTACGTTTTTGCATGTAAATTGAGCTTATATATGTATGACTGGCCGTCTAAGGCCATCAGTTAGCCCTCCTGAGTATCCCCATTGTCCTTCACCATCTCGAACTAGCCACTTCACTGCTTCACATTAGTCCCAGCTTTCGGCAGCATTGCTCTGAATACTCGGCATTAGTATTTCAAGTACAAATTGGTGGGTTAGAAATTCTTCTTGGACTCGCCTGCGAGGCCAATTGGTCTGGTTTCTGAAATTCACTACAGTTCCATATAGTCCACTTGTATGAACTCAACTCTTCACATTTTAATGCCACAAGAGCCGGAAATGGCTGTACTGAGCCAAACACATAATGATATTTGATGGAACGTGTTGTTTAGCATTACTGTTGACTAGGCTAATTACAATTTTTATAATTATAACTTTTTGGGATTCATTTTTAAAATATGATAAGGAACGTAAGGTTTCTTGTTTGAGACTTCCATTTTGTTTGTAAGTGTTATTTCGTCTTAGTGTCAATTAATGTGACTCCCCAAATTACACTGATAGTTACAAAATATCGAAATGAAATTTTTTTAGTTTTTCCTTATTATCTGAAAAGGGGTTTATTGTTCGAATTTGGAGACTTCTATATGGATAGCAACATGTTATTTTGCATTAATGTCAGTTAGGGTAATTACCCGGATAATTACAAAATATTAAATTGAATCAGATAAGGTAACACATGGGCCAAATTTGAAACTTCTATCTTAGAAAAAAGGTTTTATTTAGCATTGCTGCCAATTAGGCTAATTACCCTTAATCCCAATTACCACGAAAAACTCTGATAATTACAAATATCGAAATGAAACTTTTTTAGTTTTTCAATTACAATGACATTTCAATTACAATGACATTTAATTCGCCTTCAATTCTGAGCAAAAAATCTAAAATTTTTGATGAAGCTATGAAATAAAACCATCACGTTCAGTTTATGAAGGAAAGAAAAATGCACCTTAATAGTTTATTTCCGCCCTCATTTCCACATGTTTATTAGTATTTCCGGTCATCTGGTTGAAATCGATGATGCCACGTATCATGATTAAAAAAAAAGTTTTTCTAACAACGAATTATTTATTCTTATTTTTCGAAAGCATCTAAGAATTATTTGAGATTGAAAAAAATGTATGCAATTTTCTATCACTAAATCAACCTTGGTTTAAAACGTGAGCCGCAATAGCTTGTGAGATCAAGTCACTGATAGATAACATAAAAATAATCATATGCTCTCATATACACACAAAATGATTATGTAATGAAATCTTACAAAGTATCATTAATGAAAAAGTGTAAAATGGTTGAAATAATATGTGTGACATCTTTCACTATCTGGTGAAGTATGAATTATGATTTTATGATGCACTTTCTATTTTGTGCTGTTACTAAATCTATGACAATACATAATAAAACTTTATTATCTATTTTTAATAATATATATTTTTAGAGATATTTCATATAACTTTTCAAAGTATCTGTAGGAATTAAAGCAGTTAATTCTAGTCTGACAGACAACCAAACTCCTTATATTGTTTTGAGGTATTAAAAAAAATCTGTATTATTAAAATGTTTTAACAATATTTTGAAAAATTTATTTTTTATAAATCATTATTAATCCTACAATTCACGTTTTTTTGCGGTATTACATTTTTTAAACAACTATTTTACGTACATAATAGTAGAAAAAAAAAGAGTTGAAATATTTTCCCAAGGTTTTACGGGAAAAAAATAAATAAATAAATTGGGATCTATTCAGTTAGGAATCGATTTTTCAATTTGATATGAAATTGGAGGATACCTTCTGATCATTTGAACGCTAAAACCTTTTAGAGGAGGAAAATATAATTTCACTAGTTTATTTACAATCTTTGCAAAGTGCTATGGCAATTTAGAACTAGAAATGACAGTGTTAAGTTAAAAAAGTTAATCAGTGCAAATTGACTCAATAAAAATACGTAAAAAGTGTATTACCTTAAATAGCCGAAATCAATTTTATATTTTTACGAAGAATTTACGGCGTCAATCTGCAGTTTAACCTTTATAAACTTAAATTTGTTTGCGACTTCAAGGTAGTGAGACAAAGTACAAAACTCAGCTTATCTAACAAAACATATAGCTTAACTCAACTTAACATGTAGCAAAGTTTGCAATTATTTGGGTATACAAAATGTTATTTAAATTCAATTCAAATTTTATTTAAAAAAACTGGAATAAAAGCCTATTATTTTGTTTTAACATATTTTATCAGTCAGTTTTGGTCAAGTTTAGAGCTGAAAGAAGAGGTGTTAAGTAAGAATATAGAAAGGAATAATAGTTCTACTTAAAAGGAGGAGAAATTAGAAACAAATTAATAAAAGGATGAATTTTCAGTTAATAATATATGAATTAAAATCATTTCACAAAGAATTTGGCTGTGTATTTAAAAGAACATCGGTATTTTTGCGTTATTACAACGGCAGATTCAGCTATTTACTTTAAGTTAAAACCAGTCCTTACTACATCTATAAAAGTAGATTACACAAATAAGTTTAAGAAGGAGGGAACCAGTGAGTGATAAAAACATAAAGCAATTAATCATAATTGAGTAAATGAATTAGTAAATCAGAAAAATGAGCGAATCAATAAGTGAGTATATCGATGAATAAACAAATCAGTGAATCAACAGTTCAATGAACCAATGAATCAATGGAAGTATCAATTAATCAGTGAATCAATGAAATAGTGAATCAACGTGGTCTTAGTAAAAGTACAATAGTAAATCATTTAATTATTTTTCAACTTGTCATACAGTATATAATAAAGTATATAATAAGGAAATCGATGAATAAATCCACGATTCAAGAAATTATTAAATTGAAAAATCAGGGAGATTAATAAATTTATTAATGAGTTAATTATTGAAAGAGCATATTAAAGAATTAATGATTCTTCGACATGCTAATTTTCTCATTCATTGATTTAATATTTTATTTATTAGTTAAACCCTTGGTTCGTTGATTCGATTGTTTATTTTTTTAAATTTTTTTATTTGTTGATAGATTCTTTTATACAGTGATTTATTAAATCTCTTACTTATCAGTTCATACATTCAATTATTCGCTGATTCAAAAGTTCGCTCATTCATTTTATTCCACACAGATAAATCAATTTTATATGTAGTTCGATCGCTTACTTTTAAACGTGTGGTAGGAAAGCGTTCTCATTTAAAATTACCTTAAACTGCCGAAATATAATTTAAACACTTCTCATTTTTACTATTAATTACGTGTAAAAACAAAGAAATCACATTATAATTGAAATAATAATAATAAACTACAAATTAGTAAACGATTCAGATGATTATTTTTTATGTATTTAAGTTTTATAGTTAGCGGTGGGGCAGGATAAGAGCACGCCACAATGGGGGTCGGAGGGGCAGGCTGGGGGCAGGTTGTAAAACTTTCTAAATTTTTTAAAAACTTGAATCCAATCCGTTGGGATAACACAGTAGAGAAAGTTTTAATCGAAGCCGAAATTTCTAAACTACATACCAAATTGTGTTTGATAAAATTTCAATGAAAAGTAAAATTTCAAAAATCATTATCGAAAAAATGCTTCAAAGTGTCACACTTCTTCCCACAATTTTATCTTGTGACTATGTTCAGCAATACTTTTGTAAAATTACATGTGCGCTTCAGCTCTGTAAATGATAAAAACGCCTAACCCAGTTCCTTAAAAAATTGACATTGAATAAATAAAATATTTATTTTAAATGCCTATATATTGTGCTGTGTTCTTATTTTTGAATACTTCTTTAGTTTTATGAAAAGAAACTGAACAAGTATGATGATTTTTGATCTACAAAGTCAAGGGGTTTCGAATCAATGCTTGCCTTGATTCGCAATCTCTATTAGAATACCCCCTTAGAACAACAATGATGAAAACATCTCTTTTTAGAATCCTTCTACATGCTGAACCGTCGTCAGCTGGAGTTTATTTTAAACAGCTACTTTAAATCTACGCTTTTTCAGAAAATAAAAATCTTTACTGAAAAAAATAAATCAAGTGAAAGAGAGAGAGAAAAAAAAAAAAAAAAAAGAAAAGAAAAGAAAGAAAGAAAAATTAGAAAAACCTTAACGCGACTATAGCGATCCCACTGGTGAGTTTAGAACCCTTACTACTAGCCTAAAGTTATGTGCGACGAGAAAAGTTGAAAAGAAAATGACGAAAGCATCCTCTGAGCGTCACGAGTCCTGTTACTGAGCTTCCTCATCTCTCAGAGGTGACTTTTACATTATTCGTTTTTCTCCTGATGCCCAATTAAGCCCACTAATATCTTACATTTTCAATTGTTGTACGCTCTCCGTCGCATCAACTGCGCTTTCGTCTTCTTTCGTTTTTGGTAAGTACAATTATATAATTCACCTTTTTTTTTAAATGGTTATATGAGTTATATAATTTTTAGTCGAATTTTTT
Source organism: Parasteatoda lunata (assembly GCA_949128135.1). NCBI lineage: Eukaryota > Metazoa > Arthropoda > Arachnida > Araneae > Theridiidae > Parasteatoda > Parasteatoda lunata. Next base: position 15,802,216 of record OX421980.1, on the reverse strand, counting down.
TTTTTTTTTTAAGAGCATTGTTTATTTTAAGATCATGAGTGACAATCCTACTTTAGGACGTGATTGGGTCGACAGGATAATAAATACTCTCGATTGCCCTTTGAAAGCGCCCCTTATAAGTGCTTCCGTTCTTAGAAAATACGTTTTGATGTGATACGTACGTTTTTTCTTAATAAAGACGCAGCAGGGTATGGATGTGTTCTAGTTCCGGATTCGAACATAAATAATTCCTTAATGGTAATTAAATATTTTAAAAATATTATTAATGATATAAATAATAAACTTTCAGATTATCCATTATTTTAAAATCTAATTAACATTTTACATTTAGTAACATAAATGTTTAATTCACCAAATATCTTTTTATTTTATTTTTTATCATATAATTTTGATATTTATTACTCAAAAATAATTTTTTTCATGAACAAATGTGATACGGAATACTTGTGTTTTAGTTTCGGATTTATTTTGACTTTGAACGTTAACTTGTGATAATATCTTAATGGTAACTTATTTTTTAAAAATATTGTTATTTCTTTGAATGATCAAAATTCTGACAATCCATTATTTTATAATCAATTAACCTTTTACATCTTGTAAAACACGCATTTAATTCATCGAGATGTGAAAGGGTATGGATATGTTTTAGTTCCGTATTTTATTTGGGGTTTGCGTATAAATTTGTGACCATTCTTTTATGGCGGTTAATTCCTTAAAATTATTGTTATTTCTATGAAATTTTCAAAATTCAAATAATTCCTTACTTCAAAATCTAATTAAAATTCCATATCGAATTACACAAACGTTTAATTTATTAGATATCTTTGTTTTTATTATATAATTTCAAAGCTTATTGATCAAAAATTAAATTGTATTAGAACAGAAGAACACTATAGTTATGTTTTTATAAAACTCAATATTTTTTAAGATAAAATTTATCATGAAAAATAAATGAAACTTTTTAAGAACTTCAAGCTGTGTTTTCATTTATTTACTTTACTTTTTAACTTACGATATTTTAAAAAATGCAATTAACAATTTGTTATTCCATTGCTCTTGTTTACTGAATTTCATTGTTTTGTGATTTTTTTTATTTGTTTTTAACGAAATACCGGGGATACTGGGGAATCTTCTTTTTTGGGATCTAATACTTAAGACATTAGTTGTTGTAACAAGTTTATTTACTTTTTTATGAAACAATATTTATAAAATATTTATGAACAAAATAATAAATATTTTTGATGATGTAATAAATACTAAAATGTATAAAATTTTTCCATTTATTTTATGTTTTATTTATTTTATGCAAGAATTTTTCCATTTCCATTTATTTATTTCCATATGTTCCGGAATAAAATCTATATATTTTTTAAAAAAATGTATAATAATTAAAGAAATAAGATAAATAAGTACTTATTTCTAATAAATAAATACTTGTTCAAAATATTTATAAAAATATTCAGAGTAATAATATAATTATTTTTTAAGTTTTGATAATAAATATTCGAAATCTTTTGAAAATAGAGAATTTCTCTATTAAAATAAATGTAAAATAATTCACAAGTAAAACAAAAATTTTTTTATATTGTTTACTTTGTCTATTGTTTATTTCGAATATTATTTTTATTACATTATTATTTGTTATATTTTATATTTGTTATATTACATATTTTATATACTCAATAAATGTATTTACTTTTATATATATTGTAATTTCTGTAACAGGATAAAAGAATAAAATCGTTTTTGTTTTTCATCAACAGTTTTTATTAAATTTAAAAAAAAAAAAAAAAAATAGCATAGTTATTTTGCGCTTACTTATCAAAATAATTTTATAAAGTAATTCATTGTCACAAGATTGTCTGGGACAATAGTCTCTCGCGAAAAGCATTTATTTTATATATTAATTTAAATCAATTCTTGCATGATTACAAAACTTAGCAAGATAAATATTGAAGTATTATATTTAAACTATATTAAAATATTGGTGACTAAAAGGGAAAAATTAATTTTTAGAGAAATAAAAGGGTAAGAAATGAAGGTATATTTTCCAAAAAAGTTTCATCGATTCAAAATACTTACATAACTTTACATTTCTTTTAAATATTAGTTTATAAAACGAAAATGTAACATGATTTTGTAAGCCAGTTTTATAAGCCTTTTTCCGATTAAATTTTTTACATAATAGCTATCGGTGAAGTAGGAATAATTGTAAAATATTATTTCTTAAAATTGCCCCTATGTATTTTTTTTTCATTTTAAGCATTACTGTAATAATGTGATAGTACGATTTATTTATTATATGAATCTATTTACGTAAGAAGGAATAAAGGAAATGATTTTGTCAATGAAAGAGAAGTTATATTATCTTTAACAAAGGCTCTGTAAATTGTTTCTATAGAAGCGTATTGTTCATTTTGAATCAATTATCATTATGAGTTGCTTTGAACTATAATTACTGAACATAAAAAACCTTGTTCTGAACATGAAATAACTGGAAGCCTCTTTTCAAGGTCTTGTCACCAATATTTTACATATTATATAATTTCATTAAACTTGTAAGAATATTATGATATGTACTTTTGACTAAAAACAGGAGGTTTGCACTTCCAGTAAATAATGATTCTTTAAATCTCACTTTCAATTCACCGAAATTACCATTTGATTTGATTTTATAACCGTCGTTGAACAGCCGACGCAATTGTTTGTGTTTACGACTACTAGTGTTCAACTCCGTAGCCTTGTAATTTTGAAACCAAATCAGAAGATAATGGAACTTCTATATGAGTTATTGCGAGAATTTTGTCTTCGTGGAGGACTTTTCGGTTTAACTAATCCGTATTTGCGTAACATGGAGAGGAAAACCCCGAAAATCTCCCACTGTTAGCCTGATGGCAAAGGGACTCTAACCCATGATTCGTCTACCACTGAGGATATTTTACGTCAGCACTGTGGCCGGTTCAAGCCGGATGCGGAATTCGTATCGAACAGCCATTGCTAGGATTCGAACCTGGTTCACCATATTGGAAGGCGAACGCTCTATTCCCTCAGCCATTACGGCTTACCATTTGATTTATTATTTTTTTTATAACCGTCGTTAAACAGCCGACCCAATTTTGGGTTTACGACTGCTAATGTTCAACTCCGTAGCCTTGTAATTTTAAACCCAATCCAGAAGACAAGGAAACTCCTGGATCAGTATCCCTAGAGACATGATTTACCATTTGATTGTAACTGAAATTAACAACTAAATTTTGAATTGACTACAATAATTCACACCATCGATATATATCGTTATTTTGGTGCCCTTCTTTCGCCAACAAGATCAAACAATGCAATTTTTTTAAAATTTTTTATGGTATCTTTATTATTGGTGAAATTTGTTTGTCATAGTTTTTCCTCGTAAAAGTTGTTCCAATTTCGTATACATTTTAAATCTGTATTAACTCACTAATGCCTCATCCCAAGAACATATGAAAAGCTACAATTCGAAAAAATGGCAGTTCATATTTGTTTATTATATTCCAAGTGGACGTTTCGTTCCGTTACTTTAGCTCTATACTCTGATCTAAATATATTTATATCATAGATAGAATAACTCTGTTAAAATTTTCATTCTAAAATTATGGTAAAATAACTTGCAAGATATCCATCCGATTTACCGTAAAGTTTATGGTAAGGAACATTTTTAACCTTTACGGTTTTGAAACCGTTTAAAACTAGTATGGTTATAAAACCATGAATACAAAACAATACGGTTTTTTAACCATTTACAACTAGCATGGTTTCAAAACCATAAAAAAGAAGTTTAACTGGGCGTAGAAGCAAGGCTTTTCGTTCGGTAATTTCTTCGTAGGATTGTGCAGGATACTGGAAACTCTTCATATTTTGAAAGGAATGGAGGAAATATTGTGATGCCACCGCTGGCACTCGAACACCAGTCCTATTGGTCATGAGACTGACAGATTATCTCTCTCGGCTATAATATGAACGCAGTTGAACGGAATAAAGTGGCTTTATTAAGTGGGCTTTGTTGGTGCGATAAAATTCTGGTTGTCTAACAGCATTAGGTGAAAGTAGTTAATAAACGGTGTTTCTCACAGTTAACATTTTGATTATCATCTTATTCATGGTTATTTGACTGTTTTGTTTGAATATGGTAAAATAGCAACTAAATTTATTGTTATTTAAATAGTTTTTTTCAGTGTACCTTGTTTTTGCGAAATAAAAGAAACACGTGTTGTAGCACGTTTTTCTTTTTTGGTAAAAGGAAACGTCCCAATAAAAATACGCTGGACACTAATGGGTTAAGCACAAATGTACAGACGCTGGACACTAATGGGTTAAGCACAAATGTACAAGAACAGAATAATCGGTCTAAATTATCTCCTCAACAACATTAAAAAGTATCTTTTGTATTTACTACTTATTCTCTATTTAAATATATTTTTATCATTTCTCAGATCTACATAAAAATGTTAAATATGTAAATAAATATTATCAATTTAATGTTTTTTTTTTTTTAAAATTTAAATGTTTTGTTGATAGGGAACAGTCAGAACATATTGTGATTTCGCCCGATATATATAATAAGCCCACGTTACTCTTCCTTTAATAACTTAAAAATAAATATCTACAAAAATTAAATAAATACCACTGTTAATGTTTTTGACCCAATTCTGGATTTTCGACTTACAATATTCAACTCCTTGGCTATATAATTTTGAACCCAATTCTTTGATCTAGTATTGCGACAAACTAGCCTTCGTGGAGGACGTTTCACTGAAATTAACTGGCATTTACGTTAACGGAGAGAAAAACCAAAACCTCTCAAGTTAAGCCTAATAGCAACGGGTTTCTGACACCATCTACCACTGAGGATATTTTTTAAAGTCAGCATTGTGATCGGATCGTTAATGCGTTGATTGCATCAACCAGCCACCGCTAGGATTCGAACCTGGGTAATCACAATGGAGTGGCGAACGCTCTCTCCCCTGAGCTACCGCATCTCCTCACATGTCAGTTAGAGCGTTTTCGTTGTTTGATTTTGATATAAGATAATAATATCAATATTTGAATATATTAAAAAAATAACTTGCCTTAAAAAGGAAAAAAAAAAAAAAATTAGTATATCTTGTTATTGATATGTAAAATAATCAAACTCTGGTAGATATGACTTTTATAACGAGTTCTTAAACCTTTCTTAAAAATTAAGTATTATTTTACATTTTGGTTACAATACTCGTGTTCGACTTTTAGTATATATATAACAGAACATTATAAATTACTAATATTTAAGAAAAATTGCTAAAATATCAAAATTACCTAATTATTAATACTTTATCAAAATTATTTATACCTTTTTGTCGTTTAAGTGTAAAGTTGATATCCTCTTATAGTTATGAGATAACTTTGATAAATGGTTCTTTAACATTTTCTCATTCTACAAATTATTGAAAATGCTTTTAATGCAATTTATTGTTTGCCCTGTTATCAACATTTGTTATTCATTTCATCTCTTATAAATAAATATATGTGACATTAAAATGTTGACAGTATGTATAAGACATATTTAGATAAAATAGCAGCGCTCTTTTTCCTTTTAATGGAATAGTGTCGGTAAATTAACATAGCTGAGTTTTTAATATATAATTAATGTGTTTATAGCTTGCGTTCTAACGATGTTGCTTTATAATGACACTTTCATTAAACTATTTATTTTAATGCAGATACCATTGTTTTCTCACGTCTCTCTTGCTAATGAATATATAGTAAATAATTACTATTTTAATTATTCTCATATCATCAAAAAGAGAACATCTTTTTTAAGCAAAATTAAGTAATCAGCTGTTTAGATTAGTTTTTACTGTTCTATTTCTGGATTCTTGATTGCGGTTTTAGTTGTTTAAACTGACTTATTACAAAGGGAAATTTTTAACTTTCCATTAGTTATATATATTTTATTTAAAACTCGTTTTCTGCGTTTATAACTTCTGTGTATTTCAATTGTAATTTTTTCTCAATATATAGTTTATAATGAAAAAATTATTTTTATGTCAATTAACAGTTGTTCCAAAATGGAAAGATAGTTGTCCGATTAAAAACTTGAATAGTAGATATAAGTAAATAAAGGACATAATTTCAGAAACATATTTCAGTGTATGAATTTTACTAATTTTTTTAATTCATTTTATTTTTTAGTTTAATATAAAAATATAAGCTTTCCATTCAAATATTTTAAGTCTCAATAGAAATGTATAATTCTTTTATGTTTTATTATTTTCTTTATCGTCTTCTGGGAATTTTATTTAAAAAAAAGTAAAAGTAAAATTTTTTTGTTTTGTTTTTATACAAAATGACTGTAATAAAAAAATTAGAATATCACGGGGTTCGGGAATAAAAAGACATAAAATTCCATTTAAATATTTTTAGTGTCAAAAGGTATGTCTATATCTTTTATGTTTTATTATTTTCTTTATCTTTTTCCAGAAATTTTATTTAAAAAAAAATAAAAATAAGCTATTTTTTTGTTTCTATGTAGAATAGAAGTAATAGAAAGAGTTCAGTATATCAGGCAAGAGTAAACGAATAAGCAACATACTTATTATTTCATTAGAAATTAAAATAATTTTAAAAAGTAGTAAATTTACTCATTCTATGTTAGGACTGAAAAAACCACAGGATTAAAAACCACTGTTTTGAAGGAAAAAAAAAACAGTTTTAAATTTTACAGAAACTATAATAGATGTCAATATCTTTCTGTGTTATATTTTTTGTAAAATTTCCAAATTTAAAAAATTGTTCTAAATTTCCATTTTCACTCTCTAAAAGATACAAAACGTTAAAAAAATTTATTATTACAAACTAAAACCTTCATCACTTAAAACTTGCTAACTCATACGTTTGTATATGGAGTTTATACATAAAAATAGCCTTCCTATTTTAAATTTTGGAATAAAATATTCTTACTTTAAATCAATACATAACAAAAAGTGAATTTCAAGAAAGGTAATATATTTTGGACTGCAACTTATAGAACTTATATTTTATTTATCTAATATTCTATCAATGATCATTGCATTCTCTGTTTGCCACAAATTAAAATGAATTGTTTTTTCATTAACAAATAGATTTCATTAATAAAAAACAAGCTGAAATTCTTCTAAGAAAATGAATGAGTGTTTTAAAACACCCACGCAAAGCAAAAATTTTTTTTTCTACTGTACTTCCGGATTGATAAGGCTTCCTTGACTCAGAGTGAATGTGTTAACAATATCATTTCATTTTTTTATTTGAACTTAAGTTTTCGATTTTTCTTCTTGATCTTTGACCAAATTTCTGTATCCTGAGCATAACGCTTTATGAACCAATTATAACGATTTATAAAGTGTTGATCAACGGACTAAGAATATTTGTCACTGTTTAAGAGGTCCAGGATACTAATTAATAACATATTTTATTGGCAAAACAACATTAACAATGGTATATGATTAACAAGCAGACATGTAAAACATCTTACATCCTGATCTCGTCTTTACTGTATTTACTTGTTCTTAAAATGCTATCAAAATTTTTTTCCAATTCGTTTAATTAAATTTAGATAATCATCACCCATTCCATAGATGTTTGATTGAATGAATTCAAAACTGATTTTGATTGATTTTTTAACAAATGAAAGCAAATCTAAGCATTATTGTAAGATTTGTGGACAACATTGAGGAAAAATAAAAATTCTATAAAATTTGAAAAACATGAAATTTCTCTCGTGCTATTTTTTTTAAATAATGTAATAAAATTAAAATAGACAAAATTTTTAATCTCATAAGCATTTTTCAAATAACTTATATTTATGGATTTTTATTCTAAAACAATCAATCAATTTGTTTGACAAATATTTTAATTTATTCATTTTTTTGGTGTTCATTTGCAAATGATTGTATAAAATTAGATTGCATCCATCACATAAAAATCAATTTAAATAATTGATAGAAAATAATATTTGTGATGTAGAGAAATAAATATGCGCAAAGATTAAATTTATTGATAGCAAAGCAAGTTTTTATTTACAAATTGTATGCAATGATAATGATGAAAGAAATTTTGTGAGACAAATGCGTCAACGGTCGATTAAATAAAATGTTCCTTCAAAAGTTTCCAAGAACTTATAATATCTTTCTTGACTTAAAATCTTAACAATTTTTGTCGTATTTTTAGTTTCTATTATTTATTATTTCTTTCACAAAGTAGCAGAAGAATGAAAGAAAAATATTGATAAAGTAAGAATTATAATTTTAATAAATAACAGTGCAACGGGAGCTATATTGGTAATAAACATTTGTATTAACTGCAGTTGATTAAAATAAATTCTTTCAAATTAAACTCATCTCTTACCGATTAATAGAGATTTCTAAATTTGGCTAATTTTTACATCTTAAAAAAACTTTATTTACTCTAAAATTTGGCTACAGCTAGAATCGGCTTCAGTTTACTTCCGGTTTACTTAGAAACTTAAAATTTTGTATAATAGTGTAATTTCTGTTTTTCGTAGAATTTTTGAAAGTTTAAAAAAATGGCTGTGATATTGAATGAAAAATATCTCTAAAGTAAACGCTCATAATTTAATTTATCAAAAACTATGAACTCATTTTATAAATTGGTGAATGCTGGAAAACTGTATAGATAATAAACTTAACTTTTACGTAATCCATTAGATAAAAAAATTTCTGAAAAAGTAAACGAAATTATGTTCGAATGGAGCTGACCGACCTGTGTAAGGGTAAGAGAACTGGTCTTGCATCAGAAAGGTTCTAGGTTCGAATCCCGGGCAAGGCATGGTTGTTCTTTCGTTCTCTGTCTTTATGTCCTTACTGCGGGAGCAACGTTGGCCATGGTGCTCCTAAAAGTGTGGGTAACCTGTATGAGGAAAGATTTTTCTCCAGGTGGGCATTGGAAAAAAAAAGGTGTTCGAATGGTCGATTAATAATCATTTCTTGAAAGTTTGACCAACCATGAAATTGATAATTTCTTCATTGTATTTCCGCTTTATTTAGAAACTTATTAAGTATATTACAGATGTTTCTAATTCACGAAAAAATTTTTTATGTTTATTTTAACAAAAGTGTTGAATAAAATATAAAATAAGTTCTAATCATTCTTGTTTATTTAATAATACTAAAATGCTCTATTTTTTTTTTTTTATCATTATGGTGTTTAATTATAAAGCGTGAATAAAACATAAGCCTGCATAGTAAGCTGAAAAAAAAATTTGTTAATTAACAATAAAATTACTGTTTCGATGTTATTTACAAGTTTCATCTTTGAAAAACTGATAATTTACTGTCATATTTTATTTGTTTATTTGCTTTTTAGTAAGTAATGAATAGAATCGAAATTGAAATATGCCGATGAAAAAACGTACCTGAAAATAAAAATGATATTTTTTTGTAATGAATTACTAGTTAAAGTAGTATGTTTTAAATTTCTAGCAATTGTGACTGATTGCCATTTAAGTTTAATATAGACTGAAAATGCAAAATATTATAAGTTATACATCACTAAGTTCTGAATGCATTTTTGATGAAGTGTAATTGCAAGCGGGAAGCAAACTTTTAAACATATTTACTAATTATTTCGACAACCTAATTTTATATCAGTTTTCTGCAGCACATTTATAAATATATTGGAATATTGCTAGAAGCCCAATGAGTTAACGCAAAAAATATCAAAATATATTTACGACTTTTTTAAATGTATACATCCATGTATACATTTAATACTCTTTCCATGTGTACTCTTTTCTTAAAACTGTAAAGATCATAACAATAAGGAGCGGTTTAATTGTTTTTTGTTTGAACTTCTGATTTTTCACATCAGTTTTCAAATATATTTAAAATATATTAGATATTTTCTCAAAATATAGAGTAGCTTATTTTTACTCTTAACCACTCTTAAATTTTGTTACATAAACCGATTCTGCGAATAAATTTTATTTATAAGAATAAATTTCTATGAATAAATTTTATACATAAATTCTTAAAAGCTTTACACGTTTAATAGTTTGACAATAATTGATTTTCTATAGATATTTTTAACAATTAATCATTTTCTAGAAATTATTTGTTTCTGACATATTATTGTGATATTATTTTTATGTCTCAGGCTAATTGAAAATTCCAGGCTAATTGAAAACAGCTGTTTGCGAATGTTATCATCTTTTTACATTGCATGATCCTAAGTGGTATTTTCTAATCGTCCTTATATTTTGGAGACTTTATTACAATAAGCGTATAGGCTTTTAGGCTGATTAGAAATGAGCTAAGAATCACTCAAACAGATTGAATTTTCTTAAACTCAATGCGATGAACTTTTAATAAGACTGAATGTGGAGATTGAATGCGCTTCCAGAGTGACCATAGGATCACACTAACTGACCAATGAATCATATATTTCCTAATTAGTCTAAACGTATTGGGTTGGCAAGAAAGTAAGCAGATTAGTGTGAAATAAAACTCAATTTTTTTCTATACAATCAAAATTCAATCGAATATCTTTTAATCAGTTTGATGATCTCTTTCCATCTTTCTGGTAACTTCATGATCCCACGCTCATAGAACTGCTGGTCTGTATCTACAAAAAATTCAACCAAGTGAGATTCGAGGTCATTTTTATTATTAGTCATTGTTTGAGGTCAGCATTTCGTAAACTTTAAAATAAATGACAATATTATAGGGCAAAGTTGGGGCTATATGGAGATGCAGCATCATTTTCCGACCAAGATCCAATAACTTCGTACGTGCTGTTAATTATGTCTGAGACTTCGCATTATCGTGATGGAATGCAATATTTTTGTGATTCGCAATTCACGTATCACCCCAAATGTGCACTATCAGATTATAATTTATTTCAAAGTATACGAAGCTTTTTAAATGGCAAAAATTTCAGCAATGACGACGACCTGAAATGACACTTTTGCTGATGAGGTCAAGAATTTCTATGAGCTCTGGTTTATGAAATTATCTAAAAGATGACAAAAGGTCATTGAACAGAATGTAAGATATTTGAATGATTAAATTCATTTTTTGTATAAAAAATTATTATTTTACACTTAAAAACGAAATTACTTTAGTGCCCTCCCTTATTATAGAATAACTACAATATCACTAAAAAGTGTTGATTAGAAAGGACTGGCGACTTTTCCAATTAGCCTGACTTTTTTGCAAAGTTACTGTGGTTGTTTGCAAAAAGCCTGTTCGATAAGTTAGTTCTTTGCTCACAAATGAACTAATTATTTCAATAATTTTATTTAGAAACTGTGTATCTTTTGTTTCCTGCATCAGCTGTAAGACCAGCCCAATATTCACCTTATGACTGGAGAAATAGACGAAGGAGAAGACGATACGTAAGTTAAAAAAATTAAACTGATTTATTATTTGTATCATATTAAAATCTAATCAAAACTTTTATTGATTTGTTTGGTAGTCTTTGACTTTGTAAAATTTAAAATGTTTTATTCGATGACTGATTGGCAACATTTATCATTAAATCCGTGTAATAAACTATTTTCCTTTCATTCTTCTTTCATTCTCCCCAAACTTTTCTTCAGTTTCTTTAGAAAATAGTTATTTTTTATCATTATAAAAATTGTTTCATTTATAGTAAACATTGATTTTAATTAAAGTTTTTAAATAATATTGCATCTTAATTAGTTTGCAGAATAGAGACTGCGGTAAAAATATGGCAAGTCATCATTCATTTATATATAATCTTAGTAATGCATACATGTCATGTCATTAATAGTTTTATTTTAAAAATCAAGTCAAGGTAAATGAAATGAACGTTAAATAATTAAAATATTTTGCGAAAGATAAAACGTGTGATTTTAAACTCTAAGCATATTATGTAAAAATTGACTTGAACGGTCAGTGGAGATATTTATTGTGCCGTTGGAATCTATTTTAAGAATTACGATTTCGGTAACAAACAATTTTCTGAGAAGTTCAAACAAAAAGTTTTAATTATGTATTTATTGAAAAACGGATTAGAGTACAAATTTATGAGTTAAATTATACTGAAAAATGTTATGCCTATTAATGACATAATGCACAGTTTCGAGAAAATGATAACAAACAAGAATAGTTTAAATATTTAATGAATGGATTCTTACGCAAAATTATTTCGAAATAGCCTCTTTTGCTGCCAATACAGAACCACAAATAAGTCATCAGTTACAACTCCTTCAGCGTGATAGATGTTTTCAGGACTTTGAATTTTTGTAAGATTTAGTACAGATCCTAATATAAAAAACCGATTTTACTTTTCAATTAATCTATATAAAAAATATTATATGCTAAGTACTAATAATTTTGAGCCTAATACTAGATTATTGTTATTTTTATTAGGATAAAAAAATTTCTATTAACTAAATACTTTATTATTTTTTATTAACTAAATACTTATTGTTATTACTTTTTTACTACTAAGCGAAATTTAGTTAGAGTTTAAATTACTCTCTTTCAAACATTCGAACTGATTTGACAAATTTGTTGCTTCATGGGGAAAATTTCTCTATGTAGGCCAGTTTTATTAGTTTCTAAGGATTCTCGATAATCATATTGTTTTTGAGGATTTTATAGAGCTTGTTATATCATCAAGCTTTTAGATCAATTCCATAGTTTTTAACTTTTATAGCGTTAATGGTTTATGCAGATTTATGTAAAATGCCTCTTCTGTGTACCTCTTTTTATTGGATCTATTGGTAAAGTTGTTTGTTATTTATGAACACAACAATGCTCAATTATATTGCCAATGAGCATTATTGTGTTTTAAATAACAAGCAACTTTCTCAACATATCAATATTCAAGTCCCGCAGTAGACTGATTTTAAAGACACGGTTCCCAGTAGAACACCGAAGTCAAGCATCACTGGCTGCGGTCAGTAATTGGGTGGGTGGCCACTTTGATCAGCCTGAGTAGGGACCGAGGGTGCACGGTATCGGGTCTCCTTAAACTGTTCTACCGTAAAGTGCTCGACTTCGAGCGCAGGCCGTCGGGCTACCGAAGCAGGGGATCTATCCCCTTTTCAAAGGATCTAAATTGCGATGGCATATCTTCGGATCATACTCAGGGATGTTTCCTTGACCGTCGACAATAGCCCATTGTGCAGCTCTAGTGCGACGTAAATAAAGCATCTACCATTGGCAATATTCAAGTCAAAGACTCAAATGCAAGCGCTCTTTGCAAACGCCAAGCAAACATGTATATCACTACTACGTTGTTAATAATCTTATTTTTGTTTACTATATTTACTACAAATAATAAACGTTTAAAATAAACGTTAATAGTATAAAAGAGTTTAAAAAAAAAAAAAAAAGCACAAACACAAAAGTTATTTGACTGAGCTAAAACCTTTATGTAGAACTACTTACCGCAATTTTGTCACGCTCTATATCATAATGAATTTCTGTAATATTTTATAATATACTTATTTTTGTTCTTTTTTTAATATAATTTTAACAATTATTTTAGAATGGATATGCTGAGTATGCAGTGATACCAGAAAAGTCAAGTGTTGAGGATAAACCAAATGAAAAAATAGAAACGCCAGCCAAAAGCATACCAAGTCAATTTGAAAAAACGAATTTTGAAAAAATTGATGTCTCCAAGCACACCGCTCAAAAGCAGGATAATCAAAACACAGATAAAAAACTAGATGACAGGATTGGATTAAACAATAAAATGGGATTATCAAAAAGCGAAAGAAATGAAGAACCTCCTAACAGACAGAAGAAAGTAGTTAACGTTTGTGATGTGCATAGCAATATTTCGAAACAGGAGTTGAAAAATATTTTGAATAACAAGAACTTGTCAAAAAATGACTATGACTTTCCGAATAGCTCATCGGCGACTAATTTTGAAACAAACAATATAATACAAGAACATGAAGTGTCTCTATTAGAATCAAACTCAAATGGGAAATGTCATGAGCCAATTGAAACAGAGTTTACAGACAAGTTGATTGGAAATGGAATGGAAAATCCAATAATGAACGAGAATGGTGCCTGTGATGCTGCATACAACAGTCCAAACAATGCACTTTCTGATGGTCAAGTATCTTGTAAAATATTTCATCCAATTGAAGAGGAAAATGAAAAGAAGGGAGTAGCCAATGAAGAATCCACATTATTTTCAAATTGCAATGAAACGTCTGATATAAGTTGCGACAATGCAGAGTCCGATCAAAGCAATTTTAACCAATCTTCCTTGCCAGATATAATAAGTACTGTGAATAAAATTGTTACGGATCATATTGATGAAAACAATGTCAGTGCAACGTTTTTAAATAGCAATAGAACTCAAAACTTTAGTGCCATACACAACACAAAAAATATTAATGAATGTGTTTCTAAAATCCCATCTGTTTCTGCAACACGATCTGCATATTTACCATATCTTTATAATACAAATTCAGATGTTTTAAGTTCTGAGAGCAAAATCATTGATAATACATTACCAAAAACACAGTTATTGTATACCAATAACTCAATTTATAAGTTAGCCTTTGACGAAAGTCTCGAAGATCAATCTGACACAGAAAGCAGATCTCCAAGTCCGATTGTACGATGCTCTGTTGATAAAAATCGGATTGATCGTGGATCAATTGATCCAGAAACTCAAGTGCCATCAAGTCTTATGAGCAATGAAATTAACGTATATGAAGCTGATAGTGGAGATGACGCTGGCTCAGAAGATTTAGAACTTATACCCCACCGTTATGAGAGTGAGAGCTTCCTGAATAAAAGCAAACATCTTTATGAAAATAAGCTTTCTTTAGCCGTCGAACTTCTAAGAACAAAGGAAAGTCTTCCATACGATGCTCAGTTCAAGAGGGTGATTGAAGAAAGTCAAGAATCGGCGAAAACAGAAAGTTGTAGAACTGGGGAAGTGAACATGGGTTTTGTTGATGATTTTAATTCTTTGGATGGGATTGAATTGAAAAGCAATCATTTCGCACTTAACCAGTCTGATCATGAAGCCATCACAAACCAAAGCAAAATTCATAAGCAAATATCTCCAAGTTACGATATTCCTTTGGATGATTCCTTCACAAATTCATATGAATTAGCTGATGAAGCTATTGCACAATCTGCGAATCACCAGGTCAGTTCTTTTACAAAATGCGTTCAAGTTCTTAACCAGTGCTTCGTACATTTCTTGAAATTAACAAGTGCGTGATAAATAAATTTAGTTGTAATACATTAGAAGTGCATCTTAATTGATCATTAGCAAGAATACATAAAAAATATTTTCGGAGAGGGAGTTTTGTACTTTTAGTAATAAATATTTTAATTTATGTATTTCTGTTTTCCGAAATTCCTATTATTTACAGACTACGTTTTAAACATTGCAAAAGATTCAATATTGTCACAATTGTACGTTCAATACTAAAAGATTGTATGTTTATGAATATTTTTTTAATGATGCAATTTCGAGTGATCTACAAAACAAAAACATTCATTCTTTAGTCTTAGGTGATTATTCGATAAGTATTAAAATATGTTTGTATGTTTCTTCAAGATGAAAAATTTCAGAAGTTTCAATTGAAATTAGTGTAATGAAATTAATCAATAACTATTGTTTGTCTATGCGCTTTCAATAACAAAAAACTGTATTTTGCTTCTAAGATCATAACTTTTTTTATTTTTATTTTGGCTATGGGAATTTTCTTTATTTGAGAGTAGTTATAAATAATGGTCATTTGTTTATCAATAATACAGTTTTTAGTGATACTCAACATATTTATGTAGTTTTATGACTCCCAAATTCAATTTCATATTTTACATTTTCTTATTTAATAGTAAATATTAGTATAGAAACTTAAGCACTGGTTGTTCCAAAAAGTAACTTCTATTAATTTTTTTTTATGCGCGGTCGGTTGTGTTTTGTAGGGCGCTCTACTCATGCATGTGTAGTTGTCTAAGACCATCCGAGGAACATGAATAAATTCCAGAAACACGTTTTTGCTGATGGTACAAGGCCGCCATGCAATGCTCAGTAGATGACAATCTTTTTTTTTTTGTGAAACCCGGCAAGTTTGCTTTGTAAATTTTTTCTATAAGAAAGGCGGCCTTTGGTGATGATTTTTTCTTGAAACGCCAAATCTACCTATGGAACAAGGTATTCTTTGAAGGTCATGAAGAGGTCAGTGATGGGTACCAATGATTCACCAGGCGATTTACAATACCCCTAGACATCTTTTTGATTCAGCACTTAAAAACTCTCACGAAAGAACAACCCTTTATAGCAATTGAGAAAGTAAAGAGTCTAGATATTCTAGAAAAAGCCAGAATATCCCCTCGTAATGGATGAGCGACTACGCTCGCGTAAGCTGACCTTTTCCTATTAAAACCGATCTGAGAGTGCTGGAACGCATATAAGATTTTCAATAAGTTCAGTAACATTACTTTCTGGAAACTAACTGTATTGGTATAATATGGTAGGTATTATTTCATTTTACCCCATACTATATAAAATGAAAGACCCCGTAGAAAACGACACTTCTACATAGGACATTTTTGCATCGTAAATGAGAATCGACATTTTCTACTTACAATTTCTGAATGTCGTGCGTTCGTTCGGTATTTTATTTTTTAAAGCAAATGAATGCTTTTCTGTCACAAATCGATTTGTTTTTGAAACACCACACTATTCGAAATTTACTACATTTAAAGTAGAACATGCAAACAGGTATGATGAAACAGTTAACATCATAATCTTTTAAGACCCAAACCAAAATATTTTTTGCCTTTTAAAAAAAGTTTTTTTTTGTTAAGAGAACTACTCAGTTTGCATTAAATGTGTTATTATTAAGATTATTGTCACACGCATATTCTCACATATGTTTTCATTTTTATTGACCATTACAATATTTTTTACATTTTGTTTTATCGAGATCACATTAAACAGAGATATAGTCTATGCATTTCTCCTCATATTCTTCAACCATTATAAATTCTTACTTTACCCCAGTTTCTCTTTTTAATTTCGTTGGTCCATCTCGTTCGTGGTCACTTCTTGGTTGTTTGATGGCACGAGGATCCTTGGTGTAACAAAGCCTATCGCAGAATTTTTGGAGAAATGAGAATTCACGTCCCTTTCCCAGTTTCAGTAATACGTTGATACTTTGAAAAGCAAGCTTTTTTCTTAAATTTCTTTGAAAAAGCTAAGGAAATTATTAGTGGTAGCATAATTTATTTTTAATTTTTTTGCGAAAAATTATATAAGAGCACTAATTTTTTGGTCAGTCATAATTTATTTCAGCTTTAAAAATACTGAAAAAAAACTAGGAAAAGTGAATTCGAGGACATAGGAGTTAAAATATAAATACAAAATATATGTAACAAATTATAATTGGAGGTTGATCGTTCAGGTCAAAATTACGATCTGTGGATTAGTGAATAGGTCCACCTTATAAACAGGTAGTGACGTGTGTATATATATATATATATATATATATATATATATATATATATATATATATATACATATAACATTCTTGTCAGACAGAAAGTCGCCACAATGAACAACGTATTGAGATCAAAAATATATTTATTTGAAACAAAAGTAAAGGGAACGTTATCATAATCCGACGATAAGTTATCGAAGTTGGAATCTGTATATTAGATGGAATCAAAACTATTATTATTTATTCATTTATTATTCTGATTCAATTCAAATGCGATCTAAATAATTTCCTTTTATCGTCATTAATTTTCACCCGACAAATGATTTGATTTGGATAACTTTCTGATTCCGGATACTGAATTAAAAAGTAGTTGTTATTAAATTAATTAATGATACAAATGTCTGCATTATAGAGAATCAAAAAATTTTACCGTGTGCTATGCAATTTTAAACAATAGCATTGTACTCAGAATTCGAACAAATACGACAATTAAAATTTTTGTAAAATATCATATGTTAAATTATATTTCTCGTAAATGTTTTAGCTGAAATTTTTGAAATTTTGTTTGCCACATGATGTTTGGACACGGCTAAACACGATGTTTAAATTTTTCAATTCTTATAATTAAATTTTTTTTTTTTAAGTTTCCATCATTATTAATTAAAGTAATTGAAATTAACCAATAAATGTGAATAAGATTATTAAATTTATAAAAAAAAATTATGTGGTTGATATGATTATATGGCTAATTCTATTTCCGTTTTCTTATTAACATGAATAATTTGATAAAGAAGCTACTAAAAGTTTTAACAATTTTACACCCCATCTCTAGTTGACCGCCCTGGCAAAGTTAATACTTTTATTAGCATGATACACCACTGACGAGGATATCATTCAATATGTTGTTAATCTAGCGATTTTTAGTTCTTTGAGCTAAATAGTCAGCCTATTTCCATTTTAAACGTTTAATTTTCTTAACAGCATCTAAACAGTGCTTAATTAACTCATTCATGTTACTTGCTTCCAGTTCATTCTCGGGATACTGAGTAAACTACTTTCCATATTTTTTTTTATGTTGTTCGAAGTCTTTGTACATAAAACATTCAAGTAATTACATTCAAACAATAACATTGGTCCATCATGTTTGTGGTAACTTGGTCGTTTGATGTCGCGATGATACCAATCCAATATGTTGTTAATCCAGCGATTATCGGATCTTCGAGCTAAATGGCCAGTCTCTTTCCATTTTAAGCGTTAAATTCTCTTAACGCATCTAACCCATTTTTAATTATCTTATTCACGTTACTTGCTTCCAGTTTCTCGGGATACTGAGTGAACTACTTTCTATATTTTTTTAATGTTGTTCGAAGTCTTTGTATATATAACATTCAAGTAATTACATTCAAACAATAACATTGGTCCATCATGTTTGTGGTAACTTGGTCGTTTGATGTCACGATGATACCAATCCAATATGTTGTTAATCCAGCGATTATCGGATCTTCGAGCTAAATGGCCAGTCTCTTTCCATTTTAAGCGTTAAATTCTCTTAACGCATCTAACCCATTTTTAATTATCTTATTCACGTTACTTGCTTCCAGTTTCTCGGGATACTGAGTGAACTACTTTCTATATTTTTTTAATGTTGTTCGAAGTCTTTGTACATATAGCATTCAAGTAATTACATTCAAACAATAACATTGGTCCATCATGTTTGTGGTAACTTGGTCGTTTGATGTCACGATGATACCAATCCAATATGTTGTTAATCCAGTGATTATCGGATCTTCGAGCTAAATGCCCAGTCTCTTTCCATTTTAAGCGTTAAATTCTCTTAACGCATCTAACCCATTTTTAATTATCTTATTCACATTACTTGCTTCCAGTTTCTCGGGATACTGAGTGAACTACTTTCTATATTTTTTTAATGTTGTTCGAAGTCTTTGTACATATAAAATTCAAGTAATTACATTCAAACCATAACATTGGTCCATCATGTTTGTGGTAACTTGGTCGTTTGATGTCACGATGATACCAATCCAATATGTTGTTAATCCAGCGATTATCTGATCTTCGAGCTAAATGGCCAGTCTCTTTCCATTTTAAGCGTTAAATTCTCTTAACGCATCTAACCCATTTTTAATTATCTTATTCACGTTACTTGCTTCCAGTTTCTCGGGATACTGAGTGAACTACTTTCTATATTTTTTTAATGTTGTTCGAAGTCTTTGTACATATAACATTCAAGTAATTACATTCAAACCATAACATTAGTCCATCATGCTTGTGGTCACTTGGTCGTTTGATGTCATGATGATACCAATCCAGTATGTTGTTAATCTAGCGATTATCAGGTCTTCGAGCTAAATTTCCATTTTAAACGTTTATTTCTCCCAACGGCATCTAAATCGTTTTTAATTGCCTTATTCACGTTACTCGCTTCGAGTCCATTCTTGTGATATCGGCTTTCTATATTTCTTTATGTTGTTCGATAGCCTTTGTATATAATACACTAACGCAATTGCATTTTATGCAAAGTTATATGCATTTATATAAAATTGTGTTTGAAGATTTTACATAAAAAGTTAAAATATGTTCTCTAGTTCCCCATAATTTTAAATTTGTATTTATAGGACAACAGAGAAGAAGTGAGCGCTGGATATCGACGTATTGGAGTTCAGTTTCGTCACTATTTCTCGCCAACTTCGACTTTAGTTAATTCTTGGAATTGCTGCATCATTATGTGATAAAAGATCACCGTATTATATTTTTCATTCTTAATCGCCAAAGATGTGAATGTCTCTGATTTGTTGTGGGCATCTAAAAGCTAGCTATTAAATTTTATCTATCTATATATTACTATATTATGTCTATTTTATCATGGGTAATAAATAATTTTTACTTTTGATAAGTCTCTTGTTAAGCAAGGCTTGCAGTAATTGTGCTAAACAGGGTGCAGTAATTGTGCTAAAACTAAAAATCATATATATATATATATTTTTTTAAGTAACAATGATTACCTATTGAATATTGAACAAAAAGAAAAGAAATATTATAACTTTTTGTAAAATATGTCATTAATTTTCTTTCATCTTCTTTACTTTTTTAAATTTTAAATGCAATAAGTAACATTCTTTCGTCAAACAAAGATACACTAGAAACGAAACTTATAGCAAGCAAAGTAAAAACATATAGAACTAAATTATTCTAAAAAGGTAATTAGTAAAAGGATTAAACTAGATAAAAGTGCCGTTGCCTCTCAATAAGAGGAGTTGATGCATCCTTCTTCAGGATTCAGCAGTCATCTTCAGGTTGCCGCAGCATTGGGGACAAGCAGGGCTGATTGACTTAAATTAATAACTAGGTTTTATTAATTTGAATTTATCAAATTTTTTTCAATCAATTTACGAACACACAATTTCAAAAATATAATGATTCTATTATATAAAAATAACTCTCAGATTGAGGGAATAAAACTTATATTTCACATCGAGTTAACTTTGCTTCGTGTACTTTGCGACATTAATGGGTTAATGAGAGGCGCTAAGGACTGATTTTGTATTTCTTTATCATAAATACGGATAATTTTTAATTTTTAAAATATTTTCTTACGTACTTATTTATTTCATTATTGCGAATTTTTTAATGTCTGAAAACTTGCTTACGTTAGTTTGAACTTTTGAAATTAACAACAATTGAAAATTTCTCATTGATTTTAATAGTTTTCACGAAAGTTTAAAAATTATCCGTACTTATGATAAGGAAATACAAAATCAGTCTTTAGCGCCTCTCACTAATCCATTACAGTCACAAAAAGTAGTCTATATATAAAAAATACCTGTCTGAAAAAAGTGGTAGTACATATTTGTTCATGCAAAGTGGATATTTTTTCCTATTACTTGAGCCGTGGATGTTTATGGGACAGAGCATTCATCTCCCAATGAGGTGATCCAGGATCGAATCCCAGCAATGGCTGGTAGATAGGAATTCTGCTCCTTGCTCACATTTACTACAGTGCCGATGTAAAATAATCTCAATGGTTGATATATCATGAGTTAGAATCTTCTAGTAATCGGGTTTACACAATGAGTGGTTTTTGTAGTTTCCCTCTCCATGTAACAAAAATGCGGGTTAAATTCATCAAAAAGTTTTCGGCGAAAGCTAGTGTGTTTGATCCAGGAGTTCTCTTCTGTGTTGGGTTCAAAATTACAAAGTTGAACATTGATAAACACAAACAGGAAGTAGGTTGGCTGTTTAACACCCAGTTATAAAATAAAATAATGCTTACCACTTTAGTTTTAAAAAAGACACAGCGTGATAAGTTCAGATCTAAATAACTACATAAGTTTTCAATTATTTTATCAAGACAGAACTAATTAGTTTTTTCAAAATAAATCCTAATGATGAAGCACTTGTTCTATTACTTTTCGTTTTGAAAAAAAAAAAGAGAACGTGCATTTTGAAACCTCTGTCACCATGTGAAATAATTCATTTTTTAAAGAAAATATTTTAAAACTTTTGTAAGTTTGTCATGACTTTAAGGTATGTCCACCTTCAGCAAGAGCCCTCTTTGTTAAAGATGAAAATGGCATAAAATGTCAAGAAAAGCCCCAGTTTAGGGCGAAAAAATCGATTGTTATTACATTTTTTAATGTTTGAAACCTTGCTTACGCTAGTTTAGACTTATAAAATAAACAACAATTGAAAATTATTCATTGATTTTAATAATTTTCGCGAAAGTTAAAAAATTCTTGACCAAAATGGTGATTTTTCAAAAATTTGATGGCAGCTTCATTAGTATGAGGGGAACATTACCATGCTTTTAGTGCAGACTCCCTATGACATTCTTTTTTCCAGGTCTGAGCTCCTGTATATGCCGCACTTTTTGAACTCTTGCACTAGAAGTAGACCTCTAACTAAACAACAAAATTAAGATTCTTTGTAACTTGAACATCGGATTCAATCAAACTTGAGATTGCTAAATAAAAATTAGAGAAAAGATGCTTTCTCTATGCTTTTAAGTCGAATCAAGCTATAACTGTTTTTTTAAAAATATAGGTCGGATGTTTTTAGAAAGATTTGTAAAGGAGACATTTGCAAAGGAATAAAAATATTTTATTTCTTTGTCATATAAAAAAAAAATAATTTAACATTTTAATACCATGTTTTATTGGAATAATATTTTGAAAAATCAGCATAATTGAAATCTTTTTGTAAGAAAAGTGAAAAACACAACCAATTTCAGTTTACAGACGTTCTTTATTAAATCAATCTTAAAAGAAAAAGATTAAATAAAACCTTTTTATGAATATTTTTACAAAGTTACAAAGAACATTTTTACGAAGAACACAAGTTACAAATTACATTTATTAAAAACACTGACATTAATTAAATGTTAATTTCAAAGATGTTATCTCCCTTTGAAGTAACAGAATTCGTACTAACACGCAATAATTAATGTTTTAAAATTTTTAAAGTAATCGGAAATTCGTTATCGCCCATTTGCAGTTGATCTAGAGGGGGGGGGGGGGAATGTGTATGTAAGATTTATTTATTTATTTATTTATTTTTTTTTGATGACTTATGTCACTAGTTTTAATTTCTTAATGATATTTATTCATCTGAATATGATCTACTATGAATCTAAAAAAATATCGGATTTTATATTAATGTACATGATCTAATTTTACCTGATTTAATAATAATAGGTGACCAAAGGGAAAAAGCTTATTCTGTGAGAAACGAATTTAAAGGCTTGAGATTGTTTAGGAGCATACGATTTAAATCGTAAAAATCGAAATATACATGAATATCACAAACATTTATTTACATCCCCCAAAAATTTCGAAACAAAATTTTCAATTTTTGATGTTGAGAAAAAATAAAATTTGAAAATCGGGTTTGACAAAAGCAGTGTTTTCCTCGAAATTTCCCTTCCTCAGTAGAACTAGAGTGCCTTCAGTGAACAAGAGTGGCGCCAACCTCCCGACAAAATCTGATTGGAGGAAACTGAGTTTTTACCGCCGCAGGCTAAATGGAAAATTTCTCCATTCGTTTAACACGGGAAGCATGATTAGTGATGTGAAAACTGAATATTTTAATACCTATCTTCTGGTAACCCGATCCTATTATGCGCTTGTGCAGTTTTGCTTTTCACCTCGATTGACGCCACTCTTGTTCACTGAAGGCACTCTAAGTAGAACTATTGTCGTTTTCTTCACTAAGGCTCTCTTTGTTCACCTTGTCTACGCGTACACAGGCACTATTTTCCCCTAACATTGCTCATCTTCAAAGTGTAATAACTCTCGAGGAGAACCGATTCTCTACGTGTTTTATTGGTATGTCAAACCACAATCCACAAACTTGCAACAGATGGTGATCCAATCGTCCTTTTTGTGAAAAATGGGCATAAACCGTTCTTTTCCCTTGATCTTAAATGAAAATTAGGAAAGTAATTAAAAGTTATAATGATAGTTTTGACAGCTATTTTATTTTATTAGTTGAGACTGTGAACCTAGAGTTAACGCTTTGATTCAGGTTAACTAGTACCAGGTTATCCGGTAACTTAAGGTGCAATAAGTTTAATCTTTTTATTCATATTATATTTATTACTTTTTCAAATGTTTTATTTTAAACAAATATTTACTGAACTAATTTTTTTTATTTTTATTTTTTTTTATTTATTTATTTATTTTATTTTTTGCAAAGTGGAGAACATCACCTCTATGAAAAGTGATATAATTTCTTGATATTCTATGGATGGAAATAACAGTCTATAAATACTTCATTTATTATGGCTATAAATATGTTGATTTTCCCAACAACAGGATATTAAAATAAAGTACTACTTTAAATAATTATTTTATCTATACACATTGCCTACAAGGTGTTTCGCAGTGATCACCCGTAATATATATTTTTATAATTTTAATAAAAACGAAATAACAATAAATATTAGGGGTTTTAGATTGAATATTGCAATAAGAAAAAATGAAAACAATATTGAAATCTGCCGAATCACTATTGGGAGAGACGACATTAAAAACATTGAAACCCAATTGATTGCCGTAAGAATTTGAGAGGAGCTGAAAAAGCAATTAATATTGACGCCTATAAGTTTCCTCTGGCTATGAAACTGGTTTTGATATTTTTGCACCCATTTTAAATAGTGATCTGACAGATTTTGAGAAAGTTTTTGATTCTTCCTGGCTTTAATAATTAATTTCCGACTCATAATGTGATTACTTTTTTGACTTCAATTTTTAAAATTATTCTGAGAGATTCAGTATGATCAATTGAATAAATCCAATTCCACTTTAAAAATAGTTTACGAAAACTGATCTTAAGTTTTTAGTTGACTTCAAATATGAAAACGGTCCGAATGAAATATTTGCAGGTTATCCATAATAAACAAAATCTTTGATCATTAATATAAAAGTCTTAAGTAGATAAAAAGAATTGTAAAACAATTTTTAAAAAAATAATGCAAAAATTAAGACTATATAGCTAACTGTTAGCACAAATTTGTAAATAATATTTATGACAATGGTTATTTCAGTTATTCAAATAATTATAAAATTTAAGAATGTCTCAAACTCAATTTTATAATAAGTTGAATATTTGATGGATCAGTGGTTTAGGTACTGAGCTGAAATTTCTCCAATACCCGATTTTGGTTTGAAACAAAAATCACGAAATAATAATAATAATAACAATTAAAAAAACAGAAATAAAAGCACAGAAAAAAAGTACCCCAATGAAAATGATATAAATGTCACGTTTATATAAACATTATTGAAGATTGTATATAGCATTAGCAAAGCTTGCGTTTTGTCATTGCAGTCAGGATTATAACAGGATTATAATGGAAACAACTATGGAAAAGTTAAGAATTAGATGAATTTAACTTTTGTTCTAGAGAATGTGAAATTTGCAGTCAATATTGAAGTTCTGTCATCAAAATTTAAAGATAAAAGAAAAAAAAAAAACCCGGAACTTTTAATCAAACATGCAGAATTAATTAGATTATAAATCAATGAAACTAAAACTAAGAGCCTTCGAATTAATTGTAAAAAAGATGATGACATATATCTTAAAAATGAACTAACGCAAAATTTTATATATGGGTGCAACGATAAATGCAAAAGGTGGAAGTGATGTTGACATTCAAAATAAAATTACCAAAAGCCCGCAATTGCTTCAGAAATTTAAACAAAGTATGGAAGATCTCAAATATGACTTATTTTGTATAAGTCATTCATAAGATTATTTCCTTCATATGGTACAGAAACATGGAAATTGACTGCAACACAAATTTTTGAAGTAAATGTTTGAGAATTATTATGAATATTTTTTGACCAAAAAGAATTATCAATGATATTCTATTACAGAAAATAAAAATAAAACTCATTAAGATGAAGATATTAAAATTAGACAATGGCGCTTTATCGGTCATACAAGAATGGATAGAAATCGAATTCCTTGAGTTGCACTCAACTGGGCACCAGAGGAAAATGAATGCCCAAGACTAACGTGTGCAGTATATGAGAGAGATAGGTAGGAAAGTATTTTATTTACGTTGCACTAGAGCTGCTCAATGGGCTACAGGTGACGGTCTGGGAAACATCCCTGAGGATGTTACGAAGACATCACAATTTTGATCCTCTTCAGAGCAGATGGCTCCCCTGCTTTGGTAACCCGACGACCTGCGAGAGAAGTTGAGCACTTTACGGGTAGAACAGTTTAACGAGGACCTATACCGATCCCAATGCAGGCTGATCAAAGTGGTCACCCACCAGCTAACTGACAGCAGCCAGTGATGCTTGATTTCGGTGTTCTACTGGAAACCGCGTCTTTGCGATCAGTCCACTACGGGACGAAAGAGAGAGAGAGAGAGAGAGATGTTGATGATGATGAGCGTACCATTAAACTCATGACGTTGGGCCAGAATTTAATGCATTTAAAAAGTCATTCAACTGTGATTTTTTTTTTTTTTTTAAAAATTAATTAAAACTCAAAATTTAAATTGAGATTGACTGAGCTGAATATTTAATACATACTTTATATATTGAGTAACGATGGTAGTTAAGGCACTGAACTGTCATTGTAAAGAGAACTATCACTGTTCGATTCTCATTGGCAGCTTGAAGCCCACTTAGCTTCAGATCGATGTGTATTAGCCTGTCGGGGAAGTTAGGGCGGCTTGTGCGCAGCGTTGAACATATTGCCACCTTTGTTGGCTGTTGGTCACGAAATTGTGAAGCCTTTACCTCCACGACCCTCTGATTGACAGCAGGTTGTTGTGGGAATAAGTGTAAATTGCATTTTTAATTGTAATTGCTATTAAATAATGTATAATAGTGTTGTTAGAAATAATGTTCCTCGGGGAGTTAATCATTTGACGAGTTTAAAATATTAACAAAAATGATTAAGTATTTAAATTTAATACATTTAAAAAAAATAGTCATTTGAAAATGCATTATTTGTAATAGTTATATCACATTACAATAACTGTAATTAGTGAAATTTAGAATCATTTCAGTACTACTGAAATGTTCTAATCAATTTGTTGAATAGAATAAAGTGGGAAAGGTTCTTTTCCGTAAACTTCAAGTAAATCTTTATATACTAATTATTTTCCTAAGAAATATTTAATTGCTCTCAAATAATTATTTCATTATATTAAAATATGGTTCAAAGGTCCGAATCGAATCTGATGTTAGTTTGATATAATAAAGAGGAGTTTTTTGCTTCTGCTTTTATTCCTGTGCTTCTCACCCCCGAACTTTTTCTCTCTGTTCTCGTTTTCCGTCCACTTTAAAATCCCCCCACCTTCAGATATAGTTCGTTCATCAGGAATTGGTACTTAGCTCCGCCTTCATCAAGTGGTATCCGATGATACTAAATTAGCTATTTTTGGGAGAAGGATGTGAACAATCCTGAACAAAGTTGCTGTTTGGCGATCGAATGGCAAAAATATTTATTTCGCAATTTTTATGTGCATTTTTTTTTAACATTAAATATTTCATTAATTTGATGATATTTCTCTCTTTTGAGTGAACAGTTTGTCTTTTTTGAGACACTATGCTGCAATATATTTAATTAGCTAGAGTAATGAAATGTATAATAGCAGATGATAAAGCGAAGTAAGTGACTGAAAAAGAATTCACTGTCTGCATTTGGCGCACATTAAGGGTTGTCTCAATTTAAAGAGCGGAAATGTTTCTCCTCCAGCTGAAATAAACTTTTCGTCTGAGGAGGTGGAGCCAACTCCTGGTGAACGAACTATGGAAGGATATTAGTTTATCTGGAAAATAATGACGGCCGGTGCGCAATGCTGACCACATTTCCACCACTGTTGGTTTATAAACTGTGGAGCCTTAACTTCCATAGTTCTCTTGGCTGATGTGATTTACTCAATGCAACTCAATTCATGCCTTAAAACTGCTCACATGAGTTAGAAAATGAATAATCAAGATGATTTAAAAAAAAAAAAAAAAAAATGAGTCTGTCATCAAATAATAGATAGTTCTGAGAATCTCGAAATTCGGCATTTTTTCGAAATGAGAAGAGTGAAACCAGAATCAAAAAAATAATACATTAATCTTCAGTGAACAGTTCATTCTCACTTCCTGTTTTGAATCCCTTTCTCAGAATTTTTTTTTTTTTTTTCATCAGCTACTCAAGCGTGTTTGTCATTAGATCAGTGTTTTTTTAATGTTTGAATATTTGCGATTTTCTCTATCCTAAAATTATTTTTATTAAAAAGAAAAAAATTCGAAATCCAGCAAATTTTTAACTTCTTTCACTACTGAAGTATAAAGGAATATAACAAAACAAAAACAAAAAAAACAAAATTACAGTTCCGAATTTCTATTTTACTGCTATAAGTCATAATAACATAAACAAAATATGAATTATACTGACAGGGGATAATAATTTTAGGTACACATACGTGGTTTACAGGTTTTAACAAAGTAAAATAATGTAAATATTTAAAAATGTGTGCGTTAAAATGTGTGCGTAATACAATCAATAATCCATAAATTATTTAATATTTCAGTTGCTTATATGAACTTATTTATCTAAACTGCCGATGAAAAAAAGGTATGAATTTTTTTTTTCAATAGAAATAGGGTCAGTTGAAGTAATTATGACTACTTTTGACTTTTTTTTTATTTTATTGGAAAACTATAATATGCCTCCTTAAAAAATTAAAGTTAATGTTCTAATAGTTCAGGTGATTTATCAAGAAGGAAATATAATCAATCTTCAAAGTAACATTTTTTGGCCCATAAAGAGGTTGTCATAATTATTTCACTAAATGTCTCAAAAAGTGAAAAATTTGAGGTAATTCTGACCATATGTGAGGAAATTATGACTACCAGCTGATGCATAGTCTAGAACTGTTGTTGACCCTAATGAGTATTTTTTCCGGTTTCACCTAATTCATGCTCATGGGAGGGATTGTGATTGATCTGAGGATGTCTGCTTTTTTCTCTTTATAACTGCTTTACCATTTTTATAAAAATCCTAATACAATTTCTACAGTTGTCTTAGATAGGTGCAATGGCTGATGGTGTTTGGTTTTCTTCAAGGATAACAAATGGGTCTTATTATAATGCCTATAAATCTGTCCTTTGGTTCACCATCCTTAAAAAAGAATAGAAAGAGAGTTTTCTTTAACGTAAGATCAAACAAAAGGCAAAAGTTCCTACCTGTCACGAAAACAGCCAAACTTGGTTATTGCCAATAACATTCTACAAGTTTCTATTCCTTTAGATTACTGTTCAAGGTGGTTTTTCTGAAATAACTTTTCATCTAATTTGCAGCTGTCTCAGTTTTTCGTTGATTCCGTTTCCTCGCTTTTACCGTTGTAACAGTTTCTTGCTAGTTCTTTAGAAAGTAAGAAGGATAATGCTTCCTTTTTGTGCATATGTTCTGGTATTTTTACGCAAAAGAAGACAAAATGTCATCAATTTTGATTTTTCATGAAAGTTGATCATAATTATCTCATCCTCATTAAAAAAAGAAGAAAAAAAAAAGGAAATTATGACCATTTATTAACAGGTAATATAATACAAACAGAAAATAACAATCGAAAGTTGAAGAAAACATAATTGGGTTTAGTTAGAAATCAATTATTACTGACTACAAAACTTTCTTCGAGGGTTGAAATTACTTTGAATGAAACATGTGCCGAAACTGTATTCAAAGATTTTGATAGTTTTTTAGAATTATTTGAATACTAACACAAATAGTTATCTAAGAACTATTTTAAGATTCCTAAAACAAAATATGCACTTAAGACTTGATAAGAGATATTTTTCAAAATTCTTACACTGTTAGAATTTTTTAAAAATATCACTAGTCACAATTACCTCCTGGTCCTTATTACCCCTACTTAACCTTACATTGAAAAAATTACTGAAGGGATATACATTTATAAAAAATTCTATAAGTGTTTCTTATTTCTCATCAAGCTTTTCACATTAAATATTTTCTAAATAATTAGTAGTCTTTCTTGTTCATTTGGTCAGCTGATAATGAACTTTTTTTTAATAATTTCGAAGTATCGCCGATTTTATCACAAAGTTAAAAAAAAATTTCGGGGAGGGGGAGCACAGGTAATTTGATATAGCGAAATTTATTAAAAGAAGAATTCTAATTTTTGCAGTCGCCTACTCTTAAGTCTGAAAATTAACAATTACATTTTAAATTTCTAATTAACATTGGAGAAATTAATTTTTAAAGTCATGTTCTTTTTTATAAACAGATATCAATGCACTCTAAATTTCGGAACTGCATCGGTAATTTATTTCAGATGACGAATCGCTCTGAAAAGAACTGCTTAATCAGTTTCGAAGGTTGAGGAGCGATTGAAAGCGAGAAACATAGCCTCTAAAATAAATAATCAAATTTTTTAAAGAAATTAAAAGTATACAATCTATGGTATAAACGAGACCAAGCCAAAAAGAGCGTGGATGGCAATCTGAAAAGAACTGCGCAATCCGTTTCGAAGGTTGAGGAGCGATAGAAAGCGATAAACATAGCCTCTAATATAAATAATCAATTTTTTTATTTTATTTTTTTATTTTTTTTATTTATTTATTTTTTTATTAAGAAATTGAAAGTATACAATCTGTGGTATAAACGAGACCAAGCCAAAAAAGAACGTGGAAGGCGATTTAAAATGAACTACATCGGTAAGTGATACCGAGCAAGGCACTTCTGGTTCATGAAAAATATATCCATATTTCAAATTCATTTTTAAAGTTAATTATTTCAATGTAACTTGTTGAATATTAACGAGTAAATGAAATATATTATTAACGATGTATTTTCACTATTTTATCATGGCCCGATTATATTTTCATTTATTCGTATTGCTAAACAAATTTTCATAACGTAATTTCAATTTTGTAACATATGCGAAAGTCATTAGTGGTGAATGTCCCGGGTAAGAAGTGCAAAGAACGAGCATAGCGACTTCATATCGCGAGGTATAGTGAGCAGGAAGCGAAACACGTAAGAAGTCTCGAACAAAACTATTGAAGTTGATCAGCCGGTGAGATTCCTATGCAACGAGGTTTAAAAAGCAGTGGAGTACGCAGAATTTTTTAAGAGGGGGGGGGGGGGTCATAATTTTCTGAAACTACTAAAAGAAATTCGAGTATGTAAAAAAAAAATTATTATTTCCCAAATTTGGACAGCTAGATAATGACTTTTTATTTAGACAACATTGTTTAGTTAAATTTTGATTTGATTTTTTAACTTTAAGAACATAATTTTTTTTTTTTTATAATAAGAGGTAAAATATTTTATTTTTATTAAAAAGTAGGAATTAATCAAGCCAGTAAAAACTACTCATAATGTAACAGTTACCAAAATAATAACAGTATATATGTGAATATTCTTTCGAAACCCAATGAATTTGACCAAAAAATTAGAAAAAATAACTTACCAACAAATAAGGAATTAAACCAGTATACAAATACGCTAAAAATTTATTGATTTATAGAGTAATATCCAAACGACGGGTTTTTTTTGCAAGTTCGTTTAAAATGTCTTCTACAGCTGGGGTAAATTTTCTATGAATGTTTCTATGAATGCTCATTCTATTATTACCCGTTGAATTGCGTAAATAAGTCTTTAAACGGCGTAAAGTCGAAAAGGATCCTTCGTTTGCACTCTTTTAAACAGGTAGAACGACCAATATTTCTAGGAGTTAGAAAATGTTTGGTGTTATATCTTAATTGCACATTCCAAGAGCATCTGGCGAAGTTTTTGGAATACTACCTCCGTCTTCACTAATCCTTTTTAATCTTTTATACCAGAGTTTTAGTTCAGACTTAAGGCTTTCTTTACAAGTATTCAAATCTTGAGCGTAAAATTCCACTAGTGCTTCAAAAGCCTTTATGTTTGAAGGTTGACAAATGAAAGGATCGGCAGGAAGAAGGCATTGAAATCCTTTCAAAATATCACGATGCGATACAAATCTTAAGTCTAATTGTGTTATAAAATTTTCTATAAATGGAATAAATACACTAACTATAAAATATGTTTCGGGTGTCGATGAGGGAAAATTAGCGCGATTTTTCTGCCTTCCCGTTATTCTAGGGACTTGAATGGAAGATCCAATGTTTGTTAGCATAAGAGAAGAAGAGCTGAATATTTCAGAGAATGTTTCAGCGGCATTTTCACGCATTAATTTTAGTTCTTTAATGACATCTTCTGCAAGACTCACTGCCTCTATCAAATCTATGCTTGCTTTTTGTAGGTATCTACAAAGATGGATTGTTATGGTGAAAACTTTGTAAATGCACAAAAGAGATATTACGAACTGGCAATTAGATACTGTGCACAGTAAAGAATTAGCTTGAGTAGCTGATTCCTTATCCTTCCATTCTGATATTTTTTGAATAGTTTCAACGATAGGCTCGAAAATTTCCAGTTCCAACGATAGCTGGAGCATAGTTGTTTAATTTTCTCCCTCTTAGAGCAGGTTTCCATCTCCTCTATTACTGAAGATAGGACATACTGTCTTTTTGGCGTATTTAAAAAGTCGTATAATGTTTTAATTGTTCCTAAGCAATTTCTAATGCCAGTTATTTCGCATGCAATTGATATGATCAAACTGAGGCTATGAGCAGAGCAATGTACATAGAGTGCTGGTGGGACAATACTTCTTACGTGGGCTTGTACACCATTAAATTTTTCTACTCAATGATGCAGCACCATCGTACCCCCCCTGTCAATGCAACTTTTTTATATCAATTTTCATAGACTGTAATTGGTCTAATATTGTTGTTGCTATTGCTTTTCTGGTTAAGTCATGCACTGAAATGAATTGCAAAAATTTTTCGGTGATGATAAAATTTTATTTATCGACATATCGAACGCATTACAATAATTGCCCTTTACTTGCAATATCAGTTGTTTCATCTGCAAATATGGAAAAGCAAGTTACATCATTAATTTTGCTGACTAGTTTTTGCAGGATTAAAATATTACAAACCTCAATGACTTCGTTCTGAAATCGAGGGCTGGTATACTGAGCATTTTTTCTGCTTGACTCTAAAATGTTCTTAAGAGTCGAATCGTTCTTACTCTGGAAACGAAGCAATGCCCGAAAATTTCCGTCGTTCTCTTCACCTGGTTGTTCAGCAATTATTTCCGAATCCTAATGTCCTCTTAGAGCGAGACCTTGATTTCCACAAAATAAGATGGTTTCAATGATTGGAGTAATGTTTTTTCTATTTTCTAATTTTCTTCTGCTTGCTGCACTGTCAACTTGTTTATCCACAGGTTTCATCTTTTAAAATATCGTTTCATCTCCCAGCAGTTTCGATCGATTTTTTGTGATTAAGACATTTCTCGTGTTCAGAAAATCGCTCTACTGCTTTTTTCCAGATGTCAAATTTTGCATTGCACAGTTGGCCTAAAAGTTGCTTGCCAGAACCGGCACCACTTGGGGCGAAAAGTACACAAAATTTACAAAAAGCACCACACTTAACCTCTGAATATGCAAGCCATTTCCAGCGATAAAGCCATTTGTACTGAAATTTCAATTTTCTTTTTCCTTTTTCAGGAGAAACAAATGCTGGATTGGGTTCCAAAACATTTTTTAGTATATCCAGTTTTTTATACTCTCATGTACTATCTTCTGAAAAAAGCCCAATGTCATATGGGTGGGAAGTAACACTTTGAGGGCCGCTTTCACATTCATCAGATTTTGTTATGCTAGAAACGTTTTCTCCAACGGAAGAATCACATTTCTGCTCAACAGAAAAACTTACTTTGGTACTAGATGCTGTCACCTCACTAATTTCAGGTCGTGATTTTTTCTTACAATAATTAAAAATTGTTAAATTCTTGCGTTTTGACATCCTAAGGATCCAAGAACAGTAAAAAATCTATATATTGACAAAGAAATATCCGCTATGCTACGATCTCAAAGTTTCGAGCTGGAACGAATAACTTCAACGAGCACAGTATCTCCAATGGTATTGTTACTGATTTCTTCACTAGTCGAAATAGTGGCGACGACGGGTTCGGCGTTTGAATGAACTTTTTGTTAAGACAAAATAAAACAGATTTAGCGACGAGCTCTGAAAGACAAGCGACAGAGATAACTCTTAGTCTGACTAACTAACTCCACTGTACTCCGTTCCCCCTTTTATATAATTTTTCACCGCATCTCCAAAGTTCTCGAATTGTCTCAAAGACGACAGAACGTCTAGGATTCCAGAATCATCCCGTAAAGACTTCGCGAATGCCAGCCGGTCTCGAAAACTATCACGACTGGCAGGACAGCCCGTAACAGTATCACGTGAATTTGGTTTCAAAAGTACAACCCTATTATAGTAAATGTTTTTTTCAGTATTCTGAGAAATACCGTGAGAAAAAAAAGTAGGCATAAGGCACATAAAAATATACAGTCTTAAAAAGTAATAGCCCGCATAATTTCTACTAAAATTTTTATTTTTGCCATTTTGTCTGAGCTCAATGGGGGAGTTTAAACCCCTAAACCCCCCTTGCGTATGCCCCTGTTAAAAAGGTTTTTAAATTATTTTAATAGTTGATGGGGCCTGAAAAGAGAAAAAGAAAGAAATCGAGAAATGGAGTATGTGAGAGAGATAGAGAGAAAGAATATTACATTAAATTAAAATATATGGTCTGCCATCCCGTTTCACAGTACAGACAGATTCACTTTAAGTTATAAAGTTTCCTAAAGATGTTTTTCTCCCATTCATTTTTTGTAACAACACACAAAATAGGAGCACTGGTTAGAGTCGTGTTTTTTTCTAAAGATTGAATTTTTTTGTGTGAGTGGTTTTTAAATCACTACTTTTTAGTGTCATGTATAGTATGTCTACGATAAAAACTCCCCCAGTCACAAAGTCTGAGGTCGTCTGCTGCTATGGAAACAAGAATAGCGTATTTCAGGGATGGTAGCTTCTCTTCACTTTAGGGCTATTACAATAGAGCGAAGAAAAATATTCTCTTTCTCTTGCTGACTCGAGCCAAAACCTGCCCTAAATAATTACCCCTACTTGAAATAGTTATACCTCGTTACCATAGTCACCGCCACAGGTCCAAAAGAATGGCTAGGGTAGTTCTTACTTTAGACAAACTATAGTTCCGGCGATAGTTAATGTAGTTAAATATGAAACTTCATTATTGAAAATAATTCTTACAGGTTAAACTTTCGATAACATCTCTTGCATGGTTCCATCAATTGGCATGGCGTTTTTTTTTTTTTTTTTTTTTTTTTTTTTGTTACAGACTGCTAATATTTTTAGATCATTTTGCGATATTTTCCAATATCAACGTTGACTGGTTTGTATGCATTACAGAAAAATGTATTTTTTTTCCTTGTTTCAACTTTGTGTTCTAGCATAGTTAAAAAAGTTGTTTTTTTCTTCTTTTTTTTTTTTTAAAAAAAGAAGAAAAAAAAGGAGAGAAACAAAAAAGAGACAAAACCGCGAGAAAAATGACAAATCATTCTGGTCGCTAAATTCATAGTTTATGTGCTGAAGTAAAACCTGACAAAAACAAAAATCAAAGTTAAATGTTCAGATCACGAATAACAGAATTTCATTTGATTGAAAAGTTAACAACAACTACTTATTTTTGCCTCTAACACAAAGAGCTTCTGAAATTCTTTACAATGAATGATTTCCTATTGAAAGTATAGGGAGTGAACTAAGTAATGGAAACACTTTTATACTAATACATTCTTTCATATTTCTCAAGAAATAATTAAAAAAAATTCTTTTATAACTTCAGAATTGTTTAGATCAAGAGATTTTTATACATCTTAATGAAGTTTAAAGCTTTTAGAGGTTTGACGGACCGACAATTAATTACAAACGGAAAACAGTGTTTTTAAGCACCCTAAGCCAATTTTTTTTTGTCTTTTGCTTTAACTTGAAAAATACTTCTTAACTTTTAAAAATAACTTTTGTTTCTTCATAATTTTGTAGTGAATCGTATTCAACAACTTATGAAAGAAATCCGATTTGAATATCTCAAAAATTTTAAAATATTTCAAGCAATTTTCAAAGCTAGTTTTTTCATTTTTAAAAAGAAACTCAAAGTGGTAAGGGGTTTTCTACATTGATATTATTTTGTATCAGAGAACAAAATTAAATAATAAATGAAAATTCCTTACAAAAAACGTTTATAAACTGAAATATGATTGTATAGGGAACGAAAACAGGCAAAAGAAAAAATGCTTTTATGGGGATGATCCCAAACAACGCCGGTGTCATTTTTAATAAATCTTGTTTAATAGTACAAAATGAAATTTGTGGAAAACCCTTTATCATTTTGAGCGTTCTTTTAAAAAGTATGAAAACTACTTAGAAAATTGCTTGAAACATCTTAAATTTTTAAGATATTCAAATTAGATTTTTTTTTTTTTTTCTTTTTTTTTTTTTTTTACTAGTTGCCAAATACGATTCTCTACAAAATTATGAGAAAAAAATTTCTAAATTTTCTCGCTCATGCGCGGTATAAAAGAACTATTTTAATCACTCATATCTTCCGCAGTTTTAAATATATATTTTTCTAAAATTTTAAAGCAATAATTTTGTTAACTTTTAAAGCAATAGTTTTAAATTGCTCCAAAAATTTTGTTTAATTTTATTGAATATTATTAAAATTATAGCAAAAAACGTAAGACAAAAAAAAAAAACAAAAAAAAAACAAAACAAAAAAGAAGTTTTTTATAAAAATGTCCATATTTCCATAAATATCTAAGTTAGGTTTACGTAAAGTTGCGCAATTATAGCATATAATAACAAAAATAATTGTTATAAGTTATGAATTTATTCCTAAATTTGTTAGCATAGTGTTCAAAAACACTAATTTTTTTATAATTTATTCTCGGTCCTTCCTACCTCTAAAAGCTTTAAACTTCATTGAGAAGTATGAGAAATATCATGATATATAAACTTTTGAAGTTATAAAATGATTCTCTTATTATTTCTTGAGAAATATGAAAAAATGTTTCTGTACAGAAGTGTTTCCATTATTTTGTCCAACCCCTGTACAGAGGAAAAGAAAAAAAAAAAAAAAAAAAAACATATTTTACTTAATAACTTTCGTTCTAATGATCGAACTTTCACGTCCTAAGTGTCAATCTTAATGGTTTCTGAGGAGGACTTTAAATATGTTAATAAATTAGTGCTAACTATTAATTAAGAAACGAAATAAGAGCAAAAAACGCACCTTCTCTGAGTAAACATATATTTTTTCTTGCATGTTTGGATTCCTGACCTTCAAGGAATAATTCATAAACTGGGGAGAGGGGCTAATAGGTTATATATATTTGGCGATAGTCCCCAAAAAAAAACGAAAAAAAAAAAATAAACAGTCAAGTGAACTGCAATCCCGGTAGGCCACGATTCGACCTCGATCAAACTCCACTTGCTGTTAGACATTTCTCCTTCTTGCACGAGACATAACAAAAACTTTTTTACCCAGGAACAATGTTCAAATTCAATTTTTCACGGGGCCTTAACTCATTCATCTAAGTGGTTTTATAGAATGTGTAGCCGAAGCTCAAATCAGTGAGGTATATGATAAAAAAATACTCAATGAGTTAATTAGTAAAGAGAAAGATATGTATAGTAATATTTACATAAAAATAAATTTAGAGAAATAAAATCTCAGCTCCTGCCTGCCTCGCCTCCCCCCTTGCGGTCTTCATTTGGTGCACAGACAAGAACCTTGATTTAAGAGAGGGGAAAATTTACAATTTAAGTGGTGAAACGTGAGAAACATACTGTCAAATCTCTTCTTTTATACACATTGTAGGTGTCGCTACCGCTGCTTGCTTTGCATGAATGCGCTGATAAGCTTATCTATTTGCATACCACAGCATGCTTTATCCGTCCTGCAAATTTCACGTTCGTAGTGTATCGCCTTCCTGGTGTAGCAATTTTAATGGCCAGTAGTTTAAAAAACAGGGCTTCCATCGCATATCCTAAACCTTGATACCGCTATCATTAAATTAATAGAATAAGCTTAGATAAATAATAATGGTCAAATTTTTTCTCGTTATAGCTTTAAAGGAATAAATAATATGTTTCGTCCAAACATATTTCAATTCTGGATATAACGAAATTATTGAGTAGGTTCCTTGGAGCAATATCATTCTTATCCTCTTATGACGAAATATAGGAAAAATTGGTTTTCTCAGTTTCTGTAAAAAGTATGTTGACCTTCTCGCTGCGTATTTTTTATTTATCGAAATGAGTTCGAAAATTTTGTACTTTTTATTACATTTTTCAAATCAGATGATGATTCTAAAATTGACACGGCTTCGGAATCTTTTTAAAATTTTCAATTTTTAGTTGTTGCTTTTTAACAAAATGAGGAATTTTCCTAATAACAAATTATGCTATAATAATATCTTGGGAATTGTACTTAAGTTGAAAAATAACGTTAACAAAAGTATCTTTTTTTAAAAGAGCAGCTTTCTTAAAATAACGTAAAAATAAAATTGTGGTTCGAATTTGTTCATTTAAAAAACAAAGCAAATGGTTGTGGTTTTTTGAGTTGCACTAATATGTATTTACTTTTCACAAACCAAACAAATAAGAAACAATAAAGTAAATAATTTATTTGTTCAATCTTAGAGAAAAGGGTGCACTTATTTAGTTGTCGAACATTTTGTACTGAGTAATTTTAACATAGAAAATGTTCCTAAATTCTTATCAGTTAACTGGTTACAATTCTAAGACTTTCAAAAAAAAAAAAAAAATTAGCAATTACTTTTAACGAGTGTTAATATTTAAAGAAAAACTTTTAGTAAAAATTAAACAAAATAGTTTAGTATTTTATCGGAAGAAAAAATAAATCTACTTGGTTGAGCAAAGATAGAGTAAAAAATATAATGAAACAATTAGTTGACTAGTTCTGGGAATCACACGTGACCAGGTAATTAAAAATTTTATTTCACTAATTAAGATGTTAGGATGACATTTAAGACTCTTAGAATGTTTGGCAGCGAATTCGAGAGCTCTTTATGTTCGGTATCTTCAAACTCCTTGTAGTGACTTATAAAACATCAACACTATTTTAGATAATCTATGTTTAAGTCACAAGAAACAATTAATTAAGACAATCAGTAATTTATTAAAGACAATCAATAATTTATCTTCATTATTCTAAAAAATAGTATGCTTAGTAAATAGTCAGCTTTTTTTGCATCGAATAATTTTAAACAGCAGAATCTTAATTTCTTAACAAGATTTTATTCTCAGCTATCAGGCAATAATTCTAAATCTTGTTTGAATGAAAACTTGACAATAATTTAAAAGGAAATTTTACTTTAAAGGAAAACCTAAATTAAAGTACTAAAATAATTGATTAGTATATTAATGGAAAAATAATATACGTGGTAGCGTGAAGAATAAGATTTAGAGAAATGTTAAAATTTATTTAAAGAGTTGAAAAAATAATTCTGCGAAACACGCGTGTACAGGTAATTAAAAAATTTATTTTGAGATGAAGACGATATATAAGATGCTTAAAAATGTTGTCTACGTAAATAATAATAATTATAAAATATGTAACGAAGAAATTGGTAAATATATTATTCCAAATCTATGCATACGTAAGTATATTTTTGAAATGGTATCAATTATTAAAACTTTAACTAAAAAATAAAAAACACATTAAATATAATCACATTCTATCAGAAACATTCTTTTATAAAACTCGACATTTATTGAATAAAATACTTTTTATTCAATAAAATGTTTTATTCAAATTTCTTTACTAAATTGCGAATACATTTTTAGACGACTAAAAAAAAACATCGTATTTTATAATTTAGAAAAAAAAAAAAAAAAAAGATTAGCAATCGGTCATTAGCCAAAAAAATATGAATGAAATTTTAAGCTACTCACGCTAAGTCAAGTTTTTAGTAAGTTAACCACATTTAATCTACATATTTTTCTATTGAAAAATCTGAAGTTTCATCTGTTTTTATCTAGTAAAAGCCGAGAAAAATTAAAATTAATTATTTTTGAAAATGTATACATTTTCAAAAATAATTAATTTTAATTTTTCTCGGCTTTTACTAGATAAAAACAGATGAAACTTCAGATTTTTCAATAGAAAAATATGTAGATAAATATGGTATAAAAAAAATCATACCTCATAATTCAAAATTTTTTCATCCTTGAATAAATTAAATAATTTTTACTATTTAATTTATTCAATGATTAATTTTTTTAATAGTTATTATTTATTTTTTAATAATAAATAACTATTATAAATTCTTTTTTGCATAACTTATCTTTGGGTAAATAAGTTTTATGAGTGGGTGCACATTTTTTTTTGCATTATTTAATTTGTTTTAAAAATATGACTAAAAACGCAAAAAGGGAAATTAACATGAAGGGGTTCGAACTTTGGATCGCTCTCCTGATCCCACTATATCACCAGATTGTGGCTACCCCCTATATTTTGAAGGTCAAAAAATCTAAATATGTAAAAAAAAAGAAAAAAAAAAAAAATTATGTTTATTCAGAGAAAGCACGTCCCTTTGTCCGATTTCGTTAGTACTACACAATTAGCATATTTGTGGTTACCTCCAAGAACCATTAAGATTGACACTTAGTAGATCCAGCATTTGAAACTAAAATTACTATTTATTATAGGAATAATTATAATAAATAAATATATTCTTTAAACAAATAATAGATTTTTTTTTTTAATGATCGAAGTTTCCTCAGACGTCCATTTAGGCTGCGATATTTTTTAATCGAACCATTTTCAGCAGTGATTGTTTTTTTTTTTGTTATTGGTGCTGCCATCTAGTAATGATTATACCTAAATAAAATTTCGAGAAAGTATTGTATGAAAAACCAACTTTTAATGCGACTAGCATGTTAAATTTTTCTAACTTTTTTTGAGAAGCCTCTGTGTGTATAGATAGAAAATAATTTTTTGCTGATTTAAAATTGTACATTAATCCTTTGTGATAACCAAACAGAAGTTACAGTTAAAATTTAAAGAGAAAATTTACTAATTTAAATAATCGTAATACGTGCAAAAAATTTTTTCGCGAAGTATTATTTGTATAGAGTAAGGAAGAGACTAATTTCATTTTTATAAAATTTTGTATTTATTTAAAATAATAATAAATTCTAAAATACTTTCTCACGTTTACTTTATTGCTATGCTAAACAAATCAATGCAAAGCAAATTAACGATGTAAAATTAAAAATTTACTTAACATATGTATTTACTTATATATGTATTTATAATACTTAACATATGTATATTTTGTTTATGATATATGTATTTATAATACTAAACACATGTATGTTTTGTAGACTATTCCCTTTTGTCGATTTACTCCCTTTATGTTTAGATTTACGTATCGTGATCTGTGGCAGAATTATCCGCCAAGTTTTAGCAACTTTTACTTGTATTATACTGAATCGAATTTGCCCACATTAAAAAGATTACAATAAAAATCAAGTTCATAATAATGCCATTTAGGGTTATTTTCTTTCTTTGTCAATATAAATACAAGAATTTATTTCAGTAAATATTCAATAACCAACTTCTCTTCGTTGTTAGGTATCTCCTAATTTTTATGGCGAAGTTTTTATCAAATTTTACCTCTTTTTGCAAACTATGTTTTATTACATTTTCTGTTTATTTCTTTTATTAGATTTGACAAATAGCTGGAATGCATTTACATGGCTTTGACCAACGAGCAATTTATAATACATATTGCAGAAAAAAAATCAACGTTTATGGATTCCAATTTTCTTTTAAGAGCAGGTTTGTTTTTTAAATTCTTTTGAAAAATTTTAATTTTGATTTTGTAAATATGTTGATAAATGCTTGTCTGTTTCAGTAAAAATTTATTTTATCATAAAAGAAGTTGACTAAATTTGCAATGTTTCAAACTCAAAGCGTTTTTTTATGTTTACAATATTTACTAAAACTTCTTAAAGCACCATGCACACAAAAATACAGCTATACTTTTCTGAGAGAGTGAGCTTTCTCTCATCAGGCAAAGGAATACACTGAAAGAAGAAGAAAAAAAAGGAGACTAAATTAAATGAAGGGAATATGTTTACTCTATATTACACAGTAAATATGTTGCTGCATGTTCAAAGATAAATTGTACATTTCTGTAAAAGTTTTGGCATTTATGAATTAATAAAGTAAAATTTATCTGCTATTGCTTTTTCTATTTGAAAAGTTGTCAGTTATTTTAATACTATTTTTCCCTATTTGTTTTAAAAATGCAATTAGCATTAAAATGTTTAATTAAAAATTTTATTTTTAAACTCTTTGTTTTTAATTTATAATTTGTACTTTATGAATCATTTGTCATTATTACCTTATTTTATTTCTTGATATTAATTGATCCCTTATAATTAAAGATAATAAGTAGTTCTAAAAATAATTTTTAAAATGGGATTATCATTGGATAAACCAGTTTTGTAATTGTGTGCAAAATTGCTTGATTTGATCAAAAAGTTTGAGATTTGGCAAAATATCTAAAAATTGAATTTAATGTAAAACGTTGACCACTCTCTTGTCAAAACTATTGGGACCATATTTTACAAATAGCATCTACTAATCAATCAGTTCAAAGGTTTAGCATCTGAATTTTTTGAAAAAAAAGATATGTTTATTCTTAGAAAGTATATTTTAGTTTCTGATTTCATAATTTAGAATATTATCTGTATATTTAAAGCTAGGTTCTCATCCCATAAAGACTGAGTCCTAGTATATGAAAATCTGATTATTAGATAAAGTGTTTAAGGTACATATTCTGTTTTTTATTTTATTTTGCACACTGTACAAAATTTAGAACTTAAAATCATAGCTTTCGTTGCTTTTTTTAACAAAGAATAAATATATAAATTAAGCATTCTTTTGCCAAAAATTTTGAAGGAAGTCTTTTTATCTTAAATATTTAATGTGAAGTCCAGAAAATTAGCTGATTGGTTACTTTTGTTAATTTTAATTCAATCAGGCAAATTTATATTCTTATCGAAATAGAAAATAGAACAGATATATATATGGGTCCCTTTGATGTTCATAATTTTTGTCTTAGTAGTTAGGTTGGTCCTGGTAATGAATGAGACTTCCAAACATGCATTATATTTTTAAACTTTCTAAAGCAAATTTTTTTTGCCATTTTAGATATTTCTCTGAAACTCTTTGGAACACTTGGATTTTTCTACTTAATCATAGCACTAGCCACTTCAATATTTCAGATGCTCCCTTTATGCAGATTTTATTTAAGTGAAAAGTAAGTTAACTTTTCTCAGATTTTTAATTTGACAACTTAAAAGTTAAATGTTTGTAGAATGTAAATTATTTGCTCTTCCTGAAGAATCATTTTTATGTTTTATAATGCGAGAAGGCTTTGAAATATATGATATATATATATTTTTTATACATATTGATCTTAAACTCTTTTTTTTCTTCTTTCCCATAGCTATGTTTATAAGTTATGACTACCATTCATTTTTATGCATATACTGTTGGAAAAATTTTTCAGCAAATTTTATCTAACAAAGTTGTTTAAAAATTTTTTCTAAAGTTTTTATTGCATTGAATTTTAAATATGCATATTTACACATTCCAGTCACATTAATGCGACCACCACCTACTTTCGACGTCAACGTGAAATAACCAATCACAGTAGGCAGGTAGCATCACATCACAGTGGAGTGTATATAAAGGATGTCCTAGGGCATCGAAAAGCATTTCAATTGTTGGCGTTATGCAGAAACATAGCGATTTATTCGACGTCCATGATTATAGGCTTTCGGGCCAAGGGTGAAAGCCGCTAATTTTGTAAACTGTTCGTGTGCCGCAGTGGTAAAAGTATATCGTGCATGGCAAAATGGCAGAGCCTGACAAAGGCAGGGGCATACGGGGCAGTTGCCCCGGGCCCCACATCAGAGGGGGCCCCCAAATCGAATAAAAAGTTTATTTTGGGTTTCCTTCTTTAATGAACTTTTTTTTGAACAAAATATCAGTACAGGGTAGAACCCGTCAATTTTATGTTAGCTTCTTCATTAATTTATCGTATGAATACAAAAAATCTGCATTTTGTAAATCCATGGCTTTCTAGTGGGGAATTCAGCTAAA
Organism: Parasteatoda lunata; assembly: GCA_949128135.1. Classification (NCBI taxonomy): domain Eukaryota; kingdom Metazoa; phylum Arthropoda; class Arachnida; order Araneae; family Theridiidae; genus Parasteatoda; species Parasteatoda lunata. The sequence goes on along the minus strand of OX421980.1, from coordinate 15,758,103 downwards.
TTTTAGCAATTTCGATGGACAAATTTGGCCAATCAAAAGCCTGCATTTTTACATATCAGAAAATGCGACGTGTTTACAAAAATACAGGCTTCAGATTGGCATAAGTGAGCCATCGTAATTGTGAAAATTTAGTTGAATTCCACTCTATAGTGAACAAGGATATGCATTTTTCGCAGCTAGATGACAAAGTTAACAATCAGAAAACTGCATTCGGCATAATGGGCATAGAACTGTCAGAAAATCAATAAAATGAGCGTTATTTGTCTGACCATTGAAGGGGGGGGGGGAGCTTTATAGTTATTTTAGGTTCTAGTCAATTTTTTTGTTACTTATGTATAATGAGGTGAAAAATTTAAATACCTCCATAAAGTTCAGTTCTTCATTACTGAAGTAGTGAAAAAGAGGGGGGCCCCAAAGAAGTTTTTGCCCCGGGCCCCAATTAGGCTAAGTTAGGCCCTGCAAACTGGCACTATCCAAAATCAGAGGTGTGGCACATGTAGTGCACCACGAACTATAGATGACAGAGGCGAGCGAAGGCTACGGAGATGCGTTTGGGCAAATAGACATGCTACTGTTGAGCAACTGACCTCCCAGATGAACCAAGGGGCTACCAAGAGTAAACCTAATTGACTCTTTTTCTGTACGTCTTGCAGCGATCTGCTCTGCCAAAGGTGGTTATTCTGGCTTTTGACAGGTGGTCACATTAATGTGACTAGAATGTGTATGAATTACAATTTACACTCTTTGGTACAATCCCCCATTGCTACGACTTTTTTTTAAAAATAACAATTGAATCATTAAATCATTGTTTGCTATTCCATAGACGTAATGTTATTTTAATGTCCATTGGAATATCTGCTCTGAACCGTTTTTTCAAACTGAAATTCAGTGATTTGATTTTAAAAAAATTATTTAAATCATTATTTTCTTTCATAATAAGTGCAGAATGAAGTATACAAATGAATACTTTAAATGAAATAATACTTTGAATGAAAGAAGTATGACATGACCTCCAAAATCTTATCCTGAGTCATATGTGTTAATAATTTATTTCCATTCATTATCTGTGTAATTTCCTTTTTAAAGGACATAATAAATTTATAAATCATACTTCTCTTGCTAGAAAATTGTATTCACTCCTTTTGTGAAATGTCCCTTGCGTGGTTTATTTTCAAGTTTAAATATGTGATCTTTGCAGTTATCGTGTTTGTGACATATGTTATTTATTGAAAATGGCAGTCTCAAATTAGTATATTATTTTTAATGCTTTTTTTACCTATGAAGTATTATTTTAAAGAGTACCTTTACAAATTTATTAATGTAGAAAAATTGTTGCGTTATCACCAAATTCTCATTTAAGTAATGGCTTTGTTAAAATTCATCAAGTATTTTTTACCTATGAGAAATATTTGCCGTATTTTTGTTGCACTCATGATATAACAGCTTCACATTTTACGATTAATTTTTGCTTGGATCATGATGGTCATAATATCAAGTATCTGCTGTAATAGATTTACATAGTTTATTATTATTAAAAGAAAGCATTGTTATGTGCTTCAAAGAAACAATATGATTTTTTTAAAATTTACTAACTCTATCCAGACAAATGTTTTATAAAATCTTTGTGCTAAAAAGCAGAAAAGCTCTGAAACTATTCAACTTGTACAATTAAATTACATAATTTATGTGTAATAAATCTGTATGAAATATATCTAGCGCTATTAAGGTGACATTACTTTAATGTGTGTTATTCCAATATGTGTGCTATGTTTCTCTAAATGTTTTGCTATAGTAGAGCTGTTATTGTTAAATTAACTCCATGTTTATGTATGTTCTAATGCAATTTCAATAAGTTTTCATCCTATACTAACAATATACTGAAAGAATGTAATCTTTTGTTTGCCTTTCTTTTTGGTATATTATAAAGAAATGTATTGATTGCTTTTCACATTGATTCTGATGATTACTAAAATTAAAAAATTCTTTTTCTAGTGAATGGTTTGCCACTTTGGCACATGTGACTTTTTTGTTTTCTTACATGTGCTTATTTTTTGGAAGAGAAAATAAATTCCTACAAAAATTTTTAATCATTGCTGTTGTAAGTATCATTATATTTATAAATTATTAAAATTGAAAAACTAAAATAAGTTCTATATAATTTTTAATTACTTACATAGTAATTTGAATATAATTTTTATAGATTTTTCAATACTATGTCATATTTATAGCTATAATATATTTAAGTTTGGCAAATCTTTTTAGAGTAAATTAAAAATTTTAGCTGATTATATAAATATCTGTCATTTCATTTCACTACCTTATATCTATGGCATATTATAAATAATACATCTCAATGCTTTTTTTTAACTAGTTAAGTGAACATTTATTTTTTAAATTAATTTTTTCTTTTATAAATATCTTAATATTTATAGTTTATTATCATTTTAAAATTGAACTCTCTTTGATTTTTAAATACTAATAGTTTTTTAATCTTTTGCATTTATTGTCTACTCTGAGACACTGAAGCTTTTTTAGTATTCCAGTCTTTTGTCTCCTCTTTGCCAACACAGCAAATAACTATACTTACCTTATGGTATTGAACTGTTTACTTGACATAATTTAAAATAATATTTTATAATATGTGTTTAAGTGTAATAGTATTTTCCTTCTTAGAAAAGATTTTCTGTTGTAATTCTTTCATTTTATTTATTTTTCATTCTTGTAATATTTCATTCTTTTATTTTTTTTTGTTATTCTAAAATGCTTTTACTATACATAAGATTTATTTTTTTCTATTATTGCCTTGCAATATTAAGTGCACCCATCAAAAATTAATTTCGACTAGAATGATAATCATGTCTAAATTTGATCAAAAGTAATTTTTTCCTATTTTTGGTTTTCAAGTACTTTTTGATTTGGTAGTTTTTATTGAAAATTAAAAATTCAATTTGATTATATAAATATCTGTCATTCCATCAATCTTCTACTTTATCTTTGATAACATAATATTCATTTGACTTAATATCATTTACGATAATCTCACGTCCATGATCATGATATATTTTTGACACATACACAATATTGACAAATCAATATTAGTGGATTTTAGAGTAAAATTGAAATATACTACTGCACAGATCAGATAATAAAAAATAAAAAAATGGAAACACAAACTTGGAGTTTGTATTTTTTGGTAGTTTGCCAATGCATTAAAAGGTTATATGTCTGATATTCTGGATTTTTAGTCAAGGTAACAGCTTTTGTGTTTTCTATTTTTAATGAAGGGATTTCTCTCATTAGTAATATGTGTCTTCAAGTAGACATTAAGCTAACTATCAGTATACTGAGTTTTGATGGTGCTCAGTTTTGATGGCCACTCCTTTTCTTTCTTTTGAAGGTGCGACCTTGTCAATAGGTCCTTTAGTGCTTTCGGTCACCTTCATGCACCGCTTTTTGGTAACATAGGCTAAGAAAAATTCCACAGACTTAGATTTGAAGCATTTAACTACCGGTTTTCTTCGTAATTCTCACTTCTTTAGACGAGAATGTAGACTCAGGACGTGCAGAAATGAAGTTTATTTTAATTTTTGTATCCCCTCATTAGTGGATTTTTACATTAAAGATATGAGGTAGATAGTATTTTTTCTATGTTTCATTATGAATCAACTTCATTTAATTCAGCAAGTCTGTTGCATGCATGATAATTGTGTATCTTTGTTAATCTGCTCCTTCCTGGAAGTGCATTATTATTACCATTATTAGTGATTAATGTGGAAAACTCCTAAATTTTTAAATTAGGAATGGAATTGAAAACCTCAATATTGGAATTGTTTACATTATTGGTGAATAAAATTAGTTTGTCACCAATATTTTAATTGTTTAGTTTTAACTTCAATTGTTTTGTTGGGATATGTGATTTGCTTTCTACTCAAATAAGCATTATTGTCCTGTTTAATATTTAGCATATTTATGGAATTTTCAGGTTTTGACAGTAATAAAGACATTTTGAAGTTATCAAATCTAAGTTATTTTTAGTGTCAATACATTATATGTCATGACATTGTATTTCTTAATAAAATCATATCCTAACAGGCCAGCAAATGGATTTTCATCAATATTACATATTGTCTGTTTAAAATTAGTCTGTAACATAAGTCTGTTTAAAATTATGATTTTCAATTTTGAAACTACTTTCAGCACGTGCTGAGATAACCAATTCAGAAGTGACAGTTTTTATTGTCATTGATCTATTTAAAATTTTAACTTTCGTTATTGATTTGATAACCTCATATATACTTTTGTTCAAAATGGATACACTTGAAGCAGAGTCCAACAAAAGATTAGAAGTAATGTCCTTAAATTTTACCTCAACCGTAGGGAAGTTAGCGCCAAAAATATTAGCCATAGTTGGCTCACATTTTGTATTAAAAGTTTGCAAAGATTTTCTTACAATAGTTTCTTTAGGTACAGGCGTATTTGAATATAAAAAATTTGGAAATATATATTTTTGTGTCTGGGGTCCTGAAAGCTCAGAGTGCGAATAGCCAGACTTTATTGCTTTTGACGTGAGTTTAAATTACCATTATTTTTTTTAACTTTCTAGGGTTATTGAAATTTTGACTGGAGTGTTTTGGCTGCTCCTTTATGTTCAAAATTTTTTTAAAGGCAACACATTGTACCATAATATGACCTTTCTTTTGACAAAATGCACAATTACCCTGTTTTTGTTTTTTAATTATTTCAAATACCTGACATTTGTTGAGGGAGTGCCTCTCTTCGTTACATATAAAGCACTTGCCAATTGATTCAGACACAAGTAACGTATTATCTATTTTTTGAGATAAAATATTTCTCTTCCTGATAATTTGTTTGGCTCACGGTTAAATTCATATAATCATAATGGTTGGGATTAAATGAATTACTAAGCTAAACACATTTCTCAGTTCGTTTGGCTAATTCAGAGTAAGTTTAAATTTTTCGACCCAGTAATTTTTCTTTTAAAGCAGTTGGAAATTGGTTGAATTTTATTTTTTCTAACACGTCACTATCATTAATAAAATTGTTGGCTCTTTGAGCAGCTGCATCTATACGATGTTTGAGATTTTTAATTAAATCACCTTGCATGACTCAAATACTCAAAAACGCATTTAACTCAGTAGGAGAAGAATTATGCTGAAGATGAAACCCTTTAAGGAGTTTTAAACCTTCCTCAAAACAACAAATTTTTTGCAATCAGGAGAGGTAGCAAACCCATCCTGAGCCGATCCAGTTAGTTTTGACTTTAAAAATATTAATGCCGCTTGTGGTGAAAATTCATTATTTAAAAAATCGGTCAACTGCTTACTGAACTACAAGAAATCCAATGGATTTCCATCAAAGAAATTTATATGAATGGTGTATGATTTATTAGGAGTTGCCATGACTTTTTTACTCCAAAGATCATATGAATATGGCATTCACTCAAATTAAACAATTAGCCGATGTGCAAAAGAATAAAAATTCGAACATGATAATTCAAAAATCTTGAACATTTCCTTATCTTAAATGCAGGATAATAAATAATAGTGAGTACACTAAAATTTCAAATTAACATCATTAAATGTTAAAAACTTAAAAAATCAAAATTTTTTGTTTGCAAAACATAAGACTCTAAATATACAGAGGAAACATTTGCTCATAGAATTACATCTCTACTTGTTCCAGGCACCATAATTTTATTATATAATGGCCGAAATAGTAGTAAGAAATTAATACCAATTTATTGTAAAAAGGAATTGCAATCTTTTAGCCACAAAATGATATACATATATGTATCTAGGTTTTAATAAAATTGGATGGTGAGTAAGCAGTGAGATGCAACTGAAAGGATGTAATAAAATGGTACTTATCCCTTTTACTTGTTGTTCATCTTTATTCCAAATAGTTGACCTAAAATGTTTACTCCTGTAAGAATGTGGGATTACTAGAAAAAAAAACACTCCATTTCTCGTGATGTAAAATTTGTTTTAATCAATAATGGAACTCCACTGGAACTTTTTTTTGTGTTTGATGCATACCAATACGGGCCACTGTACACATTACTACACAGGTACACACAGATCCTTGTAAACTTTAGGTTTTTTCACAATAAATAATCGAAACTATCTTGTTTTGGTTAGCTTGAGCATGCATTCATGCCTTTTATATGTCAAACCAGTATTCAACCTCAGCTAATCAGAGTGGTCACAGTAGCTGCAACAGACTTCACAAAACCAAATCATAGTAACTGGATAGCTTATCTGATGTATACACTCACAGTGGAAAGTCTCATATCCGAAATCGTTGGGACTTCGGCAAGTCTGGAAAATAGACTTTTACAGATAATAGGCCTAAGGTAAACAAACATCAAAACATCCTTATTCGATAAGAAACGACGAAAAAGATTATTTGTGTCAATTCCAAACAACAATGAATAAATAAACGTGGTTTGCCTGGTTGCAGTATTTTCGCAGCTTTTGTAACAGATTTACACATGGCTTTTAAAATCTCGAAATTTTAATATGTCATTATAACATACTGCAAATTCCGAATCATACATTTCAGTTAGTAATTATTTCTCAATCTACTTGACTAGCGACGATTCCACAGTGAATCAGTGTGGCTTTGAAGATTGTTTTTCAGTAATTATTAAAATGGATTTTCACTTGGTTTTTATAATTTCAATATTTTAGAAAGTGTTTGTAAAACTTCAAATATGCATTTCACATTCAATTACTGACGATTCACCTGCAATTCCACATGTAATTATGATCGCATTTTAGTCAATTATTTCTACAGATTTTCATAGTTTTTTAATGATACATTATCATACACTGGAATTTTCAAATTGTGCATTTATGGAATTAATTTTTGATGCACTTGATTTGAGACAATTTTATTGTCCACCAGATTTTGTCGATCATATTTTATAGTCTGGAATTTCCTCATAGATTTTAATATCTTGATTTGTACTTTAGTTTAATATTATTACGATCTGCAAATTCCTAACCGTACTTTTGAATAATATTTTAATAGCTGTTTTAATCGTGACTTTCCTCTTGAATTCATAATTTTTTCAAAATGAAAATTTTTTGTGCACTCTGAAATTTTAGGGTGACTCGTGGCCATAATATGACTCGTGGCCGTAATAATCCTCTCATGCAAGATGTGAGGAAAAAGTAAAAAATTTTTTTTTGGCTGTTGGGAAATGCAGAATTTTGTTTACGTGATATCCATATTTTTTCAAGATTATAGTGGAAATCGTATTAAAAGCAAACAAAAATCGAAAGTCTGGTAAAAATCAAAATGAACCGGAAAAGCGGAGGATTCTGATCTCTGCAGACTATTTTTTAACAGGTTACAATAGTAAAAAAAATTTTGAAAAAGGAAAATATTTTTTTAGTTTAAATTGTTAAAAAGTGTCCGGAAAAAAAAGACCCTTCCGGTAAACAGACTTGTAAACTGTATAGATATCTATGTATGTATGCATGCATATATATGTATATATATACAATATATGTATATATAAGTTCAAAATGTAGAAAAAACAAGGGAAAAATTACATAAATTTAATGAAAAAAGGGGAAAAAAGAAAGATAATAATAAAAATAACAAAAAACCGGAAAAAAAATTCCGAAAAGAATGACAAAATTTTTTTTGTAAAAATCCGGAAAATAAAAGATATAATCTTTCCATCAGCTCATACGATTATATCTGCAAAAAAGAGTGTTTTCTAATATTGTATCAATATAGCCAAAGCAAAATATATCGATACAATTGTGTGAGGAGCACTCAAAAAATTTTACAAAAAAATTACAACAAATAAAATAGAACACGATAAATAAAAATATCACGTTAAAACAGAAAATAAAATATAAAGAAAAAACAGAATAAAACATGAAAGGAAATCTATAAAGATAGAAAGCGAGTAGCGAATTCAAATGAACTTACATGAACGGGAAACTTTTCAAGAATGATTTAAAATATTTTCGTAACAAGATTGCCAGATTGCATAAAAATGAAAACAAAAATGCAAATTGAGCTAAAAGCGTTAACTAGAGGAATTTTGTATTAAAGTGTTCCTACTGCATTACTGAAGTGCGTTTGATTTGTTAGTTACCAAGGATGGGCCCAAAAATGGATGTGCGCAAGATAATATTATACTGGATAATTTAAAGAAGTTGACTATTAATAATGTTAGAAAATAAATATTTATTTAAGGAAAAAAAATATAAAATAGAAAAGGGAAAGAAACATGAATTGCCTGTTTTGCACATAATTTTAGCCACAGATTTGCCCTAAATGGATTTTTTAAATCGTATTTCAGCTTTTTATAATTTTTTTGTCAATTACTGATTTTACCACATTTTTCTTTATTTTCCATTGCAAAAGAAATCCAGTAATGACTTTTGTTTAAAAAAACATGCTCTTTCTGGAGCAGCCATATACCTTATTCTTTTTAAATAAATCAGCTGAACTGAATCATCAACATTTTGAAGTTCTAGTCAATTCATTACAATATCTAATGAATTGCATGCTTCTTTATGAGAAGATCCACTATCTTGAATTTGATCACCTACTTCTTCCTCTTTGTATGTGGAGTTCCAATTTTCATTCAAAATTTCAACAACAATTTCATCATAATTTAAAATTTGGAATCATGGGTTGTTTTCAATGTCTCGATACTAGTCTTCTATTTCTTCTGCTTTATAACCTGGTATCTTTTCATCCGGACTGAATTCAAGATCTACTGGTTCAGAAACTTCAGTTTTGTTTGTTTTTCTGTTAAGCATTTTGTTTCAAGATTTTCTAAGCTTCAATGTTTTTACTAAATTCCATTGTTTTGTCCATTACTGAAACATAATTAAAACTGATTCTTCTTTTTCGTTCAATTCTGATACTGTCGATTTTCCTACGCCATATTCTGACGCTAATTTACTTCCTCTTTCTCCATTTTTCAATCTTTTTAAAATTTTCGTTTTATCACTTAAGGAAAGAAGGATTCTCCTACGTTTGCACAGCATCTTTCTAGATTTTTATGAAAAGCACTTTACTCAGGTAACTTTATAGTGTGGCCTTCAAAAGAACTCCAGACACTTGTCTCGCGTCGTGGCAGGTACTATGATTACGAGGAAAGGTAACTTCGAATAGAGGTGTGGGGCAAATAGTTTTGTCTTAATCCTAGCGTAGGCCGTCTTGATTAAATCAATCGACACCTTCTTTCCTCCATTTCACCACCATTAGAAATGTGTTCTACCTTGTTACCATAGCAGCAGACAGCCTCATATTTTCAGTCTGGCGGAGTTCTACTCAGAGCTGCACTATACTTTTCAACTGATTGTAACCTTGACTACAGAAAACCTGTTGTCCAAAAGTGAATTTTGGAAGTGACATCATAAAAACATGGTCATTCTACTGGTCATTTTGTAGTTTACATGATGAAATCGAGTTTTGTTAATTTTCTTGAAAAGTAAACAGCTGTGCGAAGTGCACTGTAATCACTAATCATAAGTGACAGCTACTTATTCCCCAATTGTAGAACTTCAGCACTTATCTATTCATAAACTCTGTCCGCATTCCAACCATTGTGGACTGTCAAAATGAAGCTCACATTCTTGGAAGATAATTTTCAGTTGAAGAGGGCTAGAGGGGTATGTAGGTTTAACTGTATAACAATACATGTATGTATGGCTACTGTAAGTAAACTTCTAAAAAAGGTTGTAAAAAAAAAAAAAAAAAACGAATTCGGACATAGTATAGATAATTGGACGTTCAGATAATAAGGGTTCGGAAAATCGGCGCTCTATTGTAATTAAACCACAGTTATGTGGTGAAACAATTTTGAACCATAATATTGTCATATTTATAAAAAAACTATGTGTATGTTGCAAAGTAAACCCACAAGAATGTATGAGAGATGAAATGCAAATTAATGATCAAATCACTTTTACAAAGTTTGCTTATTAATTCTTATGTTACATTTTAATTGGCTGAATAGTTGTAGTAAAAGCATTAATTAAAACAAACCCTGAGTAACCCAATCCATTAGGTCATAAAAAGAACAAAAAAAAATTTAGAAGTAAAACAAAAACAAGCGTAGCAACAAATACATACTATTAGAAACTGTGATAAAGGCATTCTAGTGAGTCCACTGTTATCAGTGCTAACTATTTTATTTTACGATGATATTTGTCTACTCACCCAACATGGCGACGATACAGAATTGTTGCTGTGTAATTTAGATGAAAACAAATAAGAGAGTTTTTTGAAATGTTCCTTTTATTTGTTAAGGAGGAAAACATTGAGAAGAGATGACATACAGATGCAATATTGAGAAAACACAATCATTTAAATCACAACAATTACACAGGACAGGAAATTATATTTTATGGTGTTATACACCACACCAGAAACTTTTCAGTAACTCACACTTCTTATCAAAACATGAGCCATAATTTCGCAATAATGATTCTATTTTTCAGTAATGCAGTGCATTAAAAACCTACTATAGTTGTTGGTAAAGAACCAATCAGAAAAAAAAAAAAAATTAAGTGATGTCACCAAAATCACCAATTAAAAAAAAGTGGGCAGTTGTCACAGAACCCCTAAAGGCCCTTTCTATGCTGGAGGACAACTCAAATTGAAGAAACTATGGGTGGGAGAAAGGGAGGAAGAGGAGTGGACAAGGGGAGGGAGATAAACTTTTTCACTATTTTTTGTGTATAAAAGGGGGGTAGTAGTGTGATTCCTTGTTACTCCTCTTATTTATTTTATTATTCCCCTTTAGGAGGAGGGGATTCCCCATTATATTCTTTGTTATTTATACAGAGCTGATAAGAATGACTGGAATTTCCTTATCAGCTATGAGCTTTCATTCACTCCCCACCCCTGCCTCTTCATCTACTGCTTCATTGTTGGAGAAGAGTTGTGGTTTTGTGCTCTTGCATTTAAATTTTTATTTTAAGCGAATTTGTTAGTTTTTTTAAAAAAATCTTTTCTGATGAACTGGATGCATGAGTCCGGATTTTCGAGGTCGTACAGTAATATCTAATAAAATTTAAAATAATGTATGACACTGTTTTTTATTCTTTCATATTAGGAATGCTTTAAAACATTTACTCTGCTCTAGAAAAAGATTTATATTACAGTGTAACGTCCCATATCCGGACGTCCCTTTTACGGAAGAGTCAATTTCCCGGACACTTTTTAACAATCAAAATAAACAAACATTTCTTCACCTTTCCCTCTCTTAAAAAAAAAAAAAGTATTTTGACAGGTTTTTTCCTTTCTTAGCTTCTAGTGATTTATGCATTGAACCCATAAATCAACAGAAAGAGGAACAGAAGATCTACCAAGACCATACCGTTAGTGAAGCTCCTCCTTTGGAATGCAGGAATGGGGAGGGGGGAGATTTGTTTTCAAAGGAGCACAACTGAGTCCCCTCCACCTCTTCTTTCCTATGCAGCTGGCTAGTAAAAGAGGCATTTCCTGCAACCTTTTTATTAGAGTGTTAGAGAAAGAAAAAGTACTTTGAAAAAGTGTAAACACAACAAACGTTAAAGTGGAAGGGGAGTCCCCTTTAGTCACACAAGAAAAAATAAAGAGAACCCAATCAGCATGCCACGCCTTTATGCTTGATTGATAGCCACTGATGGGAGAGAAAATAAGAATTTTTTCACTGCCCCGCCCTCAACTTGAGTGAGAAATAAGGAGGAAATGAATTTTCTTCTCCACCTACCCACCTTAGTGAATGACGGGAATTTCACCTTCTTGCTTGAATCATTCTAGTTCAAAATGGCGGAGAGAGAAATTAATATTTTTCGTTTTCTATATTTATTTTGATAATAGCAATAATTATTTATTTTCTAATATTTTGTTTTTGATTGATTAGATATCATTCTAATACTAAAACATTATTGCCTGAAAAATAATGTTTAATTTTTTGTTTCTTAGATTCAGATCATTTTAAGTTTTGTTTACCTTGGGGGTCTATTATACAGAAAAATCGAATATACGGACTTGGGGAAGTCCCGCCGATTCCGGATAAGCGACTTTCCACTGTATAAATATTAATAGTATAGCTAATAATAATTTTGTATAAATTGTTTTGGGGCTTTCAATCTTCTTTCTGCGAATTCCCAACAGTAAATAAATATTACAGCTATCATTTTGAATATTGTTTCACTCACGTAACTATGTAATATAGCGTGTATATAGTCATTACATCTCCGAATATTTCAGACCATATTTTACTTAAGAATTAAAGTGCGCAAGGGTTTTACTAAACAGGGGACAATTAACTTGCTTTTAATGGTGATCCTAAAGGTATATTTAAAAGGTTATTTTATATTTCTGATGTTATTGAAAAATGTGAAAACTGTATTTTTCATGATTCACAATGAATAAATCTTAATGTCTTTTCCTACATTCTCTTGGAGTTTCAAACAGACTTTTTTTTCCAAATAAAATTTTTTTTTCTTATTTAATATATTGTTCATGTTTTGATAAAGTAGAAAGCATAATTAGCGTGGTTAGTGCAGACGGACAGTAAGTTCGGATCTTTGAGTTGTTGAGATTTTAATTGAATGCACAAGATAATTATCATTTTTCTTTTTGTTCCTTTACATTGACTCACATTTTTCAGACACTTTTCCACATTATCTACGTGTCAGTCTCTTTTTCTTTTTTCTTCTAGCTTATAAAAAGATATTTTTTACAAGGTTATCGATTGATATGACCAAACCATTTCATCTGTTAGATTTTAATAAACTTCATTTTTTAAGTTTAATTATGTAACATTTTAAGAATAATTATAATAAATTTGATTAAAAAAAAAACATTATTTGCATTAAGTTTGATATTCTTAAAAAATCCTACTGAAAAATTTAATTATAAATGATACAACTAATTTATCATTCATTTAAATAAGAAATAAAATTAGATTTCTCTAAATAAAGTTAGATTAAATTTTAATGATTAAAATCTTGACTACATAATGATACAGTTGAATTTACTAACAATTGGGGGAGAGAACTAGAATCACTCACCAGGAAGTCGTTTCAGTTTCCTTCGTTCACCTTGTAGCAAACAGGCACGCTTCAACCGACTCCTAAAAAGTTGCAACCCCTACAGCGAGAGGGAACATCGCCAAATTCACCCTTTGGCTTTCTTTATCGTTGGTTTTGGCACACTTACAATTTTGGGACTGCATCATCCCTCCCCCGCCACAGACGAGGGATTACCGAGAAATTCATTGACGCACCCAGTGAGTAACCTAGTTCTCTAAAAGTGAAAAAAAAATTTCATTAGTGTCCAAGGCAGTTCATGATTTCACGAAGTTGTAATTCCTGAAGACATCTTCTGGTACTATAAAAACAATGTCGAGCTGGATGAAAGTGGAAAAAGTGGAAAGTGTTCAAGGCAAAAGTTCACTAAATTACAATACTTGAAGAAATCTTCTGGCACAGTAGTCAATGTCTAGTTGGATCTCACAGGCTAATGTCCAAGCTCTTGCTTCGTCTCTCGTAGTCAGATGTAGGCTGCTGAATACTTTCGGAGGAAGTGGTGAAGCATGTAATCTGAGTGGAACAGATATTTGAGATGCAGCTGTTTTTGGCAACGAAGGTGGTTGTGGAGCTTCTGCAAACAGTTGAGAGCGATCAGCTAGCCCTTATGAGGATGATCAGCAAACACATCGTGGCTCAGTAGCTTTGAAACCAATCTTTCCCTTCATCACTAATCTCCAAATAGGACTCGTGCAACAGGCTTCCAGATTTTTAGCAACCTTTAAGCTATTTGACATCTGCAATTCAAATGTGAGAAACACCCATAGGCGTGCATGTAAAATTAGGAATTTATCCAATTGGAACTATAAATAGCCAGGGACCACAGGCCCCCGGTGAGCATCCTAGTCTTCCCCCATAATTTAAATGATTATATTATATAACTTTATTATTTGAACTAATTTGAAATAAATTCAAACACTTGATCAGGGTGTTAGAACCAATTTACAAATTAACCTTAAGTAAGAAATAAATTGTTTCATTACAACTTTCCCAGGTGATCAAACTTGAAAAAATTAAAATAAACTTAACCTATCTCTTAAAAAAAGTTTTTTTTTTTTCTCATATTAGTAATAAATTTATTTAAATGGACAAAAAAAAAGTATTTTACAAGCAGTTATGAACATTACAATTTTTATTTAGAATTAATTTATCATTTATATTTAATTGTTACGGTGACGTAAATTATATTTAATAACAGGTTCATTTGTATCTTTGAAATTTGCCTGCAGGTCTGCCATGTTTTTAGGAGTAAAATGCAAATAATTATATCTTTGAATATACGGTGTTAATCTGTTTACATGGCAGTTAAAAACTTTACGATTATTTTCAACACTTCTGACTCAATAATTCAACTTGGAAAAACGTTCTATTATGCGATACGGTCCTTCAAATTTTGGTAGTAATTTATTTGATAACCCTGACTTTTTTAAATTTGGTGTTTTTACGAAACAAAGGGAACCTATTGGATAATTAAATTTGTCGCTATTTTTTCCGATTTCGCTTCTCCCAATACTTTTCTCTTCTTGAGTTTTTAAATTTTCTAAAACCTTGGAAAAAATTTCATCTAGGGACCGAATTAATTTAGTTAAATATTCTGATTGGGATTGAAATTTGTCACTCTCACCCAAACTGTAGGGCAATCTCATGTCTCTAAGATGTTCTATGAAAAATGGAGAAGCTTGTGTACTTTCGTTAATTGCCAACATAGTTTGTGATAGTTGCTTGTCCCATTCATTATTCTCATTGCAAATTGTAGCCAAAATATTTGCAATTGATTGGTTTGGTTTTTCTATCCTGCCGTTGGCCCAAGGTGCATACTTTGAAGTGTGAATTTTTTTGATACCTTGGATCTTACAAAACTCTGTAAATTCGTTACCAGAAAAATATTTGGCGTTGTCAGTTACTATGATTTTAGGACAACCCCTGTGAACTATATAACTGTCAAAAAATACTTTTGAGATGGTTTCTGATTTGATGTCTGGTAAGGCTGTTAAATGTATATACTTAGAAAATGCAACTATCATTGAGAAAACGTATTTGTTTTCGAAATTCTTCATGCAAGTGAAACGGTATTTTATCGAAAATTGTTGGACTCAATAATGAAATTGTTGCTCCGCAATCTATTAAACAATTAAATTTACATTGATTTGATACTACGTTAATAATGGGCAATTTAAATTGGTCTGAATCACAAGAATTTCCGGGAGATACAGCAGACCCTGTTTTTAATACCTCCCTCAGGAGTTTAAATCCCGATAATTTGGAGTATTAGCATTTCTCCTTTCATCTGCATTGTTAACAAAATTTCTTGTATTAGTATAATTTGGTCTCCTAAATACAACCCTTTCTCGCGATTTTGATCTGTTTCACCTTTGATCTCTCTCTTTCTTATAACATTTTGCTTGAATGTGACCCTGAATCCCGCAATAATAGCACCTAACCGATGATGGGGAGTATCTTCTGGCAGTGTGACTGATTACCTCGGCCTCATTTGTTTTCCCTTGATTTTTTAATGTGTCTATCTCGACTGACAGTTTAGAAATTTTAGCCGTCAACTCGCCTATTAATTGTTCTTGAAATCTGTTGGTGACCGTTCCCTCCCTGTTTCTCGACGAATTCTCAAAAATTTTAAAATTACTTTCTTCTCTAATCGCACACTGAACGGCATCTTCAAATGTCTGGGGTTGTTTCCCAAAACCTGTCTCTGCAATTCTGGTTTAATACCAGCACAAAATCTTGCTAATAGTATGCCATTATTAGCTTCTCTTACTGCCAGATTTGCGCCATTCGCCTGAGCGGATAGGATATTCTCGCCCAATCGACGAAGGCGATTTCCGAATTCAAATATGCTTTCCGAATCGTATTGCGTACAACTCGCGAGTTCCTGCAAATGTGTAGTTAAAGGAACTTTTTTTTCAAAATGTGTCCTAAGTAGATGAACTACATTATCATATTCATTAACTGCCGATTAAGTTTCGAGAAATTTCTCCAAAACGGTTAGTTTGTCATTTTCATTCCAATTATTTATGCGTCCTACTTCATCTAATTTTTTAATAAAACTATTAATTGAATCCTCCTTCCCTTTAAATTTTGGGATTAAGTCAATTAAATGCATGGAAACTCTTCGTAAACCTTGTTCCACACCCGCGTCGTGCGGCTCCGGTTGCCGTCTACCTGCTCTATTTCTATTCATAATTATTCAAAATTTAGACAAATTTTTTACCATTATTTACCATTTAGCCATCGAAAAGGCTGTGTGTTCGACCCCAGCCGGTCAAAGACTCCCTGTGTTTACATTTTGACTGATGCACGTTAAATCTGTCGAGTCATAAAGTCCTTCAGGAGTTTCCTTGCTTTTTGGATTGGTTCAAATTACAAGGCTATGGAGTTGAACATTAGTAGTCATAAATTCAAAATTGGGGCAATTGTTCAACAATGGATAAAAAATATAAAATATAATTATAAAAGATCAGTGGCAGCTCAGGATAAAGAGCTCGCCCCCCAAATGAGGAGAACCAATTTTGAATCTCAGTGATGGCTGGTCGATATGAATTTTGCACCTGGCGACTCCCCAACCGCAGTACTGTTTTAAAATATATCCAGTGGTGGACGGATCCTGGGTTAGAGTCCCCTTGCAGTTGAGCTAACCGTAAGAAGTTTTCGTGGTTTTTCTCTCTATGCAAACGTGTGTTAGTACTATCAAAACACCTTTCACGAAGGCTAGTTTTTCCCAATGCTTGATCCAGGAGTTCTCTTGTCAAAATTATAAGGCTATAATAAGGTTGGGTTCAAAATTATAAGGCTATTAAATTGAACAATGATAGTTGCAGACTCAGAACTACATTGGCTTTTCAACACTGCTTATAAAATTTAATAAAATAATTATAAAGAGAGCTGCGGAGGCCCAGGGGATAAGGCATACGCTTTCTAATTTGGAGACCCAGGTTCGAACTCGGAGGTTACTGGTTGATACGAATTCTGGTCCCAGCTCGCACCGACCACAGTACTGATATAAAATATTCTCTGTGGTAGACGGCTCAATGTTAGAATTCCATTGTGGGAGATTTTTGTGGTTTTTCTTCGCCATGTAATGTGAATGCCGGTTACTAGTTCAATGAAGCTACGAAGGTTAGTGTGTTCCAATGCTCGATTCAGGAGTTCCATTGATATTGTTATAGATTAATCAGCTTTGCGAATGATAGGAGACTTTAAAACTTATAACTAATTAAAATAAGTCTTACATTAATTTTATAAAAAATTTGCTGTATAATTTCTGATTAAAATACATATTTACAAACTAATTTAATCTATCATGATTAACTTAATATTAGTCGATTCTTCACTACTTATAAAAGTATTGAATGTTTGCTATATAAATTGAAAACAAATCGTTGCGCGTAGTAAATGGCATATAAATATTTTCTGCATGTTCATTTAAAATTTCTTCAAATTTAAAATCTTTATAGTAAGAAATGTACTCACAATATTTAAAAATATGAACATGTAATCAAAATATAGACAGAATCTATATGAAAATAGGAACAGTCGTGGAATCAATATATTTGGCAATCCTAGGTAGTTTAAAGTTATTGTATGAAAAAAAAGGATTTACCAGAAATTAAAAGGTTATAAGAAAACTAAGCAGCGGTATTAGTTTATCGACATTTTAGTTGCTGAAAGGTATGATTCCATTTTTTATGGATATATAGTATAATTAAACTTGTATTATAAAATAATCTGATTTTTTTAATATTTTGAAAAGTTGTTTAGCATTCTTTTATTATGCATCAGAAAGTCTTATTTTAGTTTTATTACTCATATAAGCTAAGCACGCGAGGCATCTTCAGTCCATAGTAACTTCAGTCCACCATCTCATTTTAGGCTTTGCTTTGAAAGATCGTCTTCTCCCCTATATTAGTCACTGCTAGTTTAACTACATAATTGAATAACCAGAAAAAACCGGTTTTATGCATATACCCCATAGTAACAGGAAAAGATGGATGAAGTTTGTTTTTCTTATTCATTATTTAGCTTCTTTTTTTTCGTTTCTTACTGTTTTCGCTGTTTCGAAAATATAAAACGCAGGAAGGAGGCAAGGTGCAAATACTTGGGGGGAAAATAAAGATTGTATACAGCTGAGAATTGTATTTGTATAAATTATTTATTTCCGAAATTCTTATCAATAAAGATTTATTTTATTTTATTAAATATTGTTTTAAAAAAAACTCGCAACTGCGAAGAAAAAAATTAAGATCGTAAGGAATAAAATAAGTTCTTACTATTTGTAATTATAAAATATTCATCAATATTTATTTTTTTCACATAAAAAAACTGCCCCATATCTTTATTATAACTGTTTAAAAATATATTGATATTTATGGATTATAATAGATATGAAAGGATTTTCTTACCGGTTTCCAATATTTCCTTTTTTTTTTCTCCCTTCTTTTTTTTAATAATTGTCGTTGAACAGCCGACCTGATTTCAAATTTATGACTACAAACTCCGTAGCCTCGTATTTTTGAACACAATCTAGAAGACAAAGTAACTAACTCTTCGATCAAGTATTGGGAGAAAATTTGCTTAAATTAAAGATTCATAAATGAGTTTTATTAAAATGTTTCACGAAGCATTTTAAAACTTTATTTAATAAAACAGGCAACATAATTTGTCTCTACGTAAATTGTGCAACAAAGTTTGAAAGGTAATATTATTTCACCCTGCACATTACCCTTCAAAAACAATTGCTCTAAAACTCTAAGATTGCATTTGAAACATATTGAGTTCTTCTAAAATGTTCTTTCATGTTTTCCCCCGCACGATTGTAATTTGGTAAATTATATATGATTTCAATACTTTTCATAAACTTGAAATGAAACTAACCAAATAGAAAGTTTCTCTGTTTTTCTTTCTTTTTTTTGATGCACAAACATTAATAGGCTCGCTTTTTGCTGCTATTTTAATTTCTCGAAATTAAATATTCTGGAACTTATTTTAGTAGTTGTAAGCATCTGTGAAATAAAATTGGAAATGTTAAAGTGGGAAATGAACTGGAAATTAGCTTGCATTGAAGTGTAATGTCTGGATTACAAGTAAATGCTTAAATTTTATCTCAAAACAAACGATATTTCAATAGAATGAAATGAGTGTATTATCTTTCAATTCATTATCTTTCATTCACAGATTTGTTTTATTACATAACCTATATGTAAAGTAATATATTCCCCACTAATGAAATTCAAAAATTTATTATATAAAAATATGCTTATTATGTAAAGTAGGATATTAATCTAATTTTAAGGAATAAAGAATTATTTTAATCAGACAAAAGCTAGAAAGCTTTAGCTTTATTTCAGAGAATGGATCATATCAAATGTTTTAAATATTTTCTTTTATAGATTAGACAATATTTTTTTTGTAACTATGTTTTATTTATAGATCAAAAATAAGAAAATGTATTATTTATTGAAGGGGTAAATCATGTGTTATTTTCTGAAGATAAATTCATGTATCTAGTTTCAAAAGTTTACTTTAAAATTATAAATCATGTAATTTCTCATTCCATCAAAATTGGATTATTCCATTAAATAACCAGCACAATTTCCCATTAGAAAATGTATATTTTTTCTGAATTTTTTTGCATGTTAGCCATCCTGCTCTAAAAATTGAGAGTAATAAAAAAATTGATAACAGTACATATTTTTACTTTTCAGAAGAAAATTATATTTACTATTTGTTAAAATAAAAAAAAAAGAAATAAAAAAAAAAATTTATTTTAACCTAGAAGTTGTAAAAATTGCAGAATCAATTTATTCCAAATAAAGCTTCATATATCTTTTCCTCTGAATTCCTGTTTTTAATGAATGGGCAAATATATATTTTGTAAACTCTATTTAAATAGAATTTATTGAGAGTAAAACAGAAAATTTAACAGTTAATGTTTTAAAATTTTTTATCTATAACTCAAAAATAATTTATTAAAAACTTTCATTCAGGGGTTGGCTGATTATGAGACTGACGCGCTGCCTAGTTCGCTATCGAGGCTCGGTGTGGGGTTACTAACTGCTGACTAAAAAAAAATTCATTAAGTATAGTATCTTTCTATTTGCATAATACCAGATTTCAATGCATGCCTATAATATTAATTCTTATCTTTCATTCCTGAACTTTAAGAACCAAAGGAAAGATTAAAGACGTAAAGCGTTTTCCAAAATAAAATTCGCAAAACATTAAGAAATTTCTACAAGTAAGGAAAATTACTTATTCTACCAGTAAGGAGAGGCTAAATTTTGGCTACTTTCTTTCTAATGAACTGCCATTCCTTAAACCAATCAATGACCAGGGGACTATGGGGTTGCTTTTTTTTCACTTCGCATAATTAGGTAAATAGACGCCTTCATTGTAGGTGGCAGTACAATAACTCAGTTAGCTTCGATTTAAAGTTCAAATTTCGTGATGTCTTAGTGCAATTTTTCTTTGTCCAATTTCAGAGTAATTCTGTTCTTTTTTTTTTAAATGAAAGATAAGAATTTAATCTTAATTTCCATGGATTAAAAAATTCGATGGGAGAAAAACTACTAAGGATAAAAATTGTTTGAAGTTGGAATGAGTTTTTTAAATTTAAAAAATAGTAAAATTTTTTTTAAATTTAATTACCTCCATAGTAATAAAGATATTTTTATTTTCTTTCGTTTCCAAAAAATAGAACGTTATTATCTTGAAAATTGATGATTTTATGTAGGACTGATCTGTCCATAGAATAACATGGGGGTTGCTTTTCTCCCGATCGAGCGAACGAACGGCCTTAAGACATAATTGGCAGGACAAAGAAAATTAGCAAAAGTAAGTAAAGTAGCATCATGTGACTGAAACACTCCTGTGTGAAAGGGGAACAATATACCAAGGCCATTAACAGAATGGGACAGACAAGAGTTTATGCTTTCTGCATTAAAAAGTTCACATTCTGTGAGAGAAACAAAAAGAAAAGTCACATAGGGTTAGGGAACTAAGATATAAAAACATATTTTTAAGTAAAAAAAGAGGGGAGAAAAACAAGGATAATCATATTAAACACTAACTCCTACGTCAACCAAAATGACCAGATGCACATGGTCAACACAGGCCAAAACATAACAACTGGAGAAGCAGAGCCAGGTCTGACTAGGGAGATTGGTCTTAGAGATGGTTTCGGTTTACAAAAAGTAAAAAAAAAAATAGGGTATCATATATTTTTATAAATAAGGCACTGCATGACTTAGAAAGAAAGGTAAAATAAAATGTGGATAATAAGCAATAATATTTTAAAATAAATTCATATTGCACAATTAAAAAAATATAGAGTATCAACATGTTCCTAGTTATTTTTATAAATTGAATAATAAGATGAAAAAATAATTGAACTACAATAACAATAAATTAGAATAAATAAATTGAACTACAATATCGAGCATAAATACTATTTAATTTTGTTAAGAGCTCAAAAATAAAAATGCATGATTAGCCTGTATTTATATAAATATTTATATATATTGTAGTGATGGTTAAAATCATTTTAAATAGAATTTTAAAATCCAAGGAATAAATAGGAAATTTCATTATGACTTAGAGTGTAAAAATAAAATTAAAAATGAAATGCATTAAAGTAGGCAGTTATAGAATGTGTTATTGTATGCAACAAATTGAGGTAATTAGTAAGAATTTAAATAAGTGGCATAAGGTATGATAAACTTCTAATGTCTACCTAAAAGTAAATAACCTATGAACACTAATTTAATAACATTGCTATTTTACATTTTTTTTTAAAAAATAAATTCCATTAAAAGAATTTGTCTGCGTTTCAGATGCTGTTTCAGGCTATATCAACTGCCTATTTTGGTAAGTTTTAGGAAGTATGTCTTCTTTTGCCATAGTATTTCTAATGAAATTTATTTTTATATGACTAGTTGCAGTTAATGTTTTGAAATGCAGTGAAACCCTGATTTTATGTTTTTCATTGGACTAGTGTTAAAAATAACATATGAAGAGGGATAACGTAAAATCGATGTAAAAAAATATAAGAATATTTTTGAAAAATTGACACTTATACAAGATGAATTCTAGAAAAAATATGTAATCCTATGTGTTTTTTGTTTTTAGATACAATTTCAACAATATCCCTCTCAAAGCTTACATTTACAAATTTGCTTTATGGTTAACATTCACGAATGTTTCATAGTTTTTTTTGCTTTCAAACTCTTGACCAGCTAAGGTATATCATCTTAAAAGGTGTTTGCTCATCTTCCTCAGTATCATCGGGACCAGGCATTAAATCAGATATTTAGGAAACTGAAAAGCAATGAGATTTGTGTTACCGTCGTTATTCAAGTCATCAATTATTTTCCTAAGCTACATGTTTCCAGTGTGACAACAGGATAGACTATGGTCCCGAACATAAGAAAAAAGGGCTTCAGCAATACCTTTGAGGGCATACACAATGGACTGAATTTCCTTTGCAAGCTTATATACAGAAACTGTATTACCCAAAAAATTAAGTGAAGAAAGTGAATCTGTGCAGATGAGATACCAGAGATTCTCATTTTTCTGAAAAGAGTCTTTAGTCCATTTCATGGCTAGATTTATGCACAGTAATTCAGCTTGAAAAACAGAACATTTATCCCTTAATGGATGCAGCGAAAATTGATGTTTGACTGAAAGTATTGCGCTCAAAAAATTGCCAGAATTTAAGGTTAAAATATGTTGAATATATGATGTGTAGAAATTATTAAAATGTGCAAAATATATGAAGAAATTTTATTGTAACATTCTTTATGGAATTGTATGCTTTCAGAATATTGAATTTTACCTTTAAAATTGCCAATAATTATAAGAATAGGTTGAATTCTTTTTCACTTTTTTAAAATAACTTGATAATGTTTTAATTTTTAGTTTTTTCAATTAAATAAAAATTAAATGTAAATGAAGTGGAGGTTTTTATCAACAAATTCTTTTATTTTCTGGTTTTTAACTAAAAAATGTTTCATAAATTAACTATTGATTATTTGAATAGGTTTTAAAATAAATAAATTATGATTCATTATTATTTGTTTTTCAGTTTTACTACATAATGCTTTAGGTGTTCTTCACTCATTAGGATTGACTGCATTTATACTTTTAACGGTCTGCTTTTTGACATGTCTGCTACAGAGATGCTGTAATGTATTCAAAATTGTGTAAGTTCTTTTAAAGGCTTTTTTTTAAAAAACGAAATAGTTTCAAGAAAAGATTATTTTCTTAAAATGAAATCTTTGCAGATTCTATTTTTAAACTTTAATAAGGAAATAATAGATAAATTTTATCTTTCGAAAATATGTTTTGTATCAATTTTATGTTATGTGATAGGGTTTTTTGGCACTATAAAGATTTTTAAGTTTAAAATACTACTGTAGTTGTAATGCTTTTCTTTAATAATAAAATTGCATAAAACTAAATCTTTAATGTAATTAAGATATTTTATTATTAAAAAAATGTTCTATTTTGCTAAAATAGTTTATCACTTGAGTAAAAATATGTTTTATTTTATAACCATTTATTCATTTATTTGTTATCATTTGCCAAAGGTAAGATAGCTGATGCTAGAAAACTGAATGGTTTCCTGAAAATATTAAACGATATAAGAAAAGTATTCAGTTATAATTTTATGTAATTCTTATGACCTTAAAAGTAAGCTACAAGATACATTAACATAATTTTTGCTGCATTTAGCAGATATCAGATGGTGAATTTTTTCCATTTTCATTTGTGATTACTTAAAAATTTAGCTATACTCCAAATGAAAATACAAATACGTTTATTGTAGTTCATGCTGTACAAAGTTAGTGAATATATTGTTATTTGTTTCTAATACTGAATAATTATAGACAGAAAGCATTCTTTACTTACTATACATATTTATTTTGGTTAGTCAACTTTCATGAATTTTCTTCTGTAGTTGTAATTTTCTTTTCACCAGAAACAAAAAATTGCTTAGTTTTCTTACTTGGTTAAAATAAAAACATATAAGAACACGTTTTTAACTAATCATTGTTGAATAAATTATATGGATCAATTTTCTGATGTATGTTATTGTTCAATATGCATTCTTTTATAGAAAGAGTTTCATTTTTATTCAGAATAATTTTTTAAAATAAACCTAAAATTTTAGAAAGCTGCATCCATGATATTATTCATTAGTGACTTAAAGGAGCAACATCAATACAAAAACATTTTATTGGGATAAGAAAGTAAGAGAGAGATAGTTGTAAGTAACATGTTACTGAAATATGAATATGAAGCCCTATAATTTTTTCCATTATTTTTTATATGCAACTCTCACGATTATCTTTCACAGTTCTATGTTTTAATATGGGGCAGGTATTTACTCAATACGAGGCCTCTTTCTCTCTACAGCTCCTAGGCTTTTCCCTACTTATCCTAAAGTGAGGTCCACTGGTGATTCTATTTCAAAGTATTTAAATGGATGACCAATATTACAAGTCTAAATGTAAAGGGACCTAATGATCTTTTCTGCTTGCATAGTTTATTGAACAGCTTTATTCTTTTAATATACTTGTAGGATTTCATTTATGTTTTATTTTAATCTAAATCAGGCTTTAACAAGTTTTGTTTTTATTTTTCATTTATTTTATATATATATATTCTTATTTATTTTATATAAATTTATTATATATATATATATATATATTATTTATTATAGGATACTATCTATTTTGCTTGCTATACCAGTCGCAGTGTTATTGCAAGTAAGTAAATTTTAGCAGTAAACATTTTGCACTAAGTATTTTAATGCTGAGGTATTTTTATAAATACGATGTTAGTTATTTTGTTCAGACTAAATTTATTCTTGAATTTTCATCCAATGAACATAAATTATTACTTAAGCAAGGGAATGGATATTCAATATAAATTTCTTAAATAAATAAATAATAAAAATGCAGATATTCTATAACCTTACACCACAGATTTAATACTTTTGTAGGTCAAGCTTACCAAAATATCTTCTAAATATTTGAAGATTATTAGAATATAATTTAGGTGAATATAAGATTATAAGCAAAACTGCATATTTCTAGAATTTTTTTTAAAGTAATCATAGTAACCTTATACTCATTAATGGATGCTCAATTACCTTTCACCACAGATTTGATGTTGCAGTAGGTCAAGCAATCCAATACACTTATATATATTTAAAATTTACCAGGATCTGATTGAAATGAATATAAATATAGGGCTGCAAGTAAAACTACATATTTAAAAAAATTCTAAAAACCATGTTTTGGCCATTTTAGTTCTATGTATTGCTCAAAATTATCTTCTTACAAATTTGGTATTTTTAAAATACTAACTGTGCTATTTATTTCTAGAATCATAATTGATAATTAACTCATAATTTTTGGGTGATAAAAAATATTGATAGGGAAGTCTAGAGGTTAAAAGACAAGTTAAAAATAATATATAGTTGAGATCACTCAGCTGCTGTGCAGTTAAAAAAACAACACAAATGCTTTATGTTAGATTTCGAGAAAGTGCGTTGACATATATTTTCTTTCTATTGCTGATTCTATCAATGCTAAAAAAGAATTTCAAAAATCTCATGAAATATAATTTATTTTGGAAATTTTTTTTTTCATTATGTTGCTCATCGTATGAAAATTCCAAATATATAGTAATCTCAATTTTGAATATTATGTCACTTTTATTGCACACAGTATGTACTATAGTCAAACATTTAACCAAGCGAAAATGGCTTCGAAAAATTATTCAATCAACAGTTACAATGCACTGTTTTTCTTCTAATGAATAAAATCTTATCAGGTTAATTTCAATTAATGTATCATAAATAAACTTGATTTTATGATTTTAATTTCCTCAACTTGATG
This sequence comes from Parasteatoda lunata, assembly GCA_949128135.1. Lineage (NCBI taxonomy): Eukaryota > Metazoa > Arthropoda > Arachnida > Araneae > Theridiidae > Parasteatoda > Parasteatoda lunata. Next base: position 15,732,107 of record OX421980.1, on the reverse strand, counting down.
GTTCACTGTAAGGATGATTCGTCTGTATTTCATAAGGCTTTTTTTTTTAGATAACTCTTAGATGAAAGTTTTCAAAATATGCATTAACCCACAATATTTTTTGAAGTCTTTTATTGAAACAATTGTTTAATCTGACATACCTTTGTGAACTAAAATAGTTATTATTTTATGTTTATTTCCAAGTACTTTATTTATGTAATTTTAAAGATGATTTTTTATTAACTATAAATTTAGTATCTTTTTAAAAATAAGATTTGTATTCAGTGTGTCAAATGGTGTAATTATTAAAAAATTCATGAAAATATGATGAAAATTAATGATGCTTTAACTACTCACCTGTAAAATATTTACACATTTTACACACTGTTAGAAAAACAAATATAATATTCATAAATAAGTAATTTGAAAAATTTATAAAATGTAGAGATAAAAAAAACTGAAATACTTATTACATCAAATGATTAAAACGTTTTAAATTATTTTTTGAAGGAAAATTATACTTATATGAAAAAACAGTGATTAATCTCATTTTTCATAAGCATTTGAATGTCATGATAATTTTGTAAAAGAGTTTTATTCTTAAATCATGCGCATCTATGTAATAATAACATTCTGCAAATGTTTAATTTATACAACATAGCAAGCAGTCTTTGTTATAGCAAGCAATTTATAAAAATATGATGTATTCTTTTTAACATATTTTATATTTTTCAGGTCATTTTAGCATGTAAAATAGATGAACTCTTTACCTCATTTTTCATCACTGCCTTTCTAATATCATATTGCATGTATTTTTCTACTGTGATAGTAAAACAATTTCCACATTTGGAATACTCTTGCTTACTTGTTTATTTATATTTATGGCCATTAATATGCTTTTCTTATAAATTGTGATGACCTGCAAAGATTTATTTGAATAAAAGTTGTATTTAAGTATTTGGTATATCATTTATATCTTTAAAACATTTTCCTCATTGTGTGTGAATCAGTGAGAGCTAAAAAATTTTTATTTTAAGGTTTGGTTATCAGCTGAACTACTAGAAATAATTCATAACTTCCAATCCCCCAGCAGATGTACAAGGTGTGATCCCCCATTAAAAGAGATAATTTCCTTAAAATCTTTTATTTTTATAGAAATGAAATCACAAATGCTTATTGAAAGTGAAGTATACTGTCTTATTATACAGGGTGTTTATAAAGTCCTGGACCCATTTTGATGTTTAATAACTCATAAAATAATGAAGATATAAACAAACATATGGCATTTATAGATGGAATAACTCATATATTTTCCTTTTCAGGTTTGAATATCTTTACTTTTGTTAATATCGTCTGCGCGTGTGGTTAATTTCAGATAATTTCATTTCCCAGTCTAAATATCTGTACGTTTCTAAATATCGTCGGCTTATTAATTGCATTTTTCTCTCTTTTGTTTTTGGCAACTATTGCAATGTTATGTTTACTTTTGATGTGTTTGTTCCATGTAGTACTTTTCTATGTGATGTTTTATTCGAGTGGATATTAAGGAGAATGCATACACCACAAGAGAAAGCACAGATTTTATGGTGGTTCATAGAAACGAAATCGATAGAGAAATCGCACAGAGAAATTGCAGAAGAATTTACCAAAAAGATCCTCCATCCAAAAGCAGCATCTTGTGGTGGAAAAAGAATTTTCTAGAAACTGGAAGTATCGCAGATAAGAAACGTTCCGGACGTCCCTGCACAAGTGATTTTGACGTTGAGCGTGTCAGACAGACATTTTTACACAATCCTAGAAGATCTGTGAGATCAGCGGCAAGAGAATTGGATATGCCAAGTTCGACGGTGTACAAGGAGAAAGAAACAATTAAGACTGCATGCATACAAAGTTCAAATTGTTCAAGGTTTGGAACCGGACGATTGGCCTAGGAGGATGGAGTTTGCAACAGATATGGTAGGAAGGATAGAAGATGATGCTGATTTTCTGAAGCGCGTAATGTTCTCCGACGAAGCATCCTTTCATGTTTCTGGCATTGTTAATCGCCATAATGTGCGCATATGAGGATCTTAAAACCCCCATGAATACCGTGAGGCACAAAGGGATTCCCCAAAGGTTAATGTGTGGTGTTTACTAATGCGCGATCAAGTCATTGGGCCTTTCTTTTTTACAGAAAAGACGGTCTCATCCTCATCAGTCGTATATTTAGACATGTTGGAAAACTTCGTATTTCCACAACTAGAAGAGCTTCAGCCACTTGTCTTTTTGCAACAAGATGGTGCACCACCTCATTGGGGTATCATCATTCGTAGTTCTTTGAATGACCATTTTCCAAGAAGATGGATTGGGCGAGGAGGTCCAATTTCTTGGCCACCCAGATCACCTTATATAACGCCGCTGGACTTTTTTTCTTTGGGGATTTATAAAGGACAATGTTTACAGGAGGATCATGTCGAACATTGATGACCTAAAAGCGAGAATTACAACCGCAATAGCCTCTGTGGATGCCGACATGCTTGCCGCTACCTGGCGTGAAATTGACTATCGACTTGATATTCTCCGTTGACATTGACATTCTCCGTTGACATTGATTGTCTCTCATTGACAAGGGGCATGAAACTTTTTGAGTCTATCTAACCATTTATGTTATTAATTTTCATCTATCTTTATTATTTTATGAGTTATTAAACATCTAAATGGGTCCAGGACTTTATAAACACCCTGTATATTTTATTAAGAAAGGGAGAAATATTGAAAACTACCTAGTTAAATAAATAATATTTTTTCTTTTCTTTGGGCTGTTTTCATGTCTACCATTAAGGGACACCAGGGAGTGTATTTGACTAGTTTTAGGATGATCCATCTTGTTGGCAGATATTCCAACTGGTTTTCTGCATAAACTCTATGGATGTTTTCGTCTAGATCATTAATCTTGTATTGTGTAAATTAAAGTACTAAACAAAATACATGAAAAATAAAGACTGTTTGAAAAAAATGTGATTTTTTCCCCACGTCTCCCAAAAGCTTAATCAACTTTGTGTGGAGATGATGTTCAAGATGATAACCTTGTTAACAATTGTCTTTCTTGTTTATTAGTGAAATAAAAAAATTTAATTAGAAAATCATATTTTTTTCAAGCATTCATCATTTTGTTATATATATATATATATATATAATATTAATTGGCATAATAAATTCAGGTGGACCAGATTATTTACTAATTCTTCTAGGAAATGTATGTAAATTGGTCTACTTGTTCATTAAATATTGATTCAGCCAGTTTGAAAATTCTATGACCTATGGGTGTTTAAAGTTTATTAGTTCTATAGGCCAATACAGTTTACTATATATAATCTATCTATATATATATATATGTATATATTTGAAGTATACATTATGCTTTCCCAGTATGCCTTAAATTCAAAGTCTAAAATTTTTTCACTAGGAAGTATGTTATTCTTTTAATATTGCTTTAAATTTAAATTCCATAGCTTTAAAACTATAACATGAAATTATATTTTTACTAGGAGCATCAATCCCCCTATGTTTTTTTAAGATTTCAAAAATATTACTTCTCCGTATGATATTTTTGTTCAAAATGCTAAAAAAATATTAATATACAAAATTGAATAAATTAAAATGATGTTTAGGTTGTCGGCTAGTCAAATAAATATGTTATAAAAAGGAAAATTCTGAAAGAAACACTTAATGGATAAAATGTAAATTATATATTTTCTAATAAAATTTTTGTGTAATATATTAAAAAATTATAGCCATTAGTTATCATTTTTTATTTAATTCATACAATTACATTAAATTTTTTAATGGTTTTCACAGATTTCTCTTTTTATGTCAATCTTTATTGAGGACCTGCAAAACATTTTGATTAAGAGATGGATATACATATATATTATGTATGTATATATATTTAAATAAAAAATATGTATATAAATAATATATAAAAATATATTATATACTTATTTAAATAAAAAAATTGCTACTTTAGTTGACCTGTTAGTTAAATTTTTTTTATTGTTATTCGTAATCTCAATAAAATTTTATACATCGATTAGAATTAATTATAATCGCGTTATTTATAAGACAGGTCCCAATTGTAGGGTATGTACATATGTTTGGAAAACATGTTTTAAAAATTTTACTCAATATTTTTGAAGCACAATTTAAAAAATTAAATAAAAGATGTATGCAGTATTAACAATTCTTAAAGTAAAGCATTCAATCAATAGACAGTTGAGGGCCAGGGGATCATGGAGGTTAAGCTTCTACAATTTCGTGACAAACAGCCATAATAGTGACAAAATATTCCTGTACGATATGACTGCCAGCTATGAATTTTTTGCCAAAAAGGTAATCCCCTTACCAGTTCATTTTTGAACAAGTTTTCAGAGCCCAAACAATGAACTGGCTGTCTCTTCTCTATTTTCTCCTCTAAGGTCCCAATAGTTTGGACAGGGAAGCGGTCCAAGGATTGGACCACTTAATGTTAATTTTTTGTTTTGCGCATTTTGCCATATCTCAGTGGTCCAAGGATTGGACCACTTAATGTTAATTTTTTGTTTTGCGCATTTTGCCATATCTCAGGAACTTCTTGAGTGAATTGAAAAATGTTTGTATAGAATTAATAAAATTTGTTTACCCAAAGATAATTTTATGCAAAATATAACTTTCAGTAATTATTTTTTATTATTTTATTTAATAAAAGTAAAAAAAAAAAAAATGATTTATAGGGTATACAGTTTTTTACATCCTTTTAAAGAATGTAATTTTACGTGCCAAAATACAAAATTTGAGCAAAATATCTGTCAAATAGGTAGTTCCTAAGAAATCAAATTTTAAAAATTCGACTTTTTTAATCAAAAGTTATATAGTGTGGTCCGTTTATTTTTCTTTTTTGTGTGCACTGTACACAATTGTTTTTGTGCATTGCTCGAAAGTGAGCAGTTTTCATAGTTAGTCTGCATTTATTGAACCACGAAGAACCTTTTGTTGGTAAATGTTTTGAACAACTGAGCCTTTCTGTATTCATTGATCAGTGTTTTTGAATCCCAATGCAAAGTTGAGTATTTAGGAAAGTACCACTGTTTCTAGCAAGTAGTTGAAATCTTTGATGCTTGCCTTTTTGATCTGTTTGCTGATGCATAAGATCTTACATAAATTGTTGTCTCCCCTCTTCATTCTGTAATTACTGCCTTTATATATGCTGCTTGTTGCTCTGGAGTCATATTTAAGTGTGTAGCTAACATAACAAGATAGGCTTTCATCGCAATGTATACGGTTCAAGGCTGTATACGACATATAAACTTGTTCCTGTTCTCTAATTTCGATGATGACTTTAAGTGAAAAAAACTAAAAGTTCTTCGAAAAACTACTCTACTACTAATATGACAGAAGTTCTTCAAAAATCAAAATTTTATAATTCCAATGTTTATTTTTTATTTTTTTCGTCATGTTTTGTTGAATAAGGAATATTATTTAATATTACGTTAGAACTAACTTTTCTATTTTTCCTTTCTTCTTCTTGTAGTTGTAGTTATTGTTTTTTTTCATTAAATTTTTTTTAAAGAATATTGTTATATAATCTAAATATTTTCTAACAGTCATTTTATATTGACTGAAAGAAGACAAGATCTTCTTTATTCAATTTTCTACAATCATAGGCTGTATATAAAATGTTGATACTTTTTTTTCTATATATTTTACCTTGTTTATAATATAATATGCAGATTTTCAATTAAGGGGTACATCTCTTAATGTTGCATTGTTGTCAAGAAGTTTTACAATTTTTTCACAAGCTTTTTGTTTTCTGATCATTTGAATATTGAATTTTACATAAAATTCCTTAACTTCTGAAAAGATTAGTTTTGAGGATACTTATTATCATGGCCTTAGTTAATCTGGGGCTAGTCATTTTTGAAGCATAACAAGTTACCTTTCTACCATGACCAAAAATTTTTGCATATTGTCTGGTCTAGCATATTGTCTAGCATATGTAGAGGCACTGTGTCAAAATCATAATCAAAACTGAAGGAAAAGAAATAAAAAATAAATTAGTTTTGATCAAAATTCAAAATTAGTTATCTGTTATAAAAATAGAATTTCTCGTCGAACCAAAAGTAGAATATCTATTTACATCACAAGTAGAAAATCATTTGAAACCATAAGTATAAAATTTGATCAAACCAAAAGTATAAAGGTTAGAAATCAGCTCAAATGAATTGCAAAAATTAGTTGAGAATTATGTTCACAAGGTGAGGCAAACTGCATAATAAACTAATTTAAAAATTAGTTAAAAATTAAATTTCTGAGTTAAAACAAAAAGGAAATGTATTTTTATATATGTTTAAATAACAGTCACTTGTTTAACAATAATTTTATTTGATTTTAATTAATGTAAAGGCTGCTGGAGAAACTGGATAACATTATAATTATATTGATAGTTATAATCCTTATTTTTAAAAATTTAAAATTATTTTTTTAATGAAATATATAAGTAACTGCGTATGAAAAATACTATACTTAGGGATTTTTTTTATAAAGAAAACTGGAGTTTTGATGTTGCTGTGAACCCTCTAAAATTGTTTAGAAAATGGAAATAATTTGATATGTCAAAGTACTATTAGTTTCTCTGACGCTAATTACTTTCTATATACCCTTAAAACATGCCATATTTTCTAAATTATTACATTTTACATATACTATAAAATGGTGTAAATAGTCGATATAGTTAAAGTGGCCTCTCGAGTTTCCATCCCTTTACAGTTCTGTTACGATGCTGTAAGCCCTACTAGCAGTCATGGCATAAGATACTCAGTCTATAACCTTGATGCAAGAGGATGTCAAAACTCATTCAATTAATTTCATGTAACTGGCCTACATATTTTAACCTGCATATTATGACAGCTTACTTTTAAGTGTAATGATTTCGCCCCTTTTCTAAATCGTAAAATTTAATTTGTACTAAGGAAATTGAACAATCTATACAACTTAAAATGTGTAAAATAGGACAATAATAAAAATAAATTTTTCTTTTGTCATTTGTTTTTGTCTGCCATTAAGGCTGAGGGGATGAGATTGTTCTTGTTTTCCAGTGGCGCTATATATGGCCAAGGTTTCAACTTCTGTCATACCCATAAGCACAGCCGATTATAGGACGGACCCATTCATACATCCATTCATTCATCCACAGATCTTAATTTTGATCTGAACCAGAGAATGATTAATCTCCAATTCAGTACCCCCCGAGGTATTGATTTGTTTTGGGAACATGGTGGACTTTGAGACCCGACAGATTTAAAGTGCACCAGTCACCATTTACTACATGGGGAATCTTCAGCGGGCCAGATTTGAACTCCAGTTCTCTCGCTTTTTTCGTTTATTTTAGTGAAATGAGTTATTTTTTTAGCACAATGAGCACCACCCTCTCTTATAAATTTAAAAGTAGTCTGATTTTTTAAGTTTATGCACTGAAACAGATTCCATTTTGTGAGTATATATTTTTCTGAATGATGAGCTAAAATCAATTTAAATACTTGGACAGTTAAGACTCTTTATTTATAACATCTATGACACAATTACAATATTGCACAAACAATAAGATTCACTGAATATTCTCACTGGTTTTTCATAATTTCACAAATCACTTTTCATGCATAATATATATTAATGCTTAACATACAGTAAAAAAAGAAAAAAAAAACATAATTTTATATACAAAATCACAGAACAACTTTGGCTGCCATGCTTACAAAATTTTACCATTACAACATTCAACATCTCAATAAAACAAAAAATATTAAATAAATCGTCATGAAGACATTTAGAGCTAATTTTCACAATGTATAACTTTAATATATAGGATAATATTAAGAATGTTTTACATTTATTTTTTCTTCTGTTTTTGTTTTTGTTCACTCACTTTGTTTTAAACAAAGACACATAATGTTTCAAATAGTAAAACTATAAAATCTTTTTCTCCCTGGTCAGGGAAGTCTTCTCAACTATTTTAGAAATTTAATGGATTTTTTCGTTAAATTTCTTGTTTTTATGAAACCATGTTGTTGTTTGAATGCATTTGTTGTTGTTATAAAATGCCGCATTTTTATTGTTCTGAAATTACTTTTTCATTGTTTTGAATTATTATGAAATCAATCATTTCTTTTTCTTATTCTATTTTAAATGATATTCATTGTTTTAATTTCTTCTAACTTTTTAAGATAATATTTGTTGTATTTTGGAAAGCATTATTAAATCGTATTTTTATTTTTTTAATTCTTTTAACATATATGTTATTCATACTTGTAACACAAAGATTATAATAGTATTTAATAACGTGAGTAATATTCATAAAGTTAAAGAATAATGAATAATATTTATCAATTTTATTATTATTATTTATGTTCTACCATATAAATATTTGTAATTGCTAATTTAACTTTAGTAATATATTATTTATGAATTTTTATTATGGGTTTTATCTTTTATGAACTTTAAATGCTAATATTTATTACACTTCTTTACACTTGTACAGATTTTGGATATTTTTACTCTCCTCTCATTGATTAAAAACTTATCCGCAAAAATTTCTTTGAACTTAAGTGTTGGAATTCTGCTTTGATGAATACATAACTATTTGAACAAGTTGTACAAAATACTTCAGACATTAGCTATTGATCATAATATATATGATTCTATGATAAAAACATTAATATTTATGTGAAAAATTAGAAATAATATTTATATTTCTTTATAAAAAGAAAAAATATGTCTGCACACTTTAATCTAATTTAATACCAAAAGTTTTAAAATTTTTGAAACCATATGTTTTTTGTTAAGCTGATATTTAAAAAAAATTTTTTTTAAAACTTTACAATGCTTTTTAAATCTTTTTTTCAGTGTGCATGTGCTGATGATTTGATTATGATCAACATGATTCTTACTATCAGAATCAAACCTTCTTGGTATCTGCTTTTCTAAATGACACTTTTATCTGTCTAAGTTCTTTAAATTTTCTCCCTAAAGAAAAACATGAAGTTCACTAACAAATAAATATGAAGGGTTAGGTTTATTTTTAGAACTGTTTTAAAAACACGATTTTATTAAATAGTATTTAAAAACGTTGTGAATTTTATCTTCAGCAAAATGTTCTTTTAAATTTTTTTAAAATTATGAATAATATTAAAACTAAGATATTTTTAATTTTTTGAAATACAATTTGTGTATCAAGTCTTATTATTAATATTACGAACATGGGTTAGATTGATTCTACCTTTCCCACCTGATTTATTTATCTGTTCACTAATTTATTTGTTTTAGATGAACAAATATGTTGGTACTGATTTTTTTTCTGTTTTATTGTTTGTGTCAAAAATAATTAGAAAAACTTAAAAAAAAATTTAAAAAATTTTTAATCTCTATTTTATTTAATTGTTTTCATAAATTAAAGAATTCCACTTTTAATTCAGTTTTCTCATGTTTGTTCTTTCTTTACTAAGTCACAAAATTGAAAAATAGAAAAAAATTGTTTTTTTTTTTTACTTATTATTAGTCAGCTGTTTAATAACAATTTCTATAAAAAAATAAATAATGAATAAAAAAATGAGAACAAAATATCTTAAAGCTATGTGGCTTTGAAGCAACTGTTGGTGTGAAGCAGCTAAGAGAATCCTATATAAAAATTCTATAAATAATTACCTTTCAACTTGAGTAATTTAGTTATTGTTGATATTTGAAATTCCTTTAAATTTAAAAAATGAGCTGAATACTATACATTTTTCAAATATAGACTTTTTTTAACCCCTTCTCTGTCGGATTTTTTTTTCGAAAAAAAAGAAGCATTTTTTTATTGCTGAAAATGAATATATGTTCTATCCTCACTTGGAAAACACAAAATATTTTTGTCAGCAAGCAGTTTTTTGCATGACCTATAGGTGGGGAAATATGTGATGTCCCATTCACTGATCTCTAGTTTTCCCTGCAATGCACCCAAGTTTTATCTTAAAAAATTACACTGTGATAACACATATTTATTAACTTTATTGCTTTAAGGTGTTTAAGATAAATATCTGCATAAAGTAATTATTAAAATTAAGTAAAAAATATTTTGGAAAATAATTCTACTAATAATGAAACAATTAATAATTAATTAATATTATTTATTAATGAATAATAATTAATTTTACTACTAATGTATAATTTTAACTCTAATGAAAGCGGAATTACGGAAAGTACAAAATGATTTTGATTTCAATTCAAGGCGGGAAATCTCACTGCGAAAATCGTGAAGAAAGTGTAACTAGATGCGCCATCTCTTAGCAATATTCAAAAATAATAGCGGGATTTAAAGAGACGAGTAAGTATCGACGAATTCTCTTCCAATGATGTAATTTTTCTCTTCGTGGCATGGCATCGGACACCGACCATACAGGCACAAAACGCCGTACGTATGATATGCGACGCCGACAAAGAAGGGGTTAGTATATAAGTAGCGTTTAATTTGGGTAATTTTTGAAATAAAGCTCATCTTGTTACATCAGGCTAATTTTTATTTATAAAATTTGATCTTATGTGAAAAGAAAGTCCTTGTTTACTATTTGTTATTTAATGTAAATATTTATTTATATTAGTGTATTTTTGCTCTAAATATAATTTAGACTTAGCACCATTCTTATAAATATCTCTCATGAAACAGAAATGTATATTTATAACAAACTATTTTAACTATGTTCACGATAAAATCCTTTCATGATAAAAATATTTTTTAATAAGATTAAACGTTACATGACACCATTCACTATTGATATACTCATGGAAGAGATATTAGTTAAAGTCTATTTAAAAAAAACTGGGAATTATGTGGGAAATTTTATTTAGTATGATTTTTTTAAAATAAAAGTTAATCAAGATAAATAAAGGCTAAAAATTTGAGACTTTTTTTTCTTTTGAAAAGTTCCTCTATATATTAATTTATATATATATATATATATATATATATATATATATTTTTTTTTTTTTTTTTTTTTTTTTTTTTTTTTTGAATTCTTGAATGTATAAAATGTAAAGGCTATCTTATGTTCATCATATACTATTTTTCAATAATAGAGCACTCCTTAACGGCGTCCCTTTATTTATATTTTTAGAATCCTTATTAATAAAATTTCATTCTTAGGGGGTTGAAATTAATATTTGAGCAAAGAAAAAAACTCTAATAAATCACAACTGATGAAGGCTGTACTCAAAACACCGAAACCAGTTTTATTTCCGGATAAAACTTGTAGGTGTTTTTAATAATGGCCTCTCTGTTTTCTCTGACAATCAAGAGGTTTTGACATTTTTAGCCTACTCTTTTTCAGTTGTAGCTTGTTCAAATTTGATTAAGTTTTTGCTATAAATTTTTTCTGCTCCATTTTCTTCATAACAGAAAACACTATATTTGATTTGATTTTGTATGGCTTTTAATATACTCTATAAATCGCTTTTAATAAATCCTTAAGTATGTTTGCAACATTTAATTAATATATTTATCATTGAATATAATCTCCAACTTTCATTTCTTTTGTAGTTTTAAAGTACTGAGTGTCTTTATAAACAGAACCACAAATAGGAGAAATGGCGTATAATGTAGTTTTGTTTTTACTCTTAATTATTTTTGAAAAATTTCGTAGTTTTCTATAAGTTTTTATTTGTTGTATTTTTTTTTAAAAAAATTGGAAATAGCTTATTTTATTGCGTGCAATTTATTTCTTAGAAAAGGAGAAATTCTCTCTAAAAATTTAATATATAAGTTGGCTTTTTAAGTTGGTTAAAATCATGCCTGATTGATTTTCGCGGTTTTTCAACATTTGTTACAAAAATTCAAACGGAATACTCTTAATAATTTTATCATGAAACTTATTCTAATATTTACACAGACTTCTTAATTTAATCACAAAAATAAATTACTCTGATTGTAGAAATGCATAGGAATAGTAATATAATTTAAAAAAGCTCCTTTAGTTACATTGTAAGTAAAATTTTTAAGATAAAAAAATTATATTTAAACTAATGTGAATATAAATAAGGTAATAATAAGATTTTTTTTTTAAAAAAAAGCATATCTAGATTACAGGAAAAGTCTTCTGTTATGGAACGATTGTAAGGTAATCAACCTACTATTCAAAAACAGCACTTAAAAGAAAAATAAATATTTTGCTAATACACATAAACTAATTCATTATAATTCCATTCTCTAATGACTATATTTACTTTCAATTAAGTACAACTTTTCCCAGTACGGTGGTTAGTCAATATAATATGTTTCTTAAAAACCGTTCATCACATGTTTTGCAGTTTACTTAATAGTATTTAAATAAATTAAACATATTTATACACCACACTTTGTTTTATCTAAATCTATGCACATGGTTTATATTTAATTTAAAATATATGATTTGTTTCACATCACAATATAGATAATAAGAAAACTTTCCATGCCCTTCAGTCATTCTCTTCATCTTAAGGTATGCCATTGGGTGACTAATTTCCTTGGAGATTGTTTCATGGCTTTCCAATGATTAAGAGCCAAACCTTTGACAGAGGAACCAATGACAACTTTACCGATATGGCGGCTTTTTCTTGCCCTTGAACCGTTAGGGGGAGATGTGGGACTATCTGGAGAAGAAAGAGATTCATCTTGAGGATCACGATGACTAGCAACAACCAGGAAGACAACATGATCGAGTTGTAATGGAGGGACATCAAAGGTTAAGGTTTCATTAAATACGGGATTTGTCGTGGACTGTCTTGAAGTTGTCTTTTTCTTTTTTAGCAGTTTGCCATTATGCATAAGTAAGACTCGAATGAATGGTGCTGTATGAAAAGAAGTAGAATCAGTTTCAAAATCCATTTCACAACAAGAAAATAGTTTTACATGAAATATTAATATCAAACAAAACTTTTTTTAAAAATAGATTTTGAATCATTGAATTTGAATTATTTTTTCTTTTGATACTAATAAAATAAATCCTAAGTTATTCCCTAAAAACATTTATGCTGCTTAACACAATGCATAATAAATAAATACCAACCCATGTAATGACGCAATGCAATGCATCTTTCAATAATGCTGCTGTCGGTACTAAACTAATGATCAGCATGATGTTCGAAAGCCGTTTTGACTCAACCTCCTTCGGCTCACCTAGGCGAAGGCGAACTATAATTTCACAATCGCCCAGTTTGTCACCCTAAAAGCTCAAACCTGCTTTTTCTTAATAGTAAATTTTGTTTCAACTTCATTGGTATTTTAAATTTTAGAAAAAAGTGAGTTCAGGTAAGGTTAAAGAAAATTCTAAAGTTTAAAGTGCTGAAAAAATGTTTTTAAAATATCAAAATGCATACAAATTATTGCAAAATTATTTTTCAACTGCGCTATCCACAGTAATCCTGCCATAATTTATTTGCATTTTGGTATTTTTTAATTTTTTTCAGCATTTAAAACTTCTGGATTTGCTTCAGATTTATCGTAGCTCACTTTTATCTAAACTTTAAATTTTGAATAATTAATGTAATTGAAGCAGTTTTTCTTGCGGTATAGCGTCCTTTTAAGTAGTTGTTGGAACAAAATCCTATTTATTAAAAGCATTTTTTAAGAATCCAAATCTAAACCATAAATCAAAATCAATCATTTTGGTGTTATTTTGGCCTTCAACTTATTGCAATAAATTTAAAATGATTCCCTTAGCATTGTTGAAAGTTAGAATAATATTTTGTAACCAGAGAAGATCCATCGGAATATGTTAATAATGAATTTAAAAAACTGAAAAAAATCTTTATTTGATAATTCAAAAAAGCTTTATCTAAAGTTCATAATTAAAATACAAAAATTATTTATGTTAAAAAATGTTTCATAGTTACATACGTACCAAAAGATTCAATTTCATCTGCTGTTATTCTTAAGTTATGTGCCTTGGTCAAAGTAAAAGTCAACCTTTCAGCAGTAGGCAAATAGCTAAGACCAAACAAAATTTCTCCGTGTTCCTGTAAAGTTTGTTACATTTTATTTCGGCAATACTTTTAAAATTTAAATAACTTTACACGAAGGATGATAAACACTTACCCTTACACCTTACACAAAAATTTACTTAAAAGTAAGATAAAAACAGCCACATTTTTCAAGTGAATAAAGCGAAGTAACTGAATTTCGTTTTTGCCTTTTGTAAAACGATACATGTTGGGAATATCAGGTGTTAAAAGATGCTAATTAATAAAGAGATGCGCCTACCCATTTTTCGTTTTGGAGGTGCAAAATTTTTTTTATTTCTTTCTTCTCTTTTTCAGTCTACTTAATTTTTATTTTTCTCAATTTTAGTTTTGTGTATGTTTGTTTATGTAGGAAAGTGATTAAAGTTTTGACCAGCAGTAAATTCTAGAGGACGAAAAAATAACGCATTCTGATTGTAGCTGTTAGAAACACGCAAATGAAAAATTAGAACTTGCTTTACCGTTTGATCCAGTACTCCAGCTGTCATTTGCGTTACTAGCTAGTAGGAAAGTGGTCGATATTTCGATTTATAGATTTATGTCAAATGTGACATAATTTACGTGATATAGAATTCGAGTGCAAGATTTACATGAAAAGTGTTGTAATTTACATGGTTTACGAGAGTTCGATTGCAAGATTTACGTGATAGAAGTGAATCTAGTAAAACGTCGTAAAATCTAGCACGGTTACCTTGATTGTAACAGACCTATAATTCAGCTAACGATAGGGATATTTTTAGAATCCCCTAGTAGCCAGGTTAACCGTGGGAGGTTTTTTTTGGTTTTCCTCTCCATGTAAGGCATATGCGGGTTAGTTCCATCAGAAAAGTATTCCATGAAGACTAGTTTGACCCAATGCTTAAGCCAGGAGTTTAAAATGGCAAGGCTACAGGATTGAACATTGATGTTGTCATAAACTGTTCAATGGCGATTATTAAATAAAGTATAATAATTTTCTTTCATTTGGTTTTTTCTCAACTTTTAAGAACTTTATTTATTATTCATTATGTTGGGATAATAATCTTGGAACATTTGTATTATTTCTCTCCTTTCTCAAAAACTTGTTACAATGTAGGCAATGCTGTGCATCCCACGGTGGTGGTGGTGGTTGAATTTTTATATTTATGGTTGAAAATATCTGAGTTTGACATTAATTTTTAGTAATAAAAATTTATTAGGGTTATATGACTTGTGTCAATAAAAGAATTATGATTGCATGCATATACATTGTTGTATGTAAGAAAAATATGCATACTTCCAACATATTCTAAATCTAGAGCATTATTTTAGTTTGAAAATGTATTAAAAATAAATATAATAAAAAGTTGTATTTACTTGAGTTTTTCTCACGTTAAAATGAATTAATAATCAAGAATAATACATACACATGAAGACAAAACTAATTTGTTACCTTTCGTGGTTCCAAGAAATCGAGTGTTTTACAAATTTCTTCTCCATTTCTATCAAAATTTAATGCGCGAAGAGGAATCGTTACTTCTCCTAGCTCTGAATCATTGGCATATTTTTCATCATCAAACGCCGATATTTTTAACGAATCCTCTTTCAAATCTGTCTTGCTTATATCCATACTGAACTTTTCTTTAAAAATAGGATGCTGCGTCTTTTTCTTGGAACTGGTACGGAATTCATAAATGACAGATGTACTAGGTTTGGACCATCTCTTTCGTCCTTTATCACGGATCAATTGGAGTATTAAGTAGGGATCACATGCACCTCCATAAGATCTTGGAAGTAAATCCTGAGCTTCCTGTTAACATTAAAATATTTTTTAAAATGTAATCTTTTTTGAAATACACTCTGAATCTTTTAAATAAAGCAGTGGTTCCTAATTTCCCCTCGCAAAGGAACCCTAAATGATCGAATTTCTTTTGGTGGAACCCTGGCATTATTAAAAAAAAGGTTCATTAGCAGCTGTGAATTTATTATAAAAATATACTACAGTTATTTGATACTACTATTATATAATACTATTTTGAAAATATTAAATATGAAGAGTGAAATAGTTTAAAATTATGAATTTGTTCTTCGTGTATGCATACGATGCTAAAAATGAATAAAATCAGCAGATTTAAATATGGTTTTCAAGAAAAAAACAACTTTTATAAACGTTGAGAATAGTTATCAGAGAAATTAAGTCTGAATTTTTTAATTTTCTTATTTTATTATGAATTGAAACGTTCAATGAAAAATACAGATGGAAATTTTTTATAAATGCATATCCTTTTCATAATACTATAGTGTTATTTAAATTTTTTTTTAAATATTGCTACTTTTTTTCAGCGGCATTTACGTAAATAGTTTCATATAAACAACCAAAATATTAAATAAATTATGGATTATTAATTGGATATAATCATAATTATAATTGGTTAAAAAACAACCTAACTCTCGGAACCCTCATAATCCTACCACTGAACCCTAAGGTCTCTGCAAAACATCTTTTGGGAACAAAAGGTGTTCTAAAGCATTAATAAAATGTGTGGTTACTGCAAGGTGTCCACTGAAAGACTAACTTATTTTAAAATTAAAAATCTCTCAAACAAACGATTGTATATTGTGAATGTTGTGAAAATTTTGCACAAAATTTATCAACAGATGATGCAATACAGAGTTCTTAAAAAGCACACAATTGCCGTTCCGTAATCCAACCACTGATATTCCAATACCAGAAAACTCTTAGTTCAATCGAATACATATATGTATAAAATTTTTACAGCTATCACAATAAACATACCGTTTGTTTCATTCCTCTATTATCCTTTGTTTATGAGATTTTTAATTTTGAAATCATCCAATAGGGCACCCTGTATGCATAAAGGGTGTTCCGTGAAGACCGCCTTTAATTTATACTTTTTTTAAATTTGTCAAAAATTATACATATTACGGGTCTTAATATTTAAAAGGGGGAAAAACCAATTTTTTCGCCGAAATTTAACAAATTACTACCGAGCACCTGAACACACTGTCAGAATCATTCCATCATCAAGAATCGTTGAATGAGTGGAAAGGTGATCATTAGAGACACAATCAGCGTATTGGCTGTGAAGTTTTAGTTTTGCCTAGTGACTCAACACTCACTAGTGATTTGACAGCTTTCGATAGCATTTTTATAAATAACTCGTTTAAATGAGGGATTTGAGGGATCTAATGTTGATACTTTTTTTATTCATTCTAGGTATAAATTCTAAACATGTATATTAAAGCTGGAGATTGCAAACCCTCCTGTTTTTTTTAAAATTATTAATTACTATGTTAAATAATAAAAAAAAAAAAAAAATGTAAATGTGTCGCAAAGCAAAGCTAACGCCATTGCAAAACTAATTTCCACTATGGGACGTATGTTGTATTTTGAATTAGAATTTAGATCTTCTGTTGATTTATTTAAGTGAAGCTTAGAGACAACCCCATTAGTTTTTAATAATTATAACAACAAAAAAACATTTATCGGTAATTGTACTAATAAGTTTAAAATTTTAAAAATAATTTTAATTATGATATCAGCCTTGAGATCCATTATGTTTGATTCACTGTTAAATGTTCGTTAGTTGCTTTCACAATTTTTTTAACAATCATTTAATAGTAAAATATATAAAAATGAGTTGTACTGAATGTTTTTGAGACTTTTCTAAGTTTCACAAAATTTTGATTTTTAAGAATGATTCAAATATTGCTAGCTAGTGAAATTTGCCCCTGCTTATTTTCACCAAATATTTATTATAAAAATAAAAAATTTTTTTGAAAAAAGTTACGTTATAGAGACTTAGGAACTTTTGTATTTAGAATCGCATATTTCTTTCAAAATGTTTTTTAAAAAATATTAACCTTTAGCACCACGATCAGTTTTCCCATATTAGCACCATCAGGCATGCAACACCAGCCACTAAAAGTTACTTGTCCATAATTTGCATCTTGTTCGATATCAGTTATAGGAGCATCAATAGAAGCTTCACTCTAAAAAGAATAATGACTTTGTTATATATAAGCATTATATTACTCGGCGAAAGGTACAAATGAATATGTCTTTAATCTTTTCCATATAACAGTCCGTCACTACGGCAGATGGGATTGTCTTTATACCAAGCTTTTCGTTTAAAGCAAATACACATATTTAATGTTAAAATAGCAATAAAAAAAAAAGATTTCACTTTAATAGAGTACAAATTTTTTTGTCGTCATTGTTAATATTGAATGTTGATTTCAATATTAAGATGTCAAGAAGTGAGAGAGTATGATTGATTTGTGATCATTAAAAGGCTTATTCTTTTAAAATGTGCTTCCTGGATCCCTAAAAACCAGAAGAATTTTTTTTGTAAAGCGGAAAATAACTTGGCTGAGGGTTGACTACAGATGTATGCTTTATTTACATAAACAATTTAAATTATAAGGTAAAATAACGTGTGATTTTTACTTTTTGTATTTATACCAGGGATAAATAAGAACGCCTTTTATTTTGCTCTTAATATTGTTTACTAAAGTAGGAAAAAAAAAAAAATCCCGGATAGATGGCTAGTAATTTTTAATTCCTTAACAACATGCAATTTTAATATTTTAACATTTTGAAGGTGACTAGGAAACTTCGTTACAGCAAACTTCCGGTAACATATCGATATGATGGATCTATCTAGTGAGAGATTAATTATTGAAGTCAGTCCTCTCACACCCGTTTCTCTATTCGTTTCTCATCTTGTTCAAGCTTGTTCCTCTTCGTCTATTGGTTAACCACGTTTGCTAATTGGAATGTGTATGTGTCCTTACTAACTTCTGTCATTTTGTGCTTTGACACTGAGGAAGGTCGACCCTA
The DNA here is from genome assembly GCA_949128135.1 of Parasteatoda lunata. Classification (NCBI taxonomy): domain Eukaryota; kingdom Metazoa; phylum Arthropoda; class Arachnida; order Araneae; family Theridiidae; genus Parasteatoda; species Parasteatoda lunata. The sequence goes on along the minus strand of OX421980.1, from coordinate 15,713,272 downwards.
GGAGGTAATTTACGGAAGGTAATTTACGGAGTTTTGCTTCATTCATACGTAGCACAAAATGTACCCTTTCTTTTATTATACTATTATTTAAATTGTTGCTGGGATAGGAAAAGCAATTTTTACACTTGTAGTTGCATTGAACTTGTAAAGATTTATTTTTTGAAATCACTGCATATTTTTAAAATTATTTAATCTGACATTAGTTTTAAAACATGTTTATGACCAAAATTTAAACTTTTAAATTATTACAAAAATTGCATCGTAATTGGCATTTTAAATGACTTGCAAGAAAGTGGTATTCTAGTTTAGATCTCTTTAAATTTGTAATATTTTTTTAAAACTTGATGCATAAGAAATGTAAATTGTGTTAAATAATTTTTTTTAGATCATTGGCTTAACACATTTTTTTTTACAAAATACATAAATATTTTGTAAAAAAATGTGTTAAGCTAATACTTTATTTTGCGCAATAATTGATCCTGCTACTATGTCGGTAAAAAATCTTTTCTCTTTTGTTTTTATTTACCTTGCCAAGAATTCTTTTCTGGCATTGCAGTACTTAAACTATTATAATAGTTTCTAACTATTTTTAAACGTTGAAGTGTTTCCGCCCGAAAATCATATAGTTGAAATTGAATATCATAAAAAATATTTTTAAGATAAACATAATTATGTAAATATGATATGTATGATAAAAAAGTCAAAATAAATATGATTTATTTTTTGTGCTGACTACAGTAATAACAACATTAAAAACTATTACTTTAGTATTGAGGCTTTTTAACTAATACTTCATATTTCATGCATATGATATGCAGCACTACGAACCTCCCATAACTATTTTTGAAACGAAATATTTTCCAAATTGGCAGAAGTACAGATTTGGAAACGTGCCAATTAGGTCACCACTTAAGTTTTGGAAAAATGTTCTAACAACTTTCCATTTTCAAATAATTGTTCTTTATTTATTGATTTATTTATTGATGATATGAGATCTTCACTAAATTTTTAATGGTTCATGAGCAGTTTATATCTAATTGTTAAAAGTATTGTTAAAAGTCAAAGAAACTTGTAAAATATAACCATAGTTTAGAGATGACTGTCTATATGCATCGTTACAGAAATATTTTTTTAAAATTTCAAAGCTGTTTCTTATACATTATCAGCTCACAATAAAAACTTCAGAAATTCTTGTTCATAGACTAAATTTAAATTTTGTTTCAAGAACATAATTTTCTTGAAATTAGTGCATTAAAAGTTCGTAAATCCGTGGTTGTGAAAGAAAATTGTAAAACTAAGTGCAATTTCCTGTTTACTTTTGTCCTAATTTTACATTTACCTTACATTTGTCATTATAGTACCTTACATTTGTCATTAATTATATTTTTAAGCAATTAATATGTAATGTTTTAAAAAAATTTCGAGTTAGTTTACAATACGTAGTTATTTCAGTCAAAAATTTAAGAAATAAATTATAAAATACTAATGTGGTCATTTCAACAAAATTTCTGAATAATATAAATAATGTCGGATTAACCGAAATGAATTCGATTTTTAAATCTAACAATTATTGGTTATACCTTTCAGCTACAAATAACTTATTTAAAGCTATAGAACTTAGTATTTCAACTTATAAACCGATTTGTTTTAGTTATGAACCAATATAAGGTTTTTTATAATCAGAAAAGTTAAATAGATAATGTCTTTAAATACGTATTAAATTTAAAGATAATTGCAGAATCATCGTTTGCTTTATAAATAATTATGAAAATATGTCTTATTATTAAAAAAGCCTCTGTTTAAGTGCTTAAAATTACGTCGGAGAAACTTCCATTTTAAATATTTTGTACTATTATATACTGAATATAAAATTATATAATATATAGCTATTATATTAAATAATATTATAAAAAATATAAAGTAAACGCAATATTATGTATAATACATGGCTGGAAAAACTTGTCTGGATTTAAAAACAGGCAAATATTTTGAATCTTGAAAGCTTTATAAGAATAGAATAAGAATCTTTATTAGAATATCGCCAATTTGGCATACATTTTCAAAATTTGACATATTTTTATGATTTTCAATGGTGAAGTAACTAAACTATTGGAGTAACTTTTAAATATTGAAAAATTAGATTATAAATTTTTTTTTTTTTAAAAAAAACTGTGGTGTTTCTTCACATTGATATTTTTTATTATTTTCCTAATTAGTACAGATAGCGCTGGCTAGAGTCGAACAAAATTTAACAGATATCAAATGCTATTACGAACTCAATAGTTAGATAAAAATAGCATATTATTTGTCAAAAAACAGTATTTCACGGGAAAAACGGCCTTTAAACAACCTTAAACTTGTATGCATGTAAGTCATTTTGAAATTTATTTTATGTTATTTCTTTCCAATGCAAACAAATATAATGACTTACATAATTTGAAACAGAAGCGTTTCCTTGACTACTGGAAGACATACTACTGTAAGTAGAATCTTCTCTTTTACGGCCATTTTTACCTCCATGAAGAGAATTGTGCTTGCTGTTACTACGAGTAACAGGTGGTCCACATTCCACTGTATATTGTGGTGTTCCACTCAATTTGATGTATGTTCCTTCTTCAAGTCCATCGATATTGCCATACTTGAGTTTTCGTTTTTCTAATAAATAAAAAAAAATTACTTGTGATTTCTTTATTTATTCTTGTAATTCTATTTACATTGTTAATCATATTGCAAAAATATACTATATTTTTATTAAATTCATTGTTATTGAATTATTTTGTTACATAATATATTGTAATTTGCTTGTGTTTCTATTTATTAAAATAAATGGAAACACAAGTAAATAAAAATACAGTAAAAATAAATATTGTATCTAAGCTTACATAAGAGTTTTAGTCGTATATTCGGAAGTATTAGCTGATTTGTAAGAGCTGTTATGAAGATTAATATCAGGTTTCACTTAAAAGACGCCATGCATGCAACATGAAAATAGGCTTTCCGAAAATTGATTGAAATTTAGATACCTTATCATTATAAATGAATTTTGCAACAGACACTACTATAAAAATTGTCAAATATTTCTGTCAAATAAAAATTTTCAAATATGTCTGAATATTTCAGATTATGGGGTGCAAATATTTTCAAGATATGATTTGAAATTAATTTCGATGAAATTTGTCGCATAATCGTTGCCTTAATCGCACCACTTTCTCATTCAAATTTTTGTCTGTCACAAATCACTGACAATTACAATACAAATATTTTGTTATTAAAATACAGTTTTAAGGCTACTTATATTTTTTGGGAATAGTACTTTTACAAGGTGTGCAAGCGGTATGATTTAGGAAACCGTACCACCTGCTCCCTAAATCACACTAACTTCAAAAATTTTGAGTATTTATGATTAAGTGAATAAGTAGATCATGAGTAACCCAAAACAATTTATTTTTGAACTGTTACAATTAAAGTAACAGTATTATAAATATTTAAAAATGTTAATGGAATATAATCTTTTGTACTACAAAGCTCAAGCCTGACTTTCTGCACCTTTTTTGGATCTATTATCAATTTTTTTATTCTTAGATATTAGAAATAAGAAAATTGGTCCGATTGAAACCTTCAACAATTGAAGGTACTCGGACATATCGGTCTATCATCTTACTATATTAACCAATAATTACTATATTATTAGATAGATATTAATAATTATTTTTAATTAAATTAGGAAAATAAACCTTACAATATGGGTATTAAATGTAATTGAATTTACTGAAATAGTCTCGTTTTTTCCCGACTAATTCATGCATAGATTAAGTTTTGAAGAAAAAAAAAATAGTTTGTTAAAGACTGACTTACGAGGTGAGAAATTTGATATTGGGTGAAAGTTAATACAAATATAGTTTACAGTTACTTTTTTTCAACAATTTGAGTGTAGTTAAAATGGCTTGAAAATCGACTTGTTCAGTAATTAAAATTCATTCGATGGGTACGATTTAGGATTACACACGATGTACAATTTAGGCAACTATGAAACGATATACAATTTAGGCAACAAAGTGTTATTCCAAGTCTAAAATAATAGATAACCAGCAAGGAAAATAGTAGAACATAAATAAATTGCTTAATTAGTTATGTTCTATTGTTTTTTTATGGACATAACTATCAGTTGTGTTATATAGTTGTGTATATATGGAGAGGAAAACTTAGAAAGCGTTCCATGTTTAGCCTCTCGGCAAGCGAATTCTAATCAATGATTCGTCCATCACTAAGGATATTTTTGGTGTCAATGGGATCCGAGAGCAGATCGCTGGGATTGAAATATGGGTCTCCTTAATGGCCCTATCACATGAGTCATTGCGGCTCTCTTTTTAACTTATATGTGTATTATGAATTTTATTTTCACGATTTTTATATAATGAAGGAAAATAAAAATACCAGGAGATTTCAAAATAACTCGCCTCGCACAAAAATGTTATATGTCCTGTGAAATAATGGGGAAATGCCACCCACAAATTACCTTGAATAAATATTGGTAGCTATCGTCGGTGAGCTTATTATGAGCTTATTGTGTGAGCGTGTTTAAGAAAATGAACATATCTATTTAAGAAAATTGATGTAGCATTTGATTCTGTTTTTAAAATTTGTGTTGTGAAAATTGTTTTTTTCTTCTTTTTTTTAAAAATAGTTTATTGAATATAAATGAACTTGCATTGTGATATCCACTTGCCTAAATCATTTAGTAAATTTTTTTAAAAAACTAGTCTTTCTTATAAAAAAAATATTAAAAGTCAACAGTTCTTTTTACAAAGTTGTCACGGGATCTATAATTTTATTATAGTAGTATTAAATTGAAATTGTACAAATTTAGATTATTTAAAAAAAAAAACTTTATATCTTAGTATACTAAAACACGGAGACATGCCCAAAGAGTTGCATTTTCAATATACTCAGTCATCCCTGAAGTTCGGGACTTTGCCATGTAATTATTATGTCTTTTTGTTTAAAAAAGTAAGGAAATATTTTTAAATTTGAGTTGAACATTGAAAAAGAGCTTTTTTTGCTGTGTCTGTTTTCTTAAACACGCATTTTGAACTGTGCCCATTTTCTTAAACACGCATTCTGAATTGTGTCCATTTTCTTAAACACGCATTTTAAGTTGTGTCCAGAATTAAAAACTCCCCTACGAAATTTTAAAATCTTAGCAAACGTTGACATTTGATCAATCAAAAAGTTCACCTCACCAACAGTTACTGCAAAGAATCAATACTTTAAAAGCGGAAAAATCTCGCGTATTCATGTGTACGTATGAATTCATACTCTAACTTTAAATCTGTCTAACTTTGATTCATACATAACTTGAAAGGCTTAAAAAAGATGAAACTAAGATTTTCTTTTCCTCTTTCTTTAGAGAAAAACAACGCAATTTTTATACAAAAAAGAAAGAAAATTGAATACTATATAAACATCGAGAAAATGATGGAAAATACATCATTCATGAATAAATGTTATATTTTATGAAAACTTTCTTGTCATTTCGTAGGAATCGAGCCCTAACTTTTACAATCAGAACATACATTTGAGTTTGAAAAACAGAAAATTAATCACCTTTTATTACTTATCAAAAGTTTCGAAGAGTGTTTCAATCGAGGAACATTTTTATGCAGGATGTTTCAAAATTTTCGCTAGAAGTAATTGTGATAGAAAAAAAAAAAATCAATTTAAAAATATTACTTTTTTTATTGATTCATAACTTATACCTTTTCAGTTAGAATCTTTTGGCAAACCTTCAGTTAGATGGCGAACCTTTTTCAGCTTGTGTACCAGTTAAATTACGGTTTACTATTTTCATATGTTCAGTAAGCTACTTGCTGTAATTCATTAAATAAAGTAACTAATATTTCAGCTATTGATTTGATTTCGAACCATTGAATTACTTTGTGTAACTATATTTGCTGTTTAGTTATTAACTAACTTTTATATCTGAAACAAGGCAGTTAAAATAGATTATATAAAATCCAACAGACTCACAACATTGAGCAAATTTACTATGTTAAATTTTTTTTCAAAATTTGTAATTTAATTTAGTGTTTTATCTTTCTAATTTACGTAATTTCCAAGAAAAAGACTGAAACTTTTATATTTTAGGAGAAAAATATAGAAGTTTATCCCTCTATGTTGTTTTGAAATGTTGTTCAAAATGAATGTAATTGAATAAAAATAATTTAATTTTTGCGTGCCATGTCTTGTGTGCCATAGGATTCGCTATATCTGATGAATGGAACAGTATATTTAATGAATGAATTTTTTGTACCCTTCCGTACTCTTTATTTTTTTTAATAGAAATTCTCCATTTCGCATACACGAGGCTTAGTTTCTTTGCTCAATATCTTCCTTCTCCCAGGGCATGGCTGATTATTGGGCTTGTTGGCTAAAAATGTAAAAAAAGAAAAGGTTCCTCTCAATGAGGGGATCCAGGTTTGAATCCCAACGATAGCTGGATGATAAGAATTCTGGTGCTGTCGTATCTCATCGACCACAATGTGAACCAAAAATATCCTCAGTGGAGGCGGGTCATGGGTTAGAATCCCTTCGCCGTCAGGCTTACCGAGAGAGTTTGTTGTGATTTTTCTCTCCATGTAACACAAATGTGGTAGGCGATTTAGTTCGATCTAAAAAAGTAGTTTGTCTCAATGCTTGATTCAGGAGTTTCTCCTCTTTGGGTTATGACCAAAATTACAAGACTCGAAGTTGAGTATTGATAGTTGTAAACCTTAAATTGGGTCAGCTATTCAATGCTGGTTATAAAAGCAAAACGGGAGATAATACGACCAGAGAATGATTCAATAACACTTCATATTGCTCTAATATGAACAAAAAAAAGTAATAAATTCACAAGCAAATATCTATTTTTCTGTAAGTTTGAAGCTTTTATTCTTTTCTGAATTTTGAAAACTTAATTTTGAAATAACTAACTACTAGATCATAAAATAAGAATAATTTCTTTCCACTAAAACTTTTGTGTGTAATAGACCCTGGAAACCTAATAAAATCACTTTAAACCACTAAAGTAAATAACTGAATTAACTTTGTATCGCAGTTTTCATCAAGGCACTACATCGTATTTCTAATTACTTTCACTATAACCAGGATAAACTTTGGCATTTCATTATATCAACATGACTACCACCGTTAAAAGGATTAAAGATAATTCCTTAAATTTTACCCTCAAATTTAGAGTCTGACACTGTTAATTTCTCTAGCGAGCTGAGCTCGTCATGAATAAGCACTTAATGCACTGCTGAAAGATTATTTTGGCACAATGTCTATTTCATCAAATAATCTCTTTAGTTGTTATTTTGATTATAGATGTTAAAATGTAATAGTTTAGTATTTTGAAGTATTTTAGTTTTTTTAACAAAACAAAACGCTAAATAAATTATATTTTAAAGTAACAGAATAAAATTAAAAAAAAGAAAAGAAATTTAAATTAAATTCAAAATCGAAAACCAATACAAGAAGTGCAAAAATAAACAAGAAAAAGTAAATCAAACTAGCTCCTTATTTACACATGATTGCTCAAAACATTAAAAGATAGCGAAAACAAAATGTTAAAGCTACAAAAAATATAAAGTAGAAACAGCAACACAACAAAGCGCTAAAACTGCTAGACAAAATTATCATTTCAATAGAAAGTTAAACAACAAAAAATGACAAATAAAACGCATACAACTTGTTTGTGTGGACTTGGTATAATACTTCTAACTGATCGAAATTTTCGTTAGTTTTTTTAAACTATAGTTTAACAAAATACACATAATTCGTTCTTTTAATAATAACAAAATAGCTATTAATTATGCTTCACTATAATATATATTTCAAACAACGATTCTTGTATAAGGCGAGGCGGTTCGGAAAAAATGGCGGCTAGCGTCCACCATGCACCTTAGAAGAGAAACAAAGTTAACAAACGTTCATGGGACGCGGTTCACGTCCGAGATCCAGATTCAAACTCTAATCGAGAAACCCTACTTCGAAAAATTCTGTTTCCAAAAACTATTGAGAATACAAATCCGCTATTTCGATCTTCGCTCGTGTAATACAGGTTCTCTCGAACGCGGATCGGAACTTGAGATCATGAAAAAGTTCAGAATATGGCCGTCATTGGTAGACGGGTCATGAGTTGGAATCTCCTTGCCGTCGGGCTAGCTGTGAGAAGTTGAGAGGTTTTCGCAGTTGTCATTTCCATGTAATGCAAATGTGGGCTAGTTCTATCAAAATGTCTTTCTTGAATGCTAGTTTGTCCCAGTGCTTGGTCCATGAGTTCCGTTGTCTGCTGGGTTCGATTCTAAATAAAATGACTATGGATTGATAGCCGTAAACCCAAAAAAGAAGGTGGCTGTTCAATGTCAGTTATAAAATAAAATAAACATTGAAGACACTTTAAAGTATTTATTATGTAGTACATATATATAAATGAAAAAATTCAAAATTTTATGCTTGCGAAATTAAATTTGAGAAATGCCAACAAACTCAAAAACATATATTAATTCTTCGACAATCTTATGAGAAGTATAATACTATAAAATTCAGAGTTACAAAACTATTCTAATTTAAAACTAGAATTTATGAAGTTATCTGTTTTCGAAAAGTCTTATCCATTAGTGTATAACATCATATAATACCACTTCCTCAAAATGATTCGAAAAGGTGTACGCGTCGGCAGTTGTGAAAATGACGTGGAAATACTATTTGCTTATACACTTTATCTGTGAATAGAATTGTGTTTGAAGAACAAAATGTCGGAAGCTGGGACAACGGAAGGGTTTTTTTTATCTGCATTTTATTTCAAAAGAAGATTTAAAGGCATGATAGTATTATTCAACTTAACTACAGCTATTTAGAGTATGACTGAATGCTGATGAGGGGAATGTGTGGTTTTTATATTATAAAAAACGTGAAAAATTAGGTGTTTAGCTCTTCAAATTTGACTTATTGTTTTAGTTTGTTTAAAACTAATTCCATCATTCAAAATGTTACATTTACTAATAATTCAGGTAACAAAATTTAAGGAGTGAATTTAATTAAATGTGGTTTTACAATATATGATGAAATTTGGAAAATGTGGTAAAATTTGGTAATTTTATCATGATACCTTTGAGTATGGCATAAAAAACATTTATTCGGTTAAATTTATTTTTCAGATTTGTATTTTTTTTTTTACCGAATGTGTGGTGATAAGAATAACTTTGAAAACCAGAATTTCCCGTAAATCATTATCATATGAATAGAAAAGAATTCCCAAATGAATGGTTTAAAAACCGTATATTTTGGTTTTTAATACCAGAATAATGTTTTATTTTTTATATTTTTTGTACCAGAAATGTCATTACTCTACAGTACTGTAATTTCATCAGAATTTATTTCTCCTTTTAACAAACCTTTTAATCTTTTAAATTACTAAGAATGACTACTTTATTTTCTATAAGAAACAATAGAATTGTTAATAAAATTTGTAGACCATATTTTTGCCCATTCAACTCTTATATCTGTTTTTATATTACTGAATATTGAAATTACACAAAGGATTGAAATATTTTTAATAGTTTATCCACTTTTAGAATTTTTTTTTTGTCAATAATAATAAAATTTAATCTTCGTTGTTTAATCTTTAATTCAATTATTCTCTTTGAGCGTGAAATTAAAATTCTTTCAATTTTTCATTTAACTAACGATTGGTGTTCATTAAATTAATATTAATATATTAATTTTGTGAAAATTCCCATTATTCCGTTGCTAATCTGCAGATAAATCTGTGAGTTCAATTCTTTTAAAAATTTGTGAAAAATAGCTACTCAAGCTATTCGAAATATTTTTGTTTTTGAATTGAGAAAATGTCTCAAAAAGTCAGTTAGTAAGAAAATAATAAATTTGTTAATTTCTGTTCGATAAGATTATTTTCAAATTCATTTATTACTATTACCATTTCGATACAATAATGAGAAAATTTATTATATGCTGTTATAAGAAATTAACATGTTTTCATAGATGTGATACTTGTATCACATAGTCGAAAGTATTGTCCATTTCAAATGATGTTAAGTTAAACAATAATTTTCATATTTCCAAATATTTTTATATGAAAATTTTTTAATGTTTTGTTATAAATAGTTAAGAAATTATTGTTGATTTAACACGGTAAAAAGTTTGGAATATAGTTTCTTCTATTTTTAGTGTTAGGTAAACTGAATACAAAAAGTAGAGAAGTGTAGTTATCGTGAACAATTATTATTTAAAATTGACAAAATAACAATAGTTTAAAAGCATTAGCGTGAATATATTACTAAAAGTATACTTGTTTTTAAAATGAAATGTTTTTTTCAAAAAACCTATAAATTGATTCTAATTCAATTGAAAATATGGAAATAATTAAACAAACATAAAATGAATAAATAAAACCAAAACAGGGAAAAATTAATACAAAATGTTATTACATGCACTGTAAAATTTTTTAGCTTACCTCAACATTTAAAATGGTGGCAACTATACACCAAAAAGTTTTCCAGTGAAGTTTAAATTTCTGAAGTCAAAATAGTTATGCGGAAAAAAAACTATGAAGTCATTGTTTATCATTTTGTTGTCAACATTGTTAGTTATTAACTATTAAATGTCCAGTTACTTCTAATAACATATACTAGTTTTTAACCCTGAATTAAATAAGAAATTTTATACAATTGACATTTTCTACTATTGAAAGTTTTGTAGTTGAAACTTTTGAGTAAAAACTACAAAATTATTCTTTAAATACAGTAGCAAATAAAAATTTCAATCGATGTCAAAAAATAATAATCATAAGTAGGCAGGCAGGTACTTTATTTACGTCTCACAATGGGCTATTGCCTTAGAGGAGAGCCTATTCCTACTCTAAGGCTATTGCCGACTGTCTGGGAAACATCCCTGAGGATGATCCGAAGAAATGCCATCACAATTAGGATACTCTGCATAGGGGATACGTTTGAAAGATAGAATTTATATAGTTTTCCATATTTTTTTAAGAGTTTCATAATTGCAACTAGAGAGTAAATAAAATTAAAATCGGGTTTCTTTTTCGGGTAGAGGAGAAAAAGCTCATGAAGTATGTTGTATAAATTCTAAATTCTTAACTAAAGCCCCGTTCAATTCCTTTAATTATTATCAATGCAAACAATAAATAAATAAATGAATAAAGCATATAATGGAACCTTACAGGAGACCTCCTCCAAAGAAGGGAACACTTTGGGAACCAAGCTGAGAAACCTGCCTCCCAGAAGGCAAGAAATTATTGTATCTCGTGCAGGTCACCTCTGGATGTGGAAACAGAATAGTTTAACGAGGACCCATACCGCACATTCTCGGTCCCTACGCAGACTGATCAAAATGGTCACCCACCTGCTTACTGACCACAACAAATGATACTTGACTTCGGTGTTCCACTGGGAACTGTTTCTTTACGATCAGTTCACTGCGGGATAGTAATAAGTGTCAAAAAATATTAAACTATTTTTCGACATTTATGAAGAGAATATATTTTTTTTACTGCAATTATATCAAAGGCTGATACACATAACTATATATACATTTAGATATAAAAATCATTTAGAATAAAAAACATTTGATTTGAAAGTAATGGTTAATATATATCAAAACATTCTTACTAGAAAACTTTTTCAAACAGACATGCAGCCAGCAAGATGGAGACACGACGCAAAAGGTGATGATTATGGTTAAAATAAGCAAGCCGATACAAACTGACAGTACAATAACTTTTTCTCCTTCTGTGAGTTGAAACATTCTGAAAAAAAGTAAATTATTAATTTGTTTTTATCACAATTTTATTAATTTCTTTTTTTTTTATTCTTTACTCAGTTAAAAATTTTAGAACCTGTCGAATCATAATAGTGTTTAAATTTGCTGCAATCTTATTATTGTGCTTAGTTGAATTATATTTTTCAAAAACCAAAAATTATTACTTTAGCTACCGTATTTTTTATTTAGCGAAAAGAAACTGTAGAAAAAAGGAAATCTTTAAATTCTAACGAATAAAGAATAACAATCCATTTCAAAACTAAATGTTAAATTATTAGAAAGTATAAAGCATCTTAAAACTTAACGTCGTTAAAATTCATGCAACTTTACAATGTTGGAAATTTCTCGAAAAAAAATGGTTAAATAACAATTTAATTGTTATTTTACCATACTCAAATAAGGCAGTAAAATGACCATAAAAAAGATGATATTCAAATTGTTATGTGTGAGAAAAAATGTTTATTGATTGCTTTTAACTAATGCGGTTTAGCAACCAGAATTTTATCAACTAGGCCCAACTTTGAAGCCAGTTTGTTCTGTGGTATATACTGTAGCTAAGAGTGCTAATCGATGAACGGGGTTTCCCAGACCACAATATTTCTTTCATTCCTTCAATACAGTTTCTAGAGTTCTGCACGCTTCAATCTATTAGAATACGAAACTGTCACTCATGCATAAATTACAACCACAGAGCTCCAATGACTGTTTATTTTTATGATTTAGAAACTATGCTAGTAGTAACTGGTTACCATATTGTTTTGTATTTATGGTTTTTTAACCGTACCAGTTATAAATGGTTTCAAAACCGTAAAGGTAAGGAAAAGTTCCTTATCCCTATGGTGAATTGGATGAACTGACTAATGCTGGTTATTTTACTGTCACTTCAGAATGAAAATTCTAACAATGTATTATAGGGTAAATTAAGCTCTCGTAAGCATATTACACCTACTATGGTTTGACTTAAACACAACTATGGTTCAATTTAATTCTTATTTAAAGAAAATTCGTCCTGTTATTACCGATAGTTTATTGATATTATAGATACCGGTTACTGATTTTATAGTTCAAAGTTCTCGATATATTTTATAGTATTTTCCGATTGTTAAAAGCTTGAAAAATAAATAATAATGTTCTTTCTTGCTTAAAATAATAATTATACTAAGAGAAGTATTGAAATTAAAAGTTATGCTACTCGGAGTGTTCTACTAAAAATTTTAATCACGATTCTCAGAGTGCAACGAAATGATATAGAAATTGTTAAAATGCCTATGCAAATTGGTGCACTACTATACAGTAAAAACTGTGGTGTAATATTTTTCCGAATAATGATATTGAATTACCAAAAGGATTATTTGAAGGAACTCTTAATTCTGAGTTAACGCTACATCGCGCGTTCATGTTCTATTTAAAGAGTGTAATTTAAAACTAAACACTTAATATTTAATAATCTTACACAAAAATTCCACGCTTTTACACCATAAGAGAATTATTTTCACTTCCAAGAGCACTAATGTTGCACAATTTTAATATCCAGAAATGCCAAGTAGCTTGCGTGTAGCTTGTTTACAACTTGGAATGAGCCGGCGAGAGTTTCTAGTCATTTTCTACGCTGATATTCATTAACAGAAACAAAAAACCGTCGTTAAATATATATGTATGTTTTTAATTGCGTAAATAAGATAATTATATTTTAATTTTTTAAATCTCCGTGAGAATTGTATTAACTGATTTTATTATGTATAACTTTTAACCCCTTCCGTTGTGTCAGCTTAGTTCGAATTAGTTTTAAGATTCACCCTGTGCTACGCAAATGTTTGATTTAAAAACAAATTTTATTTTAAGAATTAGTATATATAGGCATTCTAAATTAATGATTCTTACTTTTTATTTATCTGCAAAAGTAACTTTACAGACTTTTATTGTAATTTTATTTTATTTTATAACCGTCGTTGAACAGCCGACCCAATTTTGATTTTACGACTATTAATGTTTAACTTCGTAGCCTTGTAATTTTGAACTCAATCCAGAAAACAAGGGAACTCCTGGATCAAGCATTGGGAGAAATTTTGCTTTTGTGGAGGACTTTTTGATGGAACTTCCCCACATTTGCCTTACATAGAGAAGAAAAAATCTAAAACATTCACGGTTAGACTGACGGCAAGGGGACTCTAACCCATGATCCGAATACCAATTAGGATATTTTACGTCAGCACTGTGGTTTGTGCTAGCCGGGTGCGGAATTCGTTTCGACCAGCCATGGCTGGGATTTGAACCCTCACCTCATTGGAAGGCGAGTACTCTATCCCCCTTGCAAATAATTAAGTAGCAAAAATGGTGGTGGCTACTTCATGCCAAGTAGTGAAAAAGAGCATTGATATAGTAAAACGTTCGATCCAAGGGTTATGCATGGCGTTTCACTACACCACTTCGTGTAAAGTAGTTACCGCCATTTTTGGCTTTAAGAAACACTAAAATTTTTTACAGTGTAAGTGGCACAAACTACTTTGAGAAAAGTATCTTGATGCAACTTAATTTACTATGAGAACAATACAACAAATATAAATCATTATACTACTGTTCAATTTTCTCTATAAATACCTCCTGAAACAATAAAAAATGGAAAGTTTTAATTTCTGGTAATTCATACTGCTTGACACTTAACAAAGATTTTTTAAATATTAAAGTAAACTCTGTATTTGATATGTTTTTTAATGTTTTATACGAAAAACTCTATAAACATTTTCCAAAAAATCGCTTCAACGTTGAACCATAATATTAGAATCTAGAATCATAATATCATGAATATGTACCTTGATAATTAAATTGAACCATGTTTCCAGTCTAGTCAAACCATAGTAATCAAATTTAAGATAATTTAATTTTCTTGGATTCTACCTGGCTCCATATTGAGCAACAAATTTGCGTAAGTATAGGGTTGAATATGGTAAGAATATGGCACTCCAAAATTTCTAATAGTTCACTCTTTTCACGTTTGGAGAATTTTTTTAATCGTTTTGTTGAAGTGTTTCAAGTTAAAAAAAGTATTCAAAATATTTACGAAGATGATTTTAGATAGTTTGCAGGAACAACGCTGTGATATTTTTCTTGCACACATAATATTACACACTTCCTTTAGAAGAATCCATGATGGTCAAACTAAACTATACTATTAATAATAGAAAAACGGAAAAATCAAAACCAAAAGAATCACTTCACCATCTAACAAAACGCTTGTCGAACAAAACTATACTTGTTTATAATCGAGAAAAAAAAAACGGAAACATCAAAATCAAAAGAATCAACTTCTCCAACTTACAAAACGCTTTTTCACATAAAATGAAAAATCCTGCAAGTCACGCTATACAAAGAAATTTTTTTTTTTTTTTTTTTTTTTTTTTTTTTTTTGAAAACCCGGCGTATAGTTGAATTTTGGCAACAAATAATTGAAATTAAAAAAAAAATGAATAAAAATTTATAAACTGTAATAAGAAGGTAAGAAAAGAAAGAAAAAATAACCCTTCAGTATTAATGTAGTATAGTATTTTCGTTTTAAGTAATCAATTACATATCATAATGAATATAGAATGCTTAGCTATTATCGTATTTCTTTTATAACATATATATATATATATATATATATAGGTTTTTTTTTATAAAGTCATAAAATAAAAAGTTTTGATAAATCAATTATATAGCATAATAATTGTAGAATGTATCGCTATTTTTGTGTTTCTTTTATAAGTTCAGATATTATCTTATATAGGATATTTCTTTATAGTCATAAAATAAAAAGTAAAAACAATCAAGGTTAAATAATCTTTGTTATATATGGAGAAAGAGTACATTATTGTTTATGCAGCTGTGGTTTTTTTTTTCTCACTTTGTTTCGGGAACTTGTCACATTAATCATGGAGGTCGGAACAGGTGTTTAGTGTAGAGGACAAAAATAGAACAGGTAGGTCATTAGTCGAATTTTTCATAGTTTAAAATATCATTTGGAAATTATCAAGATTAAGAGAAAATTACAAAATTTATTTTATCGAAATGAATTCCGCAACGGATCAAAGTTCTAATCAAGAAAAGGTTTCAATTTACTTTTGTTAATTAAAACTTAATAATTTTCCGAAAATTATTCCAGGAAAGATAAATGAAATATTATAACGACAAATTATCTGGAAAATGATTTAAATATCTACATTTTCATAAAAATTGGTTAATTATGGATTCATAATGACTGATATTAGTACATTGAACCAAGGTTATAATTCTTCCTGCAATATTCTTATGGTGTTAAAGTGAATCCCATTTCAAGTTGAATTTTAGTTTTATGTAAATAACTATATGAAAGATTATCAATTAATTACTATAATAGCTGAATACCCGTTAATCGTACGGGGTGGAAAAAAGTAAGCAATCAATATATAAGTGACACACTACGAAATCCTGCAGAGAACTGATAGACACATACCAACATAATTAATAATAAAGCCACTTTTTAAATTTATTATTATATTTTGTCCCCTCAGGTGGTTTTACGCTATTAAATTAAGCAAAACATGTTTATAGTAGTTCATCACATCAAAATAACTGTATTCAGAATCATTTGGCATGTTGCTATTGCTCGAAGTCTCATAATAATCAAAATTTACCACAATCACGCTATTATCTCTGGTACTTGTCTGGGTCAACGATAGTGGATCTCACATGAGCAAGGCGTGATTTTTAAATTTGGCATTTCATGAATGGAATAATCAACATTCACTGATATTACCTATTTACTTATATTATAATAGTACATATATCCATCTACATTCTACATAATTTATAAAAGTAGCAATGAAGTAAAAATTTTATTGACGTTTAAGTAATTAGGATTATTTTTTGATATATGAAACTGAATTATTATAGACTAGCAGTTGTCTGCAGCTCTGCCCGCATACGTTTTTATTTTCTCTGCGTGTAAGGTTTTATTTTGAAACGAAAAAGTATTCTAAATTGCAGCCTAACCTGTGTCAACATTTTAGCTAGTTAGACTTCCAACTTTATCTGCGCACGAGATCACGCAGATCTGTTGCATAGTTTTTACATGAAAACGTAATGAACAGACAGACAATACACTACTACGGTTTTGTATACAAACTTACGTCCGCAATGATAATATAAGTAGAGGAGTATGGGTTTTATAGTGGAATTATTTTATTCCATTTGCATATTAATTAAATTAGTTTGAATTTAATTAATAAATGCATAAAATTAACATGTGTTTTTTTCACACTACACTTCAATACAGTTAGAAATTTAAATCTTTCACAGTGAGTAGCACCATACCAGCTATCAAAAATACATTTGAAGTTGATGAATTTACAAAAAATCAATATCAGGAAAGCTATCCAAAGTGGAAAAACATGGCAAGGGCTCTGCGAGACAAAAAAGTTCAGGAACCACTGCTTTAGAAGAATCGTAAAAAACCTTTTTTCACAGTATCTGTATTAAATCTTCCCAGTACTGATTCAGTTTTAATAGGTACCAAATATACTATTGAAATATAGTTTACCTATGTTTCCACTTTTGGTACCCATTATATCTGCACCAATTACCATAACACGAGTAGAGCGTATTATCAAAATTAATTAAGCATCATTGGCGTCAATAGTAATATGAAAATTTTTTACATTTCTCCTAAACGAATTAGTGCCATTTTCCTATTAATTTTGCTTTATAGTACGCAGCATGTAGCTTATTTTTTGTTATTTCAATTAATACTAATTACCAAAATAAATTGAGCAACATGGGCATCAATAACAGTTTGGCGATTTTTTACACTTTTTTCAAACGGTTTAGTACTATTTCAACATTTATATAGCTTTTAACGTAGCTCATTTACAATTTCAATTAGTTGTTTTAACCAAAATTAAAATAAAATTGATGCTTCATTAATTTTCAATCAAAATTAATAAAGCATCAATAACAATATGGCTGTTTTTTTACGTTTTTCCTAAATGATATAGTACCATTTCTCTATTATAGTACATAGCATATTTTTTTCATTTTAATTAGTATTTTTTACTAAAACTAATTAGGCATCATTAGTGCATGCAATAGTTTGATTTTTTACATTTTTATTAAACGAATTAGTAAAAAGTCTCCGCTAAGCTTTCTTTTTAGCATGCAGCCCATTTTTTAATTTCAATTTGTACCAAAAGTAATGAAGCCTTATAGGACTCATTAATATTATGGAGATTTTTCACTGTTTCCTTAAAAGAACAAGTACCTTCTCTCAATTAATTTTAATTTCCAGAACATTAGCTATTTTTTTAATTAAATTATTAAATAATAACAAATTTAATAGAGCATAATTGGCTTAAATAAAAATATGGCTATTTTTAGCGTTTTTCCTATACGAGTTAGTACTATTTCACAATTAATTTTGTTTTTCAATAACTCATTTTTTATTTTATGTTAATTACTGATTTAAAATTATTTAGTTTTATAGATTCTCGTTTTGAAAGCATAACAATAAACAAAATAAGCACTTGGTTTCAAATAACAACAGAAAAAAATAATTTGGTAACATAATACGTCAATGCTGTCACGTTCCTGTTGATCATTGAGTTTATTTGACATAACGAATGAAAAATAATTAAATATTAAAGAACATGTAAATAGAAAGCACACCTTTTTATTAATGAGAGCTATAAGTTAGCAATTAAAATTGATATATATTTTAAACAAAGAAAATCGTCTGCAGCTTCATTTTTATGAATGGCGAGTTCTAAGGCATTTAAAAATTTTTATTTTTCATTAGGATCGGGGTCAAAATTGGTCTCTTTTACGCATTCTGCAAATTTCAGGACGATAGCACGCACTCTTCATTTCATTAGTTGAATCATTAGTTGAATTTCATCAAGAATTTAAACTCTGAGAAAAATTGGTTTAATATTGATTCATAATGTCTGATAACGGTACCTTGAATAATACCATGCAAATTTGATGTAATCTTAATAAGTTGTTAAGTTGAATCCTGTTTAAAGATGAATCATAGTATTGTGTAATTAACCATAGGAAAGTTAAATTTGCACTGTAAATGGATCAAACTTATAACTACATAAATTCAAGAATTTAAAACTTCTTAAGACTGAATAGAATTAATTAACATAAAACTAATACTCTTAGTACTTAAGCCTTAATCTTTGGGACTGAATTTGAGCTTGTAGACTATTTTTTTCTTTATTAAAATTTCTTTTCTGCCAATGCCTTTCCATTTAAACTTGCAGATAATTCAAACTATGTTATGTTTCAATATGGCTCAAGAGCCATGGTAGACCAGCATAGGCGACGGCTGAATAATATAAAAGGCGGCGCAACTCTCTAAATAACTCCCCCCCCCCCAATTTTTCTTATAAATGTTTTGTTATTACATATATACTTTAATCTGTTAATTTTGTCAAGATACATTTCTTCATTGTTAACAAGATATTAAAAAAAGTCCCGTGGTCAGTCTCTGAGTTGTACCATGGGTATAGGGATCTGAAAAAAATTTCCTTCCCCTTCAGATCTATATATAAATTGTGGAAGTGGTCTCACGGATGAGTGCTGCTGCCATCTAAGTCTCGCTTTTACATTTACAGTGCTTTCTTGTCAAACGAAAGGTAATCCTTCCTGACTTAAATTGCAAAATTAACGGATTGTCATCAGAAACAACAATATGGTCTAACATGGCTAATAGTGTAATCGAAAAAAAAAGTTTTTATTTAAAAAAAATATAAACAGAATACAAATTTTAGCGTGGCATTTTCTGTTGAATGCTCAGATAATTTTTTAAAAAATTAAGTTGCTGCAAACAGTAATTAGAGAAAGCTTCAATGTGTCATCAATGTTATATTGCGTCATTGCAGTACATTCGTTAAAAAGTTGTTTTGCATTTTTTCCAAGAAAAAATACCAAATTTCAGTTACCAAATTTGAACCTTTTATTTACTAGTTACACCTGTAAGAAAAAAACTTAAACAGTAATTCTTGTAATAAACGTTACAGAAAATCTAAGGGCACTCACTCATAAAAAAATAATAAAGGTTATTGCTAATCAGGTTGGAAGATTCACGAGCAATATTAAATTATTATAAATTATATTACTTTAAAATATTGTAAATGTGTCCATATTTTAAGATTCA
This sequence comes from Parasteatoda lunata, assembly GCA_949128135.1. Lineage (NCBI taxonomy): Eukaryota > Metazoa > Arthropoda > Arachnida > Araneae > Theridiidae > Parasteatoda > Parasteatoda lunata. The sequence continues at coordinate 15,693,261 of OX421980.1, read as the reverse complement.
ATACAGATTTTTAATAAATCTTAGAATAATCAGGGCTGTTCTAGCTAGAAATTAAGTTCTTATTCAATTTATTGAAACTCGACATAACAGTCACAAAGAAATACAAATGATAAGGAAACCTTTACTGTTCCTAGAGACTGCAGATGGACTAGCTATATTGTTGGCGTTTAGCAAATAGTTTAGTTCAGAGTGGCTGCCAAGGAAATATATACTGTAAATTTTATGACAGCCAATAAATCATGTAAAAGAAAAAAAACAACACATTAAAAAAAAGTGGAAAAAAATTAGTTAAAACTATTTGCGACATTACTTGTTGATATCAGATTGTCTTCCAAATAAAGTTATGAAAGTTCAAAATTGATAATTTAGGTTTATTTATATAGGCTTAGTATAATTTAATTAAATGATGCTTCAAGACGAGAAAGTTTGCCTCAACGTAGAAATATTTTTATTCTTTTTTGTCTGAAATTACTCGAAGAAATTTTTATATTTTGCGGAAAAAGATTAAGTCGAAAGAGGAAGCAAATTTTAATTAAAAATTATTGTAAGAGCCACGATAAATTGCAATTTCAATTTAAATAATAAATTCAATGCCCTTAAAAAGGAAAGAAAACTTTTTTTTTTATGAAACTGCATTTTTATGACAGCTGTTAAATTGAGTAGAAAAAAAGAGAACTTTTTTTGGCAAAGAATTAAACAAGGGGAAAAGTTGTTGGAAATAAGATGGCAGAAAACAATTTTTCATCGGAAGATTTCTTTGTGTTTGAGCGCTGTAATGAACCTCCCAAAATAAAGAAAGATGAATAATGGATTTTTACAAAAATTATCCATTTTAGTTTTTAAAAACCCTTTCCTTTAAAGTTTTTGCATAGAAATACAATTTCTAAATCTATGTTCATGTATTCTTATGTGAAAATGTATTAAGTATTAAGTATTCTTATGCATTAAGTTTTTTCACTTAAATTTTTCGCATAGAAATAAAGATTTTCATTATATTCATGCATAAAAGCAAGCCGGTTTTAATTATTTTGAAAGCAATAATATTTGCATGATATATGAAAGAGATAGATATCTTTTGTAATTCAGATCAATTAAATTTGATAAAAAATAAGCTATAAAATGTTGCAAATACTAAACTTGTGCATTTACGGAATGAATAACATGAATAACAAATGAAATTTACTCAAAAAGTTATAAACAATGTGGTGCATAGTATTTGATAAAATTAATTTCTGAAAAAGCTTTGTTTTTGTTATAATTGTTTTTCATACGTAGTTTTTGTTTAAATGCATTATATAATTATAAATAGTGTGCATTAATATGTTATATATTATGCAGTATACAAATCCTGATATTTTTGTTATACTTAATATTATAATAATTTTCAAACCTGCTAGATAGTGAAATAATAATCAGAAAATCACTTCATCACTATATGTCTCACATTGAATAGTAGGAAACGTAAAGTTTTCGAGGTCTGGCAAAGTGTTATAAAAGGTGTGACTCATAACTATTTATTTACTAGTTTATTTATTCATACACAAGTTTTGTTTGTTGAAATTTTGCTCCATGTTCATGAAATATTTCGGAAATGTAAATGTAATATAAAGGTGCACATTCACATTGCTATATTTTGTTTGAGTGTATAAGCACACTTTGCCCATGAGAACGGGAGTTCGAATCCAGCCGGCCGAAGACTTCCCGTGTAGTAAATGGTGACTGGTGCACGCTAAATATGTCGGATCATGAAGTCCTCCATGGTCTTATAACAAATCATACCTCTGGGGGTACTTGATTGAAGATTGATCGTTTTCTGGTACAGGTCAAAAATACGATCTGTGTATGGATGAATGGATGTATGAAAGGGTCCGCTCTATAAAGGGGTGTGATGTATAGGTGTGGCAGAAGTTGAATTCTTGGCCATAGCTTCACTATAAAACAGAACATCCACATCTCAAGTGCCTAAATGGCTTCCGACAACACTCTGCCAGCACGGCTCAGTTTAAACAAAATCTATCTCCTCAAAATCCTTATAGTTTTCAAATTACCCCATTTTTGTTCGATTTATAATAAAAGAATTGTAAATTTAAATATAAAATGATTAAGTAATTCAAATTATGTTCGCTTCCAAAGAAATTTAAAACAAAAACGGCTTATTTATGCTAGAAATTAAAACCATAAGAATATTAGGAAACATGAATTAATAAAGGTTACTGTTTAAGTGTGAAATCTGTTGTTTCAAAGAATAATTAGGTATTTCATTAAATAACTAAACAGGTTAGTTAAATTAAATTTCTTCGATTTAACTGGGTATTCTATAGAACTTGATGGTTAAATTATGAAATACGGCACTAGAAAATTCTTTGTACCGGTTCTAGCTGCTTATAGTTTTACAGTGACGTGTGTGTCCATTGCGTTGCTTTTTGATGTAGTTATATTAATATGAGCAATAATTAATTATATCATCTGCTTTTCCTTATTATTTATTAATTAATCATCCGTAATAGAGATAAAATGTATTTTTTGGAGAGATTTTAGATATTTATGATCAATAAATTTATAAAATAACTGCTATTTGAAATTGTTTATTTTTCACTTTAACGGTCTATCATTAGTTATTTAATAGAATATCTAGTTATTTCATAGAATAACTAGGTAAAGTATTAAATTTTTCCTCTATTATAAACTTAATCTGACTTGTCTAGTTATTTCAAGAAATACCTAGTTGTTCTATGAAATAACTGAATATTAGAGAGTTTAACGGTAACATGTATATCAAAAGGAAATAATCCCCTGGAATATAGATTAAAACTGCGCTGCTGATTGAGCCCTTAACTTATTCAATGCATATGACATTTTTTTGTATTTTATTCAGTAGTAAACAATACTATACATCCTATTTTAATGATTTTCATTTTAATATTTTTAATATTTTTTAAAAAAAATATGGAATTGGTCAACTAATTTATTTTGAATAAATTTTTAGTGAAAAGAATAAAGCTTTTGTGTCAAGATATTCATTAGGTAAAAACAGTTGATTAATAATGATTAGAAAAAGTTCCACGTCTAATTCTTTTTTTAATCTCGCTTTAAGCTTATGAATTACTTAAGAAATTAAATAGTTCATTCAACTCTAGATCGGAAGTTTTCCGCAGAAAAAAAATGGTTTGATCAGATAATATGTTTGCTTGGTCAGCTTTTATATCAGTTCTTTTAAAATATTCCATTAATGAACATAAAATTGAATTAATGTCTCTTGAATGTAAAATTTATCTATGTTTAAACATGCTATTTGAAATAGTAACTTCGGATATTAAACATAGCATTAAAAAGTTATTTAGGATAATAATTTATTTGGAAAAGAATACTAAAAATTAGGCGTTGAAAAATTAAAGAAGCTAAAGCTGAATATTATTTTTATAAAATATCTTTAGGGATAAATTGTTTAAATGTAGATTAATAACTTTTTAAATATAAATTTTATCTCAAGCTTCTGTAAAATTACGTAGGAAAGAAATCTTTTAAATATAAATATATAATCACTGATTTTTATGAAAAGGTTATCTTGGTTGCTCTATTTAAAAAATCAGACTTGCTAAGAATTTGAATGAAATTATTTTGAAAACAAGAGGGAATATTTGAAAGGAAAATATTTGACCCATTTTATTTTTTTTACACTTTCGTATACATGCATTTTGCTTTTTTTATTTCGGTTTTTTATGTTCTTATAAGACTAAGCAATCATCATAAATTCTGTTAAACTGGGTGGTAAAGTGCTTTGTTTTTTATCTCCATAAATTTAAAGTAGATAAATTGGAAAGAAAAGGAACAGTATATAAAGTGACAAGTTTTTCTGTTTAATTTGGATTTTCTATTTTAGAGTTTAAATCTAAGTGTATTATTTTTTGTCAAGAAAAATGACTACAATTTAAAAAAACATTTTGTTTTTAAAAGTTTAATCTTATTTGTCTGGAAATTTTTTCTAATGTTATTTCTTAGATTTAAATTTTATTTTTTTATGACTAACGTGAAAAGAATTATTCTATATAAAGCTAATTTGAACTTATGTTAAAAACTAATTTATTAAAGGATAGGATTTTTATTTGATATTTTGATATGTATATAAAAAAGCTTGTATTGTTTTTGGGACATGTGGTTAAAAAACTTTTAAACATTTTTTTATATAATGTATGTTTTGAAAACGTTGCAAAGCAGTGCGTAGAAGGTAAAGAATTGAAAAAATTTATTCTGGAACAATCTTATTACACTTTATAAACAATTTGGGTAAAGACTGCATAACAAGTATAATGATTATATTTCTCTACAATAAATTTTGCACTACTGTTGTTGAAAAAAAATGGCCAATTTGCCAAAGCAAAATAGGTAATGTAAAAAAAAGGGTGAAAAAATCGAGCATTTGTTATTTTACAATAAAATTTTGTTATACCTTTCATTATGTGCATTCATTGTCACATGAATTAGCGCACCTGGAAAGAGTTGTCAGAATGAAACGAAATTTCACATAAACCAGTACAACATTCATATAAGTATGTGATTAAAAAAGTCAAGTGATTTTTTATTTCCGGAAAAAATACAAATGAGTGGAGGTTTTAATACTTTCTAGGGCCACCTCTAACCCAAATGCAAGATGGATCCCTTGTAATGTCCTGTGTAATGTCTACTTAACTCGAAGGCTGCTTCAAGTACCACAGATATGCTAGTTCGGTAGCAAATATTCTAGATATGCGTATTTTGGTAATTTTAGCCGAAAGTCATTAATTTTAACATAACTAGTATAGTTTGAGATCAAAAATGTTTAGTTTGATAATCACTATTTTAGTTTGATAATCACTATTTTAATTATGCTTGTTTCTCTTCAATACATTGTTTCTTTTCAATGGAAGCTATACGTTAACATGTACCAACTTTAAAAATTTAAAAACAATTGCATTTGTTAATGTAGAATTGCCAGGATAAGATTGAACTAAATCAGTAGTTTAACTGTTACTCATCAGGTCTGTCCCAAAATCATATAGCGGATGTGTAAATGTTTCGGGTCTGAATCTCATTGTTACCTGGGTGCATATATATATTTATATTTAAAAAAATATTGGTATGCACACTTGAGAAAAGGGAATGCTCATTACAAATATTGGTTATATATCCTTGTCAAGTCGAAAAACAGATAGCATAAAATAAAGACAGCACAAACATACATCCTGGGACACAATGGGATTCGAACCCGCAATCTTGAAGTAACAAATGCATCTTTGAAAGGTCTTTCTCTAATTTGATCAATCTGTTTTTCAATTTGATAAATGCTTATAATAAGAAGTATGTATAAGTATGCGTATAAATAAATAAATAACTTAAAAAAAATTATGCTTTTCTTTAAATTATTTTTTACAGCAATCTTGTTTTTCCACCAAATGAAATACTAATGCATGAAGTATTTTATAAGCAAATAAAATACTTCAAAAACTGTTGTAGGAGGCATTTCTTTTTTGTTACTGATAAACGTTATAGATCGAAATGATTATTTTTAGAGATAGAGAAAAAGTAAAGCTTGTTAATGCGTAATCGATAAAATAGTAATTATTTTCTGAAAATGTTATTGCATTTTATTTTAAACAGGTGGAAACAACATTCTATTTTCGGAAATGATGTATCAGCTTCATATATATTGAACTTTTCTGAATTTAAAAAAAACAACACTATTCTTTTCTTATGAGATAAATGTAAAAATTGTGAGATAGTATTGTTAGAAAAGTTAATTATATTTCCAATAATCCATTTCCAATATATATGTACCTATCTAGCAGTAAATTACCGTTTTTTGCCATTTCGTTTCATTCACCGATTACAACATGTGATAGGGGCTGATGGTGGACATTTCGAAATAATAGTAATGTGATGTTTTTCAATTTAGAAGATTCCGTCAAGATTGCGATTATGATTTTCAGTTAAAATTTCTTTTATTTCTAGGTTAATATATAAAATTTTTTAAAAAAATATTTTGATATGTGTCAACTTTTTAGATACTTCATATATTGCCTCATAACTCTGTATATATATATATTGTTTTGCTGCATAACTCTGTATATTGTTGGACTTAAAACTCTTTTCAATTTTCTTACCTCTTTTGAGACTAGACTTGAAAATAAGGACTCACTATTCACCACTTGACAAGTCAAAAAAAAAAAAAAAGTGACGACAAAAACTAAATAAACGACCGGTCATTTTTTTACCATCGCTATTAAAATCGTTCAATGATCAAAGTACATCAATGTAAAAAGAGACTTTGGAAAACAGAATTTTCATTAAAATGTTTTATGTCTCCATTCAAAATTTTGATAATTTAAAATTTGAATCTATCCATTTGTGGTGAAAAGATTCACGTGGAAAAATAGTTATTTAACAACTGTCGTATTTCAAAGTTTTAATGTGTACATTTAATGCATTTTGCCTCCAAAAATATTTTTACATTAAGTTCTTCAGTATATCAGTATATTCAACTAAATGTTGTCATATATTAACAATATTTTTACCGTTGAATTAACTTTTTATACCCGTAGATTATTTCATCTCTAATCTAATTTTTTCTAAAATATAAATGATTTAATCCAAGGAAAAAAAGTTTTCAAAAATTGAAGATTAAATGAAAAGGACCAATCGATATTGGCTCACCTACTCATTAGGTTTGAGGAAAAATTGGTTAATAAGTCATTAAAGTCTGCCAGCCGCTGACAACTAACTGAAAATTTAAATTTTCAGCTCCACTTGAGACAGTATATAAAAAAAAGATTTAAACTGGTTACAATACAAATGATATTCATTAGATGAGATAAAATTTGCTGAAGACTTACTGTTGACAAAATAAACTTTTTTCCATGTGAGATTTCAAGGTATTTTTTGCATCCAGTATTATTTCCTTAAGAAAACAACATACACAAGTTTAACCTGTTTTTAAACAATGAAAAATTTACTTAAACAATTCAGAAAAAAGTAATATATACATATTTTTAGGGTAAACTTCAAATTATTGCCATGGTTTTATATAATCTCATTAAGAAGTTTACTATTCAACAAATTAAATAATCAGCATAAAATAGTGTTAATATTTTTAGAACATAAATTTAAATGCTGGACACTCTGATGTTTCTTTAATTAATGGGGATAGTTTGTTTGAATAAATAAGCACTTAATATAATTATTAAAATTTCCATCACCTTAACTGACTAAACTAACTAAACACTAACTAAAGTTAGTCTTTCTTATTGGCTCTCAGACACTAACTAAAGTTAGCCTTTCTTATTCGTTCATCTGTAATGGTTTTACTTAAACGAATTAAAACTAACTTGAATTTTTGTATTCTTAAAATTGATAAACTTAATAAATTGCAGACTTTTAATTAAATAATAAAATAAATAAACATTAAACTTGATTTTTTGGAAGTACAATAATGTTTTTAAATGATTGTTTCACAAAAGTTTTACAAAAACTAGTATTTTGTTTAAAAAAATGATTCAAAGTCATAATAAACGATAATTAACAATTACATTCATAATAAAATCTTTTAATATGAAAGATAAAAGATATTATTTGATTTTTTAAGGGCTGTATTGTATGCTATAGTTATTTTCATAAATTTATCACTAAGTGCTTTTAAGAAAGAGAAATAAAAATGCAAGAATTAATAACGCTTCTCGTACGTTTTTATGAAAAATCATGTTAATCTCAACATGTTAATCTCAAATTTTGAATCTTAAGATCTTCATTTAAATATGTAAAAATATTAATTTAATTTTGCTTCGAAATGATGTGCTTACATGAAAATAAGTTAGCTTTTTTATCATTGTGTTGTCATATTAGATCTTCAGAACTATATTATTATTATAATTTGTCAGCTGCATTATGATAAGAATTATTTTCATTGAGAATAAAAGGAAAATAAACCAAATTCATATCAAAGAGTAGTTTTTAGAGAGAGGATTAGTATTTAATTTACATTTGCGTCTAAATTACATTAAAAAAAAGACCATACATAGAAGGCAATAGAAACGCAATAGTATTATCAAATTAAAAATATAAAATGACATATTATTATAATAATCTTATTTTAAGAATAATAACAGCTGTAATGTCTTTTTTTAGCTAGAGTTTCATATGGTTTAAGATCAGTCTTAAAATGAATTGAGACTAAATGCATTATAAAAGTCTGTACTAACAAAATCCTATATTTATTGGATAATAATTAGTTTCATAAATTTTCTTTTTATATTTAGTATCGTAATTTTCTTTTCTGACACAACTAGCTTTAAAACAGGAGTTATAAAAGCAATTGTTTCAAACGCCGCAGTTTTTTTAAATTTTATTTTCATTAAAATGAATCTTGTTGAATTCCATGAGTTGAAAACAATTAGGCGTATCAAAGAGGATGTAGTTAAATTACATTTTCAAACATAATATATGTTGCGTAGCTTTTATATTTCCAACAATTATTTTTCTTTGAAATGTTGTTCTAAAAAGTATGTATGTAAAATTGTTATTTTATTCACAACTTTACTTTTTAGCTCTTGTGTGAAGTCTAAACGTTTATTAGTATGCATCATTGTAAGGCCTGTCATTAACAACCTTTTTTCCCTTCGTTATTCAAGGACTTTCATCTTTATACATCCTTTTAAACAAAATCTTCCCTGAAGGGCAAATAAAAATGAAATTATTTAATTTTATTTCGTTGAATAAATGTTCTGTATGATATTTATGTTTCGCTGAGAAATTTTGAACAAGACTTATTGTAATTATCTACGATATCAGGTAATATATATTATTTTAAATTATTAAAAATTATTATTTCGACGTACTCTTTAAATTTTATAAATTTTTAAAGATAATTGGATGATAAGTTTATTATTACAAGGAATCATCAAAAATTTTAAAATTGCTACAAGTAATTCAAATAATCTTTAGATGTGATTCAGCTACTTGTAAAAATGTATTTCTTAATTTAATAAACCTACCTTTAAAATAAGTTTTATTTATTTCATGAAAATATAGGAAAATCAACAAAAAAATAATAAAGTAATTAAATAGGAGCATTTTGAAGCAAAGTTAATAACTGTATATTTACGCTAGTCCTATGTATTGAAATATAATGTATGATTTAATTTGATGAATGTTTTCAATACGATTAAAAATACTGTCATAATCGAAAAAATAGTTTTTTTTTTTAAAATTTAGATTCAGTTCTGATAATAAAAACAGACATTTTCTCTTTTTGAAAAAGATTAGTATATATTACAACGGAAATCTGAATAAAATATATTGCTTTATTTTTGTAATTGTTAAGCTTTTGAATTTTTCATGTTATCTTAAAACTTACAGGCATATTCTTTCAGACTTTTCCAAGAAAATTTCTTACTTAAATTAAACTTTAATACCTCCTGCATTTACTTGCTGCATTACTTCTTTTTGACTGATTTTTTCACAGGTATTAATTACTAGTTGGTATTGATTACTCGTTGATCAATTACTCGTTACTCAATTTATTATAAGAATTAATAAATTGAACTGTTTAAAATATTTATATTTTTGAGAGTATTAGAAGTTTTAAGAATTTATAATTTTTAAACATGTTTGATGGTTGATTATTTCTATAATAATTATAACAAATATAACGTAGCAAGAACGGAAACTTCCTGTTAGCGGAAGAAAGCATATATATCTTACATCCGGTGAATTCGAAAAACATAAATATTTGGAATGAATTAAATAAAGTGAAATTACATCTGGTTAAATGTAAATAAAGGCTATTTATTGTATTTTTTAATTCTTAAATTATTCAATATTTCATAATTATGGTCAGTTACAACGGCATTGCTTAGCTCTCAACAATTTTAAAAGGATTAAATAATTTCTTTTGAGTATTTTTCATTGATTAAAAAGATTATAATTTTTTTCATTTTAAAAACTTGACCTAAGCCGATTATTAATAATAAAGACATTTTTGAGATTGAAAAGTATTTAGTATACCAAATTCAATCATGTATTTCAGAATTTTATTCTGACATTCAAAATATTTCTATACTAGTTTATTTTGCCTGAAGTATTAATTATTTTATTAAAGTTTTTTGATTTTGTCGATTACACGATATTTGCATTCATTTTAAATTTTGGTTTATAAATGTACAACGAAAAGTGTACAGTACATTTCTATAAAAAAGGCATGCAAACAGTTTAAATCATGTTAAAAGTTAGCTAGAAAAATAATGAGAACTCCAGGTGCTTACAGCTTCTTCACTTTGGTATTTGGAAAAAGATAAAAAATTTACAGTTTTGCATTATGCCTAGAAACTAAATTATAGCAATATGTAAATATAAATCAAACAGCACTAAAAGCATTTCAATTCGTACCACAGGATATGATTAATTAATGCTTAGTGATGATGTACCAGGTTTAGTGTTTTTTTTCGAAATTACATTAACATTACTAAAATCGTACCACTTCATGGAAAGTAGTAAAATTACTGACTGATATTAAGTTATTTTTATATTGTATTATTTTAACATTAAGTTATCAATGAATGATGATAAAAAATACTGCTCATGCTTTTGAATTAATTCAGAAAAATAATAAGTTTAAAAGTTTGTTTTGTCAGAGGAAAATTATTTATCTTTGCAAGATTTATTATGGGAGTATAAGAGTATTAAAAGAAAACCGAAGCTTTTTAAAGTAACTGTTATGCCAGATTTTAAGTAAAATTGATGATATTTTAACTCTATTTTTAATGTAGAAGAATTAATAAAATATATAAGATATGTTAAAAAGAAGAAATACAAAATTTTAATTTTATAAAGAATATATTTAAAATGTAGCATTTGTAAAGAATGCTTAAATTTTTATAATTCACCAATTTAAAAACAATGCTACTACTTAGCTCAAAGTAAATTTTAATAAAATCTAAATGAACAATTTCATTTTAAAAGTCATTTAATAGATTTTAAACTAATGATGGATTAAATCACTTACGAAAGTGGAGTTATAAATATATACTTTTTGCTGGTAAAATTGCCCAAAGGATAAAAAATGCTAGAAGGATGCAGCTGTTTCGGTACTATGGACGGTACTATCACTGCCAAAAGAGTAAATGAATGAAAACCACAGATAAATATATATATATATATATGGAGAATATATAGGACAGGGAAAAATCAACCAATCCGGAATAGGATTAAATGGACAGATTATTTTCGGAGCGCCGAATTAGAAAAAACAGGATTAGGAAGAACAAAATCAAAATCTTGCCTGCGATAGAAAATTGCGTAGGAGGTGAGTTCTAGTCTTAGGATTTGATTAAACCCAAGCGGCAAACAAATTTTTGTCAAAATAAGAATAAAAAAGATAACTACCAGACTATTCATATTTAATGATTTAAATTAACTGAAAAGCAAAATTGTAGATAGGCAAGTTCTGTTAAACATGTTTCACTAAACGTTAGAACACTAGGGAAAATTTTTTTTTGTTGCATTTATTCAAGTTCTAATTTGGGTGTGGTGATTTCATATCTGAAGTTAGTTTTGTTCCGAAAGATACACGTTTTTTCAAAATGATATTTTTATTTTTTAATCTAATGTTTATAATAAAACGTATAGCTTTATATACGTACATCTATGCTTGTCTTCTCCTTTGAAAATAACATTTAAGATGTAAAAACCCATAACCTTAACATATCGCGTTATAAACTGAATCGTAGTATCGTCTTCTTACTATTCCCTACGTAGCAGAGGTGTAAAGGTACGTAGGAGCACTCGAGTGAGTTTACAGAAAACCGGATTGAGAATATGACATTAAATTAATATTAAATCAAGAATTCGAAAATTTCTGAGTTGTAAAAAATTCGAGAAATCTTTTACATCTATTCTTAACAAGAAATCTTTCGTCATAAAAATTCGAGAAATCTTTGCTTTACATTGCTAAAATCTTGGGCATAAATTCAATTTAGATAATGATAAAATTATTTCCACCCCTGTTACATCAGCTTATCTTGATACCCTGGAATCTTGTTTTATTCATTTGAATGCTAATTCCTTTTTTAACGATATTAGTCCTTCCCAATCTCTCTATAACGGGTGAAAATGCATTTCACTCTAATTTGCCTCTCAGCCAGTGTGATTTTTCCGGTTCCGTTTTTCATCTAATTTTTCTCTTGGCTTCTGCGGTTTTTCTAGTTTTGTTTATCACTTTCATTTTTCCTTTTTTAGTTGGCAACTTTATATCTTCTACTTCAAATAATTTTTTTTTTCCTTTTACTTTCACGTCTGGAATGTCTGGAAAATGGGCGCCTAGTTTTCAAGCTAGTTGAAACATGTTGATAATTATTTCATATTTTCGGAGCGAATGAAGTTTCCAATCAGGTAATATCTAAAATGCTATAGTTTCTTGCGATTATTTATTTAAGACTTTTGGGTACTTCTATCATTAAATTTAAGAGAGTCAGTGCAAACTAAATATAATTTCTTGATATCATCTTCTATATTAAGTGAAATATAAGAGTAATTCATTAAACTAAATTTTATTATTGTTAAGTGAGTTAATGATGAGAAATAGTTACTTATAAGTTAAAGCTTAATTTGTCTGATTTGCTGCATCAGAAGACTTTAGTTTATTCGTATTTATTTAATCACATTTAAAAACAAAATTCTGAGGAACAATTTTTTATTATACGAGTTTGTAATTTAATGTTGTAATTTTAAAAATGTTTTTAGTGTCAAGGCTGTATTGTATATTCATGGAATAATCTTAAAAAAGTACTACTTGATAGAAAAAATTTTTACTTTTATTATTTTCACATTTTCTATAATTAAATTGTAACATATCGATGAAGGTGTTTTGTTAGAAATCCCTAAATGCTGAAAGAAGCCTTTTAGCAACTCTTACCCAAAACAATTAGTCTAGACAAATCTTTGCATCAAAAGATATTTTGCAAACAGTGGCGTGACTCTTGTAATTAAAACACAAAAATACATCTAAGCAAAAGCTTCGCATAAAACCTCAAATTCTATGAAAGATATTCATTTGCAGAGATTTCCTAATTTGATAATGAAAGATAATCACACAATGATTACTCAAATGGCCAGCGAAAAGAATAAAAATAAAAATACAGTTCAGGAGAACTAGAGACAAGATAAATTAGTAAATTTTAACCATCAATAAGTATTTAAAATGACGAGTAAAATTAAAGATCTTGAGAAAAGTTTGTAATAATAATCAGCGAGTATTAATTATTTTTCAAAAATGATTAACGAGTTACTTTAAATTTCAAAAGTGTTTTTGCTGCAAAACTCTTTTCTAAAATATTGAAAAAATTGTGCGATATTATTGTATCAAATTTTAATTTTATCCTTCAAACTAATTAAGACTTATTTTGATTTAATTATAAATTAATATGTATTTTTAGATAAAAAAAATGTATTAAAATAGTTATTTATAATTTCATAAACATATTAAAAATATGTAAATGATTATTTTTTCTTGTTTATCAACCTTTACACATTTATATTAAATTACCTTTACATTAGGTTGCTTTTTTGTTAAATTATTTAATGATTATTAATAATTTTGTTTTGTAATTAATAATTTTGTTAAATTATTTATATCTTTCTCGTGGAAATTTTTTTTCTCTCAGCTTCAGCTTGGAAAGGAGCAATTATCTTTCATTACATATTGCATAATTTGTATAGTTACAGATGATAAAATATAACAAAACTATAAAAATATTTGAAAATAAAAAATGAGCCTTAATGAGGCAAAAGAGCAATGGTAATGTTAATATAAATTAGGTAATTAAAATGGAATCCTATACATTTTGAAAAATCAGTAACGATGAAAATATTTGAATTATGTAATGATTTAAAATTGTGTTATTGCATGTTTTTGTTCTGTATATTTGTCAATTAAATCGTGTTAAGCTCAAACCAATTGCATTGAAAAATAGTCAATATTGAAAAATAATCATTTACATAGAGAATGTTTAAATTATGTGATGATTATATATTTTGTAACAGCATGTTTTTGTTCTGTATATTTGTCAATTAAATCGTGCTAAGTTCAAACCAATTGCATTGAAAAATAGTCAATATTGAAAAATAATCATTTACATAGAGAATGTTTAAATTATGGGATGATTTTATATTGTGTTATTGCATGTTTTTGTTCTATATATTTGTTAATTAAATTGTGCTAAATTCAAACCAATTGCATTGAAAAATAGTCAATATTGAAAAATAATCATTTACATAGAGAATGTTTAAATTATGGGATGATTTTATATTGTGTTATTGCATGTTTTTCTTCTGTATATTTGTTAATTAAATCGTGCTAAGTTCAAACCAATTCCATTGAAAAATAGTCAATATTGAAAAATAATCATTTACATAGAGAATTTTTAAATTTTGTGATGATTTTATATTTTGTTATTGTGTGTTTTTATTCTGTATATTTATAAATTAAATCTTGCCAAGTTCAAAACAATTGTAAGCAAAAAAGCCTTTGGAAATTTAGACATAGTTTTTATAATATGTGCTCTCTGTTCTCAATGAGACAGGGGCCTAAGTTATAAGGTACTTAATTCTCATTACGACACTCGGGTTTTTTTAAAAATCTTTTTAACAATAGCTTTTGCTCAAGCAGTGGGAGCTCAGGAGATAGAGCGTTCGATTTTTATTGAGGTGAACCGGGTTCGAATCCTAATGATGGCTGGTCGATTTGAATTCCGCACCAGGCGTGGGAAGTTTTCGTGGCTTCCGCACCAGGCTTGGAAGTAACTATGGGAAGTTTTCGTGGTTTTCCTTTCCATGTAACGCAAACACGGGTTAGTTCCATCCAAAAGCTCTCCACGTAGGCAAATTTCTCCCAATACTTGATCCAAAAGTTCCCTTGGCTTTTTGATTGGGTTCAAAATTACAAGACTACGTAGTTGAACATTAGTTGTCGTAAACCCAAAATTGGGTCGGCTGTTCTACGACGGTTATAAAATAAAATAAAATACCTTTTGTTCACAAATAATTGAAAATTTAAATCTGCATAGTTTTTTTTGAATATTTTTTCAACTATCAGATGTTACTTGATATTTAAAATTAAACATAATAATTCAATCCAGCAAGTACAAAATGTGTGTATAAAGCTTTAAGTAATAGGTTTTAAAAAAAGTAAATAGAATTAATAAGTGAAAAAGGATAGTACAAAAGTTTACATAAATTTTTTATATGAGTCATTTGTGCTGTTTTGTATAGTTATTAACATTATACCCGTTATTATTACATGTTTTAAAGTTTAAAGCTACTGTAATTTAAATATAAATACATCTAAAATCTGTCTAATAAAACAAGATAAAATGATTTAGATTCAAATAATAAATAAAATGGTTTAGGTTTAAAATGTGCAATACGTTTTAAATAGAACTTCTTTCCATTCAATGCTTACTGAATTCTAAGCGTTTAAGCAAATATACAACGTTTTCTTTATTTTTCTATTCTTCTCGTTTGCAATCGAAAGCAATTTAAAATTTCCATTTGCCTGTTGGCAAATTGGATGTACAATTAAATAAATGAAATGTAGAAATTGAAAACAGACGAATGTAAATCTCAAGCGCCTTCAATACTTTTTCTCTCACATTATTTCTTTTCCGCAAAGATTCAATTTGTTAAATGAGTATCTAGACTTATATTTTATTTTTACTCGAAACTTTTTGGAGAAAACACTTGTTGTTATGAAAGGAAAAGTAATCTAAATTTCATCTAGACTGAAATTCTTTTTAGATTTCTATGTCTTTAAATGTATTTTAATGAATGCAGATTTCAACAATAAGATATATTTATAAATGATCCTCTAATAATAATTTTATTGCTCGTATATTCTTTTGTGAACTACAGTAATGATATATATATATATATATATATACATGGTATATCGTACTCATGATTTTAAATATATATTTTTAGAAGTGAGAACAAAGTATTCTCATTAGGGTTCACTAATTAATATTTAAGCAAATTGTATTATATGCGCATCATGCTTGAATTTTTTAACATATTTTTCTTTTAAATATTCATAGATTTTCTTATAATGTTATTTAAAAGATTATTTTACTGAAATTCTTTTGAAATACATAGATATGGTTTGAGATTATACTGTCAAAATAAAAGAATGTAGCATTTTTTAAATTTTTTCTTGTTACAAA
The DNA here is from genome assembly GCA_949128135.1 of Parasteatoda lunata. NCBI lineage: Eukaryota > Metazoa > Arthropoda > Arachnida > Araneae > Theridiidae > Parasteatoda > Parasteatoda lunata. The sequence goes on along the minus strand of OX421980.1, from coordinate 15,677,023 downwards.
TGCAAATTTGCTATTTTAACTCGTAAATAAGCTAAGTACAACATCCTGAGGAAAATGCAACAATCTCTGACAACAAAACAAGGCGTTTCTCTATTTTTTCTCAACATACAATATTCAGAGAAACTTATAAGTTTGAATCATTTAAATGCTTCATATGTCCTTTAAATATTTGTAATTCTAATGCCTTCGATAACCAAGCTGATATTAGATAATAAATTAGAATAGCTTAATTTAGAATTCTTATAGATGATATCTTTTGACAATCTTAAAATTCGAAAATGAGATTTATGAAATTGGTCCAGAAATTGTGAAAAAGTGGTTATAGAAATATAAAATGACTATTTAAAGGAAATAAATTTAAAAAAAAGATATTTTTTGATTATATAAAGTTGTCTCACTAAAGTTTATGAATAGTTTTTGTTTACCGATATTCATTGGTCTTCACCTTAACTGTTACACTACTTTTTATATTTTGGTTTAAGACTTTGAAACTTCATATAAAAAGAAGAGAAAAAATATTTCTGTTAAGTAAATAAGATGTTTCTTAAACTTTAATTTCATTCTCATGATCCCTTTTCAAAATGACTCCAAATTCTGGATCCAATAATGCCACCTTTTTTACGTTATAAGACAGTCGAATGTAGATTGAAGCAAAGATAAATATTAGGATTTAAACAAGATGTTTCTTAAAATTTAATTTCATTCTCATGATCCTTTTTCAAATGACTCCAAATGCTGTATCTAATAATGCCAACTTTTTTGAATTTTAAGACATTCGAAGTTAGAATGAAGTATACAAGACAAATATTAAGATTTAAACATACATAAGACAGAAAGAGTGAAATATATTAATTGCTTAGCTTAGAAATGTGACCTCCAACACAGAGCTAAAAAATAATGTACATATATATTTTAATTTTTCAAAGTTGAAGAAAGATAGATATAGAAATGAAGAAAGATGGAAAGATAATTTTTTTTCTAACGAAATACTTAACGCCCTTTGTACTTCAAAATTAAAGTATTCCAATAAAGTAGTGTATGAAGAATTGCATATTACTATTTAGGAAAGAAATTTTTTCCTTCAAAATCGGACTACTCTTAATGGATTAAGTCAGGGTTAAAATACAAAACTTTGTTTGAATGATAAAAGAATATGTAAGAATATTGAAGGCGACTTTTTTTTAAAAAGCTTTTAAGTTTAATCAGGCAGTCGAACTGGCTTTGATCGTGAATTCATATATATATATGTATATATATATATATATATATTTACATATACATATATATAAATATATATATATATATAAATATATATATATATATATATATATATATATATATATATATATATATATGTATATATATATATATATATATATATATATATATATATATATATATATATATATATATATATATATATATATATATATATATATATATATATATATATATACTCAAGAGCCAAAACATTATGACCACCTCTTAATAACGAGTTGGCCCACCTTCAGCCCGCAACACAGCTGCAACCCGCCTGGGCAAGGATGCCACAAGTTCTTGGTAGATGGCCGGAGACAGATTGTACCAGATGTTTAAGCAACGGTCACGCAAACCCGAGATATTGCGACTTAGTGGTTTTTGGACTCTGAGCTGCCGTTCCATGACATCCCAAATGTGTTCTATCGGATTGAGATCCGGTGAGTTAGGCCGCCAGGACATTAACTGGAATTCAACATCAAGTTCCTTGAACCACACCAACACAATTTGAGGCTTGTGACACGGGGCGTTGTCCTGTTGGAAAATTCCATTTCCAGCTGGAAAAGAAAAGGCCATGTAAGGGTGCAACTGGTCCGCAATGATGTTCAGATACCCCGTAGCATTCATAGTCTGCTCTACCACAACCACGGGTACCAGAGACGCCCAAGAAAATGTCCCCCAAAGCATAATACCGCCACCACCGGCCTGTGTATGACCTACTGTATATTGAGGGAACAACTGTTCGTCTGGAAGACGGCATATCTTGACACGGCCATCGGCGTAATGAATGGCAAACGGTGATTCATCTGAGCAGGCAACTCTCTCTCACTGATCCATGGACCAGTCGCAATGTTCCCGGGCGCAGCGCAGGCGTAGTTGGCGATGACGCTTGGCCAGCAAAGGCACACGAGAGGGACGTTTGCTGTGTAGCCCCATATCCAACAGTGTCCGCTGAACTGTGTGCTCTGATACTATTCTACTCGACCCTGCGTTGTATTGGACTGTCGGCTGAGTCACTGTCTTGCTCCGGTTTTGCTTCACTAAGCGAGACAATCTCCGACGACCTATTTCTTTGATAGCATTTGGACGTCCAACACCATGTCGTTTACTGCTGGTTTCACCGTTACTCATCCACTTTGCATAAGTACTAACAACTGTAGATCGCGAACTACCCACGAGTCGTGCAGTTTCGGAAATACTTGTTCCGAGCCTTCGAGCCATTACAATCTGCCCTCTATCAATGTTGTTTAGATCCGCAGCCTTTCCCATCACAGACAGAAGTATGTAAGTGAAAGAATGATTCTTCAAACTCTCCAGCAACAGTTAAATACCACTTCCATCTGATCACGTGCCTTCCACGTCATCCAGGAGAGTTCATTGCAAAATGTAGGGGTGGTCATAATGTTTTGGCTCTTGAGTGAGTATATATATATATATATATATATATATATATATATATATGTACACATTTTGTTATGGATCTTTTGTTTTTTATCAGTAATTAAAGATAATTTTTGAAAGTTATTAACAGGAGTTTTTTTTGGAGTAGTCTGTTAAAAATAATCAAGAAACTTCTGAGGAATATATTTACGTCTTTTCAGTATATTTTTAGAAGAAATTACATGGAAATTTTTTTTTGGATTAACTTTAATACAATCCTATAATCCTGTAATCTAATTTGAAATCCTCACCGGTTTACTTACATCAATTATTTTCTTAAAACAATGCCTATAAAGTTCTATTTAGGCCCCAACACTGTACCTTAATAGTTTTACTCAATCTTCAATTTACCAATTTTAAATTTAGCCAAGCCTGCACAGGCTTGTATTGTATGGTCGGCAGGAAAGTAGTCTTTACTATACCACTGGATATTTTATGTTGCCTTAAAATTTGTAGTTTATAAATTCCACTGTTGAAAAGGACACATAGCCTCATTGTATGTGCTATTATTATAACCATATAGAACATGCTTTCTGAAATCTCTCCCCTTAGTAAACTTAATTATAAGGAAAAACGAAGCTATATCCTGGCTGGTATATTTTAGAAAAGTTTGTATTTACATTTAAAAGAAAGTGAAAGGAAATAAAAAAGGCATGAATTAAGATTAAAAAAAATACAGAGACACAAACATAAGTGCAAGAAAATCATGATATATGAATATATGTGCTAAGATATAAAAAATAACGAACATAAGATAAAAGATATAAAGAGACACATGTCTTACTAGTATTTTGGTTTTTTAAGTAGTTGGAAGTTTGGTATTTTAAATTAAAAATTGAAGCATTTTTACTTCTCATTAGCTTTTCAAGTCTAAAATCTAAACAAACACGATTACCTTTTAATTTTTTTTAAAATCAAAGAGAAGAACATTAATATATGCTTTTGAATTTATCGAAGATATTTTTAAATATTTAAATGCATGTACTTGGGCACTCGAGAAATAAAATAATAACTATCCATTTTTAATGAAATAAATATTAAATGGTAAAAATAAAGATGTTTGGTAAAAATAACTTTAAAGTTTTTTTTAACTTCCAGTTTCTATAACGAATATTTACAATTTCCAATTTTTAAAGTATTAACTTTTACTGCATATAAAAAATAAAAAAAAAACAAAAGCTATAATTATTATGCCTACTTTTAATTTTCTAAATTTTCTTACTATTTAATATTATTCCTTTATTTGAATTTTAAGCTTTGTTTCTCGTTTTAAAATGACTACTTGTCTTTTAATGAAGCGAAGTTTCGATTTATCTTTATTCGATTTATATTTATTCAAAAAGGTAATGTTTTAATTGAATGTGAATGATTGTAACAAATATAAATAAAATTAAAAGTAATAGAAGTAAAATAAAAAAATAGAAATAAAATTTAAAATGGTCAACATAGTTAATACAGCTAAGCAATATTTTCATTAGTATCTAAGAAAAACCTTTAGGACATTACTTGTCATTGGATAAAAAAACATAGTTTGTGGGTATTTTTTTTATTTTTTAGATTATTAAAAGGAAAAAATCAATAGCTCTGGAAAGTTTTCTGAGATCTTAAAAGCACGCATTTTTGCTTTAATGATTAGATTGTAGATAATGTTATATTGGTTTCTACAAATACACAAGTTATTTGAAATTTAAGTTAAACAATTTTAAATTAATTCAAATCATTAAGACAAATATTTTTAAATCCCTATATATATATAATTTAAAATTGATATCCAAATATGAGGATCAAATAATGTTTTAACTTATTCCGATAAAGTAAAAATGAAATTAAGTCATGTTTTATTCTCATTCTCTCTTTTTGTTGAGCTTTATTTTCGAGTGATAGTAAAGAAGAAGTCGTAAAAGAATCAGCAAGTTGTTTGTTGAAAGAGAGTTAAAAAATTTTAATGTAGAGATCTATAATCTTCATTGAGCAAGATAAAATACTTTCGTAGAAAAATCGGTTGAACCATAATATCCTTACCTTAGTAAAATTATTCAAATTTGCTGCAATCTTAATAAAGTGATAAATTAAAATAGTGGTACAAGCTAAACCATAATATTGTTAAATTAAGTTTAAGAAATGCGATAATCTGGACATATTATTTAACACTCTCCAAACTTTTTAACAATGTAATCATTGTTTGCGATAAGTCCTATAGTTTAATTACTTAATAAGAGATTGCCATTTAAATTATTATTAGCTAATTCTCACTTATTATGCACAGTCTTCAGACAATCTATATTTACAAAATTTATTAACTATTCCTTCGTGCCTAAATTAATTTTAATAAAGTTATGTCATAGTTACCAATATAGCAATATGTAATTATGTTTGAGAAGTAATATAATGTGCCCTAAATTTGAGCGAAAATATGGTTTAACACGCTCAAAATTTTCTAGCAGTGTATATCTCACTATATTCTTTATTAAATTAGGAAATATAGAAAAGAATCTGATTAAGCAGACAATCAGTTTTTCAGGTAATGCGAATATTTTTTGAATTCTTGATTGCAAATTATAAATATTTATTTTGAACTGTTTCTACATTAATTGCAGTTCAGAAACATGTTGAATCATAATATTGCTTAAATTGTTTGTAACATTAAGGTTAGAAAAACTATGATGTAAGTAGGTAACACTGTTAGAAATTACTCCGAAAATTATTAATTGTTATTTTATCATATTCAAACAAAACAGTGAAATAACCATAAATAAAATGGTATTCATACTATTAAGTGTGAGAAAAACCGTTTATCAACTGCTTTCACGTAATAAGGTTAAACAACCAGAATTTTACCACACCAAATAGGCCCACCTAGTGAAACCACTTAGTTCCTTGCAGATGTGTACATATTATAGACGAGGGGGTTAATCTGTCAAACTCATGACCGACAGAATGAAGGCTCGAGTCCCATCGTTTACACAACAATATTTCCTCTACTCCTTTTGACACATGAAGAGTTTCCAATGTCTTGCACTTCCCAATTAGTGACCCCGGGCTAATAGAATACGATTCGCTTATTCACGCATAGATGACAGCACCACAAAGCTGCAAAACTATCTCTAATGTCTAGTTAAATTTCGTTTTTACGGTTTTAAAACCATGCTAGTGGCAAATGATTAAAAAACCGTTTCGTTTTCTATTCATGGTTTTTTAACCATAACGTTGTAAACGGTTTCAGAACTGTAAAGGTAAAAAGTGCTCTAATTTGATATACAGATTTCTGCCGGTTATTTTACCATTATTTTAGAAGGAAAATTCTAACAGTGTACCATAGCCTTTGTAATGCTTAGCTTTACCGCAAGTACAGGCACAGGTGTTGTGGTTCAACAGTTAACTGAATTTTTGAAAATTTCGTAAGCTGTCACTGAGTTTAGTAAGCTTCTGAACATCTCATAGGTCTGAAACAATGTGGATTTGATGCATAAATACTTAATTAAATACACAAAAAAGGCATCTAAACGTTGGGATAATCCCCAGAAACTCACGTAAAAATCACAATTTAGTTTTAGTTAGCTATTAACAAGCAGTATTTGCTAAGATTTCATGTATTTTTGACAACAGCGCATTATGTTTTTATCAATAGATAGTATTACTAGTTGTTCCTTTATTTACTTCACCTGTTTTTAGTAAAGATATTTCATTATTTTTTTTATTTATTATTAATTCAAAATTAAGTATAAAAAAATGTTTTTTTGTAATTGTTTTTAAAAACAAAAATTAAAATGCTCTGAAAGTATAATTAATTGAATGATTTCTTTCATTCTATCATAAAGTAACAATATGTTATATCTAATTAAAATTGCATGCTTCTAAAATTATTTATTTATAAAGTTAAATTTAGACGGTCATTGCACTCTTTCCAGAGAAGAGTTAACAGAGAATATATAGTTTCTTACAATCATCATTATACTTGGATATATTTGTTACAATCCTTCTCGGTCTTAAATTTTACATATTCGATACTGTTACATATGAGCAACTCTAACATTAAAACAGTATGTCATTTAATTACAAATCCTTAACCGGCGGAGAATAATATTACAGATTCTAGAAACTGACATTTGACAAATGAGCAAACGCAATTCTTAGGCAGATGTAATTTAATTAGTCTCTGCTATTTTAAAAATAGGGTATTTTGGAATTTTGCAGACAATTGTTTATTAGATATTTTCGGTTAAATTTGCTATAGCAATACACACATAAAGTATAACAGCAAAAACTTTTAAAATTGTAATTGTTATGTGAAAATAAAGTTCTCTCTGTGTTACAGGAATTTTAATTTTTTCTTTAAACATGAATTGTTTTAAAAATAAGGAACAATAAAAAAAAAATGTATTGGGTTAATTTAATAAAATGAACTTTAGCGCTTCCATGAATGTTTATAAATGAATTATAATAAAATAATAACGTAATTAAATAATAAAGTTAATTAACGCTTGTGGTATTACCATTCTAGTTGACAGTCACAATTTCATGCTCTCAAAATAAGACATAATGGGTGTTATTTGTATGAAAGAATTATGAGTTTGAAGAAAAAAAACGTTAGCATTAGCCCTTATTTTTCAAAATTTGAACTTGTTTGAAGTGTTTCAAATGATTACGGTATTACCTACTACACAACATTTCTAAGCATTTTCCACGTGAGGAAATTTCAATTTGTTCAATGGAATTACAGAATAATATTGTCGGTTATAAAAATTATTTATCAAACTTCATTTTAATTTCCGTTAGATCTTATTGCGGGGAGTAATGTGCATGATGAATTCGTGGATAATAAATAAAAAAATAAATTTATATTTCTTAAAAAGAAGAGATATAATTGATATCTTAATTTGAAATTATTATTCAAATCAAAAATAAAATTTTTCAAGTAAAATAATTAAAAATGTAACTTTTGCAGCTTAGAAATATTATAATACTTCTTATAATTCTTTTATAAGCTTAGAATTATTTCAAAAGCATTATAGATGTAATATAAAATTTTAAACAATAAAAGAAATAATTAGAATGGTAAAAATAGTTATTTACCTTTAGTACACAAAAAAATTTGCTTTGAATTCCAGACATCAAAACCGTAAGCAGTCTCTGCATTAAATGTATAGATTTAGTCTCATTTTATTACATTCATTATCTGCCGAAATTGCTTTTGTGAAACCCTCCCTTTAAAAAAAGTAAGTATTTTTTTTTTATTTTTATTTATTAATTTTTTTTTTTACTGAAAAGTTATCTTTCTTTGTGTAAAATTACATACTTATGAAATAGAAGGAATGTAAAGAGTCGAAAAACTCTTTTAATATAAAATGCCTCAAATGCGTGACTTTTTTTTAAAAGGTTTCTTAAATTGATGTGTTTTAATTTATTATATCTCTGAAGCAGAATTTGCCTATTGTTCAGAAAAATAAAAGTTGGTTAACATGCCTGACGAAAGAAGTATATTTTTATGTTTTTTATATGCATAAAAAGTCGAAACATATTTGATTACTAATAATTCTTATTTAAAATGAAATGGAAAAAAATTTGAACTTTTCAAATAAAAACTGAAATGGTGTAGTTGAACTCTTTTTTACTGAATTGGCTTTTTTACTGCTTAGAACTTGAAAAACTTAAGAATAGTTAACTCAAAGACTAGTAAAAAAATCTGCTGTTATTATAATTAGTGATTAAATATTATTTTTAAGCATGATTATTTTTTTTTAAAGAAATTGAGCTCAATTTTAAAATTTAGTAAGTACTTTTTTCTTCAATAAATTTATTGAATTAAGTTCATTTTGAAATTTTTAAATCAGTTAAAATTTATTTCTTTTCGAAATTAATTGTTAGTCACCATTCTCTTCTGAAAAATTTCATAATTTATATATCATATTGTATAAATGATCTGAGATCTTTTATGACGGTAAATATATATACTTATAAACTATACTTCAGTTACTGTTATTTACGATTTAACATTAAAATATATTTATCATTATAATTTTTTAAAGCTTACATTTCAATTCTTAAATTTAAGTTAACTAATTAGCTCAAATTCAATTTGAAATAATTTTCGAGTTTACAGAAAAACTAAATTTTTATTTTAAGTTGGAAATAATTGACAACCGCTATAAATGTTCAAGTTCATCAAAGAGACTTCAAACAATTACTTAATTTCAAAGGATTGGAGGAGAGTTATTTTTCTTTCTCCTGTAATATTTTTTAATGTTAAATAGTTGGCTTTAAAAATTAAAGTTGTGAAAATCGTTCATAATTTTAAAAAAAGAGTCAGAAAAATGAATTCAAAAATAAATAATGATAAATGATATTCTAAATGTTCGCTGTAACCTTCAAAAATGTTAAATGTACTTAATATGAATCATACTATTACGTAATTAGGATTAAGATTTAATTTGCAATGGAATATGGTTCAAAGACAGCGAATTTGCTTGATTTTACTATAGTGTTTTTAAATTTTCGTTCTGAAATTATGTAAAATAACCGGCAGTAGTCTGTTCATCCGATTAACCATGAAGTTATGGTTAGGAGCAATTTTTACCTTGACGGTTTTGAAACCGCTTACAACTGGTACGGTTGTAAAACCTTGGATACAAAACTATGCGGTTTTGTCACCATTTACGACTAGCTAAGTTTCTTTTACCATAAAAATGAAAACTTAAATGAAAATTGTTACTGCGTGCATGTTGAGCCATTTAGGCGTGAGTGATACTATCTTCGTTTAGTTCTGGGTCACCAATCGAAGAGTTCTCTGAAGAAACTCTTTAAGTATTGAAGGACTGAAAGAAATATTGTAATATCAACGCTAGGATTCAAACCTCTGTTCAGCCGGCCATGAGATTGACCGATTAGCCCTTTCAGCTACGGTATGTACCCAGCTGCATGGAACAAAATAGCGTTATAAGGTGGGTCTAGTTGGATCTGATTGAATTCTGGTTGTTTAACCATATTACTAAAAATAATCAATAAGTATTTTTTCTCACATTTAACTGTTTGAATATCATTCTTTTTATGGTATAGTCTTATGGTACATCTTTTTCATGGTACAGTATCATCTTTTTTATGTTACAATATGGTACAATAACAATAAAATAAATTGCTATTTATCCATTTTTGCCGAGAAATTTCTAACAGTTTATCAGTGAATATTGTAATCAAAACGCAAGCATAAAAATTAGACTAAAAATACATTGTTTTCAGAAAAATAGGCTCAACAGTAAACCAGAGTACAGGTACCTTGAATTGTAATATCATGATGTTTCCCTGCAACTTTAATAAGATGTTAAATTGAATTCGTTTCCATTTCAAGTTGAACCACAGTATCACGTTATTAATAAGAATGATCTTTGTACATTCTAGTAATTTCAATGACATTCAAATTCAACATAGTCTAAAATTTCTAATTGTGTGATATTATAATACTGTTTTATATTGTTTTGCTTTAACGGCTCTTATCTATTAAAGCAAGAGAGCTGCTTAACATCTGTTTCTGACTGGATTAAAAAAAACGTAAGATGAGCTTGGAAACTTCAATTAGGGATCGTCTTAGAGATTTATTCTGAGATCAAACTCTGTCATTTCCAGCTACGATTGGTCTACTTTCTACATAAGAACTGTGCAGTTGACATATAATCGGATTTCACCCCACTTGTTTTTATCCGCTGCTGTCTTTGATCTTAGCACACATGTCATATTTTCAGAGCTTTCGTTTTGTCTCCGAAGCATAGTTGTTTTTGTTTGTTGTTATGCCTCTAGACGAAAACAAGCTGACTAAGTGTCACTGAACGGTAATAGTTTTCATAAGCATTGAATCTAATATAATTTATAAAGTTACGTCGAGTTAATTAGCTACTGCTAAGAATTTGAAATTTTAGATAATTGCAAGTGAAATAAAATGTTTGAAGTTTTATCCGATTTCATTGCTACTTTATTTGTCAGCAATAAAATTCAAATCTCTCTATTGCTGTTTATTATACTTCCATGAAGATCCAAACATTTTTCGTGAAAAATGTTTATTAATCTGTCCATGACAAAAGTAATTTAAATTCTCTCTATATTTGTATATTACACTTTTATAAAGATCCTAAAATTTTTCATGAAAAATGGTGTGGCTTAAATTACTATATTATTAACTATTGGATGATATTCGTAACAATGAGACATTATTTCATGCGTTATTTAAAAATAATGCTAGTATTAGTTACATTATGGTAAGTTCATGTTTATGAATTAAAAGCACTTTATAAAAAATGTATTATATGATAGCAATTTGAAAAACATAATTGTCTCGTTTGATGAAGAAGAAAGCATTAGAACTTTTTTCGATCATTGTAATGACACGATAGATAATTAGTCATTATTTTATGGTTAAATAAAGTTTAACGAAATGACTGAAATTTTTAAAACTTATTTTTAAAAGACAAATTTTATTTTATATTTAATGAGAATTGACTTTTATATTATTAAATACACAATCCTTTAATGTACATATTAAAAGGGATTTCATTCCCCCATTTATCAGAAATGAAATTTGGGAAAATTAATCAAGTTCCAAGCTACAAACTCATCTTGTCTCCTAAGAAAAAAAAATTTATATGAACTAAAATTTATACATATTGATAAAATTTTATATTGAGAAAGGAAATTAAAATTATCTAATATTTAAATATAATTTATTATAAAATTAATTATTAATCTAGAGACAATTAATCTAGAATCCAACTGAGAGACAATTATGTAAAAATTGTTCACAAATAACCTTGCTAAAAATTACAAATTTTATAGAAAACCATGTATAGTATTGAAGTTAAAAAAGGAAAATATTCGAAATGAACAATTACCCCAAAAATCTTTTGTTTTACTTTTTAGCACTCAATGAGGTATAGTTAAAAATTCTTAAAATCTCCTCTAAGAATATTTTATTCATAAATTTTTTTCATAAATTTCATTAATTTAATTTCTTATTCATCTGATATTCATAACATTTTATTCATTTCTTATTCAAGAGTATTTCTTTCGTAAATTTCTTAAAATCAATTTTGAGAGTTAACTTATCGTTTGTATATTGATTCAATTTGCAGACAAAACGTGAAATAAAAGCATTTCTCCAGAATAAAAAAATAAAAGATACGTATTTCAAGTCACTCGTTATTCATATTTATTGCTTTGCTTTTCAACAAAATAAATAGGTTTACCGTAAAAATAGCTTAAAATTCTCAGAAATATTTCTCTCCCTTTCTTTGTATATTATCATTTCTGGGAGTCACTGATAGCGGCATTATCCCATTATCCAGGAAAATGCTCTGTGATTGATGACTTAGATTTACAAAGAATTCGATCAAAGTTCCCTTAAGACACCCGTAGATACATTCTGTTCCTTCAAGACATGCTTTCACTGTATTCTTTCACTTTTTTTGAGCTTTTTTAATATAAAAATAGATAGAAATACAAAAACTTAATGTATATAGATAAATAATAAAAACAACTAAATGAAATATGTATCATGGAATATAAATGTCGATTAAATATAGAAATATAGATTTGGTATAAAAATAGACTAAAATATCTTTTCATAAGTACACTGGTGTAAGAAATTAAAAGAATTTGCAGACTTGATCGATTATCTCTAGAACTACTGGACCGATTTCAATAAAATTTGATATGTGCATACATTGATACAATACAAAACAAATAAGTATTCAAAAATTGAAATACACACGCATGATTCAGCTTATTCGAACCATTAGAGCTTATTCGAAGAATAATAAAATAGATCTTTTAGAGATGCTTGACTTAATACGCTTAAACCGCTTTTGAACCCTGATGATATACTCACTCATACTTCTTTTTATTTATACTCTACTTCACAGTTACAAATTTCACTCAAAAATGGTAAAATAACAATTTATTTATTTGTTATTTTACCATAATCAAACAAAATAGTCAAATAACCATAACTAAGATGGTATTCAAACTGTTGACTCCGAAAAAACCGTTTATTAACTGCTTTTACTTAATATAGCTAAACAATCAGAATTTTATCGCACCAACAAGGCCCACCTAATGAAGCCACTAGGTTTCTTGCAGATGGGTGCATATTATGGCCGAGAAGGTTAACCTCGCAAACGAGGGCTCGAGTCCCAGCGTTGGCAACACAACATTTCTTCTATTCCCTTCAACACGGGAAAAGTTCCATGTATCCAGCACTCTCCAATTTGTGACCCTGGCCCATTAGAATGCGATACTCTCATTCACGCATAGATGGCAACGCAAAGCTGCTTAGCACAAGAAAATTTAGTATGTCCCATCTCTTTTGATAGGTGAAACAAATAAATAAACTAATTAAACCACATTCCACATTTCATTTGATAAAACACTTCATTGAACAATCTGAGTACCCATTTTTAAACGTGAATGATTGTTGGCAAGAATCAGTTTATTATGTAATTTACTAAAATGATGAAAAATATGAGAATAAAACAACTTCTTGATATCTTTTTAGAATATCAATATCAATAAACAGTGCCTTTTATTTGTTTCAGATACTCTCTACAAAAGAGTTTAAGTGACAGATCTGTTTAGAATTTTGTAGAAAATATTTCAGTTTTCTATTCTGATGATTAATTTTAGAAACGAAATTAAATGTCATTTTTTAAAAATATTATACAACCTACAGAATACAAAATATCTCCTTCTATATCCTATTCTATGTTTTAAATGTTTTATCTTTTTAAACTTATTAAATTTGTTACTTTATTTATTAAAGATATGTTTAATAAAAGCAAATTTTTTTATGAACTCATTCTAATTAACAATATATTTGTTTTTCTAATTAACAATATATTATTAAGGATGTGACAAAAATTGGAAATAATAATAATAAATATCACTTAACAAAATTTTGATTGAATTTCTGTTGCTTTTTATCATAAATTCTTATCATATAGCAAAATCATATTGCTAGAATTGTGGTACAGTTTACTTTAAATGTCAATTCCCTGTCATTTTTTTGCGTAAATCTTTAATAAAACCAAACATATATAGCAAAAAGCTGAAAGCACCTACCTTTGCCAAATTTTACCAAAAAATAATTTACTTTATATAGATTGCTTTCTTAAGATTAATCGATATCATGGAGGTTCAACTGTTAATGTCACGTAATTGTATTTTTTCATAAATCATTTATTTGTACCAGATTTTTATTATTATTTTTTTGCCTTTTCTGCTAGTCCTAATATTAAATATTATTTTTAGTTATATTTCAGACAACAATAGCTGTATAGAAAAAGTGATAGTACCTTTACAATAGCTGAATAAATTTTCAGATAAAACACTTTATAATAAAATTTTATCTAAATATCTAAAAAAAATAAGTCAGTTGATATAGATTGTTATCTTAATATACAACAGTTATTTCTTTAATAAATCATACATTTGTATCTGAATGCTTTTTTATCCATTCTGTTGATCATAATATTGAGTATTATTTTAAGTGATGTTTAAAGAGCTACGACTATATAGAAAATATTACATTAGCATTAAACGTTTTCAGACAAAAGAATAATAAAACTAAAATAATGTAAACTTTAGAAATCATTTTTCATTGGAATTTAAAATAAAATAAATGCATAAGTAAAATGAATGCATTATATTAAGGAATTCGAATCAAATAAGTATTTTATTTTTGCTCTGTGTTTAAATAAAATTTTTATGCCCAGTTATATATTGTTTTCATTTAAATAGAAAAAATCAATTTCATTATATTATAAATTTTAATGAGTATTGCTATAAGTAATCTTTAAACAGAAAAAAACTATATGGGAATAAAAAATGTCGACATTAACTGAAAACATTTTCAAACAGAAGAACAATATAAAAGTTATTTTAATGTAAAAAATAAGTTTTCATTATTATATTATACATAATTATATTATATATAATTTCCATTGAGTTTCGTTAAAAATAATCTTTTGAAAAGTCTGTAGAAAAATTAAACAAGACATTTGCATTAACTGAATACATTTTTATACATAACAATAATATTAAATAAAAGTAGTTTTCATATTGAAAATAAGTTTCATTGACGTTTCGAAGAAAAGAGTGCATTATATTAATAAATTTGAATGAAATGAGTATTTTATTTCGTATTTACATATTTATTCTCAGTTTGCTGTTTTCATGCAAATAAAAAAAATAATAAATTTTTATTTTATTATAATCTTGGAATCGAAGAAAGACGAAATGCTTTGATGCAAACAGATTACGTTTTATTGATCCACTGTTGGATTTGAATATTTTGTAAATAAAAATTCAAAGTTTTTGTTTCATTCAGAACAGAATCAAAAGAAAACTAGATCAGAATTTATATTTTATTTTAGTTTAATAGGATTTCTTTCGTGATTTGAGTATGACTACTTATTCAACAATTTTAATATATACTTTAAAATTCTTTTTTTTTAAGCATTTTAATCTATAGGTACAGCTTGAGATTTTAATTTCTATAAGAGTTTCAGAAACTTTTATCAAAATTTTTTTTAAAAATCTTTTCTTAATATTTGGTTCTTTCGAAATAAGGATAATTCAAAAATGAAATACGTTCTAACGTGCTAGTTTTAAAGGAATTTAGGAAGCTTTTATTATCAAGACATAAAATGAAGATAAAGATTAGTTTATATCCATGAAATGTGATTTTGAGAAAATACGACGGAAACGCGTGGAGAGGAGCTGTTTTTTCATAGCACGATCCATCTTTATTGTATAATAATATTGTAGTATAAAGAAATTCCCTCATACCAAAATTTAACTAAATGCATTAATAAATAAATAAATTCTCTTTCTCTTGATTAAATATATTAATAAATCAAAATACTTTTTCACATAAAATAGGAGTATAATACGCATTTAAGAGCGATTTGGGATAATCTATTAATATGATTTTAACCATCTTTTGCAAACCATGTCATGGATCATTAACCAATGTCAATAAAATTCACTGTTTTCACTTAAGGTAATAAATTATGTTTTAAAATATCTATTTATTTGTTTTCAATCTATGAATAGATACTTTAACAGTGATAGTTATCTTTAGCTTAACTTTTAATTTATGTTAATATATCCATGAAAAATTGGCCCGTGAATTGTATAGTAACTTTTTCTTTTGAAACTAGTGGGCCAAAATATTATTCTGGTGGAAGCATGGGGTAACTTAACATATTTTTTTCGTATGTAACCGTTTCAGTTACCTATTGAATAATGTTTACCAATACTTTGAAAAACTAGCTTTTTAAAATATAAATTGCACATTTTATACTTTAGATTTTGAATCTCAATTTGAATTGGGCAAGGATTAGATGCACATATGCAGTCGCATTTTGCTTATGCTTGTTATGAAAACAGTGGGCATAACTAAAGTATAGGGCTTGAATTGAATAATACAAAAAGTTTACTAAATCTACTTAATTTTTTCATTTTTATACATTGTTTTGAATGAAAATTATTGAAAATTGCCTATTATTTATAGGAGCAACATTCAATTATAACAGAAAAATTTATAACATGACGTTATTAATAATTATGACGTTAAAAACTAAATTGATTTAAATAGTACTTTAAAGTGAAAAGGAAGTAAAAGGAATTAGTTGAATTTTGTTTGATAAGCGAATGTGTGTATTTAGTTTGGAATGAGTCTTACTTTTCAAAATTTTTCTATTACTAAAACAAATATGTTATGTAAATATGATACTTTCCTGAAATATTATTGTTTCAATAAAAAAAATAAAATAAAATAATTTGAAAAAGGGCATTTATTTCGTTATGAAGCAAAAAAAAAAAAAAAAAAAAAATCTGGAAAAACCATATTCAGTTCATACATAAAGTAATCGTTTAAGCCACATGAGGGGAATTCGATTAAACAGATATAATTTGAGTAGAAAATACGCTAATTAAAAAGATAATATAAACAAGCATACACTGTTTAACCAAGGGTTGACAGAATTGTAATATCCTAGTGGAATTTGTGACTAATCGAATAATGTTCTTTCTAAGGTTTCTTAGCAAAATTAAAAAGGGTTGTGGCAAAAAGGATTATTGATATTTTTGTTGAAGGAAAAATTGTACCTGCAAGCGTGTTAGACACAAAAAATCTTAGGTTTAAGTCTTCAAAACTATTATTTTACATTAATTTTTTTAATTTTTGATAGATTTAATCGAAGAATAAAGTTTCTGATCCATTAAATAGTAGTCTAAGGAATAAAAACGCTATTCTTGATTAATTATATTTTACAAATTACCCCATTAAGTACAAAACATCGAAATAAAACGATGATCAATTATATTTTCACGAATTACCTCATTAAGTACAAAACATCGAAATGACATTCTTTATAATTATTTATAATTATATTCTTATTCTGATAAGGTACGAAATGTGGGACTTCTATCGTAGTTAAAAAGTGTTATTTAGCACTACTTCAAATTAGGTTAATTACTCCGATAATTACAGAATGTCGAAATAGTTTTGCTTTGTGTTATTTAAATTTTGAGTGTTTTAATGGGATAATTAGTGGGCTTTGCTTCCAATAATTATATTTTTATGAGGTAAGGGAACTAAGCAGTAAAACACAGACTAAATCAAAAGGAACAAAAATTAGTATTGTTTTCACATCCAAAAAATAACGATGAACAAAAATTTCTCTCTTTGAATGCTCTACTTTTCTTTTTCTGGATTTTTTAAAATCTTTTTTTGAAAACAATTAGGTAAGAACATTTTGAAGAATTTTTAAAATGTTGTTATTATTTTTCATCTCTTTTTTTAATCTATAATAATTTTTTTATTCTTGTTTTTGTGTTATCTGTTTATGGATTAGGAAATATTAAGTGTTTTAAAAAGAAAAATTTACGTGAAATAAAAAAATAGCGGAACAAAAGTTTTTTCCAATTCTTTTCTTGACAAATGATATTAGTGTAGAAATTTTTGAATTTTCTCTTCATAATTTAGATGTGTTTGTTTTAAATATTTATTTCTTATAAACATTTTTTTACACTATAGTTATTATTTGTTGTGCTTATAATGAGAAATTTATCTGAAGTTCTATTAGCATTTCTTTTTCTATTTTTTTACCTTATTTTAAGAAATAAAAAAAAAATGAAAAAATCTTTTTTTTATATAAATTTACATAATTTCCATAAATTTCCATAAAAAATAATGTTTTCTAAAGTTTTAAACTGTTATAAAATATAAATTTTGTAGAATTTGGTTATTTTTAAAGTACTTTAGTTATATTTTCTTTGTCAGAAAGGTTCAGCAGTTAAAAGTGTCACAGTCAAGTGTTGGAATACACATAGCATAATTAAATCACATAGAACAAAAGAACTGCTACAGATGTAAGATTTGTAAAGCTTAAAGTAAGATTTAAAATAGATTTATACTAAAGATTGGTAGAAGTCCCTATTTGAGAATAATTTAAAAAGACCATTTTCGGAATTTCCCACTTGCAAAGTAAACAAAGCAATCAACAGACGAATCTTCTTTTTTTTTAAACAAAATGCAATCAGCTTTTTTTAAAATATTTTTTTATCTATTCTGGTGAAAAATTATTTCACAGCAGGAGATGAAATTTCAGTGTAAATGTGTGTTACAATAACAGCTGTTAAGCGAAGTTCAGCAAAAGCAAATGTTTTTTTTTCTGAAACTATAGTAAATCTATCCCATTTAATGATTTTCAAACAGTTATTTGTTACAGTTTTGTATTATTTTTTAAATTTACATAAAAAAATAATACAAAAGTTCTTTTCCCTTTTATGCCTTATTAGAAAATTCATAAATTGGTACAACTCTTATGTCATAATAAATTGAGATAAGGATAAATTTTTGAGTTTAAACCAAGGTATCTACTATTACATCGTTGTTAAGTATCTCTTATTTTTATAAATATTCAGTGTTTTAGACAACATGATGTATAAGCATCCTGTGTTCTGTATTTCTCTAATTAGAAAAGATTTACCAAATGTATTATGACAGATAATTTTTAACAATTGGTTTCATTCCAAACAGTAATATTTGAAAATGTTTTAAGAAAATAGTTTTTTAAAAATAATTGTGCAAGTGTTTGTGCAAAAAATGTTATACGAGCAGTTTTTGGAAATTAAGCTATATTTTGACTCAATAAATTGAAATAAATCTTATAATATATTATATTTTATATAATCACAAGCAATTAAAATAAATCTTTACCTTCTATGTTACTAAATGTCCAACAAGTACGTTTCGTATTAATTCCAAGTATTAACCAGTTTAGGTACGATTTTTAAAAACATGTTTTTACCCTTTTATTCGTAGTTTCTGAAGTTCATCAAAGCCAATTAAAATTTTCTTTTATGGCAATGGTTTTCATCTTTAAAACTATAGCTCAAAGCGGAATCATGAATATTGTTTTATTTTCTGTTGTCATAAAATTTAACTATCGAGAGATTCTCCATTAGATCTAGAATGATAGGAGTTATTTGAAATAAATAGTGTCTGAAGTGTTTTCAGATTAATAGCACTTAACAAAAACCATTTTAGGCAATTTGACATTTATTTATTTTAAATAATGTTAGCTAAAAAGTCCATTTTAAGGATTTTTTTTTGTAATTTTAGAAAAATAAAATTTTGGTAATTTTTTTTTATAATTGTCTTATAAATAAATAATTTATACAATTTTTATAATAATCAGTCAATTTCGGAAATAAAATTTTTTATTTATTATAAAATATGATTTGCTGAAAATTGAAGGATTTGATTGCATAAATTTAACCATAAGGGTTATAAGTAATGATTAATTTTCAACCCATCAAAAATCTAAAAATGAAATAAAATAAATAATTTTTAAACCTCGTTGTAACCCTTGCAAACGAGGTTACAGAGTAAAAGGTAATATATATATATATATATATATATATATATATATATTTATGTATGCAAAAATAATAAGATATATAAATATATAATTGGTTATTTATACTTCGATAATAAATATCCTGATTCTATAGACTCTGGAATAATTTTCAACTTACTTTGATTAGACCTATTAAATTCCAAATGAGTCATCTTCCAACAGCGGATCAAAATAAATCTATTTAAGAGTTTCTACAACTGTTCCAAAAAGAACACCTGTTCTACATAGATTGCCTCAAGTTAGTTGCCATCACGAAACTTTATCAGGATGATAAGGGCGCTTAAGATTAGTGCGGTGTTAAGCTTATTTATATGATTTTAAGATGTCTCTTTCAAACCTACATTTATTTTATCTTTTATTGCATTATTTAAAATAGAAAATAAGAAAAACGTGTGTAGTCCATTAGTGCTTTATCTAGAATTCTTTTCTAGGGACAGCTTTAAAAACTTACCAAAAGTACACATGAAATTAGTTTTCGATATTAATGCAACCTACATTATTTTTAAGTGTTCCTGTTGTCTTAATTTTATAGCTATAACCAAATCAAATTTAGCTCAAGTTGGATTTAAATTTAGTTTTTCGCATCGTGTAGTAAAAAAGTTAATAAAGTCATTTAAATATAGCTTAATTTTTTGCATCTTAATGATAGGGGACGATTTTCGTTTTATTAGTGACCACGGTTCTATTTAAATGATGGTTTAAAATAGAGAAGAATGAGAATAAATGCATCGAGAGGTTATAGAAATGGAGTTAGACATAAATTATTTTTAAGCAAATCTTATTATAAAAAACTTAATTGCTACAATTCTAGGAAATTTGATTCATTCTTTAGCTATTTTTCATTTCATGTCTAATTCAAACTTAGTTTTCCCAGAAAAAAGAAATAAATTTATTTCAATATTAAATATTTAAATGATTCTTAATAAATGATTACCCATTACTGACCACGGTTTCTTTTTAGGAAAGATTTTAAAATTGCACCACAAGATCCCAATAAATAATTTCGTCAATATAAATTTTGGCACAAGTTATTCTTAATATTTTTTCTTTTTTAAATAATTTATCAATGTCAATAAATTTCATGCGTTTGGTGCAAACTTTAGCCATCTTTGTTTTTAAGTCCGATTCAAATGTATTTTTTCATTTCGCCCAGAAAAAAAAAGGGATAAATTATTTAAATAGAAAAAATTCATTTATTCGTATAGTTAATACAATTTAAAAAGTGTTTAGGTTCTTTGTGACCGTGATTACTTTATACTATAAGTACGACTTAAAAATACGTCACAAGTTCACAGAAAATAATTTTTCGGTGTAAATTTCGGCATAAACTATTTTTAAGCCTTCTTTTTTTTAAATTTTTATTTATTATAGCCAATATCATATTCAAACTTTAGACATTGTTTACTTTGAAGTCTAATTAAACGTTTTAAACAATGTTCAGAAAGATTGATATATTTACTTGATTATTACATAGTTGATGACACTTTTATATTTCAATTAACGTTTTTTTTTTTGCTTTAAAAAAACCCAATTGTTTTAATATTAGTAAGCACATTTTTGAAAAACTTATTTTCATCTAAAATCAGACATTCAGTTAATTAAAAATATTGGAAGCCATTTTAAATGAAGTTTATTAAATATCGAATGAATATCAAAGCAAAACTTTTCTACCACTTTAAATATAGAAATGAAATATTTCGGGAAGTATATTAAATATTTTGCATATACAAATTAATTGGTTTCATTAAATTATCCAGAAAATATTTTAGTGAATACAGTTATGAGAATACTTCTTATTTTGAATTTGATGTTTGTTTTTTTTGACGAATTAGCATTATGTTGAAACAAATTTGATTTTTTTACTTTCTCAAGTAAAACGTAAAGATGTTTTGCAGGATTGCTTGTAGTAATTTTGAATTAATTTCGCGACGTTTCTCTATTACAAAGAATCACTGGCTGATGGATATTTATGTATAACATTTGAATCTGAAGTCAAGTTGTGCAGTTTTAAGCTGTTGTAATCGTGTATTTGTTATTACGTTGTAATTTATATTAAAATATATTTAGTACTTCATTTCTTTGTCTTTTTTCTTAAAGAAGCTCTAAACTTATCCAATACCTTTTTTTCTCTTAGTTTTCATATGCAAGAATTGTTTCAATTACAATTCAGTTAGAAAAA
Source organism: Parasteatoda lunata (assembly GCA_949128135.1). Taxonomy (NCBI): domain Eukaryota; kingdom Metazoa; phylum Arthropoda; class Arachnida; order Araneae; family Theridiidae; genus Parasteatoda; species Parasteatoda lunata. Next base: position 15,655,180 of record OX421980.1, on the reverse strand, counting down.
AAAACTTTATCTATGATTATGCAAAAAATAATCTGCGATTTTCAAACGTTTATATAAATGACAATTTGATATTTATATAAAATGGACATTTAATACACATTCTAAATGCATAAATATAATGATATGATGAAGCATAACCAAGTTTTAACTAATAACTTATTATGGTTTTCAATATACATTTCGACATTTCCATCAATTTATTACCTTCGCTTTAGTCAAGCTAAAATATTTATGCAAATAAATTCAAATTGTTTTGCTTTAAACATTAAAGTCATAAAAATAATTTAGTCAGCATTAAAAATAATAACTTGCATTTTATTCTAATCTTCACAAAACATTTTTTTTTCTAATTGTGCCTATTTGAATTTATTCCTTAGCCTGTTTTCATCTGAGTTTCCAATTCTAAACTTAAAAACAACATTTTTCTTGTTTTAGCAGAAAAAATGCGCAGGTGCCTAAAATTATTTTATTTACTATATTAATAAATTTCTAACTTTATTTTTTAGCATAAATTAGTAAAAATTTGCAATTAAAACACATTTTTGAATATTTTATAAATTAAAATGTTGGTAAAATTCCCCCCTCTGTTAAATCACAATCAATCCTTACTTAATTATGGAATTTAGATACTATCTGATCTGATTCACTTTTGATTTCAATAAATTATTACTTACGAAGAATATTTTTATGATTTTATTGATTTTAACATTCAACAATAATAATGCTAACTTGCTATGAGTGTCACCTGGTACAGTTAGATTGTACGATGTTAAGTAGATTGGCAAATAATGACTTCCTGTATAGATTATATAATCAATATAGAACTATTGTTTAAGGAAAGAAATAGAAAAATAGATAAAGCATGCAAATTAATTTTCTAGATGATTATTCCATGCTGATTGAAGAAGTTTTGATAGCCAAAATAATTTTAGTTTAACTAAAAATATAGTTAAAGGCAATTGTAGATTAACGAGATTTATTTAACTGTAAAATAATTTTATAAATAACAGCACTTTCAAGCATTAAAATTGGTTAATGGATATATTTTAATATATAAATCTCATAAGTGGCTGCACTTTTAAACATTTCGCATAAATTATAGTTAACGACATGCTTTCACTTATACATAACGGACAATACTTTTAAACATTTTTACGTCAAATTTTAATTTACGGGATATATTCAACTGTAAAAAAAACTTCTTTTTGACAATACTTTCAAAGATTTTGCGACATATTTTAGTTATTGGTACTTATTTAACTAGAAATAGTTTAACCGAGGATTCAAATTAGATCAGCACGGAATGATTACATAAAATAAAATACTGCAATATCATTTAGCTATGGAACTAATTAAGCAATCTAACTTCTACTATGCAAAGCACAACAATTCTATAATATTCAAAACTAATTTTCTCTAATTTAACTCTATTCTACTGCATCAATAAATAGTGAATAATTATTTTACTTGGTATATTTAATCGCATTTTCCTTCTTTGAGTACTGGTGATAATCATTTTGATTAATCAATATCATTTCAACGTCGTTTCTGTAACATAGACACAAAATTAGAACAATAAGCATTAAAAATAAAAAGTTTTTTAAAACTTATTTTTATATATTTATTACTAACCAAAGCCTTCTAAATATTCTTTATAATTTATAATTGGTGGAAGTATAGGTAAAATATGACAATATGGTTTAGAGTTTCATTTATAGCTTTAAAAATAGTGCCACATGACAGATACAAACATACAATGTAACGTTACTTTACATAAAAAGTACATAAAAAAAGTAAAAAAGTACAAATTTTAAGTAAAAATTCAGAGTAAGTATAAAAGTACATCTTAAAAGTAAAAAGAGTAAAAGCACAAGTAAAAAACAAAAAAAGTAGTGATATTTCAGTACATTTTGAGAATATAGTAAGTTTAAAGTAACAAAAATCTGTCTCTATAACACACAATAGACAATTTACTTTGAAGATAGATTTATCATCGATATTTTCAGAAAAACAAAATATATTTTTAAATATAAAGGAAAAGTTTGTTCTATTTTAGTTTACATTTATTTAATAAATACAAATATAGCAAACGATTCACGCAAGCATATGTGAGTTAATTGGTAAAATGCAGAATAATACAATTATGTTATGGTTACAAACAATTTGTTTTGCGTGTAGTATTTAGTTGTCAATTAGGTTATTGATAATATTTCTGTTAAAGAGAGGAAAACATTAAATTCAGAAAGAAATCAAACACATATTTTGCGAAAACCACTAAATTTAAAAAATCCAAAAAAACGCATTTAATTTCAAAAATTTTTGAAAACATATCATCTGAAAAAACATATCATTTTCGAAAAAAGTATCGATTTCTTTCGACTTTTTTTTTAAATTCTTGATCTTTTTCTTTACAAAGTGACAAAAGTAGCACCAAGACAACTAGAATACTAAAGTATTACTCAGTAAAGTATAGTAACTCAGTAAAGTGAGTACGTACTGTTTCTTTCGTTTCTCGTAATAAAAAGTAAAAATATTGCCATATACAAACTCAAACAGTTCTAAATATTCACGAAGTGTATATTTTGAAATGGAAATGGTAAGAATATGAGAAAAATTTTCTGATCGAAAACAATTGCAACTACTGCATAAACGTTTTGATTCACTTTCAAAACATTTGAGACTCCTGTTTTAGAAAATGGTGCAGGAAGCAATTCAAACGAGATTTGCTTCGTAGCTGAGTCGGAAATTTCCATAATTCCCACATATTATTTTTTTAAATATAAGTAACTAAATGAGGTAAGAAAGTTTTCGGAAAACATGAAATTTAAAAAAATAAATTGCAGTCATAATAATTATATACAGATTTAAATCTTTGTTGTTGAAAATAAATATTTGTAGAAACCTTTGTATTTTCAGGATTTTATTTAAACAAATAAATGAAAACCTAATGATTGGCAAATTTCATGTAATTACCAGTTATAAATTCTAAGCTCTTAGAGCGTAACGGCCAACTAAGTATAAGTAGGCAATTATGAAAGATTGCCCTCTTGTCAAAGAAATAAACACGAGGACAAATTTCTCAAACTAGTGAAATGTTTTTTTTTTTTTAAATTTCTAAACAACATAATTTCAGACTTTCTCTATTTTTCTTAAAGGGATAATGTGTCTTCGAGGAGAGTTGCTAGAAAACTTGACCCTGCGTCCCACGTAGTATACTTGGTTCTCAAACTACTGCCTATAGGAGATTCAGTAAAAACTCAATTTCAAAATACAAAATTAGCTTCAAACACGCTACCAAGTTAATGTTTAAATTAGCCTCAATAAGCTAAAAAGTTTTACATTTAAATTAGCTTCAATAAGCTACCAAGTTTTAAATTTAAATTAACTTTAATAAGCTACCAAATTTATATTTTAAATTAGCTTCAAAACAAGTTGCCAAGTTTATACATGTATTAGTTTCAAAACCAGCAACCAAGTATATTTCTAAATTTGCTTAAAGACAAAGCTACCAAGTTAATAATTAAATTACCTATAATGAGCTACAAAGTCTTACATTTAAATTAGCTTCAATTTGATTTTAACTTTAGACAGTAATGTATGGTATGGCAGTCAGTAATTCATTGAAAGAAAAACATAACTCACCAGTTCCATCCAAATAAAATCTTTAGTTTTGATGTATTGTACTTTTTTAAGCACTGATAGAAAAAAAGGTTTTGCAAAATTTCTATATTAAATTTGTTACGCCGGAAATGAACAGTACTATTTACTTATTAGACTTATTTTAAAAATCATTTTCTTAACTATCTATGTAAATAGGCTAAAAACGAAACAAAGTTATACCGTTTGAGATATAAAAATTGAATAGTGCAAACATGATAGCGTTTCCTTAAAGTTAATTATATTGAAATGACATGCAAAACCAAATAAAAAAGCAATATAAGTAATATTATCCCACTTAATGATCCATATCAAGTTATATTTTAATAGATGAATTTTAAATGAAGCATTGCTTTTATAAACAGTGTAAACCATTTTATGCATCTTAATATTGCATGTTATTTGCATGTTAATGTTATTTTTATATTTTTATAGTGAATACACTTATTAAATATTTGAGATTTGAATATTAAATAAATATTTATATTGCTAATTAAGTATAATTCTCACGCTCTCATGTCTGTTATAAGACTAAGTTTAATGATATTCACTCTTTCTGTTTAGAGTTCTAATTTCCGTTTGATTAAAACAATTAGGTTAACAATTTAATTGTTGTATACCGATCTCAGAGTTCTGGAAATTAACCAGAACTAATTGTGGTTTGATAATAGCATAATTTGTTTGAATTAAACTAGCGTTGAAACAGCATCGATTATTCACATATTATAGACAATTTACGGAAATATAATTACCGCATCTTTATAAAGTGATGCTGTGTCATTTTCAACATTTATATTTTCTTAAAGATCATGAATACAATGTTATTTATATATAAATATTATTATTTTAATCTAAAGGGGTATTATCTTAATCTAACTTCCTCGTACATTTTGCAAAACTGTTTTTCAAACCTCTATACTCATTTTTTTAATTACTGCATAAATCCATAACTACTCAATATGAACTTTTATCCATATAAACTTTTTCAAGCATTTCATATAATACAAAATTTGATGTACAGTGTGCAAAAAAAAAAAAAAAAAAAAAAACCCTGAAAAGTTTTTGATCGAATGATTGGATCTTCACGATCTAGGACTCAACCTTAATGGCCTGAGGGGGTGACCTCAAATATGCTAACTAATAAGTGGGGATGATATTTTAAGTTACAAAATCAGACACAAAAACGTACTTTCTCTGAATAAATATACTGTTTTTCGACGGATTCGAGTTTCTGACCCCAAAGATATTGTGGGTAGCCACAATCTGGAAAATGTGGTCCCAATAGTTTGGTCAGGTAAGCAGTCTAAAGTGTGGATCCTTTAAAGTTAATAGTACTTAATGTAATCTCGCCATATCTTCAGAACTTTTTAAGCGAATTAAGAAATTTCCACATTTCCTTCCAAATTTTTTGTTGTTGCATTTGTTGGTTTCTGCTCATTCGATAAATACCATAGAAACATTGTTTTGTAGCAATACGTTCTCTTACTGAATCTTAGCAGACAACAAAAAATTTATTGGTGGAAAGTGTGCCACGTGTTTAACCTGTTTTTGATTTAATCTCTATTTTTGAAGATGTATTTTTCTGTAATCAAAGAAAAATAGACAAAATACTTTCATTTCTTAACTCACTTTTCTAGATACCATTTACATAGTAGAATTTACTGGTAATAATGATACGTACATATGATACATAATATAAAGATACATTTTCATAGTAAGGCTAATGCTAATAAAAATACTCTCTTTCCCAGATAGTCTGAGCCATAAAATGTTATTTTTTAAATAACAAATAAGGGGAACGAAAAATGACATGCTATTAATATAAACAGGAAAAATTGAATAATAATTTTGAAATTTTAAGTAGAATATCTCATCAAAATATCACTATATATTCCTAACTAAAATTTAAATGACACCCAACTTTTTCTATTCTTAATTTCTCGATATCACGGTGTTTAGTTTCATGGCGCTATTAGCATCAATAATACGATAGGAATTATTATTTGAACGATACACAAATACTTCCAATGATCATAGAATAATGAGCTCTCATTTTTCAGACAAATGAGTCATTTGACGGTTTAAGCTTATTTGAATTTAAATTATTTTAGATTTTCAATTAATACTGATCAGTAATCGATTTCATACATTTAAGCAAACGCAAAATAATAGTCAAGTTTGATTATATGAAATTCGATTAAAATAACTTAAGCATCATTAAGAATTAATTGAGATTAATAAGTCAACATTACTATTTGCTTAGCTAGAAAAGTATTTTATAATTTCATAATTTATAACGTGGATGAAATATATATATATATATATATATATATATATATATATATATATATATATATATATATGAAAAATGTTATTTTGTTATTTTTTGTGGTTACACCTCGAGTAAGCACTGTTTTTATTTGTTTTTGAAAGAAATTAAATAATTTCGACAAAAATCCTAAATATGAGTATTCTAAATATAAAAAAAAATTAATTAACATTTCGTATTTTTCATGCAAAGTGTTTGTAATAATAGTATTTTTCTAGAAATATTTTTTTAAAATTTTTAACATAAAAACTTATATTTATAAAGAAAAGCTTACATTTAAAGCATAATTCGATTGTTTATACGTTTATTTACTCTGGATAATATTCTAAATATTAACCAAAAATATCACTCTTAGAAATTGTTTATATATTTTTTTTCTACAATAAAATCTTGAGACAGCTAATATCAAACGTTTAAGTATCAGCTAAGTAAGATAACACGATAAGGCATTTAAATGGTGAGATGAGATGGTTTTTTTAATTAATTCACACTTACTACATAAAAAGACATTTAATTTGATGAATGCTGACTAGCACTACATATTATTATCTGTAGATACTACAGACATAATGAGGAGAAAAACCCTGTGGAATAGTCTCGATTGGATTTGTTGGCATTTCCCCTTCCAACTTGAAGAAAAGGAATAAAATAAAAGAATGCATTACATTGATTTAGCTTTTAGCTGGAATGCCAAACGCGCCTCACGCAATCCTGGCTCCAGGATCTAGCTAGCTTTTGAGACCCCTGGGGATGATATTATGCAATTACTTGACCAGTTTTCCACATTTATACTGAGTTCCAGAGAACAAGTGATTTCCCGAACTGCCTATTTTCATATACTTGCTCTGATTTGAGGGATGTTGAAAGCAATAGGTAGTTCTGGAAAATTCGTTTACGTTTTAGTCTCGCTATTATTAAATTGTTTATGGAAGATATGAAAGTAATTGGTACTAATATATTTTGTTCATGTTTTCTTCAGATATTAGGGAATAGATATCATTTAAATAGTTATAGGATGTATTTTAGAGTAGCAGAAAAAACTAATATTTTTTTTTAAATTAAATTTTCCAAAAATTATTGATGCAATTTTTGAATGATGATAAGAAAAGTTATTGGCTGATAATAAACACATCCATTTTTTGATTGGCAACATAAGAATACTGATTGGTTATAAACACAGATAATTATTGAAAAGAAATGTAAAGAATTATTAATTGACAACAAGCTTAATTCTTTAAACTATGCTCTAAGAATAGTAATAATAGGTCGCGTAAAAAAATAGCGTAGTAATTTAAAACATTTGTCACACAAAACACGAAATCAAGTTAAATATAAGGAGAATTGAACTGAAAAAAATAAAAAAATAAAAATTAAAGATAATAAAAAAAAAAATAATATCCAAAAAATTATATCTTCATTTAAGGACTTCTCTATTATTTTATAGTTCTTTAGAAATAAAAAAAAGCTCCTATAGAATTTGTTTAAAGTACTCAAAATAAAATTAGTTACGTAATTTTATTTAGAATTTAAAAAATAACTACTATTAAATGTAAAGTTTCAAAGAAAAATTAAAATTCGTTGCTTTAAAAACTAATGATTTTATGATCTTTGAGTATAATAATATTGAGTATTTAAAATAAGCTTTGTTTAAATTGATATAATTACAACAATTGTAAATAACATTTACATTAAATTAAAGAAAAATTATTATAAGCATCAGTTTTTCTCATATTCAAAATTGTACTATAGCTTTTTTCATGCTAAGTGCTAATCTGAAAGCGTTACAGTTTATGAAAAATTATATTTTTTTCCTTTAAATAAAGGAAAATATATGCATGATAAACAGATTTTTATGAAAGTTTATTTAATTTCAGGCTTGACCTATATTGCGCACTGTACTGTATAAAGGGAAAAATGCATAATGTTACAAAATACATAAGAAATACAAATGTGTAAATACAAAATACATAATACGTATGTAAAAAATACAGAAAAATACAAATGTGTAAATTGAAAATACATAATACGTATGCAAAAAAATACCTAAGGTTTTCAAATATTTTTGAGTTTAAAATTCAAATTAAATTTACAGATACTAAACTCGAATTATAAATTACAGATAGTAAACTCGTCATTTGCCGTCATCAAACCAGTATGATGATCTAACCTGATCTAATTTTATAGAAGCTACATAATATTAAGATCACAGTTAAGAGTCATTTGTGAGATTTATTTTGAGGTATGAATATTTTTAGGTCTATTAAAATCAAAGGAATATTTCAGATTATTTTCTTGTTTTAAATGCTTATTTTTATGGAAACTTGATCTTTATGTTTGTATCATTAGTTTATTCAATAGTTTATTTGTATCATAAGTTTATTCGAATTTTACTCAAATTTTGAAATGATATTTTTATTATTGATTAAAAATAGCTACAAAAATTGTTATATTTCATTGAATGTTTCTTCAGATATAGAAAGAAAACGAAAGGCAAAAAAAAAAAAAAAAAAAAAAAAAGGTTTGCAATATAAATTTCTTTATCTCCATGAATATTTCAGCTATATTCATGAAACTTTGTGTAGTTGTATTTGAAACCCGAATTTACTGATTCAAGTTACAAGCTTATCGCTATAGTTTTTGGCATAGTATGTTCAAAAACTTTCTTTTTTGTTTGTAATTTATTGTCGCTCTCTCAAGCCTCTAAAGGCTTAAAAATTTATTTATATGTAAGAGAAATTGTATGACGTACACTCCTGTAAAGTGATAAAATAATTCTATGACTATTTTTCAAAAATATGAAAAAACTGAGTAAACATGGAAGTGTTTTCATAATTTTGTCTAATCCCTGAAATTCTACACTATTAACATTGCAAAAAATTTTTTAGAAATCTTTTAAATTATGCAAAACGAGTCATTATTTTTATCTGAAAAATACTTATCTTATATTTTCTTGCAAATAAAGATTTAGGTAATATTTTTTAATATTTTAATATAGATAATTTAAGAAAACGCCTTAATGAAAATATTTATATAAAAGCAACTTACGTAAAAGTAACATACATTGGAAAATATTCATTAAGGATAATTGCATGAGAAAATACTTAGGTATTTAGTGTTAATAAACATTAGATATTTCCTAGTTTAATAAAAAATGTAGCTTGACGTCAACAGCATAAAAAATTTCTAAGATTTATTAAAATGGTTTTATTTTCTAATTTGTAAATATTTTCTCATATGATTATATTTATTGATCTTTTCGGTTATTTATTATTTTCTTTAGATTATAGTTATTTATTATTTTCTATTTCATTACTTATATTTAACTATATCATTTTCAATGTATGTTAACAACTTACGCAAGTGTTATTTAATACAATTGCGCAAATTTCACTTGTATTTCAATTTAAGAAATTTTTTTTAACAAAATTAAATCATAAATAAAGTTTAAAATTATTGTGCACAGAAGTTAATATATAGTAACATCGAATAGACAATAGTAGTTTACTCATCTGAGTTATACAAGATTGAACCTATGTTTAAAAATTTTACTCCATAAATTTCTGCTTAAATTAAAATGAAGAAAAAAACCTATTATTATAGTATTTCACAAAAAGTACAAATTTAAATAACTTTAAATAGATGGGATATTATTTGTTTTTAAATACAAGAAATCATTAGTCACAGAATTTTAATTAATTTTAGTACATTTCATAATTATACATATCTATCATTATATAACATATTCGTACATATCATAATTAGAACTCCTTTTTAGCATTAAAATTTCCAAATAAATAGTAAAAATCGATTCAAACTTAAATAAAAATCTAAACAATACACGGAAAGCGAATCAATCTATGCAAAAAACATCTCATTGTTCTTTCAATGCAAATCTGTAATTAAAAATGTTTAGTGCAAATGGAAATATACAATAGTACTGAATTTAAAAGATTACAAAAAGTTTTATGTTCGTAATATGCTACCTTGTTGATTTGCGACCGTTTAAATTGAAAATCCTCAATAAAAACGTTGACAGTTGTTTTAACAGTAATAATTGTGTAATCATGAGGTGATAATCGTAAAACTTATTAATTTATAATCAATGACGATTCCAAGATTTTTTCATGCACATAGATTACATTTTCTGGCTTTTTTTTAATGCGCAGTAAGCGCAAAATAAAAAATGGACCACCCTGAATAACCTTTGAGATAATGATCGGATCTTCACATTCTAAAAATTAATCTTAAAAGTTCGAAAGGGTGACCTCAAATATGTTAATTAATCAGTGCAGATGATATTTTCAGTTATGACATAAAACACAAAAACGTACTTTCTCTGAATAAACATACTTTTTTTTGACGAATTCCTTTTCTGATCCCTAAAATATAGGGGATAGCTGCAATCTGGGAAATATGGTCCCAATAGAGCATTCCAAAGTCAGGAGAGCATTCCTAAGTTTGGATCCTGTAATGTTAATCGTACTTTTTGCAAATTTTATCGTATCTCGAGAACTTCTTAAGCGAATTAATAAAAAAATTAGATATTACAATTAGAAAAGATTAGAATATCACAATTATAATATTCATGAATACAAGTTTAATTCTGTGCAAAAAATAATTTTTACTATTTACTTTTTATTATTTTATTTAACAATAGTAAAAAAAATGAATTGTAAGGTATACAATTTTCAACATAATTTTAAAGAATGCAATTTGAGCGAAATCGGTTAAATTGTTTATGTAAAAAACGAATTTTAAAAAAAGTCGTATTAGCTAATAGAGCTTTTAATTGCCTAAATGATGCAATTATTGAGAGAATCAGATACTGTTTACAAATTTAGCTTCAGGTCGAATAGTGAAAGCACTAATTTTTCGTAAAAGTTTTGATTATTTTCAGTAGGACAGTTTTAATTGTTTTTCACATTTGTAATGTAAAAAACAAATGTGTGTGTGTTCATGTAACACTTTTGTATATTACAAGATTTGCGCTTAGAATGAGTAGTAGTTAAAGTTTGAATTTAATACCGAATTGATTACTAGCTGTTAAATTTTAATATTGATTGCAAAATCAATTTTAATGAAAACAATTAAAATTAAAAAGCATTTAAAAGTTTAAAAAAAAAAGAATTTTTTCAGACTAAAATATAAAAAACCCTTTCCGCAAGGTTTTTTTTTCATCAGGAATAAAACTAGAAAATGGGTTTTAAGACTCGAACCAAGTTTGTAGTTTGAAATTAGATCTGATTTTCAATCATTGATTAAATTTTTTAAAAATATCATTGAATAATTTTTAATCACTAGAACAATAAAGAAGTTAAATCTTTTTAGTTTCTTTATATTTATAGTTTCTTTATATTTATAGAATCTTTATAGTTTCTTTTCAAATAAAATTTGATTACTTCTTCAGGGGTATAATTAAATATTTTTTGATATTTGTTTCTTTAGAGTCAGGTTTGCTTGTGAAACATTTTTGAAAACTCCTTGTTTTATTATACAAGTCATGTAAAATGTAATCTTAAACTTGACAAGAAATTTATTATTTTTAAAACATCCAGCATTTAAAAAAAATAGAAACAATGAAAAAGCGAACTAAAGTGAAAAACCTTTCTCTCAAATATCTAAAGTTTTCATGATTTAGAAATGGAAACAATTTCTACAACACGCAAAATGAAAAACAAAACAACTTAATAACTTTTGATTCAAAAATCAGAATATCATTTACTAAAATGCTATTTTAATAGATAGAGGGATAGCTTTTAGATATACTAAATATTTTAAGCGTTATATTTCGTTACTAACTATATTTTAAGTAACGAAATCATAACGTTCTTGCTCTGAATCAAGGGTATTTCTTTTTTAGAATTTAGATTTTTTATCCTTAAAATAAAGCGAAGCTGTAACTTTTAAAATGTGGTCCCAACAAATAAAGTAGAAAAGCGGTCGAAGGATGTAATACCGTAATATTATTTTTTCGTATTTCACCTTATTTTCGGAACTATTTAAGAAAATTTATAATTTTTGAAGAATAATCGTAAAAGTGATTTTATTTAAATATAGTTTCATGAAAAAAAGCAAAATATAGTTTTCGAATTATATCTTATTTTATTTAATGTCTAATTTTTATTAAACGTCAGGCATAGAAATGTTTTGCTCATTTTAAACTACGTAGTTTTAAATGAAAACTGCAAAATTTGAGCAAAATCAGCCAAATTAATAGAAAAAAGCAGTATTTTTAAATTTCCTTTTCTGAATTTAAATTCTTATTTCTTTTCTCCGTTTTATCAGTTAAAATTACATAGTTTAAAATGAAGTAATTATTTTATAACGTACATTTTGCACTTCTTTTGATGATTATTAAAGTAGATAGTAAAAAAATAATAAATAAATAAAAAAGTAAATTAAATTATTTTTGTGCAAGCACGCTTCACTATCGTGTTAAAAAGTTTTAAGTTATCTTAAAAAGTTCCATATATATGGCACAATACGCCTTCAAAGAATTTATTGTTTATTCAGAGGAAATACGTTATTATGTCTGATTTCGTAACTTAAAACATAATCTGCTGAAACTAATTAGAATATTTACTCTTTTAATCTTTCTAATTGCCTCTTAGAACGCAATAATCCGATAGTTAGCTGATCATTATCAATACTTATTTAGGCATTTCGTATTTTATTTTGCTCACTATATACGCTGAGAAAAAAAATTATGATCAAAGCTACCAGGATATAATAAAATTTATTCGTGTTTCTGGCTCTAAGGGAACACCAAAAATTTCTTTAATTTTTTCCAAAGTGCTTTGGTAATGATTTTGGTAAAATTAAGAATAAAATGGTTTTATAATATGGAAAGTTTATCTCTGTACCTTAGAGGATGGCATAAAAACCATTTATTGAGTAAAATGCAATTTTCGGTTTTGTACTTTTCGGTTAAATAATAAGTATGAATGCCAGAATGACGTTTGAATGCCATATTTTCTGTGAAACTTTTACCATATAAACGGAGTATGATGTTTTAAGTAACGTATACTTTTTTTTTCTTTTAACGAAAATATCATTCCCATACAGTACGGTAATTTTACCAGAATTTTTTTCTTCATGCATTTTGATCTATAAATATTAAAATTGGGAAGTGATTTTTATGTCTGCGTGATTCTGTCTACGATTTCATATATATTCATAATTTAGAACAAATAAAGATAATTCTAGCATGTATAATTCGAGTTTATAATTCCTTAAGGCAGACAGATTAAATTCAGACAGATTTGTCATGTCATGTCTTGTGCGACTGATTTTATTTTTAAAGAAATGCTTAGTTTCATGCAGATCATAGTTTTAACAGAATTTCTTAAGGATTCCGCTTTTAAATATAGCGTACTCTTAGTTTTAAAAATGGCTAGTTTAAATGAGAAAAGAACAAACCTAAGAGGTTTTTCATAAGATTCTTAAAAATAATAAACAAGCTAATTAAGCAACAAGATTAGTGTTTTAAAAAATTAATTTTATTAATTATTACTAATAAATCAATCAATAAAAAGCGCTACATTTGTATTTGTTCATATTATCAATTTCCATTATTTTCTATTTAAAATGGAAAGCTATTTTGAATGAAAGTATTTTTTTAAATTTAAATAAATAATTCTAAAAAAAAAATAAAGTCGAATAAATATAGGGTTTTTTATAACTTTACAAGCACTAATAAAATACTGTCTTTTTTCAAAATATTTTGAATACTAATGCTATTGTAAGAATGCTCAGCATATTTATGCTATTTATTATCTGAGTAAAGTTGATTATTTTCGAGATACATATATATAGTTTTTTTATTTATTAGAAACGTATGTAACTTTAAACTCCTTCCAATGTCTAGTATTTAGAAAACAATATTAAGCATTATATAAGTCCACACGAAATATTCACATGATTAAAGTTTCATGATAATTATAAAAAAAATTCATATCAGAAAATGTTTAAAATAAATATTCAATGACAAATTTTAAGCATTCATCATCTTAACAGTCAAGAAAAATATAATACTTTTATATGAAATCTAAATTTGAATTGTGTTCTTTTTTATGTTTTTCTTTGAAATTTGAATTAAATTTAATACAGTTTAGTTTCAAATGAAGATATACGTTTTATTTTTAGTGCTGAGCATTTTATGAAAACAATGTTTGTATTTGTTACCACGATAGAAAGATTTACATAGTGACTGAGATTACGTCAAAATTTTTTTTTATCTTTTTAAAAATGTATTTAATGGAGATAATATTTTATTATTTTATATTACTGCTTAAAAATACCATGAATTGATACCTGAAGCAAAACCAAAATCTTCCTCGAATTACATAATCAAGTTTTGCAATAAAAATATTGATGAAATCTTTTACAATTGCAAACAGAAGAAAATATTTCTTGAAGCATTTACATAAAGTTTATTATATTTGCAATCCAATAAAAGTTAAGGAATCTAATGCAAAAAAGCGTATGCTACTTTGCAATTTTTTTTTATTTTTATACCTTTTATTTATGTTTCGGAAATGTTTCATAAATATGAATTTTTCAAAATGTTTCAGGTTATATGACATAAGTTATGCTGTTTTTAGTTTATTTGCTAGAATGCTAATACATAAGAAAATAATAATGTAAATTTAGTTTAAATTTGATTCCAGCAAATAAATTTCATCCATAATTCACTAATTAGTTTATTTTTATTTTTTGCATAGTAAATGATTTTTTATTCTTCTTACTTTCATTGGAATTCGAGCTCTCTTCAAATCAAAACACTTCTTGAAACATGATAACACATTTTTCAATGTTTATTATAAAGACTTTTTGATTAGCGTGATCTATAACTAAGGTTGAACTAACTAGGATAACTAACTAGGATCAACTTCCAAAAAAGGTTGCATTTGCAAAATACGACTACTTTTAGCAAAGAAAACTGTTATATATAGTTAAAAAGATTAAATTTATAAGATATTTGGAAAGCATAAAAAGTATGACATGTATTTTTGATGTTGTGACAATTATATTGAAATTTAAATTTTTCTGCCGATTTATAAATTATTTTAAAAACGTAAAAGGAAAAAGGTAGTATGAGCGCTTTCAAACCATATATTCATCAAAAGATGGAAAAATATATTGATACTTTAGGGATGCTTTATCAAGTATTGACAGTTTCCGCATAATTTTTTACTGTTAATGTTAGGGTTGCTCCATATCTCTATAACAGTAAGAGTTTTAAAAGCAAAATTTTTTGTGCACATATTTTTTTTCGTCTTCATAAAGACGATTGATTCTGAGATATTTGAATTTTGAAAATTTCAGAAAGTAATAAAATTATCTTTATAAGATATGAAAATTCTTTGTCCTGTTTAGGTAGATACGTTGCATTTATTAATAAATCAAAATTTTGAAATATAGTTGTAAAAAAGTTCTATAAATGGTTAAAATATTAATAAAATTAATGATTAATGACACTTTTCATCAAATTTTCTCCTAGATAGCAAATACTACACTGTTAGAAATTTTAAATCGTGTTAAAACCTAATAAGTGTTCCTTAATATGGTGCTAAGTGGAACCATATTATTGTATTTCTTAAAAATGATACTATGGTTCAACTTGATTCAGTTTTGAACCGTATAAAGTTTACATCTTTCTCTGGCTGTCAATAATATGGTTCAACGATTTTTCTGAGTGTGTTAAGAAACTTTTTCAATCACCTAATATAACGTTGTTAGGATGCTAATATAGTATTACTTATAGAATGAATGTGGTGAGAATGATTATAATTTGAATTCAATATTGACTTCACTGAAGAGTTTTGTCATAATAACGAGGTTTCACGCAATAATATGTACTTTGAGATCGAATGTGTAAAAACCAAGTTGCATTAATATTTTTGCTGAATCGCTTCCTATTTTTAAAGAATAATTACGAGGCTTTAAAAAAACTGGTCTGATGATTGCAATCTTAATGAAAAATTACTTGCCCTACTTGAAGAAAACTATTGACGTGTAAAATTACAATATTTTCATTTTGAGAAATCCGTGGCAGGTCACATAACTGTAATTTTTAGGAATAACATTTTAAAACATATTTCACGTCATGCATTATTATTCTGAAATCAAACGTTATTATAAATGTGTGTTAATAATACCACAATTTATGTAATAAAAATAAATACATTTACGCAATGTTACTGACATATTCGTGTTGATTAACGGACTTAAGTCAGAAAATATTTTAGCATTTTAGATACATCTATTCTGAAATTCCCACATTAATAAAAAAAGTATGGCTCAATATGGTATGGCTACCAGAATATGGTAAAATTTATCGTAATTTAAGCTCTATGGAAACAGAAAAAAGCTCGGTGAATTTCACCGAAGCGCTTTTATAATAATTACTATAATGTCCGGTAAATCATTACTATATAAACGGAAAAATTACCAAATGAATGGTTTAAATACCGTATATTTTGGTTATACTAACCAGAATTATGTTTTCTTTTTAATCAGAAATGTCCTGATCATACAGTATGGTAATTTTACCAGAATTGTTCACCTATACTTTGTATAATTCTCTACTTTCCTCGGTTGAAGAATATTCTTTTCGCACGAAACGATGCAACTTGAAACATAGTTTTCGCTGGGTGTTGGGAGTCGTATTAGTTTATGAGAAATACTTAGAACCGATTAGCGATCGTATATTTGGAACTTAAGTAAACAATATAATATAGCAATATTTAAACTAAGATGTACTATAAAGCAATAGGTACTTTAGTAGCAAAAAAAATTATAAATGAAAAGATAATGTCAAATAATGTTTTTTGCGTATGTAAAGATAAAGATATGTAAATTTAAATTGATATATAATTGTTGCATGTGCTAATAATTTTATCATTAGTAAAAAATTTTTCAATTGTTTCACAAATTGTACCAATTTTTAAGAAACATAGATTTTAATCT
Organism: Parasteatoda lunata; assembly: GCA_949128135.1. Lineage (NCBI taxonomy): Eukaryota > Metazoa > Arthropoda > Arachnida > Araneae > Theridiidae > Parasteatoda > Parasteatoda lunata. The sequence continues at coordinate 15,638,223 of OX421980.1, read as the reverse complement.
TCAAATACGCCACTACCAGTTTTACACTTTTAACTTCACAATTTTTAAAAAAAGTCTTAACTATGACTGTAATGCATCTGAGATTCTCTTTTCAGGAGTTCTACAAAACTATTTTCTTAACTTATAGAGCGGGCTAGTTAAAGAGTTTTTAGTTAATAATATAAAAAAATTCGATGATCGATATAACTATTCTCATGTGATCCGGGTGAAAACTTACAATTTATCGTGAGGTTCATGTTATCGTGATGGTTCAAAAATTCTGAAAAATTCTCATAGGCTAAAAATACTAGCCTAATTTTAGCAAACCTTAAAAAAATTAGGTTACTAACAGAATAATTGATAATAACGCATATTTTTTGCGTTGATATATTCGTAAAAATACCCTTTAAAAGGATTAACATTTCACAAAAAGACGAAATACTATTTTCAAATTAGAAAAGTATGGAAAAAAATGAAAGTATGAAGAAAATTTAACACATTATTGTGACTATATCCCTTTAACCAAATTTATACGGGATTTTATATCGAATTCTGTGTTAAGGTGCTCTATACACTTTTGATTATTAAAGTGATAATCACTCATTTTTATGAACATAAATCACGATCATCTAGGATTAGAATTTAGGGGTTTGTGTAACTATGCGTTTAGGTGTGCATCTATCGGGAAGTCCCGGAATCCACAAAAAATTCTATAAATATAAATAAAAAATTTACTGATACATTACATTCGAATGTTTTAATGTAAAAACTTAAACTTATTTTATATTTATATTTTTTTTGAAAAGAAAACTAAAATATATGTTTTTTGACCCTAAAAAGGAAATTTTAGATTCATTTCAAAATAACTAAATATTTTTCATTTTTAATGAAGTTCTCTTTAATAAAAATGTGAAAAGAGTGGCCAATTTTTTATCTATCGACTTGAAAATTTGAATCTGGAAAATCATCATAATGCTATGCAGATTTCAACGTGAAAGAGGTTCTATTTTTCAATATAAATGCCTCAATTCATGAAGTGATAAAATCTGTTATTTTCTAGTCTGTAAAAAGCTTTTATAACCAAGATTATAATAAACAATAGGAAAAATGAGTGGCAGCAAAAGACTTAGCATTCAAAAGATTTCTTTTACCTCTGATTTAAATTGATTTTAAATAAATTATAGCTTGAATCAATCAATGGTATCCAACATCGGTTTCACGTTTGATTATTGTTGCCAATATTTTCGATCGAACTTAAAATAGAAAGAAAGAAAATATTTGGTGTCAATTTTGTCACTACGGATGTTTTGGTGAGCTCTATTGAAACACCTGGAAACAGCTTGATGCTATTTTCTTAATCAATAAGTATCATTGTGTTCAAGATCACAAAGTAATAATATTGACCTTGTAAAGGATTTGCTTCATATTATAGCGTTACGAAAACTCTTTGTAAATAAAAGTTGAATCATGCTTTACGATATTAAATGATATGATCCGTATTTTACAACCTGTCATGAGTAATGCATCTCTGAAAAGGGAAAACCCTCTTCAACTTTTCAAAAAATTGAAGTGTTCTTGATTGTATTTTTTGAAAATTCTTGTTGGCATTTGAAATAAAGTTTTTCTTACAAAATTTATAGTATTCTCAACAATTTTGAATAATTAAAAAAACTTAATGAAAAAGAAAATGCGATTTTGGATCGATACTATTAAGTATTCTTAAAAATATTTCAATTGAATAAATACCAAAATTAACATCGAGCTTTCCACAATAAACAAAAGTGAGAAAAATTATCGAAAGGAAATATATTTATTTTAAGTGTATAAAAGAATCACGTTAAAGTTCACAGTTTTGCAATTAGTAATATTTGTTGTGAATAATTCTATGATATTACTACAGTATTTAATGATAATTTCCACAAAAATGTTATTAAATATATTTAAAATCTTTCTTACGAAAATCTTAATGAGGAATGTAATGTTTGAGCTTGATAATAAATTCTGATTTTTAAACAAATTATTCCCCATGAAATAATATTACAAAACACATTACGGTTTTCCCTATTATTTTCATAGACAATGGCCACTTTTGGAACTTTAGTGAAAATGTTAATTAATTGGCAACATTGTCATCATAACTAAATAATATTTTACTAAAATAAATGAATGTGATTTGTTTTTTAGTCTGCAATAACTTATTTCTTTTCTACTCTTTAAAATTTATTCTGTTATTAGCACATTATAGTACTAAATGATGATCAACGTAACAATCTAAATAACGCTGGAATAAAAGTATAACAAATAAATGTAAGCCCTCGTTTGAAATTAAATCCAATTACCTATCGCGTGTAAATACACGCAATAAATAATTTAAAATACTATATAACTTTAAATGAAAAAAAATTGCAACACTGGAAATTTTTCATATAAAAATAAAAATAATAATTAAGAATAATTCTTATTAAATTGGATACAGTTCTTAACATTTAACTAAACCACATAGCTCATTTTTGTTAAGCAGATTGCGCATGCTTTTATTGTTTTGAAATGCGACAAAAGTAACTATGTTAGTAGTTATATATAAAAACTATCTCAAGTAAATGAAAATCCTTTTCGAATCCTACTATTTATTTGAGAAGGTACTTATATATAAATAATATAACAAATAAATTAAAATCATATTTTTAACCGTGTCTTTAAATCAAATTATTCATTTGAGAAATATCCAATAACTGAAGCGAGAAAGATTCAATTATTCCTTTAAATATATATTATGCGTTAAGAAGAATCGAATATGCCTAAGTTATTCTAAATAAATCTATGAAAAATGAAGGACTATCATTTTTTCCTTACCCAATAATCCTAGATAGTATTTCATTACATTATTTTCTCGATATAGCTCTAATTAAAAATAGATAAAATTTCTAAGTATTTTTACACTCTCTGAAAAATCGCTTCAAAGGTAAAAATAAATGAAAATGTATTTTTAGAATCTCAGAAAAATAGGTTTAACACTCAATCATGATACATTATAAATTTACTGCAACCTTAATAGAATGTTGAATTTAACACTGTTTATATAATTTTATTCAAATTAAAATATATTATGCAATAAGGTTATGCGTGATAATACGGTTCAACTTAAAGCTATATTAATGTAAGCGTAAACAATATTATGGCTCAAATCGTTTAAAAATTTCTAAAAGTATCTATAAAAAAAATAAAAAAATAAATGAAATTAAAACAAAGTCTAAATGATTTACTCTTTACTTATATAATTTTATTTAATCATTTTCCCGACATAAAGTTATTTGAAAACAACTGAGTACTTTAAGCTTACTAAATTGTTTTCCTCAATCAATAATATTGATCTATAAAACTATAAAGATTTAAATACAAGTTTTTTTTGTAATCGTAATAAACATTTCTCTTTAAGTCATTTGACATGTTTTATTTAAGCATAAAACTAATTTGGAAAGAAGTAATTTTCGCCCTTCATAATCAAAAAATTAACCGATCTGCTTATAAGAAATTTGTTCAGAGTTTATATTTTTATAATAAATTATAATACAAAAAATAGCACATGACATGTACAATACAAGCATAAAATTGCAAAAATATGAGAAATATTAGAAAAACTACGATAATTATTAGAGCTGTCCTCTGCACAACAGTCATAAATATTTTTTGTACATTTTCTGCCTTCCATGTTTGGATCGTAGTCTTCTTTTTAAATTATGTATAAAAATTTTCAATTCTGGAAAATATTTCCAATTTCAGCCTTTTTTTTTCCTTTTCTAATACAATTATTCTGCTGTGGAGAAATAATCGTAGTAATTATAATAAGTCAAATTTCTTTGTTACCATAAAATAGAAATAAATTTTCATCATCTGAAATTTAATTAAGATTGTAAAGGAATTACATAATATATTTATTTTAAGTTTTTTCTTTAGAACTTCTATTCCTCATTCAGAAATTACTATAAATTATGAATTCAAACTTATCAAACTTAAAAAGTTTTTATGTCCTTGCTTCTTGCAAGTTTTTATTTATTTTATTCCTGTTTTTAATCAAGACTTTCTAACTTTCTTGAAAAGACTGTTTACAGATCTCACCTTTTTTAATTTAATTAAAATTCTTTCTAATCTTTATGAAGTATATTTTATTATTAAATGATTCTTCTTATTAAATATAAAAATTTACTCACTCAATTATTTGAATAGAGCACATTTTTAATATTTAGAAAAACAAAATAAAAAATTCATTGATAACGTTTTGTGAAAGATCTTCAAATATAATAACGAAAAAATCCCGTGAATAAATCTTGACTAAATTTGATTTTGCAAATATTTAAACTAAAGATGTATAGAAATTATATTTAATAAAGATACAGTAAAGAAAAATAGTTTTCGTTAATATCTTGATTAAGTCTGTTTTTATAAATATTTAAATTAAAAATGTGTATAAATTTAGTCGAAAAAGATTAACAAAATTTTTTTTTTTTTTCTAGAGTACCTTTAAACGTGATAACAATTCATTGATAAAGTTTTGACAAAGTTTTAACTAATGAATTAAACTTTTTCTTAAAGTTTACATTTTTATAAAACTAATATTAATGTCAGATATTTAATACCCACAATAATTTTTCAGATTATATAGAAAGACATTTCGAAACTACTCACTCAGACATAGCTAATATTTATGGAAGAGGAGGAACCTGAGCATGTCTTTTAAGTACCGTTAAAGTTATAGCAAAACATCAACATTTCAAGTTGTCATTGAAGGCATGACCCTTTCTCTGTTCTTATTAAAATATATTTACTAACATAAATCAGTTTATTTGGTGTAAAAAAGTAACAGCTCAAACATTCATTCTTATTTTCTTCTCCTAGCTGTCATTCTCCTAAAATTTCTGTGTTTTCCCTCCTATCTCCTCTTTAATCTTAGTATGCGTATAACGAACGGCTTTCTTGCTTCGTTCTGGAAATCCTTGCTGGTTGGCAGGATGTGTAGGCGGAAGAAAACAGACGATTCGCATGCGCGAAGAGAATAGCGCGCCCTATAGTGGATGTTCGGAAAAGCTTCCTATCAAGGCAACAGGTGTGTTAGTGTAATTTTATATCATTATAGCATATACGCTTCAAATATGCTGTCTGTGGGTCTTGTGTGTCATAATTAATTGCGTATCTTTGTTTTTTATTGTGCTGTCTAAAACTTTGAAAAACTTGGAGTTTTTAAATAAATTTTTAATATATATATATATATATATATATATATATATATATATATATATATATATATATATCTGTATGATATATATCTGTATGATATATATTAGTAATTCTGGTCATTTTACTTTTCATTTTCTTAAAAAAAATAAAATAAATTCTGTTCACATTCTAAAATATATGGTATGTATGGATAAAAAATATGGATATGGATTTATGGTACAATATATCATACTATTCTGGTCATATTCAGTTTTTTTTTTAATATAGATTTCAAATGTATTTAAAAATTTTGCATTAGTGCTAAGAGTTGGAATGATTTATTTAGAAAAGATTGGGTTGTTCGGAAAGTACACAAGAAAAGTTTTTCTCAACACAGGACTTCATTATATTTTTTTACTGTCAACGTCACACTTATGCCTCATAATTATAATTTATTTTAACAGCTGATATGGCAAGGCTTGCCAGTGAAAAAGTTTGATTGATTCTACGTGGTAGTTTTGGGTCGGTGATTTTTAAATATAAAAAGTGTAAAGCAGAATTCTTGGCAGATTTAAATTTTTTACTATCGAAAAAGTAAAAATGTTGTTTTAGCAAGAAAAAAGTTATCCGATGTGTATGGAGAAGATGTATTAGTTCGCCAGTGCTAAAAATGGTTTGCAAATTTCAGATTAAGATGCAAGAAGATGCATCACTTCAGCTTAAGCTTCTGAAGACACAATAAAGGCAATGATTTAAGCAAATCGGTGAATAACAACTCATGAGATCCCTGAAGCATTAAATTTATTCAAATCGACCCTTCATGATTATTTGAAAATCCTATGGATTATTCTCAAAGCTTAACTTTTCTCACGTTCTAACTAAAAGAAATTTCTGCCGTGGAATTTGTGATTTGCTTCTTTAACATCAGGAACATTATCCATTTTTGAAGCGCATCATCACTGGGGACAAGAAGAGGGTTGTCTACAAAATTGTTCCGGCATCTACAAAATGCTTTAGAAGGTAAAATAAGGAGGTCAAAAATTACTTAAATCAGTTTTTTCCAGTAAAGAGCAAAAATTTCACGTTCGTCGAATCATGCTGCATCAAGAAAGATGTCAAAAAGTGTTGAACAAGAATGGATTATGTATGATTCAATAAAATACTTATTCATTATCATGTCTTTTAGTTTCATAAAAAAATTGCTTTCCGAACAACCTAATAATTTTGAAGTTTAATTTAGTGCATAGTTTGCTTGAAAATAACAGCTTTTTGTTATTTTTCAAAAACTTAAACAATGTATGCTGCTTTTGAAATTGCTCACTGCCGTTGAAAGTTTTTGAAAAAAGATCAAAATATATTATCATTCTAAATAAATAAATTGAAAATAAAATTTAAATGTCTCTCAAAATGGGCATTAAAATTTAAACACGTAAAGTTTAAATTTTTTTCAAAAACAGGAATTCAAGCAAATTTTTCAAACAAATTTTAGTTTTTAGGTACACAAAATATATAACGCTTAGATTATGAAAGAAATTATGAATTTATAAATCAAATGTAACTCTTAGGTGTCTCCGAGAATCTACACAATAATCCAGACTAATAGAAATATACGCATTTGTGAAAGAAACACAAATGCGATTGTGCGTTTACATTTTATAAATAATATTTTAACTGTTTAATTAATTTTATTCCAAACTTTATAGTTTTGAACTAACTAATTTTATTTTATATTTATACTTTAAAAAATTTCAAAATTTACGCTTTTGATCCAAAAGAAAAATTAAACTTAAGGCCTGTTTTAGGCTATGGCCAGTAATACAAATAATTAAACAAAAATATTACAATCGAAAAAAAGCAAAATAAAAAAATGTGATATTTAAAATTTAAAAAAAAAATCAAAATTTAATTTAAAATTTTGTTTGTTTAAAATCTAGACTGAGTTATAGTTCTTTAAACAATAATTAATTTAACAAAGCATTATTCGTTTTGCACAGTATTTTTTATATGAAATAGATACAAGTATTATTACTGTACAAGGATTTATATAGTGATTATGAGGTTGAAATGTTAAAATTTGCATTTCAACCTCATAAGTTAGGCTTTACTGAAATTGAGATGTCCCCCTTACAATTTAAAGGAGAAATTTGGCTTTTAGCTCAAATTAAATTATATGTTCCGATATTATTTTGGTGTTATTTTGACCCATAAACCTTTGAAATTTAATATTTTTAAAAAAGAATATTTTTGAATATAATATATAGTTAAGCAACATGAATTATGAAAAAACATACAAGATTCTACTGTTTTACAATGCTTAAGAATAACTTATAATCAATACGAATCCATTATACGAATGCAATTTCCTTATAATTAATTAATATGATATTTTTGAATATTTTTTTATTCACTTCAATGCGTTCTTTTGAAATTAGCCGCAAAATTTTAATTGTAAGGTTCTAAATGTGTATTTTTGATGCTTTTTCAACAGTGTTATTACAGATTTGAAATTTTTTTTAAACCAAATTACAAATAAAAAAATCTTGGAAATCTAAGAAGGAAAATGTTTTTAATTATTCAGAACATTTTAATCGTTAAAATTATAAAATTGATTTGGAAACTTATATGACTATCCCATTATTTGATTTCTGTATTTTTTTTAAATAAGTGGTCGGGAAAATGTAGATCCAGTGTTCCATGGTCTTATACTTCGTTACAGTATCACGCCATTTATTTTTGCAGATTTTAGAGCATTTCTGAAATTATAGCAGGTCCTGAAATTATATAAGGTATGTGACTTTATTTGTCTTTGGTTATTTAGTAGGATTGTCACTACAGTGCCAGAGCCATCAGTAAGAAAAAAGTTATGGTTCGAACTCACAATTTTTTAGTTCACTGAAACTGTTACTGTGGTGCCATGCGACTCAAAGAATTCTAATCAACGGTGTGATTTAAGAATTTTAATGAGACAAACGACATAACATGGTAAGTTGCAAGTCACAAAACATCACAAAATAAAGCATTAATACAATAAGGGAGAAAAGAAATCTTAAGTGGGGGAAATTCGAAACCTACATGTTGGCGGTTCGAGAGATGGAGTGTAACTAACTTAGAACTGTTCTATTTGAGTCTCTTTAGTGTTCATAGATGGCGTTGGCAGGGGGTTCGATTGTCACATTACATAAATTGATGAATTTTAATTGTTTCAATTATGTCGTCTTGCACTGAGAAAAAAAGTATGGTTTCTTGTTCTTGCACTGAGGCTAAAAAAGTTAATAAAATGTTAGAAAATGTAATGTTTCTGGCTCTATGGGAGCACCAAAAGCTCGGTAATTTTTGCGGAAGCGCTTTGGAAATGATTTTGGTAAAATTAGCAATACAAATATGATTTTATAATATGTGATAAAATTAGCTAATTTAGTCGTGATACTTTAGAGTAGGGTATAAAATCGTTAAATTTACTTTTCGGTTTTATATTTTTTATTAAATGTGTGGTAATAAGAACTATAATTTGTTGTATACTGTTTACCAGGAACGAAAAAATTACCAAATGAATGGTTTAAATTCCATTTATTTTTGTTTTATTGCCATAGTCCTGTGTTTTTTTTACCAGAAATGTCATTACTATGCAGTACGGTAAATTTACCAGAATTTTTTTTTCCATGTGTTTTTATAACTTTTTTCATAAATAAATGATTAGATAAATAACAAGAATAAAATAAGTTGATGCGATGGTTTTTATTGACTGCATAAAATGTTGTCATTTACTTTTAGGATTCTGACTTTTAAGATTTTATAAATTAAGTTATTTTCGGTATCATAAGGAGTATTAAACCTTTTGATAATGGCAATTTTTTTCTTTTTTTTTGTCTTCTTAATGCAGAGTAAAAATTTACATTAAAACATTTAAGTTCTTGACTAGATTAACATTAAAACTAAAAAAACGTGAGTTTTTTTATCATTCTTTTGTTGTTGATGAATTGGTATTTTTTCAGAAAGTAGGGAATATATGATGGATATTCCAGGAAAACAATTCCTCAGGGACCGATTTCAGTAAATTCAATTTTAGTGACGACAAATAGGGTAAGGAAACGTAAAATACTTTGCGATCACATAAAGTAAAGATAATAAAAAAGTGATGTTTAGAAAATAGTGACATTTTCAAGATGTCGGAAAACTAAACTATTTTTGTATAAATCTTTAATTTTAAAAATCATTAATATTCTTGTTACAAATTTATTCTTTAGAAGCAATAAAATTTTAGTTAGCATTAAACTACTTGATAACAAGTGTAAACGAATTTATTCAATTTATGCCATTAGAATGAAGGAAATTTGAATTGATATTATAACAATAAAGTATAGCTTTTTATAAGGTATTGTTTTCTACTTTCAAATTGAATTTCAAAACCTTTTAAAATATTGTGCATTTTATAAAAATAACATAAAATGAAATTTTCAGTTTATTTTTATAATGTCAAACGTTTATATCCTTTTTTTTTTTACATAAAATACATAATATGAAAAGTTATATCATTTATGTTTATAGAGAGATAACTAATCCTACGAAAATGTACGAAACAAAACTAAAAGGAATTTTCGTAAAGTTCAAATTTTTCCAGAACATTAAAAGTCAAAGGAACATTATTTGTATTTAACAAAATTCAACAGATACATTGTTAATTAATGTGATAAAATTGATTAACTAATCCTTTTTAAGAATTGAGACAATAGCTGATTCATTTTCAAGCAGAGTATTGTAGCATTTTGACATATAAAAGTTATTTTTCAAAGATGGCTGGAAGTTTCTTAATCATTTATAAATTAACTTGCATTTCATTAGTAATTTGACTAAAACTTCATTGAATATACTCTTTCATTACCTTTCGACGAATTTAATTACAATACACCCTTTTATTATTCAAAATCGAGTTGGTGTTGCATTAGTTTTAGTTGTATATTCTATTCCATTTAACTAATTAGAATTCTAATAAAATAAGCATTAATAGAAAACAAGTTTGAATTCTATCAATGCAAAATTCAAACCTTCAAAATCATCAGTTATTAATAGTTATTTCGTGTTATAATGAAATTACACAGTAAGTTTGCAAAATATGTCTGAGTTTAATTTTATGTACTGTAGTTAAATGAAATTTAAACGAAACTATTTTAATAAAATTTCGAAGCTTGAATTCAATTTATTATTTGTTGAATATCTGATTATTTAGAATAGATTAAGAATTTGTTGATTTCAAAATAGTATTTTTTTCATTTCATTAAAAATGTTAAAATATAAGAATGGCTAATGTTAAAATTTATGTAAGCCCGTTTCATCTAAAATTCACGCTGCTCTTAGAATTATCTTCTGAATTATAATATTGGTATCGCAACATTGAAGAAATTTGCTAGACAATGAAAAAAGTGTTAAATTAAGTTGGAACGATGGCACTATTGTACATTGTAAATCTCAATACGTGTCAAAGTTTCTTTCATTTACAAACCACATAAATATTATCTTAAACAACATCTTAACTCCATTCTAAGGTTTCAACAAATTTCCACAATATTATGGTTCGATATTAAGGTTGAAGCAAAAAGTGTAGAATCAGTCATCTTAAATTTTTCTCACTAAAAGCTTGTTGAAATTAAATCAATATACATGAATATATATCAAACATGAGTCACTATTATTGTTTCATATTAAAGTATGCAGATACTGCAAAAATAAGCCCATTATATATATATATATATATATATATATATATATATATATATATATATATATATATATATATATATTAAATAATATAATAGGATTCTTTAAGGATTATCTTAAATCCTAAGTGGTCTATAAAATGTAAAATAAGGAATATTTTTTTGAAATAAATTAACAATAGATAAATATAACTCTATTTATTAACTCTATTAGGGGCACTTAAACACTCATCTAGAGAACTGCATACATATTCATTACAATACTATATACACACTTAATACTACGTACCGCCCACTCAATACTACTTACAACCTACGCTATACTACGTACTACCTACGTAATGCTACCAACTCAATACTACATGCTCTACTAGTTTACTTTTAATGTTAGTTCACTACTTGAGTCTAAAATTGTAATTCATATGCTCTTGTCTTTCTAATTTCATGTATAACAGTTCTAAAGTACCATTTTCCTTATCTGCCTCCGTGGTAACTTTTCCCGACTCACCACAAAAAATGAATATTTTCACCAGAATGATTTAGTATTTCTGAGCAGAGATAATCTTAAAAGGTAATCTGCTGAAACAGTACTACAGCAAATATTTATGACAATAATTATTTTTAAATGACTATCAACAATTAGCACCACTTACCAACATGGAACAAGCGAACAATAAAACAGGCTTTAAAAGAAAAAATGCGCAGCCGCTTTCCCCAAAGACCACCCGTAACGCTGTTTTGCTCAGTTACAACATTATAAAATGGAAAAAAAACTCAAGTGGTCGTTTTATCCATTTCATACAACTTCCCCCTACATATTTGTCTGATTAAAACTTTAGGCCAATTTACGACTAAACACTAAATTTGTATATAGAGGATTAATTAATAAATAGTGATTGTTTAAAAGTTGTTATGAAAAACGGAAACGTGATAGAATTAAAGATCTTTTGTTGTGGCACTATCAGGTACATGTTGAATAGTGATTATAACTTTAAAAAGTTAAGAGTTTGGTGGGTGCTATAGCATTCAAAATGGCTCCAACATGAGTTTGGCACGAACTTAAACCATATTATCGTACTTCTTTAATTTGCTGACATGATTCTATAATTCATCTTGAACGAAAATATGATTTGATGCAACAACTTGTTAAGATTGTAGAAAAATTTCCCCATATTATGGTTCAAGATATCGATATTACTGTTCAAAATTGGACTGATCTTTATGACAGTGGCTAATGTTGAAATAATAAATAGTGATTGACGCTGTGATTACTTTAATTGTAGGAAATTCTACGTATTTTAATTATGTAATTGTTTTTATTTAATTAAATTGTTTATCCATTATTTTTTGCACAAGGTTACAAATGTTCATAAATAATTAATGCTTTATATGTAGGAAAAAATATGATTTTTATAAATAACTAATGATATAAGTAATATGTTTTTAAAAACAAATCCTTTGCAATTTGCATGCATTAAGTGTTTGTATACCAATATTTTGTTCTTGCTTTTGGATAAAACCGCGTGCTTCACATTTTTATAAAAAATAACTTATAAAAATAACTCCAAATCCTATTAATATGGCTTAGTCGTAAATTCAAACATACCCCGCCTGATTGGTAGTTCGCTTACCTCAATAAGTTATCGCCCAATATCAATGTAATTCCAATCAATAGTTATTCAGGAAGTAGAGCTTTTGGTATGGTTGAATTTGACATTTATGTCATCATATAATCTTTGAGTACTCTCAGATACCATTAGCTCTAATGATCCTCTGTCGTTTCACGAAGAAGAGATCTTTGCATTTTCTTGATTACTATCGGAAATGATATGATTATTTTTGTTTCTTTTTTATTCTCTGTCCCAAATTCTATGTTTTATTATTATTTTGTTTTTCTGTGTAGTAAAAGAAGTTAAAACGTGATAGGTATTTATAAAATAAAATTTAAATAAGAATGTTCAAGTTTTTGTTTGTTGACTGACTTATGGTTTTAGATTAGCTTTTTACGCGAAAAGTAAGCACATATGGTATGTTTTGTCATGTAGTGAGTTTTATTTTATAACCGGCGTTGAACAGCCTACCAATTTTTGGGATTACGGCTATTACTGTTCAACTTTGTAGGTTTGTAATTTTGAACCTAACACAGGAGACAAGGGAACTCCTGCATAAAGAATTGGGGCAAATTAGCCTTTGAGGAGGAATATTTGACGGAACTCAATCGTACTTGCATTATGAGGAGAGGAAAACCTCTTACAGTTAACGCGACGGCAAGAGGACTCTGACCTATGATTCGTTTATCACTAATACATATATAACATTAGCATTGTTATCAGTGTGAGCTGGGAGCAGAAAATTAGTATCGATCAGCAATCACTGGATTTTTACCTGTGTCACCTCTTTAAGAGGCGAGCACTTCTTCCCAATGCTCCACAACGGTTCCTTTTATACTAATTAAGAAATGTGCGAAGAATTACTCAAGTAGACTGAATTATCCTAGGTATATAGCAATAAACCTTTTTATAAGGCTCTTTAGAATTAATCTCCTCTACACTGAGCGCATTGCAAAAGGATATAAATAAATTATGCTATTTGAGCTATTTCATAATCAGCAGAACGATAAGTGAGCTCACAGTAATGAACCTAAAAAGTGTCTAACAGATTAAAAAATACAAGAATAATTTTCAAATAGGCTTATCGTGTAGAAAAATGACGGCGGCTGTTTGCAAAGAACCGGAAATATTCATTTAGCCAACAACGCACTTCTTTTTATCAGATATATTTTTAAGTAGCAACATAGTTTTAACTAACTAGTAAGCTAAAAAAAATTCTTTTAAAAAATAGTATGACCAATCACGTAAGTTAATGACAAATTTTAATTTTTATTCACAATTAATGGTTTTTTATAAGTGTAAGTTACGCTGAACTTACATCCTAGGCTTAATTGACAAAGTTAAGCTGAAAAAAGGGCACTTTTGATAAAAATGTGAACAGTTGATATGTGCTTCTTAATAGTAATTAGATTACGATCCTCATAAAATAAATTTAAAAATATGCATACATTTAAGTTATTATTTAAGTTATGCATACATTAAGTTACCTTCTAATAATCAATTTATAAAAAAATAGTTTTGTTCTTAAACGAAAAGTTTTGCTAAATGGTTGGTCAACAGTTTTAAGTTTTGAAATAAATACAGAAAGTAAACAATTTCTTATTGGCATAATATTTTACAATTACCATACACATAAAGCGATGTAGCTACTTCAATATATTATGTATATGTTGCATAAAAAAATTTTGTCTTTTAAGTAAAGAGATTGCCTAATTTTTAAAATTATTGTAATATATGTCCCAAGAATGATCACATGTGTCAGGAATCAGTTTTTTAAAGAATAGTGTGAAGCAACGAAATATTTCATTTAAAAATTTCTTAAGCTTCATCAGACAAATATATGTTTATGAAAATGTATAGACATTTTTACAACTAGAAATTGTTAAAATAAATTTTGAAACTCAGAAAAGAAAAAAAGTTTTCTTGCATGTTCCCTGCTTCCCCACGGTATATTAAAAGTTACAGTTTTGTTAAAGAATGATGTTTTGGTAAAGAGAAATAATTAAAAACATTTAAGAATACTTCTAACGATGATATAATAAACACTTTAATATTTTAAGTCTTTTTGGTGGTTCGAAAAATATATATTTTATATTAAAATCATTTTGTGCTTTTAAAGTAACTAAGGAAAGGGGGAAAGGGGAACAAACTGTGTAATTTTTAAGCTCTAATAATACATTTTAGACATTTTTTTATAAATAAATTGAAAAACTGTTTTCTGAAAAAAGGGGGAACAACAGTGTAAAATTTAAAACTTATCAAAAGAAATTTATTGTACGCTATTAAAAATTCTTACTAAGCCTATAGCTCTGTTTTTCTTGCTATATTTCTTTTCATTTCTTCAAATGAATAAATGTATTTCAATTCATTTAATCATTTTTTTAAGAATCATAGAATCATTTTCCTTTTTTCAAAAAGTTATTGTATAAACAATGTGTGACTTACGCATAATTAAAAATTATTTTTGTGATTTATAACTTATGATCATCTGACTTCGAGAATGATTTTAAAAACAATGGATACTCCTTCCAAAATAACAGAAGACTAACAGTACAGTGATTTGTCTGGTTTCAATAGCGTTTTTGTGTTTTCTCTGGTTCAATATGAGTTTTTTTTATCCCCAATGTGCATAATTTTTGTTTTCCCTTAAATTATCCATATTAAGGATGGTCTTTACGTTATTCGCAGTATATCAAGTAGGGGTGAATGAAATATTTAATGGAACAAATTAAAAATCCAAATATTTAAACTTTATTTACTTAGTTCATCTAAATTCCTATTTATATTATCCTAGTGGGTGGTGAAGACTTTTAGAGGGCAAAATTTGTTAAGAGTTTCTAGAGAGTCGTTAAGAATCTATAGATATGATCTATTATTGAGTTCACATTAAAACTCATAAATATTTTGCTTTTAAAATTTTCAAGCTCAAATTACACATTTTTGGTTTTATAGACGAAACCATGCTTTTTACATAAAAAAGTATTTTTTATAAACTAATTAGTATATCACAATATTCTGATATTTTCATAAAAAAAACTTTCTTTCAAGATTCTGATAGAATCGATAGTTTTCTAGAATCGCCCACATTAAGAGGATCAAAAATAGAACTAGGTTGATAAATCCTTGAATTAAATACTAGAAATTTGTAACGAAACACCTTCTTATTCTGCTTTTCCTACAAATACCTTTTCCCAATGCAATTATTGATTCTTAAATTTAGTGCCTTTCAGCTATCCTTGGCCCCGTTTTTCCTTCGGCCGCCAATGCTTCATGGAAAATTTAGCCAGGTTGATCTTGATTTCATTTAACAATCGATTGTTAGTCTTAAATACATTTTTAGGCTAATGAAATGATTTTCTGCATAATTAGAAAGTAAGCGAATTAAGTAGCTTGTGAGAAAACGGATTTTAGGTAAGGTAATAAATGGGGCAATCACGCCAAAAGCTTTTAGAACGTTTAAATAACTCAAGAAACCGTTAAAATAATTATTGAAACTAGTTTTAGTGACATTTCATGTTGGCATAAGTACACACTAAATTTTAAATGAAATGATTCTTATATACGTTTTTTAATATTCAAATGAAGACGTTGAAAATCAATATAACAAACTTTTTATATTCGTTTCAGCAACTTGTAATAATGAATGTATTTTCCAAAATTTCTAGTGCTACATAATTAATGTTTTAAGTAAATAATGTTTTTTTTTTAAATTTTGCTACAATTTATGCTATTTAAAGAATCTCACTTTTGACACTCTAAAATATTTTTATTCCATTATTTCTTAAAATTATATTAGTTATTAAAAATATAAGTAAGTTGTAGCTTCTCAGAGCAAAACTGCGATAGCCTACTTATCTGAACTTGAAATAAATTTAATTGCTGAATTATGTGTCTTTATACTTATTCAATTGTTGTTTACATTGAAACAAATGGTCAACTTTAAAAGATTTAAATTTAAAGGATTTCATCGGATTAATTACTCAGATTTTAGAAAATTTTGAAAGCTATTACGATTTTCCTATGAAATGTTTTTAAAACAACTAAATCAATTAATGTGATTATGAATTGAGATTAGTTACAATGATGGCTAATATTTCACAAGTGTAAGACTTCGATAGTCTCATATTGAGATAAGCACTCGCACATTCAACACTTGTTTCTTTCTCATACTAAGCTTCCTTTTATTAAATTAATAAACAAAAAAATTTAATTTCTATAAAGCTGACGAACTTTTTTAATTTTTATGATACGAAACTTTTTGTGCAAATGTGAAAAAATCTAAAATTCTTCATTGTTTTTTTTTTTTTTTTTTTTTTTTTTGGAAAAATTTAGAAAAATTTTATTTAGTTAAGAAATAGTCAATATTGTTCAGTGAATAAATCGATAAAAAACTATTTAGTAAAAAATAGATTGACTGCTTTTAAAAAGATAAAAATAATTATTGCTTTTCTACGAGACTTAAATGTATATTTATTTTTTGAAAAAGATTTCATTCTATATATACGAGCAAAAAACATTACATCAAAAGTTTTCTGAAGGAAACTCTTTAAAGAAACCTTTTATGTGTCTTTGCTGCTGGATATTTCTGAGATATACAGTAATGGGTACGGGAAATCATTCCCGCATCACTTGCGAAAGTGAGAACATTTAGGAGGATTCTTATTCAGGTAAGTTTTTCTCGGTTTAAGAAAATAGTTCTATTCAGTTTTGTTGAGAGGCCAGACAGTTTTAAATAGAATATATCAGATAATAAATATTTAAGTTTACTATTAAAATACTTTTTTAAACTTGAGCAAAGTAGAAATATTTAACAAATTTCCTAACGCTTATTTGACGTTTTGAATTTACAACATCCATATTTTTCTAAATTTTTTCATAAATTTGAATAGACATTTTTTTACAATACAAAAAAAAAACATATATTTTTTATTTGGAAAATTATATGAAAGTAATAATAAATTGCTATGTTCGTATTAAAATGTCATTTTATGATACCTAGCTGTTAAAAATGATACTTTGATACTTCTGTTGAGATAAAATCATTCAATTCTTGTCAAAAAAGACAAGTTTTGTAGAGAAAAAAAAATCATTTTTGCTTTAAATAGAGTTTGATTTCCCGTTATTTTTTTTCTTTATAATATATCGATGATATTCTTAAAATATATAATATGCTTGATAATTCGCTATGAAAAATATGATACTGATGATTATCTTATCACTTTGTTGTGAAAGAATATTATTTTTGAAGCGTTTTAGGCAGACACTGTTTGGAGCCAGTTTGTAAAGACGTAATTAAAAGTTTTAATTATAATTCATTTTTAATATAATTGATTTTATATTTATGTTCAATTTTGAATTTTAAAACCAACATTAAAAAATATTAAGTTTGTTTATAGTTGAATCGCTCAATTCGTTTATACTTTCTTTTGAGAAAGAGCTGTAGATAATATCTATAAATACTTGCGAGAAGTCACTGACATTTTTAACGGTCAATGAACTTATAGCGATGGAGTTTAAGCTTATTTTCTTTAAAAAAAAGTATTTTATGAAATAAAAGGATAAAAATTATGTTTTTTTACTAGGTTTTTAATGAACGAATTAGTATTCATTATAAAGCTTTATTTTAAACGTTGCAACATTCTTTTTTTGGCGCTGAAAGACGAAGGCAATTTTTTAATAAATCATCAAGTATTTAGAGTAAGCTATGAAGTTATGTATTTTTTTTAAAAAATAAATAAAACCAAAAATTCAGCTATGCTATATGATATTATGAAATTTTTTATACATATAAGTATATACTGAACACTGCTTTGATCATGAAATGGTGGTTAGTGGTTATGAGTTTTTAATGTTTATTTGCTAGCATTGGAAGTTTACACTTTATTTAATACCAATTTATATATATTTATATATATAAATTGTTGTTATGATGTTGTTATTTTGATGTTGTTGTTAAGATGTTGTTATTTTAAAGTCAATTTCATGGTCACGCGCATTGTACAGTGCGCAAAATAAAAAAACAGACCACCTTGAATAATTTTAGATCTAATTATCGGATCTGATCATCAGATCTTTTGATCTAATTATCAAAATGTGAGTACTAAGGTAACAAGTAAAAAGCTCTAGCTGTAAAAAAAGGATTTAAAGGAACAAATGCATAAAGATAGACTTGAAAAACAAAGTTAAATACAAAAAAAGTAAAACAAAATAAATTAAAAAATAAACCTGAAAAAAGAAAAAAAAAGAAAATTAAAGTAATCTAAACGTTTATCAAAAGGAGGAAAAATTAGAATATTTTTGGATGAAATATATCTGAATAATTTGTTAAACAGCATGCTTATTTATTTTGTAATAGAAGGGTTTATGAATACGATTAACTTTTCGAAATAATTGATTGCAAACCTGCTTGATATATAATTTTTTATTATTGGATAAAGATGCAAAATTTATTTGTTTTCCGTATCAACATTAGTGTTATATATGTTTTTCAGTAGCCAGTGATTGAGATGATATTTTGAGTTTTATAATCCTCATTTCTTATTATCAGGTGTTTCTTCTTCTCAATCTTCGGTTTTCAGTATATTTTGGTAGCTATCTTTAGTGCTTTAGGGCCATAAACAAACCAGTTAAATTTGATGTCCGAAACAAACTTATTTCCAGGAAAGAGAAAATGCTTTATTAAATAGGAAGAAAAAAATAGTTCTTTATTTTTTGTTGTTTCTTTTTATTTAACAAACGCCAACAGATTAAATTGTAAGTAAAATGCAATGTGTGCTCACCAGAGGCAATTGGAAATTTCAATAAAAAACGGAAGAAAACGACAGAATAAGGTCATTTAGGTTAATTTTATTATTTTTTTAATAATTATTTATTTTATTTTATATAATTATTATTTTTTTACGTTATTTAAATTATTTGGTGGAAAATATTGCTACGAGAATATAATCCGTGACTAATAACTCCTTATACATATGTAAAAAAAATAAATTAGTGAAAAATGGACTCAATTATGTAAAATCTCTATCAAGACTAAAAAATTCAGGCGTAAAGTATAAAAATTATTCTTTAGAACATAAAAATTATTCTAAAGAAAGTGTAGAAATTATTCTTCAAAGTTAAAGTGATTACAACGTGCTGAACAAAACAAAATTTTATGTCATTGTGTGTAGTACTGCCAAATTAGGTAGTAAATTGAATTCTTAAATTCTATATTCGTTAAAATTTTCAATTTTGTTAAAAGAAATTAATTTGGCAATTTGATTCGAAAGGCGAATTGTAGAAAAAAAGAATTTCTTAAAAAATTATTGTTAAGATAGATTGTTAATGATAGATATTGTTAAATAACATTTGAATTTGAATTAATTTGGCAATTTGGATACAAAAAATTATTCCAGTTTAATATGAAATATTTGATTTAAAAACAAAAAGAATTACAGCAATTTTCTGGAGCCACACAGTTTCATATTTCTTTTACGAAACTATTCCTACTGCAGTATCCAATTTAGGCCGCAAAACTTGATTCACTGGAAAATTTAATTCTCTTTTCCTTTGAAAAATCAAAATTGATCTGAAAATGAAATCCGATAAACGGACAACCATTATTTGCAAAAATAAATTTTTGCGAATAATGAGAGTTATCAAAGAACAAAGAAGGAATCTGAGACATTTGTTTAAGAAATAATGGTTGTGAAGTACTTTTTAATTTGTCATCAAAGAAAACATAAGCTTTTTAGAAAAGATTTATTTCTTTTCCTTAAATTTATTACATTCTAATTTTCAGGGTCCATGGTTCCATGATTGCATTAATTTTAATAATATGTTTTCTGAGTAACAATTATAATTCTAACATTCATGTATTTAGAACCTGATTAACACATTTATTAAAGAGTATTTTTCTTTTTTTAAAAAAAATGCAGCCCAACAGGTAAGAACGTGTGTTTTTTTTTTCAGGTAACTTAACGCCACGGTTTGTAAAATGTATGGAGGAATGCAAATTTTTTGTGAGATACAATGTTGACCTTGGACTAGTGTAAATATTTGCTGCCCCTAGTGAATAAATTCTAAATTAAGTATATGTAGCTCATACCTGCAACCGGTACTATCTGTTATGTTGTGGACCATCTCTTGTGTTTCAGGCCTATTCTGAAAAAAACTTTTGATGTTCTACTTTCTATATAATTTTTTCCAAATAATTTGTTTGGAAAATTAAGCCCTGTAATATCTATACTTGAAAACAAAACTGATGAGATACCTATAATTATTAAAATGTTATTCTCTAAAGATAAAAAAGCATTTTAAAAAAAAAAATTATTTTCATCACCCGTAAGCCTAATGTAATCCTAAAAGTGTATGCTTGCTGTATCTTAAGTTGTATATAGGTGTTGCTAAATGTCGGTAAGCACAAATGTAAATATTTATGGACTTTGGCACTTACAAGATGTAAAATTTTTGTTTTTTTGTAAACTTATACAGTTTTTAAATTTTTCTATAAATTTGGTATTACGTTCGTGATTCATTTGTTTTACTCTAACTGTTCCAGTAGTTGCCACAAAAAACTTTAGCAAATATAAGTTTTAATTGCATGAATATTCAATTTTACTCAACTTTGTCAAATGTAGTTGTCAAATGTAGGATTGAAGTAAGAAATGAAAGCCAAAAGCAAGTTACTCGCAATCAAAAAAGTTATTCTAAAATATTAAAAGTTAAGTAGTGTTATCTTAAACTTAGTAATGCATAGTATATATTATATCGATCGTTGATAAAAGAGTTTTTGTTTAGATTTTGATGACTTTGAATCATCACATTAAAAGTTAAAGTAATAATACAACTACTTATATTTTCATGAAAAAAATAATTTGTAAGGAGAATTTATTTGATGCCATTAAACATGATGTATATTCAAGACAAGATGATGAATATTTAATTTAATTAAAACAACTTTTTTTTATATTTTAAAGTGAGATATTTGTATTTTAAACTTTTTTTAAGAACAACAAAAAGGAGAATATATGTTTCTATATATTTTTAATAGGCATTGGAGTAACAAAAAAATTTCAAACAAAATTTCATTTCGGTTTGATGTGTGATATTTAATTTATTTTTTTCTTAATATGTTCTATTTTCGTTAAAATTTTTTGAGTGCTCCTCACACTATTGCATTGATATATTTTGATTTGACTATATTAACACAATATTAGGAAGCACTTCTTTTAGCGGATATAGTCGTGTGAGCTGATGACGAAATTATATCTTTTCATTATTTTATTTTCTGGCTTTCGAACTTAAAAATATTTTGACTAATTTTTCTTCTTATCTTTTCATTTATCTTTATTATATTACTTTTCATGTTATATATGTATATATGTATATATGTATATATGTATATATGTATATATGTATATATATATATATATATATATATATATATATATATATATATATATATATATATATATATATATATATATTATTAAATTTTTTCCCGGAAAGTTTTATCTATTCTTTCTTTGTTCATTGTTTTTTTTTATAATTTGTTATTGTTTTTATGGAATATGAGGTTTTTACGATATGTATTTGGTAAAAGTATTTGACATTATTATCAGAATAAAGATGGTGTTGTTTGTTCGAGACATATTCTCATTTGTAAATAAAACGTGATCCGTAGAAATCATGTTATTCACATGTCTAGATTTTTTTTCCTTTTTGGAAGTTATTGAATTTCAAAGTGAACCGGAGTTATTCGAAAACAGGGAATGAAATAAAAATATACCTGCCAAAACGATGTGTCACCTGAAAATTTCTCTCAAAACCGTTTCTATCCTTTAAGAGAGCACGTGCTTGTAAACATCTGGGGTTGAAATGCGTCCATACAATTTTTATCTTATAATAACACTGAAAACTTGCTAACTTTCGCTTAAGGAAATTAAAGGAATCCTGATGAATTATCAAAATTTGCTTGTTTATTAGCGGTAATTAATTAAATTGCATGAAGAACTTCACACAAGTTAAAGCGTTAAAAGTAAAATTATTAGGACACTGTTTAATAAACAGTTAAAACTGTTACAGTATTATTAGAGATGAAATAATTTTAATTTTTTAAGTTACATATGCATAATTTTGCCGCTGACTCTTAAGTTTGATAATAGTTGAGAGGCTGTGTGTGTTGAATAGGTTTATTAAACTTTAAGCTATTTTTTTAAAAAATTAAAATGTTAATTATTATGGAATAATTTAGACGATATAATCATCAAATTCTAGTGTTATGAATATTAGATAAAAGGTATTTCTAGAGAAATTTTACAACATTTTAGTTTTAAATATTATAAAAAAAATCATTTACATGCTTTAAACTCATTTTCACGTTCACTCTCCAAATTTTTAAACGCTAAAAGTGAAATCTTATTTGCAGAAGGGAGAGAATGATTACTTAATGGCATATTATGCTTTCAAAACTAAGCAAAAAAATGTTAAAAAAAAGTTCATGATTGGGGCTAGAGAAAAGCACTTAAATTAATGGCGAAATGACACAATAAAGATTTGCTGCAAAAGATGATGGCTCATTCTAGGTATCTTTTTGACGCTACTTAAAGTTAATGCGCCAATTTACGTGGCCACGCAATTTATGGGATTGAAAGCACTCATGGGGACAAAGAACACATTTCTTGGCTTATTTTTGTCACTTAGTTGAGGATGCTTACTTATTTGTACTGCTTACTTTCTTTATTTAAGGCGTTTTTAACACCTGTTTCAACATATAACTTATTTATTTATCATGAATCCAGTCTTTGGCATTAAGATGTATTCGAATTGAGTAATAAATATAAGTACTTTTGCAATATATTTTTTTATTTCAATAAAGTAAATGCTGAAACTCTTGTCTCTAAATATATATTTAGGAGTTCGTGTTTATGAATTTATTTTGAAATTTTTTGCTTTAACTGAAGTTTTAAAGTTAGTCTAGATCATCCAATCTGTAAAGAATGATGTGTTTCGTGGAAAATAAGATTATTTTCGAAATTTTTCTATTCATATTAAAATAACTACGCTACAAACCGTGGTATAATGCCACAGTAATTTTAGAAAGACATTCCGATAAAACCTAACTAGCTCATTTTTATGGCAATTGAAATAGTCCTTTGTATCTTCTATTTTCATTAAATTTTTATGAATCAATTTAGAATTGAAATAAAACATTTGATTTCTAAATATTTAATATAGCTATCATAAATAACCAAACTCATTTTCTCTCTTTAGAATAAGTAAATGGGACTATAAAAAAAAACCATTACATAAAATTTATGACAACTAAAATATTGCTAAAATTGTTGCAAAGTGCATGAACCTGAAAACAGCAAAAAATGCAAGTTTAGTCAACTTCGAAAAAGCTTTTTATTTTCTGAATAAATTTTGAAGTAAAGGAAAAAGTCGATATCGTGATTCTTCTAAAATACTAAAATAAAAAGGAACTAATAAGATAAAGATTTAAAATTTTACTCTCAGTTTCCTAATTCTACGCATCTGCTAGAATTCCATTGTACATCTAATTATGTGCTTTTTTCCCCACCAGTTTAAATTTCTAAAAATTCATTGCGTAATTAATATATCATGACTGTTAATTATTCTTTTTAAGAAATACAATGAAGTAATTTTGACAAGAGTAAGAATTTGCACCCTACTGTTAAAAATCAGCAATTAAAAATGAACAAAACGCAAATCATATGTTAACCAGATTAGACACCCATCACTGTCACCACACATTTCCTCTATTCTATATGAATACTAGTATAAGGAGTTTCTCTATTCACTCCTACATCGGTAAACCTAAACTACAGGAATAATTAGCAAAGATGGCAATGGCAGCACCACAGTACTAATCTTAATCCCCGACTCATTGTTTGGCACTACTAGAAACGATATCTGAGGCACATTCCTTGGTTATATGGGACTTGAACACATCTTAGATTCAACTAGAAATTGCTGATTAATTCCAGAAACTTAACAAGCTTCGGCTAGGAAGGTTTTGGAAGTCTCCAAAAAGGTTCCAGGATGGTTGAGGACTGAATTGGGAAAGTTTCTATTTTATTAAAAAATGTTTTTGTTTTTTTTCGTCAAAAATGTTACTGATATGAATTAGCAACATTAACTGTTTTTATTTTGCAGGAACATTCCTGAATTCTTTTGCCCACTGTATATTTTGTCAACTTTGCATTTCTCTTTCTTCTTAAATAGAATACAGCCGACTATATTTGCATCAAGAGGACAATTAATTTATTTATTATAATATTTTAGTTTACCAAAGTCCAACAACTGATCCACAAAATAGTGTTCGACTTTTAAAAACAATCAGATTAATTTGGAAATCCTAATCAGAAGGGAAGTCTATAATCAAGTACTAAAGTCAACTTATTTTTGTGGAGTATGACTCAAAACTATAGTCTTTAACAAAAAGAATATTTTCCTATTTTTATTGAGTATATTTTTGTTAGTTGATGTATTTCACTTGCTTAGCGAACATAGTTCAAATTTGATTATAAAACACTCCGGCGTAAAAGTTACAAATTTGAAAATAACCAGATTCACTCTATGAAGGTGTAACATACATCACATTTAGCCCATAACACAAACATTATTTAAATCAAGTGATTTTTAGTTTTATGCCAGATTTTCTATTTGAATTGTGTAAACAAAATGTTGTTAATTTTTTGGTTAGATTTTAGATGAATATTACCAGCTAATAATTGTGAATAAATATTGTGAATTGTGGCGTAACTACCACTATAAATATTAAATACCGAATCACTAGTATATAAGACATGTTAACTTTATTCCATCTTGAGGTACCTTTGATAGATGAGGGCTGGCATAGTCTAACCTTTAAATAAATCCCCTTAATGGTGACCTGCGGACGTGATATGAACTCGCTAGCATGATGGATGGTTCGCATTAAACATTTGATTTGCTTAACACGTTCACGCTGGCGCGGGCCACCGGTGGCCCGCGATAGATTGTCTCATCGGCCGGCGCGTACAACCGGTGGCGCACCGGAGTAAAAACTGGTAACAAATAAATTTCATTTTTTAGTTTTTTTCTGGGAATAGTAAAAATCCATAAATACCAATATGCAATTTTTATATTGAATTGCTTCTTCGCCGTGAAAAATTTCCTTACAGTGAATTGTTATGGTTGAGAATAGATTAACTCTTCCCGAATATTATCTAATATTGAAATAGTTCTTCTACCAGTATTTTCTCTTTTCCGTCCCGCTTTCAGGCCTGGGTGTGAACAGCCGGCGTGAACGTGTTAATATAAACTGCTCAAAGAAAAAAAATAAAGAAAAAAGATCGGGTGAAGTAAATAAAGTCTCCCGGTAATAAACAACTAGAAAAAAAATGAGCGAAATGCTATAAACAAAAAATGAAGAAAAAAAATGAGCGAAATGCTATAAACAAAAAAATAAAGAAAAACTATGATTGAAAAATTGAGCAAAAATGTTATAAGTAAATAAACAGCATGAATCAACTGGTGGTATCCGTTCATCGAATTCTATCCCAGGTAAAATTCTGGAAGGGGAGTAATGTGGCGTAACTACCACTATAAATATTAAATACCGAATCACTAGTATATAACTTGATTCTATCTTGAGGTACCTTTTGATAGATGAAAATTGGCATAGTCTAAGATTAAATCCCTTCAGAGTAAATAATTACATTTCGAAAAACAACCAAAACTAGCATTTAATCTATCTAAAAGGCGTTTCTTTCGACCTAGTTTGCTCAATTGACACTTCAAAAACAGAGTAAGTTACTCTCATTTTTAAAAGCTTGCATTTTCATTTAATTAATCTTACATTTACAAAATGTACATAAATTTTAAATTAATGGCTTCCAATTCTTAATTGAAATCTAATAACTAATATAAAAGTAGCTGATATTCCATCGCCGAAAATATTAATTTATTCAAAAGCTATTATTGAGCTTAATAAACTATAGAGACAAAACTTTATGTTGGAAGTGCAGTGCGCAAAATACACAACGAATCACCGTGAATAACTTTTGATCTAATGACCGGATATTCACGTTTAAGAACTCAATCTTAATGGTTCAAGCGGGTGACTTCAAATATGCTAATTAATGAGTGCAGATGATATTTTAAGTTACGAAATCAGACACAAAAATGTATATTCTCTGAATAAACCTGCCTTTTGATTGATGGAAATAGTCTCCCAAAATATAAGGGATATTCGCAACCTGGGAAATATATTCTAGATAATTTTGTCAAGAGAGCGGTCCAAAATTTTGACCCTTTAATGTTAATCTTTAATGCTTGCGTATTTCAAGAATTTTTTAAGCAAAATAGAAAGTATTTAGAGTTAAGAAGTCGTATTTTTGTGATTCAATTTCTCAAGAACTATTCGACTGATTACGCTTAAATTTTGTATTTTGTTATGCAAAATTACATTTTTTAAAATGATGTAAAAATTGTATACCTTACATTTCATGTTTTTTTCTCACCATTACTTAAGAAAATAGTAAAAAATAATAAATATTTACTTAAAGTTGTTTTTTGCATGAAACTAACTTTGGATAAATGAATTTTATAATTGTATGTAAAAATTTTTTAGTTCACTTAAAAAGCTCTTGAGATATGGCAACAATATACAAAATATACGCAATAAGTAAAATTAACATGAAGGACCATATATTTTAATAAAAAATTAGGACCATAGTTCCCAGATTGCTGTTACCCTCCACATTTTAGGGATCAGAAATCACAATCCGTCAAAAATGGAGTATGTTTTTTTTTAAAAAAAAAATTGCGTCATGTCTATTTTTGTAACTTAAAATATCATCTGCATTAACAAATTAGCATATTTGAGGTCATCTGGTCAAACCATTAAGAGTGAGTACCAGTACTTTAAAATTTGATCATTAATTTAAGTTTTTCAGGATTTTTTGTTTTCCGCACAGTACAACCATGATACACTCTCTTGGTTTTTTTCGGAATATAGTTGGATAGCATGTAACTTTTAATCCAAGCTTTGACTCTCGCTCATACTTGAGGTCACCCCCTTGAACCTTTAAGATTGAGCCCTAAAATGTAAAGATCCAATCATTAGATCAAAAGTCATTCAGTGTGGTCCGTTTTTTTGCTTTGCGCACTAGCATTTTATGCTCCTTTTTATATAAGGGCATCTTTGCACCCTCAGTAATCAAAAACTAAAAATTATGACCATAATAAAGTTTTCATGCGAATTTTATGCTCTGTGGAAACCTTTTTTCCATTAATTAAGCTTTATTTATTTAATAGCATTTTTGTTAAAAATTTTTTTATATATCATGCTCACAATATATGCTCGCAACTAATCAATGCTGAAATAATGATTAAAGATTAAGAGTTTGAGATTTCCCCTGCGGCCCATGAAAGCGCAACAAATTTAAAGGAGTAAATTGCTTCCAGTTCTTTGGTCCCTTGTTACTTATATGAAACAGACATTGCATACTTGAAAATTTAAATTGCAATTTCAATTACTTTTGAAGTGATGGGAATATTTGCATATAATCACGTCGTAATTGTCTGGATGAATATATTTTTATTATTTGCCTTTAAGGGAAGATGTGTTAGTTTTAAAAATATTTTGATATAATATTTTAAGGAAAAGATATAAAATATTTAATGAAAAAAGATATAAAATATCTATAGTTATCTAATGAATTTGTTAGTTTTTTTACGTTGTGGTTTTAAGCTTTAGTTTAATGAAATTTTTAAATATTAGAAATTTTTAAATATTAAAAGAGCACAAGTGTTTGATTTATTAATTATTGATACTTTCACTTGGGTGGCATTCTTGATACTGAAAAGAAGTTTCTTAATGAGCATTTTGTTCTGGCCAGAGATCAAGATGCGCCTTTAAAAATGAACGCAGCTCAAAGTGCGTATTTATGAAAAGAGATAAAGTTCAAAAAGCCCGTTTTCTAGAAAATGAATATAGCTTAAAATGCGCATTCAAGTTAATGGACACAGCTCAAAATGC
The DNA here is from genome assembly GCA_949128135.1 of Parasteatoda lunata. NCBI lineage: Eukaryota > Metazoa > Arthropoda > Arachnida > Araneae > Theridiidae > Parasteatoda > Parasteatoda lunata. The sequence continues at coordinate 15,609,682 of OX421980.1, read as the reverse complement.
GTATTTAGCAATATAGATATAGCTCAAAAGGTTTTGTATTCTCTAAAATGAACATAGCTTAAAATGCGTATTAAAAATGAACACAGCTCAAAATGGGTATTTATAAAAGTGGACATAGTCTTTGTTCTGTTTTTCAAAATTCTGTTATCAATTTTTAAAAGCATTTAAGCTACGTCCGGAATATAAAGCTCATCATTATGTAGCAGCTACTTCTTATATCTAATATTTGGGAATTTAAAATAAATATTAATAAATAAAATACTTTCTTTTAGCAACTAACAGATGTTTTGGAATCCGCAATAAACATTTTTTTTTCATAAACATTGAAAAAAAAAGCAAAAACAAGAAGAAAAAAAAAAGAAGAAGATAATACACAGAAAACATGTTACTTATCAGAAATTGAGTTGTGTTTATCAAATGTATATGCAAAAATTTTTGTTTTAAATTTTCGTTGTGTTTAATATTTATTACGCATTTATTTCAATAAATAAACAAACAAGCATATAAAGTGATAACACGCTTGGGAAATCTGCTGCACATCATTAAATATAAAATATTTATCCCTACCTACAAAATATAGAAACTAAAACAGGCATAGAAAGTCTATTTTGAGTTAAGAAAATTGAATTGATAACAGAATTTCTCGTTAAATATTCGTTTTATTTCTTCGAGTATTTAATTGAATGCTATTTAAAATTATTTGATTTTAGTAAATATCTCTAATTTTAGTTCAAATGTGTTACAAGCATTATTCATAACAAATAAGAAAAAAAAAAACATACATAAAAAGCACTACCAAAATTATCCCCAATAAGCATTATTCCTAACATTTACAGAATTATTCATGTGCTGCAAGCATTCTTCCTAACAAAATAAAAAGAAAAACATGTACAAAACGTACGTTACACATCATCAAAAGTGAATTCTTTCATGAAAAAGGAATCAGCATTTAGTGAATAACTATGATTTCAGTATTTATATGCTGTAAACTATCTCCCCCAAATGATTTAAAAACATGTATAACAAAGCTTGTTATAAATTTTAAAATCTAAATTATTTCTCGAATGTAATAGAAAAATATTTGTGTAAACGTGTTTTAGTACGCACGAGAACATTTCTTTCTGTAATAATTAAAGTGCATTAACATACATATAGACATTTAATCGGATGATTAAATTACGTTGCAATATGTCTGAGCACTATTTGAATTTATATGTACTGCAAAAATTACGGAAAAATGTTTTTGCATAATTTAAGTTTTTTGATCGATATCAATGCAATATATACATTACTTTTTTCGTTTTAGAAAAGAAAAAAGATCATTATTGTTTCAACATATGTTATTTATTTTATATTTGTGAGCAATTATCTTTAATATTTTGTCACGTCATAAGCTAGCTGATAAAAAGTTCAATTTTCGTGACATGTTAGTCTTCCGAGGCATGTTTTCTCTTTCTTTTTGCTGATAGAACTGACTCCAGATCTTATTTTGTTCGTTTATTTAATAACAATTTGCCTAACTATAACTTTTTTTAAACATAAAAGTTTGAGTTTTTCAATTTAAAATTAAGTAGTATCTACTTTTGTCTGTGGTTTAGAAATTGGTGTATATATCTAAAAAACGAATGCAACAAATTTATTAAGCACTAGGTTTGAAGAAAAGATATGCAAGAATTCTATGTTTCAACTTTCATACTATTATAGTTTTCAAGTTTAAAGAGATATTATGTTTATTTGAAATAAGTTGTAAAAAGATAGGCTATTAAAATTACAGTTACTATTGCACTTCTAACCTTTAGTTTAACACAAATTCCTGCCAGACTAAATAATAATAAGTTAGCTCTGCTTGCAAGCAAAAAGCTCATTTATTTACATTACTTAAAAAACAATGCATTTTTTTACTATGAGAGAACAATGTTCAATCAGTCCCTAAAATATAGCTCTGTATAGATAGCTAGTTAACTCATTTTACGGAGAAAAGTTTGGTACGCGGAAGTGGTAGGCACGTAGAAGGTACGTAGAAGCCGTAGTTCGAATGTTAGAATTGGATGTGTACAGATAATTCCGTACTACGATTGTTGACCATATAGTTTTGTTACTTCTTTCGTTTCAGATGATCTAGTAAGATCTTAAAAAGTGACCTTTACAATTACATTTTGTAGGAAATTTCATGACCGTTTTCTTCAAATGTATGCCCCCATAAAGGGTGTTAATATCTTTGGTAGTTCAGTTGAATTATATTCGAGGCCCTTTGTTCGTTAAAATCAGAAACTTTGACGTTAGCTCATGCTCGCCTCCATTGCATAACCTCCCCAAATACTTTTATATTAGTCACCTTATAAGTACGAGATCTGGATGTAAGATGTTTTGTATGTCTGTTTGTTAATCATATACCATTGTTTATGTTGTTTTGCCAATAAAATATATTATTGAACAGTGCTGGTCCTCTTAAACAGTTGACAATTGCTCAACAATCCTCTCACTCTTTTCACCAGTCTAGAGGACCATTAACCGATACAGACTGGAATCATTCTTTCGAAAACATAACTTTAAAATTTAGTTACTTCAAAATAAATAAGAAATGTAAACAAATTAAGACGTCAAGGGTTTGAGTATATAACTGCAATAAATAAATCACCAGAGGATTATTTTTTCAAAACTAAAATGCGCGGTGCTATTAAAAAATATCTGTAAATTATGTAACTTACTTTATATTTCATATGACTTTATATTTTTTTTTCTTTATATCTTTCATATAAATTTACTCAATAACTAATGTTCTCTTATTTAAATAAAATTAAAAGTTTTGTTCCCATTTGGCAACCCGCTTGCCAAATGAGGAGAGATTGCACTGCCTTTTTCAGATCACTTCGTTCACTCATTACACCTATCCTAGAATTAAAATAATAAACTTACGTTAAAAAAATTCAAAATTAAATTATAATTTTTAAAATTAAATGTCTCAAAAGAGAGAACAGAAATGCAGAAAATGCAGATGATTATTTATACACGTTTTGCATGCATGAACACAGTCGGGCCCTGATTTAATTAACCTCTATTTACCGAATTTCACGATTTAAAGATTGCCCCCCCCCATAGGTTAAAATAAAGACAGAAATCACTGATTAACGAATTATAAACCCAAAATTGACAAATTTCTGAAGCTAAAAAAAGCAAACAAGCTTTTTGCCTTTTTTGGCAAAATTTATTCATTTATTTATTTTTTGAATAATTTTTTTCCAAATATTTTTAGGTACTTATTTTATTTTATAACCGTCGTTGAACAGCCGACCCATACTTAATGGGTTTACGGCTACTAATGTTCAAATCCGTAGCCTTGTAATTTTGAACCCAATCCAGAAGACAAGGGAACTCCTGGATCGAGTATTGGGAGAAATTTGCCTTCGTGGAGGACTTTTTGATGGAGCTAACCCGCATTTGCGTTACATGGAGAGGAAGACCACGAGAACCTCCCACGGTTAGCCTGACGGCAAGGGGACTCTAACCCATGATCCGTCTACCACTGAGGATATTTCACGTCAGCACTGTGGTCAGTGCAAGCCGGATGCGGAATTCGTATCGACTGGGATTCAAACCCGGTTCGCCTCATTGGAAGGCGAACGCTCTATCCCCTGAGCCATCGCGGCTCTTTTAGGTACTTAGAAAAGTTTATAAATGGACAAAAAATCTTTTGTTTATTGATTACTGTTAATACTAATATAATTTTTATTAAAAAATATAAATTGCGCCAACAAACTAAAAAGCTCTCTTTTTCCGTGAAAATTGCATAAGTATGCTTCAAACGCTTGACTTTAATATAATCCACCCAATAAAAAGTAATAAGAGAAAGTTGCTTATGAGAAAAATCGTAACAACGTTAAGCAAAAATGAAGAAAAAAATATAGAAAGTCAACTTTTGGAGGCTCTATATTGGAAGAGAAATTTGTAGGATCCATTTCCTAAAAATATACTTGAAAATGCTTTCAAAAAGTTAGATTTGCAAGCACTCTAGTGGTATCAGCTAGTGCTTTTAAAACTTATATTTTTAGCTGCTGAATAAAAAGTGCGCAATTTCAAGTGATAATAACTTTTGCTTAGTTGGATATAAGGGCATGTGTAAAAAAGGAAATATTTTTTTGTTGTGGACCAATCCAGCAAATAAAAATTTCGGTCTCTATGAATACATTTAAATGCAATAGATCAGAGCCTATAGTGGATAAAACTCATAATAGATTTGCGCTTAACATGAACTATTGATTTGTAATTTGCAAAGGAGGGTTTTTCAAAATACCTGTTAAGTTTTTTCCCCATATCAATAAAGTTAGCGTTTCAAGCATTATATTTCTTTTAATAAGAAAAGCTAGAAATAAATAAATTAACAGCCATGAAAAAAATTATTAATGAGTAACATATTTTTTTAATGATATTAGTAAAATATACCCCCCTCTTAATAAATTTTTTTATCTATTTTTGGTGGTGTATACTTTAAATATAAACTTAAAGAAATTGTTACATGAAAAACAGTATAACTTCAAGATACAATTTTCTAGACGCCCTACAAATTTCTGGCAGCAAACGGTCCCTGAAGCGATTACTCAAACTTGGAGATTATGTTTTGCTTCAGTGTGCATTTCTATCGATTATTATCTGTATTACTCTCTCAAATGTAAATTCGAAAAATATTTTGAAGTTGAATATTTCATATATACGTATAATTAGTGATTTAGCATAAAATTTAACTCTAAACTGAATATTTTAAATGTTGCAAATTTTTACCTTTCCAAATAATAAATAAATGCAATTTTTACAAATTGCATTCGTTTATTTACTTTGATTTACACTATCTAGTCTATTGCTTTGCAACATCATCTTTCAGAATAAATTTCATTTGTTCAAAAACATTGAATTGAAATCCATCTATTTTCCAATAAATTATTTAATTATTAATTTAGTTCTTTTAATGCATGTAGTCATATTCGAAATCAAACCTACTTAGTCTATGGCTCGGGACCCAAATTAAGATCATGAAGTTTGACGGTAGAGTGATTTAAAATTAACAGAAAATAGAAATGAAGTTATTATTTAACTTATTTATCCTAATCTTTCAATCATTTTTAAGTTAAATGCTTAGTGAAACATAGAAATGCAAGAGTAGTTATCAATCTAATTGTTATTTAGCTTATTCATTCCATTATCACAGATAGCACCAATTATTATTCTCTAGGTTCTACTTAATAGATCACCGATCTGCTTATTTACTGGTTTTTCTCATGTCAGGAAGTCTTTACATAATAAAAAAGATTTTAAAACGGTGATAATTTACTACTGCGATCAGAAAGGTTTCGGATTCTATTATTTTTTTTTTTTTTTTTTTTTTTTTTTTTTTTAATAATTATTTTTGCAGTGTTTTGAGAATGAATTCTTATTGACTGGTCTGTCATTCCATAAGATTATTATTTGATTTTGTTGCGGTATTTTAATCGAGAATAGAGTCTTTGAAAACGAACGGAAATGTGAGGGGGTAACTAATGGATTTTGCAACATGATAATTCACCTTCTCACTAGATATTATTTGTCAGTTTTTAGTAAAGGATTCAGCAATTAAAGCTTCACCAGCTCCATAGTTTCCTGACATGGCACCGCGTAAATTTTCTTATTCTCCTGGTTGAAAGTTCTTCTTCTTAGTCATGGTTTTAAGTCTATTAATTTGGTAAAAGAAAATTAGATAGATCAAGATCAAATAAAGTTTAAATAATAAATTTATATATTTTGTTTCATGCCATCATTGCGAGTACTTTTTGATCACAGTAATATATGCTGATTTTTAAATTGCGAAAATTTAGAGTTACTGCTCTAAATGTTTTAGGAAGTGATTGTAAGAAGAAAAAGGCAGAAAATTAAATAAAAAGGATGATATTTTCTTTTCATTTCATAAAGTCGATGAATGACTCATTTAAAAGGAGTTTTGAGCAAAACGCATGTAAGTTTAAGCCCAATTCAGAAGACGAGAATACACTTGCGTCAATTATTGGTGGCAAAATCGCATAATCTAAAACTTTTTTTCTAAAAGAAATAAAAATAAATAAATAAGTAAAATAAATAAATAAGTAAAATAAATAAATAAGTAAAATAAATAAATAAGTAAAATAAATAAATAAGTAAAATAAATAATAAAATTTAAAAAAAAATAAATAAAAAGTAAAAATTAAAAGTGAATAAAAAAATGAAAAATGAGTTATGAAACGATTTTTAAATTTGCGGGACAGCAAAAGTATTGAAAAGTATTCAAAAATTTTGTCTGATCACAAATAATCGGCATTTTTTGTTTTTAGTTTCTGAAGAAGCATGGGACCTATATTTAGCAAGGAAAAAAAATTATTAATTTCTTTTACCCATTTAGATTTATTCAAATCCATGGGTTTCTAATCAAACACACAGAAAGAGGTCACTCTAGATTATTGAAAAATGAGTGATAATTCTGATATTATAACTCATCTAATTTTTTTATATTTATTGTACAGAAAAATATTTTACAAGCAACCAAGAGACATTTTTTTAGAATCATGAAAGGAACTTTATTAATTTATTCATTACAAAAAGGAAAAGAAATATAATCTCTGTACAAAATCATAAATAATAATTACAGTGAAATAATTCATATAGAAATCTAGAGAAGAAAAATAAAATTTCTTTAATAATTTATTGTCTCGAATACAGCGGCTTGATTTTGAGGCATTACTCAATGTAATGGAATGGATAAATAAATAAATAATACATTTTGATTTCTACAAATGATACAGAAGAACCTGCTTCTTTTCAAATCACTAAAAAAGTAAAAATGATAATATTAGTCTTAAAAATAAACTTACTTAATTTATTAAAAAATGAGATTAAATTGATTAAAAAATTAATTAATTTAACTATATAAATAAAGAATGATAATTATCATCAAATATAAAAAAGTATGCAATTTTGGTTTATATCATTTTCTGTTTCATTTTGATGATTGATAGGCAATTTTATTACTAACATGCGATTACTATTAATAATATAAAAGTATAATAATTTAATTGTTGTTTAAACAAAGGAACATATTTAAAAATGATTTTGTTGTGCATAAAATAAAACTTCATAAATTAAAACATTTCTAAATCTTATTTATTGTTGTCTCAATTTTATGATTTTATATGCATTTTGCAAGTTTTACAAAGAAATAGTAAAAAGCATAACATGAAACTTTAATTTAACATTCATGCTAGACTTTTATGTTCTGAATATAATATATAGTTTATATAACTATATCAAATATATTATATGTTTGAACCCACTTAAATGATTTCTAAGACTGTTATAGTATGAGATTTATTTTAAAAAATGAAGCTACTTTTTTCTGCAAGAAAATATTTGAATTTCTATGTATGATAAAAAGAATGTGACATTTTAATTTAATGCATGATGAAAATATTTTATTTTTATTTTTGATAAACGAATATATTTTTTCTGAAAATAGAACATGATTCTTTCTAAGAAAAGAGTTTTAAAAATATATATTTAGTATTTATTATCATCGAGTTTATTTGTTGAATGTTTGATTACCAAATCATAATTTAAATTTTTTATTTAACCTTAACTCACTCAAACTGAAATATAAATTTTAGACAAAATAAAAATACAATTTAAATATCAGAAATAATCATATTGTAAACTTTATGTGCGATATTATTATCAAAAACAATCAATTTTGTGCGGCTTTTTCCTATTTTTATTGGATATTAGATAAGATTTAGTAATATAACAATTAATAATTAATATAGCAACCTAGGCTTTACATTCAAAAACAGTTTTGCAAGCAAATACAGTAGTCAGCAGACTTCTTTAAATGATTACAATGCCATAGAAATTTTCTACATAGTCTTTAAAGGATGAATGGTTGCATATTTTTGTATACATTATATGCAGTCATATGTAGTTGGTATTTAAGATGATTGATTTATATGATATTTTATGTACTCTTTAGAAAGAAGAAAATGATTGATGATCATAAATAGAGTTTAGAAACCTTCACGTATTTTCTCATTTTTATAGAAAGATGGTACTGTGATGTTTTATGGAAAATGAGATAAATGAATTAATTTAGTTTTGGTGGTGCATGCGCTCATTTTAAACTCTGAAGATAATTATATTAACCAGACCATAAAATGATTGACTTCTTCGATGTCTTAAAAAGTAAAAAAAAAAAAAAAGAAAAAAAAATTTAAAGTAGTTTAATTTATCATAATTAAAACAAGCTAATTTTTGACATTTTTTAATAAAGTAAAAACAAGTATTATGGAATTGAAAAGTAACATTTTCATAGGTCTTAGAAAATCTTAATATAAGATTGATTTGTCGATTCAATCGATCGGGCAACTAAAGATTATTTATTTTGGTTAAATCATAATAACGTTCAAATAATCTTAATATGCTCTTAAGTTAAGCTTTGTTATAGTTCTTTTCAAATTGAGTGAAAGCATGGAAACATGGTTCAAATTAACACCTTATAAAGGTTGCAGCAAATTTGCATCGTTGTATCGGTACCGTTGTCATTAAACAATGAACCGATTCCTCTATAAAGCATTTTTTCATAGTGCAAACTTTTTTATTGTTTTTTTATAAAATCCAAGAGTATTTGTTCGTGTAAAAAGGTTTAATGAGTCTCTTAAATTGCATAAAACAGCAATAAGACAAGTATTCTGAAACGATTATTATAATAGATATGTTTTTATTTCTGTATGCTATAAATAAAATTATAAATCAATACTTCAATTTCTGAAGTATTAAAAAATATTTAAAAATAGAACAATGACATTTATTTTACAATAATGTAAGTAAGGAGAACTTAGTAAAAATAATGTGAGTAGTTCCTTTAAATATAAATAATAAGAAATTGACATCTATGCAGTAATTTTAGATGCAATAAAATAAATATGAGAAGAGTAAAATATTTGACATACATAACTTACTAATTGTGAGACCAGCTCAAATCATACAAGGCAGTTGAATATATCTAAGTGAAAACCCATTTTGAGAAGCTGCAGCATTTTCCCTAGCATTGCTGTTACTGCGAACTTTCAACAAAAACGGCTTACTTCGAGCTGAAAATAAAAAGAAAACATGAGACTAAGTGCTAAATACTCTTTGCAGATAGGTGTTTCAAGGATTTCTCCACAGTTTTATAGTTTTTCTAAAATAAGAATTCCCCCAGACCTGTGGCGGTGACTATGGTAACGAGGTATTATAATTTCAAGTGAGCGTGCTTGGTCACTGTTTTGGAGTGGTTTCGGCTCGGGTCAGTGAGAGAAAGGGAATCACTTTCTTCAGTCTATTGTGTTAGTCCTAGAGTGAAGCTACCCTCCCTAAAATGCGTCATTCTTGTTTCCATAGCACCAGATGGTGACAGACTTTCAGGCTGGAGGAGTTCTTAGCTTAGACAAAATATACCCAGGGCCTGATTATCGCCTAGGCCCAATAGGCACGGGCCTAGGGCCCACTTTTTCTGGGGGGTCTCAAAAATTAGTAAAAAGCCCACAATATTACTTTAAAAAAAAATTACCGAATTATCTAAAAAAAGGCATTTTTTATTTCAAATTTTCTTTATATTGTGATAAACCAAACTAGTCTAAACATTGCACTAATCAAATTCGAAAGTACAGCTGAATTTTAATTGGTGTAATTTTTATTCCAACGGCTTAAGCAAATGCAACGAGAATGCGTATTCGAAATGCCTCTTATAAATGATTAGTGTCAACATTTGATTAGTGCCAAATGATTAGTGTAATAATTCAGCTAATCAGTGACTTTTAGAAAAAATCACTGATTTCAATTGTTTGTGGTTACCATACTATTTTTATTTTCATACAACATTGTTTTGTTGTTTTATATTTCGCTTTAATATATAGATGCATAAACTTTATCTTAGAAAAATAATCTTCAATTGTCAGCTTTCAAAATTTTTTAGAATGTTTCTCTTGAATCATGCAGTTCAATAGATTCTTTCTACTGTTTGAACTATTCTTCAGAAATTTCCTTTCAAAATAGTTTGTTAGGGGCCCGAAAATTTTGTGGGCCTTGGGCCTGAATTTGTCTTGATCGGTCCCTGAATATACCCTTTCTGTTACCATGATTCAGCAAATTTGTTCCCCGCCAATACGTTTCTTAAAAAATTGTAATATACTAAGTAAAATCAAGACTTACTGAAATTAACTTTGCTTTAACAATACTCTTTGTAAATACAAAGAGCGTTTTAAGGTTATGAGATTTCTCCACTCACCACAATTTTACCCTTTCCACTATCATGGTTCAACAAGCTTTCTTCCCGCTAGTACGTTTCTTAAGAAATTGGAATATACTGGCATGAAGTAAAAACAAGATTTACCGAAATTGCATTTGCGGGGGAGGGTTAATTTCAACTTTTATAAATCAAATATATTTTTTAAATCTGAATGTTGAATTATGATGCGTTCTTATTAAAAAAATCTGATATCTTAATAAAAATTTCCTGAATTTAATAGAATACTTTGAAACTAATTTAATTTAAAAACTAAAATCAAAGTTTATTTGAAGAAACAAAACCTTTATTGATTTTACAGACAAAACCTGCGTTGATTTGATTGAACAAAACCCAAATTGATTTGAAGTAACAAAACACGCATTAATTTCTCTTAACAAAACTCATATTAATTTGAATTTTTTTTTAAAAAAACCCACATTGATTTTAATGATTGAAATTAGTTGAAGAAAGTGTTATAATTATTGAATACAACAAAACTTCATTTTTGTTACATGCAATAAAGAAACATATTTGTTAAACATAGTAAATCAGTAATTTTGTAAAATACCAATCTAGTTTTTTTTTTTTTTTTAAAAAAAAAACATAAATTTTTCTTAAATTCTTTTATGAAATAAGTTAAATTTATTTTGTCATAAGCATTTATGCATAAAAACGTTTAACTATCTTTGATAAGTTCTTGACAATCGTTGCAAATTCTCAAAATCTTTCTAAACCTATTTAAGATATTTTATTACTATTCTATATTTTTGCCTTTTAAAAATTCCTTCCGAATTCCATTTAGATTGAAATAAATTTTACGTAATTGTACAGAAACTATGCAATAAATACAGCGAATGGTTTTCCAACAATGCAATTTTAATTAGATTTTAACTTGCTGTATAAATTGATTACATTTACAGAGAAGTGTTAAGATAAAATATAAATTTTTCCCATTAAAAATTTGGAAAGCGAGTGAAAAAATTAGAGCAAAAGAGATTAAAAGTGTAAAGTAAGTTAATACTTATAGTAATTAAATTTTTCGTACCAAAATCAATTTAAACTGTCTTTTCTTTTTCAACTTTTTCTGTGTATATTTTTTCCTACTCTTCTTGGGCATTCACGATTGGAAAAAAAAGTTTATTTTAAGTGTTTTTTTTAAAAAGTATATGCATTTTTAAATTTTTAGAAAATATTTTTAGAAATTTTAAACACTTTTTAAATCCTTTTTTTTAAAATAATTATAAAACGTTTTCTATATATTAATTTTTTCAGTGGAATAAAACTCATCCGCTGAAAAAAATATGAATTCTTTTTTCAAAACGAACTCAATGAAGACGAATACAAGAAGTTTGAACCAAAATAAAAGTCAATTAATTTTTTTTTTTAACTTCCATAAATGCTTGAACATTTTTAAGGATGAAAGTCTAATTAAGAAGAATTTTTCAAAATTATCCTGCATCTCGATTATAAAAATTTCCTTGTCATAGAAAATACTTACATATTACAGTGTTTCTATCTAATAAACTTGTGCCACAGAATCTGTCTTCACCGGCACCATATCCATCGAGGGATCCTTGATCTATTGTTATAAAATCATCGTCATTGCATGTACTTCCAGAGGCACCTGCATTTTCTGGTAAACCCCAACTAAAGGAATCAGCTTTTTCTGTTTCCCATTTAATTGAACAGAAATTTTCTTCGACTCTCAGGCATACTGTATATCTCAAATTGCTCAGGTATCTAACGCGTTCATCTATTGGGTTTCCAAAATTAAAACTTCGTACAGTTTCACTTGGGCTTCTGTAGTACTGGAGACAACCAGGAGGAGCTTAAATGATTCAAAAGTATAATGAGAAATAATTGCAATTTTAATACACATGGAGCATTCAAATATCGTGTAAACACCGGTTTTTTGATTTGCTCATTTTTGCTGACAAGGGGAGAGGAAGGGTATGAGCAATGCTTACGTTGGACATTAAAATCACATTATTTTATTTTTTTAAAAATTAAAACAAACATTGTAACAACAAAAATTTAGAAAGAAAATTTACACTAGAAGTTCAGTTTAAAGACACGAAAATGGAGTTTGAGATCAAAAGATTTAAGTTATTAAAAAGATAAAAAAATATATTTCAATTAATGTCATAAAATTGTATTTTCTTTCTGTCGAAGGCATATACAAATTTCTGACATTAAATGAAACGCATTTTTTTTACATCGTTATTAGAATTCACTACATCGTTATATCGTTTATTAGAATTTATTTAAGATAATAATAAAATTTATTTAATAAATAACTTATTTATTAATTTATTTAATAATTCATTAAATAGAATTTATTTAATAAATGATTTCTAATAAACAGCAATGTATTTAGGATTAAATTCTAATAAACGATGTACATGTCTTACATTACATCGTACATTGTACATCGATGTACTTACGATTACGTACATCGATGCACATAAGTTACATCGTTTATTCGAATTTATTCCTAAAATTAGAAATTTATTACAGATTTCTGCAGAAAAAATCATAGTGAAAGCAAAAACAGAGGCGGTGTTGCAACCTTTTTTTATGTAAGCACAAAAGGGGTTCATTGTGGTTTGCTTATTTTTGAGGATATTCAAAATTGCAAAAACATACGTATGTAATATTTAAATAGCCTCATATTTATAAATAGACTGAAATTGATTACTAAAAACTTCCCTTTGCAAAAATTTCTTGATTTTCCTTAGACTTGGTAAAGTAATCACTTTATCACAACTCATTAGAATTCCTGAAATATATCTCATACTGCAGTTATTCTGGATTTTTAAATATTTTGAAATGTATAACGGGGTTTTTTGTATTCTATCTCCAAACACAGTTAATTAAGGACAAATGTATTTTACAATATTTTAGTATTTAAACAATTTTTTGTATAGCTAATAATAATGTTAAAAACAAAGCTGTATTTGAATAGTTAGATATGAATTGGTATTTAGAATCATTTTAAAACAAGCAGTGCTATTTTTATGCATAATCTTTCTGCTATTCAAAAATTAGTGATGAAAAATGACGCTGGATACTAAAATGTTAGATATATTATCATGATTATCAATTTATTGCTTTTAGTACATTGTTATTTTGTTGCAATCTTTCGCTGTTGCATCTTCTATTGATGAAAAATGATGATACTAAAGCGTTAGTTACATTATTATCTTGATTATAAATCTATTTCTTTTGTAAATTGTTATTAAATCTGTTTATCAGAGATATTTTGGCGATTTCATTTTAACATGAAATTTAAAAAGAAATATCGACACAAACTTATATTATTAAAATTCTAAATGCTAATATATCAATGAGTTCCTTTTCTCTATTAAGTCAAACTCCTCTTGAAATGAGATTTTAAATGCTTAGCAAATAAGTAGTTTGAGAAAGTGTACTACTCTCGTTACGCAATGTAAATTCATATATCATTTAGTTAGTACAACAAAATCTTAAAATTTTCACATTTATTTTTTGTTTCTTAAAATAATATATTTATTTTGAAAAAATAAAACCCTAGAGGGATATCTATTAGAAGAACATCTAAATTTTAATTTAAAAAATCTATTTCTTTCACATGCGATTAACTATTATTGTAGTATAAAAGAGTAAGAAGGAAATTTAATAACATAATTAGAAACAAGTGAAACTAAAATTTTTATTCTCTAAATATATAAATAAAATAACAAAAACAAAAAATTTTAGTAATGAAATACGCTCGATTGAAGCAAAATGGGCTAATACATAATTTAAATTATCTTACCCATATCATTTGCATTGCATTCCACCATTGAAATCTTAATCTTCCATTTCCTTGTCATTCTATCTCCGTTACTTACAACACTCAGAACTACAGGATTACCTGTGCCCCTACCCATGTCAATGTACACTAAAAGAAGATATTTTAATTTTAAAAACATCGAGAAAAAGAAGGATTGACATTTAAAATAGAGTTTGATATTTATTTCATGACCTGCATACTATTCATTTCAGATTACACCTTCACTGTATATATTAAATGAATTATTACTAGTAACTGAAGCAAAAAACTATTAACTTAAGTTTTTCAACATTCAAGAGTGATTTTGGAAATGAGCGTCGTGTTCTACGCGCTCGAAGCAAGATTTTTTTTTCACCTTAATTTTTGAAGCTAATAAATTTATTTTATTGAATCATCCTCTTGTTTGTGAGTGCGTGTTTTTATCAATGGCATTATTTTAAACCAGGATTAACCTAGATAATTTTAAACCAGGATATTTAAACCAGGATCCCTTTTCAGAAAAATCCTTGCCACCTTCCAATAAAATTCGAATTATTTTATGTATTTGCAGGCTGTACAGGTTCTGTAAATATTACAGGTTTCAAATTTTTAAGAATAATTTAGCATATTCAAATCATAAAAATTTCTAAAAATTGGTAAATGATATTGGTTTCTTAGAAATGATATTGGAAAGAATGATTTTTTTTCTGAATGATATAATGATCGACTAGAGGCGTTGATACTTATGGACAATAAAACTTTTTATCGATTGGTTTTATTTTTATCATGCAATTAAATGTTTAGTTGCTAAATAAGTGGTTTAAGAAAAACACTTAATGACGAATAAAATTTAATTTTCTAACAAAGTTAATAATGGAGCTATATGTTATTGAATTTTAAATGTTTTTTTTTTTAGATTTAAAATTATTTTGTTGGAAGTAATAAATTAATTTTATTGGAAATAAAAATTTTTTTATAATAGAATAATTCCGAGTATATTAAAGCAAGAATGAGCTTAAAATATGAATTTAGACTTTTATAAATATATATTCTATTATATCTTTCTTTAAATTAAATTGACTTTTTTTGACCCCTCCCAAGAATGTATTTCAGGGATTTTCCCTGGACATCCAATTGTTGCACATAGTTGAGAATGAATGTATTCTTTTACGAATGATAATTCATATGTTTACATACGTTTGAAATGTTTTAAACATATTACGTATTTATGTTTACACAAAGTATATATTTTTAATAAATACAAATACCGTAACTAGAAATTATAAGAAAAGAAACTGGTGTGTTTTTTTTATCTGGTATCTTTATCGTAGGAAATTACATATAAATAGAGTCCGATTACATCAATGGATTCTCAACCTTTTTTGACTTACCACCTACTTTGCAAGACAAACTTTATTCCACGTCCTCTCAAAATATCCTTTTACAAACGTATATTAAAACATTAAAAAAAAAAATACACTTTTTTACGATAATTATTATCTACATGGAACATTTTTGATTATGCTGTTAATTTATTGAAAATTCCTATTAACCAATAATTTTATATCTGAACATTTTTAGTAAATATTTTATGAAAGTAGCCTTTAAGTAGAAAAATGATTAATAATTATTCGCTTCGAAGTTATAAGTAGAACTCAAAAAAACTTACAAACAAATTATTTTCAAAATCCTAAACTATTATAATATCTTGTACTGTTGAATAAAAAAAAATATAAAATAGCTTCTTAAAATTAACAATTAAAAAATATTTTGGGAAGCTGAGAAGCGAAGAAAAAAAGTCACTTCAAACATCCAAATGTTAAAAAGTTTTTGTTTAGAACAGAAAACAAAGTGTTATGATAAAATTGGTTGGTAATATTTTCATTGTAAATTGCTGAATTAATAATTGCTTTAATAACATGTAATTTATGCAGTGTTCAATATATATTGAAGATAGCGCCCTCGTTGAAAACCAAAAAAGTGCAAATAAACATTATGCAAATTATTATTTTTTTTTAAAAAATGCTGTTTAGTTAATTAAAGAAACTTTATAAAATGTCAAACTTACAATGTTGTCCACGATTTTCTCCACATAAAATAGGTAATCTTTCCCCAACGGTAGTTCTGACCATAAAAGAATCCTTTGTGCAAAGTCCTAAAATATCTGGTTGTGCTAAACTGAATTCTTCAAAATCTAATCGAAGTTGACAAACATTTGGTTGTTTTTCAACTGTTACTTGACAAGTATCAGTACCATTTTCACCTTGTGGATAGCTGGGATTCACAAAAACAGTTTCATTTCTGCTTGTTACGCCACCACATGTAAATTTAACTAGAAGAAGAAAAAAATAATTCATAAGCCATTTTCCAATATCAATCATGAAGTCAAACAAGTTTACAAATTAGGATCGCAAATGAATATGCGAGTACAGTTTGATAACAAAAGACGCAATTGCTATAAAACCATAGGCGTCATGGGCATGAGAGACGGTGTGTAGGTTCACTCCTCAATAGTAAAAAATCTCAAAAACCCCACCCCCTATTTTAGATAAATAAAAAAAAAATTATGTATTTTCCACAATTTAAAGTTAGTTTATTTAAAAACAAACTGAGAAATTAAGAAGAAAAAAACATTATTTTATAGATAGAAGAATTTTTTTTTCAGGAGTAAAATTTTGGAAATTTTGGAAAACTTTAATTTTAGTCCCCTCAAAAATTTAACGCATGAAATAACCATATATGAAACATAAAGATTAAAACTCAAGAAGGCAAAACAGAAACGTAAAAACCTGTTTGATTACCGGAGAAAATTGAGGAATTGAGAAAGGACTATTCGCATGTCTTGTTTACAACTAATCGAATATGATTCTTCTTTTCATCAGTCAGCGATACTGATTTCCACATTTATTCGTCTGATTTATTTTTAAGTCATTAGTTCTTGAATAACCGCTTTCAGCCCCTTTATTATATGCAATATATTATAAATTATTCACATTAAAAAATAATATTTTAATTAATTATATCTTCTTTAAGCATGTTTGAAAATAAAATGTCTCACTAAATAGTTAGAAATAAAGAAATTTTTCAAAAGGAGATTTAACAAAAACTTATTAGAAAAATTAATTTGTTAAACAACAAATTAGTGTAAATTTTTTTTTAAATATTTGAATAAATTATTAAATATTTATTTCTAAGTTTTCTAAATTATGTATATTGTACCAATTTATGTACACTTAAATTTAAAAAAAGTAAAATATTTTAAATAAATTTCACATTTTTTAAAAATTTGAATTATGTGTGATATATACTCACTGGAAATTACTAATACTCTGCATAAGACTAACGCATTTTAAATTTTTGGGAAACTGTTTTGAATAAAATATAATAGATGGCAGCACTTACAATAACAACATTGAGCTAAGCCGTTAGCACACACTCCAATACTGTGACCTCCTCTTTCTGCACAATCTCGACTTGTAAGACAACTTCCCTTGTCCCCAGTGTCCCCTGTACACGCCGAATTGGTAGGTCGAACCAGATCAAAAATACTTCCTAGAAAACATAGATAACACATTTATTTTTCGTATCTGTTAAATATAAAGTCAGGTTTTAAGGGAATGTTTTTTTTTTCTTCTTTTTTTTCTTAGGTAGTCGTTAACCGAGGATTTAATAAAATTATTCGTTAAATGAATGTAGAAGGCAAAATAAGTAAAAAGCATTGCAATTTTATTATTGCAAGTCATTAATAATTAATCATTTGATATAGTTACAACTTTAGTAATATTAAATAAAGTTTAAAAAATAGTTTTTTGTAAAAATATTAAACTTTAAATATTTAAATTAATTAGGAAGTCGTAAAATGCTGAATATTTTAATCGGAATTTATTCATCGTCCAAATTTAGTTTCTTTAAGTTATGAAAACATTAGAAATATTCCTAAGGATCGATTTATATTGCATTAAAGCACTAATGCACTGCATAAGCCTTCTTAAAATTTAAGAAAGGTATAAACTATAAAATAAAGATATTTAATTTCTTATCTTATAAATATATTTATAAGATAAATACAGTAAAAGTAGTTAATAACGACAATTTACAATGGGATTGTTGTTCAAATGAGTTTGTCATTATAAACAAATGGACTCAAATTGATGCTGATATATTTATAGAGAAGACTAAGACTAAACTTAAAGTACCATTCTTGTCAAATCCTAACAAGTTTTTACAAGATGCGAGAAAAAAATGTCATGAAATAAAATAGCTTTTGACGTCATTGACAGTACTAAATGTTGATTCAGATAATAAGCTAACATAAAAATGTAAAATAAGGGGGACATGGTTGATATGTGGTCAACAGAAGGCTCGTTTTGAAGTGCGTTTAAGGATTTCTACACAGTTAGAATTTTCATTCTGAAATTACGGTAATATAACCGGCAGTAGTCTGTCCTTCCAATAAACCGTAAAGTTTACGATAAAGAACATTTTTTAGCTTTACAGTACTGAAACTGTTTACAACTGGCATCACATAGTTAAAAAAAAAACATGAATAGAAAACTATACGGATTTTTTATCCATTTATAAATAGCGTGGTGTCAAAATAGTTAAGAAAAAAAAAAGAAATTTAACTGGACATTGATTAGGTTTATATCTATATTTTTGTTTTTTATTTTTATTGTTTATATTTTTTATTTCGAATAGTTACAAATAATGACATGTGATATTTTGAAAAGTTATATTTTTATAACTTATTCTTTAATTTACTGATTTTTTTTAGAGAACTGCATTATATAAAAGAAAAATTAATGGTTAAAAATTATATAACAAAGTTTACAGCTTTTATGTTCAGTTAAAATATAAAGCAAGGGCCCTTGCTTGCCACTATTAAGTTTTTCTTCTACGTTTAAAAAATTGAAATGCTGTTAAAATTTAATGAAATAATTCTTTTTTTGCCAAAAACTAATGGTATATATATATATATATATGGTCCCTTTGTGACATGAAACATTTAAAAAACTCAGCAATATTTTATAATTACTGCTATCATTCTAAAACATTCATTTATATTAGAAAAATACCTTTAAAATATTATATTGTGCTTAAGAGAAAGTTTTAAAAATGTCATTAAAATTTCATCAATTTGAAAGCATTTGATAAATTTCTTCAGAAGAAAAAAAAACAGATTAGTTCTTTTTCCAAAAATATCCTATTTCACAAAAACAACTGTTTTGACCTCTAAGTAGGGTAAAAAAAATTTTCTTTGAGTTACAAGTCAAAAATAAATTCAAAACTAATAGCTGAAATATGTTCAATTATATTTTCAATCGATATGCACAAAAATAAACGTTCCTAGACAATCTGTTTCTTCTATCGTGAAAACGATTTTCGTGTGATTACATACAATTAGGTGACTCAATTTATTATTATTCTACTCACGTAAGTATTAGAGGAAAAGAGGTTGTTGACCACAATCAAAATATGGATTTTTTTTAGTCGAAACAAAACAAAAGTGAGAATTTTTTGGAGTATAGCCAACCTAAAATGAATCGTTGTTTTGTACAATCTTCATGTTCTAAATTAACACCTTTATGAATTTTGCTCTAATAATCAGATTTTCCCGTAGTAAGAGGATTAATAACTCTAAACTTAAGTATGCTAACTAATAAGTGCAGGTGATATTTTAAGAAACGGAATCAAACACAAATACGCACTTTCTCTAAATAAAGATAATTTTTTTCGACAAATACGTATTTTTGAACCTTAAGCTACAGGAAGGGGGTGGGTAGGGATAATCGGGACCCTAATTGTTAATTTTCCTTTTTGCGAATGAAAAAAATTTTGTACACAATTGTGAAACTCGTTTATCTAAAGAAAAATTCGTGAAAATATAATTTTAAAAATTGTTTGCCATTTTCTATTATTTTATTGAATAAGGGTGAAAACGTTTTGAATTGTAAAGCAATCAAATTTTTGCTTCGTTTCGCGAAATTTTAAATGACAAAATAAACACAATATAAATTTCGTGCTATTAACACTAAGGCTTTTAACACTGATGCGGATTTCTTTAGAAAAAAATATGTTTTCCAATTTTTATATTTTTAATTAATTTAACAATATATTCTCTTTTACGAACATGTTATAAATAGTATGAATGAAAATCAATAGAACATAAAACAAAATATTCTTTCATAAGTTTTAAATGACGTATCTTTATAAGTTTTATATGACTTTTATAAGTTTTAAATGATGTTATTCTTGTTAGTACTATTCAATAGTTTATTATGATTGCAGCAAATTTGTCTGGGTTTCCGATAAACATTCAACCAGTCTTCTTCTTGTATTGATGCTATAATAATTAGTTTTAATTTGAAAACAACCACCTTTCTAAAATATTTTTGCTTTTTTTTTTTTACAAACTGACGAGAGATAACTTGTTTTGTGTGCATACAACTTTCAGAACTTTATAATCAATTCATGTCATATGCTGTGTATATATTTTAATATTTTTCTCAAATGCAATAGTCAATATTTAATTTCTTTATATGAACGCAATTTTTCTACTTCTGAATTTATTTTTCATTCATTGATACAAGCGAAAGATGCATTGATTCATGAGTGACATAATGTTAAAAATGAGTTCCGCATGTTCTTGTTACATGCGTGAAATTTATATGTATTTCTCAATAGAATGATGAAAAAATATCTACAAATAAATGCACATGCAATTGTAATTTGAAATGTTCATACATTTTGATATTAAAACTTATTAAAAGATGTTTTTGATTCACTATTGATGAAATCTAAAGCGCATGGTGTATCAAGCACTATTAAACTTTCTGTTGTATTTGTAACAAAAAAGAAAAGAAAAATGCGAGTTTTAATAACCCCATACTGTCGTATTTACAAACAATTATGAATTAGTGATACATAATGACTATACTTGAAGAGAAATATAATTAAGAGACGAACATTTTAAACATTTGGCAAGCAATG
The DNA here is from genome assembly GCA_949128135.1 of Parasteatoda lunata. Classification (NCBI taxonomy): domain Eukaryota; kingdom Metazoa; phylum Arthropoda; class Arachnida; order Araneae; family Theridiidae; genus Parasteatoda; species Parasteatoda lunata. The sequence goes on along the minus strand of OX421980.1, from coordinate 15,588,590 downwards.
CTACTTTTTTATTTAGCATTAAAAAAAAATTAATTCAAAGAAGTATGGTATCACTATGCATTTTCCGTTTTATGAAGATATAAGAAATTATACGCCATTATTTTATACCGTCTTTGGACAACCGACCCAATTTTCGGGTTTACGACTATTATTGTTCGACTGCAGTGTAATGTAGTCTAGTAAATTTGAACCTAATACAAAAGATAAGGGAACTCCTGGATCAAGTATTGGGAGAAATCTTCCTTCGTGATATACTTTTTGATGGAACTAACCCACATTTTCTTTACATGGAGAGGAAAATCACGAAAACCTCCCACGGTTAGCCTGGCGGCAAGAGAACTCTAACCCATGATCCGTCTACCATTGAGGATATTTTACGTCAGCACTGTGGTCGGTGCAAACTGGAGGCGGAATTCGTATCGACCAGTCATAGCTGGGACTTGAACCCGGTTTACCTCATTGGAAGGTGAACGCTCTATCCCTTCAGCCATCACGGCTCTATGTGTCACTGTTAAAAAACATAGATAAACGTTTCACCGAAAAACTCATGAAAGCAAACGCCAGCAGAGAGTCGTACACCGATTTCACGAAGATTTGAGTTAAACTAAAAATGACCCGGAGTAAGTTTGAAGAGATTTCACCACATCCGTGGTTCAATCTGACGAAACTGAGTTTGGTTTAATTGCTGATGACCGGCAAGTTTCAAAAAACGACGAATCAATCGAAGAAGAGTTATTTCATGTTAATAGATTAATCCTATTTTAATCAATTAAATACAGCTTTGCTGAATCTTTGAATTATGCTATATTTTGATGGATTTCAAAGACAACATTTTTATTTATTTGCAGAGGAAACTTTATTGCAACATGGAGAAAATAAAAAAAAAAATCAGTGAAAATTAACTTGAGTTATTTTTCAGAAAACAAATTAATCTTAGTTACTAAAATTTTTATCATAATATCAGATTGATATGGTGGAGTTTTTGATTTTACCGTTAATGATTTGTCGCTCTATAAATGCTGTATAAGTTTCCTGCAATTAGCTAAAATTATCTGTTTTTATTTCTTCTTAATGTGCTTTATGTTATAGTAAAATCTGTCTTCATGCAAAACTTAATTTTAGATAGAAAAGCTGGAGAAGTGTTTTTCAAATATTTAGCTATGGTAGATAGTTATTGAATATACTTTTGAGGATGTTTTGTTATGAATAAAAAATTGCAGACATGTAGGGAAATGATGAACTACTGTTTTTAAAATTCCTCTAAAAGAAGATTTAAGAGCAATATGTTTTGTTTTTTTTTCCGATTAATTACTTAGAATTAAAATTATAATGAAGAAAAAATATAACCTTTATGTTACTGTCTTTTTTATCTCCCTACTGAGCGTATGTTCTTTTACATTTTTGTAGTTAAGTCTACAATAAAATGAACAATTAACATAGGCAATTATATGTATCGCATAATGAGTATTACTATCAAAATATAATTGATTATGTATGAATAATGAAGAAAGGGGAGAGGTAATTGTCAAGATTATATCAAAAACTCCTAAATATTTATTTTATTGAATTAAGCAATTATTTATTACAAAAAGCTTATTTAGATCTTTGAAAGTAACAAATTAATTGCAGATGAGTTAACGGAGTAATAATTACAAAATTTGTAATTACATAAACTCTTCTTCTTTTTAATATTTCAGCATACAAAAATGCCAATAACTGTCAGGTAGACAAAGTTTATAAAAATTGAAACCAACTTATTATACACAATATTTTTTTTAGTTAATTTAATGAAAAATTATTTTATAAATATATTTAATTTATTAAAGATCGATAAATTCGTGAAATTTAACAATTAAAAATACTTTCCAACATTTACTATGTGTAAAAGAAAATGGGATATATACATGTGAAAACAAGGTTCGACTTTAAACTAAATGAATTCAACTTTCAATCGAAATTAGTGGGTTCAAAATTACACCATTGTTGTGGTGCACCCAAAAGCACTATTGTGCTAAACGTTGAACTAAATCATTTGTTTTCTTTTAGACCAATATTTCTTTAAAACTGGTTTATATTATAATTTGAAACGCGGTTTAACCTTTCAACATAAAATTAGTCTGAAGAAAAACATAAATCTTGGTTCAATCTTTCACCTAAAATTTCGTTAACAATGAAACCTTGAACCTGATTCGACGTCTCACTGAAAAATAGGTAAAAAGAAAAACCTTGGATTTAGTTCAACGTTTAACTACAAAAGTAGTATTTCTTATAGCACCAAGACATTCGCACCAAGTTTCTTATTATATTGGTTGCAGCTGAATTGGCACCAATTATGTGGTGAAACATTGAACCTTAATTTTAACAGTGTATTAAGAATGCTGTAAGTGCATAATTATTTGAATATAATAATAATTAATGGAAATTAGTTGTTAGGCTGCAATTAAAATATTTTCTATTCGATGCAAAATTCAACCCGCAAAAATTAATTCATATCTTGAATAAACATAAAAAGAATTTAATGATTTATGTGTTGAAAATATTTTTACTAAATGATAACTCACCTATACCACCTGGGGGTCTTTGACCATAACAATATGAACCAATGAAGGCCACAGCTAATAAAATTCGAAGCGTCGAAGCCATATTTTGTCTGAAAAGAAAATAATGACTAATATTAATTTTTAATTAATGAATTAATAAATTTAATTTTTACTAAACGTTTAAGTATTATTTAGTTAAAAAATGACAATTATTTAAACCATTATTATGTCTCTATGATGAGTTTAATTTTTTACTACACTGCTATTGAAGAGGAGGAGCGTAGTGAACATTAAAATTTGCAGCAATCTTAATAGGACACCAGATCTTATTAAACTGATTTTGAAAAAAAATATGGTTCAGTTTTGCAGCTTAATTTAACACTTGATTAAAGTTTCAGAAAATTTTTACTGTATTATTACAATTTTATTGACGAAATAATACAATCAAGGTACCGATATGATAGACTAACCAATTTTTTTTAGAAAAAATAATTAATTCTTTCAAAATGAAACAAACACGCCTTTAAAACGAAATTTCAATAAAGCAATTAAAAAAATATTTCTGCTAATAAATTATCTATTATTTAACCTTCTTTAATTTTAAATTCACACTATTTGTGCAATCGTTTTGGAAGAAAATGTGTTAAAGGATTTGTTGCTAATAAGTAATTCTTAAATATAAATTTTATTTTTTCGAAATCTTTACAGACATTCAATATTTCTAATCACAGAAATACATGTAGTAAAAAGCTTAGGGAGGCAGTCTATTTAAAAGTCATAAAAATTAATAATTCAAAATAATTTTACGCTAATTTTTGCTTTTATAGTTTCCAAGAATCAATCAACGAAGAATCTTACATCTGTATAGAGATAATTTTTTTATGAAGAAATACTAAATTTTTGTCACGAAAATTGTCAGGATTTTAAAAAAGGTTTAAAAAACTATTTCAGTTGTAAATTTTATCTTATGTTCTGAATAAATATCCCTCTTTAGTTAGAACTTAGGTAAAAAAAATTAAAAATTCTTAGAATCAGTTCTTCATAGTTCTGAACCCATAGTTCAAAACTTGAAGTTATTTTTGAAAACTTAAGTAATGAAAGCTCAAATTTATCTTTCAAACAAAATACTTTGGTATCGAATGTCAAAGCTATCGAAAATTTACTATTAAGTTGACTTTATACTGGAATGGAAAGAAAATAACCGCTTTATTGTCTATCACTATATTGGTAAAGAGTGGAAGGAAAAATAACATATATATATATTTTTTAATTTCTCTAAAAGTTTTTCCTGCGATGGAATCGTCTTTACAATTTTAAAAAAATCATACAATTTGTTGTTTTGTCAAATTTCCTTCGTTTTTCGTTAATAAAAAATATTCATTTATCGAAATGCCATTTTTCATAAAGTCTATTGGAGGTTTTGAAGACCATAGGAAATCAATTTTTTTTAAAACTGTTTTGTTATTTTTTTTTATAAATACTAAGCGAAAATTATTGAAAAAATCATTTAATATTCTCTTAGCTTCGCATGAAATACTTTTCAAAAATTCTTATAATATTATAATTTATGAAATATCTTATGACATTGGTCAAACTTGACCAAATATTTTAAATATTAATGTTTCAAAATTATTATAAAATCACTTTAAAATCGATTTAAAATGCATAGATTTAATATTTACTTTATAAATTTGACTCACATAAATGTTGACTTTACAACGAAAAATTCAGGCAAACATTTTATTATTTCATTTGCGCCTGAATTACAATAGAAAAATCTTGAAACATAAATTTTAAATTACTAATCTAGTTTCTTTTATCAATTTAAATAGTAAATTCTTGTAAATTTAAAGCTCTCCATTTCTTATACGAAATTTTAAAATGCATAATCATCTTTACAAAAATAATTTTTGAATCGAAAATCATTTTACTTTTATAGTGATAAGGGAGAAAGCTTAATAAACTATACCTTTATAATATTTCAAAAATTAAAATTTACAAACAATTTTTTATGCATTCTGAAATACTGCATAGCTCAATTTACAAAATTAACATTTTTCTACTATATTATAATCAACTAAACTTAATAAAAATTACACGGAAGAAAATTTTTTTAATATATTTAATGCATAAAAAATCTTTCTTAAAATAGACAATCAACAATCTTAATGAAATATATTTGTTACGAAGCGAAGAGAAAAAAGATGAGAAAGTGATGGTAACAAGAATGAGAACACAGTTGTTGAAGTAAGAGAACTTACTCTTTTCCCTGATAGTCCAAATGTAACGGTCAACAACGAAGATAAAAAAGACCTTGAACTTGAGCCCGATGAGCTGGTTTTGGTAGTCACCGGAACTAAGTAAGTCTTTCAAGAGAGAACAGCTTTCTTATATAGGACAAGATCCCTCCCTTCAAACTTTACTTGTCACGTGATTGCTTTCAAATTGCCCATCTTTAGAGGGAGAAATTTCAACAGAATTTAAACTTTACTCCTCTTAACTTCGAAATAATATTTGAATATAAAGAAGTTAATTTTTGTAATTAAAAAATATAAGACATAACGAGCGTTGTTTCGGTGAACGAAACTTAAAAGAATAAAGATAAAATTTCGAAATCGAAATGAAATGAATAATTCGACGAGTAGAAACGATTAGAAATGGTAACCAGTACGTTCTTAGAAAACTTTGAACCATAATATAAGGATCTCGAACAAAACGGCAGTGCAAATTTGCCGTGTTTTCAATATGGCGTAAAATTAACGCATGTTCAAAATGATGCTATAAAATCAAGTTTCAGAAGCACCCCAACATGGTTCAACTTATCAAAGTTGCAAAAAAATCGAATGATATTGTGGTTTAATATGCTACAAAAGATTTAGCAGTGCAGGCGACAGAAGCAAATTTAATTCACACCATTTGTAAGTTAATTAAATTTATAAACGGCATATGAAATTCACATCACAAAAATTTTTTGGAATCAAATAAAATTATAAATTGTTTAATATCTATCAGAAAAGTCGATTGATTAATAATTTCTGTACCTTGAATCATGAGACTGTGTAAGTTTATTTTATAATGAATAGAAATTGAACCCTTTTTCCATTCAAGTTGAATTATGGTATAATTTTTCCATGTTTAGAAACGAGTATGTTTAGTCGCAAAAGAAATATTTTAAAAAATATAATTTATTTAAAAAAAAATTCAATTATCACAATTATAAAAATATAATCTGTAACAAACACGCATCTCAAAAGACAGAAATACGAGAATAACAAGTGAATATGAAACTTTTTGCTAAAAGACACAAAATCACAGACAGAAACTTTAGTAAATGATATAATTGAGTCTCGAATTGTAAAATTATTTTTACTTAAGAGTTCTGCGAATAAAACGGGAACACCAATCGCTCAATGTTTTCACACCTTTTCCTTTTAGAAAAACTAGTGCAACATCGAAACTCAATCTCGAATCATAATACCTTGCAAAATTGCTGCAACCTTTTATAACATGTTAAATTGAACCATGCTTACGTTTAAGAGGCTACCCTCGTCTTAAGTTAAATCTTTTGATATTTTTTTTGTAATTAACAAATTCTTGATGATATAGTATTATTAGACAGCACAACACCTTCCAAAAATAGTAGAAAATAAAGGTGTCGCTTCATTAGATTGAGTGAAATAACACTTATTATTCTTTAGAAGTTCTATGAATTTTTTTTCCAAAATTTAAAGCAATAAAATAAGGCGATTTTCGGTGTAGAGTAAGTAATTTAAAACTACACGTTTCTCAGTTATTTAGATTTTTAAAATCTCATTTTACTGCAGTTTAAACTGATTAAAACTGATTCCGATGAAGCTAAAAAATTCTTTTAACATTAATTGCATAAAAACAAAGATACTTATACAAAATCTAAAACACAAGCAACAATATATTATTTAACTACCTATAAAAAACTGTTGATTGCAGAATTGTATAGGAATAATTTTGTCAAAAAAATAATTAATAGATAATCTATAATACCGCACTCTTTATATCTCACATTGTGATTGGGTGGCGGCCTGGAATTTTACATGCATCGAAAGATAGTGCCAAATCGAGTAAAATCCAACATCAGTTTATTTGTGAAAAATAAATGAAACGGATTAAAAACATATTTAGAATTTTCCCTCCCTTTCCACAAGTGAATTCGATTGTTAGAGAAAGGACTCCCTTCGGTATTATTTTGTCAAATTTAAGAAGGGTTATATTAAATGATAAAAAGGCTTAACTATACGATGTATTAAAGCAAATTTACATTCACTTTAAAGATAGGAGCTCTCAATATTAATTTATTATTATTTTTAATATATATATATAGTTTGAAATATATGAGTTTTAAATTTAATTTAATTTAAATAACATAGGAGAGCATTTTTTTCATTGCACTGAGAAGTCCAATACAAAAAATTCGTAGTTGACGTAAGATAATTTTCGCTGGTGAAATGCATAAATTATACACAGTAATTTTTTAACATAGAATTTTGGACAAAAGTGAATTTTAAAATTTTGATTGCAGAATTGTATTTTGTGAATTTGACAAAAGTGAATTTTAAAATTTTAGCTGTACTAACAACAAAAAAAAATTATTCGCTCTTTTTTTAATCGGTTAAACGAGAGAATCTATAGAAATCAACAAAAGTATATCTTATCGCTTAAGTTTCTTTGGATTAATAATTTCATTAGTCCTACATGTTTAAACTGTTAATAAAAGCTTTTGTAGAGAAGAACAAAATTGAAAAGGCAAAGAAAAAAAACACATCCTACATTTACAATAGATCATATATGATCTAATAATCATTCTTTCTTTGTTTTCACTGCTTCACTTTCTGTGTTTTCACTCTCACCTTCGCTGTCTCCTTTTGATTTTTTTAAATAAAGAAAATTATTATTTAAAAAAAGTTAAACACTTAAAGCAAATTAGGCCAATGCAATATTATAAATAGCTCAATACGAGAAATAAAAGTGTTGTAACTCATGAGCAGCCAACAACATCACATAACTTTTAGAAGTTATGGGTTTCATTATAACCTATTTCAAATTTCATAGTATAGTATATAAGCAAAGTTACTTTCTTTTTACGTTGCTTTAGATACTGTGTATTTTAAGGAGCATTATTATGGTTACGTGCTCTTATTGACTGCTGATCCAGTGATTTTTGTGAAACTAATCAATTTGTTACATGTATTTACAACAGTCATAAACTCAATATTCACAGTTGGACAATATGTTACTTATAGATATGGATTCTTAATTTGCGTTTCATTTTATATACAATTAAAAAAAAAAATTCCATTGGACCATTCTTGATCCCAGTTTAAAATCTACAACATAAATATATTTACCATATATTACGAATAAATAATTCTTTATTAAGCACACTAAGTTTTTCATTACATTATTTATAGTTATATACTGTCCTGAACATGTAGAGACTGTTCTTTTCAGTTCTTATTATTACTTCTACATTTTAAAATTATTGTGCATTGTATAATAAATGGAAATTTGATTAAAATTGGGTGCCCGTGTATTTATTTTTTACAGGCAAAAACTGCCACTGTTATGTTATAATTTAAAAAAAAAATCACATGACTTCAAAATTTTTTATTTTTTATTTAGTTTAAACTACTTAAAGAGAACAATATAACACAGTTATTAGCATAAAAAAATGGACTCATTGAAATTTTGTATGTTGTTCAGATATTCACTCACTTGAAACAGATAAATAAAAATACATTACTTCTTAAATATCCTTACAAAAGAATCTGCTTATAACTAAGGTGTAAACTTTTTTGATTCTACTATTAGCTCCAGAGATATTCCTAAGTTCCATGCAAGAAAATATTTACATTAAGTATTAGAAAAAACTTTGGATCACCATATAACTTTCAATGAATTTAAATTTTTTTAGCGATAATATATTATTTATATGCTAACATAATTTCTACTCTTTACCTTACAGTAAATCGAATCCAAGCAGACTTATTTGATCACTGTAGTTTTTATTTCGATTGAAAATCTCTCTTATTCAATTTTATAAGAGCTTAGACTCACTTTTCATAAAAAAGTAAGAAGAAACTGAATAAAAATTTCAATATTTTAAAGAATTCAAATGATATATTTGAAAACATTTTTTTTTAAAAATAAATAAATAAATAAATAAATTCAAGTCGTAAAATGGGTTTTACAGTATTTTTTATCATTATTATCTTCATTGTCATCATTAATAAGCGTTTCTTGTTTTTTTAATTAATAAAAACAGTTTTAATATCATAATTGCTTTAAAAGAAATATTACTTATTGGATTAGAAATAAATTTAATTCTTCAATTCCAAACCAAAGAATTTAGGAATTTTAATGAGCACTCAATACTAATATGATCTATTAAATAGTTTTGTTTCCTATCCTGAAAAAATTAAATATTCAACATTTTGCTAGAGCTCCCGTAAAACTTTTTACTGCCATAGGCGCCCACGTTGGAAACCTTTGGTCTAAGCAGTGAATTCTAAATTTAAATTATTTTTTTTTTTAAGGAAAATGAAATGTTTTGGAAAGAATATGTAACCTTACCATCACGTTATAGACTGTAAAAATTTAGATTGATGCATTAAATATTCTCATTGTCTCTATTATTATTCAAACTAATTAAAATGAATTTCAATTATTTTTTATATTAAATAAAAGAATGTCTACTTTCGATGTGTTTACTACTTTGTCAATGTTAGTTAAAAATCATCAAACCATATTTAAAAACTCGTGTTTCGCATTTGTTATGTTCTCCGTTTAGAACTTGTAAAAACATACTATGACTTGAATTTGCTAAAAACTTAATATGCTGAACCATACTGAACCATGTTAATAACCATAATACATTATAGAATAATCCAATAAAATATAAATTTGAGAGTAAAAGATTAATTGAAAAGTTTAGTAAAGAGTGATGTTAAAATTACTTATAATAAGCGGGAATTTTCAAATGGTATTTGAGATGATTATCTCTTATTGAGGCAAGTAAACTATAAGGTATTGGTAAATGATGGAAAGCTTGGAGTGGGTTAAACTATAATAATGTTCGAACTTGCTTCAACATTAAGAAGGTGCTATTAAAACCTTACTTCTCAAACTCGATTGCATTTGCATGATATTATGGCGCAACTTGAACAGAAACACCATTCAGTTTATCTAGTTATTAAGATTACAGTAATTTAACACCTTATTTCGTAATTAGATTAATATTATGCTTCAACGTTGAATGATTTATTTAGTTATTTATTTTTGAGATTGAATATACAAATATTCAATCATAATTAGTGAAGTATATATTCTGACAAGTGATCATTTTTAACAAACAGTTAAAAGAAATTCACCATAAATTCCTAATATTTACTCTTTACAGTATAAATTTTTTTTAAAAACTTATCAATGAGTTTTTCTTCGTTTTCAATGTCCATAAAGTAAAATGTTAACTTACTTTATTGTTAATAAATTAATTTACTTACATTCGGCAAATATTTAAATACAGTCCAGGACCTGACTACGCCAGTAAGTTTTTAAATTGCGGAAATTTTTTAAGTAGGGAATGTTTAGTATATTATCTAAGGAAGTGATTAGGGCTTGGAAGGACATTCACCAACTGGTGCATTTTCCGGCTATGTCGTCCGCTCGTTTCTATGTTTCCATGTGTGTATGTTTATATGTTTCTACTATATTTATTCTTGATCTATTTTATAAAAACTGATCCAGTAAATTTTTATTACTATTTATGTGTCAAATATCAGGTTAAATATCAGCGTGTGGGAGTTGAAAATTCTCGGTACTCTGATCACTATGGTGTTGGCGTCGTGAGATTCACAACTGGGGCAGTAATTAAGTATTTTTAAAAAGATTTTTAGGCTCAAAAATCGTTTATTATAAATAAAGACAAGTTTTCTTAGCATGACTTCCAGGGGAAAAATTCACAAAATAGACCTTTTTTATGAACTCGGATGACGTCATCATTTATATCTTTCAATTATCGGTTATTAATTTTATTTAATCAGGAAAAGAGGAAATCCTATTAATTATAATGTTATTTTTTTAAAAATTCAAACTGAAAGATACTAATACTGATTATAAAAGGAATAATCTAAAGAAGAAGAAAAATACATAATATTCATGATAACGAAGCCGCACATAAGTTAAATTAATTGTGGATGAATCTCAGACAGTGAATGAACAACGAAATTTTGAGAACAGTAACTATCTATTCCTGATCAATTTGCAGACTGTAGCTCTCAACCTCATCAGTTGTTGTAATCGGGGTTTCCGATTCATTTAAATCAGAAACATTTAAAAGGTAACGGAATTTTTAGGACTTAATAAGCATTTACATAATATTGATGAAAAATAAAAATTGTCTTAACGCAATTTCCTACAAGCAAAATGCTGATTTGCTTTTTTTATTACATAATATGCTCTCACCTAGAAATTTAAAGCTTTGTAAATCCCTGTTAGTTTTTTAGAGTGGAGATCATAATCGATTTTCAATGTATTTAATATCTTTTCCATTATGTCTTGTGAAATTACTGCTGATGTCAACAGAACGTATAACGAATCAAGAAAAACCTCAAATAGGTTGCCTTTTATTTAATAAAATACTGAAACATTTAAGTCATTGTTGTATCTAAGATTTGCATTTGCTTCTTAAAAAACTCATAGTTCTGATTATCCAAATCTTTGATATAAGTAATTGAGTGTGTCAATTCTCAAATGCGAAATAAATTTGATACTATTTGATACTCATGATGTTGTTACCTTCCATTCTGCTACAAGCTGTTTTTGTTTGATAAGCCCTACGATTTTAGATGAGCTTTCTGTTATTAATGGTTTGTTCAAATGCCATATCCTCTGTAAAAACTTAAAATTTATGATTATACCGCTTCACAACAAGCTTCATACAAAAACAAGATTTCAGGCGATGAATTTAATGATGCTCAAAATTTACTAACTCTTAGACTAATAGTAAAATACGTACATTTCTTTATACATCTAAACTTTATTCCAGAAATTGATGTTCTTGAAAAAAAGGATAAAGAATTAAAAAAAGAAGCATCATTCAATAAAGTTATAATCGTTATGATAAATAATGTACACCAGGATATTTCATTCCGCTAAAAAAACGCTGTTATGAGGGCTTATACGTGAGAAATGTTAAAGGAAAATATTAATAGCAAGTAACAAGCTTAAATCCTCTAAGCTTCAACGTCAGCTACAGTAAAGCGATTCGTTGCAATCATAGTCTGATCGAATATGCCTTAAAAACTTTTCAAAACTATTGGCGACATGGATATAACTTTGATCAGGAATTGGAGATTCTCAGGAACAGGAAATAACTTTGATCGTAAAGAATCTTCCATATCAGGTATAGGATATTCTTAGTGGCCATTCTAACATTCATTAAAATTTCTACATTTAGACTTAAGAATAAATTCCTGATATGTGCTCAGATCCAAGCCTATCGCTAACGAAAGAGGTCAGAGTTTAGTGATGGGACTGACTTTCTGCTTATTTTGGATCCTAACTCTCAGTTATTTCTCAGTTTAACTGCACAAATCTAACGGACATGACTATCATATCCAACCTGAACTTACTAGAGTTTCAGTTAAGTCTACCATGCCCATTTAATGTCGGTACCTCTCATCTCATGTTTTACCTCTGATGTCAGTATTAGTGATGATGAGATAGCGGATTCTAACAAAGGCTGCTTTGTTTGAGACACTCTCTGACCGCAAGAAAACAATTACGATCTGAGGATTTTTTTTGTTTTTTTTTAGTATTTAGCTAGTACTCAATAAATCGAATAGGGAATGCCCTACACTTTGAGGGAGATAGAAGAAATTCGTGTGACATTTGAGCTATGATTAGCCATCCAAGCATACCCTGAATCCCGAAAAGCAGAATTTATGGTATGAATCTGCGGCACTGTCCCCATAAATCCAAATTTGTTGCAAATTCAACTCAAACAGGCTTATCATTGTGAAACTTCTAATATACATGTAGCTAAATTTGTGAATATGAGATCCTTAAACATAAAAAATTTAGTTCAAATTTAAGTTGAATTTTATTCAATGATAGTAAAAAAAGTGAAATAGGGTAAGCTTGTAATCAAGTATAAAAAAATTAATTCCTTACTTTTTCGTGGTATTCAGCTTTTTTAATTTATATTATAAACAAGTTTAAATTTTTTCTAACAAAAAAAAGCAGCCTCAGCAATAAGTTTGTGTACTTTTCAAAACTAAAAAGAAAACTTCAATGAAAAATACTCTGTAGAATCAGTAATAATATGCTATGTATAGCAACTTAAGTAAACTGCAGTCGTTAGAAATGACAGAGTGACAGAATTATCAATAACTTCGTTGCGACTTAAACGTGACTTCACTTTCAATGCGATGCACGTATTTTAGAAAAAAGTGAACGGAAATATGATGCTTGACTGTCTGAGACTATCACAAATAGTAAATTCTATTCTTTTCTGCAACATGTTATTTCGACTGTTTAAAAACATGGCAAAATCTTTAAATTTGAAGTGAAAAAGATCGCGAACGAAAATATTTGTTGTCGTTTTAGATTTTTTTTCAGGTAAAAAGGGTATTTAAGAATTGGTTTTGGTTAGGATAAAAAATGATTTTTTTTATTTTTGTCTTGAAGAACATGTGATTGACATGAAAATATTTTATGATTAAGAAAAATTTTACTAATGCAACACAAATAATGTCTTTTTTTTTATGCATTCCTCATATAGTTTAGATTTGTAGTTCTACGGAAGCAACCTCATTCCAAAAATTTACCAGGCGGGCAAGCTTAAAATTTCATATTAATGGCTGAATCTCAAAATTTTTTCAGGGCCTCATAATTTTTAGGAAAGAAAGATTAATCTAATTTTTAAGCTCACGTAATTCGTTTTTAAATAAATCCTAATATATAGATCATTACAAAAATTCTTTTATTCACCACTGATGTTTTGAAAAAATTCTATTTAAACTATTCGAACCTTGCCCTCCTTCCCCCCCCCCCCTTTTTTTGTGAAGAAAAATTTGAAATTATTTCCTAAAGACGAAACTTTATCATGTAGAGAACACTTTTAACTTTATAGATTTAGACTTTTGACACTACAATTGATATATTATTTCATTTTATTACGGACATTGGAAAACCAAACATTTTTGAAGGCACGATTATCAATGTTCAGTTCTGCACACTTGTAATTTAGAACCGAACAGGAAATTCCTGGATGAAGCATTGATACAAAATAGCCTTAGTGGAGGACTTCTTGATGGAACTAATTTGCATTTGTGATATATGGCGAGGGAACTTTGAAAACCTTCCACTGTTAGCTTGAAGGTAAGGGGATTCTCCTTGATCCGTCTACCACTGAGTTTATGTTACGCCAGCACTGTGGTCAGTGTAAGCTAGGAGCAGAATTTGCATCTACCAGCCATCGATGGGATTCGAACCTGGGTTACCACATTGGGAGGTGAGCGCTTTATTCCCTAAGTCATTTCTGCTCTGCTATAACTGACATCAATAAAAATACTACATATTATGAACTTGGAAATGTAATAAATATAAGAAAAAATGGAAAAGATTGTGACATTTGATGAGTGGAAACGCCTTTAATTTTACTTAAAAATATGCTTTAAGAAAAAGAATAATGATAACCATGTATCAGATGCGGCAACGAAATAACAATACTTTTGCTGCAGATCATTTTAATGACAAACATTTAAGAGTTCACAGTAAAAATTTGCAGTAAAAATTTACAAAATTTTCTTCACTTTTGACGAACCAATTTCCTGAAAAATGCTTCGGTGAACATAACGTCAAATGCAGAAAAAAAATTATCTCTTTAACTATTCGAGGATACAGATATCGTCAAAAGCAATAGACTTAAAGCAATACATCGATTAACACAATTTATTCGGTTGTACAACATAAAATAGTACTCAGTCATAGCCAAGAAAGTAATTTGGCGAACCTGCTAGAAAAGCGAACGCCACTATCCTCCTGACATAGAAAATAAATGGTTTTAAAATCAGGAAAAAAGATATATATTGAGATTTAATAAAATGCAATTAGATGACACATAATGACGGAACAGTGATGTTTCCTTAAAAATCTCATGATTTTGAAATGAAATGGTTCTTAAAATTATTGAAATACAGCTGGAAGATTACTGAAATAATTAGTATTGAGATAATAAATTCTGAAATTTATTGTTTAAATAAATACTGAATTTACAGTTATTAGTACCAAGTAATTAATACTGAAATAATTAACGTTTTAAGACCCGATATGAGAAAATTCGTTAACTAGCTGATAAGTTAAACATAAAGACCACACCTTTTCCTTAAGAATTATTTTTATTAAAGTGCTCCATTATAAAAAGGAATAGCATTTGCAGTTTCTTCCGTAAAGTATTAGCATATTTCATCCTTAAATATTTTCTTTATTTAAAACAATCTACTCAGTAAAATATGGGTATTCATGATTTTTATTTTTTTGTTTTGGAAGACACTAAAGGCACTGAGCAGAGATGTGTCAAATTGAGGAAATTCTTATCTTCTCTTGTTTGAGAATACCGATTTTCTCAAAACCATTAGACTTAATGCAACATATTCAATTTATTAAAAAATACAATAAAATGTAAAAGGAATATACTGATTCATCCTCATGATTCCTGATTAAAACCTGCACTATCCTCTCATTCAGTGTAATAGGATTTAAATTCAAATAGAAAAGTAAACTTTCAAGATAATCTCAAATGTCACACAAAAAAGAATTTTGTTGTTTTGAATATTTGACAATAGGTCAAAAATCAAGTGGAAAATTATTTTTAAACAGCTCAATAATTTTTGAATCATTGAAAATAAGCCTTTAACTTTGAAAGTATGGCGAATAAATAGTTTAATATAACTGATAAATGTGTGTCGTATTACAGAAATAAGCAGAAAGATATTCCACTCTTATGTCACGCAATTAGTCACACGCAAAATCACTTTTCATAGTTTTATTTGGATTCGATACAAAAGATTCAGGTACAAGATTGTACAATGTACAAGATTCAATGCAAAACTTTTACGAATTTTCAGAGAAAAAATTTATTCACATGAAAAATGTCCTGAATTTTGAAAAATGTCATTTAAAATTCAAAAAAATGATTGGAAAATGGAAAACAAATAAATAGAAACCGAAAAATGTTCGAAAAAAATATGAATAAGGAAAAAATCAACCACATGAGCAAAAAATGAAAAAAAAAATGCATTTATGATTAACATTCTAACTCTGCTTATCAGTTAAAATTTCAACTGTTTTGGGCATAAATATGGGACACGAATTTGGAAACTAAGTCATTTCCTTCCTAAATGATAGACTAGTCTACATTTTGAAAATTACTCCTACTGATAAATGTTTTATCTTAAATGTGTCCAGAATTTTTGTGAGTAACATTTACTTAAGTAAATGAGAAACGGACCTCTAAAGATTAATAAAACTATTAATGAAAGAGTTAAAACAATTGTACTTAGAATTTCGCTCTTGTTTGAATCCTTGTGTTAATTTTCTGAACTTGTGCCTCATAATATTTTAGAATATTTAAATAAAATATTTGGGGAATTACTTAAATTTTATAAATGGATTAGGAAAAAGGCAAGATAAGTCGAGCTAATATCTCAGAATTTCTTTTAACTTACTCCTTTCTTTCAAAAAATGAATAGAAAATGAAATAAAATAATGGATTTTTATTATTGTGTGTTTATTACTGGTGATTTGGAGAAAGTGTCGTACTCTGGAACAGTGAGAGTTTTTATTTTCAATTATGCTTCAAAGCAATTGAAGAAATCACAGTAGTATCCGAATCATTGTGTTAATGACGAGAGAAAGAGAATCACTTCAAAACAATTTGTTTTTACATTTTCTTTTCATTTAATTTAATTTATTTTATTTCAGTTGAATATTAATTTATTCAACTGAATTTTATTTGGTTATAGAAAAAATGGTTTACAAAAAATTTGTTATGAAAAAGCAATATAGATTGAGCACAATTTTGATAATTTTTAACCATATGGTGATTGTATCTTGGAACAATAAAGCATGTTGTACATTAAAACATCGACACTCAACCGTGGCCAAGCACATTGTACAATATACGCATAATTTGAAATAATTTACTAGGCTTTTCACTCCAAAAAAATATTTTAAATTTTGCAAGTACATTCCTTAAACTATTAGCTTCTTTGCCGTATAACCAAATAAAATTTCTTAGTTTAAATAACTTTTAATAAAGATCCTAGGCCATTAAAATCATTTGTAAAAAGTTTCAATTTACATTTACCCCCTTCTCCAAAACATAATAATACCTAAATTGAGAACATGATTTTGTGCCATTTGATGAATTGTGTACCATTCTTCTGGTAATAAATATAATAGGAAACTTTGTGTCCTAAATGCTTTATTCATACTGATTCTAAATTGATTGTTTTCATGTGTTATGTTACAATTCTACTGTTCCTTATCTAATGCTTCCGAAATAAGTATTTTCTTTATTTTATGTCAAATTAAATGTTTGTCGCTATAAAATTGGTTTAAATTAACTGTTCCAAAGGACAAAACTTGATAACAAGGTGATGCATCTTGGTACAGTTTAAAATTTGTACTTTAAGGGGCTGACAATTTTTTATTTTGAATATGTTTGTGCTACAATTAAGATATTACAGAGGAAAACGTATATGCATTTAAGAGTATAAATATGATTATAATGAGCTAAATATGAGCTAATTATATGAGCTAAAAATTCAGATGGGAAAAGTGTACTAAAGTACAACAGATTTATTACTGTACTCAGTGATGAGTATGTTTTATTATTTTTTACTTACTTACCATTTAATAGCTTATCCTCATCGTAGAATTGCTGTTAACTATTGTATTTATTATTATAATTATTATTTTATAGTCTTCGTTTAACATCCGAACCAAATAGTGCACCTGCAGTCTCGAACCACAAATGAGGATTTCAGACAAATGAAGCACAGTCAAAGGAGAGATTTTATAATTGGGGAAATTTAAGAGAATATTTCTTCCTTATGGATGGTTTGCTGAATGTAAACAATAAAAAGTTTCCTAAAATCGGAAGAAATTTAGAAAACTTCCGGTGTATCACGCCACTTATGGTATGCTTACGAAGCGATGTATGAACAGGCTTAATATTCCAGTTTTATTATTGTAATTTGCGTTTAAATTTACGCGTAATTTCACCATTCATAAGAGTTCCCTGCAATTCAAAAATTCCTACTGGTTGTGGGCCTAAAATAAATAATTAATCTAAAAACATAAAAAAATGTAAGGTTTGACATGTTTTGAGTGTTATCCCTAATTTGGATATAGTTGTGCAAAATATCACAGTTTGTAATTTTTTGGGCTGCATCATAGCATGCTTGCAGAGTTTTTCAAATATATTCATTGTTTGTTTCGTTGAAATTTAGATTGAAAGAACACGTTACTTTGTATACACTACAATTAAAATAATATTGGATAACTTGCTTTTTCAAGCTAAGGTGTAAAAATCAGTCGGAAGTAGTAACCCGGAAATCTTGCGACAAATTTTAACCCCTATCGCCATCTGTGCTTAACTTTACACGGTTAACCATCCATACAACGATATCCTATCTAATAACATGTGAAACTGGTTCTTCATCGAAATATGATTTTGCACGTACATGAAAGTAAAAGATTCACTACAGTAAATTTGAATTTTTGAATCCGCTTATTTATTAGATACCTACATAAATTATTAAGACTCACTTAAATCTGAAAAAAAAGTTTTTTTTCTATTTTTTAATTATACTAATATGTAATAAGTGTATTCATTGAATTTCTAAAGTTTTCAAAAATTTTGTTTTAATTGTTAAAAATAAAGTCGGATCAAGAAGCATCAGTGCTGTTGAGGCGAAAATAGTAAGAAATGGCTTTAAATACAATTGAATTCATGAATATTTACTTTCATTCTCTTAGCTAGTAGTTGTTATTTTTTTAAAAAAGAAAATGCTTTACCAGAGATACTACTTATATGCTTTAATATCACACAAGTGGAAAAGATTGGAACAAAATTGAAACCACCAGAACCATAAAAATAAACTTTAAAATTTCTCAAGCATTTCAAATGATCACACTATTTTATTTTATTTCGTAAAAAATTAAATTTAAAATGCTTTTTTTCAAGCTGTAAAAAGTCCTTTTCGTTGAAAATGCTATTTTTTTTCCTATTTATATCTTTGTTATATTTTACTCTGCTCCGATGTTAAGTTGTTTCATTTTATATTTCCCCAATAAATAAGCAGCTAAGTTACTTCTATAAACATTTTACGATCAATTTCGAGCTCTAAAGAGTCTTTTTTTCTTTTCAAATAAGTTTATTACTGTATTGTAATTCTTTAAAGTTGTTGAAGTTAAACTTTTAGTCCTTCTACCCCTTTAAGTTTGTAATAGTAGCATTTCAGTTGTAAACCCTTTTTATAGCAGGATAACTTAATATTTTCTGTATATTTTTATTAAAGTCTCTTAAAAAACACAATTTGATTTTGTCTAGAATGAAGAGAAAGTAGTTCCCATTAATTAGTAGACTAATTAAAATGTAATGGTTTGAGCCTTTGGTGGTTTACATAATAAAGATAATGAGACTCATTAAAATATAAATGTAAGGTTGCCCAAACGGGAAGCGAACACGCATAATAGCGTCAGAATTACGATATTAGCCCCACCATATGTAATATAATTTTTAGTAAGAGGAATACATCGCATATTGAGTAAAGCTGATTAACCAGTTTATATGAGAGTATTTTAAGTGGCAGTAAAGTTATATTAAGATGGATAATCCCATTGCGACTTTTAGTGCTAGAAGATGAGCATAATGCGCACATTTATCGCGAATGTTTGCTGTTTATAGCGAATACTGTCTAAGATATACGGCCGCAGTCAAATGATACGAGGGTCTTCGTGAAGGGGATAATTCAATATCAATTCTGCCAAGACACAGAGAGAGAGAGAGCAAACTCTGCAATCATAAATGAACCCATTGCTGTAGTTAATAAAGTGACGAGAAGTAATCTAAGAGTTCTGACTTGAACCTTTTGTTCAGCAAAAGGAGGTGTGCAATTACTTCCTCTTAAAAATCATACCATTTCTAATTGTTCTGTTTCATGAGCATTCTTTTTTTCAAAACAACTTTGCATTTTCTTTAAATGCTTTCATATGAGCTGGTTCAGTATAAAATGTAATTTCTAGTGAAGTCTTCTTACTTACCCTTATATTTCTTGATGGTGGAGCTGTTATAGTTACTATTTGTCATTACAGCACTTCTCCACATTTTAAAACCATACCATAATGTATTTATTATACACCAAGTATTAAATATATAAATAACGCATTTCGGAAGAAATTTTAAATCTGTGTGGGAAAATTGCACAATAAGGCAGATCTCTTTCTTTGAAAAATCAGTTTCACGCTGAATATTTTAACTTTAAATCATAATATCGTGAGAATTTGATGAAGATTGATTTGATGAATCACCATGATTTGATTTAATGATGTGTTAGAATGAACTATGTTTTTGTTCAAGTTGAAAAACTTTATCGGGTTCACAGATTTAAGATTATTTAACTAGCTCGATAATATGTTTCAACTAGAAACCGCATTGAAGTTTTAATGAACTTTCATGATATTATGGAACAACTCGGTTCAAAATGTCTTACTGTGTAAAGTATTATGAAGAGTTATAATGAAGATGAGGGAAAAAAGAAATGCAAAACAACATAAAAGAAAAAGAAAGTAGACAAAAGAAAGGTAGAACAGATATAAACAAAATTAAAAAGACTTCAAAAAGATATTATAAGAAGTAGCGATTTTTCATTTATTTTAAATCGGATTTGTAATTATATATGTACATCGTATGCTCTGTCATAAAAACATAATATCGCTGAAATTTACTTTATTTAAATTATACAAATTGGAACAAAATTATCATGAAAAAAACTCAAACTTAATTGTAAGGTACTATACAAGATAAATTTTACACTTTAATAAGTTTGCAGCGAATTTTACAACGGTTGGAGCGTTGAATGAAAATAACTTTTCTTCTTTTATTGGTATTCAAAAATTTCATCAACATTTCCTAAAAAATATAATAAGTTCAATTTTTTTAGAGTAAATTTCATGCAGACAACTTAAATTTTTCTTATATAAACTAAGTTTAGATAATATTAAATTTAAAATAAAATTTTGATACATACTGATGTTTTGCTTTAAGTATAAATAAATTAAAGTAGTTTGAATGTATGCAAACGATTCGTCGCTATAAAACTCTATTTATAAAGGAATTCAGAAAGCAGTGCCTAGTTCTAGGAAACACATAGGAATCTTTTTAAATTGAAACTTAAATTATGAAAAAAATAGTTAGCTTCGTTGAGAAAGCGTCAGTTCGTCAAATATTTAAATTTTTACCAAACTTGACGTTAACTGACATTATAAAAAATATTCTTCGAATTTAAGTGCATTAAACATGAAGTAAAGCTTTATCCTGCAGAAAAGAAGTACTTAACGTACATGTAGCTTGAATATTTAAAAATATTTTAAACTTTTTAAAAGGTTGCCAATTTGATAAGATTTTTCAATTTAGAAGAAAATTATTAAAAAATTAAATGAAACAATCTTTTTATATTTTTTACTTTTTATATTATCCAGCTTTACTATCAAATACTAGTAACTTTTCAAATATTGAAAAAAATAACTTCGGTAAACACTTTACGTTTTATAATTAGCATTGAGAATTCTAGCTAAAGATGTCTTAATCTAACAGTCCTAACTCACAACAACTCACAACAGTTATTCTAGGTGGCACTTGCCCCTTAATGAGGTGGTACAAGTTCGAATTTCAACGATGACTGGTTGATACGAATTGAACTCCCGGCTTGTACTGGACACAGTGCTGATATAAAATAGCCTCAGTGGTAGACGGATCGGTGGTTAGAATCCCCTTACCATCAGGCTAACCATGGAAGGTTTCTTCAGTATTCCTCTTTAAATTACGCAAATGCGAGTTGTTTCCACCTAAAAAGTTCGCCACGAATGCACTTTTGACAGTACTTATTCCTAGAATTCCCTTTTCTTCTAGGTTAGATTAATATTTTAATAGTCATGAAACGTTTTCAAGGCTATGGAGGTGAACATTGATAGTCGAAAATCCAAAAAGGGGTCGGCAGTTCAACGCCGTTTATAAAATAAAATAAATCTTCGGCATATACTTACTGATCATATTATTTCATAATAAACTTCAAAGCTTCAACTGATGTAGGTATTTATAAAAAACGTCCTTAAAAAAGACGAAAATCTTAAAAAGAAAAGTTACGACATACTAGAAGAGAATTTATGAATGTCTAATTTTCAGTTTTTGTTGCAGAAATGTGTGAAAACAACCAGATATATCGTTTCTTTAAATTTATCGATTTTTTTATTATAGGCCAATTACTTTTGTTGATTAAAAAATATATATTGAAAACATGGTTTACATCGTGAGAAGTACAGTTAGAAAATACATAACATTTCATAAACTTAACTTTCATAACATTTCATAAACTAAACTAAACTTTCATACATAACATTTTCATAAACTTAAATAACGTTTTATTTCCTTCTATTATTAGGTTATTGCAAACTTCGAGTTAGCGTCAGATTAATTTGACAGTTTATAATATCTTTGGCAAAGAAAAATTTGTTATTTATGGTTCGTTTTTTAAATATATCGTTCTTATTTCTTAAATTTATAGATAACCACTTAAGCGATGTGGAAGCAAGAAGATTGACTTACCACTTAATTGCTGTTCTTTTCCTCAAAAAAATAATAATAAACAAATAAAAAATAAGTAAACAAAGTCGCCTAACATAAAATTACTTGACTGAAACAGCATGAGAGAAAAATGAGAAAGTAAACTTGTTTTTTTATCTGTGTTGAAAAAGAATATTTCTTTACATTACAAGAAATTTTTATGTCATTATTTTTATTTTTATTTATTGATAAATACTTGACTTAAAAAATATTTTGTTTTGAACTAAAAATTTCTTAATTTAATTAATATCTGCTTCATTATTCATACCATACATATATAAAACATATATGGGTGATTCTCACGAAATATGACAATTCACTGTCCCTTGCTCCAAGATCTAATACTATAATACTAAAAGAACTTTTTTTAAAAAAAAATTAATAAATAGCATTGCTGTTAGCATTTTAAAATAACTTTGCACTACCATTGACTGTTTTGTATAGTTAAAAAATTTAATTGAACTTCAAAATGTCATTTTCCTGGCATGTCCCAAACAATGTTTCCAATAATAACTAGCTTCAAAACTTCCTATAAATGTTTCAATATCTAAATTTTTTTTATCTCAACCGGTGTAAGCATTTCTAGAATATACGCAGAGGGTATTATTTACAAAAACTTCGTTTAAATTAATTTTTTCTGTCAATAATTTATTTGTCCCAAGAAAATCTGTCATTTCCTGGCTACTTTTATTTAGTGGTTTATAACCAAATTAGATAGAGCCAGCAATCAATATCTTATGTTAATAGATTGATTAGATACCCTCCTATATGAACATGTCTTGTTGCATGAATAAAGAACTAATTTTCTGTTTCAAAATCTATTTCAAAAATTTTTTCAAGGTGAGTAGGTTTTTGTGTTGTCATTTTCCTGGCTTCTTGAAACCATTAATAACATAAACTACATAGATTTATCTTTGTTATTTTAAGAAATCCTGTTGTTTTCTACAGAATATAAGCGTCTTAGGCCAAAATATTTAATTAAAGTAAAGTTATATGCTATAAAATGGCGAATTTGTCATTATCCTGGCTGTCATTTTCCTGTCTTATGAATTCCAGGATATTGAAGTGCTACTAGAAATTTTTTTTAACTGCTAATACTGTAAGGAAAGAAAGCAAATATTAACCCAATACCAAGTTTATGTATGATTGTAATATGCTTGGACGTAATCAACGTTTTTTATTTATTTAATGATTGATTATTATCCACAATTTTATTCTGCACATATCAGCAACAAAAAATTTTTTGATTCTTTCTACAGTGGATAAGAAGAATTAATTTAAGCAATTTATGGTCCATCTAACATAAAGGCTTAAGTTGAGTTACTTACTATTAACTTAAAATGACTGTTTTTAAACTTCTAAGCTAATATGTCATTTTCCTGGCATTCAAGATTTGTTGAATTTCTATTTTATTTTTTTCCCCGAGCAAATGCCAATAAACTATACTGCTGTCTGTAAGATATCAATAAGTGTAACTGAAGAAGTATACAAAAAAAATTTTAGATTATTTTGACGACTATAAATTTGAAGAAATGTTTTGGTCCGAATTGTCATATTTCGTGAGAATCACATATACCATGCAATATATATTTTAATTTAATGTCAATATAAACAGTGGTTTATATAAAACTGTTTGACAGTGTAAAAATATACGCTTAAAAGAGAATTTAAAAATACGAAGGCTGACTAAAATGTTCGCAGTTTTAATAGAATGTGGTCTTCGTTTCTAAACGATGCTTTCACTTCACTTAAGTTAATGATATTTAAAAAAATATTTTCATATGAAAAAGAAAAATGCCAATAAAATGTAATTCAGTTGTATGATAAAAGGAAATGAAATTAAGAAAAAAATGTTTCGTTTAGTAGTCCAAAATTTATTCACAGAAAAATTCAATGCTAGAAAATACAATTACTTATTAAAAGTAATTTTAAAAATAAAATTAAATTATGATATAAAAGCAACCCAAAAGTTCATATAATCTCCAGAAATTGTTTTTAGGCGATATTTTTTTAAAACCGCACTAAATTATTTTGTTATTTAATTATTTTGTTATTATGAGTCTTTGTAACACAATTTCAATTAATAATCAGTCAAGGTAATTAGTTAAGTCAGATACTGAAGTAAAAAAGTTATTAAGTCATTCAGAATATTCTCAAAAATTTCAATTAGGCCACTTTCTTTTTTTAGAATGGGAACGAGAGAATTGAAAATGATAGCAAAAAACACATAAAAAGCTTCAAATTCAAAATCATATTTTTTTTTTCTTTCCTTAACGCAGAGATTAATTCTTCTAGATACACCAGGTAATTGTAAATATTTCATCAGCTTTAAGTTATAAATATCCTGAATCCATTATGGAATTTAACTTTTAAAGCAATTTTTTTTTCCTTAATGCATATTTTTTTAACATACATTCAAGGATTTTTAAGTTTCAAATTTTTCATTTATTAAATCTTAATATAGCCTTATGGCTGTAGCCAGTTATAGAATCTCAAAGGTTAATATTTTCGTGTATTAGAAGTTTTAAAGCGTGATGAACTATAGAAGCCCTAAAATTTGCAGTAACTATAAGATATAATATAGTTATTGCATATTATGATAAGTAATAATATAGTAATAATAAGGTGGAACCATATTATCGTTTTCCATAAAATTGGTTCAAACATGATCTAATTTGTCACCTTTAAAAGGTTGCAGCAAATTCAAACCACACTCCCACATTGAATCCACGTTGAACCTGTTAAGAGTAGTGATCAGACATGATCTAATTTGTCACCTTTAAAAGGTTGCAGCAAATTCAAACCACACTCCCACATTGAATCCACGTTGAACCTGTTAAGAGTAGTGATCAGACATGATCTAATTTGTCACCTTTAAAAGGTTGCAGCAAATTCAAACCACACTCCCACATTGAATCCACGTTGAACCTGTTAAGAGTAGTCGAATGGAAAACTCCTTTTTTTAACATTGTTTGGAATCATAAGCATTTATCAAAAGAGATTCATTTTAATTCTGTTTAAAATGATATCCCAGTATTTTATATATGTGATAAAAATATTTAATGCATTTTTTAGGTCTTTCTAACGCATGCTTTGAGTCTACAATGCGTATTTGAATTAATGATACTTATTTATACACCACAATACAATACAAGAAAAAGAAACGAACAAGAAATAAATTGAACGAGTCACTTTTAGATCTCTAGGTCAATGTTATTGGCTATAGAAATGAGTCTATATAATGTGATAAAGAATTTAAAAAAAATTAAATGAAAAGACGCACACGTGAAGAGAAGCACAAAGGGGTGAAGAAAATTTAACAATAAAATATCTTTGAAGAATGGCAAACAGGAGTGTCTGGTTTAAAGCGGGTTAAATTAAATCAGGCATCAAATTTTAAAAATATAACTATGAAAAAGACATATATAAAAAAAAGATAAATGGTGCATTAAAATCACGATGATAAAATCTTCAACATTAAGTAGAAAAAATGTAAAACCTTACGGAAGTTTTTTTTAATTATTAGCTATTTGCATTTTTAACATTCAGCAGGAAGTTAATTAAAGCATTTTGGAGATAAATGTTGGAAACTTATTAGAAAAATATTCTTGTTAGGCTTAGGTATAAAACAAATTTGGTTAGGTCTTCTAATGCTAGTCGTGTCTTAATTGTTACAAAAATTTGGTTTTTAAAAAGATGTAGATACAGCTTTAAAAAAAAAAATTACGGACAGGTCAGGTAATATATTTAGTAGCTGATAGTGGTTAGGGTTAATTTGTACATTTTTAATAGCTAAGAATTCGAGAACATTACGTAGTTTATTTATGTCAGTTATATAAACCCTACAACAAACTAATGAGACATATGAAATAAAAGATAGTTATTTGACCTATTGTTTCAGTAAGTAAAATTTAAAAAGATGCCTAATTCACTTCAATTGTTTATTACATTTAAAAATCATCATGACCTTAAAACAGATTAAAAAAAACACGTTAAAGAAAAGAAATTAAACAAAATTTATATCTTAGAATCTCATATCTTTCCCTACTTAACTAAAACAATTGTAAAAAAAGCTTAAATTTTAATTTAGACTTTCGCAAATTACTTCTCAACTAAAAAAAAACAAGTCGTTTAATGATAGTTTTGAGACTATAAAGATAAAACGTCTGCATTTTTAATGAAAAATATTTTCTCTCTTTTCCTTTATTATGCAATGTCATTTGAAATGATCTTATTGATTGACTTTTTATTTATTTAAAATACAGATCAACCTTTCCAATCAACCTGTTTGAATAAATTCTGTTCCCAGTTTTTTTTAACTCTTTATTTCGTATTCTTTTACATATTTTGTTTATTTGATGCATATTTTATTTTCGTTTTTGTTTGCTGTAGTGTGGTAAAATCACTAGTCAAGCTTTGTTATTTACTAGTCAAGAATATGAATTAAAAACAAAAATTATGTCAGTTATTTAAGACGAAAATATTAGTTAGAAAATTTTGTATTTTAAATGATTGTGTGATGATTACACGCTATTATTGCTAATAAACACACTTACCACTTATATTTCCATTCTATTGCATTTACAGCTCCATCTAAACATTTTTTTATATCAAAATTAGTAGCTAAACAATTTATGTTAATTTTTAAATATGTAAATCTTGTTTTTTTTTTAATTTCCTTATTTACAACTATTAATTTTTATTACTCCATTTCATTGTAAATTTCTTGTTCCAATTTTAATTATTAAATCGTATTACTATTACTTATCTATAAACAATTCTTTACTATCACATTAAGCTTTATTGAAAGATGTTTACATTTGTTAATTTTAAATTAAAATTCATTCTTGTGAATAAATAAAAAATAACTTTTTTGTTATTTTAATACATGGAATGAAAGACAATTTTGTCAAAAAAGGTTTAATTTCTCAGCACTTGAATGATTTCTGCTTTTTGAACAAAAGATATTTTCATGAAACATACTTTGAAAAGTTTTTTTTCCAACTATATTTTTAAAATTTGTATAATAATAAAATAAATATAATTTAGCATATTTGTATTGTATATCAGAAATAGGAAATGAACTAAAAATTATTATTTTAAGAACTAAAAATTTATTGATGCCCTTGCACTATTAATAATTTTGGAACATGTTGAACCATCTTTCCGTTCAAATTTGCCTCAATATGATGCAAAGTTTAACAAGATTATGGCACTGCTTAAACTTGATTTTAAGATACCGATATTATAGACCCAATATGAACCGATTTTCCTTAGAGCCTAATGAGGTATTTCCTTGACATATGATATATAATAATGAAAAATTTTCAATTTAAAATGAGTGATTATGAATGAAAAAATGTCTCTAACCATAGTTTTTCATTTCTTATAGAACAAGAATAACATTAAAAAAATTTTTATTTGATCAAGGGACGTTCCTATAAAAATTAAAGAAAATTTCGCTAATTGACACTTCGAATATTCGATTTCTTAATATTTCTAATTTTAATCACACTTTTGTTTTTATTTGAGCCGCGATGACTCATTGGTTGAGGCACTGAACTGTCTTAGTGAAGAACTGGGGTTCGAGTACCATTAACAGCTTGGATAGATAGATACGAACTTGTCTGGGAAGTAATTGAGGTATGTGTACAATGCTGACAGCATTGCCACAATCATATCGTTGGTTATAAAATTCTGAAAAAGTAACGCTCCAAAGCCCCCTAGCACACAACAGGTTGATAAGGAATTGCTTTATTTTTTAATTAATTATTGTTAAGTGATTACCAATCTCAGTTTAGTCATTTAATTGACATATTATTTTCAAACTCAATGAAAGTATTAAAATGATTTGATACGAGCTAGCAAGAAGTGTTAAATATATTACGTGAGAATTATATAATAGTTATATGTTTAAAAAAGAATGTTCGTTCAAACAATTCGAAAAAATATCTAAACGGAATTAAAACAAAAATGAATTTAGGCCAATCCACTTGCTTAATACAGTAGTTACTCAAACGTTAATGAACTTGCGAAGATAATTTTGTTTTTTAGTTTATGCAAATCATTTAAATTATTCTACTTTAAATCAATTGAAATTCAGTTCAAACATTGACACTGACACCAATTCTTTTTGATATATTCTAATTTTTAAATACGTTTGTTCCGTTTTTCTTCGGATTTCTTTTTTTAATTTATTTTCTCCTCTAGTAATGTCAAAACTGATAACCGGGCGCACCTTTCTCGCAATCTACAATCAGAAAGCAGAAACTCAATCGATCAATTTAAATTTTAAAGGATGGTAACATAAACGTTGGAAATGTAAAATCAAATGAAGTCAAGAGATCAGAAAGATCATTACTTGATATTCATAACAACATTCGTAGGGGCTTCAATGTAATCATAGTATTAATGACTCCAAAAATTCACCTGGTGTTTTCTACTGTGGCACGTTCTTATTAAACTCAGAAACCCATTAATTTAACTCTCAAGATGTTGGTACTGATATTCTTTTAGAGATTCTCCAAGCATGAGACTGTTGATTATGACAGTAATGTAGAATAGAGAGGATTTGAACGTAATTTTAAATCCATTATAATCGGATTGTGCCTCAGGCTAATATTATGGGTCGTGTTTAATGTTACTCTGCTTTGACCGCCGCGAAGATACTCAATTGGAAAAGCAACCTAACCTGTTTTATCCAGGAAGAGGAGAATGCTTTCTGCAGATAAGACTCAGACCTTGACCTTAAGCAATACTTAAGAAACGGTCACAAACTGGAGAAGTTTTTTTTCTTCTTTTACTTTGATTTTAAAAAAAGTAACCTTATTGTGCAAGAAAGAGAAAGAAAATCTGTTTATCGTTGCTGTCATCAAATAAAATTTTGAGTCGAATGATAGATCCAAGAATAATGCAATTCTAAATAGCAGTCATGATTCATTCTATAGAATTAATGAAAAATGAGGCCAACATTTTGAACGAAAAACAATTTCATAAACAAGTTTTTTTTTTTTAAATATCAGGAAGGATTTTGAAAATATATATTTATCCCAAATTCCTCCCTTTTAAATTCATGAAACTAAGCAAAAAAATAAATAAAAACTATAATAGCATTTAGAACTCGAGGATCTATTTTGATTCATATATTAGAACAATTCTTATACAGCAAACGTTCCAGATTGTACGACCAGATTGTACGAATAGCTTTAAATTTAATTTTAGATCATTAACATTAAAATTTACAAAAATCATACTTTTTTTTAAAAAAAATATTTGATTTTTTTTATTTAAATTAGATTTATTTCATCTTTTTTTCTCATAGTTCTGAAAAATAGATTAATGATGCTTAATACTATTTAAAAACAGTAGTGTATTTTAAATATTTAATATTTCTAACTCAGATGGTAAATATAGTTTCATAATCGTGGAAAAAATAAAATTGCATTAATATAATTCAAGCTTAACATATTCATGAAAACGTAGTTTTTGTTAGGTATCAAATGAATACAAATTAATTTAGACCCGGAAACATAAAAAATTCAATTAATCTAAATACCTCTTGGAAAAGTATTTTTTCCTTATTGTTATACATAAGCTACATGTTTAATAAGTTTTAAATGTATTTTTATTTAAAGAAACATGAAACTAACTTTGTATAATTGAAATATGTTTATGAAATTTATTTTAAATGCAATTATAATTTAAAAGTTTCTTATTACTTTTATCTACATTTAGTTTTTTGGACTATTTTTACCATTTAATACTAATTTACATATATTAATTACACTTTCATTATTTCTCTAGATAAAACCCTCAATATCATTAAAAAAGATTTTCAAAAAATTACTCCTTAAAGAATATATTTTTAAATTATCTTAAATAAGAAATATTTTTGCCTTAAATTAATGATTTTTTATAAATGAAAATCAGCTGATTTAAATCAATATTTTTTTAAAAAATCAAGTGATTTAAATCATACAAATTCTGATTACGAGTAATAAATGTGTATTAAAGACATTTAATCTAATTTATAAATAGCACAAAATAAATGTAATTTATTCAATTAGCAAAGCTAAAAACAACGTGAATAAAGCTCAAATGAAAATACATAAATACTTAATTCACGTTGATATTTGCTTTATTTTACATAGCACAAATCATTACACTTTTCTTTTTTGGAATTTACAGTTATTATTTCAATATTAGTAGTAATTATCACAGCATATGTGAGCATATGAGCAGAGAATCTAGTGTGAACAGCTTTGACAAATTGTTATTAATCAGTCATTACTTAGTAATAGTGTGGATAATTTTGTTATTTATCAGTCAAAATTTCACTCAGTATTTTAGCAGTCAATAATAGCTTATTTGTAATATAATTTCGCACAAGAATTGATAACTAATAAAATTTTATTATTTTTAATTCGTTTACATGATAAATATGACGTATTTCTAATTTAACTTTCATTATTAATTTGTTGAACTACTTTTCAAAATAAAAGTCAAATTCCATAAAATTAATAATTTTCTACTAAATTATAAATAGATTTCTTATGAGACAATTTTTCATTGAAACAGATTTTTGCTCTGAGCGAATATAGCTCAGTTCTTTGATAGAAATTTACAATTACATTGCTCATTTTTATTAAGTTTGGGGCCACCAAACTTAATAAAAATGAACAATGTTATGAGCGCACATTTTAGGTTAAAACTAATTTCATTTATATTTTACTTGCTTTTTCAAAAGTAACACGAAATAAAGTAATCAATTTTAAGACTTGTCTTCACTAGCCTTATATAAAGGGGCTAGTGTAAATAAACGCTGTTTTTAACGAAAAGATTATATTAAAAAATAAATAAATAAAAAATAAAAAAATATCCGAATTAGCTTAGTCTATTCAAATTGAAGATAAAAGCTCTTTTTCAATTAAAGGAAGATTGATGCGTTCTAAATTTTAAGCAAATTTATGAGAATTGACCTCCTTTACTTTTGGTTTAAAATTAATATACCTTTGCATACATTAAATATTTAAGAATTTATAATTGCTTTTTATGTTAACTTTTCACACAGTCAAATCTGTTTCTTCTAATATTATATTTCTGTTAATTTAGACAATGTTCTAAAACAAATTAAATTTCATAAGTACTTTTTATCTAATTGGTCGAACAGTGTTTGAGTGATAAATGCGATAATTTTAACATTTAATTTTTCAAGAGCTATTTTGCCGATTTCGCTACAATTTTGGAATCAGTCAAATAAACTTGCATGCTTTAAATGGTGGTAGAATGTGTAAAATTTTACAATTTTAACCGTTTTTATCATAAATTAAATTTTAAAAAAAACAGAAATTAGTAAATGATTACGGACAAAAATGTTTTCATATAATTTTTTTTCAGAAAAACAACTTTCATAACTGTGTCATTTTTTAACGTAAATATTTTTTAAAGATAATGCGAAATGCACCACAAGTAAAATTATCATTAAGAGGCTCTTTTGACTAGACTATTTGGGTCAAATTTGCTAGACTGCGATTACTCCACTATTTTAAACGCCAAAAAGAGTTTATTTGTTCAGAAAAAGTACGTTTTTGCGTACTTTTGTATTTTGCAATTTGGAATCTATTATACACTACTTAATTAGCACATCTGAGGTCTACCAATAAGTTTAACTAATACAGTAAGAAAAAAGTATGGTTCAAACTACCAAAATATGGTAAAAATGATTTTGTTTCTGACTTTATGGGAAAACCAAAGAGTTCAGTAATTTTTACTCAAGCACTTTGGTAATGATTTTGGTAAAATTACTTATAAAATATAGTTTTATAATATGTAATAAAATTTGGTCAAGGTGGTAAAATTGGTAATTATATCATAATACTTTAGAGCATGGCAAAAAACCATATATTCAGTTAATTTTTTTTATATTTTTAAATTGTATACTAAATATGTGACAATAAGAACTATAATTTTAAAAACCATATTTTCCGATTAACCATTATAATCTGAACAGAAAAATTACCAAATGAATAGTTTAAATACCGTATATTTTGTGTTTTATTACCGAAATTATGTTTTTTTTTAACAAGAAATGTTAATACTATCATACAATCACAGTTCGATAATTTTAGCAGAATTTGTTTTTTCAATGTAGGATCGCATATTGGAACCCGAAAACATGACCATTAAATCGAAATTATTAAGGATCGAAAGTTTTCTCTTTAGAGTTGTAAATATCTAATGCCATAAAAAATAACCAAAACATAAACAAAAAATGGGTTTCTGGCAAAACATAAATAAATATCTTAAATTTACTTCTAAAGATTATTTTCTTTCTGTCTGTACTAATAATGTATACAGAAAAAAAAACTATCAATTACAAGTACTAATAATGTATCATTAAAAACAAGGTATAGTTTCAAAAAGTTTCTAGGAATTTTTACAAGCTATAAGAATAACAATAATTAAATTAAAACAATCTGGTTTGTTCAGCCTAAGCCCTAAGAGGAAGTAGAAGTAATAATGGTTAAAATTCAAAATTCCAATTATATTTATACAGGAAAAATTAAAAACAATTTCCTTTCTTTTTCATTTATTGGAAAAATTCAGGTGTCTTTTCGACGATTATTTCGCTTTTATTCGCTTACATTTTATATTCTTTTATGTAAAGAACATTAAAAATATTGATATTAAAGCAAATTGAATTTTTTCGAAAGAAAAAAAACCCAGAATTAATAATTGGATGATTCATGAAGAAAATTAAATTTATATATAAAAAAAAACTTATGTCCCTTTAAGGAAATATTACAAATAATAAAATATTTAAGAAAAAAACTTCTATTAATGGATCGTTGAAAAGCAAATTTTATAAATGAGGCCTCTTTAGATAAAAGTATGCAATATTAATTTAAGAAAGAGTTCAAATATTTAATGGAACATTAAATTATTTCTTTTCATAATCATTCTCCACACCATTACAAATAAAAATAATGATTAAAAGTTCTGTAAATAAAACATTAATTTAAAAAAAGGCTGAAAACATGAAAGAAATCATTTATGAAATATTGATTATTATTCGCGGGTCTTATTAAAATATCACGCATTCATAAGATAACTTTAAATATTGCATTAGTTAAAACAAGTTCCTTACTTAGCGAGAAATTAGAAAAGGAAGAAATTTTGAGTAACCGTATTTGAGGCTATCTTAATTATGATTTATTTTAAATTACTCTAATTGCTCATAAAAATTATAAAATATTTTTATTTTTATAAAAATTAATTAGAATAAAATGTAAAAAAATATTAGAATACAATGTGGACAAAGTAGAGATGTTAGAAAGAAAAATCGAAAAGCAAATTTAATACCAGAACACATTTTCATATATTTTAAGTACAAAACGTATTTTTTTTTTTTTTTCATTTAGTCTAACGCAGTACAGTACGCCAAAAAACCAACTATCCCGAATAACTTTTGATATAATGATCGAATCTTCCCGTTCTAGGACTCAATCTTAATGGTTCGAGGGGATGACCTCAAATATGCTAATTAATTAGTATAGACAATATTTTAAGCTCCGAAATCAGACACAAAAGCGTACTTTCTCTGAATAAACATACCTTCTTATCGAAGAAATTCAGATTTTTGACCCCCAAAATATGATCCCAATGGTTTGATCAGGAGAGGTATTTAAACTTTGGACTGCTTGTTGTTAATTTGGTTTTTGTGTATTTTACTATATCTCGAGAATTTTTTAGCGAATTGAAAGCTTTTTGCCCGCAATTATAAAATTCACTTGTCCAAATGTAATACCATGCAATAAATAAATTTTAGTATATATTTATTATTTTATTTATTATTATTCGAAAAATTGAATTGTAAGGTGTAAATTTTTTTGCATTGTTTAAAAGTACGAAATTTTAAATGGAAAATTACCAAATTCGAGCAAAATCGACTGAATAGTTCCTGAGAAATTGAATTTTAAATATACCACTTTTTAAAAATTCAATTTCTCCGGAACTATTCGACAGATTTCGCTCAAATTTTGTATTTTGCCAAGCAAAATTACTTACTTTATACCATTTAGCATTACAATTGAAAATTTTTTCGATTGTAATTAAATAAAATAATAAAAAATAATAAATACTTACAAAACTTTATTTTTTGCATGGAATTATTTTTGGACGAACTAACTTTATAATTGAGTGAAAAAATATTTCAATTCGCTTCAAAAGTTCCCAAGACATAACGAAATACGTAGAAACTCAATTAAAGTTTAAGGGGTCCAAACTTTGGACCCCTCTCCTGAACAATTTATAGGGACCATATTTCCCAGATTGCGGCTACCCCCTATATTTTGGGGGTTTGGGAGTCAGAAATCCGAATCCGTTGAAGAAAAGGTGTGTTTATTACGTACCTTTTGTATGTTAAAGGTACGTTTTCACGTCTTATTTCTCAATCATTAATCTTAAAATATCATTTGTACTAAATTATTAGTATGTTTGAGGTCACCCTCTTGAACAATTAGGATAGAGTCCTAGAACGTGAATATCCGATCATTATTGAAACCTACTTGGTATTGTCAATTAAATTCGACAGGAAGACACCAGTACACTTCATGTAATCAAACCACCATCTAGAAATTGTAAAATTATTCGCCTTTAAACTATAATAGCCAAAGTCCTAAAAATATTTCAGAAGCATTTGTTATGTGCATAAAATATGTCCTACTATAATTTCGCACAAGAATTTAGTTAAATAATTTAAATATACACTAATTATTCGCCAAATTTACAGAGCTGTTAAAAACACAACCTTCTTTGCCACCCAGCAGCAGATTGGTGTACGCTTTTTTAATTATTGGTGTTAAAATTCAACTATACCCTTTGGGAAGTGTGTAAGAACTCCTGATTCGGTATTAACTTGAAGTAAAGCAATTATTTTTAAAATATTTAATTTAGCCAAATTCAGATAGGTAATACACCGCAGTTTTTACAGGTTACACGTAGTAATTCTTAAAATAAAATTAGTTTGTATATGAAACGTAAGCGTAGCATAGAGAGAAGACTAATATTAAGAATATTAAGAAAAACTAGACTCATCAGAACAGAATTGTATTATTTTGAAACATTATGAATTTAGGTAATAAGATTGCCAGATGTTTACGAATCAAAATCTAATTACCCATATTACTCAACTAAAAACATACATACATTTTGTAACAATAAACTTTTGTGTTGTAGGTGACGTGCATTCAAACAACAAATTTATGCCAGTACGTACTCGCTTGTAAACATTCTACAGAAGATATCCGTATACGCCACGTTTGGAAGCGAAAATAATTCACGAAAGTTGTGATTGCGCAAGAGTTTGGTGTAAGCGTTCCGCATTATTGGTGATTAGATTTAACCACAACTTTTGAAATATTTGAGAGTGATCGATTTGATGTTAAATAACATGTTCTTTCACGCATCATTTTGGGTTGGCAAGTTCAGTGAAATATGACACCTCTGTTTATACAGTGTAAGTGCAACACAATTGTATGAAAACTTTCCTCTTTTGACTGATTAATCCTCTTGTGATTTTCCTTAAGTACAATAATATTTTTAACAAAGAAACTGCGATAAACTTTATTTCCCATGTTATTTTCATGTTTGATGTTGTTATCATGTTAATTTTTGTTCCAAATAAGCATATCCCAGCACTTCTTAATATCTACCCCTATAACTTGATTTTCTTTTTCTTGGAATTAACTTTATATTGCTTTTCTTTTCTTTATTGTTTATTCTAATACGATTGTCAGATGGAGAATATAATTGCCAGACCATACATATTTGTATTTATTATATTTTATTTATTTATTTATTTTGGTTTTCTAACCTACCTCTGATATCTTATACTTTGGGGTGCATGAGGAATTTTCTTGATTTTTAATAAAATATCTGCGTTAAGAAAATAAAACATTCCAAATGGCGTAAAATGCTTGATATAAAGATATCGCATTGAAATTTCAGAAGTTACGCCTTTATAAGCATCCCACGCAAAGAGATCCCTTTATTTTAAAATGACATTATCCATTATCTGGTTTTAAGCTATTCAATAGAATTTCAAAAAAAAAAAAAAAAAAAAAGTTTATAATCTATTATGTTTCTTATGTTTTCACTAATGATTCCAAATATAACAATTATCATCTCTAGTTTTTTTTTTTCATCATGGTTTTCAGACACAGAAGTGTGTACTTTGTTAACATTTATTATAAATAGTTATTTAAAATAAAGGTATTTCTTATGTGAGAAGTAAAAAATAAATTTTCAAATAAAATTACCATATACTAAAAAGTATTTTAATCAAGTTAGAGTCAAAACTTAATATTTAAAGCGTGAAAAAAAAGATTGTTATCAAAATCTGACAAAAAACTTTTAAAAAAGATGGGATTAAAAATATCAAAGACCAGTTTCATCACCAGAGAAAACTTGGAGAAGGGAAAGATACCTTTCAAGTTTCTTTTAAAAAATATATTTGTCTGATGTTTTTAAACCCGCTTGCTTCAATAATGAATCGTGAAATTTTGATAAAGATTTTGCTTTTCTTTGCTTAAATATAAATATTTTTCCTCACTCACAGAATTATAAATGTGAAAGGAAGGATGGTTACGGAACATTACGTACACAAAATATAAATTATATGTTTAGTTGCATTATAAAGATAATTATGTTCTCATAAGAAGACTTTCAAAAATCTGACAATTGCATTAATTCATTTCATAATTTTTGATTTCGATCCGCTTCTGTTCTATAAAGCCTAATTCGAATTTGGCTTAAAATATCTTCTGTAGTGTAAAAATTGTGGTGTGATGCTTATCCGAACTTGAAGTTGGAAAACTCTTAAAATTGTGTGATTTTATTTCAGGTTAATACCGGTTTTATACACTTCAATGGGTGTAGTTAAATCTTACACCAGTAATTGATAAAGATTGCACCTATCTGAAGTTGATGAAGAAGGTTGTGTTTTCGTAATCGTAATTTTAGCCAATTCTTATTGTATATTTAAGCTATTTAGGTAAATTCTTGTGTGAAATGATTGTATAGCATAATTTAAACATATAAAAAAATGTTTTTGCCTTATTATTAGAAGTTTAAATGCGAATAGTTATGCGATTTCAAAATAGTGACGAGATGGCGACCAAGATTGTGGTTTGTTCAAATAAATTGTATTCATAAAATTTGAGTTCTTCTTGTCAGACTGACTTGCCAAACTGGTTAAAGCCTATTACCACGTAAGTTTCAATCCTTTTAACTGATTGATTAAGATTACTGATTGTGATTGATTATTTACCAAGTAATTTCAATTTTTTTTGTCGGATTAATTTAACAAACTACTCATATAAACTTCTACAAAATGCATGTATAGTTTTAGTTGTATAGTAAAGATATTTATTTTCTCATAAGATTTACATAAACCTGTCAATTGTAGGGAAGAGGGGGCTAAATTGGACATTTTTTACAAAATTTTCGAAAAACCATTCTTAATATAGATTTAAACTCATGAAGTATTTGTAACAATATTTTAAACGATTGCCTGCATTTTTATTTATGTCTGGAATTATAAAGTCTTTTAGTTCTTCCATAACACACATATTGAAAATATACAGAACAATAGTTAATATCAAAGAATAGGTTAAGAATATCATTTATAACAGATTATTATCCTTTGTAGAAAATCTGATTGTTAATGAAAGAGTGAACAGAAAATTTAAAATTTACTTTTTTACCTTAAAACGCTTCTTTTAAAAACATCTTCCGAACCCTACAATAAAGTCTAAAATATCTTCTTGTCCACACTCATTTACCTAACTTCTATTCACTTATAATATTTAACTACTTTTCACTACGGAGTTGTTCGAATTCATATTAATATAATAATAATCTGTCTGTGCTGTGTGTGTATATTTGTATGATAAACCAATTTTATTTTACAAAATATTGCATGTATGCATCCTAAATTTATGGTTCTTGTTTTATATTGCATGGTAAAAGTAATTATATTGATTCTAAAGATTATCATATCTTACTGTGATTATAAATTTTAATGTACTTTACCCAAAGTAGAGTGAAAGAACATTTTAGGTATTTTGCTACATCAGAACCTATCATCGGTTTTGGTGTAGTGGAGCATATACACTCTACAAAATTTAGTTGCACCATATTTGGGGTTGAGATAAATAAAAAATTTTTACAGTGCATGTAGTCACATTTTTTATTTTATTTTTCACTCTGATATATTTTTTACTTTATTTTATTAATTTATTAATTTTTCTGTGCTTGAATATTGACAACACATATTTACATGCGCATTAGAATCAATTTAATAGTTTCATTACAAAAACATTTCATTTAAGAACAAGCATATTTTTTTAATATACTTCTTTCATTAGTTCTTTCTAACAATCGATATTTTGCCAATTTTTAAGTAATTTCTTGAGAGATAACTACTGTTCGATACTTAAAAATGTATTTGTAACTAAAATGTAAAACTGTTGTAAACATATTTTTAAGAACCAAACTCTACTTATCCTACAAAAAAGAACATGAAATTTGCAAAATAACAACTGCTTTAAAGAATTAGAGTGAATATATTGCGAAGAATTTACTTGCTTTCTAAACAAAATGTTTTTGCTATGAAGCTATTAAATTGTTTCAATTGCGCATGAAAATATGTGTTCTTAATAAACAAACTTACAACAAATGAATGAATAAATAAAAAAAAACTTAAACAGAATGAATAATTAAAAAAACTATATGAAATAAAAAAATGGCTACATGCAGAGTAAAAAATACAGTTTTTCTCAACACCAAAAATAGTGGCAACCAATTTTTTTACAGTGTAGTGAAACACCATTTTGATGTAAAGAAGTTGCCGCAATTTTTTGTTTTTAGATACACTAAACTTTTTTACAATGTCAGTTATGCTTATGCTTGAATACTAATTTTATTTTAGGAAAAAATTTTTCCGTGCATATTAAATTAATGATTCTGGCATTATATTGTGTTTTATTTTATAACCGTCGTTGTACAGCCGACCCAATTTATTTTGTGATTTTATATTGTATTGTAAACATTCTTTTACTGGTTCTTATGTGTATCATATCTTGCTATAATTATAAATTTTAGTGTTCCTGAAAAACGAAAAGGGTAACGCCTCCTCTATTACATGTACCAAGTTGTGTAAAAGACAATTCTTGGTGTTGTATGCAACACCTATAGATGTATGACGAAATAAGATTTATATATGGTGTTGCACTACGTCATTATAGTGTAAATAATTTGACGCTATTTGCGACTTTGGGATTCACTAAATTTTCCTTACATTGTACCTTTTTAGCCTGCCTTACAACTATTATCATTTTAAAGTAAAATTAATGAACTAAAATTAAAATTCCATAAAATATTTGTGAACTAAATTGGGGGAATTTTACTTATAAGCATTCAATGTACTTAAATTAAGTGGCAAAATAAATAAACCTGTTGTTTTTCGAATAATAAAAAATGGAAAACAAATACCTATGACTTGTGTAACAAATAGTATATCATTATCTTAGTGATTCTCTTTATCAAAGGATTGTATGGCATAACAAGATAAATATCGTTTTAGTTCACTGGTTTATATCATTGATAGTGCTTAAAATAATGTATAGAATCCATTTTCAGCGCATGCAAGATAGCAGTTCAATGACTTGAAAAGATTAGAATAAATTACTTCTGGTAAACAAATGTTAACGTAAGAAATACGCTTAGAGGCCAAATGCGGTCGACTGAATGATGTATTCAAGTTTTTTAATAGAAGTCGGGAACTGTTTAGATTAGTATTCTTATATTGTTTTTAAGGCGTCTTTAGGAATACTAATTTGAAAGATGTTTTAAGAGCTTAATTAGGAATTTTGCTAAATGTGTACACTGATAATAAAAGAATTATCAAAACAATCAGAATTGGCAAAAATTTGCCGTGTTTATGGCTCTATGGGAAATTGAAAATGGTGGTAATTTTTAACCTAAGCGGTTTGGAAAAAATAGAATATGGTTTTATTTCCTTGTTATTTAGTTGTAAATGTAGTAAAATTTGGTAATTTTATCATAATACCTGAGAGCATGGCATAAGAACCATTCATTTCGTAAAATTTACTTTTCATGTTTGCATTTTTACTAAATGTGTGGTAATGAGAAGTATAATTTTTAAAACCTGACTTTCCAGTAAGCCGCAATCATACGAACGGAAAAATAACCGAATGAATGATTTAATTACCTAATATTTTAATTTTATTACCAGAATTTTGGTTTTTTTTTAAACCAGAAATGTCGTTAACATACAATACGATAATTTAACCAAATTTTTTTCCTCCGTGTATAGGGGAGTATCATGAATTTTTTTTTAAAAATTAAAAATTTCAAGTCGATAAAAAAGGTCATATCTTTTCCAAAAAGATTTTTAGTCAAATTGTAAAATACTTAGATCTGAAATTTCATATTTTTTGTATGTATCAAACCGTTAATTTCAAAATATATTTTAAAGCATAACAATAAAATTAATTTTAGTTCTAAAATATCAAGTTTAGAATGTAAACTAGCAGTAAAAAATTATATATGAAAGCAACTTTTAAATCTCTCGGTTTCTATACATAAAAAAATATAAAAAATTTCTTAACAAATACAGATATTTTTAATAATTTACCCAATCTTAAGATTACATAATTATGTAGGTTCTTAGTAACGTTTTGGTTAAATTTTTCTCACGAGTAAATTTCGGGAGACTTAAATATTGCATTTCATTCGTAATTTTTATAATTACTTTACACTCTAAACTTTTCATCTTCGAACTAATAAACAAAACTTCTTATATGAAATGAATTATTCTGAAATGTAAAAAATTAATCTTTTGCAGAAAAATTTTACCTAACAGAAACCTTTTTAGTTTATAAACATATACTTGAATTTAATAAAGAAATATAAAAACGCATTCTGTCATTGCTAACATGAGAGTACTCACTATATCACGTTAATACTTATTATTCGTATACACAAAACAGCTACTCGTATTGCACCAACACTCGGGTACATACTCATTTGTCATCTTGACACAAATGAGAATAGAAAAAATGCCAATTTTTTGTTATTTTACTTTCAACTGAATATATTGAAACAATGTATTTAAGAAAGAAATTTAGTTTTGTTTCAAAAGAAAGTTTTTAAAATCATCTCTCTCTTGCATTCAAATGATCTCATCCGTAAAGTTTTTTGGATTAACGCGTGAACAACTTACACGGACTGATGCTCAGGTAGGCTAAAGATGTGTATGAAAACAGATGATTCTCATATCTTAAAATGATATTTGTCTCGGTTTCATACCTATTACTTTCATTTCAGGTAAACATATATTTTTTTGCTAAAAATAACTAAACTAACACTTTTGTTCCTAAAAGTTTCTAAGCTCATTCTCATCATGTATAATAATGAATTTTTTTCAACATGATTTTAGTTTGGATAATTATGGCCCTCTGAAAAATGTTTCAATGTGAGTCATAGTTGATGTTGATATATCTCAAGCAACACAATTGAATTTAAAGAAAAATTAGTTTAGAAGTTTGACCGCATTAAAAGTCCTTATCTTATAAATCTTTAACTTATTGGCTAATACTTATCATATGTGATAGTGAGCTCTGAAAATTGTTTTGATGAGCCTTCAGCAGTGATGAATGTTTACGCAGCTATTTCTTGGATATTATCTTAGGTATTTCTTCTATCATGTATAATTCAAGCCTAAAGCTAAATTGATTTGGAAGCTTTAATATCATGGCCTATTCTTTTCATATGTGACATTAATACCAATGCTTTTGGATGCTAGCCATTTTTTCGGTGCTGACAATTGTTTGTGCATGATCGCATTGCGATTTCTTGTATATTTCTATATTTCTACTATCATGCGAATTTGAAGCTTAAAGGCGCAATAAATTGGCTATTTAAGGAAGATAAAAAGTCCAAATGATAAGTATTCATCATATTATTCTTTCTTTAGACTAATCAGCCTATTATTTTCATATGTAATATTAATTTCTTGAAATTGTTTCAATAGCGCTATTTTTTCAGCGTTGATGAATGTTTGTGCATGTTCACCTAGTTTGCAACTAATGATAATTTATTATAGAAATTAATAACAATAAATTAAATTTATATCATTTTATAATTCTTCCGTCAATCTCTTTGGCTTATCATTATTATGTATCATTTTTACCTATTGAAGTTTTTTTCTGTGTGAGCCATTCTATGTCATTCATTCATCATTGTGCTTTAGTAAATCTTTAAATTGTTCAATTTGTAATTTTTTGTGCATCACTATATCTTCATACGAATTTTGAACTTGAAAATAAATTGATTTGAAAACTATAAAATAAATAACCCAAATAATTTTTGTAGTTTACAGTAATTGTTTTGTTAATCTAATGGGCATTTCTTATCATATGTGATATTGAACTCTTGAAATTTTATCATTGTTTTCTAATTTTTTCAGTTTGAATGACTGTTTGTGCAAGTGTCCATTGTTATTTCCTTAGTATTCCTACATTTTTTCTATCATGTCGATTTTGAATTTTAAAACAAATTGATATGGAAGCTTAAAGAGTACTAAACCTAAAACAAGCTTTTAACTTGTAATTCTTCATTTGAATTCTTTGATCCATTTCTATTAAATGTGATAAAGAGGAAAAAGAAGCTATTATTTCAGTGTTGATGAAAGCCTATCTATTTCTCCTCGCAATTCGTTGTGCATGATTTAATCTATATCAACAACCTGTTGCGCTCTGAACTTTAAGAATAATTAATTTGTCAGTTTGGAGTTCAGAACATATCCAGACAAAGATTATTTTTCGCGCAAGTCTTTATTTTTATTTATTAATATAGCAGTTAAACTGACAAATAAGATTATTTGACATATGTGATATTAAATTTACAGAGATTTT
Source organism: Parasteatoda lunata (assembly GCA_949128135.1). NCBI lineage: Eukaryota > Metazoa > Arthropoda > Arachnida > Araneae > Theridiidae > Parasteatoda > Parasteatoda lunata. Next base: position 15,545,106 of record OX421980.1, on the reverse strand, counting down.
CCATATTCATCCAATATTTAAGTGGTATTTAATGCTTTTGTTTATTCATGTAACAAATGCTTGTTCGTTATTTATTGTTTCATTTTAACAGCTGCTCTTCTCATTTTTATAATTCTTCAATTTTGTGATTCAATATTCATAAAAGTCTTTCAGACTTTTATGAATTTTGAAGCTTGCAATGCTTGTTCGTTATTTATTGTTGCTTGTTCGTTATTTATTGCTTGTTCGCCATTTATGCAATAATTAACAAATTTAACAAATGCTTGTTCGTCATTTATTGTTTCATTTTAACAGTTGCTCTTCTCATCTTTATAATTCTTCAATTTTGTGATTCAATATTCAAAAAAGTCTTCAGACTTTTATGAAGATAACCCAAATTACTTGCACTGCAAGATCTTCTGAAATGCATCTATTTGTTTTGTAAAATAATATTTTATTCATCTTGCATTAAGATTCAGTTTTAAAATTTAGAAATTTTTCTACTTTCTAAAATAAATAATATTCGCTTATTAATTGTAAAAATGTCCTTTTTTGTTTGATTTTTTTTTTCAAATCTCTCTTTGAATAGCATAATTATTGATTGTTACAAACGATAAAATACAGTTTTATTTTTTGTTTGTGTCACTCAATAGCAATATTTGCTTTGCTGTTAGGAAGCATAGTATCAAAAAGCTTCCAGGTATATCTTTAATTGCTTTAAATGTCTCAAACATTAAATTGCTTTAAATGTCTCAAACTAAATCATCTTTGATTTAAAAAATGTCTTTGAGGGAAAAAAAATTTAAGTTTTATTTGTGAACTAAAAAAGGCGAACTTATCAATATCAAACGAAATTTTTTTTTAATTCATAATTCACAAGCTTCTAAAATATTTTTTACAATCAATTAACTTCCATTTCTTCTATTTTTATTAAATGTTTCAGAAATTAATTTTCATATTATCAAAATTTGTGTAAAATTATAAAAAAAAGTTTAGTTTCCATTTTAATATCTTATCATTATAGGGAAATACTTTAAATTTTCACTGTTTTAAATAAGGAACTATTACTTAATAATATTTTATTTGTATTTAATTTGTAATTTATATTTTGTATTTTAATATTTTCTTCAATTCTCAAGCAACCTATTCATTTTTTCTTCTTATTTTTTAGATAATTAACATCATAAAAATACGTGACATCAATTGTAAAACTCACCGAGAGCATATAACTATGTGTAAATTAATTTTTTTCTCCTCCTTTCGAGCGCTCATTTCATTTTTACGATTAAAAGCATTTCTTTAAAATACAAACGAAAAGTAAACAGCAAACTTAAAAATATTTCCTCTGATTATATGCAATCTGAGTTTTTTCTATATTTCTTTTCTTTGAACCATTTCTTTTTATTACTAAACTCTAATTTCTACCCCACCAATAGCATAAGAATAAAAGATTTGACCAATTAAAGTATTGATTGATTTGAACTTGCAATAAGAATTTTCAAAACAGAACTGACAAGAAGCAGAAAAAGAAAGATTTCCTCGAGGTCAAGAATACATGTTTATCTTGATAAAACCTGCACTACTGATTCTATCATAGATCAAAATTCAAGACACAATAGCCGTTATTACTGAATTGATATTCCATTGAATTACATTTGGGCACGATACATGTAAAATTACGAATATTGTTCTTTGACTATTTCAAAAATGTAATAGAAGATTAGCATTTTGAACAAAAAGCATGATAGCAAATAATATGAATTTTCTGTATCTGTGTTTAAAGCTAGATATTAAACAATATATAAAATCGTATATAGAGATACATTTTGAATATTAGCAATGGCATTACAATAGCATATGAGTAATCAATTTGTAGAGAACCAAAAAAAAAAATTAGGATGATTTTTTTAAAACTTAATATTCAGTACAAAGATTTTTGAAATTTGCTTTAATAAATCCTTATTAATCTGTTATTTAATTTGAGGATTTAATTTTGTCTAAAAATTTATGTTATATTTTTTTGTATCTAGAAAGAAATAAAGGTATAAAATAAGGAAAAAATATCGATGGAATGAGGAAAATATTTAAAACTCGTATTTTAACTTTTCATTCCAGATGAAAAAATTGATGTGTCATATCTTATTAATGTAAAACACATTTTTTGTGCTCAAACCTTCAAGATATGGTACTAATTGTAATTGCTATTTATAAAGATGAGAAAGAGTTTTAAGGCTAATTACCTTTTTGAATTGCAGCAATTCTGAAATTGTTATTGTTTTTAAAATTTTTTACGTAATTTCAATTTATATTTAAATATTATACTAGTTTTCCGCAATAGTAAACATTTATTGATTCACTCATAGGAATCTTAAATACAATTTTTAAAAAATGGTTTAACTTTGAACCGTAATGCAGAGAAAGTTTTCTGTCTCCTTATTAGGGTGTTAAATTGAACGATGTTTCTATTCAAGTTGGATCACTATATCATGAAATCAAGTTTAAGAAGAAAGTATTTCAGTTCATCTATATTTTTTGTAACCAGTGTTAAACAGCTGACCCATTTTTGGTTTTTAACGCTATCAATTCTTAACTCCGTAGTTTTGTAATTATGAACCCAACCCAGGAAACTAGAGAACTCCTGGATTAACCATTTGAACAAACTAGTCTTCGTTTTAAATAAAACTGATCCACATTTGCGTAACATGGAGAGAAAAACTGCTAAAAACTTCCAAGGTTAGTCCGACAGCAAGAAGATTCCAACCCATGAGCCCTCTACCACTGAGAATTTTAACGTCAGCACTGTCGTGGGTGCGAGCTGGCAGCAGAATTCGTATCGACTAGTCATCGCTGGGGTTCGAACCTGTGTTACCTTATTGGAAAACGAGTGCTCTATCACACTGACTAAGACAATTTTTTACATTAACTAAAATAACAGAAAAATTCTCCAACCTTCGCATAACGAAATTTTCTCTCCTCTGCATATTTGAATCCTCTGTATATTGAATAACTAAATAATGAAATATAATTTGGTAGAAAACAGAAGAAAGAAATTATAATAAATAATCGGGATGGATTAAAATCAATATTCTTCATTGAGCTTTCTGAATAATTTCTAAATTTCGATAGAGTCTTTTTCACTTAAAACTTGTTAAAAACCGAATTTATTGAATTCTGAATTTGAACTTAATTACTCTATAATGTCTAGTTTTATTTATCTCATTTGTTGCAGTTTTCAGATAAATTTTTATGAGTTGTATATTTTTATGTCCTAATAACAACAAATAACTTTATTTTGCGACATCTTAGACGGTTAAACTAATCACGTGCTGTATTCACATTCTTCAAATTGCTAAAAATAACACGTAAAGAAGACCAGATCATTTATAAGCATACAAATAGAGCTTCTTTTAAATAAAGTGCATTTTAATAAATTGATAATATATTCTTATAAAATATTTTATAAAAATAATGTGCAGTATGCAAGAAAGAAAAAATAGACCACCCTGAATAACTTTTAATCTAATGGACGGATCTTCTTGATGGTTTGTAGGGCGCTGGACCCATGTCCAAGTGGTCGTGGGTTCGATCCTCGCCGACCGAAGACTCCCCGTGTAGTAAATGGTGACTGATGCACGTTAAATCTGTCGAGTCTCAAAGTCCTCCATGTTCCCATAGCGAATCAATACCTCTGGGGGTACTGATCCAGGAGTTTCCTTGTCTTCTGGATTGGTTCAAAATTACAAGGCTACGGAGTTGAACATTAGCAGTCTTAAACCCATGAAATTGGGTCGGCTGTTCAACGACGGTTATAAAATAAAATAAAAATATGCTAATTAGAAGTGCAGTATTTTAAGCTACGAAATCTGACACAAAAACGTACTTTCTCTAAATAAGAGATGCCTTTTTTTTTTGTTGACGGATTTGGATTTTTGACTCCCAAAATATGGGGGTTAGCCACAATCTGGAAAATATTGTTCCAATAGTTTGGTCTAGAGAGCGGTCCAAAGCTCGGACCCTTAATATTAATTTTACTTTCTGCGTATTTCTCGAGGTTTTTAAAGCAAATTGAAAAAATACTGCATACAATTATAAAATTCATTTATCCAAAGATAATTGCATGCGAAAAATAACTTTTAAGAAATAGTTAGTATTTTCTTTTATTTCATTACAAGTTGAAAAAATTTCCAATAGTAAGGTAAAAAAAATTTTTACCTAAATATTAAAGAACATAATATTACATTGCTAAATACAAATTTTGAGTGAAATCGGTCGGATAATTCCTGAACTTGAATTTCAAAAAAGTCAGATTCTTAAAATTCGATTTCTCAAGAACTATTACACCAATTTCACTCAAATATTGTATATTTCCAAGTAAAATCATTTCCTTCAAAATGACGTAAAAATTGTATATCTTAAAGTTCATATTTTTTTGTCCTAATATTAAATAAAATAAAAAAAAATTATAAATATTTATTAAAAGTTGTTTTTTTGCAACGAATTATCTTTGGATACGGGAAATTATTAATTGTGTTCAAAAAATTTAACAAATCTCTTGAAAAAGTCTGGAGATAAGGTGAAATATGCAAAAAAATAAAATTAACATTAGGGGTCCAAACTTTGGACTGCTCTCCTGACAAAACTATTGAAACCATATTTCCCAGATTGAGCCTATCTCCCATATTTTGGGGGTCAGAAATCCGAATCCGTCGAAAACAGGTATATTTATTCAGAGAAAGTACGTTTTTGTGTCTGATTTCGTAACTTGAAATATCGTCTGCACTAATTAGTTAACATAATTAGGGTTACCCCCTCGAACCATTAAGATAGAGTTTTAGAACATGAAGATCCGATTATTAGATCTGAAGTTATTCAGGGTGGTCCATTTTTTATTTTCCGCACTGTACTATGAAATATATTTTTGTCCGCATTCTTTCATGATAGAATCATATCTTATTATACTGTTCATCTATTGAACATTTGATATTAGTTTCTTCATTCATAATCCTTTGACAGTATTAGTTTAGTAACTTACACGTTATAAAATGCTGCCATAAAATTTGGTCATATGAGCTCATTTAAAATATGATTAATAAGAGTACACTAAAAATATTTTGAAATTTTGAAGATGAATAATGAAACAAGTCACTATTATTCATTTACTGAATATTGTAAGTACTTACAATAATGTCTCCTATATCAGTCATATAGTACATAGGGTCTTTTAAATTGAAGCTTTTTATTATTGATCATGAATTTTATTCTTGAATGCATTTTTATCTTTTATGCGTTGTCAGATGTAAAATAATCTTAAAAACTCTATATTATATTTAGTGAGTAGAACCAATATTTAGTGTTCAAAAACGTGCTAAAAATATATATATATTTTTAGGAGATGACGAAATCTTGGATAAAGTTATTAAAGTTATGTATTTTAGTTGAATTATGCAATGCTGTACAAACGTCCTTCTTCGGTGACAAAACATTTAAAGCTCCATTGTTAAGTATGTATTTCTATTATATTTATGTTCTTTTGATCCTTTATTCGTTTACATGAAAACATTAAATAAGTTAAATTTAAGAACATCAAAATATCTTCCCTTTGTAAGATTTTTAATAATTTTTTAATGTATTAAATTAGTTTTTTTCTTCAATTTTTGTGGTATTTTTTCTAAACAATTCTCTTTTTTTCCTTAACTGAAAACTTGTTTACCCCAATTTAATTATGGCTAGTTTTTTCACCTGAAAATATGTATTTTTTTTCATCGATTACATCTTACAATATTTAATCGAACTACAATAAAATTAAATATAAATGTCTAGAATTTTGCAATTTTCAATATTAGAAATATCAAAATATCTAATTTACTATAGAAGTTTAGTAAACTGCTAATCAGTAAAAAAAAAATTTCAACAATGTATTTCAATTAAATAAAATACAGCAAATGAATATTTTTCATTATAAGAATAATTCCTTTATATTATAATTATTTTAATAAGAGTATTTTCTTGTTATAAGTATTTTATTTCCGTTGATTACATCTTATAACATTTTAAACCTAACTGTAAAACTGCAAAAAATTCCAGTAAAAAATATTGGTACCCTGAGTGCAGCATGCGTAAAATTGTTTACAGTGATTTTTACAGTAATACTTTTCAATTTCTCTAAAAATTACGACTTACGAGGGTTGCTATTTATATTTCTGGCCTTGGCAACAGTAAGTGTTTCTAGGCGACCGCAGACGATTTTAATCGAAAGTTTGATATTTTTAAACATAAATTCAGCAGACGATTTACCATTATAGCTTCATTTGTGTTGTTGACAGTAAATTGAAAAGTTCTTCTCTTTCAAAAAATGGAATTGAATCGTGAACATTTTCGTACCATTATTTTTCATAACTTTCGACGTGGATTGTCAAGAAAAGAGTGCTTTGATGAACTTAACTCTTTATTCAGCGATAAAGCGCCATCCTACAGCACTGTAAAAAATTGGTATAACGAATTTAATCGTGGTCGATGTTCGATCCAGGACGAATCCCGTGCAGGTCGTCCAAAATCCGTTGTTGTGCCAAAAAAGATCGATGCTGTGCGTGAAATCATAAAGCAAGATCGTCATGTGACATACCGTGAGATAGAGACGTCTTTGGACATTAGTATGACTAGCATCAATAAAATATTGCATGAACACATTTGAGCGTAAAAAAAATTTGTTCGCGTTGGATCCCGCATAATCTGACAAACGCTCAAAAAAAGGCTCATGTCGATTGGTGCAAGGAAATGTTGGAAAAACACGTTCAAGGTACATCAAAGGCTGTGTATAACATCTACACAGATGACGAATCATGGATCTATGCATATGAGCCGGAAACAAAACAGCAATCAACTGTATGGGTCTTCCAAGACGAGGCAAAACCAACAAAAATTGTTCGAGGAAGAAGCACATCGAAACAAATGATTGCCTGTTTCTTCGGCATTAACGGTCATGTGGCAACAGTGGCGTTAGAGCAACGCAGGACGGTCAATTCTGAATGGTACACGACCATTTGTTTGCCAGAAGTCATCGGAGAAATTCGAAAAAAGCAGAAGAACAGGCGAATCATTCTTCATCATGCAATGCGAGCTCTCACACATCGACTCAAACAAAGGCATTTCTGACGGAGCGAAAGATCGAACTGATGGGTCATCCGCCGTACAGCCCTGGTTTGGCACCCAATGACTTCTTCTTATTCCCACACATCAAAAATAAATTACGTGGACAACGATTTTCGACCCCCGAAGAAGCGGTTGATGCATTCAAAACGCATGTTTTGGAGTTACCTCAATGGGACTAGAAAAAGTGCTTTGAAAATTGGTTCAAACGCATGCAAAAGTGTATTGATCATCATGGAGAATATTTTGAAAAACAATAAAACCAATTTCGATCCTACATATTTGTTTTTTCATTATTAGGCCAGAAATATAAATAGCAACCCTCGTATCAGATTTTTTGTTCCATAAAATTTTATGATGCAAATGCGTTTTACGGTAAAGAGTAACAGCACTCCGGGTGCCAGTGGTTCTTACCATAATTTTATTTTAATTTTCGTACAATGTAAAAACTGAAATAAATTTCTGAAATTCTACACTTTTCAAGATTAAAAGCATCAAAGTATATAATTTGGTCCAAAAGTTTAATAAACTGCCAAAGAATACCTAAGGTAAAAAATTGTTTATTAAATTTATTTCTTATCAAGTGAAGTGTAACAAGCGAATAATTTTTTGATGTAATAAAAATCAATGGATCGTTAAGAAGGAAAGGTATCTTGAAAATAGAGCATCGTGAATAAAAATAAGAGTAATCTATAGTATAATGCCCCAATTTATGAATTTATGATGTAAGAACATTCATATTATTTATGAATTATTATGAATGTTCTTATAAAATGAATTATGAATAGGAATCCCTAAAAAAGTGCTATTTATAAACTTGCAGCACTAGATTATTAAGAAATAGAATTATAGAGTTACGTTTTTTCTGATATAAATCAAAATACGGAAACAATTTTTAATGAAGGATACTCTTATTTTAAACTGAAGTGTTTTTTGCGCATAGGGGGCCTTCCTTTTTTTTTTTGATATCTTGTTATCATTAAGTTCAATTTTTATAGTTATTAAAAGACTTTTTTTGCAAATAGCTGATTTTATAAAGCATAAAATATGTATACATACTATATTATATTGCGGTGGTTATAATTGAAACATTTCCATTTCTAAACTTTTGATTCTTTGTTTGTTTTTAATTAAATAAAACTTTTATAATATAATATAATATAATATAATATAATATAATATAATATAATATAATATAATATAATATAATATAATATAATATAATATAATATAATATAATATAATATAATATAATATAATATAATATAATATAATATAATATAATATAATATAATATAATATAATATAATATAATAATAATATGATATAATTATAAATATCAATGTTAATACTAATATGCAAGATATGGTAACAACAAAAAATTAAAAGAATAGAAATACGAGATAAAGCTAAGCAATGGAATACAAATGAATATGTATTTGAAATCTTTTACAGTTCAAATTTTACGAATACTTGGTTTAGTTGCAGTTTTCTCATGTTCTGCTTAAAGTGGAGAATGTGAGTTAACGCATTCTTTAAAAGAAATTTCAATATTTCATGTTTGGTGTGCAAAATATCAATTAAAAAAATAATTTGTTCTAGGCAAACCTGTATTAACCATTGTGCGCTTTTTAAGTATCCCATGCTCATCACCCAATGGTCAAATGTCTGGTGTTTGCTATTCTCTTAATGACTGTGTCAGAATGAGAGGAACTCAAATAGGAACTTGTGCATCAGGTTACGGTGTTTGTTGTATATGTAAGTGTTTTACAATTTATTTCTGTAAAAATTATGCATGCAATTAAAAACAGAGCTTGCGAATCGGGTTTTTACCTTTGTTTTATATGTAAGTGATTTATAATTTTAATTAATTTTTATAAAAACCGAAGCTTATAAATTTTATTAGTAACTGTTGATTTATTTATTCAGTTTTGCTTATGAATTTGAACTACTGAACATTCTACATTTCATTATACTTACATAATTATATTAACATTTTATACGTATAATACGTTTATACGTTTATTATAGTCATGAATAAAAATAGTTAAATGATTGATTTTGATATAATTAAATTAAAGCCGAAAATAGTATGAAATGGAATTAAATTAGTTATTAAAAAATCAATCATTTAACTATTTTTAATCATGACGATATCCAAATACAAACTCAAATACAAGTACTATATACAAATATTTCAATCTATCAATTTTAATACATAAATAACTTTACTTTATTCGCACCAATAAATCTTTTTAATTTAACTCTAACAAATGGTGCCGTGACCAGGATTCAACAGATTACGCAAATGATTTTTCCTATAGAGCATCAAAACAATTTATTATTTAATAATTCACCTGAATCATTATTTTTTTTAAGTGTAAATGTGACAGTACTAGTGTTCAAAATTTTTCTTAAAATAATTTTAAAAAATTAATGTTTATTCGGTGTTTGAATAAACTAATATTCATAAAATTGTCTCTTTAATTGGGAAACTTTACTTTATAGTATTTTATTCAAAACTCATCAAAATGTGTTATTTTTTTAAAAAAAATTATCAATGTTGCTTTAGTTTAAGGTATCTGAACTTTTACTCTGTTTCATGCAACGATTTTTCTAAGAATGCGTTTCAATATTCATCTTGATTTCAAAATTTAAAACTTCCCTTTATAAGTTTTCTAACAAAGCCGCATATTTGGCAGTAGTCCATACAAATAAAGAAAGGTAATATCATTACCAGAACTCGATTTTTGTGATTTTAAAAATTTGGGATTAAGGAAAAACAAAGTTTCTCGTAGCTAAAATATTACTTGCCCATTTTTTCTACTTAGTATTAATGAAAATCAAAACTTAGTGTTATCAACGCAGCGACAATTTTAAAACTTAGCCTTTTCTAGAAACAAAATCTTTTTTATCACTGAAAGACAAATCATCAAAAATTTAAAAAAGTAGGGAATTACTATTAAAATTTATCTTGAAACGTTTTTTAGTATATTTAGTATAAAAGTAAATAGTTCAATGGTAAGAAATTTTGTCGAAGCTAATTGTCTAGGAAGTAATTTTTTCTACTTTTGATATTAACTGCAAAACAGGTGAGAAATAATATTTTTTATTTTCAATTGAACTTAATGAGATTTTTTTGCAGCTTTTTATTACTATAATATATATGTAGCTGCTAAAAAAACTATTGTTTTTTAATCACTGATGATGGGATAGAACCACTTAATATTAGACTGTTTACTAAAATGGATTTTTACTAGCTTTTATGGGGATGTTTACAACATGCTAAAAACATCTTTTTATAGAATTCAATATTTTTCTCTCATTTCAATACCATGTTTATGTGTAACTTAAACTGTTATGTTATATGTATTTTTGATAGTTCAGAGAAGTTGTGGAACGGCGACTAATCAAAACTCAACTCATTTTGTTAATCCTGGATACCCAGAAGTAATCGAAGAAACGTCTGATACAACTTGTACCATATCATTATATCGCCCACCAAGAGTTCCAATTTGTCAAGTACGATTAGACTTTCTAGAATTCGATATTACTAAGCCTACTAGTGGAAATTGTCTTGATGATCAACTTACTATTACTGGAAGTAATGTAAATTCACCTATACCTGTATTATGTGGTCGAAATGCAGGGCAACATGGTAATATAATATAGTTACTTTTTCAACACTTTACAATTCAACACTGAACCATATGGTGCAAATTTTCTGCACCTTTAATACAGTTTTGAATTGAACCTTCCAAGTTGATATTAGACTGTTTCCATTCAAATTGATACCAAATTAATTTGCGATTATATCTATAAACTTTGAATCTTTTTTAAGGTATCAGGTTCAATTTCCCCCATATCTCATGTTAACTTGTAGACGATAACATAAAAACCATTTCCCTATTTATTATATGACTAATAAATATTTTTCAATATTTTTTATCTTTTTATTCTTAATTTTTTATGGCACTTACATAATTTAAATTTTTAAATGTCTTTTAAACTTGATCAAATTTTACTAAGGTGACAATGATAGCGTAGAATACATTTTAAAAATACTTTAAGCCTTTAAAATCAGTGTTGGAAACATACTTCCATTAAAAACGTCTTGAAGAATAAAATGAAATATTCCAAAATATTAGTTATGGACTTTAAAAATAGGGAAATAGTATTTATATAAATGCATCATAGGTTAACATACGAGATTGAGAAAATAGAATATGACTCCTGAACATGACTCTTGAAATATAATTACAAATACAATTTTATCAATACGCTCGAGAATATCTAACAGTGTAGAACCCTTAAAAAATGTGACTATTATGATGATACTTATTCTTCTAATCTGAATCAGATCAGATCCATGAATTCGCTCACCCTAAATACTTCCGAAACATGCATAAGTTACTTCTGAAGCGTACCAAGTTAACGCAGTTAACCAGTTCTTCTGCTGCACTACACTTGGTGCAAACTGGAAATGTCTCAGTGAAAATCGGAAGATTTTTAAATGTTCAGTATACAGTTGAATTAGAGCGATTTAAACTCTCCAGCCACCTTTAAAACTAATTAAAACACACGCACTCCCACAAAATACTACAAATGTAGTAGAGGTTGTTTCTAAGAGGTGTTTATAGAGGCCTCAAGTATAGCTCAAAAGAGAGACAGAGGTTCCTCGTTAACATGAATCATGAAAGAGCCCGCTAGGCCAATATCGTTATAGTTCAAACTCACATGGGGCGGAATCCATTGTAGATTAATCACAGAACCAGACAAGGTACTGGTTCCTCTATAATTCTTATTTTATTTTGCTCTCTAATAAGTCTCCAACTTTTCAAATTATTAAATTGGCTGTCCGAAAGAATCCAGATTTCTTCAGTCAAATGTCGCTGACAATCTAGTGCCATGTTAATAGTTCACAGCAGAAAACGGAACAGTAATCAGTATTCCTGTTTTTAAGAAATATCCCTTCTTCGCCATATTTAATAATAGATCCACTTCCATTGTATCTCTCTACCGTCTGTTGCCCTCTTAGGCATACTATTAATTACCTTCAGTATTGTCTTAAGTATTCAGTATGTGAGTGGATTTATTAGTATGAGTAAGTAATTCTGTATGAATATATACTCTGAGCACTGAGTCCAATGGTGGGGCAATATGTTTTATAACCGTCGTTGAACAGCCGACCCAATTTTAGGATTTACAACTACTAATGTTCAACAACTCCATAGCCTTGTAATTTCGAACCCAATCCAGAAGACAAGGACACTTCTGGTTCAAGTATTGGGATAAATTTGCCTTCGTGAAGAACTTTTTGATGGAACTATCCCGCATTTGAGCTACATTGAGAGGAAAGCCACAAAAAGTTCCCATGGTTAGCCTGACTGATAGGGGACTCTAACTCATGATGGAGGACTCTGAGGATATTTTAATTCAGCACTGTTGTCGGTGCGAGCCGGGTGCGGATTTTGTATTTACCAGCCATCGCTGGGATTCGAGCCCGTTCACCTCATAAGAACCCGAACGCTCTATCCCCTGAACCACCACGGTTCTGTGCAATAAATGAATTAATTTCTACAGAAAATTGTAAAACTCTTAGATTTACAGCGTGACTGAGTGGATAATTCTTTTTCGGTCTCTGATTTTATCGCCAATCACTCAATAAGTGTGCAGTACAATGTTGATCGCAATAACTCAAGGTGACTATTATGTTTTGCCCATGCAAAAATTTGCTTCATATATTATAATCAATATTTTCAATGTCAATAAGCTTTTGTAAGAACAAAAAGTTATTCTGCTTGACTTGAATACAATATCGAAAAAAAATCTGTACAGCGATGAAAAATGAACTGTTGTTACTTAATACCATAATTCAATACAAATTTTTGACAGTCTAAATAACGGTTAAATTAAACCGTGTTTCCGTAAAAGTTAAACATGGTATCACTTACTCAAATTTAGGAATTTGCTCGATAATATGCTATCCTAATCAATTTTATTCGGTAAACACTGTTATAAAGTTTGGAGCATGTTGTAGCATAGTGTCGTTCAAATTTGCTGCAACCTAAATACGAAGCATTATTGAACTACGGTTTGGTAAGTCTTAGAATTGATTACACAAAACTACTGATTCAACATAAACAGAAAGTTGATTCAGAGTAACATTTTATTAACGCTAATATGTATCGTATTACAGTCCAAGATTTCAATATTGTGGAAATTTCAAATTTGAACCAATTTTTTTAAGAGTGTTTGTTGAGAATTTCAATTTGCAAAATTTGTAATATCAGATGAAATCAGATGAATCAGAGTTGTACATCATTTTCATCAAGAAATCTTTTCATAGATTTAATTATATAATTTCTTAATTTTTTTTTAAACTTTCTGATAAAATAATAATTTTTTATTTTTGAAAGTGATATGATTAAATTAATTGTTATGCTTGTGATTATAGTTTACATTGATGTTGACAACAGTGTTGGACCCGTTCAGTTGACAGTATCTACAAAAGGGGTTGGACGTCGAAAATGGAACATTAAATCTTCATTTATTGAATGTGCGAATCCGTCTAGAGGTAGAAAATTTTCCAATTTGCTTTTAAATATCTAAAGAAAATATGAACTACGTTAAATCATTTCACTTTAATCTATGAATTTAATCTATGAATAAACAAGAAGTAAATTTTTGAATCTGAAAAAACGTGCTTATTGTCTTCAACTCTGCGCACTCGATTTTTCTAATTTCAAGTGACAACTTTTCTGTTTCATTTGTAACTTAAAACATATATTCCTTAATCGTATTACAATGGAAGATTGTAAAACAATTTTGGCTTTTCTAAATATTCCACAAGTCTTTATCTCTTAAAATAAAAATATGATTATAACTATTACATACTTTTTTTATAGAGGGAGGAATGAAAAAACTTATTGTACACGAAACTAATTTCATACCATTAATTATGGTACCAATCCAATCAAACCTCAACTATATAAAGAGCCGTAAAAATTTTTCTTCGACTATTTATTCAAGTAAATGTATATTCCTTTAGTTCAGTTAGATATTAGGTTAATAAAAAAATATTGCTTTGAGAAAATGTGTTGAACTCTGCGCACTCAACTTTCAAACTTTAATGATTTCGGCAAGATTTCATTGAAGTTAAAGATTTTCAGTTTTGTTTGAAAATAAAAACTTCTATTTTCAATTTGTATTACAATAGGGAAAGGAGAAATAATTTCGACATTTTCCAAAACTGCTCCATGCCTTTTTCTTTCCTTAAATAAAACTGTAATTGTACCTAAAACTTACTTGTTTTAAGAGAAAAAGTGAAAAATTTTACGAAACACGAAAACTTATTTTATAGCATTAATTACGATACTGAGACTATAAAACCTGAACTTAACAAAGCGTACTAAAAAGAATTTTCTAATATTTATTCAAATAATGTAATATTTGTTCAGTTCAATTCAATATTTAATCAATTAGATATCCGGTTAATAAAAAAGTTGTTGTTGTTGTTGTTGTTGTATTTCATTTACGTCGCACTAGAGCTGCATAATGAGCTATTGGCGACGGTCTGGGAAACATCCCTGAGGATGATCCGAAGACATGCCATCACAATTTTGATCCTCTGCAGAGGGGATGGCAACCCCGCTTCGGTAGCCCGACGACTTGCGTGCGAAGTCGAGCACTTTACGGTAGAACAGTTTAACGAGAACCAATAACGAGGATAATAAAAAAGTATTGCTTGTACAAAAATGTGTTGAATTCTGCGCACACGAATTTTCAAACTTTTATGATTTCTACTAGAATCATTTATGTTACAACTCTTCGGTTTCGAAAAATTAAATCATATATCTTCCAATTGTACAGTAAGCTAAAAAAAAACAACAACAAAAAACGGACCACCCTGAATAGCTTTCGATCTAATGATCATATCTTCACTTTCTAGGACACACTCTTAATGGTTCGAGGGGGTGACCTCAAATTTACTTATTAATTTGTGGAAATGATAATTTAAGTTACGAAATGAGACACAAAAACGTACTTTCTGTGAATAAACATGCTTTTTTTAAGGACTCGGATTTCTGACCCTCAAAATATACGGGTAGTCGTTAATATAGGAAACATGGTCCCAAAAGTTTGATCAAAAGAGCAGTCGAAAGTTTGAACCTCTTAATGTCAATTTTACTTTTAACGTATTTCACTGAATGTCAATACTTTTCTAAGAGAATTGAAAAATATTTACCCGCAATTGAAAATTCCTTCATCTGAAGATATTTCCATGCAATAATTAAATGAAGATAATTCCATCCAATGCAAAATTTTAGCGAAATCGATGGAATAGTTCCTGAGAAATCCAATTTTAAGGAAGTCTTCTATTTAAAATTCAATTTCTCAGGAACTATTCTGCCGATTACGCTCAAATTTTGCATTTTGCCAATTTAAATTATATTCTTTAAAATGATGTAAAAAATTCTATACAATACCTTACTATTCAAAAGTTTTTTTTTTACTATTATTAAAAAGAGCAATAAAAAATAATAAATATTTACTAAAAGTTATTTTTTGCATGAAATTATCATTGGATAAATGAATTTCATAACTGTGAGCAAAACTTTTTCATTCCGATAAAAACTTCTCGAGATTCGCGCCGAAATATGCAAAAGTAAAAAGAACATTAAGCGGTTCAAACTTTGGACCCCTCTCTTGGCCAAACTACCTTCTACGTTAGGACCATATTTCTTGGAGGGTCAAAAGTCTGAATTCATCGAAAAAAAGCATGTTCATTCAAAGAAATTACATTTTTTGTCAGGTTTCGTAGCTAAATCGTAATATCTTATGCACTAATTAATTAGCATATTTGAGGTCACTCCCTCGAAACATTAAGTTTGAGGTGAACGTGAAGATGCGATAATTAGATCAAAAGTTATTCAGAGTAGTTCAATCCGAGAGTGAGTTCATTCTGTTTTTTACGCACTGTACGCAATAGATAATGTTAAAGCGATTTTGGCATCTTGAAAATACTCCACGCGTTTTTCGTTCTTTCTATAATTATGCGTTTTAGTGACTTACTTTAAAGGGAAAAATAAAAGAGCTTATTGCGCACGAAGACTAATTTTATATCACTAATTACGGTACTGAACCTATAAAACCTGAACTAAACAAATCGTACAAACATTTTCTTCTAATATTTACTTAAATAGCTGAGAAAAAAAAAGAAAAAAAACTCTGTAATTCGATATAGAGTTTGTTCCAAACAAAAGTCAGTTGTTTGGGTGAAGAACATCTACCTTTACTCTAAAAATACGCCCCAGGTGTAGCGAACATGCAAAGAATCTAATTATATATTCCGGAACATGCATGTATGCCACTTTGCTAGGTAATCAATAGTGACCTCTTGCAGGCGTCTTAAACTTAAGAAGAGGTGCACAGATAAATGGCTGAGGAACATCTACGATTTTTAGTGTCCTTAAATGTCGCACTCCCCAAGGGGTCACTGGGTTAATTACTGCTTTTGAGGCTCTAAAAGAGGAACCTGAAATTCACAGACGGGACAAAAACGATATACGGCATGCTTTTCTTTAGATTTCACTATCATCAAATGAAGTTCTTTATCAGAAAAATTGTTTCTTTTAAGCAAAAACTCGAAAAGTAGAGAAAAGATTAGTTTTATTAAGAATTTTATCCAAGAAATTCTCGCTAAAGAAACATTTTCTTTCTTTAATGGTTTTTTAAAGTAAGAAAAAAAAATTGAAGTTTTTATCTCTAAGATTTTCAGATTCAATTATTATAAATTTAAAACATAAAATAAATATGAATATAAGATAAATATTATCATCTGAAGAAGTTCTTTTTAAGTACAAGCTTGAAAATTAGAGAGAAATTAAATTTAAACTACTTACAAAAAAGGTTTTCAAGGAAGCTATCGCTATAGGAACAACTTATTTTCTTTAACATTAATGCTTTTTAAAGTAAGAAAGCAAAGTGTTGAAGCATTCGTCTCGAAGATTTTCTAAACTTAGAGTATAAGATTTTTTTGTAACACTTTAGATTTAAATATACATGTTATCTGTTAAACAAGTTCACTGGAACTTTTTATTCTGTTATATTTAAAATAAAAATTTTAACTGTGCTCATATTTCTCCTAATCACTAAAATCTAACGGCAGAAAACAATATTTCAGCTCCACGAAATTGTCTCCAGTATTACACAGGACCAGAAGGTCGATTTTCCAGCTTTAATTATGTACCAGGAGAAAGTTCTGCACAAAGTGGAGGATACCTCAATAATCAAAACTATGCCATTTGTTTCCGCAAAGAAGCTGGACGATGTTCTCAAACATACACAGCAGATTCTATAGAAAGTTTTATACTGTTAAACTTGAATTCAAATAATTCACCTACAGTTGGAGGTGGTGAAGCAGGACTAGGAATCGTTGAGTGTCCAAGTGATTATCTTAGAATTGGAGGAGATCGATACTGTGGTGCAAGACTTAATCCTACGACAACATCACCAAATCCCACTGTAAACGAGCCTGTCATTGGTAACACTTTGTCCACACTTTATTCACTTAACTATTCAGAATTTCAATTTTCTGAACGAATTTCAGTAAAAAATAGCTTTGAATTCTTTTAAAAAATACTGAAGTAATATAACTTTTTTTTTAACTCATTATGATCTTGATAAACTTCAGTTTATTTTTTAAAAAAAAGAAATGAAACCGAAAGAAAATACGATCTCAAGTAAATTGTAATGTGATAACTCATATTTATATTTTAAACAAAAAAAAAATTATAAAAAGACCATTTAAAGATTCTGAAAACACCACCATTAATATGATAATTTACTAAAAACTGTTTTCTGTTTTTTCATCCTTCCAATTTTTCACCATTTCATCTACCTTGCATTTAATCAAGATCAAAGGAAAAAATATTTTGTGTTTCTTCATGATGAAAATCTTGTAATGTGTAGTTAATTAAAAGAACGTTTCAATATCATATCGCTGAATTTTTTAATTTGAAAATATAATAAAAAACAACTTTTAGTAATGATATGGGAAATTATTAAATAACCTATTTTACATCATTTGTATAATGTTTGCTAAAATTGGACGGTTCTATGTTGCATTGTCTGAAAGTATTAACTCATAAAACCGCTCTAACTTTAAAAGCTTTTAAGACTCTTAGGTAAGATACTATACTTTTGTAGACTTCAGTAAGCATTATTATTAGAAATAAAATTGTCATAAAAAATTTCATTGAGTAAAAAATGGTTCGGCTACTTCATAAGGTTCCTATTAAGGTTCAAACTAGCCAAATAAAAATCAGCTTGGTTTACTTAGGAAAAAAACTGCAACCAGAATCTTTTGTATGTTTCATGTATGTTTTTTTCTGGAAAGTACTTTGAAATCTCCTTTAAAAATCTTGTTATTTAATTTTAAGCTAGGTAAAATAATTAGTGAACAAACGCACAATTTTGATCTGTTTAAATGAAGCTGCTTTTAAAGTGTTTCATCTTTCTTCCAGTGTATGAATCTAATATACACTGGTGGACAAAATTAAGAGATGGAAGACATTTTCCCAGATATCTCAAAAATACTGAATATAAATAAATGAAATTTGGTATGGATATAGCTTATTCCATGATAATAAACTATGCAAAACAAAAATGAAAGTGCCATTCACTGGCAAGACCTATTGCCAATAAATCAAATGTAGTCTGAACTTAAGGATAAAAGATGACAATAAAAGTGAGGCTTGTACAGTGTCCCAAACCATGAGTCCTCCACCAGCATAATGTTCCCTTTCGATAATAGTGTCGGGATGGTATCGGGTTCCAGGTTCCCTCCATATCAATAACCGTCCAGAATCAGGTTGTAGACTGAATCTGGACTCATCGGTGAAGAGAACATTAGCCCATTGAAGCTGTGTGAAATGTGCTAAAATGCTTTCCATCTCTTAATTTTGTCCACCAGAGAATTTAGTCGTATTTATCTAATAAATTTACAATATTTTAACAAATTTTCAATGCATAAAAATCTTTTTTTCATACTGTTTTTGCGTGATTTTTTTCAGATTACTCTACTGGACCATTCACTGCAAGTTTTACTACCGATTCAGCGAATAATGCTGCAGGTTTTAATTTGTCATATAAACAAAATCTATGTGGTTCTTTAGGATAAAGAGGTGGGATCAACATCTAAAAAGAAGCATGAACATTTAACATTAAGACATCCACTGATATGTTTTGAGATTATATGGCTAATGAGAGACTCATAATTTATACATTTATGTCGTGAGTATGTTTCAAATACTATCAACGTTGCTGAAAGTCATACCTTCCAGTCGAAGCCAGTCTGAAAAACTGTATTTATTTAATCAATACATTTTCAAAATTCTATTATTATTGTTTTGAATCGTAAATTTTTAAAATTGTGTTTCGAAAGAATGAGTTTTGAATGATTTGAATAAATAAAAAAACGAATGATATTTGAATTTATTTGTAATCTGGCGTAATTTTATTTAACTGCATTATGGGAAGACTTTTAAAATTCATAAAAATGTTAAAATTCAAAAAAAAGTGAAGTAAACAAAGTATTTTCTCATTAAAAACAGCTTTGGGAAGAGAAAAGTTTTATTCACCATAATATTTTATCAAACTTGAAAATTTTCTTATGATGATGAACTTAAAATTCTTAAAACTTGTTAAATTAAATCCCTAAATTATGCTTTTATAGAAATTATTATAAAAACAATACGAAGTTTAAACATTTGTAGTCGTGCACTGTAAAAAAATTTCGTGTATCTAAACAACCGAAAATGGTGGCAAGTTACTTTTAGTACTTAACACCAAAGTAGTGTTCCTCTACGCCAAGAACCATGGATAGTACCTGGTAAAGTGAAACGCTTAGTATGTTCTTTTACACTACTTGATATAAAGTAGTCTCCACCAAGTTTGTTATTCAGTAACACTAAAACTTATAATTACAGTAAAATATAAATACACATAAAAATTAGTAAAGTTATTTTTACGAGACACTATTAAGTGAGAATCAGTAATTTTAGTTGCATACCTACGTTTATTCTTAAAATAAAATTAATTTGTAAATCAGACATACGCGTAGCACATCGAGAATATTATTCGAGCTAGGCTTAATGGAGCAGAAGGGTATAGAAATTATACACTATCCTAGAACAATGAAAGAGACACTTTCAGTTTTCGGTATTTAGCCGACCGGCCTATATAGGGGGCAGGGAACTCATCAGAAAAGTTCTGGGTTCGAATCCCGCCCAAGGCATGGATCTTTCTTTCTCTCTATCTGTGTTCTATGTCCTTTCTCCTTTGTGTGTGAATGTGACCCGCCCTATAAACGGGCTGTGGTAGTGTGACGTGGGCGACGCTGCTCCACCGCCGTGGATTCGCCGTAGGTGCCCACTGGGTAACGAAAAGAGAGTTAGCAGTTATGGCATTTTCTGTGGTCAATAAACAATAGTTCCAAGTGCCCGCCATTAAAAAAAAAAAAAAAATTCGGTATTTTTACAAATTTGTTAAGAAATATTCAGAGAATTAATTTATAATGTTAGAGATGTAGGAATCATGTAATTTCTCATACGTATCAATAAAATTTAAGATTTCAGAGGTTTGAGGGACCGGCAATAAATGCCGAAATAAAAAAGGTTTTTTAACACTCCATGCCAAAAAATATAACAATAAACTTGTAATTTGTATCAATTACTTTGGTTATCATATGTAATGACTGCGCAAAATTCTTTTAACATTGTTTAAAAAACCGTGGACATTTTTATATTAAAAAAACTGTATTTTGGTCCTACGTTTTCTTACTATAACTGTTGAAAATTAAAAAGAAATTAAACAAAAGTTCCGGAGTAATTTTTAATTAATAACTAAAATATTATTTCAAAACAAAATTATGAAATTATTCATGCATGTTTACCGTGCATGCGCAGTAATAAATGATAACTTTAAGTACTCATATCTTGCGCAATTTTTAACAAATTTGTTTTCAAATTTTAAAATGGCACTTTTGTTATGAATTAAAAATAACTCCAAAAATTTTGTTTAATTTTTTTAAAAAATTTCGATAGTCATAGTAAGAAAATGTAAGTCAAACAATTAGTGTCCGTAAAAAAATGTCCATATTTCCATGACTATTTAAGCTAGGTTTATGACTTTTTGTGCATTTATTGCATATGATAACCAAAGTAAATGATACAAGCTACAAGCTTATGAGTATGTTTTTTCATAGGTTATTGTTGATTGATAAGGTAAATTTATTGAAATTTAACGACATAATTTATCTAAAAAAATGCGATTTCTGCGATAAAAACGTAAGTTATCTAATATTACAGAATGTACGATAGAATAGTGTCAGCCAGATAGTGTTAACGGAAAAAAATATTGCAGACTTTCAGGCTAAGTTCATTGAATTTGAATAACATAGAACTTACTTGATTTATCTAAAAAAAATTGGGAGGGAGGGGGATTTTGAAAAATGTAATTTATCAGATATTATAGAATGCAAGGTTTGAACATTTATAATTAATTATGAGTCCCATAAATTATGTTTATTATGTTGATAAATTGACGATAATAATTCACATTTCTTTCACTAAGTGAAAATTATCATCAAAACTAATAACATATGGTAAGATTTGCCATGTTTCTAGCTTAATGAGAACACCGTTTGGTAATGACTTCAGGTAAATATAACAATAGAATATGGTTTTATGATATGTGATAAAATTTAGTGAATGGGTAAAATTCCGTGATTTTATCATGATACCTTAGAAGATGGCATAAAAGCTATTTATTTGGTTGGATTTACTTTTCAATTATGAATTTTTACTAAATGTGTGTTAATAAGAACAATAATTTTAAAACCAAAATTTTCGGTAAACCATTACCATGCGAACGAAGGAATTACCAAATGAATAGTTTAAATAGCGTATATTTTGGTTTTATTACCAAAATTATAGTTTATTTCACGAATAATTTGATTACCATACAAGTACAGTAATTTTACCAGAAACGTTCTACCATATATTATTCCATATAATATTCCAGTATAGACTATAAATTTCCTAAAATTATATTCAGGCATGTAACCATTATTCTAAATTAGTAGTATTCAGTAAAATTATCTTTAACTATTAACTAAGAAAGCATTAAAGATATAAGTACGAGCTAATTTGACAAGCAAAGGTGGTCGGAGTGCAGTGCTGACCAAACTGACAAAATCGTGTCTTATCACCTTCATGACCTCTCTGGTCGACTGGTTGTAGTGAGAGTACTTTACTATTAACTTAACAGATTGGTAAAAGTTAGAGTAGTAAGCACACACAACACTATTTTAAAACATATTTATTTATATTATTGAGTACAAAAATCAATGATAATGAGATTATATATACTTCATGATTATAAAATGATATATTAAACTTATAGCACCAAAGTAACTCAGTACCAATATTTAAATAAAGGAAATGATCCAGTTTATAAGCCTGATGAACAAGAATATTGTGTATACTTGAAACTAAAACCAGTATCGTGTATTGAACTGCTTGCATCTTGCTGATGTTTATCGTCACTCACAAATGTAATAACCATAGGTCCAGTATTACCTACAACAAATAAGAATGCATATTTTATAAATGGTTTATAAATAATTAGACAACATTTTTCCTTCGAAATCAGTATTAGTTCTTTTATCGGAAATCGTATCGTAATCAGTATTGTTTTATTTATTTCATTTTTAGCTCAGACTACTCTGTAAAAGCGGTTCTTTATTTTTCTCGATTATAGAACTCTAAATAATCAAATTTATTTTCGTGGAAGCCGACTTTATAAAAGGCATCTCTGAATAAACTAACCAAACAAAGACTATTGAAATATTTAAGATGAAAAATGAAATATTTTCAAATAAGCTGAATTATGGTTTCCGAAAAAAATTGTTAAAAGCAGTGAGAATGGTTTTCAGAGAGACATAACTCTATATCCTTCAATTTGGTTATTTTATTTTGAATTAAAAAATTCGATGCGAAATACTGATATAATTTTTATAAATATTTATTTTTTTCATAATTTATTCAATATATTACTGTTGAAAAAAAATGAATTTTACTATTTTTTTTCATAGGGAGTTTGCTTAAATAATTTCATACAAATAATCGAAATATTATATATATTATGGATTACTGATTGGATATAAATGTAATTACATGCTTAAAAATTAATGCTGGTTAAAAAAAGTTCTTGGAACCACTGAGATTCTTCTAGGTTTTATTAAACACTTTTTTAGGAACTACTGTTCTAAAGCGTAATCTAAATCTCAAAATAACAACCACAAAATTAGCATAGATTTTAAATAATTTTTATGACAATAAGGAATTTTGCACAACATTGAGTATTTAAAAAAGAAGGAAAAACTCAAAAAAGTGTAAAAAAAAAGTTTCATAAGCTCTTCAAAAAGTAAGACAAAAGTAAATCATTAAGCGAAAATTTATGATTATGACTGATATGAATTCGGTGCCCATGTTTTTAGTAAATTATTTGTAATTTTAAAGCAGTGCTTAGTCTTTTTTCCACATTTATACTTTAAACAAAAACAATAGAAATTAATGAGTTGATAAAAAAAATTCACAAAATTTATATTTTAAATTAAATTTTAGTTTAATAATATTTGATTTTGAGAGTCAAAACTTGAATTGCTTTGAAGAGTTTTCGTTGAAAAGTACATTTGAAAATTAATTTTTATTTGTTGAATATTTCAAAAAAGTTCATATCAAAGTAATGGTTAAAATTAATTAGATGTTTAAGTAGGATGCTGGAAATAAAATATTAGTAAAACTTTAAAGGACGTATTATTTAAACTGATTTAAATGTTACCAAACGAACAGAAAAAAATCACATAATATTTCACCATTTTATTATCAACTTTTTGTTTTCACCATTTTGTTACCAAGCTATTTCCGAATATATTTTTCTTTATGACAGTCATTTTGACAGCCATTTTGACAGTCTTTATGTTTTTAATATTTTAATTAATATGCTATTCTCCTTTTTGTATATTAAGAATTTGTATCAATACTATGCTTCGTACATATTTATCTGATATTGAATGAATATCTCCATGTCATTTAAAATAAAATGTCATAAAAAATATCACGATGTCATTTAAAAACTTAAACATAAGGTGCTTTAACGACACTTCGCTTATTTTTCGAAACCTCGTCAAAAAGTATACACATTAAGAGCCGTAGATTAATATTCAAGCGAGAATAAATAAAATTAAAATGCCCTCAAAATCTGTCGAAACTCTAGTGAGGAAGGTGGGATGAAAAACGAAATCATATTTAGGATCTGGTGCAATTTAGAGGTGTTTTTAATAATCAACTTTTTACTCCTTTTTCTCAGCAATAAAACAGGTTTAGATCTCTTCCAAATTTCTTAACTTTCCACGGTACTGATTTGTTAGGTTTCAATAGCATTTTTGATTTTTTCATCGCTCAAATATTTATTTGTGGCCCCTTATACACATAGTTTTTTTACTTCATTTTTATCAAAGGAATATATATAAGGGTCTGTTATTACGGAACACCTTGAAAATAAATAAAAAAATGTGTAAGCAATCTTTATTGTATAGCAAATAAATACTGAAAAGTTTTACATTAAAACAACTTAAAAATTCCTTAAAAGATTTCTATTTTTTTAAGGGTATACAAAGAAAACACCTAAATAATAGAAAATTCAGTTATTTTTCCTTACCCAACTTTGTAGCGTTAAATTTACCCTCAGGAAAATATCCACACTTTCTATCAGTACCAAAGCTTAAATACTCCATCTTGCAGGCATCAGCTTGGTTTGTTGTAGTCCATACATTGACATTAAAGCTTCCTTCAGCGTTGAAGATAGCACCACACATAGCTGCTTCTTTTCTTAAGCATATTGCATAGTTCATGTTTAAAAAATACGTGTCTTCATTGGTATCAATATTTCCATAGTTAAAAGATTGAAAACGACCTACAGCTCCTGTGTAATACTGAAGACAATGGGGAGGAGCTGTAACAATAAAAATTAGCTTTATATAAAATTAATAAATATGTAAGGCAACAAAAATTAGCTGAATCCGAATCGTAGATTTTTCCTTCCTATTATATCACAGTTCTCGCATAAGAAGCTTCGACTGCTAACCGTATATCTACACTCTTATATATTGCATCAATGTTAATCCGAAACATGAGTTTAACTTTTAATTTATTGAAAACCAAAAAAGCTTAACTTCTTGGCTCGTATCAGAAGCTTCGATTCTTAAGCGTTTATTTACACTCTCGTAAATCGCATTCGAAACATCAGTTTAACTTTTAATTTACTGGAAACCAAATAAATTCAGCTTCTTGGCTCACATCAAAAATTTCGATTTTTATTCGTATGTCTACATTCCCTTATATCCATCAGTGTTAATTCGAATCATCAGTTTAACTTTAAACTTATTTGAAACCAAATAAGTTCTACTTTTGATTTTATCGCAACTAAACCGAATCAGTTTTACTTTTAAATTAATTTAAACAAACTATTAAAGAAACCAATATTTTTTTGTGTTTTACATGAGTTCTTCTTCCACACAAATTATTCTGTTCCTAAAAGATAAACAAGAACTTTCAAGTCATAATCTGTACAAAGAAATAAACACAGTACCAATTAAACAAAAAAAAAGCATAATTTCTCATCTGAGTATAGACAGCAAAATAATCATTGAATAAAGAAAAAAAATTGAGGGGATGTCTTGAAAATTTTTCTACTTTTTTCTTCCCTTTTTTTATTTTTTTAAGATCATTCATACTTTTTTTTTTAATCTAAAATGTAGAGAAACCGAATCAAAAACCATATGCTTTTATAATTTTAATAATGCCTTAAAAATAGTCTTCTTGTTACCCATAGCGGTGCTTCCGCAAGGTATTTGAGTTATTCGAATCCTCCATTTTCTTTTGTCACTCTCCCCAGATGTTGTTACAGTAAAACGAAAAGGACCTGTACTGCTGCTTACTTGTAAGTACACTAAAATGAAAAAAAAAATGGAAGAATTTTAAAAATTATAATTTATAAACTATTTTCTAATTAAAAATGTTCTTATCCCAACGTTATATTACATTGAGAGAACATATTTGAGTTAGGGATATTTATATTATACAGTGCGCTAAATAAAAAATCGAACACTTTTTCAACTTTCAATAAAATAAACGGATTTTCACTCACTAATTATAAGATGCAATTTTAAATGTTCAATGAGCTAACCTTAAGTATGCAGATACATTTGAGTCGACGATATTTTAAATAACGAGATCAGTCACAAAAACGTATTTTTTCTGAACAAACATGAGTTTTAATTTATTTATTTTAACCCTTAAAATATCCGCAATCTGGAAAGTATGGACCTTATTATTTACTCAGGAGAGAGGCCTCCAACTTTCGTTGTATTTCGCCATATATTTAACTTCATTTGTACTGAATCAGAAACATTTTGCATTCGAATATAAAACCCGTTAATCAAAAGATAATTCCAAAGAAATAATTTTTTTAAGCATTATTTATTTATAATTTATTTTTTGCTACGTAATTTAAAAATGGTTGTAAATTTTTAAACTGCAAGACATAAAAATTTCATATATTTTTAATGTATAGATCTTTAAGTGACAAATTCCAAAATTTGATTGGAATCGGTTGAATAGTTTCTGAGAAATTAAAGTTAAAAAATAAAATATTTTAGAAATTTTAATACTCAACATTCATTATTAAGCGATTTTACTTAAACATTGTGTATTGTCAGTTAAAATTACATAGTTTAAAGTAACAAATTTGTCTTAAAATTTAAAAATATATAATAATTCTCAATTTGTGGTTAATTTTTAAATTCCTTTTGAGCCGAAGAATATAAACACGAATGTATTGTTTATTACAGTGCATATTTTTTCTCATCTTCCTTTAAATTAATAGCTAATTCTTTTAAATAAAATAATCTCTGTTTTGCATTCACTACTCTATATTAATAAATAGCTATTGTTTTGGTTAATATTTTAATGACATATACAAATAAAATATAAGCAAGTTTTTATATCACTCTATTTTTAACTTAAGCATTAAAAATCGGTTTATAATTTTTAAAATTAAATACATGTAAGGTAAAAATACATTTTCCATGTATTTCTAAAAAAATAATCCACAAAATTTTGCCAATGGAAAATTATTGATAATGGAAAAATTACCTTTAAATACGTTATTGCGTTATTCAGTTTCAGAAACAACCAACGTAGATTAAAGCATTTATAAATTTATTATTTTTAAAGAAATCTTTAAAAATAGCATTAAGAACTCATCAGTAAATTTTTTTTTCAAGTAAATATCTAATTTAACTAATTAAGGTTTATTTGATAATATTTCATACGCTGACTTAAATTAGTGATGACACTATTTTGTTCAAATTTCAGAATAATCAAATTTAATTTTAAACGACCATTGTCCAGCCCCCACTTAAACACTTTATTTACAGAGTGAGCTCTTACTATGGTCCTCTCTTGGTTTTGCTAAATTTAAAACTAAGTTTTTCGCCAAGTAAAGCCCTTACACTTGTTTTGAACTACCTTGCGGTAATCTGGGTTTTAAAAACAATTTATATATTTTGAAAGTTATTGATCACCAAGAAAATGTTCGAAATCAATGAATCAATTTTTGCAAATTTTTATGAGCTCAAATGATGCAAGGGTGGAGTGACTTTCCTAATATTCGATCATTACTTCCCCAACAAATTAATTCAGCTCCATATCTGAATTTTTGAGGTATTGCCTTTTCTTAGTTTTTCCATTATGTGGTTTCGGGGCACAGTCAGTATTTGGTTTAACCACTGACAACAGAAAAGCTCCAGTGAGAGACAGTGTGTTCCCTTATGAAGTGCAGGTTTGAAAGCAATACTGTAGTAAAACCGACTCAGTTATAGCTAGTTTTAGGGAGAAGTATATTTATTCTTTCTTCTAAACTATTCTCAACAATGCCTGTTTTCTATAAATAAACAGTTTTATATATATGATATAATTTTTAAAAATATCTTGATAGAGTTACAGATATTTTTTTTTCTCGAAAAAAAAAATGCTAGAATGTAAAGTCTTTCGTACCAGTCTTTCCGTACTTTTTTCCGTATTGATATTTATAGGCTTTCAGCCCTGATAAAAAGCTGTTCTTGCTAACAACCATATCTTTACAAATTTTTTGTTTCTTTGTGGTTTGTATCTTTTTATTTAAATTGTTTACATAAAGCACTTCCATTTTGATTTATTATTTTAAAAAAAATTTCCTAAAATTTGTTTAAAATCAAATTCAGACCTAGAGTGGGTGCCAAATGATGTCATAGTTCAACATGCTTTCAACATTTTTAACAATGTATTATTTCTTCCCTAATAAAATATTGATTTTTCTAACCTCTATTTTGAAATACCAATTCGAGGCCACACAAACATCAAGATAGTAACATTTTCTTTTTATTTCTTTGTCCCACAATCAATATATCAGAGACAAAACTGGATGAGGGAGTTTAAGAAATAGGATCGTTTTTCAATAAAAGAATCAAAATCTCATAAATCAGACTACGTGTCACGGAATAATATGCTTTAAATTACTTTTGAAGTAAAAGAAAAATCAATTACTTCAAAGTTCCTGTACTGTTCGTCGACAGCTTCTTGTTACAGATAATTTCTCGTAATAAACTTTTGTGAAAACGAGGCATCAATTTCTAATGATGCCTTTCGCGGTCTACAGATTTCATTTCCATTTAAGTAATTGAGGCTATAACTAGAGCATATCACGCTATCATCCGTGATATCACTATACTAGAACGGTACTAGAAGGTGCTGTGCAAATTTACTGAGGTTTTGAAGATGGTAAAGATTTCCAAAACTAAAGATCATATCATTAGTTGAAAATTTAGGCTGAATGTAAAACTAGATTATAATATATTTTTTGAAATTTATTGATAATTATACTAGTCAACAGAAAAAGATTTTTTCCCTGGTAGCATTGTTTCCTCCCAAGTTCCTGATGTAATTGATGAAGCTGGTTCAGACCACATCAGGAAATGTTCTTGAGAAATTGAATTCAAAAACGAGATATAAAATTTTTGCTAATTTAAATTATTTTGTTTAAAATTTAAAAGATATATAACGTAATGTGCAGCAAAAATATTAAATGCGTCTTATGATTTTTGTAATTAATTAACTTCCAGTTAGGATTATATATAAAATGATTTAGAATTCATTCATATAGATTCTTTCTTAGAAAAATTGGTTCAACGTTGAATTATCTCTCTTGAAATATAACATGGTTCAAACTGCTTAATTAGTTCACATAGTTAAACTTAATTAAAGTTAAACTATGTAAACAATAATTGGAACATGTTTCCACTCACGTTAAACTGTAGTATCATGCAATCAAGTTTTAACTTAGATATTATAGTTCAAACATACAGGGTGCAACAAATTAGATCCCTATTATGGTTCATCACACACCAAAATTTTTGATAGCGAGTAGTTTTTGTTACATAAAAAAAAGCTCTATCCGAATTCCCTATAGAAACGGAAACTTTAGGAACACTCAATACCTGTGTTTAAAACAATTCTAATACAAGTCTTAAAAATCATTTACGAAATTATATTTTAAAATCCTTCTGCCAGAAATTTTAATTTTGCAGAACTCTTTTTTAAAAAATAGGAAATTTATTTTATTTTACAAAACATTCCTGTAAATTACGCTTTTATCTGAAGAAGGGTATGTAGGGTTAACTGAATGCAAACATTAACAAGATTCTAAAACCGGAACGGAATCTTGAAATATTCTGTTGTGTCACTCCGCTTATGTTATGTTTACGAAAAGTGTGAACAGGTTTGATATTCTAAAAAATTTCTTTTTATTGAGATTGCATTCACATATACACGTAATTTTACCATTCGTGAAATTTTTCCATATTTTATAAATTCAAAAAGTCATTTAAAGAAATTAATATCCTGACATAAATAAAATGTAAGAGTTGCCATGTTTTGAATCTTATCTACATTTTTTTCTTACTTTGAGCTAAAGTTAAATACATTTATAAATTGAATAGCACCGATCATATTTTAAATGGCGCAAGTACAATATCAATACAGGAAGGCTTGTTTTTAAGCTTGAAAAGAAATAATAAACCAGAAGAGTTTAATTACGAATTAATTAGTAGCGCTCTTTATTATCCCTTGTCACAAAACATTCCTTCATTTCAATAGAAATAGCATACTTTCAGAAATTTTGGGGAGCGATGAACTATATTGTTAGAAAAAATTATTAAGTAACAATTTATTTAATTGCTATTTTACCATATTCAAAATGTCAAATAACCATAAATAAGATAGTATTCAAACTGTTAACTGTGAGAAAAACTGTTTATTAACAACTTTCACCTAATACGGTTAAGCAACCAGAATTTTATCACCTCAATTAAGCCCCCCTAATGAAGCCACTTTGTTCCTAGCAGCTGAGTAGATATTATAGCCCATAGTGCTAATCTGTGAATCTCGTAACCGACAGAACGGAGAATCGAGTCCTAGCATTGACACCGATAAATTTCCTCTATTCCAGCAAATGACAAGTTTTCTGTGTCCTGTGATCCCCAATTTGTGACCCTGGACGATAAGAGTACGGTACTTTCATACGCGCATAAATGGCAGCACCATAAATCTTCGTAACTGGAAGGAGTCTAATATTTCCCAGCTCTTGCAATAGGTGAAATAGCCAGATAAACTAATTAAACCGTATTCCACAGTTGATTTGATAAAATACAACTCAACCGCAGTCTAACTCTAATACCCATTACATAACGAAAATCCTTGCTCCAATGTCTAGTTAAATTTCTTTTTTACGGTTTTGAAACCATGCTAGTTCTAAATGGTTAAAAAAAACGTATAGTTTTGTATTCATGGTCTTTTAACCAAACGATTTCAAAACCGTAAAGGTAAAAAATTATCCTTGCCGTAAACTATACGGTTGATTGGATGGACAGTCTGCTGCCAAATTTCACCTTTTACAACCTTAATGTGATCCAGATTATGATGCAAATCAATTCTTTCAAACTTGATAACTCGATACACGTTTCAATCACACTACTTGACAATTGCTAAGGAGCAACTGATTAGCGTTAAGTAGCGTTCTTTACAGCCGACCAATAACAGTAAAATAGAGTATAGAGGGCGTGGTAAAACAGTACCCATTATAGATATAAAAAGGCAATGCATGCAATATTCATTCGAAAATTCATAATTGTGGGTATTTGACCAAAATAGTAGCATAGGTTGTTGAACTTATTTCTATGAAATTCAGTGTGATGTTGCAATTATTAAGTGCGAATGTTAGCAAGATATCATTTGAGTTTTTACAATCGTGGACGAGTAGTTAAACGACTGGAAGCAGATCAAAATGTCACCACCACTGTAGCCGCAGTAATGAGAGAGTCAAAAAGTGTCATAGCGCGATAGAAAAAGAGACCGCTGGATGCTTTATGATAGCTTGCTGATGGTTGTTGTAAGAACACCACAACCCAAGAGATGTATCCCCAGTTGCGAAAAGAAATGTCATTCCTAAGGACCTTGAATTTCTTAAATAGTTGTGCCCATTTTCTTAAATACATATTTTGAGCTGTGTCCAATTTCTTAAATGCGTATTTTGATCTGTGTCTATTTTTTTAAACACACAATTTTAAGCTGTGTCCAATTTTTAAAACTCGCATTTGTCCAGAACAAAAAGCACATCGAAGAGTCATTTTCAGAGAGCTTCATTTTTTGATAAATTAAGTTTAGTATTTTTTAAAAGAAATTTAATAAGTATCCTAAAACTTTTATTTATTTTTAATAGAACACTATAATGTTTATAACTTACTATGCTGTCCCGTATTTTGACCACATATGACTGGTGCGATGCTATTTAAATCTTGGCCATTTACTGCAAAAAGATCAGTAGAACACATACCAGATGTTGGTCCCGCAATGTAGAATTCTTCGAAATCCAATTTTAATTGGCATATTTTTGAAAACAGTTTTGGACGCACAGTAAAACTGCAAACTCCACTGTTACTAGTCCACGTATTAGGGTAACCAGGACTAGTAAAATACGTCATATTTGCAGTCGATGTAGTTCCACATGAAGACGCGTCTGAACAAAAAGTAAACAAAATTAAACATAAGGAATATAAAATGTTTTAATAAAGAATAAATCATTTTATAATTCATATATTGTTAACAAGATACGCTACATGTCAATAAAAATTAAGAGAATTTTATGATTTAAACAATTATTCAACAAGTTTCATGGTTGTCATCTGTAAAATCACAGAAGAGAAAACTTAGTTGTTGTATTGTAAGTACGAAAATGTTTCTATGAAAAAGCTCCAATTGAAAAGAAAAAATAATTCATAAGTTAAAGGTCATTTTTTTAAGATAGGCTATAACTAAAATTTTTTAACTTTTCTGATTGTTTATTTCAATAAATTTATTTTTGCTTTATATTTGTACTTGTTTTTACGGGTAAATTAATTTTCCACTTTGGTCTTGATTTTCAGAATTACTTCTAGATTATCTTTTGAATCTATTTATTTAAAATCGAATCGTACGCAAAAAAAATGGAAAAAAACTAACTAATAATGGGTAATCGGTCTTATGTATACTCACATAAAACCAGCTGAAAAATAAATATGATTTATTTATTTTTGCACTGAATTTAAACTATTGTGTATTTATGTCATTATTAATTCTATTCTAGCCTGGCTAAACCTATTCTATTTGATAGATATGAAGTAATGAATAGCTTATTATTTTTAGTAATACGCATAATAGAAATAATAGACTGTTAAAAAAACAACATAATAAAATTTTTAGAGTTTCGTAAAAGGAACTAGTTTAATTAATTAAATATTTGTTTAAATATTAATAATTGCATTTGAAAGTTTTAATTCTAAATTACTTGAGTCTTAATATATTTTAGAAAAAAGCATGGTATTAACGTTTTAAGAAAATACTTATTAGGAACAAACGTTTTATTTATTTGATTGCATTTTATTCTCTAAACAATTTATGAATATTATACTACATGTTGTTGCTTTTTTTATGTATTTTATGAATTAAAGATAAAGTATATCATAATAGCATAGTACTAAAATTAGATACTAACCAATGAGTAATTGTGAGAGGACAAATTTATATCATTGAATGCAAATTCAGCCAATTAAAAAAAATTAAAAAAAGTCATTTAAAAGCCATTAACATGTTTGAAACATTTTAATTTAAGGGAAAGGACAAATTTAAGAAAAGTGTTTTAGAAACTGTGCAACTTACTCATCTTCCATTATAATCAAGTTGTTTAGACAAAACTATTTCAAAGGAATATTCTAATTAATTATCCGATGGAAATAAATTTCGATTCTAGAGCGTTTTTTCCATTCTTTGTGGATACTGAGGATGAAAATATAATGCATACAAAATTATTGATCATAATGATTAATATGCTTTCATTTTTAGTCTAATCAATAATAATTGATATTTCCCTTATGTATTTTGTGAACTAATATTAAAACCAATTTAAAAATCCTAAAACTTATATTAAAAAACAAAATCAAATAAAAATCATCATGAAAATAACTATCAGTATTTCTTGTTTTGCATCGACACGGATATGAATTCCGTGGTATGCTTTCGTTATGTAGACTATGTATTTCAACTGGCATAAATAATTGTCACACAAAAGCTATAAAAGATTCAAACGTAACAAAACAATGCAATTTAAGTATGCATTAAAATTATTATAAATGCATATGATTCCATTACCTTTGATTTTAATTTTTTCTTTCTTTCACAAAACGTTTGAGAAACAGCCCGTGAATATTCTTCACGTCTCACAAAATAAAAAAAGAATATTTAAAAAAAATAAATAATAAAAAACACCTCCATTGAAATTTGATAGATTTGTAAATTTTCCTCTTGCTAGAATAAACAGATTGTTTTTGGACATATCCTTAAATATAATAATTAGTTAGTGCAAACGATATTTTACTTTATCTTTCTCCGAATAAACATACTTCTGTTTCAACGGATTTAAATTCTTGACCGTCAAGCGGGAAAATATGATCCGAATAGCTTGGTCAGGAGAGTAGTCGAATGTTTAGACCCTTTAACGTTATTTTCACTTTTTGTGCACTTAGTCATTTCAAAGAAGTCGTATTTATACAAAAACAGACATGTGTACATTACAATTCAATCTCTTTTTAATTGTAATTAAAATAATAAATTACTACAAATAATTATTTTTGACATGGAATTATCATTGGAAAAAAACTATATAATTATATGCAAAAACTTTTCGACTAAAACAAAAATTTCACGAGATACGGCTGAATATACAAAAGAGGAATTAATATAAGCAGACCAAACTTACGACCGCTCATCTAACCAAACTATTTAGGGCCATATATTAAGAGTCCAAAGTCCAAATCCGTCGAAAAACAAGTATGTTTATTACAAGAGAATCCGTTTTATGTCTGATTTTGGAACTAAAATATCATCTAGGGGGGGGGGGCACGAAATATCAAGATTGAGTCCGAATACGTGAAAATCCAGTAATTAGATCAAAAGTTATTCAGGGTATTTATTTTATATACCCTTTTTTGCGCGTTGAAAACTCTCAGAAAAATCGGTTCAACGTTGAATCATAATATCAGTGCGCGCCGTAATAAGATTCAAATTTGTTGCAACCTCTATAAGGTTATAAAATGAGCCTGATTTACATTAAAATTGAACCAGGCTGTGTGATCAAATTTAAAAAGCATTTAATATATTTCAACTTATCACCATATTGAGGTTGCAACAAACGCAAACAATACTTTCGTTCAACATGGTGCAAAATTTCTAGTAGTAAGTATATTTATTTTCTATTGAATATCTGTTCCTTGAAACTCTTAAAAAACTGTATCCTCTTTTTTAATAATCAAATCCTACTTATTTTAAATGACAAAATTGCATTGTTTTGAAAGGTTCAACTTTTTAATAAATGTTGTATAAAAATAGTTTAGACAGATTGGAACGCATAGTGGGGATGTACTATTTAAATTCAGTTTATTTTGGATTCTAGAAAACTCGACTTCATATAAAAGAGAGAAAGTATAAGAACAAAAATCAACAAATTTGTAATACCAGTGATTATTCAATATTGTTTCACAGAAAACGTGAGTATTTTCTTAACGAGAAACTAAACATCTGAGCAAATTAAGATATTTAATTTGCGTAATGCCAAACATACATATCAGTTATATCTCTTACAAAGTAATTTTTGAGATTAAGCTGCAAAACTTTGTGTAAATTCCTCCAACATCTTCAAACTTATAGGTAAGCTTATTTAGCTTGAAGGTATTCTGAGCATGTTTTATACAGTTTGTTATTAGAGCATTTAAAGAACGTGGGAAAAACATGTTAAGCGATCAAAGTTTTGAATTGCATGATTCATGGTTTGAATTTTTTGAATAAATCTAAAATGCTTTAATTCAAGTTCGTAATGACTTATTTACTAAATAAGTGAGAAAAGGATTCTTTTAAAAACATGATTTTATGAAAATAAAATTAATAAATAGTATTAAACAATAGCACTATTTTAATTACGAAACACAAGATCCCTTCAAAAAACATTATTTTTGCATGTATAAACATTTTTAAGATTTTAATATTTCATCATAGATAAAAAGAAATAATTCAAAGTCTAAGAAAGAGATAGAAACACACAATGTCAGTAACTGAAATTTTCACAGCTAAGAAAATAGATAATTTTTGAAATAATATTACAATAAATATTTTCACATTTCTTTTATAACACTTATTTTATGAACATGGTTTTCCGTCTCTTTAACTTTTGCCGTCCATGCTTATAAAAATTATTTAAAAGGTTTCATAAACGTTTACCAAAAATAGACATTGGTTATTCTTGCATTTAGTAGCAGATAAATAGTTTACTTTACAAGCCTAATTAATTTATCCGTCTTAATGAGAAATCATAAAATTACTTTGCTCAAGAATTTTGTTATTAAAAACAAGAACAAAAATTACATTTATTCTAAAAAATGTTTGTAAAATATACCAAATTTCATACAAATGTTATAATTTAAGTGTGAATAACTCTGTAAGGTTTTAAAAACATATTTTTATTTATTTTTGTAGTGTTCATAATTGATAAAAATTTTATTAAAATTATAGATAAAGACAATAAATACAGTTTTAAAACAATCAAAAGTAACATAGGTGTGTTATATTTTGTTTTTATATAACGTTTAATTATTCTGTTCTTAGGTACAGTGCAACACCGATTTAACATTTTCCATCGGACTAGCGTTAAAAAACGTCCGAAGGGGGAAAACGTAAAATCGGAAGGGGGTGGAATTTATTCATACTTTTCAAA
Organism: Parasteatoda lunata; assembly: GCA_949128135.1. Lineage (NCBI taxonomy): Eukaryota > Metazoa > Arthropoda > Arachnida > Araneae > Theridiidae > Parasteatoda > Parasteatoda lunata. The sequence continues at coordinate 15,508,461 of OX421980.1, read as the reverse complement.
AATTTACACTTACGAGATGACTTGGAAATCTTTACTTGTTTTATTTTGCTTTTAGATAAAATTTTAACAGTATCTCTTTCAATAGTTACTATTGTTACCAAATTTGCTTTATGGTTTACATTTGAAAATAAATATTGTTTCAGTGAGTTTTTATATTTTGAAACAGTTGCTGGTATATCCGCCAATATTTTTTATTAATCTTCATCGTTTTCACCACAATTAACGGACGATGCCATTAGTTCAGAAAATGAAGCAATCGAAAAGTAATGGGGATGTGTGTTCCAGACGATATACATGTCATAACTTCGGAAGATGTTCAGCCACGCATTTTTATTCTGAAAGGCCAATATTCCCGTTGAATACCGAGAAACCTATAATATCAGCATCAAAGGCAGCTTCAAATGCATTTATTTTTGCCCTCGAAACATCTTGCAAGTCACCAAAATCAAGAAAAAAAATTATTACCAGTCCAGTTGTTCATTGTAACTTTTTTTAAACGATTAGATTATTAAAAGATTCCAATGTTGAAGCTAGCTGGAAAAAATTCAACTCGCAAATTTTCTCTTTTAACCTCCCATACTTCCTTTGACTACCTTTTCTGGGCTTTGCCCATGGAGAAAGTTTTTGCAAGCTTTCTGGATAAAAAATTATTATGATCTGTTAGAAAAACGTATAAAGAAGGATTTTCTTAAATAAGGATAACGCAAAATACGGATTAACATCGGTATAGGCAACTTTCACTGACTAGCAGAAAATGACGCTGGAAGCGGGAAAACGTACAAAACGGACAACGTAAAACCGGGGTTCCACTGCATGTATATATATATATATATATATATATATATATAGCAAAATAAATAAATACAAAAACAATTAGGAAAAACAATAAGTATCATTTATTGCGCATAAGCTGCAAGTAAATAGAACTCTAAGTTTAAAATGAAGAAAAAACAAAGGTAAATTACAGACAAATGAAAAAAGGAGGGGGGGGGGAAATAATAATGACAAACAACTGGGGAAAGAAAAACAATTAATAAATTTAAAAAAAAAAGAAAAAAAAAAAAGATAAAGTTTTTTTAAAATAAAAGATATAATCTTTTCATCAGCCCACACGATTATATCCGAAAAAGAGTGCTTTATATATATATATATATATATATATATATATATATATATATATATATATATATATATATATATATAGGTGTATGTTTCTATTTACTTAAAAGAGGAAAAATAAACTTTATTTAAGGCACTCATAGTGGAGTATCTTTTTAAATAATATGCACCATTTAGCATTTCAAAAGTTTCTCCATTTCAAACTTTCTACTTCATTTGAAACAGCAGTATTCAAAAATTAGAAATATGATATTTTTTAACAAAACAGTAATGCTCGGAAAAATAAAAGAATTCATCTTACAAACGCAACACATTCCAAGTCCCCATGCACAAGTCTCAATTCCTCTACCGCCTCTTTTTATGCAATCCTGTGCTGATAAACAAGTTCCCATTAATCCAGATGAAACTTTGCAATTATCAGTAGCTGATAACTGAGACACCAAGTGAAAAATTGAAACTGTAAATAAAAGATGAGCAAAAAACATTTGTTTGTAGGCATTTTAAGTTATCTTTTATATTAACATTAGCTCTATTTACAGTTGAAATAAAATTCACCCATGGAATCATTTTGTCAACGAAATTAAATGTTTGCAAGTATTTTATTTTAATTATTGTTTACGTTAAATACATACATAGAAATTCAAAAGCAATGAAAGTAAAATATTTTATTTTCGTACTTTAAATAAAAGGATAAAAAACATTATTTTACTTAAACATTTTAAAGCATATTCTTTAAAAGTGAATCGAAAATATTGCAAACATTTCGTGGGCTATTTTAACTTTTTCGATGACTTGACAAAAAACGTGAAACTGACAGTAAATTTTGACTGTACGATAGTGAGCAAAATTTAAAATTTCCTAATAATTAATCCATTAAGCACAGTTTTTAAACTGTTGAAAGTATTGGTACATTACAAGTTATAATATCGTTTAAATCTACGTGCAACTTTAACAAGGTATAGGTAGGACCTATACCTTGTTAAGGTAATCGACATAAGGACCTGTGCAAGGTAATCGACATAAGTTCACCTAGTGCGGAAATGTGCTTTATCATGAACGGAAATTGTTTAATTCATTATTTTATAAAGTATGAGAATATATATTAATATTCTTAAACTTAGAGGTAATTTTCAAGATATTACAGTTATAATTATTACAGTTTAGCCTTTAATCAAAGTTTTTTAAACAAATAGATATTCTAGCAAGTTTTGGATGCCGAATTCTTTAAGTAGTTTCTTTACTATGTATTATGTATCTTAAGTATTTTCTTTACTATACTTTAAGTATTTTCTTAGTGATGCAGCAACATCACATTTGTTAAAAAATTTTATACAAAAATCCTAGGATAAAATTTTACGAAATCATAATAAAAGTTTTTTAAAACTAAAAATTGAAATCTTTTCCACTTTTTTTCATAATGAGGTAATTCATGAAATGATTTGATATGTCAAAAATGTAGACCTCTTCAGTAAAGTATACCACATTATATTACTAATATATTTGATCTGAAATAAATAAAGTAATTACTCTCATGTCAAAATGACAAAAAAATTTAAGATTTTACTGCTTAGAATTTTAGAAAACTCTTACGTTCGAGTTTTAAGACCTTTGGAATACAAAAATAAATTTTACAAATATGGACAAAAAAAATTTTACAATTTAAAAGGAAAGGGATAATAGTTTTAGTCTGTATGTTATCAAAGCAGGGAAGACATAACTTGAAAAAAATAAAGATCGCATGCAAAAGCACTTTATCACCTGTTATTTTTGAACCTTTACGTCTTTCTCTTCCAATAATCTTTTTTTGTTAAAAAAAACATAATTTTATGATTTTGTAAGCATTGATTGACTAGTTTAAACTTTGCAAGAACTGATAAAACTCAAAAATGCTAGGTACTTACCCCTTGCAGTTCTTCCAACTGTATTATTTCTTTCCATTTGTATGGATGTTTTATTTCTTTCAGTGCAAATACAATCACTCATAAAACAAATAAATATTAAAACACACGTTTGAAAGATGCTAAAAATCATCCTTGAATTCATCACTTTCCAGAGCAGTAAATGAATTTCCAGAAAGTGTCAGCTAAAGCTCAACTGCTTCGTATGAATGAATTAGTTCAAAAGCATAGAAGACCCTTAAAAAAAGTTTATATAGTCAGATATTTAACTGGTATAGTTTTTTACCCTATTTAGTTGAAACATATCTTATAGGCTTAGTCAAGTTTCAGTATCACTGCCTCTTGACCTCGAATTATATTGAAAAAGGGACTTGGTTTCTATTCCAAAAAAAAAAATGTGCAATGTAAATGAGGAAGTTTGCTATTTTGTGTCAATATTGTCATCCCGTGTGTTTTACTGTTCTTATCGTTATTCCCAAAACCTTCACCCGGATATGAAAATTTCTCTTCTACTCTATATCACATATATAAACATTATTTTCTTCCCCTGAGTCAGTTCTTGGAATACATTTAACATATTGTTTTCTAAAGAATCGATGAACTCATAAACATCTATTTCCTCAAAGATTACTTTGCTAAATGGTAAATATCACAATAACTACTTTTCAAAAAGTGCATTACACTCTGAGAAAAAGCGGTTCAATGTTTAACCATAATAGCGGTACATAGAACCATAATACGGTGCAAATTTACGGCAACCTCAATAAAGTGTTTATTTAAACCATGTTTTCGTTCAAAATAAGTAGCATAATATCGTGTAATCAAATTTAAGAAGTTCGATAATATGATTCAACTTACAACCATATTAATTTTGTTGCAGAAAGTTAGAACGATAGTAGATCAACATGCCGCAACATTTTTATTAGTGTATGCCACTCAAATGTTACAAAAAAAGTTTAATTTTTTGCTTAAATAGCATTTTTTTAAATTTACTATACTTTTTATAATGACCTTCTCCCAGTGGCGTTTCGCTGTTTGAAAATTGGCGAGATATAATGTTAAAGATGAATCTGGAAACACCTTAAAAATTTGGAAATTATCTAAACAATTTGAAAGACTCTCTGTTTGTAGATTTTTTTGAATTTGTTTAGTTTTTATGCACAAATATTTATTAGCAAGAGGAATATCTACTTGCGCAAATTATGAATTATTGTGCAGATCCTCACAACAAAACTTGAAGGCATTTTACTTGAAGCTGCATTCGACCGGAAATATTAGCTGGAATAAATATTCGCCTATTTACTTCAAACTTAAACTGTATGTTTAAAATTATATTCTTCATAGAAATACGTAAAATGATTACATAATATCCATGATATTACCAGTTTTCTGGCTTATTATTATTATTTCAATTTAGAATTTTTTAAAAGCAAAGTCATTTTTGCAAAAATCAGCAAGTCAAAAGTTCCTACGTACTTTTGTAGTAATTAAAAATTTTCTGTCCAAAAACATAGTAATTCTGTAACTTTCCTGCGGAAAATTTTTCTTCTCAGAAACTAGAAAAATTTAATATTAAATTGCATCGTAATCTGTCAAAAAACATAGTTTTTCTGTTACTAAATGAAATCTGCTACCATTTTTACAGAGTGTATGTGTTGGGTACTGATTTTTTAAAGTTTTGAATATGAAAAACTTTAATATCAAAGCGGCGACAAATAGTTAGATGCATTGAAACAAATTTCATTCCTTATGACACTTAAATACATATGTAGGTCTGAGCTTCTAAAAAATATAGAAAACTGTATAAATTCTATCTTTCTAACGTGATGGTTCTCTATGCTCAAAAATCACGTAAATCACATAGTATTGGAATGATTAAACAACTAATTAAAATTTCAAAACTCAGCTACCTTCATGACAAATTTTTCCGCCGTACGTACAAAAGTGTCGTTTGTACCCTGAAATATGGAAAATATGTAGTGTATACAGATATGTTCTGTAATATTTTGTTAGAGGAAATTTCTGTCTACTTGTTTTTTCAGTAGCATACGGTTTATCACTGGTAACGTTGCTGCCAAAAATTTTCCGTATGCAAATTTTTTTTTACTGTGTATATAATTGAAAAACTTTGTTTTTCATCGCAATCTAGAGCTGTAAAGAATTATTATTATTATTATTTATTTTATTTATTTATTTATAATATTTGTATTTATTTATTGAAGTTTTATACAAATTAGAACTGTGGAGTTGGTAGTTGAAATGTTAAGTCTCCAATTCCAAATCCGAGTTGAAACATTTCAAACAGCTTGACTTGGACTTCTACGCCGACTTAGACTTTGAAAAAAAAATTTCGTGAATCCCAGAAAATTATAAATCTTATTACTGAGAAAATGTTAAGTTGGTAATGTTACATTGTGTAATATAACCTAACAGTTGAAGAAATAAATTTAAAAAAATATATTTGAATATACTTGATAAACATTTTATGACAAGATTTTTTAATAAGTAATCATGAACTATGGAACTATCAAAAATGATTGTACAATTAATTTATTTGCAATATCTTTAATAAATAACTTAGTAATTTAACTGATGAAAGATGATATTGAAATTTAAATTAAGGCTTCTGACTAGGCAAAAACATGATTTTAAACAAAATTTTCAAAATTGAGTTTATTACAAATTTTGAATCTTTGAACTCTTAGCTTTCTAAAAATTCTTTACTTTTGTTTATACTAAAATTATTTACTAAGTTATAGCAGTTTTTGTGCAATGTGATAACACTGGTTAAACTAGTGATTTTAAGTTTTTAAATGCTTTTATCTCAAAATCAGGTTTTTTCACATTTTACACCACTTTAAACATGATACCTCATGTTGTTTTTTAAATAATAGTCTACAATTTTTCATGAGTGTTCATGATTATAGCACACATGTTTTGAAATAAAGACTAAGAGAAAAAAGTAGAACTTCTTTTTTAGGCATGTTTTTTAGCAAAGCCAAATGCGGAAATTTTTAAAAATTTGATTTTTTTTTTAACTACATTAATCCCTAACTCAGTAGTATATGCACTTGCTTAGTAGATAATAGTTTAAAAAATAGTTCATAACCTTCTAATAAAATTCTCAAAGAATTTTTTGTTTTGGGCGGTAGAATTTTTTTACAGAACAAAACAAAAAGCCTTATTTTTTACCTAAAAATGGCCATTTAAAAAAAAAAGAAAAAATAATTAATAATTTTTTTTTATTGTTTTATAAGTATGAAACAGAAAAAAACATAAAATTTTATTTTAATATTTGAAAAAAAGTTGTCAAAACTAATCTGATATCTTAAAGATAACTTATTAATAATTCATTTATTAATATCCTTTTTTCATTCGTTTCAATATTATTCTGTGTTCTTTTTCTGCATTTCAATCAAGCATATATTAAAAAATTTTCAAATTTGAAAAACTAAATTTGTAATGAGTTGATAAGTTGTAACTCAAATAATTTTCATAATATTTATTCGTGTAATGTTTCTGTTCACATAATTATAAATATTTGTCTAAATATTTTTACATAAAATTTCGAGTTTGAATTCCAGCAAATATTTCTGACTCCAACTGCAGCAAAATTTTTTCTACTCCAGCTCCACAACCCTGATAAAAAGAAAGAAAAAGAATGTATAAACGTGTTAGAACATTATGTAAAATCAGCATTTACAAAATTCAAGTTAATGATAGTCAAAATTAGCAAATGACCTTGAATTACTATGTGTTGTTTATTTAGAGGGAAGAGACAGTTACTCTACTCAGAATCTGAATGAATTTAGTTTTGTTCTACATACGAAAGACATTAAGATGGGAGTAGTTTTGGTACTTTTTTTTTAATTTTGCTTTTTTAACAAGTAAAGAAATGTTTTATTAACAAAGGTCAAATCAGCATTATTAATGAATGATGGAAGATTCAATGGCTAGAAGTATAAGGATAAAAGCTTTTAATTATCAAAATTAAATATTTAGCACGATTATTTGGGAAAATTTTATTAAATTAAATATAACTCTCTTCAAAAATGCTTTACTTCTTGTTTCCTTTAATTTAAATTTCAATTAATTTTAACTACACTTTAGAAAAAAAATCTCCGAAATATTACAACTTTGATAAAAAATAATGTTTAATGAAAAAATTTAATGTTTATAAGCACTAGAATTTTAAAAAAAAACTATAATAGAAGAATAAACTAGTTATTTTTATTGTAAATTTATTTAATTTTTTAATTGCTGCATATCATTAGAATGTATATCTAAGTTTTGAAAGCTTTTAGCAATTACATGAAAAGAATAGAGAAATAGAAAGTTAGCAACTTTAATTCCCTGCTTTAGCAAAATAATGATTAATTTAATTAATTTTAAAACTTCATTTGTGTAATGAAACATAATATTTTAGCTTACTATTGGTTAAACCATAAAAAAAAAAATTTCCAAAGACAATACCAACTAAAAAAAATTGAATATATATTTATTATTTTTCATTTTGTTTTTAATCAATATCAAAAAATTTAATTTTAATAATATATACAATTTTTACATCATTTTAAACCAAGTAAATTGAAATAAAAATTTTGAATGAAATCGTAGATGTTCATAAAAGCCATATTTTTAATTTTTTATTTCTCAAGAACATTTCGACAGTCTATATTTTCGATTTTGACCTTTAAATTTATCTGTTTAAAATTGTGTAAAAATTTGTATACATTAAAATTCAGAATTGTTTCTGACTTTATTAAATTAAATGATAAAAAATAATAATTAATCGTAAAAAAGATATATTTTCCATAAAATTTTCTCTGTCAATTGTATGCACCAAAAAAAAATGCTTTCTTGTTCCACAGTTATAATGAATTGCATAAAAAGTGACATTAATGTTAAGGGAAACACAATTTCCATCTTTCTTCCAATCAAATTACTGTATAATTTTCAATTATTATCAAACCATATTTTCAGATTGCGGTAAACCAAAATTTTCAGACTACAGTATTTTAAAAATCGGAAAATCGAATTCATTAAATAAAATACCTTATTCAAATAAAGTACGTTTTTTTTTTTTTTTTTTTATCTGATTTCGCAACTTTTCAATAATGTCTATAGAAATTAATTAGTATAATTTTGGTTTGATCCCCAAAAAACGTCTTTTCAACTCCCATTGGCAATCAAACTGATTTTTGATCCTGCTTTTCTTGATAATAATTTACGAATTTGATAACTCATTTGTTGTTCATGCTTAAATATTATTACATTGTTTTTTATCTTTAATGCACACATTATTTGGATTTCACTTTTGACAAGGATTAAAAATATGTAAATATTATAATTGCTGATTGAAGAACACCCTGTAAATATAGCTCGAGGAACTTAATGAAGAAAATATTAGCGTATTCGAACGCTGGACGTCCCGCAGTGGACTGATCGTTAAGACACGGTTCCCAGCAGATCACCGAAGTCTAGCATCACTGACTGCGGTCAGTGTGCGGGTGGGTGACCACTTGGATCAGTCTGCGTAGGGACCGAGGGTGTGCGGTATTGGTCCTCATTAAACTGTTCTACTGTAAAGTGCTCGACTTCGCGTGCAGGTCGTCGGGCTACCGAAGCGGGGGTGCCATCCCTTCTGCGGAGGATCAAAATTGTGATGGCATGTCTTCGGATCATCCTCAGGGATGTTTCCCAGACCGTCGCCAATTGCCCATTGTGCAGCTCTAGTGCGACGTAAATGAACAAATCAAATCAAAATCGAACGCTGGACTACCCAATATAGCGCGGAAAAACAGATAGGGGTAGTAATCACTTTTGGTTTACGCACCATACACTTCTCTTCCGTCTTACTTCTGCGACATTTTCCACGAATGCAATCACCGCACTTCTGATTGTCATCTAGAGAAAAAGGGTTGTGGGTGTAGTTAATTTACGTCGCACTAGAGCTGCACAATGGGCTATTGGCGACGGTCTGGGAAACATCCCTGAGGATGATCCGAAGTCATGCCATCACAATTTTGATCCTCTGCAGAGGGGATGGCACCCCTGCTTCGGTGGCCCAACGACCTGCACGCGAAGTTGAGCACTTTACGGTAGAACAGTTTAACGAGGACCAATACCGCACACCCTCGGAGAGAAAAAGGGAACATGAATAATGTGTTTTTCGTGGGAGAATATGTTTCACCAATCAGGTTCTCATATCTCTTCGACGGCAGTCGGAGGTATGCAACCGCATTCGGTGAGAATGCTTCTTTACAGCTCTTCTGAAACAGGGACATAATATTAAAATGGGTTGACAATCGAAGAATACATCCGATAGACTTTATTCTGTGCAAATGAGCCTCGATACAAGACGAAAAATAGCTTGTTATTGCTGCTAATAAAACTATGTTGTTTTCTTCAACAAAATTGCCCATTTTTATTATGACAATTCATGTCTACAAATGATAACAAAAGAAAAAAAAGAGATGCATATGACATCTTGCAACAGTTTCATTACCTTTTGGCTAGTGGTTTCGCTGAGTGATAATCAGTGGAGTAGTGATATCCCATATCCCAAGTCAGTAGCATACTTAGGTGTGGAGATGTCTGGGTCTAACTTTTCGATCAGATTTCACTGAAAAGAGTTGTGGAACTAACTACTAAAAGGGCAAAAAAAAAAAAAATTATAATAATAATAATAATAATAATAATTTTCAAACTACTTTGGAAAGATATATATTGTTAAACTCTGAATCTAAATTCATATTTTAAACAGAATTTTAGGTAAATTTGTATGCGGATTTTCTTCTATGGTAAATAGTTTCTTTTAAATGCGAGTCCCACGTTATCTTTTAAATGTGAGTCCCACGTTAAATCGTAAGACACGGATTACCGAAATCAGTAGTCATTCACACTACATGCAATTGCGAGTGACAGTGCTTTATCAAGCATCACTGGCAACTGTTAGTGAACGGATGGGTGACCATTTTGATCAGCCTGCGAAGTGACCCAGGATTCGTGGTATTGATCCTCGCTTGTTACACTGTTCAACCTTAAAGTGCTCGCTTGACTTCTCGACCTGGACATCGGGGTACCAAAGCGGGAGTACTATCTACTCTGCATAGAATCAAAGTTGTGATAGCATAACTTCGGATCATCCTCAAGAGTGTTTCCGAGACAGTTGCCAATAGTCCTTTGAGAGCCGTGGTGGCTTACGGGATAGTGCGCTTGCCTCCCAATGAGGTGAACCGGGTTCGAATCCCAGCGATACCTGCTCGATATGTATTCTGCACCCGACTCGTATCTACCACAGTGCTAACGTAAATATATTCTCAGTGGTAACAAGGAGGAGGTTTCCGTGGTTTTCCTCTCAATGTAACGTAAATGCGGGTTATTTTCCATCAAAAAGTCTTCCACGAAAGTAAATTTCTCCTAAAACTTGATCCAGGAGTTCCTTAATCTTCTGGTTTGTGTTTAAAATTGCAAGGCTATGGAGTTGAACATTGGTAGTCATGAACTCAAAATTGGGTCGGCTCTTCAACGACGGTTATAAAATAAAATAAAATAAAATAAAATAGTTCATTGAATTTCAGTAATAAATTGAAAATTTTAGTGTCCTTATTATAGATTTGCCTTCCTTTTTACACGCAGCTGTCTTTCGTGAAATTTGTTAGAGCGAACGAGCTACAAGAAGCAGCGTCATGATTCAAAAGTATAAAAACTGCGCATTTACGATACTGGCTAGAAGATGCATGATAATGAAACCGATGTTCACTCGCTCTTTTAACTTCCAAGTATTCAAACAAACTTGTTTTGAATACATAATTACAAGCAACATCAATCAAATTGAAAAAATATTAGTTTCAGGCTTGATTTTATTATTAAATAATAAATGTCAACGCAACTACTCCACTCTCAAGGCTTCAGTGAAACTTACAGCAAATAATCCAATCTATGTAAAGAATTAATCATAATCGTAACCATATGCGTTGCGGAGAAAACGCAAGTCCAGGGGAAGTTTTATTTACAAACGAATGACAGTCATCCCTGGCCGGTGTTCTATGTTCGGCTTATAATTATTTTTGTATGTCAACTGTAAGTTTGTTTACATTTGAGATACTCAAACTTTTATCAATCTGTATTCAGTGTTTTCTATTGTATTTGTACTTTTTCTCAGTTTATTAGTTTTCTTTCAGTTTTAATTATCATGACTGATGAACATGTTTCTGAACGAACTCCTAATTCTCCGAGCGATGTTGATTACAATTCAGTTCAAGAAGATGGAAGTCTCCGAATTAAAATAATTTGTTTAGGAGACAGTGCTGTCGGAAAATCAAAGTAAGCAAAAATCTCAAGAAAAGATAGTTTTATTGACTCTTTCTGTCAATTTATTTGCTAGCTAGTTATGACTACTCTTTTATCTTATGTATAATAAATAATTTTTCACACGAAATCAATATCAATTGAAATATTTCAAATTATATCTTTCTTTCTATTTAAACATATTGTAGAGAAATAGGCTAGCATTCTTCGCTTACTGAGTTTATACTTTTTTTAATATTAATTTTATAAAAATTCATTATTATAACATCTTTAAAATAATTAGATTTTTATACACGCTTACTGAGTTTATACTTCTTTTAATATTAGTTTGAAAAAAATACATTATTGTAACATCGTTAAAATAATTAGATTTTTATAAAAGTTATATGAGTTGGAGGAAAATCACTAGAAATCTTCAAGCTTTAATGACATATTTATTTAACTTAACTTTAAGCCACTTTGATTTAGCAAAAAGAAATTCAATGATATATTTTCATAGGTTACTTTACAAATATTAAAATCCAATGTGTTGTATGTCATTTTGAAAACACAGTAATCTGGGATTTCTTTATGGATTGTATATGACATGTATACATCTATCTGTTCATTTTACACGTCTTTTCCAGAATTTAATAATTTTGAATTTCTTTTAATGGTAATATAACTTATTGAAAGCTAAACACGTGCGTAGTCAATGTTAGAATGCTGAGCTCAGGAATTAGTTAATGGTAATGTTATTCGTTCATTAGTTTTCTTTGGGATGTAAATATTTACTTTCATATTCATACATATTTTAACTTATGGTTTTAGAAAAATGTTTTTTAATGTACTCAAATAATGTTAAAAAAATAACTTTGTTTCTTTTAAGTCTTTAAAAATATTTTTATTGAAGAAAAAAACCTATAACATGCTTGTAGGTTTATAAATTTTAAATAGAGTTGAATCTCGATAGATCATCTCTAATGGGACCAATCATTATGGACGTTATATACTAGAAAACAACCTATAAGATTCAACAATAAAATATCAAATGACTTAAAAACGTACAAAAATAATAAAGAAATAATGGACTTGAAAATTAATAAATTTTCAGAGAGTATAAAAAATTCTAGTTTTAAATTTTGGTTTTAACACACTCTTTTCTTCTCAGCACAAACAATACTTCTTCGAAATTGATTAAAGATTGCTGTTTATTTTCTGTAAATTCATTTAAATTCAGATAATTTGCTTTGTTTTGTAATTTTGATTTTATCAATATCACTTAGGGCTCTTTCAGCTTCTACAATTCCTTCTTAAATTGACAACCCCAAAAATTGCAACCTTTTCAATGCATAAATATCGAGTATGATTGAGGCATTTTCCCCCAACTGAAACAAATCGTAATTTTCTTCATCATTTGATTAGGATTTACTGTTTTTCTTCTCATAAAGAGATAGCTTCAATAATATATACATATTTTTTAATGTAAATAGAATCTCTGAAAGATAAAAGTTGGAATGTGGTAGTTTGAAATACATTCTTATTAGGTTTATATTCTATCTATAAGGTTCTATTAGGTATATATTCTTATAAGGTTTTATTTACCTTATAAGAATAGGATTTGTGATGAAACAAGACTAGCTTAACCCTGACTCCCCCCCATTGGGGCATCCAAGGCATAATGGTGGCTTGTCGTGCGGGGGAACTCCGAAGATAGTGCCACAGTTCGTGACGACTGGTAAAGGAGGCCAGTTTGGAACAGAAACTCTGAAACTAAAGCTACAAGGCGGCAGTGCCAAAGCTGCTGCAGGCACTTGGAGTCAAGGCCAACAGCAGGTTGTGATGTGACAATTGAAACAAGATGATACATAGGAAGAAATAAAAGATACTTTGTTTTCTCAGGTGTATCTTTTGTTTTCTCATATGTACCGTCTTTGCATTAATGGATCAAGGTTCAACTATCCTTTAATTTGTAATTTGCTGAAATGCTATGTTGGCTCCTGTTTTTATTTTACTGTGATATATTTAATTAATAGTTTCATAATTCAAACATGTTTCTTTTTATTTTTAACATAATTTTTGTATTATATATATATATATATGATGTTTTCTGTATTTCCAGGTTAGTTGAAAGATTTTTATTAGATGGATAGTATCCTTTTTTTAATTGTTTCAACATTGCTTTCGTAGAATTTTAATAATACATTGTTCTTTTTTGTTTAATTTCAAATCTACCTTCATTTACATTTTTTTTCCTGTTAATAATATATAAACTGTTTTACCAGGAATAACAAAATTTAAGACATTTGTACCATTATATATTTCAATTTTAGACCTCAAATTTTTTGATGTCATTTTATTTATTTACTTATCCAGTATTAGAACCGTTGTATTTTAATGAGTTTAATTCATGAAAATAATTAATGTTTTGCAACATTAATTAACAATTAAAGTTCAAAGAGCTGTTTTTGAAAGTAAGTGCATAATCACAGCTGTCGAGGAAATAATTTTTATTTAATATTATTTCAAACTGAAACTCATTATTTCTTTTTTGAACTACAATTTTAAACTCTACTAAGTAATTTCTTTTACAGTTAAATGTATTTAAGCTGTAATACTCACTTATAATAGATAGTGATTTCTTCAGCAGATGGTACTGTTCTCCTGCTAGCTAAACTATGTGGTTATTGTTTACATACACAACAGGAATATCGGAAAAGTTGAAATCGCCTGGGTAAAACGAGATTAAAAGTATTGTCGGGGAAATGGCAGTAAAAACATAATTTTACCCCAAAATTAGGAATTTTCAGGGAATTTGACACCCTATCAAGTTGCTGGATTTCACTCATCAGTTTTAAACCATAATTTTCACTAGAGCTATAGAGGATTTTTTAAAAAAATCAGATTTTTTTGGACCTACAGTCATGAACTTATCCTCGTGATTCTATTCTTAAGCCTTCTTGAGTGTTGTCAATTGAATGTCTGAGTTAGGAACTTGAAACTTCTGCCTTGAGAGTATTGACATGTTAGGTTTTTTTTTTTTGTTTTTTTAATCTTCTGTTTTCAATTTTCGTTTTTAATGATTTATCACAACAAATTATTATTTTATAGTTTTGGATACTGCATTAATTATTACAAACAAAATGTCTTTTTTATTGTCTGCTATGTTTATTTATTTTATATCTATTAGAAGAATATTTTTAATAGAATTATTACTGATTCCTCAGAGGTGCAGTATCATTTGCATGACATGGAATCCCATCTGCCTACACTAAAATCATCTACTTTTATAATATTTTTTCTGTTTGGTGAAAGAAATAAAAGCAGGAAAAAGTTTATATATAAACTTACAATTATTTATTACTAAAAACAGATGTGAGATTATAAGTAGGGATGGGGTTTCTCTGTTTTTTTCCCTTCCGTTTTTTTCCCTTATCAAAAACTCAGACTCTCTAAAAGTTTTTTTTTAAAAATAAATATTCCGCTTTTTCTGAAAATTCAGTCGTAGAAATAAAATAATTATATTTATTTCCTATTTTCTAAGATTAACAGAAAATTCAACTATGTCGTAGCTGCTAATCCTTCTGCATTTTTACTTATTTTAGCTATTTTCTCCGTTTTTACCCGCCTGCCAGATAGGTCAATTTTCGTAATTCAGATGTTGCTGCTTCCTGTTTGCTGGCGCGAAAACAAACAAAATAATAATTAAAAAATACGTTGGATTTGCGGCAGAAATGTTTATTAGCTCATTCAATTAATCTTTTCAATTTTTACTTATTATGGCTAAACAATACAAACAAGCTTTTTAGAAATCCCAAGTCCAGAATCTGCTTATATCTTGATTCTTATTCACAATATTTTAATATCAAACATCGATTTTTGTATTTACCTGATTTAAAAGTTGCACATAGTGATTCTTATTCAAGCGATTTAAACATCATACATTGCGATTCTTATTTACGAGATATAAAAATCGGATATCGTGATTTGTATTGACACGTTTGGAAATCTCTATGTAGCGAGTTTAAAATCTAATGTTGTAATTCGTTTATTTGGTTGTAATAAACATTGACTTTTATATTTATACGCGATTTAAAAATTAGACATTGGACATTGCGATTCTTATTTACGAGATATAAAAATCCAATATCGTGATTTGTATTGACACGTTTTGAAATCTCTATGTAGCGAGTTTAAAATCCAATGTTGTGATTCGTTTATTTGGTTGTAATGAACATTGACTTTTGTATTTATACGCGATTTAAAAATTAGACATTGGAATTGGTATTTCCGCAATCTAAATATTACACTTTATGATTTGTATTTTCGCATTTTTAAATTCAATATAGAGTTTCATATTCACATGATTTAAAAGCCACATATTGGGATTCATATTCCCTCAATTTAAAATCAGATATTTTAATACTTATTCACACGATTTTAAAATGATGCATGTGATTATATCTATACAATTTTATAATTAATCATCAAGATTTATAATCACGTTGTTTGAAAATTGCACTTTTTTGTCAAATTTTTATATATCATAGCTTCTACATATTATATATATATATATATATATATTCATTCTTAGAATTTCTCTTTTTTACTTTCTGACTACTCTCATCACTGATTTTATGAAGCAGATTCTAGCTTTCTCGTTTTATAAGTGATACATTTCTGATTCCACTACATTTTGGGTTCTTTTTTCTGTTCACAATAAATTTCGTACTTGATAAATTAGTTCTTCTTATTCAAGAGTTTTAAGATAAAGATTCTATTTTTTAATTCAATTGATCTCATTATATTCTTCCTTGTCACCAGTTTTAATATTTATGTTAGTGCTTTTTTAATTATCTTTTCCATTTGATAATTTTTAAGTGTTGTTGTTATTTAATGTGATTAATAAGTTTTCCTTATATTTTATTCTTTCCTTTTTTACTTTATAATTAGGTATGATATATATTGTGTTTTTAATAATTAATTTTGTTTTATATTAGCTAATTTAGTGATATTAATAAATTTTTAGTTTGTTATAATTATGTTTAATTTAGTTTATTTTAATTTGGAAAAACATTATTTAAATGCATAACATCAATTAACTTATGTATTTGTTAGTTTCTTTTTGTGTTTGCTTGGTATTTATCATTAAAATAAGTTTTTTTAAATATTTGTTTTGTTAATTTTGTGGTCTTACCATCATAATTAATATTTTCTATATTTATTCATCTTATTTATGTTTCATTTTTTTCAAATTAAAAATTTATATATTTTTTTTCCAATTTTTTTTTCTTTTATTTTTAAGAACGTTTGTCAGTCGATTAAATATGATTTAATTTTAGTTATGTACATATTATTTGTATAATACTTTTTAATATTTTTAAAGTATTTTTTTAGGATGATTGAAAAATTGTTCTTTTCTTTTATTGATTAGTAAGTTTTATTTTTGTTTTCTTGCAGCATTTTTGATATTTTAAAGTAATTCATTTAGTTGTTCTACAACAAAAGATTGAAAATATTATATTTTTATCGTTTATTTAATTTTTTACTTGTCTGTGGATAAAAAGCATTATTTCTTACTTGTAATTCTGTTAGACTTAATTTATTAAATATGGATTGATTTTAATTAAATATGGATTGTTTAAATACAAAGTCCCATATCCGGACGTCTGTTTACCAGACAGGTTAAACAAAACTCTTCTCATTAAAAAAAAAAAAAAAAACAAATTTTAACCTTTGCGACCTATTAAAAAAAAGTATACAAAGAAGAAAATCCTCTGCTCCTTCCTCTTCTTTATGATTTTTGTTTGATTTTAATCCCATTTGTGCTATAATGTGGAAAAAATTTATATCTGAAAATGAAATCCAGCATTTCATTACAATGCGAAAAATGTGCTTATTTTTTCACTGCGTCTCACATAAAAAGATTATTGCCACTAAGAATCATACACAAAATTTCAGAGTGCGCAAAAATTTCACTTTTTGAAAAAATTGCAAATTTGAGTTAAAATTGTAACATTTTAAATTTTAGGAACTGTTTTCTAAATTTTTTCAACAGCTTGAATTTTTCCTTATACCAAATCAAAATTGGTGATTTATATATTAACACCACAATTGAAAATAAAACTTTATATATATATTTAGATAAGATTAAGTTTGAAAATTTTAAAACAATATAAATATCTATGATATTTTTCTTAATGTTTGTAGTAAACCACATTCACTATCAACTTATGCTCTGACTATGTTTCAGTATAAAACAAAAATAGATGATGAAAATATTTTAGTCGGTGAGTATTTATTTTGTTGCTTATATCACTTTCTTTCTATTATTTATTTTCTTTTAATTTTTTTCACTTTATTTTTTTATATCTCTTTATTTAATCATGTTTCTGTTATTCCATGTATGAATTTAAGTTTATATAAATTAATTTTTTAAATAATATTCAATGCTTGAATTGAAAATGAAATGAAGCCATTAATTAATAAAATATTTGACGGGCACAGTGTATGAAATTGCATTTTACAGCCTATTTATTCATCTTACAACATATTATTCATGCCATTGTTAATTAAATTAATAAAATTTTAGAAATAAATGTAAGTTGTGCTGTTAACAAATTATAAGACCACTTCACTTATAACAATAAAGATGTAGAAATTAATATGTTATTTACTGATCTTTTTTTCTAATTCTTCCAAGCTCTCTGTTCTTATTGAGTTAACTAAGTGGTTTGACTAAATGGCATTTTTTTTTTTTTTTAAGTAACCTGTAGAAGTGTTACAAAAACTTTCATTTCTAACTGAATTTGTTTTAAAAATTGTTAAAATTCTTCAAATTTATGCTGTTCTCTGGGATGGAGAAGGGTGATTAGATGTGATAAATAGCTTTGATTTTATGTGTAAAATATACCTGCATCAGTGCAGTAATAAATCATGCTGCCTACAGAATTTTTACTCTTCATCCAACTTTAAAAGAACAAAAGCTGTAAAATACATTTTTTGATGCAGAAGTATTGTATTAAAAATATGCAATTAATAAAAAACTGCTAATTTGACAAAAAGATTGGACTTTTATCAAAACTTACTGGGATACCCCATTTTTCTGCATCCCTCTCTACTACAGCTCTGAGCATATAACAGAATCCTAATTTTTTTTTTCACAACATTATTTTTCATATTCCCATCTTCTCTTATTGACAAGGAGAAAATTTCATGTTCTCCTGCCCTGACATAACCGTGTGTTTCAATTCATGCAATTTTGGTTTAGCTTTAAGGCGAGGGGGAAGCTGGCACTCTTTCTAAACTATATGCTTATATTTGAGTGAAATTAAAAGAGACAGGCACATTTATTGTCATTAGTAGTAAGTAGTAGTTTACAGAAGATTTTTGAAAATTCTAATTGGCTTTTTGCTAAAAGAAACTTACAAAAAAAATTCATCAAAGAAAGAAACTTTTATATAATAATTAAAACAATTTTTGGTTATTTGAGCTTTTCTATTGGTCAAATTCTGAGTCTAACTTTTACTCTTTACATTTTCACCTATTATTAGATGTCTAAAAATTTTTTGTGAATTAATTATTGATCAACTGATCTCCTTTTTGTCAAAAGTAAAAAAAAAATTTTTTTTTTGAATTATTTAATATAAAAATTATGTTTTACAATTTTCAATATTGATTACATTATTTCTCATGTAGATATATGGGATACTGCTGGACAAGAAAAGTTCAACAACTTACACCCATCTTATTACCATGATGCCCACGCTTGTATAATGGTATAAAAATTCTGCCTCTTTTTTTTATTTTTTGTATTTTCTGATCATGTATCAATAACCTGTATGTGTAAAAATAGTAATAATTTTCTGAAATTAATTTGCATATCAGTTAATATTTTCTCAAATGATATTCTAAAGTTGTTCTAAAAATTTTAAGCAATTGTAATAAGATTAACAGACTGCTTAAAATTATTTAAATTTCTGTTTTACGATTTTTTTTTTTTTTTTTTTTTTTTTTTTAATTATACATCATGCAATAAATGTAATAAATAAAGATTTATTTTCTTTACTGTTATTGAAGAATTTTTTTCTAAAATAATGAAAAATTACAAGCAATATTTATATTATACTTAAAAATTCCAATTGCCTGGATTCTTGACGGATATCGTTCCATGTACTTATTTTTTTCCCTCTTCTATTTTTCTGGATCTCCAAATTTTTTCAAGAAGGAATTTAGAAGATTTTTTTTTTGTAGATACCTTTTTTTCTCTCAAAATAACAACAACAAAAAAAGCTATAAAACACATTTCCTAAATTTATTTATAATCCCAATCATGTACCACCCTAATTTTTGAATCTAAAGGTTTCCATACTATACCTTACTAGTGCAGTTATCAATGAAATATAATGGTTGACTTTGAATGCATTTGTGGAGTAAATATACTCCAAGATTACACAGAGCAGGGAAAATGAATTAACAATTAGGAGGAGGGACTAAGACCAACAGCTTCCAGGAGAATTTTTAAAAATTATTTAATTCATGAAAAAATGATGCAAGGTCATGCAAAAACATCATGTAAATGTTTGATAACTATTTTGATCTCCAAATATTGTTCATAAATAAGCAGTTAAGTGTCATAGAATATGTTCTTATCTTTTTTTCCATTTTAAATATTTCGATATGGCATATGATTGATAAAATAAATAAAATGAAGGTTTTTAATCAAGAATACCATCTGAAAATATCAAATGTGATATCTGTTGAATAGAGTTTTCTATTCTGTTATGCTGTATATTATTTAGCACTTAACCAGAATAAAGCCCAATTGTAAAACTAGTTTGTGATTTTTTTCTGGAGGGGAGGGAGTGACTGAATATAAACTAAATCTGACATGTGCAGATAATAAATATTAGTTAAAGAGGTGTGCATTCTTAATCCATAATTTTTTTAAACCTACTTAGTAATTTTCAGTCTTTTAATATTGTTTATGTCTTAGTACTTGAGCTTATTATTGGTTTTTTGAAAAAGTAACTTGCTTACATAGTAGTTTCAAACAATTATATTATTGTAAAATTTTATTCAGAAATAAAAGAATGACACTACAACAATATTATAGTATAAGTATAGCAATATTATCTTGATGCTTGTTAATCTGTGATCATTTATAATATTCTATAATTTGGATTTTACAATGAAAATTTTAAAAGGAATCAAACAACATATAAAATAAATTGCTGAAAATTTTTTCAATTTATGCTTTCCACTATTCAACTGGCTGGGAGAATCTTATCCCAAAAACGTCAACTAATTAGGTGCTCAAAATGAATGAAGAGTTCTGAAATAAATGTGACTGTAATTATTCTTGGTTACCAGATTTTATTCGTATCAAATATATTTTCATGTAAATAAATCCAGGCCAGGGGTTTGCTTGTAAGGGTGATCAGATACAAATTATGTATTTTTAATGGATGAATTATCTTATTTTTGAATGGAAATTGCTGATATCATTAAAAACTATCAAATCCTAGACAGACAGCAGAGAAACACAATGCGCTAACACAAATGCGTACTTCTTTGTCAAAAGAAAATGAGTGAGTAGTAAACCACATGCGGGTAACAGGTAACCTTGGATGGGTTACAGGTTGAAAAAAGATAATTGCTATTTTAATAATAAATATAAGTTCAGGGTATAAACCATCACAGTTAAAATACTATTAAACTAAATAAACTCAATTAATAAAATACAAAAACTTTGAAATTACGACTAAAAACAAATTTTTTTAATTAAAACTTTTAAATTTAAGTTGCTGAATTTGAAAATGTTAGCTTACATATGATGTTACAAAATCACAAACTCCTAGATAAATATCTGAGATATTTGGTGCAGCTGTGTGGATGATCATTGTGAATTTCAAAGAACTTTTCTGACAAGTATCCATACTGAGTCATTTTATTTCAGTTTGGAAGGAGTTTTTGGTTTTTGAGGAAAAAGAATTAATATATATAGTATAAAAATAGAAATAAAAGAAGCAAAGGAAATAAAACTAAAATTAAAAATATGGCCACTGAAGCCGACGTCTTCAGGGGGTACCAGCCCCAGTGGCCATAAAACAAAACCTTTTCTATTAAGGGAGATGGCAAAAACCTAAAAAAACTCCCTCAGCGCAATTTTTAATTTTAGTTTTATTTCCTTTGCTTCTTTTATTTCTATTTTTTATTCTCTCTTTTTTTGAAATTTCTGCTGCTTTTTTGCGCACTTTTTTAAAAAAAAGTTTTGTCTATTTTGTGTAAAAAAAAATTTTTTTTATTCTTTTAGTATTAATATATATAGATCATTTTCTTCACTTACATCCGTAATTTTTCCAATTCACCACTTCTTACTATAGATGCATGCGCGGTAATCATTAATTTTATAATGATAGTGAACTGAATTTATCTGGTCATTATTTGAATTTATCTGGTCATTATATTAATGTTCACATTTTGATGTTACAAGGCATCTGGTAATACTTTCATGCATAAAAATCTATAACATGTTTTTAGTGCCACATTTTCTGGCAAAATGGTGCTAAGTTTTCTATATTTTTCTATTGGAAACACTATTAAATAATTCTAATTTATATATACTTAGCACAGTATGAACATTAAGGAATTCAGTTTAATAATTGAGTGTTTATAATTGTGTGTAATATGGTAAAATAAAATACCAAAAAGATTGTTAGAAATGTGAACTGATAGTTTTGATGTTTTATATCTATATTTAAATTTATCCTGTATTAAGCATAACTTTATATTCTCTTCATTATGCAATGATTTTTCTTCACAGGTGTTTGATAGTACTAGAAAACCAACTTACAAAAGCCTCACAAGGTGGCATACTGAATTAAGAGAATATCGTCCGGAAATTCCTTGTTTGTGTGCTGCCAACAAAATTGATGGTACTGCATATTAGTTATCTTTGTGAAAATAAACGCAAGGTTTTGTGAAACTAAAATCACTTATTAATAGTTTTTTACAACCTAGTTATCTAAGTAAAATTGTAAAACCTTTAGTTATAATTTTTAATAAGATGCTAAGCTTATTGTATCTGTCACAAACATCACTTATTTGAACCTAATTTATCTATTTTATTTTTTCCTGGGTTAATATTTTCTAAATATTAGAATAATATATTTGATCTGCTTAAAATTAATAGTTGAATCAATTTTCTTGTTTTTTTAAATATTTATAATGTTTGAATATTCTTGTGAAATATTTTAATTGTTTTATAATCTGTGGAAATTTCTTGCATGGAAGGAATCTAGTTTCTAGTGAATATTTGTGTCATTTTCTAATTTTTTTTATTAGTAAGCACAAGTTGACAAAGCTGGTGTTAAAATTTTCAAATATTGTAGAAGATTTAATAACAAAACGAAAGAAATTTATTTTTATTCAAGATTGTTTTTAGCATTTAAATCTATTTTTTAAATTCAAGATTGTTTTTAACAATTAAATGTATTTTTTTAACCACCCTTCCCAATTTACTGCTATTATGGCATATTTAATTGAAGTATGACAAATTTCAATTGTACAAAGTTAGTTTTGAAATATGTTTAGCATATTTATTTTCTTAAAATCATATAAGAAGACAGAATGAGAAAATAAAAGTTATTAAAATCTTTTATTTTTAAATACATATTTTCAATAAACAAATATTCATGTAGAACTGTGTTACCCTTCCTCCTCTTGTTTTTATCTCATGTTATCTTAGAATTAATTTTTTTTTTTTAATAACGTGTTTTAAATATTCTATTTATCAAGAGGCTCACATAATTTTTTAACCATTAATGTCCATTAAGGAAGAGTAACAGATACAAGAACAATTTTTACAAACTTTTGTCTTAATCATTTAGTTGTGTTCATCACTGTTAAAAATTAGAACTTAACAAAATTTAGCAAAACTAACTTTGAGATTTTGAGATTTTTTTACTTGACTTTAACAGCATGTACAACCATTTGTTGACTTTCAGTATCAATATTTTTTGATGATTTATTCTAAAATTGCTCTTGGGCCTATTTAATTCCATTGAGATTTCTCAGAGTTTTTTCCACTCTGGCGTTTAGTCTAGACACTTGTGCGAATGTGTTAAATCCTCATGTAAGACAAGCTAAGCCATGGTGGCTCAGCTTGTCATGCTCGCTTTCTAATGAGGTGAGCCAGGTTCAAATCACAATGGTTTCTGGTCGGTTCATATTTTGCAGCCAGGTCGCACTGACCACAGTGTTGACGTAAAATATTCTCAGTGGTAGGCTGATCATGGGTTAGAGTCCCCTTGCCGTCGCATAACTATGTGAGGTTTTCATGGCTCTTAGCTCCATGTAACGCAGATATGGGTTAGTTCCTTCTAATCCTCCACGATGGCAAATTTCTCCCAGTACTTGATCCAGAAGTTCCTTTCTCTTCTAGATTGGGTGCAAGATTACAAGGCTACAGAATTGAACATTGGTACCCACCCAAAATTGGGTGGGTACCAATTGGGTCACAAACCCAAAATTGGGTCTGCTGTTCAATGACTGTTATAAAATATAAGACAAGCAGCCTGCAAGTGCACGAATCACATGCAGTGACAAAACTCTGATTTTTCAATTCATTTATCTTTTGAGGCTTTTGATTTGCAGAGATTTCATCAGAATTTCACTTCATTGAATGACATGTTTTGTTTTGCAATTATTTATCATTTCAGCTATTTCCACATTGTTTTCTAAATTTGATATTTTTAATACATTATTACGATATGCTTTTTGTTCATTTTTAACAACTAGCAATTTTTGACGCACTTGGTTCACAACGCTTCAGTCATAGATCCAGGTCGTTTCTAGATTGTTTTTCTGCCATTTCATTTGATATTAATATAATGTTATATTTTGTCACTATAGATGTTGTATCAATGTCGTAACGCCGAACAAGTTTTTAATTACGCAATGACTATCTTTAAATTTTTTATTTTTAAAAAAATCGCATTGTGACAGGTTTAGTTCTATCATGATTCCACTTTTTTTTACACTACTGTTTTTTTTACAACCATTTTTTGTTGTTGATATTTTTATCCGATGTTATTACTGTGGGCATATTTCGAATTTATCCCCTTTAGGACCATGATCATTGGATTCTCTGCACAGTATCATATCTGAAATGACACCTTTGTAACCCTAGTGATTTAAGATTACTCGGACATGATCTCGATATAGTATTCTCACGTTACATGTCCTATTAGTACAGATAAACTTAAAGCGTGTGTATCTTGAAAAGGACTCTTTTTCTCTTGCGTTGGTCCTGAAGGAGTTAAGGTAGTATTATCTTTTGAGGCACTCAGTTTGCAAAGCTTCTATCAAAAATTCACATCGATAAGTTTTTTCTCCTTTTTTACCAGTTATTTGTCGTTTTTCAGTCAATTCAGCACATTCTCCCAATTTTGATACTTTTAACATATTTTTAATATTTTAGTAATCACTTTTTGACTTGTTAATTTCGCTATAATTCCATTGTGTTTCTTTAGTTGTTTTCTGCGTTTTTTTTTTTTTTTTTTTTTTTTTTTTTTTTGCAACGATAAGTTATTAAATGTTTCTTCAATTTTTCTCATTATTTCATGTAAGTCCTCTATGATAGAAATTTATTTTACAAGAAAACAAATTATACAAAAAACAATAACAAATAGAGTGCAATTTATCAACATGTATTGACTTTACTTGATAGCAACCCTATTTTTGTTGTAGACGTTAACTGCTATTTTAATATAATACTTTAAACTGCAGTAGTTAGAGTTAAACAAATATTTTTTTAGTTAGTAAAAATTAGAAAATATTATGAAATTTTTTTAAAAAAAGTTTCGGTTGCAGTTAATTAAAACGTAATTTAAAGTTACATTTAATTTCTACTGCTATAAATATTTCTAGACCAATGTTTTTCTTTCTAAGGTTATTAAAATGTTCCCTGGATATTAGCACTTTTTAATAACGAATTGGTCACTTTTTCATTACTTTTGCACAATGACCTTTGCTGAGAAATTTTTTATTTGTTTTCATATAAAAATAAAATTCAAATAATTCTATTTTTTTATTAATTTTTTCCTTTAAATTTAAGATTTTTCTTAGTTGATATTATAATTATATTGAACACTAATTGATGTAAAAATATATTGAGAATATTATTTTTTTCAAGTTGTTAATAAGAAATGTTTAAAAATTATAAAAAATAGTGATAAGCTCTACCAAACATATTTTGCTCTGAGTCTTTTACATTGAATGGCCCATGAAAAAAAAACATGAAAATTACTCAATACATAAGTAAAAAGAAATTAAGCATTAGCTCTACAGTATTCTTCATGTTTATTTTAACTGTGGCTTTCATTTAAGAGTCCTTAAATTATCAGTATTTTTTATCTAGTTTTAGATTATAGCTTAAATAAGAAGAACAAAGGACTGGTTTTTATATGCTTTGTTTATATAACATGAAAAATGAGATTTTATTGTAATTGTCATTTATTGTCAGATGTCATTTGGTATTTAAAAGTAAAAATTTAATTTTGCTGTTATAAGCTGTCTTTAAATTTAATTTTTGTTTTCTGTTTTTGACTGAACTGGAAATTATTTATTTTTAGCCAATCCTACCGTAACAAAAAAGTCTTTTCATCTACCACAAAAACTGAAAATGCCACTTTATTTTGTTTCTGCTTCTGATGGAACAAATGTTGTTAAAGTAAATATAGTTTTAATTATTTAAAATGTATAAAGACTGTTTAAATGTTAAATAGAGTATCTACAAATCTTTTTAATGTGTATAAGTTTTAATCTTACTGTATTTAAATTATTTACTTATTAACCTTAAAATTCAGATTCATATATTTTCATTTTTAACAAATTTGATTCTAGTACTGTAAAGATACATGTGCAAATAAATAATGTAAAGAGGTAATGTACCCTTCCATTTCACCTTATGAATATCTCAATTCTATGCATTAAAATTTTGAGATCTTGATTTATTAATGAAAGGTAAAATTTTTATTCAAGTTAGATTCTTCTTTGATGAATCAAATATACACTAGAGATGGGCTGAGTTTTGGCCCAAAGCAGGTTCAGACTCTTTTATTGAAAAAAGATCTTGGGCTTATGCTAAAATTTTCTTGAAATATTTTACCTCTTTTGAACAGTCGTTTGCTTCAGTTATTATGTATAAAAAATGTAAAATTATGGATTTACTACTTCTACTTGGTGCTTTTGTTTTGTGAGGCTTAAGATTAAGATGTTGATTTTTTTTCAAATTTTTGTTTTAAGCATTTTGGAGTTTCTGTTGGTACTAAACCATGCTTTGAACATCGTTCCCGACAAGGCGAAGTAAGCAAAATGTAGATATAGTAAGTTTGCTGAACGTACGAGTTTAATTGACTCCATAGGATATTATGTCTAGTAGTCTAGTAGTAAAAAGTAATATTCATTGTATCTTAAATTATGTAAAGCAAGCAGAGTTTGGGTTTTAGCCAGCAGAGGCGGAGTTTCCAATTATATTGTAGTTCTTGTCTCTAGATGTACGTTCTAACAGAAACAAAATTCATTAATTGGAATTTATTCATGTATGTCCAAAGAACCTAAATATTAGCATATCCTTGCAGAAAAGTTGCTTATTTAATGAGTGATCAGACATGAATATGCTATGTTCAAGATGTAGTTCAATGGTATAGGGAATTTTTTCTAAAAGAAGAAATTGAAGTTGAAAGTTTGTTAACATGTTATAGAAATTTTAAGAAAACTTGCTAGCAGTACAATGAGTGTGAGAGATTTCAACATCGCTGGTCACGTTTTAGAAGAAAGAAGATGTAATTTGACTCAATACCATTTTTATAAGACATTACGGAAGTCAAAAATGGAAAAAAATATGTAAAAGCAAAAACCATTTAAATACTCTACTTATACCACTAAATGCGTCACTGAAGGTTATGATTTATATCAATACTGGTATAGTAAGTTAAGAATATGAAAGACTCTTTATTCGACTAAGTATTAAATATAACAGTGAACAAATTGTTACAAGTTATGGGTAAGCTAATTCTCTTATTCTAACATTAAATAGCAAGCTTTTTGGAAATATAAGTAGCATAGAATATTTCTTTTCCTTTTTTTTTATATTTAATTTCACATGCATTTTGCTTATTATTAATATATAATTATTTAATTTTCATTTGTTAAAGTACATTTTTAAAGATAAGTTAACCTCTGACTAAGAGCAGAAGAAATTGTCCGATGTATATCTCATGCTTGGACAGATTTAGACTCTTAGTAATTCCATGTTTCTTGAGCTCTGGTTAAAAATCTTCAAGCTCGAGCAGGCTTGGACCTCCAAAAGTTAGCCTGAATTCATCTCTAACATACAAAACAATGGAAGTCATTTATTTAAATATTATCATTTCTACTTTTTAGAAAACTCAAAAGCTTGTTTTTTATTCATAGATATATATATTTCATATTTCTTTTTCATTTCTTAAAATTATCTAATATTGCATTGTCATTAAAAACAAATGACTGTACAATATTAAAAAAATTAAATAATTTAAGAAGTGAATGAAATGCCAAAGGCGAAATTCATCTTTAGTGAAAAAAAATTTCAATATTTATAATAATAGGAAAATGAGTAAATAAGCTTAAACCATTTAGGAAAGTAAATTTATCTTATGACTTCTAAGCCTTAATTCCACGTTTAAATTGTTTTAAAATGAATTAAAGTATATATTAGTATGTAATTTTGCTTTGCTAATAGAGGATACTACATTGAATTGCATCCCTGCATAAATTATAGAAATCCTCAATCACAAATTTATGACACTTTTTTCTTTCTATTTCTTTGTTTCTTAACCAACAGGTTTCAAATTTGTCATAACAGTAGTAATTAGATAACCTCAGCTTTATGTCAGATTCAAAATTACTAAGGTTATATGACTTTTGCATTCATAAGAGGTACAGTACTACTACTAATAGGCAGATTCAAATGCTTTTGTATTTATTGTGTTCTGAACAATTTTATCATCACTAAGTTGATGACAACTTTATCTTTATTTGCACTTTAACCGATCCAGGAATTCATCATAAGAAATATTTTCCAGGCTTGCATTTTTATTTTGAATAAAATAAAAACTGACATGTGATTCTTTGTTTTTATCTCCACCTTCTTCTATAGCTATATAATATAGCATATGTGTTAGATAACTGAGGTAATGTTTCAGGTGCCAGATAATTAAAAGCTAATTTCTCAGTTGTTTTTTCCTTAACATTTCCATTCGTATTGTTTGCTGTTAAAATGTTGTATTGTATTGTTTTGCTGTGTTGTTAGTTGTCAACCCAATTTAATAATGATAGTCACATTGATTTTAATTTAACTACTTCTTTGTACATATACTGTACATATATTCTTTCTTTGTTTCTGATAACTTCACTTTAAATATTAACTGATACATTGCTAATATTGCTTAAAGAAATTAGGTGTGTAACAAATAATGTATTAAGTTACTTATCAAAAAGAGATCATATATATTAATTTTAGACTCTCTTAACTTTTTTATAGCTTTTTAATGATGCAATAAAAAATGCTGTGCTTTATAAGAAGAATCCTACTGACTTTTTTGATAAAGTGATGCAAGAATTAGAAGTATGTTTTTAAATTCTTTTTCTGTTAGATTTGTGTAAAAAAATTTGTATTTCTCTTCATATTAATGACTCTTTTATTCATTGATATTTTTGCTATTTGATTGGTACTCTACTGTTTATTATAAACATTTCATTCCCTATTCTTGGATCATGAAAATTTCTGAAATGTATTAAAAATTTCAATGGAGTTTAATGTGACTTGTTTGTTTAAAATGACACATACTTTTCTTTACAACTTATGGTATGTTAATTTTAAAATGATATATATGATTAAAGCTATTTTACTGTGTAGATCGGTTTTAGCAAGCTTGCAATTGTTTCGGCTTAGTCCTTGAAAAAGCTTTTATAAATAAAATTTTCAATCACTCTGTCATTTTTAAATATATTTCTAAATTTAAATTAAGATTTGATTGTTTTTTAAATTTTAATTCTAAATGGATTTATTTTATTTATTTATGAATTTCTTTTTCATTTAAAATAGTTATATGATTTTTTTTCAAAAGCAAATAGTTGAGCCTTGCTGTATAATTACATCGAGTTTTGTTTCCCTTGAACCCCTATTATTTTATCTATAACCATTAAAAAAATTAAGATTTTTTTTACATGCAATAAAAAGAAAAACAATAAAAAACTTTGATCTTACATAAAAGGAAAATATTTAAATAAAATTTGGTAGATATTATCTGAGTATATACAGCATACGTTAAATTATTTAGCCTAAGTTTGTTTTGTAAAATTCAAGCTTTGCAATTTTTTCTTCTTGACCTATATTTTTGGTTCTAGGCTTTCAGTTGTCTATGAGATTTCACAGAATGTACACTCCAAAAATAATGAACAATTATGAATGGCCTGTGGAGCAGAATGATGGTAATCAATAATGGCTAACCAACAATGAGATTGTACACAAGTTGGCAATAAATACAATTTAAATATAGTTGACTTATTTTAAGTTTCAAATTGATGCTAAAAGGATACCACAGTTGTAAAATTCATATCTTTATACCAATTTTCATGGGTTCAATGCCTATAGCAACTCAAAATGCTTATAAAACAGTAATAAAATGCATTAATTTATCTATAATGATAGTGACTGATTATTGCTTAATGAAATTGGTTACTAGTTGATGAGTAAATGAAGTTTGGGAGTATTGTACTCAAAATGACATAGAATGTAAAATAATGATTCTATAAAAAAAAATTGTACTTTTCTTTAGCAGGGAAAATCTCTATTAATGTAAGAGGTTTAAAAATATTGAGTCAGATATGTTCAATGAGTAAAATTATGAGAAAAAAATTCATAGCAATACTTTCTAGTTATTCTCTATAAAGCTCAATTTTTGTGTTTGTACCAATTCTGGACTTTGTGTTCAGTCTTTAAAGGAAAAGATGAGAAATCCAGGAAAACCTTTTTTTAAAAAAAATATCATCTGTTTCTATTTCTCTAAGAAAAAATCAAACTGCAATTTGTCCATTGTCTTCATTTTTGCCTTGCTTCAGTCATGAGGAATGTAATTTATATTCTAATATGAGATTCAAAATTACTTATGCGACTCTCCATATATAAATTATATCTTATGAAAAGTCTTACCTAACCATCTTCACTTCAATTTTTCTATTCACTTCTAGTATAGGTCAAACTGTAGTTCTATAACGGATAGAAAACAAAAAAATTCCTTTTTTTTTTTTTACTAATTGATAAGCAGTGTAATTTAGAAGCTAATATGGAGTTTCAAGAGCCCTAACACAGCTTTCCATTGGTCAAACCCTATGAAAATCAGGTAAATTTAACTGAAACCATGTTTTAAACAAAATAATTTTAAAATTAAAAATAGTATAATACCTTGATTATTCTTTTGCTATAAAATTTCTCTTTATTATATTTAAGTTAAGCAAATTATACTGTATTTAATTTGTTTGTGTTTTTTGAATTAGCCTAATTTAAATACATATACTGTTCCAAAAAATGACCAAATTATTTTGAAAAATTCTGTTCTGGTTTTTTTCTTTGGCCCACTATGAGGTCTCTTATTGAAATCATCTGATAACTGATAATCGCATTTTTAACTAAAAAATAAAATGCTTGCAATTCAGAAGATGTGCATTTAATGCAGAGAAAAAAAGTTGCCATCCCAACCTTTCAGGTCACCTGATATACTTAATGACTTGGTGTAAGAACATAGCTACGCAACATGAGGGAGCGGTACACAGTACCATCTGGTCACATTTGAAGGGAACATTCTGAGCTACTAGGTCCAAGCCAATGGATGGTTTTGACCTCACAATGTCTCAGGCACTACAATAAGCAGCCACCTTGTGATTCAGAGATTGGTCTGGACTGGAAGATCTGATCACATCTACTTTCTTACCTCTATTGATTGTTACAAAACAAAATTACAAAGAGCTTGATATAACTGATAGAATTTGTACAATCAAGTTTAAAGAAAAGATTACTGTGGCTCAAAATATTGACCAATCAATCAAACATAACTATTTATGAAAATAGAGTAAAAATATTATTTAAAATTCTAACAAATACATACGGTTTCGTATTTGCCTTAAAAGTGCTTAATACAGGGGTGAAAGACTTTCGCGAAAAACCCGAAATCCGCTTTTTTCTCACGATTTTTAAAATTTCCTTCCATGTTACAAAAACCTTCGGGGAGTCCAATAAGAGAAACCCAAGCCGAACGAACGACAGTCGAACTTGCGACGAACTCCCCCTGCAATAGCTTCCTGAGAAAATGATCTTCGGAAGAAAATGGGTAGAATTTCGGCATGTTTGCCGATGCTTTGACAAACGCGATTTCGGATATAGATTTAAAAAAGAGTTCTAAGCTGTTTCGTTTCGGCCGCTGATATTTGATTTCTTTTCTTTGGCTGATTTTCAGATTTTAAATATTAGGAACTGCACCCGAATCTGCTAAAATTGCGACTCTTATTCAGACGATTTTTATGTAAATAACTGATTTAAAAGTTACTTGTTGTGATTTGTTTATACGCGACTTAAAAATCGTACTCGGAATTCCATTAACACAATTTAAAAATCCAATATCACGATTTGTATTTAAGCATTTTTAAAACCCAAGATCCCGATTTGTATTTTAGCATTTTTAAAACCCAAGATCCCGATTTGTATTTAAGCTTTTTAAAAACCCAATATCGCGATCTGTAATCCCGCGAGTTTAAAATCCTATGTCGCGATTCGTATTCACATATTTTCAAATTTCAATTTTGCGATTCGTTATCACGCGGTTGTAATATCAGACATCAATTTTCGTATTTATACACGGTTTAAACATTACTCATTGCGATAAGTATTCACGGTATCTAAAAATTATGCATCGTGATTCTTATTTACGCTATTTAAAAATTCAATATCGCAATTTGTATATTCCTGCTTTTAAAATCCAATATCATGATTCTTATTGACGCAATTTTAAAATCCAGCGTCGCCATTCTTATTCACGCGATTTTAAAATCCAACATCACGATTTTAAAATCAGACATCGCGATTTTAAAATCCAACGTTGCGATTCATATTCACGTGATTTTAAAAACAAGTTAGCAGCTTATAGTGATCAAAATTTTAAAATTATATTTTTAAAAAAATTCAATTTCACTGTCTATATAATCTAAATGCTTCTGTCACTTTAAAAACTAACTAAAAACCTCCTGGTAGAGTTAAAAGTTGCATATATATATATAATACAGTATTATATAGAACACTCCCCCCCCCCCTCCTGCGTTGTAAAAGTTCAGCTTTTTTTATTTTCGACCACTTTCATGATGTTCATTCTGTAGCACAAAAATTAACCTTATTTTACTCACCTTCTTTTAAGGTTTATTACCTTACTTTATTTAACACACCTTATTTTCGGTTTAAGGTGCTTAAAAGCTTACTTTTTTTAAAGTTAAAAGTGTGAAAGAAATTTTATTTTTTATTATTTTAAATATACTTTTATAATTATATTTTATTATTTTAAATAAAACTTTGATTTTACATTTAATGTGATGTTGCTAATATGCAAATTTAAAATTTGAGTTATAATTTGTTAACATACTCCTACAAATCTATGTCAATTTTCAATCAGTTTTTCAGACATTTTCACCTGACTTTTACAAATTCCAATGTTTATAATAAACCTGATGTTATTAAGGCAAGTGAATTTCAGATTTGAGAAGTGATCATATCTTAACGATTTATTCAAGCTCCCTTTTGGGCTCTTTTGTGATTCTGCAGCGCTTTTTCGGCAATTCCCATTTGTTTTAACACCTTTTTACTGCAATACTTATAAAATGCAATAAAGACATTAAAATTTAGAATTTGATCTATCACTGTTTGACCTCTTCACTTAGTGACAAGTCCTTCTTAAATCCATGTCAATTTTCAATCATTTTTCAGTGTTTCCTTCATGTTTTTTTCAAATTTCACTATTTATTGCAACTCCCAAATTTCAAGTTTGTTACCAGTTTTTGACATGCTCTATTCCATCATAATACTGCATCATTTATTGATAATTTTTTTGTTATTTATTTATAGTTTTCCATAAATTTATGTGATTTTTTTTCAAATCCAATATTTTCCCTCTTGTCTTCAGGCTAACTGTAGGATGTTTTCGTGGTTTTCCTCTATGTGTAACACAAATGCGAGTTCCATCAAAAAGTCCTCAACAAAGGCAAATTTCTCCCTATACTCGATCCAGGAGTTCCCTTGTCTTCTGGAGTGGGCTCAAAATTATACGATGGTTTGATTGTAAAACTACATTGTTGTCCTATCAGTTTTTCAGCAGTTGTTACAATAAATTGTTTTTCAGCCATTTACACATTGTTTTGAAAACCCCAATATTTTTGGTGTGATGCAATGTTATTACAAATTAGAATATTAATATGAGTACAGGAATTTATCTGAAGAATTATTTTTTCTTTGGAAATTAATTTTTTTAAGAAAATATAAGAGCTTTGATTAACGGGGGTTGATTTGTTGAGCATGCTTAAAAGTGCTTAATTTTTAAATCATATCAGTACAAACCCTGTCATAAGAGAGGACAGAACAAAAGAATTTTTTACACTGTAAGCCTTTATACTTTAGTGCTTATCATTTTATTATTAGAAAATTTTTGAATACAAAGTTAAGAATATAAAAGAACCATGCAATTTTTTTGTAAAAAAACAATGCCCTTTTTTATTAATTTGGATGAGGTGCTTAATAGTGCTTAGCTTTTAAATCATAAAATGAATACAATCCTTTCTCAAATGAATGAAATAAAAGCAAAGTAAATTAACTTATAAAACTTATCATGAAAATTCAAAGGTGATTTTTTTTTTTTTTTAATTTTACTATTCCAACAGTATATTGTTGAGTAGGAAGTGCTTAATTTTAAGTGGTTTACTATCTGATTTATGAAAACTAAAGTCAAAGGCACTTGGAAATGTTGAAATACTCAATGTTTATATAATGTCATTTCCTTGCTTATATACCTTCTATATTGTATAAAATCACTTATAAAGTAAAGTAAGTTAAGTTTAGATAAAAAATTTTAATGTATAAGGAGTTTCAAGCAAGCTGATTCAAAAAGCTCTAACAAACATGTAATTTTGAGGAAAAAAACAGCCTTGCATATTATTTTATGCCATTTCTAGCAGATTGCTTATTTTGACATTTATTTGATACACCCTTTATAAGTTTTCATAAATAGAATGTCACTTTTAAAGTTGAGTAATGTGGGAAGGTATTGCTTGACCCAACTAGAATTATAATTTCTTAAGCAACACGGTTTGATGTTGATTAAACCTGAAAATCTGATTATGTTATAATAAAAAATTAAAAATTTCAGTGCATTTATTTGTAAATTAAGATGTGGGCCCATGTTATTTTAATATTTTTTTATTCTAAGTGAGTTACTTAGCATGCCTTGACTAACCACACTCATTTTTCGAAATTTACTTGCTATAGTTGAAGATTAAAATAACCACTATGTATTAAGAGATGGAGGTCAACTATATTATTGTGAAAATTTTAGGAAAAAATAAGGTCAATAAATGTTTTTCATAAAATCGGGCATTGCTTGTGCAGATCTGCAATCTCAGACTTCAGGTGTAAACCTCAGACTTTTGTGTCCGATCTTGGACCTCTGGCCAACAAAGAAGCTTTTTTTCATAACTGTATGACTGGGAGGACCCGGAATCAAAATGTTTGGTAAACTTAAAGAAAAAGTATAACACTGTTTTTAACAGAACTTGTATAAATGACTTCTCTTTTAAGAGTAATATTTTAATTTACATTAAAATGGCTGAGAAAAATTAGCTACATCAGAATTTTCTTTCTTCTTTTGATGAAATTGATACAATTAGTTAGTTGCAAGAAAAGTAATATCTGCAGTTGTTAGCCAAGTTAATGCTGGTGGTATTAACCATTA
Source organism: Parasteatoda lunata (assembly GCA_949128135.1). Classification (NCBI taxonomy): domain Eukaryota; kingdom Metazoa; phylum Arthropoda; class Arachnida; order Araneae; family Theridiidae; genus Parasteatoda; species Parasteatoda lunata. The sequence continues at coordinate 15,473,066 of OX421980.1, read as the reverse complement.
TTTATTTACATTGGTGCAACGTGGGAGAGAATATTCCGCCAAATTACTTAATTCTGTTCTTTCTTGTCAAAGAGAACTTTATAGAATTTGTTAACTGGAAAATCAAACCAAAGAATTTGTATAAAATTTTATATTAAGTTTTTTTAAAAATGCTATATCAAGCACTTAGTTTCAGCCCTAAATTTTATTAGTAAAAGAATTACTTTTATAAATTTATTTAAAGAATATATTCATTTATATATTTATTTAAAGAATATATTCATTTATATATTTATTTATGTTATTTTTTATTGTTTTGTTTACAGTGCTATGCCATGGTTCACAAAAGTCTCAGGCTTTTTGAATTTTTACTGCTTGTTAGCAAGTCTGCTTTTGTATTTTTCTATCTGCAAAGATATATCAAATTAACCATGTTGCACAACTGTTGTCCACAGCTGCTGAAATAATAAATATAGAGTGCTACTTTCACAAATTCTAGCAACGTTATTTTTAATTTTGTCATAAATTTTTTTTAAAGTTTGCTTACATTTTCAAAAGTTCTGGTTGTGTGATATAATATTTTTTTATTAATTTTTATACAGTTAAAGAGTCAAAGATTTTCTACAATATATTTCAAATGTCTTGAAAAATAGGGATATTTTCTACATTGTGAGTTTCCAGTATTTCATTTAAAAACAATTAATTAATACAATGTGAAAATTATTATTGTATGGTGAAAATAAGATAGGAATAATTAAAATAATATAATTACTCTGTTTAAAAAGTAAAACATTCCAAACCTAATTGGTTAGAAAACAGGAGAAGCTAAATACAATTGGCCTAAAAAAGATAAGCAGAATGCCAGCTTACAATTTTTTATTGAGATAAAAACAGTAACTAAACATGACAATAATAAGACCAAGCGCTTATAAGTAGTTAAATTCTTTTACTTTTGCCATTTTTTTACTGTTTGTATCCTATAGCTAGCATATGCATTATATATGCCCTTTAGTACTATGTTCAAAGTTTAAAAGTGATGGTTTGGCTGTTGATTAAAAGGACCTAATAGAAGGTCATTTTTTATAGACTTTGGTTTCACTTTTTGCTAAGCTTAATCTATTTAATTACTGATATAGCTTAAATAATTTCTGACTATGCAATAGATTACTATTATATTTACTATGGAAAATCATTTTTCCTTTCCTCTAAAAGACTTCTGATGTGAAATAATTTGCGATGACAATAAAAAGTTTTCAAACCAACCAACAACAGCTATAGAAGTACAATCTTTAACTAAAGTTATTGCAGCATTCCACCACAGACACTAAAGTCCTAGGTTTGGTTCTAGACAGTAGTCAATGAGCTTCTCTTCCATACTCTTCCACTCATTGGTGACTATGGACATTCAACATGCTACTGTCTCTTCTCAACATTTGACAGTACAACACTACTTCATCGAGTTTTACTGTTCAACTTGATCACCTGGGTCTCAAACAAAGTCAAGAACTGGTCTGGAATGGGGACTGCACTTAGCCAGGCAACCTTCTATTATGTGAAACACTCACAACTGACAATGAGTCAGGCTTTCTCATTCACAGAAGGGTAGAGTGTGTGGCGGCTACTCTATGAAGCTTCCTATTTGAACTTGACTTGAAGTGTTGACCCGTTTCTGTGGCGGTTCGAGCTTTCGGTTATGGACTTTGAAATTTTAGGTTCGATTTTTGTTGGCTACCAATAAATTTATCTCTCATACTGATCTACAAAGTCGAAATTTTAATGTAATTTTTCAAGAAGCATCATAAGATTGAGCACCAGTAAAATATCTTGCTCATTTATTATCTCTTTGAATTGTTAATTTTTGTTGCTTATTAATTTGTAAATCTCATATACTATTTAGGTTTCAATTTTTAAAAGAAATTTTTTTTTTCAAAGCATTGAACAACTACAGACTCAATAGTCTTTGTGGTTAATAAAAAAACAGGTATTGTTTTGTTTTGAAACACAGAAGGAAAAAAAATTTTTGTTTTTCTGTTTTATGATCATAATTCATTTCCTCCACAGTTCATCTGCTAAAAAAGTAACAATTTTGTTAACCAATTGCATATGACTGTGTAATATGAAATATATTTACAAAAACACTCCTCAAGGGAATTCTCTGATAAAGTGTCTGTGATGCATGTGAGCGCATCTAATCCAGTTAATTCAAATTCGAATATTTTAATGGGCAAACTCAAAGTAGAAGAAAAAATTGTACACCTATTTCTTTTAGGAACAGCTTTTCGGGAGTACTATTTTATGCATGCATGATTTGTTGAGTGACACTCACCATCCTAACATTTTTGCATTTTTACGTGCCGTAGGTATTTTTAACAGCATATAAAAGTTTTAACGCATCCACAGTTTTATACACTTTTGTAAATATCTTACTACCTTGTACATTTTACTCACTTTGTGCGTTTTATACTGTACTCGAGCTTTTATCTGATTTTATTCATACCTTTTATCTAATTTTCATAGCATTTATCTTGTTTTATTCGCTGTTTTATCTGATATAATTGTGCTACAATTAAATTTTGTATGTACTTAGGCTTTTGAACAATTTTACCGTTTGTCTGGTGCAGCATGTCTTCATTTGGACTTTGTGCCACTAAACCCTACATCAATCAATCAATCAAATTTCTTTTAGGATGAAAAAGAATCAGGTTAAAATAGAAATTCAGCCAACTGGTAATTGCTAACCCCCATGCCCAGAGCTCATGGACTGAAGCACATTTTAATTTTTTATTCATTAAAATAAAAACTACTTAAAAACAAGTTACACAAAATATACAGAAATATAAGTGTTGAACGTGTATGAAGATGTCTCAATTGCTAGCTAACTAGAACTTCTGATTCCTGCAAGGTGCAATTAGAACAACTGGTAAGGTGAAAATTGTATTTGCTGTATCTGTTTATTTGGAAGAAGCTTCCTTTTCTTATTTTTATAAGAAAAACTATCTCAGAAGAATGTATTGCCAATAATAATGTTTATATTCATAGAAATATTAATAACTTGATAAACTACTATTTTATAACTATAAGATTATTCTTTGTTTGAAAGAAATCCCATAACTGTATCATTAACAGATTCCATGCATGAATGATTCCATCAGGCATGTCTTTGTTACAATTCCTACAGTCCCAGTTTAATTCATATTACTATGTATAATTTACTGTTTGACCAATAAATTAACTTTCAGAACAAGTTTGACGGAAGAACAAGGTTTTCATTGGTACAGAAAATCTAACAATGTGATTTAAGGATTTTTACTAAAATAGGAATTTCATTTATTTTTCACTTCAGATATGAAGAAATCAATCATCCAAAAACTGTTTGCCAGAATCTGCTTATAAAGCTTAAAATGTTTTAATTTATCAATGTAGGTTGAAAAAATAGTGCCCCATAATTGGTATTGGAGTATAATTCAAGCAAACTAATATATTTTTCAGCAAAAATATCCTGCTGTCAGAAAATTTAGATTGGATATTCCATCTAAATTTTCGATTGAATATCCAATTTTTTAATTTTTTTCCTTCATCCTATGTGTTATATGTGTTAACCCTAATGAGCAATAGATTTTATTGCTAATGTTTAAAATGCACGATGAAATGTTCTCTTGCATGGATATTTTTCAAAAACTTTGTTTCTGTTTCAGTTTGTTGAAAAGATTTATTCTAAAACATTATTTTATGTATAACATTACTTATTGTAGTGTAACTACCACTGCAATAATATAATTCCAATTCACTAGTATATAAGACGTGTTAACTCAATTCTATCTTGCGGTTCCTTTTGATAGATGAAAGTTGACATCGTCGGCTTTGTAGTCCCCACATTTATATGTTACTTCTTTATAGGCTACATTAATAAACAATATTTCTTTGCAGGCTTTAGAAACAGGCAGTGATTCAAATGATGGCACCGGGAACTCTTTTGATGCAGGCAATGATTTTGCTGATTCTCCGAATATGACTATGATAGAAGATAATAGTAATAATTAAGCTTTCTTAAATTTGTTTTTTGAAGGACCTGTGCCTTGCTATCACTGTTTGTGATAATAAGACTGTGATTATGTTCCACAGCTATTTTTCTGCAAGTTTCAAATTTATAGGTACACTAAACTTGTCTGTTGTCTCATTTCTTTATGGCCCAACAATATATATTTCAACTATCAAATTACTTTTATAGATGTTTTATTTATTCTAAAAATTGTGCAATGTGTTTCATGTGGCTGAGTTTAGGGTGACAAGTGAATTTGCATTTCATGATTATTTATGAAAATTTTTTTGCTTAAAAATTTATACTCTTGTTTTAAGTAATTGATTTTTCTGCAATTAATACAAATTGAAGTATGATATTTTTTTTTATTTATTTATTTTTTTGTTTGAAAATTTATTTTTTCTTCTTGGGAAATCTTTAGACTGCTCTCCTGTCCAAACTGTTGGGACCATAATTTCCAAATTATGGCTACCTCTCATATTTTGATGGTATATGGTGAAACACAATTGTTCAAAATCTAATGACATTAGTTATAATTGTTGGTTCTTTTTCATCGTACTCCTTCCCAAAAATTTTTAAAACATGATTTGCATAGTAAATACCAATTTAAGAGATCAAACATTAATGTAAACTTATTTTAAAACAGTAAAGCAGACTAAATTGGTACACTTTTTTTAAACTATTGATTCCATCTCATATCTAGTTATTTGATTGCAGTCTGGTTCATACATCTGATTTACACATTGTAATTAAAGCATGCATGTACTTAAATCCTAAGTATACAGTTTGTTACTTTCCATATATCAATTATTCTCAGTTTCTAGCATCAAATATAAGAAAATTACTGGTATTTCATAAATCTTCTGTTTATGTTAGTGCAATTTTAAAACACAAACCTTTAAACAGGTACTAACCTGAAATTGATGTTTTTATAGCATGAAAATAACAGAACAAGTACTGCTGTTAGAAGGTTTTATAATGTTAGAGATTATTTATTCATAGTTTTTCTAAATATGCCAAAAATTCTTACATAAGTTGTAAAAAGATCTGCATCATAAATTACAAATTTTAGGAAATAATTTTCTATGCAAGTAGCTAAGAATTTTGCTCGTTACCAGTTGAGTATTTTTACTTGATGGTCTTACAAAATATTCTTACTTAGATACATTTTAGCTAAGAAATTTTTTGCACTGGTGCTGAATCCACTAGTTAATAAAACACTTTTGGGTAACCTTCTATATCAATAAAGTACAGAAGGCAATTAATCATATTTAGATTTTAATTCACCTCAAACAGATGGAATATATGGTTTTACTACAAAAACTGTAACAGCTGCTCTGAATGTTTCTAAATTTTTCTTCACCTTAGCATTTATGTTGAATGTCATTAGTTTAAATACAAATCTACATGGTAATTCAAAAGTAACTAAAAATGTTTTAGTTGTATAACTGGAAAACTACTGTATTTAATTACACCAGATGTCCCAGATAATTATTTCAATCCTTGAAAAATAAGATTCTAGAATTTTTTTTTTTTTTAAAAAAACCTTTCTTTTAATTCTATGATGTTCTCTCTTTTTTCAATTTGCTTATTTTCACATGAAAGTATTTTGAGCAACACAGCTACTAACACTACCTGCTATATATGTATAAATTTATTTTCGACACCTAACTAATTTATTTCAGTGTTAACCTTTATATTAAGGTTTGAGAAAATATGTTGGTTTTTTCCTACTCAATACTTAAAAACACCATTTTAGTAAACAAAGATTTTTCATGTCTCGTGGTTCACATCATACATATCAGTGTGATTAATGTGATAATTTTTAGAGAATACCGTTTTTATGCTATAATCTAATCTAATCGGTTGGAGTAAATTACAGCTATATATTTCAGATTGAGCTGAGAAGATAATCTAATATTCTTTTAAACTATTAGGGGAATCTTTTATGCAGTTAGCAGTCTGGTACAATTTACTGCTTCACATTATTACTACGCCTTCTGCTTTACAGTTATTTTTAATGTTTGGAGCTGCTTGCTTTAATTTATTACTCTCCTTAAAATGCCTTTAATTTGAAACGGGGGGAAAAGTATATTTCAGTCTTTACAACAATCTGCTGTCTCATCTTGGTGTTTACTTACGATTATTTTCCTTTTCGGTCTGCTTCTTAAATTATCTAGTTTCATGTACTAGCAATTAAATTTTTTCTTTTCAGATTAACTCTTAATACTGTAGCTTTTTATTATCTTCTTGGTATAAAATATAACATTTTAGTGAAGTGTTATTGATAAAGCATTTAAAGGGCATATTATTTTTTTTTAAATGTTTCAAATTCATCAATGAATTATGTTTGATGCAAATTGTAATCATAGTGTTGCACTATTATTTAGTCTTGTACTTTATTCATTTGCTTTATATGATATATTTATTAAGCTGTGATAATTTGTTTTTACCATAACACAATCCTTGTTTGTTTTTTTTCTTCAAAGAAAAGAAGGGGATACATTGTTTTTGGATTTAAAAACATAAAAAGAGTAAAAATTTTACACCAATATTTTATTTGTGAATGTGATTTCAAGTCATTTTATGTATCATTATTTTTATTTATACATAATTTTAATGTAAAAAGCTCAATTTATGTTTATTGTATGTGTTTTTATTGATATATGTAAATTCTGGTCATTACAAAATATATTTGGATTTAATTATTGATGATATCCTGACATTACTTATGATAAATTTTAAGTTGATCACATTTGTTTTATACTTATTTTTGAGACATTAAGCGCGAATAAATGTTTTACGATCAATAATTAGAAAATTATATGTAGAAATAAAACCAAAATGTAAAAAAAATTCCTTAAACATTGAATATTGAAATAAACTAAGAACTAAATTTTGAGAGTTGCAGAAAGTTCTGATTATCACTTTTAATATTGCACAATACAGCAACATCATCTTTGTAAGAAGCTGGAGAAACATATCAGGAATAGAAATAGTATCCTGTATTTACCATTAAGCTTAAAAGTTGTTTACTCACTCTATGTGAAACATACTATTGAGCTACAGTCTGCTCTAAGTTTTAAAAGTGTATGATTTATTTTACAAAAAATTAGTTGTTAAATAATTATTTTCTTCATAAGTTTGTATGTTTCACTTTAATGATCTGTGCCTAGGTATTTTTTTAGTTTTACTTTTTTTTGTATCTTCTTATGCAACCGGTTTGCCACTGTCATAAGTAAAGATCTGAAATGTATTTCATTCATTTGAGAGGTGTAGCCCATTTGTATTGCTGTTAAATATTTTAAACTGATTTCAAAATGATTAGTTTGGTGAAATTATTTCAATCTCAAAATGAATATTGTATTCAAGTTATTAAATTACAAATATTTAAAACACATAATATATTGGAAATAGATTTTGTATAGATTTTCAGCTGGATTAAATAATAAGAAAAATCTTACTTTCTTAAAATGATATAAGAAAACTTGCTTATAAATTTTATTAAATCCTTCTAATATTTATATGAATATTTTAATTTGCTACTATTTTATTTTTTTAATATTATGTACTGTTTTGTTAAATTCAATATACTTCATACTTTCATTCCAGTCTATCATTTAAGTATTTGATGAAAAATGGAACATTACTTCAATATTACATGAGTAATTATAGGTTATTTATATTCTAATAAAATGTGTTTTATTGATTTCAAGTATAAATCAGTTTAATATTTTATGTCACCTAGTCAATCATTAGTTGCTTGTTTTTAAAAACTCTTGAATGAAAAGTTTTCGAACTCATTGCTAAAGAGAACAATATTTTTTTACAGTAAATCTTTGGCCTGAGCTCTTGCTCCACTCACAATGGTAGATTAGGTTTTAATTCATTTTTATGTTGTTGATAAAAAGACTCATTATATTTTTATATTTATTTCCAAACAAGTGCAATAAAGTTATTTATATGCAAAATTTTAGAGTCAATTATTTTTTCATTGTATTTTTTAATTTGACATTTTTGAAATATTAAAATCTAAATGTACTAATACTTGGAGGCAATACACCAGTTGAATTTAAGACCAGTCAATTAACACTTTGCAAACCAAACAAATCACACAAAAGTATGAGCTAGCCATTGTACATTTATTTATTAATTTTTTTACAGTTGCAACTAACTGTTGCCAAATGGGGAGATCTTCCTGATTGGTTGGCAAATTGTTAACCCTAAAATAAAACCTAACTTGTCTAAAATAAAGAAATGTAGCTGTGGATTTTTTTAAAATTTTGTTTAATTTGAAGAGACAGGAAAATTAATTATTGTACTCTGAATTACACAATTTCCTTTCTAACCATGAAATGTCAATTTCAAATCTTTCTTATTTCTACTACAACTTGTTGTGCTCATGAGTTCAATGTTTGCTAGCAAAAACCATTGTGACATGTAGGGAGCAAATTACTATATGGTATCTAAAATAATGACATTTTTGAATCCTGAAGGAAATAACTACTGTGCAACATGACGGGACCAATTTTTGCAAATTGGTCACGGCCTAAATTGCAGTGCGGTTGAAATGATGCTATTGTTATTTTGGTTTTAATTGTAAAAAAATAATCATTTTATACCATTAAATACCCCTTAATTTTTCTTTAATCAACCTTGAGAATAAAAATTCATTGTCAAAATATTCAATCCACAAGAAATTTTAATCCGACCAAATAATTTATGGTATAAAAATTTGAATGCAAGAAGCCAAATACAGGGTGGTGCGGGAAAATGATTCATTTTGAAGTAATGTAATTTGAAGGAATAAAAACAACAACAAAAATTTTTTTTTTAATGCACCACAGTACTATTCTTATATTATTTGTCTTATACATAATGCCATTTATTATTTTTTTAACAAAATATCAATAACTTTTTCTTAAAGATAGCATCAGAAAGATATACTTCCCATAGGCGTTGACATTCTAATAGTCTTTTATGGAAATTCCGAAATGTTTGATGTAGCAGGTATCTACACCAAGCATTTCAAAGTTCCTCAACAATCTATTAGAATGTGTACATTGATGAAGAGCACATCTTTTCAATGTTATCTTTAAGAAATAGATAGTATATGAAATTATGTCTCTTCAAAATTTACCCTTCCCTTGTTTTGTAGTTTTAAGAATATTTCGGAACAGTTATAAAAAAAAAACAAAGTAATTGCCCTCTTATTTCATAGGAAAAAATATTGAAGTTGTGTATAAAAATTGGTTAAATTTACTTCATATTTAAACATGGAATGCAAGAAAATACTAATATTTAGGTTCTTAGGACATTTAATGAATATCGTTTCTGTAGGATTGAACTTTTTTAGACAAGAACTATGGTATACTTGAAGGCTCCGTCTGTGCTCAATAATCAACAAAATGATGCTCACTTCATATCGTTCACGATATTACTTTTTATTACCAGGCTAAATATGACCTCTCACTGAGTCAGTTGAATGCTGTAAGTTCGGCTCACTTATTCTTAACATATCTGCATTCCACTCACCTCGTGCAATGCCTGGCTTAGAAGCGAGGGGAAGTTAGTTCAAAACAAAAATGTTTAAGTTTTTGATTTTTTTAAAAATCTTAAGCCTCACAAAACAAAAGTGTTGATCAGACGTCGCACAACTCTAATTTTTTATACCTTGGAAATTTTACATTTTTTATACTTAAGTCACTGAACCAAACATTTGTTCAAAAATAGTGGAAAATTTTATGATTCTGAGACCAACTTAGGCCCGGACTAATCCCATCTCATTTATTACTCTATACTCCATTCCACCTTAAGTTGGCACTGCAGGGAAGGGTAGGATATGTAATACTCCGCCTTTGAAAAGTAGTTCTTCTCTATTTTGGAATTAATTGCAGTTTAAATGCACGTTCAAATATAAATTAATGTTGTATAATAAGAAAAGTTTATCTTGAAACATACATTCGAAGTTTTTCATGTTTAAATGTATTTAATTTATAAATACCTTCTCAGTAAAGCGAATGTACAAAGAAGAAGGAGGTGTTATAGTTTGGCGCTGGATTAGTTTTCAAGGCCAGGGAATTGGCGCGTTGGCTAAGTTTTTACACTGGTCAGCCAGCTCGTTCCCTTCTCCTTGTTTTTTTTTCGCTTTCTTTCACTCATATCGCTTAATTATTCTTTTGTTTTGTTTTTTATTAGTTATAAACTGTTAATTTGTTGTTTTTTATTGGTTAGTTATTGTTAGCTCGTTTTTTTTATACTTATTCTTTTTTTTGCATTAATTGTTAATTTGTTGTTTTTTACTAGTTATTTAATGTTAGCTCGTTTTTTATAGTTATGATTTTTTTGTGCATTAATTGTTAATTTTTTTTGTGATTCCTTGTTAAAATTTTTTCTTCTTCTTTTGTTGCTTATTACTAAATATTTGCATGCTTTTTTTGTTAGTTTGTATTATTTTGTTACTTATTGCTCTGAATGCATAGTAACCATTTTGAAACAAATGGATGATTGAAATTTAAAGATTAGATGAAATAGAGAATTTAAAAATACTTTAACTTTTAAAACAAAGTTTCAATTACCAAACCATAATTTTAATTTAAAATTGTGATTTCTTTTTTTTTTTTCTTTTGATTTTTAAAATGACAAAATAAATGTATCAGATTGTGTTTATAAGTGTAGTCATTCATTAAAAAAAAGTTCAGCTGAAAAAAGTCTTTAAAAAAATTTATGTAGTAATTAAAAATTTTTTTCACTATATTTATTTATAGAAAATCTGATAATGCCAAAGATACTGTAAACATATTATGAGAAAAAAAAAAAACTTAAATGTTTACTTTAATCTGTACTTTCAATCTCAAAAACCAAAAGATTTTTAAAAAAGTAATTTGAAATGTGTTGGAATCTAACACATACCAAGAAAGAAAGTAATTTCGTTAGCTAAAATTAATTAATGCAGCAATTTATTTAAAATGAATTTTAAAACTTAGAAAAGAAATAATAAAAGTATCAATGATTTAAAACACTGTTTTTTTAATTTTTTAAATCAATATATATATATATATATATAAATCAGTTGATTTAAATCATGATTCAAATCGTGATTTAGATCAACAAACCCTGTTCATAAATGAAAAAAAAAATAACAAATTTAAACCAGTATAGTAAAATTGTAATTGATTATTTATTTTTCTAAATATTAACCTCGTATGTACAATATTTAATGAAAAAATTTTTCCCTTCAGAATGAAGAAAAAAAAAATTAAAAAAATAGACAGGTGAATATTATTAAACTGATGACAGTTGAGCATATTTGCTGTGTAGCTAATTCAGCATATGATTTCATTATTATTTTTTTACGACAAAAGTTAAAATTGCTTTTGCTTTATTCAATCTCCTTAAAGATTCAAATTTTGTGTCTTTTGCGCCATGCGTAGCTCTGAAGTATAATTCGCTTTTTATAGGAGCTTTAATAATGTGATGGCGGAAATTTAAGATTTTTAGTTTTGTTTAATTAAAGGGATTTTTAAATATTATCTGAAATACAAATTCCATAATACAAGTGTAAGTATAGGAATTGAAATAATTTTAAAAAAAGATACAAAATGTGAATAAAAAATTTTTTTTTAACATTGAAAGGTCAATTTAAACCAGTCAATATTTTAATTATTATTTTTGAAATACAAAGCCAAAAAAGCTGAGAAATTCTTTCTCTTGTGTAGAAAATATTAAGATATTTCAGTATCTGACAAAATATTTCCAGACTAATTCTACTATACTTAAATAACTAATTATACGGATTTATCTCTTAAGCCACCTTTCACCCGCAAAGATCCTGAAAACCAACGGAAGATTCTGATATTTTAAAATATGTATTTTCTATTGAAAAAATGCGCCTAACCACCCAAGTAGAATTTCTCCTTATAAGAAGTTGTGGATTGAATTCAATTCAGGACAACCCCACAAAAAGTTTGCAGAAGGAACTGTCAACTGTTAAAATATTAAATGAATAACATGATAACCACAAGGACAGGTCAATGAGCTCTTGTTGAGTCTAAGATGGTGGGATATGGCAGCTGAAAATATGGGGGGGGGGGGCGTACATACATTCCTGTGTGGATAATACTAAAAATCCAAGTTCTTTTGTCTCTAAGAAGCAAATATATTTCAGAAAAAAATTATTTTTATATTAAAAAAAAAACTTTTCTGAAAAAAGTTTGAATTTTGTATATATATATATATATATATATATATATATATATATATATATATATATATATATATATATAAAAGAACAGTAAATATTAAAAAACATAGGTATGATATTTTTCATGATCAATGATCCCCTGCCTATGCTTTTCTTTTCTTGCCTATGCTACCTATGCCTGCCTACAATGGTATACAAAAGCTATATGCTACAAAAAGTAAGCATATAAAAAAAAAAAATATTTAAAACAACGTATTTATGCGCATCTATGCGTTTCCTTTTTTTACTTAGATTTCAGCAAAAAAAAAAAAAAAAAAACTTTTCAAATATTTTTTTTTTCTTTTATTGTTTACAATTAGTTTAGTTTAGTTAAAAAAATCATAATAAGAAAATCTGCTTTTTAAATACTAATTAAGAAATTAGCTTACAACTAGTATCTAAAATAATAATTATTAGAAATGCTCTAAAAAATCGTGTTCTTTTCTGTATTCTGTTCAAAATTTTAGTTCGATTCTCGGTTTAAAAAAACATCGGCGTTTTGCTTTCTTTAGCGCCCATACTGGCAACTTTCTCTCCTTTTTTTGCTACCTCATCCCTCAACCGCCTTAAAGAGTAACCCAGTTGCCATGACAACGTCTGTAATCCGGTCTGTCTACCCTTTTCTCCAGTGCCAACTTAAGGTGGAATGAAGTATAGTACTATTAGGTACAGGGTTGGCATGATTTAATTCATGATTAAAATTGCAAATTTAACCACCTGATTTTTTTTAAAAAATCATCAATTTAAAGCAACTAGGAATTTATAAATGCCATTAATTTGAACAAACTTTTTTTTTCTTTAAATTATTAATTTAAGAATAAAACTTATTTCAATATAATTAATAAGTGCATTCTTTAGAGTGTGATTTTTTATATAAGTCTGATTTCAGTAACAATGTACTAAGAAATAATGAAAGTGAAGTGCTTGTAAACTATTATGTTTACATACATATTCCTTTCATTACTTCTTTTAAAAAATGCGTTCATTTAAATAAACAGGTTTTTTTTTAAATATTAGTTTCAGTATGAAATATTTTTTATACAATATCTTTAAAAAGTACATTATTTTGGGTGTGATTGTTTTTCATTAAAGTAAGTCTGATTTCAATGATAATGAAGATTTCATACTACGAAATAATGAAAGGGAAGGGCATGTAAACTATTATATTTCACAATAGACTAAAAATAAAAGAAAGGAAACTAAATATGGATAAGAGTGGAGTGAAATTTTTAAGTTATAATTTATCACTAAATGTATGTAAAATAATTTACTGGCAAAAAAACCTATTTTAATTATACCCGTTTAGTCTCACGCTTATTTAAATGCAGTGCTTTTAAAACTTATTAAATATGTAGTTTGTGTGTATCAAGACTTGTTCTACCCAGAGGAACTTAAAATATTTTTTTTAGTTAAGTTTTCTGATCTAAATTAATTTACTTTTCATTAAATGTCGAATTTACAAATAGTCTCCCATTCTTTTAACATTCATTCACTGATTTGTTTTTAATAATTAAATAATTTTATCCATTTTAGTAAAAATTTTAACTATAATGTTGTTTTTAAAACATATTAAGTATTATCAATACATTTTATCAGATGTTTTGGTTGGCAAACGTTAAAAAAATATCTGATTTAAATAAAATTAAAAAGGAATCCGATTTAAATCAAATTTATCTGATTTTTGCCAATCCTGTTTAGTTACAATTATTATGGATATAAGAGTGCTGCTTCTCAAATCAAATGAGATGTTCAAAATTCTCAATTAATTAATAGTTAACATAAAATTTTTAATTATATATTCGTAACTTGCTTCTAGTGTTTTGAATTTTTTTTTTTTTTAAGTTTATATATATATATATATAAATCAAGGATCTACAAAATATCAATGAGTTTGAGTCAACTTTTTAATAACCAGCAAACTGTGGCATGTGGCATTAAAAATTCGCATAATTGGTTTTGGCTTTTATAAAGTTATGCAAAAGTTATTATTTTTGATTTAATATTCCCTACAGAATAAATAAAAAATTTCAAAAGTAAATGTTTTAAATTATGATAAGTTTTGTATCCTTATCTTGGGAAATTATAAATTTGATTTCAAAATTGAAATTCAAGTTTTAATCAAAGTTAGAGCAATCAAAGTTAGTCAACAGATACGTTAACTGGATCTACTGAAAATAACCCAGCGAGCCACAAGTAGCTTGTGCTTAATATTTGTCTAAACCGTGAAATATCGTTTGTAAAATCACATTTCTCCTAATTCATTCCTTTTCTTTGCTGATTTTTCAATACTGTATCATATTGTAATAATAAGAAACCCTATTTTTTCAGAGTCGTCGCAAGGGTGGGAAATTTTTTTATTTTTAAACTGATATATTTAAACATTTATATATATATATATATATATATATATATATATATATATATATATATATATATATATATATATATATATATATATATATATATATATATATATATATATATAATCCCATATTTCCGAAAGCCCTGCATTAATAAAATTAAACTATAATCCAAAATTGGAAACAAAATTTACTATAAGGATAATAAAATAAAATATATTAGTTCTAATATTTTATTGTATAACCAGTATTGAACAGCTAACTAATTTTAGAGTTTACGGCTATCAATGTTCAACTCTGTTGAATTATAAACTCATCTTTCTGGAGAATTTTTTAACGGGACCGACCCATATTTAGGGGGGGGGGGTTATATTGAGAGGAAAATCACGGAAACCTCCCACTGTTAGCCCCCAAAGGCAAGGGGATTCTAATCCATTATCTGTCCACAACTGAGGATCTTTTGTGTCAAAACTATGGCTGATCAGAGCCCAGATTAGAATTTGTATCTTCACATCAACTAGTTATCACTGTAATTCCTATCTGGGTCACCTCATTGAGAAGTGAGCTGCCACGGTTCTGTTTATTATTATAAATGAAATTCAGAAAACCAATTTCAACAAATAGAGTGAAAATGTAGCTGGATCCTTGGTGAGCCATTTTCTTAAGAACCCTGCAAAAGAAAATTAAAAATATTTCTCCCAAGGCCTTGTAATGAAAAACAGAAGCCTTTCGTTCTGCTTTTCATTAAAAAAGAAATAAGATATAGGCGACACTTTCCATAATCTTGTATTCTTTATAAATTAATTATAATTGAATTGATTGATAAATTTTTGTGCAATCTTTGAAGCATCGAATCATCCTAATAGAAATGTACAATAATGCGGAAGATGCAATGAATTCACAAGAAAAAATCCACGGTGACAACAAGTTCTCGAAAATTCCTGGTTCCGTTTGAATGATACAGCGTGGAAAAATTCTTTTTCTTAAAACTAATTTTTTGAAAATCATTAAAGAAAATAGGAAACTTAAAAAATGTTTTTCTTTTTTAAATAAAATGAAATGCAAATTTTAATGAATTAGAACTATCAATGATACGTTAATTAATATGAAATTAGAATTTTGAAGTTCTAAGTATGCTTGTTTTTTAGAAAATGCAGTTTTCACTAAAAGACGGAGACTGGAGTATGTATAAACTTCAGCTTTTTTTTTCCTCACCTAAATTGTAATAAAGCAATGCTCATATCTGAGCAAGGAGACACTTTGTCAAAATATCTTTCGTCTACTGGTAATTTTGTCGACTTTGATGTTTCTTAGCAAATAATTTCGTCACAAGGTCGCTTTATCGATAGAGTTGAATTGAAGGAAAAAAATTGAAAAGAACGGAATGGAAAAGAAGGACGAAACATTGCAATTTAGATTGTAAAAAAGCAACTATTGGTACATCAATCAATATCGGTTAAACTCTCCCTAACTAAATCTCAATTTATTTTAAAAAGAACGAAATAAAAGAAGAAAGAGAAAAACGATTTTCAATTCGAAAATTATTTCAAAATCAAGTACTGTTAGATTCAATATTTGGTTTAAAAGAAAAATTACCGAAAAATGAAAAAATTCAGTCTTTTTTTTTCACCTGTACTTTTCTGCTTTTTCTCACTTGTTATAGCAAAAATCATTTACAGTAATTATAGTATTTACTTTGCGGTACTAATCTATAATGTACATTTTTTTTACAACCGCCGTTGAACAGCCAACCCAATTTTTTGGGGTTTACGACTACTAATGTTCGAGTCCGTAGCCTTGTAATTTTGAACGCAATCCAGAAGGAAAGAGAACTCCTGGATCAAATATTGGGAGAAATTTGCCTTCGTGGAGGACTTTTTAATGGCATTTGCGTTTCATGGAGAGGAAGACCACGAGAACCTCATACGGTTAGCCTGACGGCAAGGGGACTCTAATCCATGATCCGTCTACCACTGAGGATATTTCACGTCAGCACTGTGGTCGGTGCAAGTTGGATGCGGAATTCATATCGACCGGCCATCACCGGGATCGAACCCCGGTTCACCTCATTAGAAGGCGAACGCTGTATCCCCTGAACCATCGCGGCTCATAATGTACAAATTGTAATCTTCAAAAACTGCTTGTCGGGATAGCCTGGTTGATAGAGCACTGAGCCCATGTCCAAGAGCTGGTAGGTTCGATCCCAGGCCGGCCAAAGACTCTCCGTGTTGTAAATGGTGACTGATGCACGTTAAAAATCTTCACGTCAAAGTTCTCCATTTTCCCATAACAAATCAATACCTCTGGGGGTAGTGATCCAGGAGTTTCCCTGTCTTCTGGATTGGTTTAAAATTATAAGGCTACTGAGTCGAACATTAGTAGTCGTAAACCCAAAATTGGGTAGGCTGTTCAACGATGGTTATAAAATATCTGTGCCGAGCTGCGATGGCTCAGGGGATAGAGCGTTTCACCTTCCAATGAGATGAACCGGGTTCGAATCCCAGTTGATACAAATTCAGCATCCGGCTTGCACCGACCACAGTGCTGACGAGAAATATCCTCAGTGGTAGACGGATCATGGGTTAGAGTCCCCTTGCCGTGAGGCTAACCGTGGGAGGTTCTCGTGGTCTCCCTCTCCATGTAACGCAAATGCGAGTTAGTTGGGTGTGTCAACCTTTTTCTCCTTAAAATACCATTTTTATAGAAGCATTTACAGCTATTTTAATTAACTACTTAGTACATATTTTAAACTAAGTCCTCCATTCTACCGCTCTTTCTTCTCCTAAGTATTTTCTAATATTTGTAACCTATGCTTTAATACTTAATACGAGTACTTTTCAAATCTGTCGCATTTTAAGTTCCGTACTTTAACGTAATGTTCAATCTAGTCAAGTTGCGTCATCGTCCAGTATAATATGCGTAGTCAGTTTAGTGGTATACAATTTCTTTAATCATTGTAATTTATTGTACAAGTTTAAGAGAGCTTGAAGTTGCCAATGGAAACACTAAAAAGTGAAAGGCAACGGAACCTAATAGGGAGGGAAACTACAAGAGAAAAGATATTTGAAGAGAAAAAAAGCAAAGGTTAATCAGGAAAAGAGCTATGACAACAGAGAGACTCCAGAAGAAAAGACCACCGTAGAATAAGGGCACGGCTACTTATACGGTTTAAGTTCTTGGACCGAGATTGATTGAAATTGATTGTAACTTGTTTTGCTTGAAGCTCAAGAACTATCAAAGTTCTTGGTCCAAGCCTTTGGATAATAGAAGAGCAAGTACTATCCAAGTTCCATCCAAGTTTTTTCTCCCTTAACCAATCAGCTTCTAAGGTTTTATGACATCAGCTTGCGAGCATATGATCCTTTTATTTTGAATTCTGCTTTCATATATTTTTGTCTAAATAAAATATTCTGTCAGGATCCATTTATGTTATGATTTTATCTTAGAATTTTTTCTTCGTGTAAGTAAGATTTTTATAATATTAAATATAAACAATTTATTTGCGCAGGTCTATAATCTGACCAATCAGTGACACTCAAGTGTCAACGAATTATCCAATTTCTTAGGCAGAGAAATTCAACAGGCTTCATGTCCTGAGGTTCAAGAACTTGGAGCGTATAAACAGGCTTTATAGGTGGGGAACTGAGTGTAAACAACAACAAGATTCTAAATCCGGAACGAAATGAAAATTCCAGTGAATCCTTCCGTTTATGTTTACGAAACGATGAGTGAACAGGCTTGATTTTCCAGAAAGTTTTGATATTGAAATTTGTATTTAAAATTGCACACATTTTTACTATTTATAAGATTTTTTTTGTATTATATAAAATTTAGGTCTCAAGCCCTGAATTATTTTAACGAAATTAATATAATGACAGAAATAAAATGTTAAGTTTTTTTATGCATCCAGCTAAAGTTTAATGGATTTAAAAATTGAATGGTAAATAGTCATATTGTAAGCAGTACAATATCAATATGCGAGAGAGGTTTTTTTTTTTTTAACCTTAGGCGTAAAAATAAGTCAGGAGTGGGATTCTTATTATGAATTTTAATCACTAGCATGCTGAGCTTTATAAATATTTTTTTTTATCCATAGAGAGAAAAGGAGTTAGACGAGTCAGTCCTGCTTGTAGTTAGTTTAACATAGGGAAAATTTGACTTAACGGGCCCCTATGAAGCATTTCCCTTCTTTTTCTTTCACACTGTTAGATCAACATCTCTAGAGTACTTTCGGTCGTTTACGTTTAGACCAGTACAATCGATATCGGTTCTTGTTTCATTAAACTCAATTCGACACTTCAGTCAATTAAATAATTTAACTAAATAATGTTGTATAATTTTTATGTATTACCTTGTTATATTACCTTGTTAAAAACTTGCCTACCGTTTCCCAAATATATTTTCACTCTAACTGATAATTCTTATCGATATTACACCATAACATGGAATAAGTAACAAAAAACGTAATAAGTAAAAAGTCACAGGATGAGCTCCAATAACTAGAGGTGATCAAAGCCTTGCTGCGAGAAGCGATGAAAAAAATTGCTTGATGAAATTTGATTATCAAACTTGTCACAGTAGAGGATCTTGAAACTTTTTTTTTTAATGCTTTCACATATAAGAGTTTTTCAAATGGAAACGGGATCTATCTCTGCTTGACGTCATAAAATCGAACCCTTACTCTAATTTAGTGTTAACTTTCTTGTTTAATAAAACAGCGAGGTAAAGCAGCGCCAACTATCCAGTACTTGGTATGAATACCACGCATGCATTCCAAGTGTTCTCCTCGGAGGTATTTATATATATATATATATATATATATATATATATATATATATATATATACATATATATATATATATATTATTTCTGATGCACACCTGTGTTAATATTACGTCAATTCAGGCATTTTCAGGGCAGATTTGTTGGCCACTCTTTTAGGGGCGGGGCACCATATTAGGTGAACCAACGTTGTTCCCACAGTGATGACAGATAGTACAGAAAATGAAAGAACATCCATCCGGGATTCAAACCTAGAACCTTTCTGTTGCAAGGCCAGTTACCTGATCCCTACACAGTCCGGTCGACATTTTTATATTATTATTATAATGGTCACTACACATTTATTCTGCTTTAAATTTTCTTACATGGTGTTAAATTCTCGAAATCGTACTTATCATAAGCAATTTTTAACGAAATTTTACTACAAGCTGTTAATATAAGAGATATCAATTTTTTGAAGTTTAACTTTGTCTGAATTTTTTTTCTTCTGTGTTTTTTTTTTTTTTTTTTTTTTGCAATGTTTAAATAAATCTGCAGCGGCTGCTGCAGTACCAAGCTAGTTTTGCTACCGGGGATATAACAATTAAAATAAATGTACATCGTATATGATCCCTCCATTTTCAAAAAAATTAAACTCCTCCTATTATATTAAACTCACCCTATTACTTTAAACGATGGTATTTTCTCACTAATACTTTTCTTCTACAAGTTGGGGAATTTTATTTTATTTAAAGAAAGAATTAAGCCCGATGGCTTTGCTTGAGTAAAAATATGTGATGTTCGAACCCCCTGTTTCCTTTAATTTTACAGAAGCTTGATCCATTTTACTTGCTTATTCACCTGTTTTTAGAGCATAAAATGACAGATGAGTAAAGAAATCAAAGGCCATTTTGTAGTACGCAATCTAATCTCGAGTTTATTCAGAGATCCATCTTTATTGAGTAACCTTCATACTTTTCATAAGATTTTAGCTTCAAGAATCTCATTTTCATTCCTTAGAAATTATGGTGGCAGCAAAATGTATTCATTATTATGCAATTATAGATTTATATTGTTAATAAGAGTGCTTCTAACTATCATGACTTTGATGAAAATGTGTTCAAAAGAGCTCTCTTTCTTATTTTAATTACACAGTTCCACTGTATAATGTTTCATAACCGTTAGTTTTAAAATCTTTCAAGTTAAAAAACATGCACATTAAGGGTTAAAAATGATAAATACACGACGAATAACTTCTGATGAAAACTTATTTGATTGTCAGTAGAAAGAAAGAAATTGAATGACGATTTTTAGAATATTATTTTAGAAGTTTTAATCAAACTGGTTTTGATATTTTTCACTCTTAATTTTTCATTAGTGATTCCTTCCATATTGATTTCTAATCATTTAAGTGCATGTTCTTTTGATTCCATCATTGACTAGGATTCAAAAAAGTATATACTAAGAACAGTGATTGCCCTGATATTAATAGTAAAATATAGATTTTATACTTTTTTACCTTAAAGACAGAATTATAGCCTTTTATCAATAATTTACTAAGACAACTTTTTTAATTTTATATTGTTTAACAAATTTCTTTCACTTAGCAAGTAGGAAAAGGAGAAATTGTATTTCACTAACTTAGGGTACCTGTATTCTTCCGAAATAATGAAATTTATTAAAATATACTTATTTTAACACTATTTTTAATAAAATATATATTGTATTCAATAATTATAACAAAAATGATATTCATAACTAGAAGCAATTTGTTTTAAATTTTTGTTTACCACAATAATAAAAAAAAATTAATGTCTTCGACGAGAATGGAATTTGAAACCATGCGGGTAGAGTCCAATGGCAATTCATCGCCTTAATTCCTAGACTACCTCGTCTGCGTAATTGATATCTATAAGGACGAAAAATTTAACCAACCACAGTGATGACGTAACATATCCTCAGTGGTCGACGGATCATGGGTTAGAGTCCCTTTGACGTCAGGCTAACCATGGGAGGTTTTCGTGGTTTCCCTCTCCATGTAACGCAAATGCGGGTTATTTCCATTAAAAAGTCCACCACGATGGCTATATCTCCCCATACTTGATCCAGGAGTGCCCTTGTCTTCTAGATTTGGTCTCAAAATCTCAAAACTACAAGACCGCGGAGTTGAACATTGGTAGTCTTAAACTCAGAAAAAAAGTTTGACGATGTTCAACGATGGTAATAAAGCTTTTTTATTATTCTAACTAGGGGAGGGGAAGAATTTCGAATTTCATTATTTCATTTTAGAATGAAACTTGGTATATTAGTAACATACCTTAAGGGTGTCCACCCCCTTGAAATACGACTACGCACTAGATAGCCAATTCCGACGAAAACGAAATAGAAAATGGCAAATTTAAGCACGCTTTAAATATTAGTTATATCTACCCGTCATTCATTAACCATGTTTGGGAGTTCGATTCACGTACTGGATCACTTTATTTCCTGTTTTCTTACTTCTTTTTTAATAATGAACTTTTTTCTGTTCACAAACATTATTAATTTAAATTTGGTTTCCTTTTATTAATAGTATTTTTTTATAATTACCGAATATTATTTGACAGTTAAATTGCAGTATAAATTTTTTTTAGTGCCGACCGGCCTGTGTAGGGGTCAGGGAACTGACCTTGCATCAGAAAGGTTTTGGGTTTGAATCCCGGGCAAGGCATGGATGTTCTTTCATTCTATGTACTATCTGTCCTTACTGTGGGAGCAACGTTGGCCCACATAATATGGTGCCCCTGAAAGAAAGGTCAAAAAATCTGTCCTTCAGATGCCTGTATGACCTAGGTCATTCTCCAGGTGGGCTTTAGAAAAAAAAAATTTTTTGTTTTTTAGTAAAAAAAAATTTTTTGTTTATTAACAGTATAAATTTTAGTATAACTTTTTTTTATTGCAGTTATTGTATTTTTTTAGTTACTTGATATTACTTGATATTTAAATTCCATTAATAATTCAATTTTTCTATAAAATTGTATGGATAAAAATTATTATGTGCCTAAGCAGTGATTATAATGATTAAAAAATTTGGTTTCAAAATGATTCCTCCAAAATATGCTGGTTTCCTACAACCTTGTGATGTATATTTTTATAGACAGAATTCTATAATCTTCACAAAATTTAATTAAATGACAGTCAATTACGTATAGTCAATTGAACGAAATCAAACAATCAATTCTCATGAAGACTTAATATTAAAATGATAACAACAGTTATTATTTTAGTTCCATAAACCAATTTTCATTAAAATGAGAAGATATACTTGTTAAGTTTCTAAACTTTCAGAAGATTGCGAAATATTTTTAAATGTTAATGATATATGTTTTTCAAATGAAAAATTCAAAAACGTTTTCCATGGTATTAATCAACATTTAATAACCAAATAATTTTATATTTTGAATTTTTTCATTACATTTACAATCTATACTATGATCATAAAACAAAATATATAATATATTTAATTGTTAAAAACTTCCTTTTTTCTACGATAAGCGCTATTTTTATTATCAATATTTTAATCATTACATTTTATGGACAGATTAAATTATTACTATAATTTCAATACTAAGAAGTTTTCAATGATTTAAAAAATGTAAAGAATAAAGTAAAATGTGAATTATTATTCGTTAAACTGCACGCTTTGAACCCGAAGCGTCTGGCTGTTATATTGTAACTGGCCTCTCAAGATTACGGGAATTTGTTATTTTATTATTTTATTACGCATTTTATTATTTTAGGGTTCTACTATTAATACCTTACTTTAAGATTTTTAAGTTTTTTCTTAAAGTGAATTTCCTTTTAACTGGTGATTCATTTCTTTAAATGAATTGTTCAGTAGTTATGGCGTTGTGTTTGCAAGCAAAATGGAAAGAAAAAAAAATATTACAAAAAAAACAATTTAAAAAAAAAAATGAAAGACAGTTTACCTTGCCAAATTATCAAATTAAAGACCAAATTGTTAGAGAAGTCCTAATACCATTGCAAATGGTAAGCTGTAAGATGTTTTCGTGGTCTTTTCCATAAAACACAGATATTGATAAATTTCTCCCAACACCTCTTCATTATTATGTGAATTCGTTCTGATACTATTTTAAGAAGTTATCTTTTCTTATTAAAAGGGTTGTTGTCTGTCTGTTCCTAGCTGCCTATAAAAATAAATTGCTAAAAAGGTTGCAGCGCTCTTGAATCAACAAGTATTAAAGAGTAAAATATTACTAATTTAATTATAAAGATAAAAATAAAATAGTGAATAAAGTATAATTTACTGATTTAAATAATACTGCAGGTTGTTAAGTAGAATTATTGAATTATAATATGGTTTAAGAATTTAAAGTATTTGTTAACGGAATTCAGTCACAATTACTCATTTTGTTTAACAAGTCAATTATTTATTATTTTCAAAATGTTTACAAGAAGTAGATCCACATAGAATATTGAAGTAAGGAAATGATTTAATATAGTTTATAAACAGCTGTTTTAGACCTGCTGCTTCAGTGGTAGAGTAGGAGATTCTTAATATGTTGGTCGTGAGTTCGAACCTCAAGTTGGGCGGGTAATCTCTTTCTCTCTCTCTCTCTCTTTTTTTTTTTTTTTAAGTCGATAAAGTGTTTCCTTCTACGTTTTAGAAAGTAAGCTTCCTACTTTAGCTGTAGTACTTTATTCATATCGCACCAGATACTCTATGGGTTATTTCATAACCGTCGTTGAACAGGCGAACCAATTTTGAGTCTATAACTACCAATCTTCAACTCCGAATCCTTGTAATTTTGAACCCAATCTAGAAGACAAGGGAACTCTAAGATCCAGTGCTGGGAGAAATTTGCCTTCGTGGAAGCCTTTTTTGATAGAACTAACCCGTATTTGCGTTACATGGAGAGGAAAAACACGAAAACCTCCCGTGGTCAGCCTGACGGCAAGGGGACTCTAACCCATGATCCATCTACCACTGAGGATATTTTACGTCAGCACCGCTGTCGGTGCAAGCAGGATGCTGAATTCGAATGGACCAGCCATCGCTGAGAATCGTACCCGGTTCATCTCAATGGAAGGCGAACGCTCTATCCTCTGAGCTCTAACGGCTCAACTCCGTAGCCATGTAAATTTGAACCCAATCGAGAAGACAATTAAACTCCTGGATTGAGTATATGGAGAAACTTACCTTCATGAAGTACTTTTTGAGGGCACTAATTGGCATTTATGTCACATGGAGAGGAAAACCACGAAAACTTCCCCCCTTCAGCCTGTTGGTAAGGAGACTCTAACCCATGATTCGTCTACCACTGAAGATATTTTACGTCATCCCCTTGGTCGTTGCAAGTCGGGTGCGGAATTCGTATCGACCAGCCATCGCTCAGATTCGAATCCTGTTCACTTCATTGGGAAGCGAAGGCAATATCTCCTGATACTTATTTTGACTTTTTTTCTGTTTCAATTAGGAATATATGAAGAAAGCACAACAATTTCAAATATTCTCAATCAAAATCTGATTTTACCTCCCCAAGAGACGGATTTTACTGAGAATAACAAAATAGAAAAGTGACGTGGGACAGGAGGTGTGAAAAATGCTTTATACCAGTAGCATATTTTGTTTTTTAAATTACATTTTTTTATGTAATATGATTTATGAACTTTAACTTTCATTGCTCTTAAATGTCATCCCTTACTGTTTTTATTATAATAATTTTTAGTATTTTAACCAATTTTTAAATAAAATTCATATGTCCCAGAAATTACCTTCATAATTTCATAACCTTAGAAATATTTATCAAAAAGTTGGCAACAGTAACCACTTACTTCCGTGTTGTTAGTGCTCTTTTCAGACAGCGTCCATCAGAGGACTGATCGTTAAGACATCACTGACGTCAAGCATCACTGGCTGCAATCAGTGACCACTTTGATCAGCCAGCGATGGGACTGACTGTGTGCCGTATTGGTTCTCGTTAAATTGTTCTACCATAAAGTGCAGGTCATTGGGCTACTGAAGCGGGGGTGCCATCCCCTCTGAAGATGATCAAAATTGTGATGACGTGTCTTCGGATCAACCACAGAGATGCTTTCTAGACCGTCGTCAATAACACATAGTGCAGCTACAGTAAGACGTAAACAAATTACTACTTTTCAGACAAGCATTTTTTCAGAAGCGGGGGCGGTATCGCCCGCTAAATGCTGTGCGAACCATGGAAATGGCAGGTTCGAATCCAACCGTAACCCAGGATGTATTTTTGTGATGTCCTTTTCAGAATTGTTTAACTGTCCTTCTGGAATCAGGATAACCTGGCTGATAGGGCATCGGGCTCATGTCCGAGAGGTTGTAAGTTCGACCCTCACCGGCCGAAGACTCCCTATGAACAAAAAGGTGACTGGTGCTCGCTAAATGTGTCAGGATCACAAAGTCCTTTAAGTTTCCATAACAAATCAATACCTTTGGGGGTATTGAATCGGCTCTAGTTCAGGTCTAACTTACGATAAGTGGAGGGAAGTATGGTGTGCGAGTGTGTTCTCCCTGAAAAACGGGCTGTGACGTATGTATGTTGTCTCAGGATCATTCTCAGGGAAGTTTCTCAGTTCAACTCTAGTGCGAGGGAAATGAATGTACCTACCTACCTATTTGTCCTTCTACTTGACTGAGGTTTATACTTTTAAATTGAGCACACAAGCCTAAAACTGTATGTAATTCCAATATAGATTTTTCAGCAAATAAATGTCGAATAATCAATTTTAAAGGATAAGGTGCTTTTTCTGTTTGTTTCTTATGTAAATATGGAGATTTATTGCAAATAATAAAATTCTTAGTTTATTTTGTGTTTGAATTGTAAATTATACTTCAAGGTAGAATTTCCATACGACTTTGAAGTATTTCTTGTGAAAGAATTCACGTTTCCTTTTTTCCTTTGTGTTACTTATCTTCTGCAATATCATGTTATTGGTTGTTGCTGTTGTCGTCAGCCATTAAGGCAGAGGGGGTGAGATTGCTCTTGTTTCCCAGTGGCGCCATCTATGGCCAATAATTTGACTTCTGCCTACCCCGTTTATAGGGCGACAGATATAACGGCTGAATTCGAACTCCCGTTCTCACGAACGGGAGTCCAGAGTCCTGCCTACCAGGCTATCCTGGCCCATTATGTCATTGGTAATACATATATATATATATATATCTAGTGATTAATTATTTTGAAAACGGTTACTGCTTAAGTTTGGTTTCCATTCTTGAATAAGTACTTAACCTCCTTAGTTGTATTTCAACTTTAAAAGAATATTTTTTTTTATCAAAAATGACCTGTATTTTTGGAATTACCCGTTTATAACTGGGGTAAGATAATTGATCTCGACTGATAATAGAAAAAATATTAAAATTTTAAATCTTTTATAAGTGATTTTATCATTTTTTAAATGTTTCTTAAGGAATTTTGAACATAGGAAAATATTAATTGTAAATTCCTGTTTCCTTGAAAAATGTATTTTTTTATGTTACAAGAGAGCCTCTTGTTGCGTGTTATAGCGTAGCTTCTCTCAACTATGATGTATTTGTGTTTATTTTTTAATCGTACATTATTTCATGTGTAAATTACACATTCTTCATTATTTACGTCGTATAGAAAGGCAAAATACTTTATAACAAAATGTGTATTTTTATAGTTCTCATGAAAATGCTAATAAAAATTTATGCTTATAAAAATGATTTTATGCTAATAAAAATTGATGAAAAAATGTTCGATAAAGTGTGAAAATTAACATATAATAAATTATCAAACTTTGAGCGTTTTACATAGTTTTATGACTGAAATATGTACGGAGTACTTGTACATGTTAATCGTACATTATTTCATGTGTAAATTAAACATTCTTAATTATTTACGTTGTATAGAAAGTTAAATTACTTTATAACAAAATGCGCAAGTGTGAAAATTATCAAGCTCTGAGCGTTTTACTCAGTTTTATGATTGAAATATGTGCGGAGTTTGCTAAACCTTAGTTGAAAGTTTAAAACAATCAAGAATTTCATTGATTATTTTTAACCCAGTTTTGTGTTTCATTATCAAGCGGTTGTTAAAAGTTCTACAGACACTCAACTTTTCCTCTATTCAACAGATAATTTTTTTATTTCAATTATTCTTTCATTATTATTTTAAATACATTTATTTCATCAAAAGTTTCGTTCAAGGTGGAGGTAAAGTTCAATATTTGTGCTGTCGCAAAAAAAAAGAAAAGAAAAATTGAATTATTAATAATAAATTGTCTTTAAATTATTTTTCTGATATTTTTTAATGCTCTATTTGCCTTTTCAGAAACATCTTTATAAATAGCAAAATTGTTCGCTTTTTATTTATTTAGGTTGAAATAAATTTTTTTTCTCACACAAAAAATAACTACTAAACAAAAAATTGAATCTAAATAATTTTCGATACTTTGAGTTTAATTATAAGCTGTTAAGTTACTAAAAGGATTTTTTTATTGTGATAACATATTTAGTTATGAATTCATAATTACTATATTTAACAATGTTAAGTTTCTTTTTTAAAAACCATATATTTTAATTTCTTCTTAATAATAGATTTTTTATGCGTTATGTGGAACATGCATCCATTAAGATTCGTATTCCATTATTAACCATAAGAATCGCGATTAGATTAAGCTACAAGATTCGAATATGTATTACTATTGGATAATATAACTCTTCCAAACATCTGATTTTTTTGGAACATCATTATAACACATTTATATACACACAATAAATTTATTACAAAATATCAGAAAATGCAAAGAAAAAAAAAATAAAAGTAAAAAAAAGTCAGGATTCCCTTCTGTTTTCCATGAAACTCATTTTATTTGAATTTGAAAAACTACTTAATTTGTTTTATTTGAATCTGTAAAATAAATTGTTTTTGCATTTTCATTGGTACTAGTCACTATAACTTCTTAAAAACGCCAATTTTGGAAAATAATTTAACATAATCATTTATATACTATAAGCTTCAAAAATGCAAAAAAAAAAAAAAAAAAAAACTTTTGGAAAATTTCAGAGCTCAACGTTGATATAAGCTAAGTTAAAATCAGAATTTTTTTTAATTGCATTTCATTTAAAATTGGCTTTTTATATCATTCAAATTTTATATTTCTTACAATTATACAAACAATGAATTATTAAAAATCAAGTCATCAGCGTTTGAAATTCGTGCAATGAGTTATTCGACTCTGTTATAAGTAGCAGTTTTTTCTACAAAAAAATTTGAATTTTGAAAAATCATTTTAGACAATTAGTTTGTTCATACGAGTTTTCAGAAAATCGTCGATGCGCTTCTTATTTTAGCCATAGATCAAAATGCTTGTTTAAGAAAATGAACACAGTATGTTTGTTTGTATGTGTATGTTTGTTTGTATGTTTGTTTGTATTGTGTTTGTTGTCAGAACAATGTATG
This sequence comes from Parasteatoda lunata, assembly GCA_949128135.1. NCBI lineage: Eukaryota > Metazoa > Arthropoda > Arachnida > Araneae > Theridiidae > Parasteatoda > Parasteatoda lunata. Next base: position 15,444,227 of record OX421980.1, on the reverse strand, counting down.
TTTGAGCGAATTGACACTATTCAAAATGCGTGTTTAAGAAAATGGACGCAGTTAAAAATGCGTGTAAGAAAATAGAAACAGTTAAAAATGCGTGTTTGAGAAAATGGATATAGCTCAAAATGCATGCTAATGAAAATGGACAAAGTTCAAAATGAGTGCTTAAGAGAAACTGCAAGAGAAACTTTTCAAGGCAAATTATTTTTCCCCCACATAAGTAATTTAAAATATAGAAAAACAGAATTCAGGTAAACCAAGAGTAAACTAAAGCTAGAAAAAAAAATTAAAACTATCGAAGTGCTAACAAATTATGGCTAGAATGTTTAGGATTACTCGACAGAAAGGATAGAATGCAATAATTTGTTTTCAATTTGATATTTTGAAAACATTTTTTCAGCACTTGAAACTTTATCACTTACTCTAGGTTTACCTGAAAGCACTTTTTTCTAAATTTAAAAAAAAAAAAAAAAAAAAACATAGGCTGAATTGTCAGAACGAAGTTTTACTTTAAACCTGGTCTAAACCGCGAAGTTAACCAAGCTGCATTGCAGAAGCGAAGTTTAAGGAAAAACGCGGTTCTAAAGATCTAGTTCAGCCTTGTCTAAGTTAAACCTAGTCTGAGGTAGGTTTAAACCAGGCAGACGAGTTTTAAACCTCAATCATCTGCTTACAAACGGAGAGCGTCAATCTTGCTTTCGTTGATGTTTAGTTCTGTATTGTTTTATCAGTTTCAAAATATAAGTACGTGCATATTATTGAGAAATCATAATGTAATTTTGTGTGAATATCGTATTTTTTTCTGAATCTTTTAAAGTGTTTATAAAATCTTATTAAAGAATGCATCTTTTGGATCTCCGAGATTTGTTCTGAATTGACAGTATACTATTCAAAAATTTTTGTTTTCTGTAAAATAAACATTAAGATAATTAAATATCTCACTTTCTGAAAGGGGCTTTCTTTTTGAGTGATTGTGCATATTATATTCAACCACTCAGGAGATAAACCTTTTCGGAATAATAAAATTAGAGGGATACAAAATTGCACATTTAAGGATTAAATAAAGTAAGATTTTTTTAAAATTAAAAATCATGAATGTTTGAATAGACATTCATGATTTACTGATCTTAGTTACTGATCTTAAAATAGTGTTATTGTTAATAATTATTACCATTTACTTTATTTGATAGTTTCAAACATTGATTATATTTTTTTAAGGAGGGGAGTTTCATTTATTTATAAAATTTCTTATCTCTTAACAAATGTTTTTTAGTAGCAGTCAACAGATTTTCAAAACACATACATTAATTTATCTTTTTTGATTTGTTTGCTACATTTTTTTAAAGTATTAAAAAAACATCACTTAGTAAAATGTTCTAAATCAGAGAATAACAACTTCTTGCCATGAATAAAAGTTACTGTATATGTTATAATTCTCATTTTTATAAATTTTAACTACATAAATGCTAGTTACCAGGGGTGGAAGTTGAAAAAAACTGTTTTAAAACTTAATTTGGAAGAAAAAAAATTTCACAGTCACTTTATTTTGTAAATGGTGATGAAGTTTTAGTGTGAATTGGTCAAAACATTTTTGATTTCAACAAAATTATAAGAAAAATATAAGTGAAAATTAATTTGTTAAAGACTATATTTGTGTTTTTGTAACACTAAGTGCAAAGATGTTTACTAAAATAAATTAACTTAATAGAATTTTCTTACATTTTTATTTGCACGTCTCTAGCACTGCTTAAATAGACTAAATGAAAAAGAATTTTTCATTACCGCAATATGAGATAGCAATAATTTTTCGTTCATGTCATAACAAAATTTTTCTTTGGACTGCTTTTTGAGCTATGTTAAATCACATTTTCATTTTTTAAATTTAATTCACTGAAAGTCATCTAAGATGTTCAAAACTGGTTCATCTTGGCACTATCAACTAAGTTTGACAAATAGGTTGCATTAAAAATTTTTTCTTGTGTATATAGTCAATAACCAAATAACTAGGAGATAAACTTTTAATGCTATGGAAACGAGTGATTTTTGCGCTGTAAGAGTGGCAGAAAGCAGTTGTCTGTTAAGGGAAAATAGACTATTAAATGAACTAACACAATTCAAGGATATTTCCGTAACATGATCTATCAGGCCAACTAAAATGACTGAAGTGCCAAATGAATTTTAAAATTGCAATTTTTCTACACTTTTGCAACTGAGCATGTGAACACCACAACATGATTCTTTCAAGAGAGCCTGTTTTAATTAAGTATAATTTTATTGACTCCCAAATAAATGAAGAAGACGTGCTCATGTTTTTATTATTTTACATTTTTTAGATATATTTGAAGAAAAAATATGAGAAATTAACTTTGTGTATGTAGTCAATGATAAAAGACAACAGATATGTGACATTGGCTGGCTCAATAACTCCTTTCCATGGAATTAAAAATTAAACACCATAATATTATTATTCATGTTGGTTTATGTTACTGTGTTATGATATTATTCGTAAAAAAATTTTTATTGAACAAAAAATGCTTATGTTTTATTGTTTAATAATTAAAAACTATAATGCAATTCAAAAACTATAATGCAAATCTCGGCAAAACCATGTTTGAGCAATGAAGCCTAGTTTTTCGTTTAGACCGGGTTTACGTAAACCGCGGAACTGAGGTTTAAACTACCGAGTTTAGACTGTGTTCTGACAATTCAGCCATAGAGATAAAGCGGAATTTCCCCTGAAAAGTTTCTTTCTCGGTATAGCGTCCTCTTAATAAAATGGACAAAACTCAAAATGAGTGATTAAAAAGTACTCTTATTGATTGCTAAAAAAATACATTGGAATCAATAACTCATTTGCCTGGATAGCAATGTCGGACGCATAAATGTTTGTGAGTCAGAATTTTCTCTCTTTTCATTTAAAAAATATATAATTCTTAACTATTAGATATAGCGATTGCGGTATGATATCATTCAATTCAGTATAACAAAAAAATTCTAATACTTAATACTAGATAGCAAAGAGCCCATCCTCTCAACTCGAGGAAAGGTGTTCACTACTGATACTCAAATGGAGCTTAAATCATACTTTTTAAAACAATTGACAGCTTTCCCATCACTATTTCTGCATTCAATTAAACAGGTACGCAATGTTTAGGGTCATATTATATAAAAGCTATGTCAGTGACTAAAGCTATGTCAGTGATCTGTGAATTGATTTTGTTTATGTTATACCTAACTTCTTTTTTTTTTTTTTTTCTTCAGAAAACTTGCCTAGTTTTGACTTCAAATTTGGCAGTTAATAATCTTGTCAAAATTTCAGTATTTTGCTACTTAAAGGTCATTTTTCAGGTGAAGCCGAATGTACTTTACATATAAGCTGATTTTTTTGCGTATTGCTTATAGGCATGCATTAGCAGAAATATATGCCTTCATAGTTCACTGTTTGCACAAGTAAAATATGGTGGTAAGAGTAAAAGAAAACAGCTTTATTTCGAAGATTTTTTAGTGATCTTTAACCTTCGATGCAAAAGTCCACTGAAATATTGTTTTACTATGAAAGTAGTTGAACTTAAAATGTTGGTCTGAGCAATGGTTCAATCACTTCATAATAAATATAGCTGCAAGCAAATAGATGTGCTTTTCTCAAACTTCTCGAGGATCCAGAAAAACCCTTGAGATAAAAGAATCCCCCCCCCTAAAAAAAAAAAAAACACCAGCTAATATCTTACGTAAAGAACATACCAGGAAAATTTCAACGATATCAAAATTTTGAAGTATCTAACCATGTCTACCCGTTTTTTTAAAGCTGACTTTTATAGTAAGTTGTCAAGAAAAAAAATAAAGGAGCTTGATAGATATGCGACTAACAGAAGTCACATTCTTTCATAAGTACGCGACATGATTTCTAAAAATAGCTGGAGAAGTTTTTTTTTTTTTTTTTTTTGTTTTTTTTTTTTTTTTGTAATGAAGAAAATTTAGCCGGTGGTCGCCCTTGCATTGCCTTATTGAGGAGTTATAACCGTAAGAGTTGTAAGAAGTTTATTTTTAGCTTTTTTTTAAAATTGATACCAGAAATAAATCAAAATGTTTTCAATTTAAACCTTTTTTGTATAATATTGTTCATTTTACGGCAGAACAATGCATTTTCCAATTTTTTTTATCGCAATAGCGGAAGGCTAGTAATTTTTTATCTCAATATAAAATTACAAATTTTAATCTACATTATTAGAATTTAGATGGTAACTTGGAAATGTTTCGTAATAGTGGACTTATTTTAATATGCCGTACTCGTTCTAACAACCTTTTACTATAAATAAAAAAAAAAAAAAAATCAAAATAAGCTTGTGAAAATATTGAGGATTTTCCCATAATGAAATTTTAAATCGTAACAGTTGTAAGATACATTTTGTTTGCATTAATTGATGTTTTTTGTCTTTCAAACTTTACGTTTCTTATATAATTATGCAAACAGCGTACTTGCATATCTAAATAGAACGTGATCGTCTTTCTGGAGTCGGACACTTAATTTTTGTAGAATAATTTATTACCAAGGACACAGCTGTACAAAGTATTTTTGTGCATCATTCTGTGCGACAATATTTCTCGAGTAGATATAAATAACCACAAGTAAATTTTATTTCTCTCGATAAATGTGATGAGAATGCTTAATAAAAGACATTTAAGTGAAGACTTTTGACTTTTAATGTATTGATAAAATAACCAACGAAAATAACCAATAACCCATTTAAATTTTTCTTTTAATTTATTTTTCGAAAATTTTCGTTGCAGTTAATTAATTGCAACGCCAATTGTTAAATTGCAATTGCAAAAATTTTAATTACAATATTTCTTATTATTCACTGTAAAAAATTTGGTGTACAGTTGCCACCAGTTTATTGTTGAGATAAACTAAATGCAATTTTAAATACAGAACTGTAAAAATATGTAAAATTTAGAAAAAAATCTATTGTTTGAAAGAAATAGTGCGAATATATTACTAAAAATGAGCTTTATTTTTGTTAAACGAAGTGATTTTGCATTGTAGCATTATTTTCTAATATACACTAAAATATGTGTTGTTAGAAAACAAACTAATAAAAAAATGAATAAATAAAGAAAGAAAAGTATGACAGTTAAAAAGTAAATAAAAAATGTGACTACATGCACTGTAATAAATTTTAGTTTACCTCAACAGCAGAAATGGTGGCATCTATACACCAACATTTTAAACAGCGCAATTTCCCTGTGTAAACATGTTACAATGTATGAAACCATGATCCCTACTTTATGAATTGATAAGAATAACATACTTTACTTCAAAATTGGGTTTTATTTCGCGTTATTCCCCGTCAAGTACTTATTACAAAGTTTTTAATCAAATTTAGTACCTAGTATTAGTACCGAATTTAGTCCCTAAAGGAAATTAGTATTTAGAAATTATACTGATTTGGATACACTAAAAGTCTGTTATAACGACAATCCAATATAGTAGATGAAATTGTTATAATAGAGTTGTCTTAAGCTAATATACATATTTAATATTAAAATAGTAATAAAAAGATTGAAACTGTAATCGACATATTTATCTCTTTTATTTTGGAGAACTATTTTGATTTAAAATACATATCAAGAATAGACTGCTTTTACCTTCAGAATTTACAATTAAGACAAAAATGTGTACTATATGAATGTTTGTACGAAAGAGCAATATCTTGATAATAGTGAATGGTTGTCATGAAGTGAGGCATGATGGACAGGGTCAAGAAAAAGGCGTCTTTGCGCGACAACATTTCAAAAAATAGCAAAACTTGTCTTAATAAGTAGATAATTTATCTGGTGGTCGCTCATACATTGCTTTATACAAGAGGTTAAAATTATAAGAAATAAACTATTTTAATTTTCCGCTTTTCAGCTAAAAATGTCTTCAATTTAAACCTTTTCATATAATATCACTTAAATAGCAGAATAATGTATTTCTCTGAAAAATAATGTCGCAACTATTATGTCTAGATATTTTTAATTCGTAATAATCCATTTTTTTGTATTTTTAATAAAAGCATTTTGACGGTGACTTTGAAATTTGATGTAATAGCTGACTTGTCGCAGTTTTCGCTATATCTAGTTTTGGATTTAGTTTAGGCTTTCAACCATAACATTCGAAAAATTTTATTTTTGAGATAGGTCAAAATGCATGAATAAGAATATGAACATAGTTTGAAACAGTCATATGAAAAAAATGAATAAAACTTAAAAGATATTTTTAATTAATTGAAAATAGCTTTTATAGCTACGGGAGTTTTAGAAAATACATAGCTAAAAATGCGTATGGAAGAAAATAGGTAGAGCTTGAAGGCTTGTATGAGAAAATGGGCATGGTATAAATTGTTATCAATTTTCAATGTCTGAAGTTAGAATTTTTGCATAAAATTGTTTTTGAATAAACTAGTTTTAGACACTGATGAAAACAATGAAAAGGAGAAACGGCTCTTTTTAAAATATAAATAAGTTAACCTATATGCAAATAAGTTATCAGATGATAGCTAAGCTCTTTGCGGATACCTCTGCCACTCAAGTAGCCTGTGGCGCGTTAAGGCAGTAGCGCTGTGTTGCGTTTGTGTAGAAGTACTACCTCATTTGCTCGCTGAAACATGCAGCGTATGGACGTTTTGAAGCATGGCAGCTTTTTCCAATCCTTCGTTTTTGAACTTCGCTCTTTATGAATCGTTAGTATGTCCAGTCGTCATCGTCTCGACTATGCTTCAAGATGGAGTGTAGTTGGAAAATTCTAGGCGTGCTAATTATAAAATTACCTGTTGTTGGGCCCTCGGGGCTGCGAGAAATCAAGTGTCCTCTCTGTGGAAACAGTTCACAGAGATAAGAGCAATGATGAAGGATGCAAAAGGGCAACAACACCGGCTCAAAACTATGAACCACAAGAAGAGCCGTTTAGCCCAGAACATCTGTCTCGTACAGAGGATAATTGTGGAAGGGTTTCGTCAGTGATGAGTCACGATTTAGTCTGGACAGATATCCAAAAAGTGTTTTTATCTAGACAGAACCCAAAAGTCGATATAGGCCATCTTACATTGTCGAAAGAACCGCTATGGTCGAGATGGTCTGAGGGCCTGGGCAGGCAACATAGCAGACGAGCATACCGACCTTCTTGTGTTCGATAAGGGTACTCTAATAAGTTAGCGGTACAGGAACGAGATCTTTCGAGAGGAGCGTATGGACCAAATCTTATTTTATGGACGATTACGCGCGTTTACAAAGGGCTTAATTGATAGACGAATCTGAGGACTTTCAACGATTAGAGTGGCCTGCGATGTCCTCTGACCATAATTCCACCGAACACACATTGGACACTCAATTATAATTCGAGAACCTGCTTCAAAGACCATCGATGAGCTCAGGAATGTCTTAGTGTAAGAGTGAGTGCGGTTTCCACAGAAATTGATAAGAAACCTGGTAAACAATAAGAAACACTGATGCCAGAGTTGTGTAGCTGGAGGTGATCATACACCCTATTAGTCATGTTTTGCTCTGACTGACAGCTTATCGGTTAGCTAATGTGTTGGACAAGTGACCAGTTTCCGTATATAAGGGTCAGGTAGTGTTAATTTTTGTTTTTCTATGTATTGATCTTATATCGGATGATATTTTGACCACGTTTGGTTTTATAGGCTTTGTTGGATTTTTTTTTTATTGCAAAAAAAATTGCTTTTTTTTTATTGTTTTTACCACTGTAGTTGTGTACAAATAGTAATTTAATTGCCTTAAATAGATCTGGTATCAATGTTCCAATGATTAAACCATTAGATCCATATTTTTTAAATTTTAGTCGTCCAAAAAGTAAATTTAATTCTTCTTCTTCTAACAATAGCCCAAAAGTTTGAATGCTTAGATATACAAACTTTTTTTTTTCATTTCAAGGAGGGTAATTTTAAACGACAAAACACTAAATTTAAACAAAATCAGTTGATTAATTCCGGGCTAATTAAATTTTAAATAAAAGACATTCGTAAAATTCGATAACTTTGAAAGTTATTTGATTCAGCTTATTTTGAAGGAAAGTTAGTTTAAAAAACTTCAACTTCGAAAGTTAAGATAGAATCCTTTGTCTCTTTGTCTATATGTTCAGCAGTTCTATATTCTATATATTCACTCAATAATTCTATTAGTGTATTTACAATGAGAACGTTATTTTGATCAATCCATATACAAGGTCCATTCTTTGGGGACCAGAATAAAATATTGTTTCTAATACCACAAGCACAAACGAACCTTCCTGGAATCGATTTTATGTCTCATATATCAGGTAAGTTATATTTTTATTCTATTGCCGAACTTATGATTCATCAAATGTTTGTGTTCCAGCCCATTTCTTTGACCCAAATATTAAATTTTGAAGACCACTATTTGTCACTATTGTTGGATATAATCTTTCCATTAATGCATAAAAAAGACATTATGAGGAAATTCATGACAGTTTTATGTCATTCAGAGACATTAAAGAAAGTGAACAAATAGATGTCACGATGTCTTTCGGGAATGTAACATGTAACACTATTTATGTCCAATATTTTGTATTAAATCACTAATATACAAAGCATTGAAGAGACTTGGCTTTCTTGTACATTATTACGCAATCTGACTTTAAAATATTACAATAAAATTCGTTTTTTGTCAATAAAGGAAAAATACTCAATAAATATTTTATGCCTTTAATGAAAGTTTTGTTTAGTTTCAAAAATAAATGATTCTAATAAGAATTCAAAAACTCGAAGCAAAAGTTTTTATTTTGAATTTTGTATGAGGAATAGGCATAGTTTTTAAAGACTCAAATCGGGAATATCAGGCATGTTTGGATTTTCTCCTTTTTTGATTTTTTTGTTGTCATTTTCAGGACAGTTTATGCATGCAAAACTATTCGACAACTATTAACTATTATACAACTATTAGAAAACTATTACAAAACTATTTTTATTGTTGCAAAAAAAAGAAGGGTTTTCCTAAAAGTTTTGGGGGTTTAAAACTGAAGATTCTCTGGAATTTTGAGAAAAATACATCATTTTAGTTCCTGCAATAGGACGACCGGCCTGTGTAGGGGTCATATAATGCCCGTATGACGTTGGTCATTCTCCAGATGGGCATTGGAAAAAAATGTCTGGCGCTACTTTTTGTAAAACGAGTGAAGAATGCCACTAACCATTATTTTATGTTCTACTACTTCACATTAACTATTAAGTCGTAAATACTTTCAGTGGACCTTCACCTAGAAAGTCGAAGGTCGTACAAAAATCTTTGAAATAAAGCTATTTACTTAGAATTTGACAGTCAACATTTACTTGTGCCATTAATGAACCACAAAAGTATACATTTCAATGAATACATACTGATAACTAGTACTTAAAACAGAGCACGATATTTGTGATGTGCAATGCACAAAAGTATAAACGAGCCACTCTGAATAACTTTTGATCTAATGATCGGATCTTCACGTTCTAGCACTCAATCTTAATAGTTTTAGGAAATTACTTGAAATATTCTAAATAATTCGTGCAGAGGATAGTTTAAGTTACGAAATCACACAAAAACGTACTTTCTCTGAATAAACATAATTTTTTTTCACGACGGATTCGGATTTTTGGCGCTAAAATATAAGGTGTACCCGGAATCTGAGAAATATTGTCCCAATTCTTTGTTCTGGAATGCGCTCCAAAGTTTGAAATTGTTAGTTTTACTTTTTGCGTATTTCCCCATATCTCGAGAAATTTTTAAGCGAATCAAAAATTTTTGCACACAATTATAAAATTTTATTATCCAAAAGTAATTTAACACAAAACTAACCTTTAGTAAACATCTATTAATTTATTTAATAATCGTATAAAAAAATTTGAATTGTGAAGTATACAATTTTTTAAATGCAATTCTTAATACAATTTTTTAAATTAAAAAATGTAATTTTGCATTGCTAAAGACAAAGTCTGAGCGAAATTGATCGAATAGCTCCGGAGAAATCAAATTTTAAAATTTATTCAGAAAAAAGGTGTGTCTATTCAGAAAAAATACGTTGCTGTGTCTTATTTTGTATCTTAAAATATCATTTGTTTGAATTAATTAGCATATTTGAGACCACCCCCTCGAATCATTAAGAATTAGTCCTAGAACAAGAAGATCCGATCATTAGATCAAAAGATATTCAGGGTGGTATGTCTTTTTTTTGCGCACTATACATAAATAACCTTAAAATTTATATGCAGCAAGAAACTGAAATTTTACACAATTTTCAAGGTCCTTAACTGTTTTCGCCAAAAGTGAACAAATATGAATATTAATGAGATATTGAAATCGGTTTTTTTTCGATGAGTTAACATTTAAGCGATTTCTCAGCGACGAACTTATTTGTCATCATTCTTTATTAAGCGAATAAAGAACTTAATACACCTGTATGACCCTTATAAGTTTTTTGTAATTGGATCGCCCTTCGTTTATTTTTAATAATTTATCAACGTAAGAGGGAAAATCATAATGATTAGATCAGATTTATATAATATCTGATATCAGAAGGGAATAGTTCAGATTTATACTATAACTATTACATCTGAACATCTATCAGACATTGACTTGAAAAAAATCTAAAAGATTACTAGAATGATCATTAAGCCGAAGTTACAAAAAATAAATTGCTGGGATCTCATAAAAAATTTACTTAAAAAATGAAATGTATTTTTATTTACACCTTTTTTCTTTACGCAAATTTAATTGTTAAGAAAGGATGCGCAATTCCGCCTGGTTTTCAATTTTGCTTCCTTTTTAACTATTTGTTTAAGAATTTTTATTTATAATTTACTTGGGTAATTTTGTGCAGTATAAAGTTATAACACTATTATTATTTAAGAAGTGTGTTTCAAAATTGTTCTTGTTCTTTTTCACTGGAGTGACAGTCCTGGGTGGGTCTTGACCTTCTCTAGGAGATGCGTCCAACTGTACCTGTATTTGGCAACTCTCCTCCAGCTTTTGATTTCCAAAGTGTCGATGCTCTTCTCAACGCTTTCGATCCACCTAAGACATGGTCTTTCTTTTCATCTTGTTCCCATAGGTTTTGATAAAAATATTTTCTTGCAGTTTCTGTCTTCCAGCATTCTGATTGATTGTCCAGCTCTTTTTAGTGTTTGTATTTTCATGTACTTGACAACATCAGGGGGGGGGGACTGCCTTAAGATTTTATACAGCTCTGAGTTGGTTCTTCTCCATGAGCAGTTTACCTGAGTTTCACCACAGATACTTCGTAGTATCCTTCTTTCAAAAATTGCAATCGTCTCCTCATCTTTCGAAGTCAATGCCCAGGTCTCAGTCACATAAGTCAAGATAGGTCTTATAAAAGTTTTATATAAGAGCAATTTAGTTTTTTTATTTTAGAAAATTGGATCTCATATATTTTTTCAATACTTATTAGCATTTGTGATTCGTTTATGTATTTCTGTAGTAAGGCCATTATTATTCTTAAATTCCTCTCCTAAATGGGCGAAGGAATCTACTTTTTCAAACTTGTATTCCTCAATTTCTAAATGACTAATCTGAATTTAAACACGGCTTATACTTGGGCTCTTTTGGTTTACTATTAAATTCCATGTCTTTGCCTTTTGTTTTAATACAATAATGGTTTTTTTAAGAGATTGGTTAGTCCGGGCCACAATAGAGATATCGTCTGCATAGGTCATTAGTTGCACTGACTTACTAAAAACTTTTTCTTTGGTGTTAGAATCTCTGATAACCTTTTCTAGGGTAATATTAAATAAGACACAAGCTAATACGTCTCCTTGACGTTCTTTATATCCAACTGCTCGTCATAAGAGTCACCAGGCTCGTGGTAATAAGAGCCACCAGAGAAACAAATTTCTCTAGTATACCCAGTTCATGCATAGCTTCCAGAAGGAATTCTCTATTAATACCATCATATGCAGTTTTGAAATCTATGAAAAGGTGTCAATTCCATATTCTTCATAAAAGCTGGCAGAAGAAGATCTGCTCGACTGTCGATCTTCCTTTTCTAAACCCACATAATAACCACGTAAACCACATGGATAATTGCTAATCATATTATCGACATATGTTGACAGTTTATCAAATAGAAGAATAGAAAATTTTTCATAAGATGAACAATAAAGACTAATTCCTCTATAAATACACATCTCCTTTCTAATGTATCATGCATATAGAACCTAATTTACAAAACTCAGGAAAAGCTTTGTCATTCCGTACCATTTTAATTAAATCAAATAATATCAATGCGCAGCTAGGTCCTGCAGTTTTAAAAAATTCTGATGGGATATCATCAGAACCAGGAGATTTATTATTTAGTTTTTTTGTTGCAATTTCTATCGCAGCCAAAGAAGGTGGTTTATGGTCTCATTGTTTTTCTTTATTGATGCATTTTTTTTTGGGGGGGGGGATAAAGATTGGCATTCAACTATTCATTATCAAGAATATCTTCGCAGTTCTTGGTTTGAAATATTTCCGTCCAAGATTAATTTCATGAAAGAAAACTCTCCTTTCTCTACTCTCCTAGGATGTTGAACATCTTTTAGGAAATTTTCATGAAATTTCTTCTTCTTTTTTTTTCATGCATCTTTTTTTTTAAAAAATTCTTCTAGCACTTTTGTATTCCTCCAAAACACTTCTTGTATGTCTTCTTTGTAGCATATTTCTATATGCTCATTTTTGATTTCAGTGCCGGTCTTACAGTTCTGGTCAAACCAATCTTTCCTGTTGATATTTTTGATCTTACCTATGACATTACCACCAGTTTATAATATTACCATTTTGAGTGCCTTCCATTTTTCTTCTACACACTCTATTTTTTCAAACTTAGTGTGTTTCAACTGGCTTTCTATTTCAGTTTTATATATCTGTTTTGTATCATATTCTTTAAGAAGATGACAATTAAACATTTTTGTTTTCTCACCCTCATATTTTTGGGCATTAGAGAATCTTACCGTCAGTTTCATATTTACCAAAAAGTGATCTGAGTCCAAATTGTCGACTTTCACCAGTGAATATCAACAATCACATAATCGCTTTTCTGAATATCCGAAACAATTGTTATATCTGATTCAATATTAATTTATTCGGCATTTTCATATTTACTGAGGATAGATTAGGAGAAACATCAGTGTTCTAATCTAATTAATTTTATACGTCATTTTAATATTTACTGAGGATAGATTCATCAGTGTACCAGTTAAATGTATACAATGCAGTGGCACTTGACGTTAAAATTATTGATGTAGGGCATACCGGGCAAATGTATACTGGGCAGTGACACTTAGCTAGACCTAGTATATATTTTGGACATTTATCAAAGCAATTATGTGATTGTCAACATTCACCAGAAGTCAGCAACCACCAATTTTGATCATTCATGGTAACAAATATACATAATGGGTTTAAGACAATAAGGCATACTTTTCCTTTACTTTTGTCATTAAATTTAACTTTAGTAGTGCTTCCAGATTCATATTCAACTCGTTTCCAGAATTCTCAAAAGCATAACAAGCGGTAAAAATCTTATTGTCTACGTGAGAATTGTGGTATTTTTCTACAAAAACAAGTTTAAACTTGTTATTTATGCACTAAGCGTTTTAATTACAAAACTGCGGAACTGAATTTTTTTCTGAAGTTTTTCTTTTATTGTATTATCCCAAGTATCCGTTGTTCTCATGCTTGAAATTGATTATTTTAAACATTTCCTTAATCGTAAAATAAATAGTGGTTTAAATCTGTAATGACAGTAGTCAATTAAAACAAATGTTAAAGGAAATCAATATTGAATTTTTAAGAAAAATTATGAAGTTTTTTTCTTTTTAGCATAAGCGAAACAAACACTTTCTGAAAAAAAAAAAGGGGGTTGGATGAGGTTTAGAAATAACCAGAACAGTGTTAAATATTTGCCTTGGAACTTTTTAGCATAAAAAGAAGCGAACATTTTATAAAAAAGATTTCTGATACCTAGACATTAAATTTTAAGGTGTTACAATACTTAAAGTTCTGAATAGACAATTTTTTTTCGCAGATTGCATGTAATCGTATTTTAGGTAAAAATGTACGTCTGCTCAGATCTAAGGAACAATTTTGTATATAAAAATTCTTATTTTCTAAAACTTTTATAACTTTTTTTATAGTTTAGTTATCTTCTTAAAGGGTTCACAACACATTTTGGAAAAATTTTTACAACTGTATCGATTACTTTAATTTTTTAGTGCCATTGTACCACTTTTAATTTTATTATTAGATATTTAAAAAGATATTTAAAAAAGAATTATAGATATTTAATTAATTCTTTCTTATTCTTTTTAAATATCTAATTTATATTAGATATTTAAAAAGAATTAAAATTTAAAATTTTTTCTTTTGCATTGTTTAAGTTAAGATACAACGGTGCTTATAATTTCGATACAACCTATAACGTGCTTTACAATTACAAATTTTTGATTTATTTTTATTGAAATTTTGCCAACATTAATTTGTCATCAGAATTTTTTGCTATTCACATTTAAAAAGTATAGAAAGTTTTTCTCTTTACTATTTTTTACAAAAAAATTTGTCAATTTTCTGAAGTCAACTTACAAAAAGTTTTAAATTCTGAATATTATGAAGAGTTTTTTTAACTTTTTGTCATAAATATTTTTAAAATTGAAATTAAAAAAAATAAAATAAGGGAAGGATTTAGGTACGCTACATATTCTATCATTAGTGTGAGGAAAAAGAATTAAATGACCAGCTGACGTCACTTTTTTCTCCTACAAAGAGAAAAAAAATTCTGAAACATTATCATATTGTCATAGTGAAGACATTTTTGTTAAAATAAACCACAATTCCGGTTACAGAAATCACCATCCTAGTAATTAAACCAAAATATATGGTATTTACACCATTTATTTACTAATTTTAATGTTTACTATAACTGTTTGCAAGAAATTTTGGTTTTCAAAATTATAGATCTGATTATCATACATTTAGTAACAAATATAAAGCAAAAAAGTTATTTTAAGAAAATAAATGATTATGTTAGTTCCATCAATAATTTAAAAACAGATAATAACAGGAAATAATTTAAAAACAGATTGCACAATTCTGCGAAAGACGACAGAATAAAGCATCCAGCGTTATAGTGAGTTTCAAACCTACTCCTTCTACGCTTAAAAGCGGTTAGCGAAACAGCAATATTGCACAGTGAGGTGCAACATATGATTAAGGTCTCCATTATCACGGGGTATTGTCCTGTAGTAAAACGCTGTGAAGCGTAGAGGTAATGGGTTCAATATCTTTGTGCTGAGTCGCGATGGGTCAGGGGGTGGAGCGTTTGCCTTCCTATGAGGTGTACCAGGTTCGAATCCCAGTCGATACGAATTCAGCATCCGGCTTGCACCGACCACAGCGCTGACATGAAATATCCTCAGTGGTAGACGGATCATGAGCTGGAGTCCCCTTGCCATCAGGCTAACCGTGGGAGATACTCGTGGTCTTCCTCTCCATGTAACGCAAATGCGGGTTAGTTCCTTCAAAAAGTCCTCCATGAAGGCAAATTTCTCTCAAAACTTGATCAAGGAGTTTCCTTGTCCACTGGATTGGGTTCAACGACGGTTATAAAATATATATATATATATATCTTTGTGCTATGGGCCGGGATAGCCTGGTTGGTAGGGCACTAGGCCCATGTCCAAGAAGTCGGGGTTCGATCCCTGCTGGACGTAAACTCCTTGTGCAGTAAATGGTGACTGATGCACGTTAAATCTGTCAGGATCACAAAGTCCTCCAAGTTCTTATAACAAATCAATACCTCTGGAGTTACTGATCCGGGAGATTCTTTCTAGATTTGGATCAGAATTACAAGGATACGGAGTTGAACATTGGCAGTCGTAAACCCAGAATTGGGTCAGCTGTTCAACGACGGTTATAAAATAAAATAAACATATTTGTGCTGTTTTTCTCATTTTAGTGCTATCTCTTCCGCAATTTGGCAACGGGCACATTGCCATTCTTTGCATTAAGCACACGAGCTGCATATTTATCTAAACTGAATTTATTTATATACTGTTACATATCTATGATTACGCTTGGATTTGAGCCTGCTATAAAATAGCGCTTGATGGAGAGACAAGACTGCTGTAAAAAGATAATTTTTTTTTTAAAAAAAAGCATTACTATTCTAATTATTTATTTATTGTTATACATATGCAGGCTTGTGTACTCATTACATAGTACGAATGATAAGCTCGAATCAAGTTGAACAGATTTCTCGGATTTAAGAAAAACATTAGAAAGATGCATTTATTGTAATGTGAAAGTAACGGGTTTTGAATTCCATCGTGTCTCAAGATATATGTTTGCGATGTCTTTCTCTATTTTGTGCTATCTGTATTTCAACTTGACAAGGGCATACTTTTATTCACATCACACTAAAGCTGCGCAATGGGCTAGTGGAGACAGTCAGGAAACTTCCTTGAGGATGATCCGCGGACAACATTGATACGTCACATCCCGTTTTCAGGGAGAAGACATTCACACACTATCCTTCCATCCTTATTTCGAAATTTTGACCTGAACCAGAGCATGACCAATCTCCGATCTACTACCCCCAGAGGTATTGATTTGTTATGGGAACTTGAAGGACCTTGTGACCATGATAAATTTAGCGTAAACCAGTCACTATTTTGTACACAGGCAACCAAACAGATGTAGTCATATTTTAAATTGCCTTCCTTGTTAATGATTCGACATATTTTGATAACGTTCTTCTATTTTCTTCTCCTAAATATTAATTTCTAGTCTTTAATGTGTTTATTGTTTTGCTTAGTCTTTGATAAAGCAATTAAAAGTTTATATTAAACGCAATTATAGCATATTTCATAAGTTATTTCAAAATTCCTTTTAGTCATTCTGCTTAGTAATTATTTGAAAAATAAGTCGATCAAGTTATTATCTTAATTAGTATAAAATTAAGTGCGCTAAGAGATTTTATGAATTCGAAATTTATAGTTCATCTAAATTTCGATATTTCTTATGGTTAAAATTTTATTTTAATGCGTTATTTTTTATCAATGCAATAAAATTTTTACTGTCCAATGAAATATTTTTTATAACTTCAATAGTCAAATTTTCAAATATTAACCCTGTTAGAATGAAGTTCGAGTTGAAAAAAATATAAAGCGAAAGTACCATATTCATTTTTAAAAAATACATAAAGCTGTAACATCTATTAAATATTACAAAGATATTAATAAAAGTTTCATTAAATAAGTTATTGATTTTGTTAATTTGCTTAATATTGTTTTGCATACGTGTTCATAAATAATAATACAAAAATTTTTTTTCATATTTATTAATTAGTTAATATTTTTTATTTTACCCTATTTGCTATGAAAGTAGACATCAAAACATTTTTAAAATTCTTCAAAATATTACTTTCTTAAAAACATTAGTTTTTAGGAAAATATTTTATGCCAGCTTTTACCAATTAAATGTTATTTTATAGCAAACAAACATTATATCATATTTTAAAGTAAAATTTATATTAAAAACAAATTTGATTTTTTCCTTTAATAATGAGGCAGACATATTTTCTTTTTATTTATTTTTAACTGTTCCTGCAAAATTGTCGAATATATGTAAATAAACTCAATATGCAAAAAAGAAAGAAAGAAAAATAAAAAAAGGTCTGTGGATATAATTCTTAAAACTTTAGAAACAAAATGTGAAATTGAAACAAACTTATTTCTTTTGACAGTTAGAAACAGTTAAATAGTTTTATCATAACAATACGTTAATTGCATTTAAATTATTTTTAAGTATTTTTCTTTAAACACTTTGAACAAAATGTAAATTGAAACATCCTTCTCAATGTATTTACTTGAACTATTTTAACTGACATTTGAATAAAAAAAGAATGGAAAATGAAGTGTAAAGATTTTAATGGAACAACAAAAAATAAAGAAAAATTGAGTTATGCATATCACGAAGTAGCATTTGGATTCACCTTAAACAAGCAATTATAAACCTGTTGTCTAAAATCATAAGTACATTGGCCTGTGTAATAGGTGAATAATATACTCCCACAGATATTCTTACTTTGTAAAATTTATTCCAAATACTAAAGGTTAGAATTTGAATTATTTTTAAGGTACTTGAATATTTCAAATAAAATGGTGCTAATTTAACCTTACCGCAAAGTTTTAGTGGATCTCATTTCATTATCTTATTTATTTTATTGTGATTAATTAATCTATCAATTCTTATTGTCTTTTCATAGTATTAGATCTAAATCTGCAAATCAAGCTCATAGATATTATGATAGTTTTAGTATAAATTAATTACAATCATTTATTGTAAACATTGATAGCACTTGTCAAGAGTTGGTTGATAATGTGGTCATTTATTTTTATTTTTAAATCCGATTCGAAAATAGTTTCTTACTGTATCAACAAATATTTATAATATTCATAGTAACTTTTAAATAATTTAATATTTATACTGTTTATATTAATATTTAAATATTTTATTATTTATAATATTTATATAAATATTTTAATATTGCAAACCCATCTCTAATAATCTAATAAAATAATTGGTTATATTTTTGCCAAGGAAAAATATACTTGAAAATTAATGTTAAAAAATACTATTTAGGAAAAATATACTTGAAAAATAGTCCAAAATTGTTATTTCTTGTAATTCGGATTTTTTTAACATGTGTTCATTTAAATATTTCCAGGCAATTTTAGTAAATTTAATGTTAAAAAAACAAAAGTTTTTAGCACAAAATTTAAATTTTTAAAAATAAATAGGAAAAATAAATTCCGAACAGCAATGCAGCACATTTTCTCGCTAATGAAGTTAGTCATCCACTCGTTTAAGAACCACACAAGTCTGTATACATATGTATAACTATAAATATAAATACTTCCAGAGTTACGGTGGGATTCAAACCCGCTGCCTCCATGGAATTAAGATGTTGGGATATCCCTAATCCGTAACAGTTAAGCTACTGAGTTAATTTAGCCTTGTTCAGGCATTTGTATCATTACAAATGGACATTTTTACAGTTTTAAATGTTGGTAGATGTTAATTTATAAATAGGGAAAAAGCAATTAACGGACGAGAAACAAAGTTAACAACTGTTTATTAATCTGCAACTCATTGGTGAAAAAGGTCGTGTTTTTCAAAGCTCTGTAAATTTGTCGTATAATTAGTGTATATTTAAATTATTTAACTAAATTTTTGAATGAATGTTGGTAGGACACATTTTGAACGTATGATAAAATGCTTTTGGACCATTCTTAGCTTAAAGGCTAAAAATTTTTCAATCTTAAGATAGTGACAATATGGCGGCAAAGAAGGCGATTTGTTCACATGAAGTGTATGCGTAAAATGTGAGTTTTTCTTGTCAGATTAAATTGACAAACTGGTCACATCCTATTTAATAACAAATAAGATTCAATCAGTGATAAAAATATTGGTTATGGCTGATTTTTTGCCGAGTAATTTCAATCCTCTTCAGGATTGATTAGACAAACTAGTCCTATAAACTGTTATAAAATGCGTGTTTGTTTTATTCTCTAAAATAATTTTGTAATATATAACTTTTATTCACTTCGGTTTTGTTCGAACTTATACTAATATTCTGTCTATGATGTGTGTATATTTGACTAACAGCGAATTTCTTTTAAAGAAATATTTTTATAGAAGAAGATTGTATTGTAAAAGTAACTTTACATGTTTTATATCATACTTATCTTATGTACTTATGTAAAATTGAATCATATCTTACTGCAATTATAAATTTTAGTGTGATGGTGACTACTTTTCATCAAGTAGTGTAAAAGAAAAGAACATTCTAGGTGCTTCACTACCTTACCTGGAACTATCCTTGGTTCTGGTGTAGTGTAAAAAAACGTTCTAGGTGTTTCACTACACCGGGAGTCCTTGGTTCTGGTGTAGTGTAAAAGAACACTCTAGGCGTTTCACTACACCTGGAACTGTCCTTGGTTCTGGTGCAGTGTAAAAAACATTCTAGGTGTTTCACTACACCGGGAACTGTCCTTGGTTCTGGTGTAGTGTAAAAGAGCACTCTAGGCGTTTCACTACACCTGGAACTGCCCTTGGTTCTGGTGTAGTGTAAAATAAAACATTCTAGGTGTTTCACTACACTTGGAACTATCCTTGGTTCTGGTGTAGTGTAAAAGAATATTCTAGGTGTTTCACTACACCTGGAACTATCCTTGGTTCTGGTGTAGTGCAAATGAACATTCTAGGTGTTTCATTAAACTTGGAACTATCCTTAGTTCTGGTGTAGTGTAAAAGAGCATTCTAGGTATTTCACTACACCTGGAACTATCATTGGTTCTGGTGTAGTGTAAAAGAACATTCTAGGTATTTCACTACACCTGGAACTATCCTTGGTTCTGGTGTAGTGTAAAAGAACACTCTAGGTCTCTCTTAAATTATTAAAAAGGTACACCAACACCATTGCACGAATCATATGCGCAGATTATTTCATACGCGCTGATATCATGTGCATAGCGAATATTTATGTTTTTTCGTGATATCATGTGCATAGCGAATATTTATGCTTTTTCGTGATATCATGTGCATAGAGAATATTTATGTTTTTTCGTGTTCATTATCTTTATGTTTCTTGTGTGTTCATTATATTTATGTTTATTCGCAAGAATGGTGCAAACAAAACTACAAAAGTAGTGCTTTTAGGTGGAAAATATTTTTGGATTCCCCAATGTTTTTAAATAAACAGCAAATGGAAAAATTGTTTTTAAATTATGAAATGAAATTGAAATTTCGTTGAAATTCTTTCAACACATACATATTAGTATTCTTTATATATTTTAACAGAAAATTTAAGTTTTTCACCTATTAATTTTATTGTGAAAATTCACGAAAATGTTAACATCTGTTTTTCGCTCGATGATAAAAAAATATATATCCAGATTGAAATATATGTTTTCTTTGTGATTATACTTTACTAAACATAAAATTGAATAGTTATGCCCAAAAAAGGGGTTTTTAATAAAATTTATTTAGGCGTTTGGCCAGTTTTTTTCGTATTAGAACACTGGTTAAATAACAAGTTTTATTAACTTTAGTCAAACATACGCAGATGTTTTCACATTTTAATTTTTAACTTTTTTAGTACAAATATGAATTGCTAATATTTTGTTTTTCTCCACATGAACGTTATGAGCAAGGTTATTATTTTCTCTATATGAACAAGAACAATGCAATTTTATATTTTTCAAAAATTACCAACGTTTAAAAACTCAACGTAGTTTCAAAAATATCAGAAATAGATATACGTGTTTTTGAAAAGTCTATGGACTAGCAAAATGCAATTTAAATGCATTTTGTTATTGTTGTTATTAATGTCACTTGCCAATATTAACAAGCCTGCTATGGCAATCCAAGCAAATTCTTAAGGCAGAGGGTGCATTTCTTGCTTTTCAGTGGCTCCAACTGTGACCAAGAATTAGAATTTAGCCACACGAATGTCAAAACCCCTTTTTACAGTGAGGACCCATTCATACTCCACTCATTCATCCACAGATCGTTCTTTGACCTGAACTAGAGAACGATCAATTTACAATCCAGTAACCCAAGAGATATTGATTTGTTATGGGAACTTGGAGGACTTTGTGATCCCAACATATTTAACGTGCACAACTCACCATTTAATTCACGGAAATTCTTCGGCCGGCGGGATTCGAACTCACGCTCTCATGAATACGAGCCTAACGTCCAACCAACTAGGCTATCTCGGCCCAAATACATTTTACTTACTTATTTGCATTCGTTAGGTAAAAACAATTTCTCTAAACTGAATTTGGTTGATCAAATTTCTGCCTGTTATTTACGCCGAAGAAAACCTACACAAAGCTTTTTTTGTGATTACATTGTTCTATGGACATCGAAAAGTAGTTATGGCAAAAATATAATTTTTTAATTACTTTTTTTTACTTTTGGCTATTTTCTTTTAATCTAAACCGTTGTTGTGCTCCATGGCTAGATTTAAATACTCAATTCTTCTCTTGGATTTCAATTTCTCAGTTGATTTTAAAAAGTTTCATTTCCTGAATGAACTTTGCTTTTGAAATCCATACATTTTAACAATCTGCAGAAGTAAAAATAAATCTGATGTATGTCTTTGAAAAAATTACAAGATTAAAAAAATTAGAAAACAACTGAACAAACAATTTTTAATTCTTTAAGAAACGATGGTTATTTGGAACTTGACTGATCTCAAAATATCATTCTTTTAAATTCATTTCTTTTAAATTAAACTCTGTTGAGAATAATCTTTCCATTCCTTCGTTTGAAAGTTTAGAGAATAACAAAGATGTTGTTGTTGACGTATGCCTTTAAGGCAGAGGAGTTGCGAATGTTCTTGTTCTCCAGTGGTGCCATCTATGACTAAGAATTCGACTTCTACCACACCCATACGTCACACCCGTTTATAGGGTGGACCTATTCATGCATCCATTCTTTCATCCATAGATCGTAATTTTGACCTGAATCAGAGAACGATCAATCTCTAAACCAGTACCCCCAGAGGTATTGATTTGTTATGGGAACATAGAGGACTTTGAGACTCGACAGATCTAACGTGCATCAGTCACCACTTACTACACGGGGAGTCTTTGGCCGGCAGGGATCGAACTCACGACCTCTTGGACATGGGCTCAATGCCCTACCAACCAGGCTATCCCGGCCAACAAGGACTTTAAGCATTAACTATGATTAAGAGTGACTGACCTATTTTGATTTTTATACATTGATTTTATTTCTATGTATTTCTGTTTAATTGAAAATAATATATTATTACTCTGATCAAAATTTAATAAACATCAATATTTGTAATCATGTTTAATAAATTATAGCAATACCATGAGTGTCATAGTTAAATGTTGACTAATTTTTCTCTTTTTCAAAAATATCTTATATATAATAAATACAGATTAGCGTGCAACGAGAAATTTATATAAGAGATACTACAAATTTTTTTTTTAACGAAAATGTGATTAAACAAAATGTATAAACGAAATTTAATGAGGTATTACGAAATCAAGCTTCAACATGAATTTCCTTTTTCGTACTTTTAATTTCCCCAAAGATAAGATTTGGTGTTTTAAATTTAGTCCCTAACAATTAAAAGTCAAAAAAAGAAAACTGTCTTTAATTCATATAATGCAATTGTTCGATGTATGACTATTTTACCAACTGATTATTTTACACTATGTTCAAAGAGTGGTACTCTGACCAATTGAGTTATATGGATATGAGACTTTAATTGAAAGCGATCTTTTAAGAAGAAGGGGAAATCTTACGTCATAATATGTGAAGCTGGATATTGAAGGATCGAAAAAAATAAAGATATTTATGGTAATTGTAACAACTATAGTCAACCAAGTCATTGTAACAACTACAATAACAAAAATACTAAAACTAAATGTTTGGACATATCCTAAAAATGAACTTGAAAAGTAAGATTATTAGACGGAAAGCTTCGAGTTTCAGAGGAAGACTTAGAACTACATGGAAGGAAAAAATTTAAGAAGACCTTAAATTACTTAAAGTTACGAACTACAAGAAAAAGTTGACCAACATGAAACAATGTTTCGAAATCTTAATGGAAGCAAAGGTTTTGTAGCTCTAGGATGGCTATGATAACAACGCTATATTCTCAAACTTTCAAAATATAGTTGAGCATCTAAGAGTTATTTTATTTTGTCAACAGAGTGGACCCATTTTGGATTTGCGTTTAGGATTGTTCAACTTCGTAGCTTTATAAATTTGAATCCAACCTAAAAGTTAAGAGGACTCTCATACTTTTCCATATACATTACATTAAGAGGAAAAATTTGAAAACTACCCGATTGCATGGAAATACTTAGCCATGATCGACTCTAGATATTTTACGTCAGTACTTTGGTCGGAGGAAGTGCACCGATGCATACCTGGGATCAAATATTTTATAATTTAAGTGCCCTGATGGCTAAGTTTGTCTTAAGAATCCTTGCCCGAATGAAAGTTTTGCATAGCAAAACATATTTTTTGAAATCATATAAACAATAATTTATGAATGTTTAGATCTGAATAAATATATTCATTAAAAATATTACTGCATGAATCTCCTCACTTACAAGGCTAAAAAATAAATACAGAAATACAAATGTTTACCCTGTGTATTTCAGTGAATGCTAGTTGTTGAGCACGACCACAAAGGACAGAACAAATTTTATGTAGAAAAATAACCGTCTGCTCTGGTGCTGAATTTTATTGAATATGTAAATGCTGATCATTCTTGCTTTGACATTTCAACTTTACAGTTTTGGTTCAACATATGTTTTAGTTAAATGAGAAGGATTTTTTTTAAATACCGGTAAACATGTCTGAAAAAAATAAAGAACTAACTTTGTTTTTAATATCTCGGAAGGATCATGTATTTTAGGATACTTCTGATTATTATTTAGTCGAACATGTAAGGATATATGCCACCGTGTCCCGGGAATCAATCTACTCATCCACCAGTCATAAATGGGATTCAAACCTACTTTAGTAGAAGGTTTTTTAATTTACCAGCTTTTGCGTCTATAGATCTTTTCGGGAATGTTCTTTAAAAAACCATTTTTTCTGAATTGAAATTACCATTAATTATTTAAACGCATTAAAGGCCCATTTTTTCCGACGATTGCTTTTTAATCCAATCACTTAATAAAAATTCTTAGTGTTTCCTTCATTTTATCAAACTTTATTCTTAGATAATGCAATATATGTATTAAGTGTTTTTAGCTATATAAACTGTATATAATGTTCAATGATTTATTTACTTTAGAAACATTCAATCATCTGCTTTTTTTAAACATATTTCTATTCAAGTAACTTATTGCAAGCATTTTTTTTTTGCTTTCTTTCTCTTTAGCGTACATCATTACAAAAAATAAAGCAGATCTAGTTAAATTTATTGCTTCCACCTACACTTCACCTTAATTTGCCAATTTCCTTACAGTCAAACTATATTGTTACTAACGAGACTTGACTCATAACTATCAGAGTAATATTTATAAAGGCAAAAGGTTATTTATAATAATAAATCCTTACAACACATTATACGATGCTTTTACTTTGATTGCAAAACACGCACGGAAGTTCGAAAAGATGAGAATAGTTTTTGGACTTAAAGATTGTTATCAAGATAAGATATTTATTTTAAATACATTTTTTTAAACCCAATAAGTATTGGCTCTTTTAAAAATTATATATTAAGATATAATTTTAAAATAAGTTTTAGGGAAATAATCAGATTTACTTTAAATGCTCGCATCCTGAGCAATTTTTAATGAATTTTTTTTTTCAAATTTTAAAATTATATTTCGGTTATTAATTAAAAATTACTCTAAAAATTTTGTGCAGTTTTATTAAATATTTTTACAGTTATAGTTCGAAACCGTACGACAAAAAAATTGCTATTTATAAAAATTTACATATTTTTATGAATATTTAACTTAGGCATACAAAATTTCGTGCGATTTTCTCCTACAATATCCAAAGTAAATGAAACGAGTTATAAGCTCATTACCATATTTCTGGGCATAGGGTGTTAAAAAACACTATTTTTATTAGTGGTCCTTGAAACCTCTAAAAGTTTTAAACTTCAGTGATAGGTATGAGAAATCCCATACCCAAAGCACTTCTAAAGATATAAAAGGATTCTCTAAATAGATAAAAAATTTGAAAAAAATTTATTAGTATAGAAGTGTTCCATAATTTTATCCAACCCCTAAAAATTGTTCATATATGACAAAAATTTTTGACAATGATTGAAAATTTGAGCATATTAGCATATATTAATGATAATTTCATGTAAATCCGTTTTTTGAACGTGTACTGAAAATTTATTTTAAACAAATGTCAGTAGATATCACATAAAATATTAATTAAATATTACCAAAATATCATAAACAAAATTTGAGCTGTATTGACTAACATTAATATGAATTATATACTTTTTTAAATATTAAACAATATTTTCTAGAGAAAACAATCTTTCGCTTACAAGTGCTCTCTTACTTTTCTTTCTTCTCATTGAAACCAAAAAGGTTTTGAAAATAGTTTTACAAGGCTAAAAGTGCGTGTTTAAGAAATTGGTCATAGCTGAAAATGCGTGTTTAAGAAACTTATCGTTGATCGAAATGCGTGTTAAGGAAAATGACACAGCTTAAAATGAGTGTTTAAAGAATGGACAAAAGCTCAACATTTATTTTCTTGAACACTCATCTGTAGCAATGTTCACTTTCGTAAACGCTCATTTTGAGCTGAGTCCATTGTTATAGACATGAAATTCAAGCTATGTCTATTTTACTTAACACTCATTTCAAGCTATGTCCATTTTTCTTAAACGCTCATTTTTAACTATTTCCATTTTCCTAAACATGCATTTTGGACTAAGTCCAAAATAAAGAGCTCACTGACAATAATTTCTGCTCTTATTTTACTTCATAATTTTCCTATCTCAAGTAACATTAAAATGCTTTTTCAATTGACTATCTTTTATTGTAACATATGCAAACATGTTACATGGCTCCAATTAACCTTAATTTAGTACATGATAGATTTTATTTGTAATATAAATTGTAGAATTTAAAATTAAAAATTCTTTATTATGGCTTTTCCAAACAAAGTAGTAAAATTTTTATCTTATTTTTTACATGAACTTACATAATTTTTGAATAACTTATGAAATTGTAAGGGAAGGTTATTTGCACTGTCAGTCTTATTGGAACTACTTCAACATGTTTTAAAATTTATTAAAAAGGGTGTAATTTTGTAAAATACAAAATTTAGCATACTGCATTGGCAGTTTTGAATATTGTAATTTACATTACACTGGGGAAAAAATTCTTTGCTGCATTTATACAAATACTTGATTTTGCCTAATTTGGGTGTGGGGATTTCAAATCAGAAATTAGTTTTGCTCCTAAAATAGATTTTTTTAAATAACATTTTAGTCTATTTTTGTCGAAAGGTGCAAGTTTATCAACGTTATATAGAACAGGAGGTTGCATAAAAGTTGCAAAAAACTTCTAGGGCAGATTAAAAATTGCACAGGAATTCATGCCCGAAAATGTAATCGTACTCGGCTAGGGATGCTTTCCTTTTATGACCTATTAAGAAGTACGCGAAGAAACAGTCCATAATAGGGAAGTGTCCCTAGCGCCGTATGACAACACATTCGAGAAAGGGTTCATATACAGTTTAAATCTTAATTATACGCCCTAAATCCCCTGAAAGTGTGTCGTAGCCCTGTTATTTATAACGTTTTTTAACGTTAATGCTAACACCGAAAAATCTAAGATCTGTTAAAAAAATCTCATGCAGAAGAAAAAAAAATGTTCCTTGCTATTATCAGTATTTTCTGGAATATTTTTGACATGTTTTAACAACGCATTAATGAAAAGATTCAATTTTGTATAATGAAATTTAAAATAATGCAGCTGAAATCCATATTGTTTGCAGTTTTAAGTATTTATATTATTAAAACCAGAACTGTTTCCCAAAAAAGCTTTAATATATAAATAAAATGTTTCACTATTCGTATCACTGAACATTTCTTTTTTTTATTCTCTAATTTTTTAGCTTGAAATTTAGCAAGAGAATATTTTTTATCTATTCAAGGTGAAAAGGGTCTTTCACGGGAAGTTACGAAAGCACCCTCATGTTAATACATCTCTATGAAATAAAGGAAGGCTTTTTAATAAAGGAAACTTTTTTCTCTAAAGCTTATAGCCCTCAAAACCATAGAACCGAATCAACAAATTAACATGTGTCTTTGAACCTATCTCATTTTTAGCATTTTAACAAATTCAATGCTCATTCACGCTCACTTCACTTATTCAATAAAGAAAAGCATTTGCAGGTTTCTGAATTTTCTGTAAATTAAAAATTATTTATAAATACATACAAAATGAATAAAATTTAAAGCTCAAAAAAATTGTGTCAGCATTGAACAATTGCTAACTATGATATATGTTGAAAACTGAAAGCAGTTTTGATAAGTTGCTAACTACAAACATTATGAAGATGAATTGTAGAATAGAAATTAGGGTTGACCTTGTTAAATAACACTTTTCTTGAAATTATACTGTATCTTAGATTCGATTATCGAAGTAGCTTACTTTACTAAGCTATGTCGTTCCTATTGAATTATAATTTCTTAATTCCGTCTAAAAGAAACTAATGTGCATGCTGATTAGAAGCAATTATATTTGTTATAATGCCGGACAAGATAGTATTGATGTGAACAGTTGTTCTCATTTAAATAATAATGAAAATTAAATGTATGACGTTCAAGCCACATAACTTTAAATTCAACTGATATTAAGTCCAAAAAAGTTTTTTTGAATGGCTTTTTTATTTGTGTAAGTTTAAAAGTGGGCAAATGAATTGCGACTAGGGAAAAGTATAAGGCTCTAATTAGGGAACCACACCTAAACGAACTTTGAAATATCATCAATTTCTTATGAGGGTCAAATTGATTCCAAAAGGGGATTTTTGCTATGTCCAAAATCCGGCTGTTCTAGTGTTAATAAGCCAAAAGATTTTGAAGATTTTTCTGAGGCAGTTATTTTGAAAAACATCAAGTTATTGGATGTCTTACTTTCTTGGACACCACGCTTCAGAATTATATTATGAAATAGCTCTAAGTATTGTTTTATAGGTATTTAATTTTGTTCCGTAATGAATATTTGTAAGGGGTTAAATTAAAATATTTATCATTTTAAGTTTAAACTTAGTGTCGTATTCGTAAGTACAATTATGTGACTAGCATGCGGCAAATTTGAAATAATGAACTCGCTTAAAGATTTCTAACAGTATAAAATATCAAATGATATCATTCACAGATAACCCAAACCCTAAGGAAGTACCTAAACCCTGACCAAAATAAAAAATCTATTTCTTCTAATGAAAGTCTTCAAAGTTTTGTTATTATTTTAATTATTCAAGAAACTTTTTATTTATCACAAATATAACTCCCGTTTATTATAAAACTATAAGCATTAATTACGTTTTAAATGAAACTAAAAGGTAACGACGAAACACACTAAAATTTTTTATTTTTTATATATTGCCAAGCATTTAAAAAAAATCACTTAGTTAAAAAAACACGTTTTTACACAGTGAATTTTGAGTTTGAATAATAAATGAAAGATTTTTACATTATTCTAATGACTTTTAATTAAACCAATTAACGAAATAAATTGTGTTAACAAATTCTCGCATGACCGATACTTCAATATTTAGTATTTGTGATTCATGAAATCGGCATGCACGATGAAAAATTTTTATCTTCAAAATTTAACATCATATAGTAAATAACATTGCTTTAGGAAAGTCAGCTTCTAAGTTGAAACATAATTTTGTTACGATAATACGATGTAAAATGAAATTTATATTACAAGAATTTGAAGTATCAGGGAAAACTTCATTTGTTTTAATAGTATTTACGAGTTTACATGTTCTTAGAACAAGATGCTCACTTTCAAGACTCACCAAATGTCAATATTTAGTATTTGTGATTCATGAAATCGGCATGCACGATGAAAAATTTTTATCTTCAAAATTTAACATCATATAGTAAATAATATTGCTTTAGGAAAGTTAGCTTCTAAGTTGAAACATAACTTTGTTACGATAATACGATGTAAAATGAAATTTATATTCCAAGAATTTGAAGTATCAGGAAAACTTCATTTGTTTTAATAGTATTTACGAGTTTACATGTTCTTAGAACAAGATGCTCACTTTCAAGACTCACCAAATGTGAAAGATGAAAGCAAAAAAGGTTTGAAAACGAAAACGCACAAAAGGAAAAAAATAAGGTGACACGACGACCTACAAAAACCAAAGTAGCCGAGAACAACGGTGGTGACTGAAAGAGAAAATCTGGGCAGGATAGATTTCTGAGCGGAATGAAAAGTGGGTGGGGAATTGTTATCGTCACTAGACAATTGTCATTCATATGAATGAAACACAGTTTTGTAACATCAATATGTACTGATGTGACAGGGGTGAAATATTATTTTTATTGTTGAAGTTAAATTTGTGTCCAAGGTCCCAACAATGTGCATCATTTGCTGATTTTTAATGATGGAATTAACTGTCACTTTTCCTTAATATTAATTTTAAAGCTTGTCTGTTTTGTCTTACGTAGCGAAGACTGCCCTGACAAGGTATATGGTAATTACTCCACAGGTTGTTTTTTAACCTTTATTTTCCTTTCCCTTTCTTTGGTTAGCAACTTCATGTTTTCTCTTTTCAAATCTGTTTTGTTTTCATTAACCCCATCTGCTGGGTCTCACATTGTTATGTATTTTAATTTATGTAATGCTTCATTCCTAAAATAAATAAAAAAAATTATATTCACATTAAATTTGTTTGCTTTGTTATTTCTTAAAAAACTACAAAAAACAATGGATGTATTAATTAATGGTAAAGTAAAATATCGAGATGAAATCATAACGAATTTTACTCTTAATACAGTGAATTGTATTTTGAATTTTTGTAATACTGAATAGAATAAACATTTTTCAACATTTTAATTAAACAAGAATTAAATATAAACTTTTTTTTGACGAAATTTTATGTAAACTGGCTTTTTAAAAAACTGAAGGAAACTTTATCGTCATTTATTATTTTTTCAAATCATGAAAAATAATTTTGTTTACCTTTTCAAACCGAGATTTTGATATCATTACCAACATAAACATTAAACTTCTTCCTTTACGATTTAGCAGTAAACGTAATATTAAACTTTCTTAAAGGTCGTTATTACAAAATAAGTTTAGACAGATTTATCAAAAAATTCTCAGTGGATTAAGCTGAGTCGACTACTATTCTTAAATTTTCCTTATCTTGAAAACATTTAGTTGAAAGGTTTTTATCCTGATAAAACATTTTAGATAAAAACAAATTACTGGGTTTCTAAGCTGTTTTTTAATTTAAACTCATAACCGGATATACTACTTTTTTTGTAAGATTTTAGTATGGATGTCAAAAGATTTGCTTCAAACCTATTAAAATTAGATTAGTTTTTTTAAAATAACTATATGAAATTTTAGATAATATTAAATATAAAAAGAATAGAGAAATTGCAAAACTATAGTTATTTATGAAGAATATTTAGAAACACACGAATCGTTTTTAACGTTCATGATTAATTTAACGAGTTCATCTGGAAAAATATAGCCGTATTATATTTACACAAATTTTGAACCGTTGAATTTAAACATTATAATATTTTAGTGAACAAGTCATAATTTCGTGTGAGTAAAAATCATTTCAATTTTATTATTCCAAATCTAGTTGAGTGTAAATTAAAAATTTAATTAAATAAATTTAACCAAGTTTGATTGTTATTCTAAAGGTGATTTCCCCTTTTTTATTCTTCAAATTACTAAAAAGGAACTGAGATAGAAATTTCAAATTTTTTACTTTTGATAGACTAAATATCATTTCAATAAGTTGAACGAAAAGGTTATAAATTATAATATTTTATAATTTAAGAGAATTATATAACTAATTGTGAGGAAAGGCAATGAAATAGAGGTAAAAATTAAAATATATGGTTTAAATATATCATACTAAATTCGAAACTGTTTAGAAATTACGGTAGGTTTCTATTTGTCTGCACGTTCATGTTTATAAAGAAATACCCATTAAAGTCAATGTCAAACTTTCAATTTTGTATATTATTTTATTTTATTACCATCATTAAACAACCAACTTATATTGGATTTTCAGTTATCAATTTCCAATTCTGTAGCCTTGTAAGTTAAAATCCAACTCAAATGACGAGGATCTCTTAGATTAAGCATTATGTTATCTTCCTGGTGCACTAAATCTAACCCGCATTTGCTTTATATAGAGAGGGAAAACCTATCAGGGTCTGTCAACGCCTCCTAGAAGAGAGAAGACTTTAGCATGGATCAATATACTAGTCCGACGAAAAAGAAAACATGAACTGCGCAGTACAGGAAAAATAAGAAAGATATCACTACATTCGGGCTACTAAGCTGCGCAGTGGGGTTTTTACAAAAGATGTCATTACGTTTGGACTACTAATGGATCAAATTTCTTGTTTATGGTAACCAGTGGCGAGGCCTTCTCACCTCTAGGAGGTATTGGAGAGGCCCATTGCTGTCGAGCAGACCCAATACCTTCTAGAAGAGAGGACGCCTCTGCTCGGGTTAACAAGAAATTATATTCATTAGTAGTCCAAACGTAATGACATCTTTTGACGTAAAATATCCTCAGTGCTTGACGGATCATGTGTTAGAGTCCACTAGCAGTCAGGCTAATCACGGGAGGTTTTCATGGATTTCAGCTCCATGTAACACAAATGCGGGTTAGTTCCATCAAAATTTCTCCCAATACTTAATCTAAGAATTTCCTTGTCTTCTCGATTGGGTTTAAAATTACAAGACTACTTAGTTGAACATTAGTAGTCGTAAAACAAAATCGGGTCAGCTGTTCAATGATGGTTATAAAATAAAATGTTTTGTTCAGCCGCCTACTTCAACTGTGATTTTTAAATTTTGACAACATTTTCGATTTTTCCTAGTTTAAACTGAATTGAAAATCCCAAAGTGCACGTTTTTTTCTTCATTTTTGATTAGGAATCTAAAACTACATATTAAAAATGATCACTTCGAAATAGCCTACAGAAGTTTCTAGTCACATTCAAAGATGTCTTTTAATGTCAGAAAGTTAATAGAGTTATCTCAATAAGCGGTAGAAATTGACGAAATAACATTTTATGCTTTGTTACTTTTGCTTACTGTTATGAGTAAATTATGTTTATACCATGAGATGGCAAAGCGCACTAGATGAGTATAAAGTAGTTTTCTTTATCTCTTCCATGATGAAGAGGTTTACGATAATCCAGCATATTTGCTGAATGACTTTTCTACTAGCAATAAACATTAGAAGCTTTATTTTTTATAAT
Source organism: Parasteatoda lunata (assembly GCA_949128135.1). Taxonomy (NCBI): domain Eukaryota; kingdom Metazoa; phylum Arthropoda; class Arachnida; order Araneae; family Theridiidae; genus Parasteatoda; species Parasteatoda lunata. Next base: position 15,411,163 of record OX421980.1, on the reverse strand, counting down.
AACAGATACAAGGGAAAGTTTAAATAATGATAATTTCATATTATTGTTATATAACTCTATATTATTCGAGCAATGGAAAATGTAGATTGAGAGATGAGGATTTAAATGACAAGAGAGCCAGAAGCGGCTATACTGCACCAATGATTTTACGTAGCCAATGTAATGGAATCAAACTGATATAAACTGTGTCTGAAGATATATGATATAAACTATGCCTTAACTCTTACGTTACGGAAGTCCGCTCGGCTGAAGTGACGCCACTGAAAGGTGCATTGAGATTAAGAGCTAGTACGATCATTAAAATCCGATCATTAGATAGAAAGTTATTCGGGGTGTTTAATTATTATTCTGTGTACCTTGCCTCAAATCACTGAGCTCCATAGTGGAAAAATTATGCATTCCGTATCTTAAGTTGATGCCAGTAGCAGGTACCATCTGCTGAGTTCGTGACCATTTCAAATTTTGTAGGCATGTACTAAATTATTATTTTTGTTTTGCTAGTTTCTGAGTATATTTTTCTATCAATTATACAGAGGATGTTTCTCTTTTATCAAAATATGACGATACAATGTAAATACTTTCTATAAAATAAAGAGAGGAAAACAATCATATCTGTTAAATTACGCAAGTTCTTCCTCAAATGTACGTATCCGAGTTTCTTGTAAACAGAGATACTCATTTTTTTTTCACTGTGCATTTCTCAAAAGGTGATTCCTTCTAACTGTTTCAATGTATTATAATTTGCTTAATAGATAAGTAGCTATTCATAAATATGGTGAGAAGAGTCTTAGCCTGCTGTGGTTTTTTTCCAGGTTTTTATTTCACGCGCTAAAACATGGATTCAGTTGTCAGAAAAACAACATTTTCCTGTATTTACCTACAACTGCTTTATTACAAATGTTGTTGACTACTACTTATTTTTTTAAATGCTACAAGCTACTTTCAAAATTTAGTCACTACTCTTAGAAGACAAACTATTAAGGAGATCTTAATTTACACCAATCTACAAAATTTTTTTGATCATTAAATTGATTTATTTAAACAGTTGGAATTATTAAGATATGTTTATTCACGTTAACATGAGATCAGCATGAATATTTTCTCTTTTAACCTTCAACATTTTATGCCTTTCTTAGCAGCGAATATTTTAATTCTAGAAATGCTACACGGAGAAAAAAATTACCATACAGCACGGTAATGACATTTCTGGTAAGAAAAATACCCCATACTTTTGGTAATGAAAACCGAAATATTTCTTTTCATATGGTAATAAGTTCATATGGTAACCATTTCCGTTCATATTTACCAGAAATTCTGGTTTTTAAAATTATAGTTCTTATTACCGCACATCCAGTGAAAAATACAAAACGGAAAAGTAAATTTTGCCAAATGAATGAATTTGAAATCATGATCTAGATATCATGATTAAGTTTCCAAATTTTACCACATTTGCCAATTTTTATCACGTATTATAAAATTATATTTTGTTGTTAATTTTAACAAAATCATTACCAATACGCTTCGGTAAAAATCTCCAAGCTTTTTGGTGTTCCCATAGAGCCAGAAACACGGTAAATTTTACCATATCCTTGTAGTTTTGACCATACTTTTTGTCTTAGAGTAAGAAATCATTATATTTTTCCTTTTATAAGTCTTTAATGCTCTTTTAATCCCTCTAAGAAATAAAATACATCAAAAAATATAGAGCAAAATATATTCTCCTCCAATTGGAATAACATACTCATGTTCTTTTAGTGACTCATGAGTATACATTCGCGTTTGTTGGCAATTCAATATGTTCAATTCAAATTCAAGACTTTGAAACCATCAGCATTTTGTTTAATGATCAAAATTTACACACAATTATAAAATTCCCGTTTTCCTATTTCTCGATCACATGGAAATAAGTATTATACGCTAATAGTTCTAATACTATCATCATGAATCTTTTAGGTAACTGCCATCTTCCATATTTAAGAAAACAGAGACAATTATCGTAGAGAAATCTAATTGAAAACGATGGATCAAGTAACTGCTGTATATAAAAATTGCTGCCCTAAAGTATCAGACGTAATTCTCATTACCATTGATGCACCAATGCGATTAGAAAAATAAGTTGTGTTTGAACATAGTTTCGTAACTAAATGTTTAATCTAATAATTTGAGAAATACCTCTGAGCACTTTGGTACTGATGCAATACGACTATTTCAGTTGTATCAAAGTGCTCAGAGTCATTTCTTAAGTATAATATTGAAACGAATTTGTAGCAGCTGTTATGTTGGAAATTTTAAAGCTGAACTCATTTGAAATATTTTTCCAATTAATTTCATTAATCATCTTTTAACATAAATTAAATTTTAGGATTGCATTCACTTTATTGAGTCCACATTGCCTAAACTGTAACCGACATCATATTTGACACACCATCTTCAATCCAATTATTTAGAGGGATTGAACTTGATTCTGCGGTATTAGTGTACGGAAATTTGGAAAGAAATTGCTTATACGAGGGTTGCTATTTATATTTCTGGCCTAATAATGAAAAAACAAATATGTAAAATCGAAATTGGTTTTATTGTTTTTCAAAATATTCTCCATGATGATCAATACACTTTTGCATGCGTTTGAACCAATTTTCAAAGCACTTTTTCCAGTCCGATTGAGGTAACTCCAAAACATGCGTTTTGAATGCATCAACCGCTTCTTCGGGGGTCGAAAATCGTTGTCCACGTAATTTATTTTTGATGTGTGGGAATAAAAAGAAGTCATTGGATGCCAAATCAGGGCTATACGGCGGATGACCCATCAGTTCGATCTTTCGCTCCGTCAGAAATGCCTTTGTTTGAGTCGATGTGTGAGAGCTCGCATTGTCATGATGAAAAATGATTCGCCTGTTCTACTGCTTTTTTCGAATTTCTCCGATGACTTCTGGCAAACAAATGGTCGTGTACCATTCAGAATTGACCGTCCTGCGTTGCTCTAACACCACTGTTGCCACATGACCGTTAATGCCGAAGAAACAGGCAATCATTTGTTTCGACGTGCTTCTTTCTCGAACAACTTTTGTTGGTTTTGCCTCGTCTTGGAAGACCCATACAGTTGATTGCTGTTTTGTTTCCGGCTCATATGCATAGATCCATGATTCGTCACCTGTGTAGATGTTATACACAGCCTTTGTTGTACCTTGAACGTATTTTTCCAACATTTCCTTGCACCAATCGACACGAGCCTTTTTTTGAGCGTTTGTCAGATTATGCGGGATCCAACGCGAACAAATTTTTTTTACGCTCAAATGTTCATGCAATATTTTATTGATGCTAGTCATACTAATGTCCAAAGACGCCTCTATCTCACGGTATGTCACATGACGATCTTGCTATATCAGTTCACGCACAACATCGATCTTTTCTGGCACAACAACGGATTTTGGACGACCTGCACGGGATTCGTCCTAGATCGAACATCGACCACGATTAAATTCGTTATACCAATTTTTTACAGTGCTGTAGGATGACGCTTTATCGCTGAATAAAGAATTAAGTTCATCGAAGCACTCTTGTCTTGACAATCCACGTCGAAAGTTATGAAAAATAATGGTACGAAAATGTTCACGATTCAATTCCATTTTTTGAAAGAGAAGAACTTTTCAATTTACTGTCAACAACACAAATGAAGCTATAATGGTAAATCGTCTGCTGAATTTATGTTTAAAAATATCAAACTTTCGATTAAAATCGTCTGCGGTCGCCTAGCAACACTTACTGCTGCCATAGCCAGAAATATAAATAGCAACCCTCGTATTATGATTTCGAATAACACTTTATTAATGTTATATTTAAAATGATCTACTTATTTTGTACTCAAGTTCCAGTTGATAGTGTTGGGTCCAGACCATTGGATCATGGCCAACAATTTTTGCTGTTAGCACAGAACTTCCTTATAAAGGTATATGTAGTTGTTGGCTACACCTCTTAGTTTGCATGACATTTTTTTTCAATATCGCATTATTTTTCTCATATTTTATATTAAATGTGCTCTAATTTTCATTTGGGTTCACTGAACCGCTTATTTTTCTTATTATTCTTTTTATTTTGATAGGTTATTTTTTATTCTATTTGATTTTTATGAGAATTGCGTTTAAAACATTGCTGCTAAATGTCAAATTAAAACTATAAATTGCTTTAAGATGTAAATAGGCTGTTTATATAGCCTTTTGTTCTCTAGGCTAGGTAAAAAAGAAGACAAAAACTAAGCTAATACAAATGGGAGTATTGAAAAGCATGTACAGAAGACATTTAACGAGTCTATTAAATTTTGTTTTTCAAAAACTGTGCTCTAATTTATATTTTAATAATAGTTTTTGTTTGTCTTATTTTTAAAAAGAATGTGATTAGTAAAATAAAAATTAATGCACCTTCGAAAATCTTTGCTAATGCTTCTTTTTAAGTTCATCACTTAGTATTCTATTTTACGAAAACTAAATTAATCAAAATTCTTTTTAAAAAGAAAAATGAGGTTTTCAAAGTCTTGCTAATTAGGCATAAATCTTAAAAAGAAAGTATTGATGTTAATAAATTTGAGCTGTTAAACTTCTTATAAATAGTTTTTTTTAAGGGGAAAAAGTTTGCTATTAAAATTTTGAATGGGAAATAAGAAAAAAATTGGATAATTAAAATAAAATGTTTGTTATAATTGTTTCTTTTTTTTATGGCAAGCACTGTGACCTTTCGTTCTTCACCTCGGTTCGCACACTCTGCTCATTTAACGTTACCCAGTGGGCAACTGTGAATCTAATTTTGTGGTTGAGTTTTTTATAAAATAATTTAACTGATGAAACTATGATATTTTTTGCTTTTCATATCTATTAAAAAGTGAATGTATTTTTTTTCTCCTGCTTAAAACCATATTTTTTAATTAAATTAAACGGAGAGATGGAAGAAAAAGAATAAAAGTTTCTCAAACCTTTATTTTTACTTAAACTGGTTATTCTTACTTGTAATTGTGAAAAAACTATAAAGAAAATTCTTGAAATTTGCAAATAAATTTTCCCCCAAAATGACTTCAATACAAATTATTATGTACTTACGTGTTATTTCGAGTATTTTATTAGATTTATTCGATTGTTCGCTCCTTTTTCTATTCAATGACACCAAAATTAAGAAAATAGACTCATAAATATATATAAAAAAAAAATTATGGACGCTAGGAACATATGTGTGCCACATTCTTTAGTTATCCCCTTTTTTAAATTAAATCAAATTTCGAAATTGCCCCTACATGTTGGTTTGTCGAAAAAAATTGAAATCGAATGTATGAAATGATTTTCAGCAAGTATGTTTTCCTTAAAAAATTCAGAAAAACTGTAACTTGAATTTTTTTATTATTTTGACCCATTTCAAACGGAATGAGGAATAGTGATCATTTTTATTGTTCCTTAATATTGTTCCCGAAGTGAATTTCCTACATAAAATTCATAGTGCTCCCCCTTCAAAATGCTCTCCCGATTAATTTAAAAATTTGCATAATCATAATATTATCTCAATCGGTTCACATGTTAAACTTTTTTAACAAATGAGATGGACATTATGCGCAGCACGATGTTAAAGAAAACATAATTTTAAAAGTATTCCCTTAGCAGCCCGTTGTGGGCCAGGGGGATCATGGAGGTTAAGGCTTCACAATTTTATGACCAACCGGCGACAATGCTGTAAGCATTGCACACACGTTGCCTTTACTTCCCAGACAAGCTAGTAGCCATCAATCTGAAGCTGCGTGGGCTTTAAGCCGACACTGGGGATCGAACCCAATAACAGCTTAGTGCCTTATCTGCCGAGCCATCACGGCTCTGTTCGACGAAATTGCTGTTCAGCTACGAAAAAAACATAAATTGAAATTTACGGGTCTAGACGACAATAGTAATTAATGGCAAAACCCAAGAAAGTGCCGAAGCAATGTATTCGAAGACGACACTTCAGACCTTTGCTTAGGGTGCGGGGTTCTTTTGTATACAATGGACAAACCAGTCTAGCATTTTTAAGTGGTTTTTCAGGAACTAAGAAGCCATTTACTACCTTTTAGAGTTATATTAGATGAGCCTAAGTAGGTTTTTCAACAAGATATTGCCAGCGTACATATATCTATTTCTAAAAAATAATGGAAAACCTGAATGCAATGCATATTTACTGTAAACTTTGTGTAAAACTGAACAAAGTTGAACTGTAACATCGTGTAACTAAGATCAATATAAGATGGTTCAATTTAGTTTCATTAAGTTGAATGATATGGTTCAACACGCTTAAAAATATCTGTGTCATGGAACATTATTAGTTAGGACAAATATGTGGTGCACGTGGCTCATGTAAATCATTTTTTAAACCATATACTCTCCTGAAAATCAGTTAAATATTGTAGCCATATAATCAGTATCCTGTAATCATGATTAAGATATTTTGATTCAGTTTAGCCACATATGTAGTTGCACTACATTATGTTTCAACACGCTTAAAATTGCCTGTATCGTGGAATATCATTAGTTAGGACTCAATATATGGTTCACGTGGCTCATGTGGTTCTTTTTACAAACCCTATCCTCTCACGAAAATCGTTTCAACGTGTTGTAACCGTGAAACTAGTTTCCAGTAATCAAGATTAGGATATTATAGTTGAGCATATATTACGTTAAACGATGTCATAGCTTAACACGCTTGAATTTGTCTGTGTGCAGAAATATCATATGAGACAAAATTTCAATTTTGTAAATAGATTTGGACTAATAAGAAATTTTTGTCCCATATTATAATTCCAATCAATCATATGCATGAATATAATGATGTATCACACGTAATATATTTCATATATAGTATACAATAATCGCAAACATGCCGACCAGGTAGCCGAGTGGTTAGCGTGCCTGACTGCGGAGCTGATGGTTGCGGGTTCGAATCCCGCTCAGGGCATGAATGTTTCTTTCTCTCACTCTGTGTTCTATGTCCTTTCTTCTGTGTGAGTGTAACCCCTCTTATAAACGGGTTTGTGGTTGTATAACGTGGACGACGCTACTCTACCGCCGTGGCTTAGCCATAAGTGCTTACTGGGTAACGAAAACAGAGTAGCAATTCTGGCATTTCTGAGGCCAATGGGAAATAGACCCAAGTGTTCGCCATTAATGAAAAAAAAACTAATAATAATTATCACAAATATTAAAATATTTAATGTGTATCATATTGTAAAAGTCGGAAGTATGTTCTAATATGATTCCATTTCGAACTTTTACCAAGCCTTGCTGTAAAACTTAGTTACCAATGCCAAAGAAGTTGCCAAACATAAAAATAAATTACTTAAAAATTCTTATTTTCTAAGTTAAAAGATCTATTTTAGTGGCTCACAAGTGGAATTAAAATAGTTTGGTTTTCGTATCGTGAAAATATTTATTTCAAGAATTATTTGATAAAAAAGAAACTGCGTTATTAGGTTAAAGATCATTATAGCTAATGCTGAAATAAAAGACTAATGTTGAAATAAGATACTGTCCGTTTAAGATTTCGAAATAAAATGCTGCTTCAGTTCCTGAAGTTGCCTTAATTGGTGTTTTTGTCTTAGACCTTTTTCAATCCAAGAAATAAAAAGATTTTTAAGGTAATAAAAGGCTAAATCTTTATATGAAAAATTTTAATATATTTTAAGGTCTGAATTTTTCTGTTTTTTAATTAATAATTGTTTTAGTGGCTTTAAGTATTAACATTTTATTTTATTCTATATTCCATATAATTAAATCAATGAGTTCGAAAATCGGTCATCTCCAACAAAACTAATTTTATAGGATATATAAAAAAACTGAATAGTTAAGCTTCTTGATATTATAACATGGGTGGTAACAAAATATTTAATTGCAATTTTGCTATAACATCTCTTTATTTTTTAATTTAAAAAATTAAACTTGAAGATGATTTGTTTTTGAAAAAAACCTTAAAAGAATACTACACATAATTTTTTTACAAGCGAAAATATTAATAATTTGTCGTTTAGAAATGAAATAATAATAAATACATCATTATTATTTTAATAAATACCATCTAATAAGATAATAAGAATAATAAGAACAATAATTTAAAAATAATTGTTCTTATTATTTTATTAGATTCAATATAAATTATAATGATATTATTAATTCGTCATTAATATTATATTGTTTCATAATATTAATATTGTCATTAATATTCATTAATTGATTAATTATTTGTCATTTAGAAATGAAACAATAGAAAAATAATACATCATTATTAATATAATAAATACAATCTAATAAGATAATAAGAATCTAATAAGAATAATAAATACAATTATTCAGAAACAACTGTACTTAAGTCTTAGACTACTTATTCATGAATATTTGGGTAGGTTCAGAATTTTTTTGGATTATGACTATCTGTGATGGGACACTTGCAAATTTCTTTATAGAAATACAAAAACTCATATTGTAAAAACTTTTTTGATGTTAAAAATTATGGTCTTTTTTCCAATATATACTTCCTTAACTTTTCATGGTGCCACTTTTATGGTACTTCTTTTGCACAGAGAAAATAAATATTTGCATAGACTTGTTATAATGAGACACTCTTCTTTTTCCTTTCTTCCTTTTCCGTAGGAACATTTTGATAACACATTTTTCTTATGATGATCCGGCTATCAGCTTTTGAAATCCATATTATTACTGCCGTCCAGGTGGCTGAGCGGTTAGCGCGCCTGACTGCGGAGCCAATGGCTACTGGTTCGAATCCCGCTCTAGGCATGGATGTTTCTCTCTTTGTGTTGTCCTCCGTTGTGTGAATGTGGCCCACCCAATGAACGGGTTTGTGGCGTGAGTAATGTTGCTCGCCTCCGTGACTCTGGTTCACAGGTGCTCACTGAGTAACACTTCCGGCATTTTCTATGCGAAGAATAAAGTTCAGTGCCTGCCATTTGAAAAAAAAAAAGAAACTTTACAGTTACTTTCATACCTCCTTATTTTCTTGCCCTCTAAGAAACTACCTTCCGGATTACTCATTGTGTGATAAAAAGTATCAACAAAATAACAAACCTAAACTAAATAATTAATTGTTAGGTTATGCAAGCAATCATAAGCAACAACGGCTACCATCTGGTGATATATTTTCGTTTATTCCGAGAACAGGACTTCTCCATGATATATGTTTTCGAACTTAACTGAGATTTCAATGCACAAAATATACTATACCAAGTATGAATTTTTAATATCCTAACTATGTATGTAAGCGAGCAAAACTTGAAAATGCAATAGAATCTCAATTTTGAAGAAAAAAAGTGGATTTGTCTGGTTTTCGGACTCATTGAATGAGTTATAAATTCTATAAAAGAGATATAGGGGAGAGTCGGGTAGCCCCGCCCAGAGGGTACCCCCGCCCAATGTCAATTTCATGTGTATAGCATATTTTTTCAAGTCAATGGGCCATCGGACAATAATTGTTATATTAAAAAAAGATTATTTTCAAAGTTTCAAGTATTTATGCAGCTGGTAACATGGTAAACAATAGTTTTGAAAATATGTTGAATACAGTTGTCATGATATTAAGAAAAATTGGTTGAATGTTTCGATTAAACTTCATTTTAATATTAAAAAAATAATTTTTTCTATACATACAGCATTAAAGTATGTAGTCTTAAGTTTAGTTTGCACAAAGAACGAAGTTTATTTGTGAAAAATTGTTCGAGTAATTACAAATTTACAAAAAAATTGGATTTCGGGTAGCCCCGCTCACATGAATGTTAGGTATCACAGCCCACTTTTATTTCGTCGATAAATGTACGGTTCCAAAGATTTACTTAAATTAAATTATTTTCTTTAAATATTTAATATAAATATATATTAATATTATAATATATTAATGTATACATTAATAATAATAAAAAAATATAACATTTGTTGTTAATAAATGATAGAATTCACTAAAAGTATATAAATATGTAATAAAAGAAATCATTTTGTGATAAAAATGATAAATAAGGTTTATCTATTGTCAATATATTGGTCATTTTCATTTACACCTGAAAAAACAATCAAAAAACATAATTTTTGTAACTGGGCGGGGCTACCCGACACATTTTGAAAAGAGCTGAAAAACATGTTTTTTTAAATTTCTATTTTTTTAAGTTAAACTATTCTTTTTTTGGTTTATTCTTTTTGTATTATTTAATTAAATGATAAAAAAATAGAAACATACAAAAATCTTGATTATTACTCAATATTATACAGAAATATAAGCAATAGTCCTTAAGTGGGCGGGGCTACCTGACTCTCCCCTACATTATAAATTATTGTAGTTCTTTCAAAATTAAATACTTTTGCATATTTTACTTTTGCATATTTTTAAGCTTAAAAACTCGAGGGGTGGCGCGAAAATATCCAAGAGAAAATATTATTTAAAAGAATTGATTAACTGCCTGAAAGGAAAGCACACATACACATAGAAAACAAAATACATTTCGACTTATTTAATAACTTATTAAAGTAAAAAAACTTATGAAATCAAAACTTAGGGTGGGTGAGCCAAAGGTGGGCATAACTAAGCTTTGAGGATTTTACACCTAATTTTCTGATTAAGTCTGTGTGGCTGAAGTTTTTTTTATTTTTTATTTTTATTTCTATTTATTTATATTTTTTTTTGCTTGCAAAATCTTACACCTATCTCTAATACATATCACATATATTTTTTATTGTAAAATAAAATTTCATTTATTCTATAGCACAATATCATAATTGTAGCTTTTGGCCATAATTTGGCCCATATATTGAGATCACTTTTTCACTTACTCAAATCATCTTTAGAAAAGACACTTTTTTTTATATATATCATTTACATTGATAGTTCTCATGTGACGCACTAGCGATTCTTTTGAGTTAAAATAAATCAAGAATTACTGAGTTAATTCTTTCAAAAGAGTTCACTAACCATAACTAGTAAGTACGAGTTAATAAACCATATAAGAGTTAACTAACCTAACCTATAACTAGTATAAAAATAACCAATTTAAGAAAATATCAGAATCTATCACAAAAACAAATTGTCTTTTGGTTTCGCCACTTGTCGTGAAGTCTATGAATATTTCTTCCCCTTCAATTGAGAGTCCTTCGGGAGCCTTATGAAATAGACCCCCGGCCCACTCGTAATTTGCTATCAGTTTGTCGTCAACAAAAAAATACTTTTTTTAATTATTTGCCAGCATGGTTAAATGATTTTAAAATGTTACAAAAACAAATTTTAGACGTTCTTCTTTAGCCTTGTAAGTTTTAGTACAATCATTCACATTTGCAAACATTGTTAGGCTTTTTTACTTCAAATTTATGCTTCACGATTCCAATTTTCTAGAAAAAGCATTAACTTTATCACTTGTATCCAACATATGTGTATTTACTCCTTGGAGTAGAAGATTCAAGTTATTTAATTTCTTGAATGTCTCTGCCAAGTAGCTCAATTTCTTCACAAATACATCATCGCAGAAATTCTCGGCTTCCGATCTGTTTCCTTCTTCTAGGAAAATGGCGATTTCAATTGTTTTGAAAAATTATCTTCTAACATAGTTTCCACTGTCTCAATTGCTGCTGGCAAAATAAGTTCTTCACCAATAGTGTGAGGTTTTTTACATCTGACTATTTTATATGAAACTTTGTTAGATGCAATTAAAGTTTTTTTTTTTTTATTCACAGACAAAGTTTCTGTAAAAATTAATTTTGCTTTTTATATGTTTTTAATTTTAATTCGAGGAATTCTCTCGGTTTGTTGACGTACTCACTATGAAGCGTACTCACTGTGAAGCGTACACACACTATGACGTACTCATTATGACGTACTCACTTCCAAATGTCGTTAAGTTTTATAGGTTTCATGCTGTCTGCGGCCTACATTTTTAAACGAATGAAACACAGGAGCCTTTTTTCTTCATTTATTCCAGTACTGGTAAACCCAAAATTTAAGTATTCCTGAGAATATTTTATTGGTTTTATTTTTGGAACCACGCTCGTCTGTGCACTTTTTTATGCTTGACTATCGTCTAATGCTCGCTTACTTCCGCTTAAAAATTTATCCATGAGTCTGCATAAATCTGCTGCCGTAAATATTTAATACGGTGAATTGCAATTAACTAGAAAATATATATGTATAACATACACATTCACCACAGATTCGATAGTGATGGAAGGATCAACTCGAATAAGACTGACTGGAATTTAAACTTGCGTTATCGAACATTTCCATTGTTCCTATGAGAAAACATTTGCTCTACGTATGTTCGAGACGCCATCGGTGGAGTGGTGTGTCCTTTCCACAAACATTACTTTTTTTACTGTTCAGTCATGCTTCTGTTTTATTTCTTTTATTATTCAAAAAAATTTATTCTTTGTTTCTAAATTTAGCTCACCCCGTCTAGGTTAACTTTCATTAACGAGTTTTTCTACTTTCATATTATTTTAACGTTACCTCCCTGTTTGGCTTTCATTTCAAATATAATATTTAAATTTTCCTCGCTTTCATTGGCTTCATCTGTTCACTGTCCCCTTGGCAAAATGCAAGATGTGATTTTTTTTTCCCAACGTTGGCTCGTTTTTATTTTTGTTTTGGCAGTTAGTTAAAAATCATTTAAAAACAGAATTCAAAATACTCAATATACATTACTGTTGGACATATTGTAAGTGCAGGGGGCGCGATGAAAATTATGATTGAAAACTGGGCCGCGAAAACTGAAAGATTGAGAAACGCTGGTTTAAACGATTTATATCTCCATTTTTGCAAATGGTTGTTAGTTACACTGAAAATATTTTTCTGAAAGCTGAGTTCGCCCCCCTTTTTATTACAAGGGAAAATAATCATTTATATTAAGGAATATCCATGAAAGATTTCTGTTCTGATAATTTAAAATTGGAAAGGTAAAGCGGCGTGTTTTCGAATATCCTTTCCACCATTTTCTTAAGTTTCCAGAATGCTGGTAAGCTTGTGAATGTTGTGACCTAAATTATAAAAATGGATAAAAATAAAAATTGCTTGCATAATCGCGTAGTTTGCCCCGACAGAAGTAAATAACTAAAACAGTTATTTATATTATTCAATGTATTTTAAAAAATGCTGATGAATAAAACCTTTTTTTTTTCTCTATATAACGAGGACTCGGTATCTCTCGTTATCAACACCATTATTTTCAAATCACTTCGTAATCTGAGCTCGCTCATTCAACATTAATCTTGTTTTAACACCTCACAGCAATTATATTTTAATTTTTATACACTCAAATATATAAAAGGATATGTTCCTGCTAACGAACGTAGCTCTTGCTACCATTGAAACTGCTTGCGCAGTTACTTTTTTTCAACTAACTGACCTATGGTGGGGTGAATTATTATCAATTGAGCGGCAGAAAATCAAGATATTGAAGTGGACTGATAATCGCTAAAAGCTCACAAATTTAAAACACTTGTATATTGAAAACCCAAAAACATTTAGCTTATTAGGTTTGAATTTGATATTTTATTTGCTTAATAGCATTATTCCTCATAAAGTAAGAAATGAGCATTTTGCCGAACATAGACAGCTTCTTTGAAAGCACATTAAAAAAGAGAAAAATCAGACTGAGAAATTGAATTTCTCTTAATATTTATTTACAAAAATATAACATTGAGTCTTCTAATTAAAATAATTCAAGTAAAGTTACTTTTTCTTAAATAAAATGTGACTATATGGCCATTTCTAACTGCCGGACAAAGAGGAGAAGAAGCGACACTTTCAATATAATATAAATGAAATTTACCAAAAAAAAAAAAAAAAAAAAATTAGTAACACCAATGCTATTACAAAATTCAATCAGAGGACGAAATCCTTTCCTTTTTATCTATAGATATGACAGTAAAAATTAGAATTTTACTGTACAACAAGCAAATCCAACATGATTTTAATTTATTCAAATACCAGCAGTTCAACACTTTAATTTATCTATGAAATCATTTCTTAGAACATAATCCGAAACTGATCTAGTTTTACTTCGGCCGATAAAGGATATGATTGTTTAAATCCTTTTGACATTGAAATGGATGCCATGTCTCTATAATCGCTGAACAGATAACATTGTTCAGGTTTACTAAGAGAGAAAATGTTGAAGCCAAATACCAACATCCTTTAACAATGCATCGATCCAATAAAGCTCTTTCGATCTTCATATTTAGACTCATAGCCTACGTTCATAACTTTCTCACATATCTGTTAAGCACTGATGCTTACAAAATGTTTCATATTATGTCATCAACTCTGATAATAGAGAATTAAGTTACGATGCTTTCCGTGAATGATGTCTATAGTCATTGAATTTACTACCTAAGAGTAAAATAGAATTATCAATGAGATATTTTCCAAACTGAAGGTCAAATAGTAGTAGGATAAGATTATATTTATTAAGTAAGCGAATATTTTCCCTGCGGGTTTTATAAAGAAAAAAGTCTTGCCCCAGACAGAAAAAGTATTTTTAAATAAAAACATTTAAGTTGCTGTGTTAGCTCAGCATTTTAAGAAAACGTCTTGAGATATAAGCTCTTCAGCTTTTTACACGTTCAAAATAGCAATGTACCTTTATAAGACATTTTGTTGTAAATAGTTATAATGGTAAAGCTATAATGAAAAAAAATTGTTTTCGATATTTCAAGAAATGGTTTATCTTTAAATAATATATTATAAAATATTTTACCTTATCTTAATTCCATTATACAAAAAACGTAAAAATCTAAATTAACCCTACATTGCAAGTAGCTTTAGTTTATCACTATACTTAAAATGGGGGCAACTACTTTACACTAAAAGTAATAAAACAGAGACAATACTTGATGTAATCAAACCTAAGAACAATTCTTGGTTTAGGGAAACATCAGGAATAAGACATTATCATTTAGATCAAAGACCGTATAATTGCATCTTATTGTTAATATTAGAAAATCCAAGCATGTGACCAAAAGTTATTTGTAATGTTTAAACTATTGATATTAATATCAAAAAATGTTTTACAAAGGTATCCATTGGATGCAGACATTTTAGTGAAAAATCATTTGAACATTATTGAGAAACAACTGTTAAATTAGCATCAGGCTATTTACAAAGAAAACACTAATTCTATTCATTTACAGATATAATTTATAAAGATTTGCAATATTCGACCGGCAAAACGGCAAAAAAGATTCTGCTATTTCAATGAAATAAAGTATACTCTTGTTATCTAGAATCTCAAAAAACTCGTTATGCGAAAAAAAAAATTATTTGTCTCTTGGCATTATATATTTACCTAATGTTAATTTGAATTCTTTTATGTCGAAGAGTTTGTTCTCAAAACCTTGTTATGTCGATTTTTTCCGAAAAATCGCAATGTTAGTTTATTGTAAACCAATTCATTTTTATTGAATGCATAATTATTGTTGTCATACTTTTAAAAATAAAATTATTATTGTTGTATTTTGATTTATAGTCAACTATCATGAAATACATGCTTAATAGTAGTAATTCTTACGTTTCATGACTCTACTTTTCAGAGTAATATTTTAAAATATATTTTTCTACTTTTTAGAACATATTTAATTCTTAACTTATTATCTCGGAAATTCTCTGTTTGGAATTTTTTTAGCGGCTCTTCTGCAGGAAATGGAGGAAAAAAGATAGCGGAACAGTGGAACCTTTTTTTTTTTTTTTTTTTGAAGAGGACATTACAAAATTAAACATTGTTTCTGAATTTTTTAATCTATATCAAATTTTCAAAATTAAAAATGTTTTGATTTTTAAAAGAAGAAAAACATTTCTTGTGATAACCACCTATGAGTACTTTGTAAGTTTTAAAAATAGTTTCACATAACTTGTAAAGCACATTTATAATTAAATTTTAAAATCAAACTTTTTCCTGTTAAACATCAAAATTTTAAAATTTTCAACAAAACTACTTTCTAATTAATTAATTAATAAAAGAAACTATTAATTTTTGTCTTTGTTTAAACTTTTCTTTAAACTTTGTTTGATATTCTTCAAATGATATTTTATATATGTTAAAGAAGAAAGTAGGGGAGAGTGGGGTCAATTGTAACATTTTTTACTTAACTATTTTTAACTAACAAAAAATCCAATATATTACTAGTATTAACTGACAGACGAGTAAAGTAGACTATCCTCTACTAGAAAAAAATAAAAAAATACCTTATTTTAAATGTTATTATATTAGTTATTAACAATTTTTGACAGTCGTGCACTTGTTACAATTATCCCCACTTACGGGGTCAATTGTAACAGTTCATAAATTCAACTAAAACATAGTTAATTATACATATTATCATAGTTGTGATATATTTTTTATTGATCAAAATAGTAGTGATATTTTAGGAGTAAAAATAATAATGAGCAGAGACCTAAAGGGTTAAACTTTTAACTTTAAGGAGTTGAAAATTTTAATTTATGCTGTGAAAGGTGACAAATAAAATAATTCACATGCAACATAATATAAATGATATAGGAAACTATTAGTGGTTCTTAAAGAGTTAAGTAATGGTTTGTAAACATAAGATTATTCATTTTCAGCTGTTACATTCGTCCCTTTACTTATTGTTACTATCGTTCCCAAGACGCCATTTCAGCTTCATTTGTTAAAGACAATGCTAGTTAATTAACAAAACTAATCTTTTTTTTTTAAATATTAATTAAGGTGTCCACTTACATATTCGGTTAATAATTTTTATTTGTTTAAAAAAATTACTTTGTTACAATATAATATTCTAATACCAAAAAAAGTACTTACGTAGCGTGAAAATTACTTTTGTGATGTAACTCTTTCAAAAGTATATAAAAATGGTTGCCAGCAAGGGTTTACATGTAGATTTATTAAATACACCTTGTGCGCCACCTAGGAACCAAATCTAGAACTCGACACTCGAAATTTTTGCTCTGTTACAATCGTACCCTGTTACAATTGACCCCACTCTTCCCTATAATTAATTCTGAAATTTTCATTTTTTAAAGTTTGTTCATTTTTATTACTTATTCTTGTGGTACATAATTATAAAGTATATATCAAATTTTAAAATTCATCTTAGGTAGTTCTTAAGTTATTAAAAAGCTTTTAAATATTAGTTCAACATAGCAAGCAATAGCAAAAAATCTTGTAAAATCTTGAATATCTTACCATGTTTAAAGAGTTTTTAAAAACATTTGCAAGAAAGGATTTTAGACCTGACGAGTAGTCCAAAAATAATATTAAAATTGAGAAAAAAACTAAACCATCCGCTTCTTTCAGAAAAAGTCAGCTTTCTTCTCTTTTACTGTCTGATTTTATTTTAACTTTACATTTGCTATGATAAAGTTAAACAGCGTTAATACTTCCGATAGTATTTTAGATATTTTCATGCGTTATTACAATTAAAAAAGATCTCACGATTTAAATTGAAAAAGAACTAATAATATAAATAAAGAATTAATAATTCGGTGTTAAAAGTCTTGAATGCAAAACGATTCCAAAATAGATCAATCTTTCATAACCCCTCCTCTGTAAGAGCAAATATATGTTATATACAAAACTAACCAAAGCAATTTATTGAAATTTTAAAAAAATGTATAAAAGAGTTTTTTTCAAAAACATTAGGCTAGTAATATACAACGTAAATAAACAAAGAAGGAAAGAAACAACAATGTCGCCAAAACTTCGCCGATTACATTTTAGCACTAAAATGATTTATCTATTAAAACTGAATAATTCTTTATAATTATTACTTTATAATTGAGTTCTCATCTGTTTATTTTTACTTGTATGATAGATTTTATACTATAAATTTGAATTTTAGGATGAATTGTGATTCCAAAAAGTTATAAATTAACTTGCCGGTAATATTTATAAGTTCCTCCTTTAACAAATTTCTCTGCGCAACCAAATGCAACACAATAAACAACCTTATTTTAAGATTTTTGACATTAAAATTCCAGCATCAACTTTCTTTCATTGAAATAACAAGAAGAAACGGAAAATTGAAAATATTCTCTTTCGATTCACTGTACAATCACGTGGTTTCATTATGAGGACAAAAATTATCGTTATAAATTGATATCGCTATGAATTATAAATTGAAGACATAAATTATAGCTCGATTATCTTTCACTTCGATGGTCGCTACCGATTAAAGTTCTGTTTCATTTATCTTTCATTATTTAAGATGAAAAATAGATTCATCGATTATCTAATTCTTAATTGATTCTTTAATAAATCATTTATTCCAGCACTCAAATCAAAATTGATACGAAAGTAAAAAGCTGTATAAGTACAACACCACCAACATCTGGTATAATAAACAATTTATTTCCGAAAATAGAAAATGGTATAGATTCGTAAATAATATATTTTCCATCATTTTTAGCAGCTCGCCGAAGTTTTTTTAAATCTGGACACAGTTTACGTGTTTACGAAAATATATACAGATCAAAATGTGTACTTACAAAAATAAACACAGTTCTAAATGCGTGTTTACGAAAATGAACATAACGCGAAATATGTGTTTATGAAAACGGACACAACTCGAAATGCGTGTTTATGAAAATGGACACAGCTTGAAATACGTGTTTATGAAAATGGACACAGCTCAAAATGTGTGTTTACGAATATGAACAAAGCAGAAAGAATTTTTTTCAGTTTCCAACCGATATTTAACCACTAAGAGAGGAATTGTGGGCTTATTTTTTCTAATTTATTTAAATAGTGTGCATAATCATAAAGTGGCAAAGTCCTAGACTTCGGGGCTAAGTATATTACAGATATAACTTTTCAGGTGATGGTTTTGCATTCAAAACGATAAAGTTAGTTTTAAAACACTAAATTTCTACAACGCAAATTTACTACCACATTTATATGAATTTATAGTACCTGTGACAACTCTGTAAAAACAACTATTTAAAGTTTATTAAAAAAAAGACTAATTTAATAAAATCTCTAAATGGCCGATATCAGATTATGAATTTATTTGGGTTCATTAGTTTATTTGTTAAAAATAGAACGATACTCATTAAATAAGTTTGAAAAACGGAATCAAATACTAAGTCCAATTTCTTAAACAGCTATATCCATTTTCTTAAACACATCTTTAGCATTTTATAAGCACTCATTTCGAGCTGTGTCCAAATTTAAAAGCTCACCAACGATCTGCTTCTCTAAGACCTAAACTTTTTTTAAATTCGCATGGACACTTCACGAATTTTTATTTTCTAGTTGAAATTATTTTTTCGAGATAAATTGGTGTTATCAAGAATATAACAGCGATATGTGGTGGAAGCTACCTTTTCCGTTGACGCTCATCTTTCTTTTATTTATTTATTTTATTTTTTATGCAATACAGTTTGTAAACAAACTTTTTCAATCATTTATTTTTGAAGGGGAAAGAAGAAATTCTCTTGAAAGTCAGTAAAGCTGGCTAAAACAAAGCTTAAAAATTCAACAATTAACATTTTTTAACTCCTTTTTTTAAAAACATATGTGCTATATCTAAAAAAAAATAAGAATGATAATAAATTTTGAAAAGAACTATAAATAAATTTAGCATTCTGATTCAAACAATTTCTGTTTTCGCAGTTTGAGTCCTGGCTTTTTTCGAAGATTAATTATGCTTAAGTGGTGAAATACATTTTTCCGACTTAATTTGTGCAAATGGCAAGATAGACAGTTTATGGTACAAAACACATTGAAGCCTAATGTATAACTTAATCACAATGCTAAAATTCATTTGAATAATTAATTAAGATGCATTGTATAAAATATGCACAAATCAAATTTTTAAAAAAATAGTATGCAAAAGTTATTTATAAAATCATTTATGATTAAGCTTACACAAATGTTCAATTTATAATATTTATTTTTAAAAGAAATAGAAGTAGTTCTGTGAGTAGAAATAGTTTCTATTTTAGATAGAGTTTCTATTTTAATAGAGTAAGACACACTTTATATTTCAAAACAGTTATTACGCACTCTATATTTCACAACAGTTATTTAAACAATATTTCACCAGACAATGAATGAATCATTTATATGGACACACATTTGGAAATGTAACTTTTGATAAAGGTTGAGTTTCGTATCGGAGAAAAATGCAATTAAGAAAGAAATGGTATAATATTAAAAGGTTCCCCAATTTTAAATTAAAGTTACAAAGCAAATTATATTTGTTCTAGTATTTTTTTTAATCTGAACTCCATTCAATATAAATTCATCATCTTCAATATAAATTCATATGTCACATTTGCATTGTAATTTTATGTAAGAATGCTTTAGAAGAATGAGAGAGGTTTTCATTTACTGCCTGAAACCCAGCTTTAGTTTTTGTGAAGTACATTTTACGTTTTTAACGTTTCTGAAAGGTTTCCTAAATGTTTTTAACGTTTCTAAAAATTTTCATCAAAATTGAAAATTGAATGTTTCAATTTGTTTCGTGTGCCTTAATGCAGAAAAATCATGTTGCAGTCTATTTATTAACGATCAAACTAATAAATTTGATAACATAAACTATAAAAATTCAATTAAATTTTAAGTTGCTTCTACTCATAACTAACTATTGAATTGGAATACTTTTTAGCTTTGTGAATACTTTTTAGCTCTATTTCGTTTCTATACAACGAACGTGTCTAACACTCTTCTACTGTTTATTTTTGCGTTACTAGCCATACTTAAAATTCCAATGGGAAAAAAAAAAATTTTACATTTTACCCTAGGGTTATTTTTTCAAGATTACTGAAACGTTATTGAGACCACAAAAAATGGCATTTTATTTTTCAGAGATTAAAAACTTATTCAGTGTTATATTTACTCACATAATTTACGCTCACCAACATACAATTTTGATCTCTAAATTCAGTTCTATCAAAAACTGTAGCAAATCAAGAAGCAGTTGAACAAATATTTTTACTTAAAGCATTGCCCACATCATCATGTTGCTATGAGAAGTAAAGTCGTAGCCAAGTAAACGCAATGAGTACATTTGCTTGGAAATAAAGTTTACCTTAAAATTTAGCTAAAAGGAACTCAAAAGTTAAGAAATTTAGATGAATATTTTTGTATCCACCTAACTTGATAAAAAGTGGTATATTAGCAGTCGCTAAATAACAAACGCTAAAAAGTAACAAAGAACATTTACTTTTCAAAAATTAGAAATTACAGAAACTTCAAAGAAATTATTCTCAGAATATTCTTTTGGATTTATTAACAGCAAAAAAAAAAAAAAAAAAAAAAAACAACTTCATTAAAGGAAATTTATTTCAATTTAAGAGTTTTAATAAAAAATATAATTAAAAACTTAGTAAATTTAAAATTAGTTTATTCTGTCAAAGTTCGTATATTCTTTCTTCTAAACATGAGCTTCAATTGCAGTTTTAGACTATTTTTATTCATCTTTTTTAACATTAAAAGTAATTTCGTTATAAACTAATACACTATTACAGTTTTGAATGGTCTTTCTTTAATTAATGAATTTAAAAAATCTAAAAATAAAAAATTAATATATAATGAGCCTAAACTAACAAAAAGATTACATTTGGCTAGAGTGTTATATATATATATATATATATATATATATATATATATATATATATATATATATATATATATATATATATATATATATATATATATATATATATATATATATATATATATATATATATATATATATATATATATATATTGAAAATTATAAAGGTTGTGAAACGTCCTACCGTTGCGAAAACCTAAATTTAGAGTAAATCAGAGTCATTTAGAGTTTTAATCCTTGAATTAAAGACATTTATGTCCTGCTTCCTACTCGGGTGGGTGTTTCTGATCCGTTAACGACTTGTCCGGAATTAGAAAAAAGAAATAAAAAGAAGAAAAAAAAGAGAGAGAGAGAACGTAATGTTTTCGTGATAGTTTCAACTAGGACTTGTCATCAAGAGTTTCTTAGAGCTTAAGAATTGAGTAAGATGTCAAATCTGAGCATTATAGCTTCTGCTTTTGAGAAGAACATCATTTGACAACAGTAAACTACTACTAGAAGTGTTGCTTTCTGAGATTTTTAATTGTTTAATATGATTATTATTAATTGTGCATAAAACATTTCTTATAGTCACTCCAAGAAGTACGTAAAATCTATTAAAAAAATGGAAAAAAAGTGCAAAAAGAATAATGAAATGATTTATTACTAGAGGAATAATCCATAATAAAACAATAAACTTAATTAAAGCTTTTAGTTACTTAATATTAAGCAGATGTCGTTAATTGGGTGCAAAGAAAATCAACCAATAAAAGATTTATTTTATTTCACATAAAACAAAAACAATTTCCTTAAAATTTTCGGATTATTTTATTTAAGAACATTTTTTTGACTTAAGGTTCAAAACATGTCAAATATTATTAAAATTATGCAATAAAAATTGGTAAATAATTAAAATTTATTAATTAAAATTAATTACTACTAACTGCTTGGGTAAAAACATATTTAATATTATTAATATTATATTAACGACTAGTATTACTGTAAATGTCTTTAATTTATGCATCCAGCTTCGAAAAAAAGGGAAACATGCAAAACGTAAAAATGACATTAAGAGACCGGCTCTATAGTTTGAACCTTAATTAAAAAATAATTTCTATAGTTTTAATGGGGGGGGGGGGTTAAAACTATCGAAATTATTTTTCTAGAATACGACAAACCCCCTCCAATTTTGAGTTTAAAGATTGAATCCGTCAAAAAAATTGAATATTTATTTACACCTTTAAAAAATTTTTCAACGTTGAACCTTAAAATTGCACATTTGATTATTATATGGTGCAAATTTTGCACACTTTTAATAAGGTGTTGACTTGAACCAGATCTTTGTACAAGACAAACCATAGTATCGTGTAAAAAATTATATGAAGATTGTAAATAAGGTTCAATTAAGTATCGTATTAATATGCAGAAAAGTTCTCTGAATAAACGATTTCTGACCCTCAAAATATATGGGGCAGCCGCAATCTTGTAAATACGGTCCCAATAGTTTGGTAAAGAGAGTGGTCAAAAGTTTGTACCCCTTAATTTTAATTTTACTTTTTTTGCGTATTTTGCCATAACTCGAGAACTTTTAAAGCGAATTGAAACATTTTTACACGCAATTATAAAATTTGTTTTTTCAAAACTAATTCCATGGGAAAAATATATTTTAGTATATATTTATTAATTTATTTAATAATCGTCAAATATTTAATATTTTATTTAATAATAGTGAATTTCATGGTATACAAATTTCTATATAATCATCTTAAAGAATATAATTTTACATGCAAACTACAAAGTTTTTGTGAAATCGGGCGAATAGCTTCTGAGAAAACGAATTTTAAAAATACAGCTTTTTTTGATACGCAAAAAGTAAAATTAACATCAAGTTGTCCAAACTTTGAACCTCTCTTCTGTCAAAACTATTAGGGCCATATGTCCCAGATAGCTGCAAACCCCTATTTTTCAAGTTTCAGAAATCCGAATCAGTCGAAAAAAAATTTATATTTATTCAGAGAAAATAGGTTTTCGTAAATTCTGATTTCGTAAATTAAAATATCGTCAGCAGTAATTAATTAGCAGAATGGAGGTCACATTCTCAAACCATTAAGATTGAAACTAGAACATTAAGATCCGATCATTAGAACGAAAGTTATTCAGGGGGGGGGGACGTTTATTTTTTGCGCACTGTACCTCATACCCAATAGATCAGCAGTGGATCCACAGTGATTTTTACTTGTATTGTAAGCAAAAGTTACATATTTTTGCTTTAATTATTTTAAAAGTAAGTTTTTCTGCCTCACTTCAAAAAATTCTGTAAAAAAATATACTTGTATGGTAATAGCATTTCTGATTAATGATAATTTAAAAAAAACGAGAATTATGTTAATTAACACCATATTGTACGGTATTTAGTAATTGTTTCTTTAGTTCTTTTAATGGTTTATCGTAAATTCTGGTTTTCAAAATTACATTTCTTATAATCATGTATTTGGTACAAGTACGGAACTAAAAAGTAAATTTAGCAGAAAAAATTGGTTTCACGGTATGCTCTGACGAATCACGATAAAACTAAATGTTCTTCAAAACTATCATTCACTTATTAAAGCATTTTGAGATTTATGCTATTTACTAAATAGAGATTTTAATCTGTTTACCCTTCAATGGCTGTAGATTTGAATAGTTGATAAGAGATAAGTGATAGTCAATTATTTATTTTCCTAAGATTTAGTCCCACTGTGGACTGGTCGTAAGAAAGGGCTACCGCAAATTGCTCGACTTCCGGCTACCAAAATGGGGAGGGGGAGGCTTAGTTTTAAAGAGGATAAAATTGTTGTCTTCGGATCCTCCTCAGGAATGTTTTCAAGATCATCGCCATTAGATCATACTGCAGCCCTAGTGCGACGTAAATAAAGTACTGTTAATTCTTATATATTTCCCAATTTTTTTTTTTTTTTTTTTTTTTTTTTTTTTGTGAAAGCAGTTGTTGATAGCAGTTTTTTTCTTTCTTTTTTGTGAAAAATATCAAAATATCTTTGAAAAACTGAATGATGCCTTCCACTTTTTTAAAGATATTAAACTTGGATAGATCAAACTTTTGTATTTGTTTTATGCATAATAAATGGGGTAATAAAGATAGAAGGATTTCTTTCTTTATTCCCATATGCTCAGTGTTACTATAGCCACTTCTATACATTCAGTGGTATTGAGGGATTTGATTCCGCTTACATCCACGCTTCTGAGTGGTAAGCGGAACAATTATGCCGTAAAGAGAAGGCCCCTGGAATTTATTGCAAGTGAAGAAACTAGATAATAAATAATATTGGGGCATTCGTGACAGGAGGAAATTGTCCCGTTCCCTAACTCTCTGAAGATTAGAGGTTGTAGATTCAATATCATTGTGCTTTCTCTTATGATGTCTGTACTTCATTATTTTTATTAAGCACATCAATCTGCATATTAATCTAAACAAATTTATTAATTTAGTATTACACATCTAGGGAAACTGTGGGAATTCGCCAAACATTCTACAGAGCGCTTGGTAGAACGGCGAGACTTCTAGGCTAGGGTGGACCCTGTACATATAAACAATAAATTAAACAAGAACGAGTAAACAAGAAAATAAGCATTTCTATTTCAAGTATTTATTAATTTATTGTGACACATACATAAGCAAGCTTTTATGCTCACATTACAAAACACAGTTTTTAAGTCCTAGTCAAGTTCAAGAACATATAACCAAAGTCAGAGAAGGATATTACCAGTATAAATTTATCTTATCGTGAAGGGAGCGGGTTTGAATCTCACCTTAACCCTGGATGTATGCTTGTGATGCTATTCTCTATTTTGTGCGATCTGTTCTTTGATTTAAGAAGGGCTTATAAGTCGAAATTAGTAACAAGCACAAAAGTATGCACATGTACATGTAACAATAAATAAATATTTACATCCAGGGTTAGGGCAAGTTGGGATGTAGGGGCAGAAAAATGCATTACGGTTTACCTACTGATTTAGTTCTCATCAGAAAAAAAAGATATAATTCATAAGAATCTAAATCATAATAATAAAAATTTTAATAAAGTAGAAATAATAAAAAAGAAATAATAAAAAAGAAATAATAAAGTAGAAATAAAGTAATTCAAAAAATAAACCCTATTCAAATAAAGTCACCCATTAAGAACTATGACGATGGTTGGAACAGCGTTCAAATTTCCAATCATTCGAAGAAAAAAAAGTGAGTCAGAAACGTGTGAGCTGACACGAAAATTTCAAAAATTAGATCAGTTATCTACGACAAAAGTTCAAATGCTCAAAATAGAGACAAAAGTTCAAATTTCAGGTAAAGAAATAAATAAATATTAGATGTGTTCAAAATGGTGCTTATTAAATTTCTTTCGAAAATTTGTAAATATTTTCGTCGACTCTTGCTATTCAATTACGAGATAACAAATTTCTGGCATGTCGAGTGCGTAAGTCGACCACTAAGAATAAAAAAGAACTCCAAAAGAAAAAAGAAATTCTAAACTTAAAAAAGCATAAAAAATTATTAAGTTTATTAAATTTTCACGAATCTTAAAATTTTTAATTTAAAAGATAAACGTTGACATACTCATGAATAAATTATCTTAAATTTTCTTATTCTTATTTTTTTCTGATTGTAATTGAAAGTATTGTTTCTGAAAAAAAATTTAATTTGTGAAAAAAAAAATATGATGCGAAAAATGAAAATTAATTGTATATAACATATGAAAAAAATTGAAAGAGAAATATTCATATCTATCTCATTGTTATCGATATTTCACGATCAAAGAATAACGGTCTATAAGTCAACCCTCTGATTTTCGTAAAATTTTGAGGGCTCATAAAATGAGTCGACTTATCGGGATAGATTGTTCACCATCCAATGAGGTGAACCGGGTTCGAATCCCAGGGGTGGCTGGTCGATACGAATTCCGCATACGGCTTGCACCGACCACAGTGCTGACGTAAAATGTCCTCAGTGGTAGACGGATCATGTGTCAAAGTCCTCTTGACGTCAGGCTAACCGTGGAAGGTTTCGTGGTTTTCCTCTCCATGTAATGCAAATGCGAGTGAGTTCAATCAAAAACGCTCTCCACGAAGGCAAATTTCTCCCAATACTTGATCCAGGAGTTCCCTTGTCTTCTGGATTGGGTTCAAAATTTCAAGGCTTCGGAGTTGAACATTAGTAGTCGTAAACCCCCCCCCCCCTAAAAAAAGAAAAATTTGGAGCTGCTGTTCAACTACGGTTATAAAATAAAATATAAAATTGAAACTTTATGGATATTAAAACTACCAGGTTTAAAACCCTTTTCCGAGTACTAATCTGCTGTTCAACTCTGATAATAAAATAAAAACATACTTATGCTCATAAATATTGAAAATAGCGCCCCCCCCCCTACTAAAATCATGTATAAAGGAGGCACCATTATAACAAACAAGGATCTTTTTAGTACATAAGACATTGAAGGGATATTTATCGTTATCATCATACTGCAGATGACGATATCCTCCCAACATCTGGTTTGATTCTTATCGAATCGCTTCTTATCTCTAAACAGACAGTAATTTCTTCGATTATATTTAGACTTTTTCCATTGAATGGGTTGAATTAGAATGAGAACTGATACGATTTTCCTTGTATTTTCTTTCTTAAAGAGGATTCATGATTATTTCCTTGTTCAAATAGAGTGTTAGAAAGGAACAAAAAAAAAGTTTTTGTTTTTTATTTCATCAATAATATCGTACGTCTTTTTAGGCTTATAAGAGAGAGACTGAATTTAGTATTATTTCTAGAACTTAATACATTTATCAAGGTCATAGGTTCCCAACATGCACGCATCGCTACAGTAGGCGCTAGTAAGTTAATTGTTCCGTTAATATGATTAAATATTACTGAAAAATAGGTACTTGAAAGAAAAAACCATGTCAAACCCTCCAATTTCTTTGCAAAATTTTTAAATTTCCCTATATATAATTAAAATAAAATATTTTTAAGGCTAATATTCTTTTAATATTTGCAATTGCATTTTTTTTAATAGGACAATTACACATGTTTAAGTTAGAGGGCTTTTCCTGTTGCTTAATCTTTTCTGAGACTGAAACACTTGTACGACTGCGACAACTTTAAATTTTTTTTTGTGTGTTAATCTTTCTTTACAATATATGAAAGCAATATAAAGATATTTGTTGTGAAAAATTATTTATAAAGTCCTTTAGAAATGGATCAAACGTTTTAAATCATTATATTTTAGTGTAAACGCTAGTTATTAATGTACCCCTTAAACTGAACTAAACTCAGTGGCGCGACAGCCCATAGAGGGCCAAGGCCAACTTGTGCCCACCTCAGTTTTCTTGGCTTTGGGGTGCAGGAGTAGATGTCCTACAAGATCCTACAAGATATGTACCAACAATATGACTATATGAAAATCAATTAAAGAATTATGAATATGAGAAAAATGACCACTGAAATAATGTGTCTCTCAGTACTTCTACGAAAAAATTAGGGAAAATAACTAGACATAGAAGTAAATAATATGTCCAGAACTACTCCCAACCCCGAAGGATTCCTTAAAATAATAATATCTAGGTTCCTTTCCTGTTAAACCTTTAACGCAGAATTTTATTAAATATATATTTCATACTTTTTCCATTATTTTGTATTGAGTCAAAATAAGTGAAAAATATTACATTTAGCATTTTTATAATTTATGGTTATGAAAAACCGCATGAAACACCGATGTCTTTTTCTGTGTAAAAGGTAAAATCCTTCAAACAAAAAGTTTTCAAAATTGTTTGTAATTAGAGTGTGAGAAAAAAAATATATAAAAGAGATACCAGTGTCTCATTTGCATCAAAGATTTATAAACTTTTATTCAATTTAAATTTGGAATAACACTTATGACATTTTTTCATCATCTTCAATTTATTTGTAGCCTTCTGAGAGAAGTTTACCCTTTAACTCAAACTCTCTTAATAACCATAATTTTCTTAAAACCTTCGGTAAAATCCCATTTTTTCAATATTTGGAAATAATGTTTAGAGACGAATTTTTAGTCATAATTTTTCTTCCTACGAACAAAACTGACTCCGCTAAAATCATAATTTTTAAGGACCTTAAGCGATTAAACTTTGGAATATGATTCATAATATTTCACTGACAACGAAATGATTACGGAAAACAAAAATTGCCTAACAAAATAAAGAAAATTGGAAACAAAAACAATTACTTTATAAAATTACCTTTTTCTAATACTAATATCTCAAGTTGGTTATAATAAATATCAACAATGGGTTGTAAGTCTTCAAGGACATTCAAGCTGAAAGCATTGCATAGATAAATGCAAAAAGATAAGAAACACCTGCCTAGAATTCTTACATATTTCTTAAATACGAAATCAATGATTGATGAAACTTAATTTCTAAAGCAACTTATCATCCTACTTGGACATTCATTGTGTATGAAATCAATGGTCAATTGTTATATTAGATACACTTTCTCTCTTTTTAGCTATGCATTTTTTACAGGATATACGATACAGTATGGAAAACAGCACGGAACACAAATATTAAAAATTGAATATTATAATCTAAATAAGATTGACATACGGATTTAACTAGTTTATAGTTAGATTGCTAAGGAACGGAATCCTTAAAATGTAAATTTAATGAATCAGAGAAGATAGTTTGGATTTTTCGTTTGAAATCTAGTGCTACGGAATTTAAAATAAAATTAAGTAACATTTTCAAATAAGTAAAATTTTTAAATAACATCATTTTAATTGATTGAAAAATACTGAACATTCACCTTAAGAAATTAAATTTGAATGTGAAATCATTAAAGAAGAGAGCATGAATATAATTATTGAAAATAGGGCCACTTTTATAGCATACTTGTTAAAAAAAACTTTTTTTTTATTGAAGCTTTTTTACTTCGTCAGATTACTGTTTTTTCCATAGATTGAGTCACTGGAAAACAAGAACAATCACCCTCTGCTTTAATGGACGACGACAACAACAACTATTTTTCTTTTGTGTAAACGCGTTGAAATGTTAAGAATAATATTCCAAAGTTTGATTCCTTAAAACTTTAAAAAGAATTACGCTAAATTTTAAAATTCCAAAGTTTTTAAAATTTGTGCAGAGAAGGGTGCACTCGGGAGTTTTGATCTTTTGTAGAAATATTAAATTACGGAAAAATAATCGCATTCCAAACATTATTATCATAAAAATTGAGAAAGAATTACTAAAAATCGTGTTTCACGGAAAATTGCGAAAATTTAAGTTGTTCTAAAGAAGGTTTGAAGAGTAAACTTCTTTCAGACAACTGAAAGTAGACTGATGAGAAGGGCGGGAGCGAGTGTATTACCATTGCAATGCAAAAATTTAAAAGAAGTGACAAAAGTTCTTTAAAAGTAAAGTACTCTAAAAATTATGAATTCAGGGTAGGTTTCAGAAAAAATTATGGTTATTCGAGAAAAGGGCGTAGTCGCCTCAAGGAGAGGAAATGTTTATTTTATATATATAACTAGATCCTACGAGAAAATTTTTATGCAATTCCTTATAAACATTAATATTATTATTTAAACTATTATTAAGCTTCTATTATTAGTAATATTCTATATAGACTATTGAACTTGTTTAGAAGTTTTTTCGTTGAAGTTCTGAGAAAGGCGAAATTTTAGTGCTATAGTGATTTTTGTCATGCTCGCAAATCTTTAATTCCCTATTATTATATTGTAGGTATAGATTTTCTAGTTTTTAAATATGTCATCAGAAACTTTCTATCTTAAATATTAAAAAAAATAAATAAATGCAAAATAGCTAGAATTTTTCTAAGCTTTTCAAGAAAAAAAATTTGCTCACAAAAGACGGATTTATGGCCAGTTTCCCAAAATAAAAGTAAAAACACTCTTTTATGTTTAACGCCCGTTTTTGAGCTCTATTGCCTGAATTATAATGATAAATGTATGTTTTAATAATATTTTTCACCAGTTCTTTCGACGTAAAAAAGTAAAGTTGTTCGTGAAATTCCAGATCATGCTTATAATACTTCTCATTTTGAATACATCAGATATTATTTTATGAGAAATCAGAAAATGGAAAAATAATGCACCTAGAAATACTCACTACTAAGCAAGTAAATTCACGTATTATACTAAGCAGAGTTTTACAAGACACTATTATTTTTAATATTTTCTATATAAATATTAAATAATGCAGATGTTTTGTGACAAAGAATCGGCAAGCTTTTGGTTATAACTCAAAATGGGTTTTTAAGAAAATTGATGAATGGTGAAAACAGTTGATCAAATCATGTTGATGATTAACATATTTTATAAAAACACTAAAATTGATAGAAAGTGTGCCTAAAGTGTGTAAAGTAGCGAAGGGAAAAAGGGGTATTAAAAGGGGAAAAAAAGCAACCAAAAGGGATTAAAATCAGCAAA
Source organism: Parasteatoda lunata (assembly GCA_949128135.1). NCBI lineage: Eukaryota > Metazoa > Arthropoda > Arachnida > Araneae > Theridiidae > Parasteatoda > Parasteatoda lunata. The sequence goes on along the minus strand of OX421980.1, from coordinate 15,380,142 downwards.
ATGAAAAAAAACTACTGATTTCTTAACAGTTTAAACATGCTTTGGAGATATTTATTTATATATATGTTACCGTGAATGACAGAAGTCAAGAGAATGTCGACTTTCATTGGTGAATGTCAACAATCACATAGTCGCTTTGGTGATCGAAATATTTGTCATATCCGATTTGATATTAATTTATTCGTTAATATTGTTATATTTGTTCGATATTTTAATATCTGCTGAGGATAGAATAGGAGAAATATCAGTGTAGGGTATACCGGGCAGTTGCACTGAATCTTAAAAAAACATTAGTGTAGGGTATACCGGGCAGTTGTTAACATTCACCGGAGGAAATCAATTACCAACAATTTCAATCATTCATAGTTACATATATATTTGGGTGATGTCTATTTTTATTTTTAAATCACCTGTGATGGGAAAAGTTGTGTATTTGCATCAAATATCAAATATTTGCAAAAATATTTTTTCAAATAGAAATATATTTAGATTTCCCGCCAAGTCGATAAAATTTCTCTAATTTTACTGAATAAGTATTTTTTTAATACTTTAGGCATCAAAATTTTTATATCGCCTGCAGTGAAAATACAGTAACATAATAAAACATTTTTGTGAACAAAAATATTATTATATATCATATGTCATTTACTGTCCCCACACAACCAGGCTTTTAAAATTGATATAATTTTTAAATTTTAATCACCTTCACACAGAGTTTTTACTAAACATATTTTTAGAAATTAGTCATTCTTAGACTTTTTTCCCTAAAATAACACTGCGGAATTGCTTCGGATGAAAGCTAGAGTATAAAAGAATAAATCACTCGAATCACGACGATGCGCGTTGAAGGGTTAAAGCTGTTGAGTTGACTCATTTTTAATTTCTAGTGTGTTAGATAATTTGAAATCAAGTCAATTGTAAATTGCGGATTTACTTGCAATTGGATGTTATGGAACATCAGTCAATACTGCTTTGAAATTTTGTGCAATACGCTTGTTTTAGTTGGATAATTTCAAAGGCCTCTCGATGACGGTAAATGTAATGTGATATAATAATATTTATGTTAACTAATAGAGGATCTTACTATACAACTTTTCTCATTGCATGCGCTTAAAAATTTTGATGATAAAAAATTAGAAATATAAATAAAAAATTAAAGAACTTTGAAGAGGAAGTACGTCTAGATTTCATAAAGTCTTTCTAACAAAAATTTGATACCAGTACACTACTTTTTCCCAGAACTAGCAATTTCGACTTATCCTAAGTGTGTATATATATATAATATATACATATATATATATATATATATATATATATATATAGCACAAAAAAACAAAGAGAAAAAAGAGAAAAACGAAGAGAATAAATAAGTAATATTAACTGCGCATAAGCTGCAAGTATATAGAACTCATAAAATAGGCTAAAAAATTGAGAAAAAATGGAGGGAAAAAATATTAAAAATCCGGAAAACAAAATAAAGAAAGGATATAATCTCTTCATTAGCTCACACGATTATATCCGCAAAATGACTCACTTTTTTTGCGGATATAATCGTGTGAGCTGATGAAGAGATTATATCCTTTCTTTATTTTGTGTTCCGGATTTTTAATATTTTTTTCCCTCCATTTTTTTCTCAATTTTTTAGCCAATATATATATATATATATATATATATATATATATATATATATATATATATATATATATATATATATATATATATATATATATATATATATATATATATATATATATATATATATATATATATATATATACATATACGTATATAAATATATTAGTTACAGTTGTTGAACATTCAAGTCAATTTTTAAAAAAATAATTTTTTTTAGTATTAGATGCACGTTAATCATGGCCCTGAGAATAATCATGAAGGAGCAATATCAAAAACTGCGGGTTAGGGGTTTCTGATTACGATACTTTTTTATACGATCTTATTAAGCTATTAAATCAGAACAAACACTAACGTCCGTTTCTTTGAAGAGCCTTAATTCCGCCAATTTTAATTCTGAGGCTCATAAAATAACTCTAAGATATTTTACCATCTTTTAGATCTGGATAAACCATTGCCTACTCCGTATCACGGAAACTCTTACCCGCAGAACTATAAACCTTTAAAGTCTGCTGAATAAATTTTTACATTAAAAATATTTACAAAAAGAGTTTTTCATTACAAATTTATTTAAATTCATCTGTTAATTGTTTTAAAAACAATATTCATTACAGTGGTGTCAAAAACCGAATAAAATGCTTCATTTTTTAACACGTGTTTTGAGCTATGTCCATTTTCTAAAACCATATCAAAAAAGTCCATTTTGAGCTGTGTTTCTTTTTTCAAGCAGGTATTTGAAACTATGCCCATTTTCTTGAAAATGGATTTTAAGCAATGTCGCAACAAACAGCTCATCGATGGTGTGTTTTTTTAAACCAAAACTTCTGCATTAATATTTATATAGAAGCTATCGAAAATAAATACAAACTGCATTGTAAAAATATGCTTAATATAAAAAAAGGATATATTTGGTTGCCTTGTAAAATATCTCTGAATTTTTGGTCATTTTATAAAACATGCACACCAAGATATATCCATTTTTAAAAACACGATTGTTAAACTGACGCTCAAATAAAAATTCTCACTAACGTTACGAAACTTGTACGAACTGAAAAAAAAAAACGGAAACACCTGAGAATTATTAGAGATGAAAAAGCTATTATATCATAAAAGTTCAAGAAGTATTAAGGAGAAACACAGTAAAATTTTCAAAAAATGAAGGGAAAAAAATTGCATTTTTCGTTAGTTTATCATTTTAAGATTATTGCACCAAAATATTACAATAATCTTAAAATGATAAACGATCAACTTCACGTATCCCGAATGACTCGATGAATGAGCTACGGAATTTTGATCACAAAACTTTGAATGCAATTTGATCGAAACTATGATTTGCTTACTTGCTGTACCTCTAACTAACACAATTTTAGACCGATTTACCTCAAAATTCGATACAATGTTCATAATAAATATAAATTTTGTTGCACATAGAGATCTTTTAATTGAGTTTACTGGTTTTGAGTAATACAGGAAATACTTTATGCCACTTTTTGACTTTCGTTTCAAAACATTGACATTTTGTGAAATTTAAAAAAAAATTTTTTTTTTAAGAATTCTACTTTTTTTTTTGGAAGATACCAAGTTATAGATACTTTTTTAAAAAAAATTATAAACATTGTATTACTTAAGTGGTAATTTTTTAAATTTTTGTATTTGTAACATTATAAAAGGAAGATAAAAATATTAACAATAAGACAGAAAAAAGTTTTTCCCAATTGTCATATTTACAAGCCCATTAAGGCCTTATAAGCTGTTCCTTCAACTGTGCTCTTCTCCCTTATGTTTTTCGCTTATATAAATTCATGAGCACCGACAAAATAAGCAGCCATTTATTAATTTTGTCTTTTTTGTAAATTTAAAGTTCTGAATTCAAATATTTGGGATAATATTTGGAAAGAAATGTAACGTTAAGTAAGGATATTGTGTGTCTAAATTGTTATTAGAAACATAGTAGAAATTTTCTTACTAAGGTTAAATAATTTACGCAAATTCAGGGTAATGCATTTTAATTATTAGTGTTTTCTGAATGTTTGCTACATTTTGCTACTTTTCCAACAAAAAATCTTTTTCAAAATAACTCTTCACCCATTATTTAATTTTTTTTCGAAAAAGAAACGATATATTTAAACTTTAGATACAATTTCTCAGACATGATAAAACAAATTTGCCTCTCAATGGACCCTCTATTTACATTTTTATTGTTTCGGAGGAAATTATAATTTCATAATTATTCTGTTAATAAATGCGCATTCCTGGGAATATCTACCACTAAAAAGTTTATTTGGAATAAAAAAATATATAAATTAAATATCTATTATCTTTACTAGTAAAATCATAAAAATAACACAACATTTTATTTAATTAACTTCGAATATGAGTTGAATAATAGTTGGTGATTAAGATGACTTTGTGACTTAGTCATGCTGACTAACTGATTAATTTTTTCGGTCTGACGTCACAAATACACGATAATTTATCATGTAAATGAAAAACTGAGGACTGTTACAAGAGTTTTATTTCAATTCAGTAAAAATCTTAAATTGGTAAAAATAAGAATTTTCACCTGTGTAAGAAAATGACATGAAAAAAAAAATTTCTTTTTCCACTATTGTAACTAACGGTAAAACGAATGACTAAAACTTACACCATTTATTCTCTGACTGAGTAAATTGTAACGGTTTCATGCCGGTTTAATCATTGAAAAGCGTGTATGTCAGACACCTGTTAACTATCGCCAAATCGTCATTCCTTGGCGCTCTTTTGCAACTATCGAGCAAACCTATCTCGTTCTCACGTGTATTCGCAAGCCGCTATAGATTCACAGTTCAAGAAGCAACCAAGCTAAACATCGGGAAAGATTCGCTAAAATATCAACTGGACTGCGGACTGGATCTGAATCTGGACTCGATTATGGAAATACTCGAACCTGTAACCTACTGCGACAGTGATTTAAGGGATATATGGGACCAAGAATCATTTGATTCGGTCAGTGAATTTTTTTAAGCTATTTTCAGTAGCAAAGTGTTAATTAAGCATACGGAGCATGATCGCCCCCTAAATTTCAAAAATTGTCAAAATTTGTTTATTAAAAATATTATAAACTAATAAAAGCCACACTATGAAAAACATAAATTTAAAATACATGTGTATGTGTGCGCATATATAAAAGACTTTTAGGAAATTTTTCCGGATTCGTTATTTCACTTTCACATTAAGCGCTATTATAATAATAATAATAATATTTATTATCAGTTATGTATCAGTTATATGCAAAAGTACTTTACTATTAAGATAGATTTATGGTCAAGTTTAAATTAAATTTGATTTATAAAATGTAGAGTAACATATTTTTTATAATTTGCATAATTTAATATGTTCAAACTTTTACATATTGTCTAAGAAAATTATTAGGAAGGGAAATAAAAATATAGCGTATAAAGACATTTTTTTCTCGAAATATTGTAAAAATGTTTTGATTCAATGTATTAGTGAAGCATCAACTATCTTGTAAAACAAAAGGCCGGTTTTCCCTGGTGCCGGTTTTTGTGACTCTGACTTTTTTGTAATACATTTTTATATTTTTTACTTATATTTAGTATCGGTGCACAACTGTTTACATAGTAAGATAAGTTTGTTGCCGAGTTTGAACTAATTTAAAATATGTAAAATAATGCATTTTTTATTCTTAGCAAGCTTTTATTTGTCTAAATTTACACTTGAGAATCCCATATTGAATTACGAAATAAATAGTGAAAAATATTGCAATTCAAGACTATTTTTACTCAAAATGTTAAAGAGATGATGCAGCGATTGTTAAATTAGTAACGCATCAGCTATCTTTGCAAAACAAAAAGGCCTTTTTTCCCATGTGGCGGCTTTCTATTTCCAGAGAGTATTAAATTTAGTGTAAAAGCAAAAATATTTAAATAGTAATGAAATAAATTTGTTGTCAAGAATTAAGACTTATAATCTGTAGAACAAGACAGTTTTTATTACTTTTTCAATTTTTGCATTTACTAGAGAATCCCACGTTGAGAAAAAGATTAAAGTATTTCAATTAAAGACTATTTTTACTAAAACTATTGAAAAATTATTTTAAGGATTGTTAAAATAATAATGCATCAACTATCTCTATGTTACAAAATACAGGTCTTCTCCCATGTGCTTTTTTCTTAACAGATCTTCTATTTGTTTTCCTTAATTTCACACTATTTCAAATCGGTTTAGAAATAAACAAGAAAAGTTTTGAAACAAAATCTTTTTTTCAAAATTAAACAATCTTTGATATTAGTAAAATGTAAAATTTTCTATAAAAATATCTTATTTATTATATTTCGTTACGAAAAATTTATACAAATGAATACATTTAAATACTAAAAATGCACTAATGATCATTGGAAGCATTTCTCTGGTTACACAATTAAGTATAAGTATTCTTATTTAAAAGTAATCTTTTGTCTAAACTGCAGTTTGAAAGATTAAAAAAACTGCCTTTAAATATTTCAATTATTATGACATTATAAATATTTAAATATAATTGAGAATCTATTATTTTTAAAAAGAAAAAATTGCATACATATTCATTGCTGCATAACTATTCATTTCAGACATTTAAGTTTTATTCTAACCACGAATAAGCATTTCTTAAATTTTCGCTTAAAAATTTATTTAAATATTTCACATTTATTCAAAATCTTGTTCATATTTTGGAAAATCAATGCTCGTGAATTTGAAAGAATATTGTTTTAATTTACTTATACATATTCTTTACCTCAATTAAAATTATTTTATATTCAATGTAGTACATTATAAGCTACTTTATTAATTGTTTGATTGCTAGTTGAAACTCTCGTTGCTCCGTCATGACTTATAAATTAATTTTCTAATTTATTTGCTATAAATGTCGTAAATTAAATATATAAATTTTTTACTTGTGTTTTATATTAATTTCATAATTTTTCCAGTAAGTGCAAGCTTTAATTTTTCTTTGAATTAAAGACTTCTAAAAAAATCATAATGGACTTAAAGAAAAGCTTGTAAATAATGTTCATGTTGTTATTCGCCAATTTGTTTAAGTTATTTCGTTACTGAAAGTTGCATTTAGATTTTAGAATTTGTTAAAATTATTTTAATTAGCAGAACAAATTGTAAAATTTCTTAAGTGAAATACTGGGGGAATAATATTTAATTTTTTTCAACCAATTATTTCTTTAAATTTACCTTTAAATTCTCTAATAAATTAACAGGAATTGTTATGATTTTATGCGGTAATTGTGATTAGTTCATGTCATTTATTTTAGTTCTCTTAAGTCTATTTTATATAACTCTTTTACAATGACTTCCATTGAATTTATGTATTTTTTTATTATTTATTTTTAGGTTAGTTCTAATTTGATCACTATTTTACTTGATTTTAGTTTTTAAGTGATGCCGAAAGTATATTTTAATAACATCAAAAACATGATTTAATCATCTAAAATTCCAAAATACTAATATTTTTCATTTATAAAAATATACAGCGTGCTTTCCTTACAAATTAACTTTTATTTTATACTTATATAAATACTCGTTATAGAATATTTTACAAAAAGATTTTTATACATTTTTTTGTTTTCTGGAGCTCCTTTAATTCTAATATCTTCCTTGACCTATTTATCTTCTTGTAAGAATTATTTGAACATTTAAACAAAGTGAATTTTGACTTACCTTTATAAGAGATTATCTGGTTTGACAGGTTGTAATAGTAATAGAAAACATTGTTATTCTAGTCAATTTCTAGAACATTGAGGTGATGTTTTGAATATTGTATCACATATTCACTAAGAACTATAGCTATGAATAATGTTTTCCCCCCTGCTTATTGTACTACTAGTGATTTATATTAGCACCGTAAAAAATTGTGTTACTTAAGATTTAAAATCGTTTTGTGTTTAATAAATTTTTTTGCATGCTATGAACGAGTAGTATGTAAACTTCCGTTGAAGTGTTAAATATTTATATAAATATTTAACACTAAAAGATAGAAAAAAAGAAAAATTTGTTTAAACTCGAAGTCATGAAACTTGAAAAAAAGACAGTTAACTAATCCTTATCAAATCTCGCGCGAACTTGGCGAATTATAAAACGAATTTGGCGCGATAAAAGCGTCTGCTGGTGTGATCTTAACAGAATAGGAAGAGAGAGAGAGAGAGAGAGTAGAAGATAAATTGCCAACTGCTCCTGTGCGTTTTAGAATGGACTACTGATTTTTTTTTTTTTTTTTATTTTATTATTTTTTTTTTTTTATCTTTGTTTGTCAAGCTTTGTATGTCTTCTCACGCTTTTTCCTTGTATAATAAGGAAATTCCTTGTTTATTTATTTATGTTAAGTTGGTTTTCATTTTAAAAAAATTAACTTTTTAAAAATTTTATTATCATGATATATACTGAAAATTTCAGTTTTTATATTTTTGGAAGGAAATGACAAAATATATAACGCAAAAAAATTCATTACATTATCAATTCAATTGCTTTAGCAATAGGGAGAGCAACAATCATATGTTATAAGGAGTTATTTAAAAAATATTTTTCTGCGGGGCTCTAACCAGAGAAAAGATTCTTGGACTATCACATATGCCCCATTAAAGGGATAATAAAGCATATAATAAAGCAGTGGTATATAATAAAGCAGTTGTATTTAACCTTAAAAAAACATCAGTGTATGGTAAACCGGGTAATGACACTCACTATCCTTGATTAATCTGACTATTAAAAATAATAAACAACGATTGTTAATAACTGCCAGACATCATAAACTAATACTTTCATTAATCTCTTATAAGTATATTAAAATGTAAGAAAAGAACTCAAGCTTTCAAAAACTATCAGTCATCAATGGGCATGATGATAAAAATAAAAATCCAATTGAACTTTTAAAACTTATATTTAAAATTTAAGCGTAAGTAAAAATCCGTATTTCATGTAGTCTTTATTTTTTAGTTCTATTAATCTCTTAAACGACAGATTTTTGTTCTCGGTGCATATGCATAGGCATAAAGTTTCAATATAGAAATAATATTAATAATATAGAAATATTATAAATAATATAGAAATATTATAAATAATATAGAAATAATAAAGATAATATAGAAATAATTTTGAATAACATATAAATAATATGGAATTACTATAAATAACATGGAAAACATGCTAAAACAATCTGACTATCATGACTTTAGCATGCTTCCCTCTAAACTATTTTTGGCCTTTTTCCTTTCCTTCAGTTCATTACATTCTTTCTCCTGAAAAAAGAAAATCTTGTCAATGAGCAGTCCACAAAGTAAAGAGAAACCATACAAGGGTGCTATTTTGATAGAAAGGAGAATCTTTACCGACCTGTAATAATAACAGAATCAAACAAAATATTTTCCCAATATGTACTACAAAACAGCCATTTAGAAAATTATATCCTAATAAATGAAGTCACGAAATAATAAACCTGTTTCAAAAGCTCTTCTGTTTTGTTTTCTTTTGTCGAATTCAGTGTTTTCCACTCATCTTTACATTTTGAGATTCTGATTATTATTTATAATGTATTACATTTTTGCGGGGATTATATATTTTCTTGCTTTTTCTTGCTTTTTTATTTAGTTTGAACTCTATAACTGAACGTTACATACTATTTTCCATGTTATGAGTAATAATTTATTTTATTATTATTTTGTAATTTTTGGGGGACACTATAAGTATTTTGCCGTGCCACTGAGATAATAGGAGCAAAGAATTAATACATATGTATTAAAAAATAAAAGAAAAAGTATTTAATTGGCTTTGGTAAACTTAAATCCTAATTTAAATTTATTGTTGTCTTATAACATGACAATGTAGGCATTACTCAATACAACAAGTGACACTTTAAACTAATTAGGATTATTTTTTACATCATATTACATGCTTTAATTTTATTATAACTCTAACTAATTAGGAAAATATTGATTCAATTTAATGAATTTGCTCTCTAACATCATAAAATTAAACAAACCTATCCTAATTTAAATTTATTGTTGTCTTATAACATGACAATGTAGGCATTACTCAATACAACAAGTGACACTTTAAACTAATTAGGATTATTTCTTACAGCATATTACATGCATTAATTTTATTATAACTCTAACTAATTAGGAAAATATTAATTCAGTTTAATGAATTTGCTCTCTAACATCATATGGACTATAGTAAAATTTCAAAATTTTTTTAGCTGCAATTTGAATTTCACTTTCAAATTGAAAAAAAAAGGCCCTTTACAATTTTTATTTTAGTTACTTTTTTATAATGCTACATATAATTTCTAAACCCCCCTAAGTAATCATTTTGAATAAAAACTACTATTGATATGAATGCAATTTCAAATGTAAATAGGGGATTACAGCTATCTGGTTCCAATTTTAATTGTTTGGAGTTCATTGGTCTTCTTGAAATGAAGAGATTTTGTGAAAATTTTTTCCATCTATATAAATTATCGAGAAATATACTTTATTACCGGATTTCTTGTTTCAAAGAGATATTATATGATAATTCAATATTCCCAGAGATACCCTTAAGTAAGAACCCATTGAAGACAATGAAATGACAAACCAAACTCTCAACTTTATCAAACTTGAACAAAATTGTTGTGTTGGAAAACGAGCAGCGTGACGGCTTCTTTTAGAGTTCTTAATCCACGGCTCGAAGAACATGTTGTATATCATAGTCAGATCCCTCAACAAAAGCTTGTACAAATGTAAGGAAGTTTGTCACATTAGTTGGGTGGAGATTTGGGTTCTTGACCTTGAAAGGATTTTAACCTTTCGGAAAGTAATTTGTCCGTCTAGAGACGTAAGGAAAAACACCAAACGAGTGGTTTAAGTTTGACCTGATTTCAGTAATGATAATATTGTTGAAGTCGTGTGGAACGCATTTTGCATCGCGTTAAGTTTTGATAACGGATTTTTCAGACACCAATTCAGTCTCCATTTCTTCCAATTTTTTGTCTACATAAATAAATCGTTGTTACTGATGCACATCGTTTAAGGATATGCTAGGAGAAAATTCTCTTTTTTAATAGAATTGGAATGTAATTTACCTTATTCAAGATTACCTACTTTAATCAAAAGGATACGGTTTTGAATTTGAGGAAATAGAATCTTCGCTTTGTTCTCATTTCGTGCTCAGTCAAGAAAATGTTTTTTTCCCCACTTGGGTTTACATTCTGGCGTATTCGGACCACTCTTTCAGGGGATCCTATTAGGTAAGCCAACGTTACTTCCACAGTAAGGACAGATAGTGCAGAGAATGAAAGAACATCCATGCCTTGTCCGGTATTCGAACCAAGTACCTTTCTGATGCAAGACCAGTTCCTTGACCCCTACACAGTTCGGTCGGAGTGAAGAAAATAAAAATAAAATTAATCCAAACAAAATGAAGCAGTATTCTAATAATATTTAGCCAACTATACATATCCGCAGAAAAGATATAGTTTAAAAGCAAAAAGTAAACATTTAAAAAAATTAATAATTTCAGTAGATTTCATAAATGTAAACATGGAAACTCAAGTAAATAAAAACGACAATTTTGAAGCGAGCATTAACAGACGTACAATGTTCAAAGTATAGGCTCAAAATATAGCAATTTGCTAACGTCAATAAATCAGGGTTCAAAATATAGCAATTTGCTAACGTCACATATTTAATTGCATGTTAATAGTACAATAACAACACATCAAAAATGATAAAAATTTATCAATTTCAATACTAATACTATTAAAAATAGTGCTATAATTTTAAGCATTGTTATTAAATTAAATGCTTTATAGATAATAATTTTTGACTACTGTCTCCATTTTTATTATTTAAATATCAGTATACATACTTTCTGAATGCTTTTTTTCTATTAATCATTTAATTTTTATAATTGTTCATTTGTCAGTGGAAGAAAAAGTGGAAACGAAATCGTATCAAATGGATACTGAAAAGTAATTTAAGCATCTTCCCTTCTAGAACGATTTCACTTCCACTAGGTACACATGCATATAAGTATCGCAATTGAAAAACTAAAATGTGATTCATGGTATTTTCTTTGAAGCTATAAGGTTCATCTTCAATGTCAATCAAGAATCTTTAATTTAAAGTTAAACAAAGGCTGCTCAAACTATAACTTAATATTGAAAGCAGAAAAAAAGAAAGGGAAAAGAAAAAAGGAGATAAAAAGGAAAGAAATTTTAACACTTGTACTGCAGTAATTTTCCTGTTTATTCGCGAAATCATTTCTTACGCTATGGATTTTTTTAAACTTATTATTTTAGTTAACTTAAAATCTCTTTTAAATTTATAAAAATTTAATTATTTAAAATGGTATAAATTTTAAACAAAATATAAAAACGAATCTTTACTTTTACCTTTATTAAAAGAATACTTTTAAAGTAAAGAAATCTCGATGAATTTTCAGAAATAAAACTAAGGCTTTTGACTCTTTAGTGTTGAAAAACATCCGTAAAGTCGATACATCTGAATAAGAGTAAGAATTTATGCTATCATTTAATCAAATCTAAACATATTCAGTAAATAATCAATTTAAAGTGTAATTCATTTTATCAAAGCTAATAACCCATTATAGTATGAAGTTAAACATCATTTTTCATTCATGCTCATAATTAAGTTCAGATTTCCTTATCATTTTACTTTACTTTTGCATTTTACTTTGCATTCTCAATCAAAATAATTTAAAAGTTTTGAAAATTAATTTAAACCTGATTTTTTTTATTTGATCTTATAGTTATAACAATTTCATGCAATTATCGAGATTATAGCAAGTATAGTTAATAAATACTTAGATCAAAATTTGCAACAATTTCAGCTATTATAAGTGTGATCTTTTTCTATCTACGCTTCTAAACCATTATATTTTATTATCATTCCTGTTTAGATTCAAGTTTCCTAATAGCTTTCTTACAAATTTTAAGAACTCCATTCACTTAAAAACTACATTATTGTTACATTGCATTTATGCTATCGCAAATGTTAGTTATGGAATCGGATACTAAAAGAATACAAATAATTTTTTTAATCAAAATGGACAAAACTTCTTTGAAAAAAATGCGCTAAAAAGCAGCAGAAATTTCAAAAAAAGTGAGAATAAAATTAAAATTAAAAGTATGACCACTATATGACGTGATGAGATATGGAATCGGACTCATTCCTATTTGTAATAATAGTTATAAAACATATATTTAATTAAAAAATTTTAATTAGTTATGTTATCATACAACTGAGAAAATAAACTAATTTCCTTTTAAATAATGTCTGATTATATTTTTTTTAGTTTAAGTAGTTTCTTTTACACAAAATATTACTAATGATTTTGTACATTTTTAATTACATCTACTTTTAAAAATCACTTAAAAGTAAGTAATTATTTTAAATATTTTAATAAATAAAATGGTATACTATAAGCAAAATGAACTAACGTAATTTTTACTGAATTATTTTAGCAAAAGTTTCAGGAAAAGCAATATGTTTTCGAAATGTTGCTTTTGTTTAACTAAATAAACCAATTGTTACTATTTACCGTTCTGTTTAATTATCGATCTAACACATCGCAACTATATTCCCATCATTTTGCCTTTCTATTGCTAATCAGTAAAGTTAAAACAATTATTAGTTGCTCTAGTTACATCTGAAGCATTCCGATATTTTTCTTAATTCCATGTTAATTTTATTTTTAATAATTTCAAAACTTTGAAAAACAATAAAAGACTTTTTTTCGTTACAGAATAAAAAAAAAAAACTCTTACATGTTATTATTGACTAATCTTTGAGTCCGAAATTTTGAGAAATGCTACTGAAACATTCATTGAAACATTTTCAAAAGGAAATTATTTCTTCAACTATAATAATTATACAACAAGTGCTTATTAATGAATTTCTTTTATTTTTGCATAAATAGAAAAGTTTATTAATTATTTATTTTTTTATGATTAAATTTTACTTTAGCAGAAAAACTAATACGAATTCAAATATTTATTTATGAAATATAATTCGCAAAAGTAAGAAATGTAAATTTTTAAACCCATTTTTAATCTGAATTTTTAGTTCAATAATAAATAAAACTATGTTATAAAAAATATTATTTTGTTGAGCCATGTGTCAGCTATAATCACAAATTTTTATGCTTTTTTAAATTTTGAAAACGAAAATATGTTTAGTGTGTTATATCATAAGCCCTGATTTATTGCAAGAGAATTTTGGTAACGTTACCAACTTAAATATTATTCAACAGTACTTTATATGCAATTTAATCATATGTTTGCATCATATTATAATTTTAGTAATGAAATTTTATAATGGTGATTTTGAAGAATTGTTTTATCCAATTAGTATGATTCATCCGTGTTAAGAAAACGTTAATACTTCCTCGACATAATTTCTAACTATTTTAAATAAAGATCTTCGCAGAGACATGTTGAAACTGATTTATTATGACAAATATGTAGCTCTTATCCAGTGTATTGAAGAAAAATACTGCATTGTAAAGTCTTAGTTTAAAATTTATTAGTCATTGCAGAAATACACATTTAATAATTGTGTTAACAAAGAAAAATTAGAAAAAAAAAAAAAAAAAACAGCAGACAAAACTCGATTTATTTTTAATCGGTATTCATTATGATTGATTTCAAACTTTAATTATCTTTAATGTAATTTACCTAAATTATTTTTGCAGAACTATTCTTCATATTTATTTTGTAATTAAAAAATTTCAGACAAATATTAGGTAAGAAATTAACATGTTATAACGATCAAAAGTTGACCGTGCATTAGAAAATGATTAAAAAAGCAAAAGAAAATAAAAGACTAGGTACTTGAAATAACATATTTAGTATTTTGTATTAACATCTACCTAGAATGAAAACAAATAGCAAATCTTTTTCTTTGCAAAAACTATTAAAAATATCCATAATCAATAATACTATTTATAATCAGTAAAACTATTTACTATCAGTAATACTATTCATAATCCATCATGCTTAATAATTTCGTTATAACGCATTATGAAAGTTCAGATGAAAGTCTAAACAAAATTAAGAGTTTTTAATTAAATTACACAATGGATTCAAGGCAAACAGTTATTTCACAACTTTTGAAATTATTATTCTTTCAATTAATTAAAAATAATTACATAAAAATATAAAAATCTGAAAAATTAACTTGTTTAACTGCCATATTCGATGAAACCGATTTAATTTTCAATAAATTCTTTTTTTAAGGGAATTACTTCAAAATTCATGGAGCCATTAAATTTTCTAACACCAAATTTACAGATTTTTGTATGGATAGTGAATTGAAATTTGATGAAAAATGAAACAATGAAAATTGCGCTCGTTTGAGCTTACGTGGTATACGTATACGCATTAGTTATGTATGCTTATTTATAATTTACTAACTAAAATGTTTTGTACTATTCTTTTCTATAACGGATTTTTTTCTTCTTTTTGATAAAGAAAGTCAACCAATCAAAATTAAATTTGTAATTTTTTTTGTCATGGTATTATATGCCTATATATTATTCCCGTGTGAAAAGTCAAATTTTTCCCCCTTTCTTTGTATTTGTTGACCCATTTAAACTTATAGTAAAAGTTAATTTGCTCTTTCAGATTTTATTGCAACCACAATATTACAGAATACAAAAAAAAAAAAAAAAAAAAAAAAACTCGAATCATATTGTATTGTGTTAAATATTTTTGTTATTCTTAAAATATAAATATGATATTTATTATCACCATCATGCCGTTGGCCTTCACGACCCTGTTCGTCAACAACTGGCTGTTGGCGAAGGGCTTTATTTTTATTTTTGGATATTTTTTTTTTAATTCTTAATTATTTTTTTATTTATTTAAAAGTAGATGCAAATTTAAAAACTGTTTCAGGCTGTTCAAAATGCAATGTTTTATTATGTTTAAAAATATAATATAATAGAATAGTAAACAAATAGCACACCTGATAAAGAAGAATGGTCAAAACTTGCAGAATATGGTAGATTTGACTGTGTTTTTGGCTCTATAGGAACACTAAAAAGCTGGTTAATTTTTACCAAAGTGCTTTAGAAATGATTTTATAAAAATTAACAATAAAAATGGTTTTTTCATACGTTATAAAATTTGATAGTTGTGGTGTTTGGTAATTTTATCATAATACTTTAGAGCTTGGCATAAAAACTAATTATTCAGTAAAAGTTGCTTTTCAGTTTCGTGTTTTTTACTAAATATTTGGTAATAAGAATTCCAAATAATTCAATAATAAGAATTCAAGTAATAAGAATTGGTAATAAGAATTCAAATAATTTCAAAAACCGGTGTTTTCGGCAAACCATTACCATATAAATGGAAAAAATAAAAAAAATGAATGGTTTAAATACCGTATATTCTGGTTTTACTAACAAGAAGTATGGTTTTTTATAACCAGAAATGTCATTACCATACAATACTGTAATTTTATCAGATTTCTTTTCGCGGTGTAGAATAGTAAACTACATTTACTTAAGATAATATTTCTTGAACATTTGGATAAAATTAATTGTCGGTTATTTTAATAGGAGTAACATACGCCTTATTTAACAGATGATATCATTTTATTCAAATCCAGGATAAGCCTATGGCATCTAACCTAATTGTATTTGTCGAATAAATCGGAACAAAAAACTAGGCTGTAGAATCCATCGCGATACTTTACACACCCAAAATATTATTCTCAAATTAGTGCTCTAATAATGGGTCATTATATTCTAGATTTTTAGCCACCATTCAGAATTGGGTAGAAAACAATTAATTAGCTCAGGTTTCCACCTTTCCTTTTAATCTGGTTTTAAAATGTGCTTAATTTATTTAAGTGTAACAAACAATATAGTTAAGTCATATACCTCATAACCACATTGCCAATTTACTAAATAAATTAGTGCTTCGTTAAACATTTTTATTCGTTTTTTTTCCCTTTGGAATTATGCCTTTTAAAAATAAACATGGGCTTATAAAATTTTTGAAGCCGTCATGCAATTCAAAATAGAATTTTTAAAGCCAATTAAATTATCATAATGAAATTTAAAGCATATAAACTATTTTTACATTTGCTAATACACTACTAAAGTAATGAAAACTAGAATCTCGTTTTCTCCCTTTATTTAGTAAAATTCTAAATAATTTTATAAACATTTCATTGATATCTTGTTCATGTTTATCTTTTATTGTAAAATGTCAAAATTATTTTTAGGTGAAGCAATAATTGTTGTATTGATTAGATCCTATAAATGAAATCAAATAAAAGCAAAACTTAAAATATTTGCATTTTTGTTTCATCATATATACATTATGTCTTAGTGATCGTAAGTATTTGCAATTATTTGTCTAGAAAATAGTTAATCGACATGGTAAAGAATGTAACGTAAGCATTTAGGATTTATAAATATTTTAAAATTATAGTAATAAATAATCTTCTGCTTTTTAAAGTTAAGTCAATAAGTTTATTAATTAAGTTAGTCAATTAAGTTTAAGTCAATCATTTTCAAGAAAGGATTTAGTAGAGTGTATATTGACTCGAATCGTATATAATGATTAGAGAAAAAGGAGAAAAGTAAAATATGACTTCATTATTATTATAGCTAAAATTTAATTTATCTCCCGTTATTTTACAGTTATTAAAACTCTTTTATTTAAATAAGTCTTTATTAAAATGTTAAAGGAATGGGTGTCAAGCATTTTCTTGCTTTATAGATTATGGTTGATGTAATTAAGAAATTTTAAAGGGCTCTATTTGAGAAAATTTTTCATCGATATAGCCATAAATTTTCTTTTTTAATGATTTTTGGAAGTTTATAAGCTTTTAAAATCTTCTAAAATAAAGTTTAGAAAAGTTCTAAAAATTTTCTTTCTAAACATGCTGATTCAATTTGAATAGGGTGTACAAAAAGGATATTATTTTCACATTTAGTTTTTTAGTATAACATTCTTATTAAAATTTATTAAAATTAGATTTCTTTTATTATTAACATTTTTAAACGTTTCTTCTTTTTAAATTGAACTGTTGAATGCATTGAATAATTTTATTGTTATTAAATCTGCATTTAGATTACTTTATAAAGAAAAATGTATACATATTTAAAAGATTGATATAAATAGAAAACTGATTCTGTTATTACACTGAGAACAAATAGTATCCTTCTTGCATCAACTAATAAAAAAAAAATTATGTAAATCTCAGTGGAAGTTTTACGATATTCTAGCAAGCTATATAACTTCAAAAAAGTCTTATGAAATGAATAATAATACCGGTAACGTTAAATTTAAAAACATGCAAATGCTGTCAAATATCAAATTTCACAAGAAAACAGGACTTTTTATTTTAACATTTAACAGAAAATTTAATTTTATGTGGGTTGTCTACATACTTTCATCTTTACTTTTGCACTGCTCTAAGAAATTATAATCTAATCTTGTACAGAAAAAATTCTAAATTATTTAATTACCTTAGTGATATTACTAAAACACTAAATAAATCTGAATAACTAAATTCTGTTCTCACTAATTTGAGGAATTTTACAAATTATTCTAATTATTTTTATTTTTATTAATTTTAATATTTTTTAAAAAATTAGATAATTAAAATCGCTTTTGAACCGCTAATCACGTGATTGAAATTATTGACAATCTAAGTCCTAATAGACTCCATTTTAAATTATTCGAATAAAATGATTAAAATTTTCTGTGTACCAGGAACCGATGTACTCCTGAACTCTTACAAACCTTCAAGAAATATAAAAGTGAAGGTTTGAGCTGTCAGTATCAGTCAAATGATCGCATTGCCTCAAGTAAAAATCGCAATTCAAAAAATGATCTGATTCTTCAACAATTAGACAAGGTGCAAAAGTAAAATTAATCAATGACTCGTATTTAACTATCGAGATACAGTTTGTTTTATTCTTATTTCGTCATTTTTCCTTTTGTTGTACCTGATCTGAATGCATTATGTGATCTAATTTCAAACGTCCTTGCAACCTCAGATGATCTCTCTTCATTGTATTTTATATTTTAACGGAATCCAATCCAAGTATACTAAATCAGTCAGTTAGTGCTTCACTTGTAAACACCTTTTCTCCGATTTTGGCTAATCAATTCTATAATATTTTTCTTTACCGGTGAATAATTATGATAATTTAAAATAAAATTAACTACAATTTTCTTTCATTCCGAAATAAACATTTTGAATAGGTTTCTGGGCTAATCAAATCTCCTTTTATCATGCAATGTAGAGGTTTTATTTGTTTTTAATTTTATTCGATTTAAGTTTTTAAAATTTTTATTTATTTATTTAATAATTTTTTTTAAATAAATTTTCCAAAAAGACATTATTTGATTCCCTATAATATTTGTCATCTTATTATTTTTTACTTAAATTATTTAGTACTTCCCTATTTATTTATGAATTTTCAGGAAGGTATCGATTAGCTTTTTTCCTGAGTGGTTTGATCAATGAGAAATAAAGAGTTATTAAAACCTGTATCAAAAAATTATGTGAAACCTATGTAAAAATGTACTTATTTAAAAAACTCTTTCTGTTAGTTTCAATAACACAACTGAACGAAAGAGATTCTAATAAAAATAATATTAAATTACGAGTTCTTTTATTTAACATCACTAATTGTTATTTCTTTTAAATTTTTTTTTTAATATTTAAACTTTGAAAAAGATTTTTTAGTTTGTCACAAGATGAATCTTCGAAATTTTATTTAAGTCAAAAGCAGATATTTGCGGACAATTGAATAAACTATTTCGGATCTTGAGCTCTTATCAAGAACAAAGTGATATCCCTAATTCAAATAAATTTTCATTATAATTCGCACTGTTTTATTTTCATTCTGGCATGAATTGATTGAATATATAGTTTTTTATTCACTCTCTATTTTTATTCTTTATTTCTTCTCGTTAAAAATAGATACTTAAATTTCATGAAACTTTGTTTTTGACGAAACCGTTTCCTGGTATATACTCCGAGCAAAAAATTCGTCAAAGTGGCGAAATAACTATCGTCACTTCTTCGAGGAAATGAATTTCGTAAAAATTATGAAAATATTTCGTCATACTATCATTTTTTCAAAAAAAAAAAAGAAAAAAGAAGGAAACTTGCAGCGCTTATGTATTTAGCTTTCCTTATAATCACTCAATTGTGGGATTCATATAGGTTGATCAACTTATCCCAAATAATACAATGAGGATAGATATATTAGGTAGACAAATGTCCGAGTGACGTACCCGGAGTGGGATTCGAACTCCAGATCTTCTTGGCACCAGGCTAACTCCTTGACCATCATACAAGCTGGGTGGCTTGTTTCGTCACTTTATTTTTGATTGTCTAACCTTTATTTTAGTTTGCAATCTACCACAAAGCTTTACGATGAGGTTTCGAGGTGAAGAAACATGTTCGTCATATATTTGGGAGTTCGCATTTCGTCACAAATCACGAGATTTCGTGACGAAATGATTCTCAAAATTAGTGAATACATCTCACGGATTGCTGAATTATCAAATGTGAGAGTTTTATTAAGAAAGTTCCCTGTTTTTATCATATTTTTTATTCAATCCCTGTTTCTCTCGTCTCTCTCTCTCTTTCTCTCTGTCTTTCTCTCTCTCTCTTTCTCTCTGTCTTTCTCTCTCTCTGTTTCAGTCCCGCAGTGGACTGATCGTAAAGACAAGGTTCCCATTTGAACACCGAAATCTGCGATCAGTTAGAGGGTGGAGGACCACAGTGATCAGCCTGCGTAGGAACCGAGGGTGCGTGGTATCGGTCCTCATTAAACTGTTCTATCGTAAAGGGCTCGGAGCTCATGTCGTCGGGCAACCAAAGCAGGGGAGCCTTTCCTTCTGCAGAGGATTAAAATTGCGATGATATGTCAATAGCCCACTGTGCAGCTCTAGTGCGACGTAAAATAAAAGTACCTCTCTCTGTTTCAATTTTAAAAACTAATTAGATAACAATAAAAAATAAAAAAAATAATTATAACTGACAAGAGATTAGATTCCAGTTAAAGCTTTAAATATCATCAATACCTCTGAAACTATTTATTAATATAAGATTATAAATAATCGAATTTCTACTATACATTATATTTTTGTTAGCGATCTTGATTTCGGTGTTTTATTTATAATCGCTAAAGTTCCTTTTTTTTAAATGAACGAAATTATTGAGAATTCAATTAACTACAACCTCATAAAAATAAAATTTAATTCATTGTTTTATAAGTACCACTATAGCGAGTTTGACAATTTGGTTAGCTAAAAAACGCGATTTAAATTTGAAGATTCATTAATCTTATACAGATTTTTTTTTCTCTTCTATGTTTTCACTAAAAATTGAAGTTTTATAAAATTTATTTTACGACCTTAAGTTTTCAGAATACCTTAAAAAATCAAATGAGTATTCTAATAAAATATTGCTTGTAAAATAAAACATGATAGACGAGAGAAAGCAAAAAAATGCTAAAATGTGTTCTTTTTTTTTTTTTTTTTGTTTACATTATAGCAGATTCTGTGGCAAGGGAGATAGGCTACTCTTATGTTTGTTTATTACCAAATTTTGTTTAGTTGAAAACAGTAAATGTTTCTTAGAAATAGAAATTTATTTAAGTGAGAAAGAAATGGAAAAATTGAATGAAGAATATTATAATATTGCTTTAATCTTCCATCTCTGAATAAGGCAAGTCATGCATTATCAACTATTTCATGCGTGTCGTATTTTTTTCATTTGTTTTTCAAATGCTTGTTATTTATACTTGTTTAAACTACAAAAGCAGAAAAATGCCTTTTTTACATCGGTTTGTAGAAAAAAAAATTACTTTATAAGCTGCTTTAATCCTTTTATCCTACAAATAAATAACTTAAATAAATAAAATGTTGAATTAATTTTTCCGTAGCTTTTGAAAGTTTGTTAGTATAGTTACGAAACCACTATATTAACTACATATTTTAAACTATTTTTATACATATGTTTATACTATAGGAAACTAAGCAAATGCTTTTTTTATATCGTCTTGTAGAAAAAAAAAGTTTTTTTAAAAACTGGTTTATCAGATTTCATAAATTACATAAGACTCTTTGCGAATTTTTTCATACATCGCACTGCACTTGAATTCACTTAAATTAAAATGTCTTTTTTAAACTGGTGTTGTTAAGAGTTTTTCTTAATTATTATTTTAAGGCTAAGTTGCTATACTATAATTTTTGCGATGAAGGTTCATAAAGATTTTCCGTAGTTGCCAACATCAAGATTTAAATAAAAATATATTTTTGATTCTATTATCCGAAATACTCTTTTAATATGTGTAATTGAAATGTTCTTTCATAACACAAATAAGTTATAACATTTGAATGCGTGATATTATAGCTATAAAATGACTGCCTTTGTTTAGGAATTATTTAAATCTAGACTAAAAAAATTGCTAGAAAAGATGTACTAGAAAAATGCAATGCAAATAAGGGATATAAATTAAGATTTAAAAGAAAAAGAGAAGAAATAAAAGTTACAGAACTAGAAGAATAGTTTATTATTTAGTTGAAACTTAAACGTTATTTTTTCATAGTTGAACGAGAAAAAAAAGTATATATAATTCGAGCGCACAAAACTCGACACTCCTCATCACAACGACACGCCATTCAAGTGTTGGAAAGGAGTTTGTGTTTTTCTAAAAATATTGAAAAGATTCTATGCAATTGTCTTTAATTTCTAAGAATACAACAAATGAATAGATGAGATCATGTTTTGGAGTCCTCACTGTGCGTGTCCATCGTTTGCAAAACAAGCACTTTTTTTTCTGTTTACTTTTTATTAGAGTTCTAATGAGGAGAATTTTGACTTTATTTTTTTATAACGAAATATTATCTTTCAACAAGTTTTTATTAACTCATCAGTTTATCTTCTATGAATTTACTATCGAATCGTTTGTTTACGTTTTTGAATGTTGTTGAAGCTTTTGCTATGTCGTCGTGTGCCAATTTTTACTTAAGTATATCCTATAAATGTTGGAATTTCTTTTATTTATTCATCATAATTAAAATTAGAAACCTATTTTCACACCAATTTTTGTACTTCTTTTGAAATTAAATTTTTTTC
Organism: Parasteatoda lunata; assembly: GCA_949128135.1. NCBI lineage: Eukaryota > Metazoa > Arthropoda > Arachnida > Araneae > Theridiidae > Parasteatoda > Parasteatoda lunata. The sequence goes on along the minus strand of OX421980.1, from coordinate 15,357,346 downwards.
ATAAAATATTTTTTTACTTAAAAATGTTAAAATATATTAATTTAAAAATATATTAAATTAAGTATATTTTTCATATATCACCTATTGTCTTCGAATGACACGGGAACTAATACTCTTACGGGACTCTTATTCGGAAGTCCGAATCACCGCAGCTATACAAATATCGCTCATGCGTCTCACGAAATGCCTAGTTTGGTAAAGGACGCTTTTTGCATAGGTATTCTGGAAATGCGTCATTTCAAAATGATAATGCCAGACACCATTCTGTCATTCACATCTTTTGGATGAGAACAGACTGAGCTCCCATCATATAGTCCTGACTTTGTGCCAAGTGATGTCCATCCATTTCGCTTCTTAAATGAGTTTCATTTTATTTTATAACCGTTCTTGAATAACCGATCCAATTTAGGGTTTACGGCTAATAATGTTCAACACAGTAGCCATGTAGTTTTGAACCCAATCCAGAAGACAAGGGAACTCTTGGATCAAGTATTGGAAGAAATTTTTCTTTGTGGAAGACTTTTTTGCAACTAACCCCATTTGCGCTACATGGTGATGAAAACCCCGAAAACCTTCCACGGTTAGCCTGATGGAAAGGGGACCGCAACCCTTGATCCGTCAGAGAATATTTTACGTCAGCACTGTGGTCGGTGCGAGCCAGGTGCGGAATTCGAATCTACCAGCTATCGCTGGGATCGAACCCGGATCACCTCATTGGGAGGCGAGCGCTCTATCCCTGAGCCACCGCGGCTCTTCTCAGTAGCAAATGCCTCTCTACAGATGGCGCGGTGGAGGAAGCAGTTTAGGACAGGTTATCCTCACAAGATTTCTAAGACTTAAGCATACAAAAGTTTGTAAAACGTAATGGCACAGTTTTTAAAATATATGGAAATTGTGTAGAAGAATGTGTAAATAATTTTTAAAAAAAGTTTTGGGAAGAAAGAAGTGTTGCTTTGTGTTTTATAAGCAATTTTACCTCACTTTTTGATTTACCATTTTTCCTTTATTTTCTTTCACAAAGATACTCGTCATAACCCACGCTGAATATAGTTTGTTCATTTGGGTATAAACCTTGAACTTTTTTGTCGCTTTTCATTTATAAGTGTTAAAAGATTTTTACAAACTTGTATATTTGTATTATTTTCTGTTTAAGAACAAAATACATACATTTAATTGGTTTTTGAAATCTGTGCATAAAGTAAAAGAAAGATACGAAAAACTAGTGAAAGAGATATGGAATTTCGTATCTGCGTTGATAATTGATTGGATGCGATAAATAATTGATAGAAAAAGATTATTGTATAATAACTTTCATAACATGATTTATCATTTTCAAAGACACATTAAAGGCGAGGAAATTCAATATATTTAGAAACCACAGGATTAATACACCGGGGATAAATATTTTCCTCTAAACTTTACGGATTTTATTTGTTTATATTTTGATCATCTTGATCTAGCGCATCTTACATTATTCCGTCTGATCACTCCAATTGTTTCATTGACCATGCGTTGGCGTCCTGTCAGAATGGCAGTTCGTGACGTCATTTGCCGGCTCAAGTGACGTAAGAGAGTGGGTGACGGAGGAGCACCGATCCCTCCTTGCTAAAAATAAACATTGTTAGTTCTAGTTACAGATATCTTATTGCTTTGCTCTTTTTTTTTTTCTTTTTTTTTTCCCCCACCCGCTTCCTTTCATGACTTATCTATTTTCTTACAGGCTATGATTTTAGAATTCACTCTATTTTCTCGAAGTTTTTTTTTTTACTTGATTTTGATCACTTTTATAGTCTTTTTGGTCACTTTTATAGTACGTCATAAAATTTTCTAAATTTATTTTCAAAGAATTTAACTCTTTATTGAGAACTATTTTTTCTATTGATGATATTATGAAATATTTTTTCGACTGAGATTTATTTATTTATAAAAAAATCGTTTTGTTTATTACCTAAAATTAGTTAGATTATTAAGAAAATTTTTTAGGGGCATATTTAAAATTTTATCTACTGTAATGAATTGGCCCTAAACTTACACTTCTGTGTTTTAAAATTACCGAATTAAAGAATTTCGTATATAAACTACAAATAAACTTGATGAGAAGTGATCAAATGAAGGAATAACGCACCAAAAAAATAAATAAATAAATAAAAATAAAAAAAATAGATCCTTGATCCTTAGCATTTACTATTACAAACTTTTATAAAAACAATTTTTATAGTATGTAGTTTGTCGGATGTTGTAGTACTAGAGCATAACTACGCATTAAGCACAAATCAGAGAGTTGAACGAGGCGTCATTCAATATTTCGGGTACTGTACTATCACCACGATCAGTGCAAAAAAGCAGAATGAAAAAAAAAAAGCCTGTTAATTCTCCCTCCACATTGATGATAGTACTTTTTTAAAAATTACTTTTCGCGTAATTTTTGTTGCCATAAACTTACAGAAAGAAAGGAAAATATTAACTAGTATCTTCGTATTTTAAGATTTTTTAATGAAATGTATTTTTTAACCAGAAAATTGATGCTGAAATTTATATTGAAGTTTTAAATATTGTTAATGCAGCATAACCTCGCTATAATGTACCGGGATATAGTGAACACCCAGTTGCATTATTTATTTTTAGAGTCCGAACTGTATTTAACTAATGTTATTTTAATAGGCTTATAGTAAAAAAATAAATGCCTGAAAAATTCCAAAAAGGAAGAAAATGGAAAGATAAAGGTCTAAAAATTAGTTTTAAAGCTACGTCTACTTAATTAAATTTCTTTTATAGGCAGAAATTCGCTCGCTGTTGGATGGCTTTCTCGTAAGGAGAATATACTGTATTTAATTAGATAATACTTTTTTAAACAAATTATTTATAATCATAATTGTTATTTCCAACAATATGCTAAAATTCATATTTCAAAGCATTTGGATTAGTAAACCATTGTTTATAGTGAACTTATGCCCACAAGTGATTCATAATAGCGAGGTTCGATTTTATCTGTTTGATCTCTACAATGCTTGCAACTATTTTTAGATACTTAGTTGAATAGTGAAAAATAAAATTTTACTCTAAATTTTATTGTTTCGAGTGAAAAGGGAATAACAAAAGTTCTGTTTACTGAATTGGCATTTAGTAAACAAATATTTTGCCCAGAGTACGGGACATTACTTTTGTATTGAATCAGAGATATCTTCAGAGAAAAGTTATTTGTTTTCTTTCACCCTCAAAGAAAGGAAGCCATCCCAATGTCTCGGTGAGGAAAAAGCATTTTTCTACATTGATTAAATTTAGGTTTTGTATCAGTACAATTTGTGAACAGGAAGCCAATCAAATTTTCTTAACTGAGGATAAGAATTGAAACTGTATTGAGATTTTTTTAAGTAAGATATAAAACTTTTAGTGATAGCTCGTGACATACAACGCTTGTTATTGACGCAGGTGAATCAAATCTTGGTTACGCCTGATATGTTCATTTCATGTGTTACAGAATGTTCCTTGAAAGTGCTGACTGACATAAAATGCAGATATCCCTGTTACAGTATTTTATGTATTTTCTCCTTATTATTCACGTTCATTTTAGACAAAATTCGTTATAAATACGAACTTATCACAACAAATTTATCCAAGTTAATTGTCCATAGCTTTTAAGTAAATAAAAACTTGATCTAGTTAAAATGTCTGATTTTTATTCATAATCTGCTACTAATATATAAGTTTATGTGTTTATTTTTCTTGCTGGTATTTCAAAACGTAGAATATTATCATTTTGACTGAGGTAATGATAAGAAAACACGTGCTTTCTGATGTTAAGATAATGAATAATATTGCTGGGAATGTCATCTGAAGTTCTTATCTCACCAAACGTTGGTAGAAAGGGTTATTTGGTATAAATTAATATAGTAAATTATAAATGGTTAAATATTTTCCTCGGATATTAAATAATTGCTTTTTCATTAAAGTAATAAGCATAGTTCAAATGCCACATTTTTTATCACGTCCGTCTAAATAAAGAATAGCACAGTACAAAGCATTAATAGAAATTCATTTTCACTGAATTTTTGTTTTGAACTCATAAATTACTTGACATTATATTAACTATCCACGGATGTTAGATAACATATTTTTTTTTGTCCATTTAAATAATTAATGATAGCAGAGAGAATCGTTTTTTTTTCCTATGTTATTACCCCTTTTTGTAAATTTGGAACTACTGTTACGTTCACTTTCTGTATTTCTATTATCTTCTGATTTTCATTTTCATTTCATGACTAGATTTTAACTAAAACCTTTTGTAGCATGACATAATTTTAGCTTTAGACTGATAATATAGGAGGAACGAAATCATTGCTCAGCAAAAACCTTTTGCATAAGAAAAGAAAGATTCATCAAGAGTAGAGGCGAATATTTTGTACTCATATTTCTTGATTTAAATAAATATTGAAGCTCTACCAGACACTCCGTTAACTTTCAGATGCAATCAGTTTTTGAAGTGCTGTACTTATACAAAAACATGTCATCGTGATAATCATATTATGCTGCGTTCATGCTGATAATTGGGATGTGATAACGTAATACTGAAAAATCTTCATTTATTTATGTTTTCACTATTTTTTGCAATCAATTATTTTGCTGATTTAGTCTGAGAAAATGAGTGTGGTCAAAACTACCGAAATGTGATAAAATTTACCAAGTTTCTGGCTCTATGGAAGCAACAAAAAGTTTGGTAATATTTATCGCTTTGGTAGAAAGTTTGGTAAAATTAACAATAAAATATGGTTTTGCAATATGCTATATATGTGGTGAAATTTGGTAATTTTATTAAGATACCTTAAGCATAGCATAAAAACCATTTATTTGGTTAAATTAACTTTTCAGTTTTGTATGTTTTACCAAATGTATGGTAATGCGAACTATAATTTTTAAAACCAGAATTTTCATTAAACCGTTACTATATGAACGGAAAAAACCAAATGAATCATAATTTTAGCGGGGTTTCTTTTTCTCCGTGTAACATTCTAAATTAATATTTTTATTATAATTTGTTCAAGGTAATAAGACTTCATGTAGGAGCAAAATTTTTAAAAAAAATAGAATTAATGGATTTCAGTAATGGAAAACGAAATAGTTGTCTGATAAAAATATTACTATGCAAAAAAAGGATAATTTAGGGAACAAAAAATCCTTTATTTTTTCTAATTTAGGTTAAGCCATGTCTTTTTGACTAGAGGGTATTATTTTACAAAATCAATGAAAAAATACTCCTTTTTTTCAATTAATCTTTGCTCATTTATTTTTTCAATTTAAATATTTTAACTGAAACTTTCCTTTGAAGCTTCCCAAAAATCCCATATTTGTTGTTTTCATTTCTCTATATTTCAGGGCTCACTCCATCAATATTACGCATTACGCAAACAAAAATGCATACAAAAATGTACAAATTAACATTTTTGAAAATAAAATAAAAATCTGTAAGCATAACCAGTGTAATGTAAAAGGATTAAATTACGGGGAAAATTACATTGAGTTCAGCATCCGTAAAATACATTTTAACAGTAAAATTTTATACCGTGAATCTTACAATAATATTTATTTAATTACAGTGATTTAGTTATTTTACAGTAAATATTACTGCAAAAATTATGTTATATACGATTTTTTGTTTCATAACATTTTGCGGTAAAAATGGATTTTAAAATCAGTACTTTTTTCCGCACGTGGTTTTGATGTGGACTTTTTTAAAGTACGCAAATAACTTACAGGATAGGCTTCTGTCTTTCTTAAATTAATAATTAAATATTTGACTATGAATGTCTAAAGTTGTTTATTATGTGTTATTTTTCATTGGATTCTGTATCCTGTATTTGAAATATCTATAAAAGTTTACATTTTTATTAAGAAAATGTATGTAAATATTATATTTATATATTCACTCATTTAATACAATAAATTAAATTCAGTTTTGATAATGCAAATCAAATAAGTTTTTCTGATTAAACCCTAGATATTACTGAAATTTTCTTACATTAAAAATATATTAATGCAAGTTGACGGAAGCTAATTTATTTCATTATATACTCCCGATATTAATCTGTGTTTGTATCTATTTTCAATGAACCGTCTCACGGGCTTCCATGATTAAAACAAATCAAAATGTTTTTTTTTAATTTGTGAAAATTATTAAATTAAAGAACTAAATGTATTTTAGCTTTATTTACTATTTCATAATAATATTAGTAGATATTGTAACATACTTACTATGTAACTATTTTGCGTTTATGGTGATAATTTAGTATAAATCAAATCTAAAGTTGATTCCATACAAATAACATTTCATTGATGCATGATTTCTTCATTCATTTTTGAATTAAATAAAAAATAATATAAAAAAATGCTAAGTTATTATATTATTTAATTACATAGTATTTTTCTTCTCCTGCAATTAATCAAAAATCTATATTATTAATGGGACATTCATATTATTTAAATACATTTAAAATTAACATTTTAAATACATTTACTTTTTAGAGGGAAGTATCTTAATTTTGATAGGTATAAATGTTTGCTAGCAAAACCCTCTTCATTAACAGGAAATTTGCAATAAAACAAGAGAAAAATAATAGTCACCCCTCTTCTAAAAATTCTAAATTATCCTAATACCTAAATTATCCATAAAAAAATCCGAAATTTTCCTATCCTTGACATAACGTAAATTCTTACTGCTACTCCCCATGTAGCATGATACATAAATTAAACGTAAATTTTTGGAAAATTGGTAAAGTTAATACGCTTTGTATGTAAATTTACGTAATATTGACTGAATGATATTATCATTGAGATATTTAATAAAAAAAAACATTGGTGTATTTTACGTAATATTAATGGAATGGATTTTACCAACTATCTTTGGGTAAGATTGCTTTCGTATATTTCACGAAAGATTGACTAAAAAATATTTACAATTTGGATGTAGTAAAAATGATTCTGTGTAATTTACGTATGAAGCAAATTTACAATTTAAATTTCTTCACACAAATTTTATGTTTTTTTTTGGATAACTACTATTTTGTATTATTTGACGTTTCAAATTACGTACATTTTGACGTACTGTCGACGTAAATTAAGTTAGCCATTCTTACCTAGTAAAAAATTTATTGGTAAAATAGTGGGAAAATTTAGGTAATTTTCCGTTTTTTGGATAACTAGTTTTTGCCATAATTCGACATTTCAACTTGCATAAATTTTTATGTACTTTTGACGTAAATAATATGTGAAAATAACGTACTCATTCTTACCTAGTAAAAAGCGGTTGATAATGTATTCGCAAAAAAAAAAATAATAATAATAAAAAAAAAAAATAATAAAAGAATTTATTTACGTATAATTTTACACTTTTTGGAAAAACACTTTTTGTTAGAATTCGACGTTTCAGTTTTCCGTAAGTTTTACGAATGCTTAGAATAATTTAAAGAGCAAATATACGTATTTTTGACATAAAATTGATGGTTCTCTGATACCTGGGATACGGTTATACCAACACAAAGCTCTTCATTTTTTTTTCTGTATTTTTGAAGTTATCAGCTAATGGCTGTGCAAATCATAGGTGGGAAAATTGCTACTTAACGTCATTTAAAAATTTATGAAGTTGGGGAAAATATAGTTTTTATAGCCAATCAACCAATAATGGGCAAAATAAAGAAAAATATCAAAACATAAGAAGGTTATTTTTGTACTAGAATATAATGGAGTATAAAACTACGTATTAAACATAAGTTGTCAGCATATAACCGCACAAATCATAGCTTCACATCGACATTTAAAAATTAATGAAGTTGGTCGGAAATATACTTACAAAGGGTTGAAATTATTATTTAGAATTAACTACCAACTACTAGCATTATAGCATTAGCTAATCATGTATTTATAGTGCGCTCAACAAATTGACAGTCACTGTATTACTTAAGAACCATTTTTATTTTACGCATAATACAAAAAATATTAATAATATGTTGAATTTAGCTTTAAATGATATTATATGATAGGGTGTTTCCTCTAACATGACGTTTCTGAAAATGCTGTGTTCTCTTCGTAAATTCTTTCAATGAAGAATTGGCACGAATGTTTTTTTTTCTAACTAAATATATTGTAATTGAAAAACTATGTCATCTAATTGCTAGGAAATTTTTATATTTACTTACACATAATACCTAAACTTGTTACTGATTTCCTATTTTAATTTTCGAAAAATTTCATTACATAATTAAATAATTTACATTATAATAATTTGACTCTAACTAAAGTTTTGCAATGAAATTTACTACCAGATGTTAATTAAAAACAATAAATTTCAAAATATGGGGACACATTTAAAAAAGCAAAAATATTTCCTTACAAAATAACTCAAATATGAGCGAAAGTTAATCAGCTGAAAATAGACAAACAGATAACATTCAGACACGCAATGATAATTACTTTTAAACAACATTTTTAAGTTTTTAAAGGTGTATTTTGAAGGCGTAAATTATATCAAAATATTATTGTGAAGAATAGGATAATATTCTTTTAAATTAATGCAGAAATATCTGTCTCAGCGTTTACGACACATCATCCTTTTCCCAATAATAAGCAAACAAGAGAAATAATTCACCTACTGATGTCTCTTTTTAAACAACCTTGTCTAATTTTGGTTTTAGAAAGCATAATTATTTGCCAGAAGTTTTGAACCAATAACTTTAATTTGAACTATGTAATCAACTATTAACTTTGTCCGGCATATACAGGTACATGCGGAACTGTTCAGTTTACGCACCTGTTTTGTCGTCAGTATACGTTTAACGTAAGTTTCACCCAAGCTCACATTGAGCCAAGAAATAACCAATCAGAAAAAGAATACTTTAAACAGCTGTGAAAGCTGGAACCATATGTTTTTCTGTTGTGCAGTTATGCAGAGTTTGTGTTCATATCTTAGAAAATAAAATTTCGTGCCTATATATTTGAAAAGATCAAGGTTTTTCGTTAACAAGCTTTATTTTCTTTTAACCTTGATAAACACACATACATTTTTTAAGTATATGTAAAACTAAAATATAAAATACTTTTAAATAGATCCTTTTGAAAAACATAGTAATAAAAATTGTCTTACACAAAGTAAAGTTTTTATATATTAACTAATATAACTACGGAGTGTGCGAAATGAATATGTTACAAAATTTTATACGATGTTAACGGTGTTGGTTAATGTTTCGAATTTATACACATTTAATTTAGAGGAATTAGAATAAATAGGGAATGTTTATACATATTTTGATTATTTTCCATTTCGCAAAATTGACGCAAAACTGTAACATATCGTTGAAAAACAAACAAAGTTATTTTTTTCTTAATTTTTAAAAAAAAAAAAGTCAATGTAATAAGATTCTATAAGGACAGGCACTAAACTTTTACGTTCTTTTGCCTAGGAAGTTGCCTGTAGTATTACTCATTTAACGTTACCCAGTGGGCAGCTGTGAACCACGGAGGCGAGCAGCAATACCCACTCCACACTACCACAGATACCCGTTAATAGGGTGGGCCGCATTCACTTATCACACAATCGAGAACAACACACAGAGAGAAACATCCATGCCCTGAGCGGACATTAGCTTCGCAATCAGGCACGCTCACCGCTCTACCGTCTGGCTGGTAAAAAATTCTATAAAGTTAAACATTAATTTATATTTTCATAAAAAGAGCCATTAATTGCTGAAAAAAATTAAGGAAAATATTGAGAAAAAACAATTTTTGTCAGTTTTAACAAAATAGTGTTAATTGAATGTGTAAAACATTATAATGAGGAGAAATTTCATTTCAGAAATTCTCTAAAAAGTCAATTGTAAGAATTCAATTGCAATTTAATTGTAAGATATCCTCTATATTAGAAAAAATAATAATACTGCTGTTACCACTTTTTCCGAGTGAATTTCTCAATGTTGTAACTCAAAAAATATTAAATGAAACATAATTAAGTTTTGCACATTTCTAGAGAAATGTTTTATATCCGAATATTTTCGCTGCGTTTTTTGTGTTATTTTATAGCAAAGTTTATGTTTTTTTTTTTTTTTTTTTTGCACTTCCTAATTCAGTTGAGCAAAAACTATTTTAATTGTAATTTTTTATAGTTACGTATAACGTTACACATAGTTTCAAAAATGTGTAACGCGTCTCACTTTGTTTAAATTTCGAATTAGTTTTGGATTTTAAGAAATTAAATAGTTCATATTGACGGCTTTTAGTATTTTTAGAAGTAAAGGAAAATCTGATAGCAGAAAAACTAATATCAGAAAATCTTATAGCTGTAAAATTATAATTTTTTGCAGTCTTGCAAATTTGAATGAAGAAAAAAAACCGCTGATCTTTTATTTAAAGTTTCAAATTAGTTTCGGAGTAATTAAATTTTTATATTGTTTATACAATTCTTAAAGGTTAATTAATTTTTTCGTCTTTTGGAATCAGCCAATGTCAAATATTTTCGTTTCATTAGATTGGAATTATTTAAATTAGCATGATTTACGTCTGATAAGCTAATCTTTAAGCAGAACTAATTAATAAACGGGGAGATCTCGTTTGGTCCAGTAAACAGAGAGCGATCGGTTAATGTTTGGATAAACTAATATCGAAGAATTTTTCGATTCCTTTTTTGCATCTTCCTTTCCCTCATATGGAGTTTATTAGACTATCTTTTTTTTTCTTTCGCTGTTTTTATTTGTTTGCGAGGAATTATTCTTTTATATAAACCCTTATATTTTTAAACATACATATACTTTTTAAAATTTCTTCAGATTGAATTTGATTAATTAAAAAATTAAAAAGTGCATTTAATTATTTAAATTTTTCAATTTCAGTTTCCATTTTGACTTTTTGATTTGGATTTTTATTTTTCATTCTGAACTTATGCAGTTTTTTATTTAACTTCATTTTATTTTTACTTTTTTGGAAAAATATAACGTTTTTGTGTACTTATTCAATATGTATCCATAAACTGCATTTGAAATTGTATATTTAGATTAATTTTTATATTATAGATCACAGCAAAGATTTCGTAGAGTATAATGGACCAAAGAACAGATCAAACTTAGTATATTTTAAATTGTTGCGAGAAGCTTTATTTTCAGGTTATTTATTTATTTTTTTTCGTCTTGAGGTTAATTTTGTTTCATCTGCCTATGCTCATTTTATGTTTTAAAAAGCTTTGGTGATTAAATTTCTTAAAATTAAAGGAACAAAATTTCTTCGTCACTCAAGGAAGTAAGATCTCGAGTTAAGAATAAACGTATTAATTAGCTTTTTAATTTTATCAGGCACCCGGAAGAGAGAAAAAATTAAACATAGAAAAAAAAAAATTCAGTGACACTAAATACATGAATATAAGTAGCGTCATTGGGTAGTAGCAAGGGGTTTGATTTCCTTTTACAGTTCCTGAACAAATCGGAAGTTAAAATGGTTTCTCTGCCAAGCTCCGAAGCAGGAAATGACGAATGGGTACGCTAATTTCCGGTAGAGTACCCCCGTAGCCGAACTCTCATCTCTCTCAGTGTTTGTAAATAAACGGTTGTTGTAAGAGTAAAGACAGTAAAATATTTTGCAGCATTTTTCGCATTATTTGGTCAATATTGTTTTCGTTTCGTAAACTTTTTCTCTTCTTAAGATATAAGAAAGATATTTTTTTTAACATATTGAAATACAAAGCAGTTGTTGATATTTACACTACTGATATGAGTTTAATTTCATTTGATATTTTTTTAAATCTATATCGCAAAAGTTTTTGAAAAAAAAAAACGTAATGCTTTAAAGAGTAAACAAGGTCTAAAAGTTAAATTCACTAAAAAATAAAAGTGTTTATTTCATTTATTATTTATTTTTTATTGAAAAAAGTGTTGTTTTTTTTTACCGAATTCTTATAATGAGGCATGATTAAAACATCGCCATTGGATTTAGATCAAACATAGGATTTTCAAAAAATCAGATGATTAGGATGAACGGGATGTTTTGCAAACTTCTAGTCACAATTGCCTTTTTGAATGCTGTATTTAAAACAAACAATAAATGAAGAGGCAATGAAATGACAGAATAATTTTAAGAAGCGTGCAGTTTTTTAGTTTTTAATATAAATTTCAGTTTTTAAAATTTATTGCACAAGCAATTTAACACAAAGTATACAAAGACTAGCCAAGATAAAAAACATTGACACACACTTAAAATTTACCAATTAATATGAATCAGCCACAAAATACATATTTTCTCTGAATTTACATAATTCATAATTTTTGACAGGTACTAATTTCTGGCTCTCAAGTTATGTAGATCAATCAAAGTATTTAGCCACTATCTAAAATATTTATTCCCTTATTTTAGCTTAAAAGGAGACTAAACCTTTGGCACCGTTATCGCTTTCTTTTTTTCATAGTTTTAGTATTCTCCAACACAAAGTAATAAACCCAACTACCCCAAAGATAATTTCATGCGAATAAAAAATTGTTAATAAATTTAAATACCGTCAGATAGGGTGACTTTGTGCAGGAATTTTCAGTTTTCCAACTTTTACCTAATAAAAAAATAGTTAAAAGATGCTGAATTGTACAGCATCTAATCTAAAATTTGTTGTTAGCCATCTGGGAAGTAATTGCACGTAGTTAAGAGTTGATTTAAAATGTTTATTATTTGTAAACAATCAATTAGTCGAATGCACAAAGTCACCCCGGGATGGGGTGACTTTTTCCAATGCAATAAAATAATGACTTAGTTCAGTTATTTTCATTCACTTTGACTTTAAATCGTTTAATAAACAATATTTAACATTGTTAACGTACAATACAAGTATATTAAATATAAATATGTACTATGTATTAACAAATCTACTTAAGATGAACATAAAAACTTTTTTTGTTCGAAACGAAGAATGTCGTTATCATTTTAAATCGTTAAACTTTTTTAATCAATTAATTACTTTTTCAATGTTTGAGTAGTTGAAGTAAAGATAAACAGAATCATTAGTTTAATAATTGTCCGGATTAATTAAGTTTTTTTAAGACTGGTTTTCAGGATCGATGTAACACTAAACAAAGGCATTTAGAGTTTATTTACATAAAATTTTTAAATCTATAAAACTTTTAAATACCTATTAGATATCAACTAGAATATTTTCAAAATTTCCATTCGTTAAAGCGTTTCAAATTAAAACATTCTATTATATTTACATATTTATTTTTTAACCTATTAGGAAATTATGCGGAATCCATACTACTTTCGGAATTAACTAATACTCTGTTAGAATACCTGTTCGTTAAAATTTTTTCACAGTTAATTATCTAATTAGAAATGCCTATGTTTGTTGACTCTCAATAATACTTGAAAAATAATCTTATTATGCATTGTTAAACGTATATAAGCTGCAAGTAATAATAAAAACCAGTACATTACCTTTTATCAGTTTCTCATATAATAACCATTCAAACAAGACTTTCTTTAATAATTTAAATACATTAAGTTTCTTTCTTCTATGATGTCAGAGAAAAATATTTTCAAATAAATTACTTAAGTGACAGATAGAAAATAAATGTACTATAAATGGAATAAAAACAATCATATTCTCGTGATACATCATTTGAATAATTTTAATAAATCATCGTATATTTAATGTAAAGTAATTCATAAATAAATGTGAATGAGCTCTAAATTATTAGGAAATAAATAGAAAAGTTCCATTTCGTGCTCTAAAGAGTATTAACAATCAGCGTGTGAATGTTTTTTCCGTGCTATGTTCATAATTATAGTCTCTAAACTATGCCATTCTAGTCATTGAGCTAGTCGTAAAACGTATTATTCTTTAGCTTGAATTTATACAAATGATTTCTTTAATTGATTTTTTTATTCGTGATATTTTTTATTTGGGCTTAATTCTAGACACATTCTAAGAAAGTGGTTTTTAGTTGGTCGATAGCTTTCATCTAGTCGTGACAGAATGATGAATCTACCATCTTTATTGTAGGGAATGTTTCATTTTAGTAAATATATGTCTACTTTTCAATTTCTACAAAAATTTAAAATTTTTAGAAAATTTAGTTTTAACTCAAATTATGAAATGTCTGAATTTGTTACATCTTAAAAAAGAAAAAACAAAAAAAACAGCCTGTGTTCGTTTACACCTTATTTTGCGCAGCAATTATTTTTTATCAATGGTTTCTTTTTTTTTTTAATGAATATATAAGTTAATAAATAAAAAGTATTTATGATTCGCCAAATTAAAAAAAACTCTTTCTTATATAAGTTTAAAAATGAAAATGCATATGGTGTATGTCAATCTGCCATAACCCATAAAATTCAACTGTCAGAAATATTATTTATTTATTCTTAAAACTTAATTATTAATATAAATGTTGATTAACTTATTTTTTATTTAACAAATGTCACAAAAGTTTAATGAATTTTTTATAGACTTGGTAAAAAGTTTTTCAAAGCGCTTACATCTGGTTTTATTGTGAGTATTCTTTACAAGATGATTTTACCAAACGCTTTATCAAAATTATGAGACTTTTCTTGACTATGCCTATTTGTATTTTTTTAAAAAATAGCCCCCGTATTTTACTCAGCAAATTGGATTTCCATTTCAGTAAATATATGTCCAATTTTATACTTATTTTTTTCGTTTTTATAATTTTTTAATTATAAAACTTATGTCCAAAATTTCTCGTCTATTTTATATTTTCTTCATTAGTTTTAAAAAGTACCGAAATTTTATTTTATTCCGAAATATTTCACAGTTTTTTTTTTTTTTTTTTTTTTTTTTTTTTTTTTGCATGGAAAAGAAAGTTTTAAAATTATATTCTATTTATATGTCTAAATTTTACTATACATATTTTAGTGTTTATTTTTTAGTGCGGTTATTTCATCAATATTTTTTTAAATAAAAAAATTAAATAACATAAATGAATAATAAAAATATTTCGTTAAATTCAGGAATAATCTGGTTTCTTTTGCCACTTTAAGAATACCGTTATGTTAACCTGTAACACTCAACTGGAAAAATTCTAAGTATTTAATGTTTTTAAAACCTATTTTCTAATATACTGACAGTAGTAGTACTGACAGTATTTCTTTGTTCAATGAACTTTTTACGCATGATAAATTCAAATAGTTTAATTTCTTATATATAATTTTTTATGTGCGTAATAATTATGAATGATTTTTATAACACAATTGTTTCTTACAATATGTAACTTCAAATTCTTCATCAAAATAATAAGTTTTTTAGACTAATTCTATAGAACTAATTCTATAGATTAGACTAATTCTATAGAAAGAAAAACTTTAGATATATTATTAATCAGATCTCTAGTTTATATTCTTACGTGTAATAATGAGGAATGAAATTAAGTTTTCACCTATTTTTTTTTTTTTTTGCATTCGTTACTTTTAAAATAAACTGCCTCTCTGAAATAATTTATTGTTAGTTTTTGCTGGAAAAAGTTTTTAATTCATATTCTGCTGTGCCTTTTAAAAGATATTTAATTTTATTACATTACAATCACATTGAAAACAAGGTTGTTCAAATAATATACTAAATTAGTCAGATTATTTAACAAAATAGCACTTAAAACTTACGATAAACACAACGCAGCATGGATTTAAATATAGAGTACAAAAGCATTAACAATAACGACTTGCGCAATTAAAAGAAAGGGTAATGCGTAAAGAATTTGTTGTAAAAAATGCTGGCTTGAAAACAAAGCTCTGAAAAAAAAAAGTAAAAAGAAAAGTTTACAAACCGCAGTAATTAAAGAGGGATATTAAGAGGTTAACGAATAAAGAAAAAACCAAGTGCATTCACGGAAGAATTAATGCAACTGGAGTCAACGACTGGCTTATCAATTACAGGATTATTTGCGGGTTGATCTCGTTGTGTATAATCCACAAAGATGTTCGCCAAAGAATAGGAAACAGTTGGAAATGTAAAACTGATATCGCCAAAAAGAATGCGGTTTGGAATGTTTTCGCCAAAGGGCCTATGGAAAAGAATTTAGCACTTCCTTTTAGTTTTTATTTTATGTATTTGTTTGGTTGTAGAAATCTATATTTAAAAAAAAAAAGAAAAAAAAAACTGTGATAGTCACTCTTCGGCTAACTATAAAAATAATTAATTTTTTTTTTTAAACTTTATTTATACACGCGATAGTGCTTAGAGTTATTTAATTTTAATTCACTTAACACATCCTTATTTAAAAAGCTTTAATGTAAGATTAAACTCTATTTATATATGTTTGATAAAAATATTAAATCCCCAAAAGGTTTCAAAAATTTGTTTTCAAATGAAAATGAAAAATAAAACTGTAAATTGTATTATTTATTTTAGTTTTTATTCAATTATTATATATGCTACACTTAAAAAATCTGATGTTTCTAAATATTTTTGTATATTTTAATATTAATATTTCCCTCTTAAAAGCTTCCAAAGTAACCGAAGTTTAGCTTTGTATTATTGCGAATGTTTTGCAATAATCTAAGGTACATTCTTATTTAACTAACCAAAATGTTTTTAAGATCGGGAATTCCTTCTATCATACTATTTTATCATATCCCGTCAATTGTGTTTTTCTTTCTCCACGGAAAATAAATGTATGAAGTAAAGTTATAATTTCGAACTACAACTATACCATTTTACCGTAAAGAATTATGTGGATTTAAAACAGACCTTAAAGATTTTAAAATCTATTCTACCAATCACAAATTTAAATAAAATTTTCCATTTAGATGAAAATTATCAAAATCAATGAATAATTCTAAATATTTGCAATTTTTTACGGGGAGCTCAGACAATGCAGCGTTGGAGTAACTCTTTTAATGTTAAAAAGTTAGATTGCAAACTCCTTTCCTTTAAAAAAAAAAAAAAAGTTGACTTTTTTTCAGGATGATGGTTTGCATCATTTTCATAATTAGCATAGAAAGTGCTAGCTAAAGATAAGCTACACTTAACCTAATAGTCATGAATAACTGTTAAAAACACAGTAGATTATGAAAATAGCTTATTATTTGCAAAACAGAGCTTTCGAAAAACATTCCAGTTAAACAACATTGTTTCAGTTACATGTTAGTCTTTTTCGTTTTATTCAAGCTACATTATCAGTACTTTAACTTTTATGAATCCTTTTTTTTTCTGATGTTAATGCCATTTGATTTATAATAAAATGCTTTACTTAAACATGCTTATAATTAAATGATTTTCATTAAAAAAAAAATAAATAAATAAATAATAAAAAAGCTTTCCTGGTGTGGCCATTGAATAAGTCGCCCCCCAACTTGTCGTTTGCTTTAACAGTTTAATTTTTATTTATATTCTTATTTTAAATTATTATTCATTTTTATATAATCTATTTTTAACTCAACTAAGCAACTAAGGAGAAGATATTTTATACATATTTCCCAATTTATTTTTAATATTGAAAACTAATATGATTTATAGAATATCATATGATGTGATCATGTACATAGAATATCATATGTGTGGAATGAAAAAGTATCGTAAAAGCCCATAAGTCTCTGAAAGAATTGCTTCCATATACTATCTGGGAATGATACGTATGTGATGGAATTCTTAAACTGTATAGCCAAGGCACAAACTCCATTTATCTCTTGATCATTAATGTTAATTAAAAAGTTTTCTGTCAGTCAAAATTGAAATATAAAATTCTTCAACGAATGTAATTCCAGAAAAAGAAATAACGAGTTCTCAGGAATATTCAGTTCATAAAATTTGTTGACTTTAAAATGAGTGGTCGGAAGTAGCACACTAGTGAAAACTACTGTAGTCTCTACTTACTTTCGTAGTTTGTAATGTAGTGCGCAACCGTTTTTTTTTTTTTTTTTTTTTTTTTTTTAAGAATTAGTATTGTGAGTAGTGCAATGCAAAAAACAGTAATTTGTAGTGATTTCTGGCGACTGCTTTTAACATCAGTTTAGATAAGAAACACCGTTCTAAAACAACTACGAAACATTGTTTCGAATTGGATGGGTACAAATTCTTGCTGGTTCGTTAATAAGTGCAATGAAAATGACCCTGTAGCTGTAGTTGAGTGTTAACAGAAATTGCGTAATTTAAAACACGTATAACACGTAACTAATATTTAACTTGCCATTATGAAAAGCAGATAATGAATCCTTTGGTCACACTTTCACACAAGATAAGAACTCACGAAACATTGATGTTATTTCAAAGAAAAGAACGTATTTTCTATGCGCATAGTTTTTAGAGGATATAAAAGAGAATTAAACAATTGAAAAAAATACGAGTATTTAATAATTTGACATTTCTTAAATTAAATATTCGCTGTCGAAAAAGGCATAAAAAGTTGAAGGTTAAAAAAAAATAAATTAGAAAACAAATTGTTTTGGAATAACAAACTTGCTCATGTAAACCCGAATAAATATTTCTTAATTATTCCCTTACATTCAATGTAAGACAATTTCTTATTCAAAACCATTTTGAACGTCAGTGTAAATTAAGTTCTTTTGAAAAGTTCGTCTTCTTCTCCGTAAAGTAGTGAAGTAGTTACTAAAATCCAAAGTAATTCGTAGTCACTGCATTTAAAAAAAGTTGCTGTAGTTAACTACGTTTGTAACAAAGTAGTTTTAGTTGTAGTAAACTAAAGAAATAATGTAGTCTTTTCGGCCACTGACTTAAATAGTTGAGTGACATTTTGAAAATATTTTTCTCGATGTAATCCTCAAGTTAGAGTTTTTCAATCCATTCCTTTCTACTATTACACTAATTACAAGGCTGTGAAATATTTAATAACGGAGGTACCGCTTCAAAACTTCCAAGTCAATGCGTCTTTTTTCTGTTCCTAAGATTAAATAAACTCCACCAATAAAGCGTTAATATTAACTTGTCTACTTAAGGAAAAGCAATTTACGTAATGTACATCGCGGTAATTTGAACACCGTCGCTATGTGTGGTATTCTGTCTTTACATTAGTTATTCCATTTGCGTTTACAAGAAATACGAAAAAAAAAAAGATATTCTATTAAAAAGGAAAAATGTAGTAAAAACAAACTAATGAGTTAGGAATATTTCTTAACCTTGACCCCGAGTTTTGTCACTTTTTCTTTATCTCTTTCTATTATTATTTTTTCAACATTTTCTTGCAAGAATTTCACGAAGAAGCGCTTTAATTTGGTGCGATGCTTGCTTAAGTTCTTTCACAGCCTTTGACACAGAGAACAGTTTTGATATTTTTTGCAAAGAAATCTCCCTCTAGCATAAATGGTGCAAAAAATATATTTAAAACAACACCAACTGGTCGTATTAATTAATTATAAAATATTTCTACTTGAATTTAGCGATTTTTTTTTATTTCATTAGGTAATTTTAAGTGAAAACTATTTAATAATGAATTTGACAAGTTCGACTTTAATTCATTTCAGTTGGAAAATTTGAAGTAAACATAATATTCAATCAAAAGTAAGTGACCCAAATGGAGAAAAAATTATCCTATCTCAGTCTCACTCAGATTCAGACATAATTTAAAAAATCAACTTTAGAAACTTAAAAATCTTTACTTTTCTGTCTCTCTTTCGTTCACAGTTTAGAGGTTAAATTAATGTTTTCAGTTTAACTTTATTTCCGACTAAATACTCAGAAATATTGTAAACCACAGTATCTCTCAAACTGTAGGAAAAACAAAATCGCTGTTATGACAAGATTGCGCTCATTAGAAGTTACAATTATAAATTTTTTTCTGTGAACTTAAAAGCATCAAAATAACACAATTAAAATTTCAGGAAAGTTAATATGTCGTAAATTTCAAAATAAATTATTTTCAAAACTTGTGTTTTATTATATGAAAATAAGCTTTTTTTTATAAAAATAGGCAGTTAAAAGACCCATACAATTAAATTACATTTGCTTTATTCCATATTTTTTAAAAGTTATGATAGTGGTCTAAAAATTTAGAAAATATGCTCACACTTTTTCCAAATTTTAGGAAGAGACATATTTTTTTTATGATCCAAACTTAGATCTTTTACTACTATTTAAAAAATGCATCACTTTATCTTATTTAATTACTTAATTAAGAATATTTTTAAAATAAAATAGCGCAAAAAGATTTCTTTTGCATACACATCACTGTGTGAGACAGAAAAATCAATTTTCGTTTGTAAACTAATAAATGAAATACTTATTTTATGCGCTTATGTTTTGTAAAATTTAACTTTATTTGGTCATTTGGAAAATTCTTTATTCTTAAAAATACTAATAATTTCACGTAATTAAAAATTTAAAGCTATACTTAACCTACATATTTGATGCTTAACGCTTTTTAAACATATACATAAATAAAGTTGGTACACATTAAAAAATATTGGTGATGTAACTTGAGATAAAATAATCGTGTTTATTTTACATTTTATTATGATTTAGTTCATAGAAGCATCATAAAATCAATAAAACAGCTCTTTATGTAATGTCTCAATGCCCTACTGTGTTGATGGATTCTTATTTAATCTTTGAGTTCTCAAAATTATTGATTAAAAAACTGTTTCGGATGAGAAAAGAACTAGCTTATTCAATTCAATTCACAAATTAGCTAATTTTGATTAATTGTAAGCCTCGATTCAAAATTCTGGATTCCATTAATTCTTCTTGCGCTTGGAAATAGCAAGACAACGCTAAATTCTAGAAACTATAATCAGCTTGCTATAAAATTGATTATCTGCTATGATTATCTGTTTTGTTTAGTTCAGACTCTGTTCTAAGCACTAAGCACCAATTCTTGCATAAGTATTCTTGCCTACGATATTAAACACAGGAAACAATCTATAAAATGATTGCTATTGATTCTCTGTCTTTGATTCGAGATGTTACAAAAATCACTTTTTCCTAAACTTTCATTAAATTTATGTGAAATTTCAATGGTATTTATACCCGCTGAAGTCATCCCAAAAATTTCTGAACATCTATAGTTGTATAAGTGGGGTCTAGGCATATTAAAGTTGACACTAAAGAAAACCGCTTACAGAGTCACCAAACGTAGTTCTTACCTCAAAAACGGTACACGATATTGGAAAAAAAAGACAACGTTGTTCAGAGTCCTCAGTTTATTACAAAAATATCTTGCACATAAAAACAATACGAACGAAAAACATAAAACGCATATTTGTTTGATCATGTCGAACAAAACTGCACTTGCCGGAAATGAGGCTCATCTATCTGCCATGCTGAAACTGGTGTCCTTCAGCAACAATACAACAATAGGGGGGAAACTGTAAATTTAACTAGGAAAATACTCATTAATAATTAATTACTTATTTTTAACATTTATTTATTCGTTTCATCTTATAATACATTTTTTGGAACTCTTCTCTCAACTCCGTCTTTTTAATTTGAATGGTATTAAAATAATATTTTCTTTTTTTCATTTCTTCCTTTTTTATGATTTAAAACGTTTATTTATTGCAATGACTTAAAATAAAGATATGAAAATTGTAGTACAATTTCCAGTGCTGACACATTAAAAGTATTTTAACTGCTTCTAATGGAATTTCTAAGTGACGAAATTCGCTTCTCAAAATATTTTTTAAAGATTTATATAAGAAGTACGAAAAATATATTTAGTGTAGATTTTTTATAAGTGATGTTCTAAGAAATATATGAATGTCGAAAGAATTGAACTGAAAAATTGCATAATTACACTATTAACAACTAAATTTTTATTAAAAATACAGTTTTGTCTCACAAGCAATTTACATAAATCATTATTAAAAAAGAACAAAATTATTTTTATTGTAAAACATTAGAATAATATTAAGAGCCTTAATATTAATTTTATAGATCTGGTGTAGTTACAACGATATAAATTAAGTGATACTTTGTGCTAAAAAAATATATGAATTTAGTCCCATGCAGTAAATGTCTCTATTTGCAAACAAATCTTTATGCAACAACCATAAATCATGCTCTAATTTTGCTAAGTACAGTGATTTAACGGATAAGATTTAATAATTGCGTCATTATTTCTCTTGCCTAGACAAAAAAGCTAATTGTGAATAATTGAGTTAAGAAAAAAATCTGAGTTTGATTAATAATAATAAATTATTCAGTTTTAAAGAATCGATAATTTTACAATCGATTTCTCTGAATAGAAAAGTAGGTTAAACTGATTCTTCCTGTTTTATTTTCATGTTTTTGTCATCACAAGAAACTCAAATATTTATTCAGCTTATTTATATTTATATAGCTTGTTTTACATTTTTATCATGCTGTAACACTGAATGGTACATTTCATTATTGTGTTTTATATATTTTACATGAATTTATAGTTTGAATAAAAATAAAGCAAGTTTTTAGCAAAGGTTTTTGTAAGTCAAAATGTACAAGAGACACAATACATATATAAGTGCATGTTAAGAATACAGAGAATAATAAGAGTGTATTTGGAAAGAAAAAGAGGATCGAAATAATTTCTCCACCAACACTATTTATAAACCATTCTTTTAACAAAATGAAACAAAAATAAATCATTAAATTCATAAAAATGTTTCTATAAGTTCTACTTTTTTTCCCAAGAATATCTAGTTCATTAGCAAATAAAACTAGAAGAAACATAATAAGCTCTATTATACCAAAGGAGTCTTTTCAGTCGTTTCAATAGTAATTCCTGTATATGTTTCGTAGATATGTTACTGTGAATGACCGAGAATGTCAGAATGTCGAGAATGTCGAGAGAATGTCAACTTTCACCGGTGAATGTCAACAATCACATAGTTGCTTAGGTAAATGTGAGAAATATTTGATATACCCGATTTAATATTAATTTATTCGCTGATATTATTATATTTATTCGATATTTTAATATCTGCTGAGGATAAACTGGGAGAAAATCAGCGTTCGAAGTACCGATTAAATGCATACCGGGCAGTGGCAATAAACTTTTAAAAAAACATCATTATAGGGTATACCAGGCAGTTAACTTGACCTAGTATATATTTCGTACAACGGCTCAGGGGATAGTTAGCTTTCTAATGAGGTGATCCGGGTTCGAGTCTCCGCGATGGCTGGTCGATTAGAAAAACTGATAAACTATCTCCAATACCCAGTTAAATTTCTTTTGTACGCTTTTGAAACCATGCAAGTTGTAAATGGTTAAAAAAACAACACAGTTTTGTATTCTTGGGTTTTTAACCGTACTGGTCATAAACGGTTTTAAAACCATAAAGGTAAAAAATATTCTTTACCGTAAACTTAACGGTTATTTGGAAGGACAGACAACTGCCGGTTATTTTGCCATAACTTTAGAATAAAAATTCTAACAGTGTGTTGTGATCGAAAAAAACCTCATACTTTAAGACACACAATTTTTAATGAAGATTATATTTAAACGAATGAAAACAATTAAATAATAATAGTGCGTAACACAAATGTTCAAAGAAATATGAATTATCACTTCCTAAAAACAAGATTAATACGTAAAATGAAATATGTCATTAAATTTATCAATTAAACATCTTAAATTAGATTTGAGCAACATTTTTCGCATGTTATTTTTTTTTAAAAAATGCTTAATTTTACTGCATTATAAAATTCTCACGAAATAAGAAATGGCGAAAATGATTATTTTCTTATAAGAGCCAATCGTGTAAAACTAATAAAAAAGACAGATAAGAGACAATGACCTTATTCTTGCTACGTTTTGATAACATTTTAACAAATTTATCGATAAAGACTTGACATGAGATGGATTACACTTTCATCACAAATAGAATTCATTGTTTTAGAGCAAATGAACTATTTTTATTGACTGACCTTTCATTGTATTTCAAATCTTGCTTATCTAATTTAATTGTTTAACAACGGTAAAAAAGAACTATGTTTAATACAACTTTACTGTCTTGCCAGGGTAAATATTTAGAAGCAGTATAGCGTTAGTTACTTTTAAATTTTTAATCGTTTACTTTATGAATTTTGTTATTAATCTTAAGTTTTATTTTGAGAGGTTGTTAAAAAATAGAGTAATAATTCCACAAATTATTTTATGTACGTGAAAAACTAATTATTATATAATATCACTTTCTATGTGTATTCAGGATTTCTCAAAATTACTGCGCATTTTTAATTAATTCTGAGAGACACTTTCTTTGGCTCTCTTTATTTGTTAGAAGCTTTCTCTAAGTTTCAAAATTTTAAATGTCAACTTCTTTTCTATAGATATGCTTTAAAAAAGGCATTTTTCATTATTGAAAACAAAAATTTTTGTAATCATTCAATTATATTCATTCATTCAATTGAAAGTATTTAAAAATAAAATATATTTGGATCTAAGCAAATGTTTTTAGAAAAAAAAAACAAAAAAAAAAAAAAAAACCATTGCGTACAACGTATTTTTGCTAAATTTAAAAAATAGATTTAAGAAATTAAATTTTTTAGTGCAATAAAAACAATTGTAATTATGGAAGCTTTAATCGTAACATTGAAAATATCAGTATGAGTTATGAATGAATAACAATTGTAAATATATCTAAACAAATAGTTTTTACTAGAAATATTTTATAATAAGTATTTGTGCTGTATTTATCTTATTTAAATATTTCAATTCAAATGCTTTAACCTTGTATTCGCTGAAAATGTATTAGAATTATGTATCTATCATTTCACAATACAATTTATAGCTCTATAACTTTATTATACCTTAATTTTTTTCAAAAAAAATCTGTGAATAACTTTTTTCGTAGGCTTTTAAAAATCTATACAGTCTTTTAATATTATTTCCATAAAAAATTTGCTGTTTTACTGTAAATAAATAGTAATATCCGAACTTAAAAGAAATAGTAATATTTTTAAATTATTTTAAATATTTTTATATATTAACCACTTTCTGAAAACAGTTTTAAGCTTCGTCTTTTACATTTCTGATTAAAAAAAAACAGTTGAAGTACGACTTAGAATCCTATACTAATAGGAATACTAATTAATGGTTGCACTATTTATTCAGCAACTAATAAATCATGAATACCCATTCGTCTCTGTAAATAGCTTGAATACCAATGTCCAATTTTTTTTTTCCTTTGATAGGAATGCTTTTCTAAAACCTGCTAATCAAACATATTTTTTTTTAGCATTATTAGTTAAAAAATACTACAAAGTAGTTGCAAGAATAGAAAAAAATTTAACAGATAAAATTTTTCCTAATCTATGGCATTTTATTTTAGCAAAAGTAGAAATACTTCCATATGATAGTAAAGGCATTTGATAGCTTTAAAACTAGTTTCATTTCTTTAGACTACGGAATGATTTTCTTCTTTGGTGTTATGTTTCACATATTAAATATAATTAATTTTGCTATTTCTTTTGGAAAATATCTACCAAGTTCAGCGCTTATATTATTTTGTTAAGATTTTTCTATGATCAGGGTATTTATAAAAAGTTATGACAAATAGATGAAAAGTCTGATAAGACTGATGTAGCAAACTGAAAGTTAATTTGGTTAAATATAAAGGTATTTTTTGAATAGAGACTAAAAAATGAATTTCATTATTAAAATGGATATACAAAAACGATGTTAAGAAAACGGATTTATGTGCATAAAAGTCGTTTTTTATCTTATTTTGAAACTAGTACATCTTATTTCTGTTCCCCAGTGGACTGATCATTAAGACATGGTTCCCAGCAAATCACGGAAGTCAAGCATCACTGGCTGGCTGAGTTCAGTGTGAGGGTGGGTGACCAATTGAATCAGTCAGTGTAGGGTCTGAGGGTGTGCGGTATTGGTCTGCGTTAAACTGTTGTACTGTAAAGTGCTCGACTTCGTGTGCAGGTCGTCGGGCTACCGAAGCGGGGGTACCATCCCCTCTACAGAGGTTCAAAATTGTGATGGCATGTCTTCTGATCACCCTCAGGAAAGCTGCACGACGCATCTAATGCGACGTAAGTGAACTACAACAGCCTGCTTATTTCTAGTGCAGAAATAATAGTGCATATTTCTAAAAGCATCTCAAATCAAGCAAGACAGGATGTACAATTCACTTAAACTAAACTCAGTGGCGCGACAGCCCATAGAGGGCCAAGGCCTACTGTGCCCATCTCAGTTTTCTTGACCTTTAGGCTCTGGGGTGCAGAAGCAGATGTTCCGGTTAAGTGGTCAGTCGAACGCGAAACCCCCAGTGTTTAGTTCCCAAGCATGCTTGGTACTCATTCATCGACCCACTGAAGGGATGAAAGGCTGAGTAAACCTTGCCCGGCCCGAGGATCGAACCCAGGACCTGTGGCACGGGAGCGCGAAGCGCTACCTCTCAGCCACCGGGCGTCGTACAATTCACTTATTAGACATTAATAAATTTGTATCTGAAAATAATTAGCATAAATGGAGCATTATTCAAGTAAGAACTTCTTTATTTAGAAGGTGATGCCCATGAAATAACAACAATTATACTGCATATAGTGTTATTGAAAATGCCTGTAATAATGATAATTAAAATTACAATGCAGCAATCCATTGCTTTATATTAATTCATCTGTTGCTGATAAAAATATTAGCAATCTGAATAAATTAAAATAATACTTTTTGGTGGCTTTCTTTGTTATTTTGTTTCTTTGTTACTTATTTTTGCAATTTAATATTCTGCAGTTTTTTTCTTTTTTCTAGAATTATAAATACCTATTATTATATTATCTGATTACTTAATATTGGCATATAATATTAATTTATGTTTCTTAATTGAAATTAGCAATTGACTTCATATTGAAAAATAGAAATTAATAAAGGTTTTATTGTTCACAAGCGCAGTATGTATAGTTTCCTTTATTATTATAATTGGTACTTGATGATTTTCACTATCGCCATTTTGCTTTCCTCTTTTTATTTATGCTTCCCATTTATGAAAGCATAATTACATCAATTTCTTTGTTACACGAAATTTCAAATTTCTAATAAACTCTCACTATTTAAATTCGTGTATCTAAAAAAGATTTAGTCAACAATGTTCTAAAAAATAATAAAAAGAGGAATAAAATTTTATTTACTGGCGAATCATTTTTTTAAGAAAATATATCTCCACAATTGCTCTAAAATATTTCGATTTATTTTATTTTGTTTCTTACATGAGCAATTTTTTTCTTTCTGTCAAATTCTTTTTGTCCAATGTTAGGCAGATTTTGAATTATATTCATACAAATAAAAAACTAAAAATAAATGTTCTTTCTATAAGAGGTCAAGAAACGCTTGGTGAGATATACACAATCTCAACTATCTCAAGCTGGATATAAATCGTCGTTCCCGTTTTCTTTTCTCTTCTTTCTTTTTTTTTTTTTTTTTTCAATTTTCAGTTATAAAGAAAACTCCCAATATATTATTTCACTGTGACCTACAAAATTAAATTTGGTAAACGGAAAGTACATATTTTTTGTGTAAAAATTTAAAATAGTGATTAGCATTAACTCTGAATAATATCTTGATAAATTCTTAAGATAAAAAATTTCTTATTATTGGTTAGATTATTTTTCAATACTTAAATGTCAATTTTTTTCTTTAAATTTCACTAAAGAAAAAAAGATGGTCAAAACTACCAGAATATGGTCAAATTTAGCATATTTTTAAAGTCTATGGAAATACCAAGAAGTTCCACAATTTCTACCGAAGCATTTTAGTAATGATTTTGGTAAAATTTACAATGGGATATTGTTTTATAATTCGTGATAAAATTTGATAAAGATAGTAAATTTTGGTAATTTTATCATGATACCTTAAAGCATGGCATAAAATTGTTTGGTGAAATTTACTTTTCAGTTTTGAATTTTTTTACGAAATTTGAATTGTAATTTTGAAAACTAGAATTTCCGTTACGCCGTAACCATGTGAATGAAAAATTACCAAATGAATGGTTAAAATACCGTATATTTTGGTTTTCAATACCAAAATTATCGTTTTTTCAACAGAAATGTCATTACAATACAGTAAAGAAATACGAAAATCGTGTTAAATAAAAACAATATTGATTTGATCTGTGTTATAACATTTCTTTCAATTATTTCAAACAGCAATGTTACATCGCTATTATATCATTCAAAATTGTATTATGTTTTTTTATCGGACAGACCTTCAAAATCAATAGTTATTATTATTCAAATTAATAATAATAACTATTTTTTACTTATTTTGCGTAATACAGTTCGTTGCATAAAAGTTTAACAGATAAAAAATCCCCGACCATTAAATGTGTATAGTTTTTTTTCTTTTCTTTTTTATCCTTATTCTTTTTATCAAATAGACTTTCCAGCTGTATTTGAGAGGGTTTGTTACCCGACATCTCGGAACCCAAATTTTCCCAGCTTTCAAGATGTCATTTTTTTTTTATCTTTCTTTCAAGGGAAAGTGAAACGACACATGGTATTCCCAACATTTTTTTAATCTTCATTTGCGATTTGATTTGAGTGTTTAGCTTACATCATAGTTTGCATAAGCAGCAGTTAAAAAGCTGAAATGAGTCCTATTTGTTTAAATTAAGGAATAATAAATTTACCTTTTTTACCATTTACCCAAGGAAACCATTTTACCATTTACGAAAACCAACAAGCCATTAAGGAACCATTTAAGGAAACCAACAGGGATACCATTTACCTTAATTTATAAAAAAACTCTTTATAAAATTTTTTTTTATCTCTAACAGACTTTTTTTTATTCTTAACTATTCATCTTTTTAAACGTATATTTCTCTCGTTCAATATTAATTATTCATAATTTTTTTATGCAAACGTAGAAAATTTTCATTTATTGTTATTTTAATATAATATTAAATTTGTTATGTTATGAAATATATTTTAATAACTGGCTGTTAAATGTGAATAAAAGCCCCTTTTGTTTAAAATTTTTTTAGACTTCTTCGATGGTTTATTTTTAACTTAAAATCTAATTTGTGTAGTTTTTCTATAAACAAATTTATTAATCGGAGTTATTATTGTGTTTTTAGAGAAATAAATTGGCTCTTAAATACCCCCATTTAGGTATAATTATTGAAAATTGCAATAATTTTCAAATTCTATTAAAACGTTTTCACAATTATACTTTTTACATCTTCCGTTACAAACTTCTTCAAAAAAAGTTAAAATGAGTTCAAAGTGTAAAAAAGAAGCATTAGGAATCAATAATTATGTATCTTTGTAAACAGATTGAGGGCTTCAAATAAATACCAGCTTGCATGGGAAGTGAGGTATGCAATGCTAAGTCGGTGCTCACAAAAATGGAGCCTTAACTACCCTGGTCTTGCACTCTACATGTTGTTGCGAAATTTCATTACCATTCAGTGCATTAATTTTACCAGAAGTTTTTTCTCCTTACGAGAGTAAAAATTAGAGTAAAAACTTAAGAAGGACTTTTTTCTTGACCCCAAACAAGTATTCATAAAAACATGTTTTATTTAATTATTTCATTTTGGAATTTTTGCTTTATATCTTTGTAAATTTTGACCTTTATGTGTGACATATTCGAATATTAGTCGAAATCCACTTACCCTATATAATCAATGACAAAGATTTTTGCCAAGGTTTGTGGTATAATATTCACACATAGTATATGGAGAAAATTATAATTATATTCTAATGCATAAAGGAAATGGTGTTTTGAAAGGGGTATTAAAATGAGACTTTACTAACTTTTACTGAAAGGTTTTTTAAAAGTGTTCAGTCATAAAAAAGTCGACAATGCCACCAACATAAAATTTGTAACAAAATAAGTAATTTTTTTAATTGTTTTTATATAAACTATTACACATATTATTATATAATCTTTTTTTTTAATTCCTAACAAATGGTGAACAACAAAAACTATCTGCAATGAAAAATGAAGAAGAAAATACTAGAATTGCGATTTATTAAAACAAAGATAAATTTAGAATAAAATCCTAAACAATCAATACCCTTAATAATAGAGCGTTCTAAATATAAATAGCTCCTAAATATTGAATTTAAAATGAAATTACGCCAACACAAAAGCATTTTGTATGAGTAGCTAAGATAAAAAAAAGGAAACGAATTTTGCGTGGGTATTAGATATTAGAAATCGAATCAAGCAGAAATGAATATTCCAGAAATGTCATTAAATTTGCCAACTACCGATAGCCTCTAAATCAAAAAAAAATCAATGCATTTTATAAACCCCTTGGCGATGGAAACTTGAATAATAATTTTAAAATTTCAGAAGCGTTTCATAATAAAAACTAATTTTAGAGCCTTTTTATTTCAAATATATTTCATTATTTTGTAAGCTTAAATTACACCAACACAAGAGCATTTTGTATGGATAAAAATAAGATAAAAATAAGAATAAGAAGAAAGATAAGTTTAAATTTCTCTAAGAAAGTAATAATTTTTTCTTAAAATTCAGCTTTACCATTATTTAACGATAAAACGATTAAAAATCAGTCAACTTTATTTTAAATTTCAAATAAAGATTAATATCAATAAAATGCAGAAAATTACATTCATTTCTCTCTTGCAATTTACTTTTTAAAGAGCTGTATTTTAGCAGAACAAAAAACAATTGAAAATCAGATATAGATGATGGAAGTAGTCTTTATCGGAGGCAATTGTATTTAAGTAGTCTTTATTTGAAATAAATGATAGAAATAGTCTTTATTTGAATCTAGTGATGGAGGGAAACTTTCTCGAATACAATTCTATTTGACAAGTCATTATTCGAAATCCCACAGTGATCGTAAAGACATGGTTTCCAGAAGAACAGAGTAGTGTAAAACATCAGCGAGCGGTGAATGACCACTTTCGTCAACATGCGAAGGGACCGAGCGTGTGCGGTATCAGACCCCGTTAAATTGTTAAATAGTGAAGTGCTCGACTCCGCGCGCAGATCGTCTGGCTACCAAAACAAAGAAGCCATACTCTCTGCTGAAGATTAAAATTGTAATGGCATGTTTTCGGATCATCCTCAGGGATGTTTCTCAAAGCAGGCACAATTGTGAGCCGTGGTGGCTCAGGTGATAGAGCGTTCGCCTTCTTATGAGGGGAACCGGGTTCGGATCGCAGCCATGGCTGGGTGATACGAACTCCTCACCAGGCTCGAATGGACCACTGCTGACCTAAAATATCTTCAGTCGTAGACATATTTTATAGGATAGAGTCCCCAAGCTAAATGTGAAAGGTTTTCGTGGTTTTCCTCTGCATGTAACGCAAATGTGGATTAGTTCCATCAAAAAGCCTTTCACGAGGGCAAAATTTCTCCCAATACTTGATCCAGGAAATCCCTTATCTTCTGGATTGGGTTCAAAATTACAAGGTTACGCAGTTGAACATTGGTAGTCATAAACTCAGAATTGGCTAGGATATTCAACTCCGATTTTTAAAATGAAATATAATATAGCCCATTGCGCAGCTCCAGCTCGACGTAAATAAAATACTACTTTATTTGAAGATATTTGAATTAAATTATGGAAATAGTACTTATTCGAACGAGTTTGAAGGCAATGATGGAAGTAATCTTTATAAAATGCAATTTTATTATAGTAGACTTTATTTGAAGGTACTTGTTATAAAACACTTTATTTGAATATATTTGCGACGATGAAAGTAGTCTTTATTTTACCTTAAGCAAAGTATTTTAGCGTTATGTAAGTCTTATCAAATATTTCAATACAGTTCTCAAGTTTAACTTCGTTATAAAAAGTTTTCATGAATTTGAAAACAACTATTGTAAAACGCTTCGTGTCATCTGATAAAACTCATGCAATTTTTATAAAAACAGGGAATATTCAGAGAGATGCATCCCTGGTAGTTTCCAGTGATGAATATAACTCATCGACAACAAGTGAAGCATTTACATAATCAGTGAACACTATTTTTCGCGATTAATTTATTCCCGATTACATGATTTACTCGAAATAGTTTTAACAATCTTAAAACAGTGAATAATTTTTTTTATATTTAATGAATGAATTAAAAAACAAAAATAAACGATTAAAAAATTACTTTAAACTTCTCATTTCCCATTTGATTTACATTTAACAGCCGATTTTTCATAGCAAATGTGCCAAATATTTTTTTAATGAGAAATTTGAAAGAAAAAAAAATGTTTTTATTTTCATTACAAACGTAAAGTAAAATTTAGCTTTCGTTTTATTTTATCGTTCAACCATTTGCACTCAACCCAGAATCAAGCATTGAGAACTTTCGAATGAAATTAACTCACGGTAGAGAAAAGCCACGTAGTTAACCTAAAGGTATCCGTTTTCTACTATGGATATTTTTCGTTAGCTTTGCTAGCCGAACTTGACTAGTCTTTGCCTGGATTTTAAACAATACTGCGAAGAACTCTCCAAAAATAGTTAGTTATTGCGTTGTTGATTTTAAGCGCGGCCAATAGTACAGGAAATAGTTAAAATTTTTAGGAAATAAACAGCGGCGTTTAAATAGTCAGAAAAACTTTAAATTCAAGACCTGCTCCAAACCTTCTCTAATTTATACTAGCTATCTTATTCCAAAATAAACATTCGTCATAAAAATTCTGCTGAATCCAAAAAGAAATTATTCGCAAAAAATTGCTGACTAAGTTTTCGCAGATCTGAAAGAAAAAAAAAATTTTATAGTAAGACTAAAGAAATAGGTAACTTTATTTTTTCTGAAGTCATTGATACCTTGTGTTGAAATATAAAAATATTTCCCGTTTTATTTTGAGGAAATTTAAAATTATTGCTCCGAACAGCATAAATGTGAATTAACTGACGCTCCAAACTGATTTAAAAGCGTAAATTTTCTGCTCCAGTTTTCTGTAAGTTATTATATGAATTAAAATAACCATCTGCAATCAGGCAAAAATTAAAGCTTGTTTAAACATAATTTATTGAATAGACTCTTTATTTTAAATATAGTTTTTCAATCAATTGTTTTCAACTAAATATATTTCATTTAAAAAAAAAAAACATTTTTAGCTTCAATTGAACAAAAAGAAATTCTCAATATGATTTCTTATTTTACCACGCATTATTCAAATGGCTATTTATCTTGAATCTTTCAGAATAGCCTAAATTTTCTCGTACAATTCTTTTGAAGTCACATATCTAAATCGTCTTTCATCATTTCCCACCGACTGAAAAACAGCTGTGAAAGACTGCAGTTGTCTTTGTCACTTTGGTTCCAAAAAAAATGTCTACTTTCAAGATCCCAATAGCTGAATCTAAAACGCATGTTTCATGTTGAAAAGAAAGCAATTTAATTTTTAGAAGAGATTTTTCTTTTAAAAAAAATAAAATTCTGAGGTGAAGGAAAAAATAAATCTGACATTTGAATAAGCATTCAATAAATAAGCTTAATACAATTCTTACTCTTATTTCTCTTTTTTCATCGTGAAGGCTTATTTAAATATTGACAATAAGCTTATAAACTTTGAAAATTTTTCCTCTACTTTTGATGACGTTTGCTTTTTATTTAAAATGTGATATTTTAAGGAAATAAATTCTGTCGAAGCATACATAGATGAAAAAAAAGGCAGTTGTTGGTTGTTGAAAAACCAATTAGACTTTTTAAATGTTATATATATATATATATATATATATATATATATATATAAATATATGTAATATATTCTTCATACGCCAGGCTAATTGGAAAAGTCAGCAGTATTTTTTAATCAGTCAGATCTTTTTTTTTTTTTGGCTTACTATTTTGAATTTATATGCCTTTGGTTAATTAAGAATTGTGGGAAGATTTAATCATTCAGATTAAAATATCAATAAGCCTTCTATTAGGTTAAAAGTTTCTTTAATCTTATCTTTCTGCAAACTGACTGAAATAAATCAAAATGATTATAACACCTTCCTTTTGGCAAAAAGTCACTTCAAAAAACCTAAAAAATATCAAGCTGATTAAAACTTTCTCAATTAGGCTGGGATATTGCAAAATGATGACAAATGTTCTCGAAGTATTCAGATAATTGTTCGATTTTTCTTGAAAAACGAAATCATTGCAATTTTTACTCTATTAGAATTTGTAAAAAAAAATTTCTGTTTTCTTAAAATTTTGGAGACCTTTATATTTCAAACAAACGTAAGTATAATCAACAATAATATAATTAATAAATAAATGCCAATATAATTCATAAATAATCGTTAAATATAATCAATTTAAACGTCATGCGATTTAAGTGGAAGAAACTTCCAATAAACTCAACAGGGAAAACACTACCGAAAAATAAACTATTGAATTATGAAAGCTGAAAGAACGTTCTATTATTCTGTTCTCACAATCCAATTTCAATCAATAACAGGTGTAATGGATGTTTACTTTGTATCACTGTGGGCTTTCTACGAGAATCTATTTTAAAATATTACATAAAAAACTTTTTTTTTCTTGTTTGTATTTGTACTTTAGTCGACTTTACAACAGAATTTCTATTCAATTCTCCGAAATTAGTTTTTACTAAATTCAAGAAGTGTTTCAGTATTTGTCGTTTCACTGATCAAAATTTAAGGAATCATTAATATAAGAATGGCAAATTTCTTATGGATCTGCATAAAATCCGTAGAAAAAACTGCCTCTAAAGAAATAGATTTCTTTATAGTCAGGTAGAAGAAATTCTATAGATATATCATATTTCAAAGCAATTTTTGAAACAGTTTACAATTGCAATATAGCTTAAAAATAGTATGATTTTCCAAGTTTTATACATAAGTCTTAATTGGATGAAAACTAAAAACTAACGTTTGGAAGAAAAAAAATTTTTAAAAAATTAAAACAATTGTAATCTCTTACAGGAGAAAAGAGCATAGTAAAACTTTGTTCTTTAATTATATAAAAAATTGTTATTCATAATTAAATTTAATCAATGCATCTAAATTAACAAGTCACATTCTCCCAACACGCAAATCACAAATTATAATCGCAAATTCAAAATTTTAAATGGCATACTAATTTTTATAATTAAATATTGTTAAGTATGAGTACCCAAAAACCAACTTTTAAATAATTTATTATAAAAATTATTCTTAAAGCTTAAACAAATAATATGAAAATAGTCGTTATGTGCGCTTTGAGTTTTAAATTATAATCTTGATTATTCAATACTACTCAATTATTCAAAAATAATGTTGAGTTACTTCCAATTCAAAAAAGTTTTTAAAAATGCTTCTTTGTCCATCTTAATTAGCTATTTCATCTAAAGACTAAATAAATTATTTACTTTTACTTATGTACATTTTCAATAAAATGTAAAAAAACAAAACAAATATTCATATTAAACGTATCGGTGAATTGCAATTTTGCAAACATAATAATAACATCTTAATAAACTTAAATGCAATTTTAAAATTCAATAACAGAAAGATCTTAAAATATTCTGTAGATAATAAAACTTTAGAGTCAAAATATTGTACTTTAAAAATATAGGCGACTGAGAATTTAGTGACATTTTGCCTACATCTATCTCACATTAAAAAGTACGTATTAGTTACTGAATTTTAAAAACTATTTTTTTTTTATCTATATGCTAATAAAATCATAAAATTGTATTGTACTAACAGTTAATTTTTACTTGCAACAAATAAGCAACTACTTAATGACATAATTTCTCTTTATTTCGATCATATTTTGCAATTTATAAGCTTAGAATACGTCATAAATTATCTATTAAAGTTATCCTATTATATCAAAAAATTTGTCCTATAAAATATTTTTTTAAAATAAATGTCCACTTTAAACATTTTAAGTCAAAGTCTTCCCTTTAACTTATTTATTTTCACTACAAATACATAATATTTTATTTTCACCAAAATATACGTTTATTTATTTATTTTGTTACTGTAAAGTGTTTAAATAGATATTTTAGTTCTTTGACTAATTTATTTTAGAAACTCTTTGTTTTTCCTACTTTTTTTTGCTTACTGCATTATTATTACATTATATCTTTTTATTATCACTCTTCAAACCCAACATTGGTTTTATAGCTAATCTTTATTTCCCTAGATTATAACTAATATTAGAAATTTTGTTTTAAAATCTCTAAATATTTTTATCACGCGCTATACGCTATTTAATGCATTTTATTTAGAAATATTTGATCAGTGGTTGTATTAATTTTCAAAAATATTAATATGTATTTCCAGGAGTTCATATTATGAACACGTTTTTCAACGAATGTTATATTTAGATTTAATCACTGAACTGAGACCTAAACGACAAAGAATTTTGATTGTAGGGAAGACTTAGAATACTATAAACAATTTCATGCGTGTAACGGAATAATTTATGATAATTATTTATGCTTAATTATGCTTAAACAAAGCAATTTTTAAAATTATTTATTTATTTTTTGTTTTGTTTTTTAGGTGAGTACAATGTTTTTTCTCATCTCTTTGAAGTATCATAAAAAACAGTAAGTTTTTATAATAATTTAGTGTATTTTTAGCCTATTACTTGCTTTAATTTAATTTTATTTTTTATCTCTCGCATGCAGGCAATATTTGCTTGCATGTGATATGTCAAAAACAAAAGGAAATGGAAGAACTATATAGGAAAGTAATATTACGTTAAAAAACAAGGTGTATAAAATACCATATCGCGCAATATTACGTCAAAAACAGGTAACGTGTTAGTGACCACATTAAAAAAAAGAAATTCTTTCAAAGAAAGAAAACCATTGCGATTTATGATAGTTATACAAAATTTCGGATCAAATTGCGGTAAAATATACCAGTACTCTGGGTGGCAGTGCTTTTTATGGTAAAGTTTTACAAACAAAGAAATCTAGCATACTGGATTATCTTAACAACCGTGCAGAAAACAGATTTCTTATTATTAATTTTGAATAATTAATAAATCAATTCTCTGCACTGTTTTGTCTTATGTTATTTCAAGACAGAAATAATAATTTGACAGACAAAAATAACTGACAGAATAATTTAAAAGGGAAAAATAACTTGAAAGCGAGTAACATAAAGTTTAATTGCTGATTAAAATCGTATCTAAAATTTAAATGAACATGAGAACATCTCTATCTGTAATGCATTTTTTCACTGCGACCATCTTTGGCTACCATTTAGAGCTGCGTGCTACAATTGTCATAGCACAAATTCTTGTCCACATTGGATTTAAGTCTATTGGATGAAAGTCGCGGCTATATTTTTAGCAACAAAAACCCGAACCCGGCGAAAAAAGGTTTGTCTATTCGGGAAAAATACGGTCTTGTGTGTCTTATTTGGAAACTAAAATATCGTCTGCATTAATTATAGTGAAGACCTCGAATGATTAAGAGCAGGCCTTACTACGTGAAAATCCAATCATTAGATAAAAAATTATTAAGAGTGCATCAGTTTTTTTTTTTTTTTTCCTCTTTTTTTTTTTTTTTTTTTTTTTTTTTTTTTTGCTCATGCTTTTTTTAAAGCATTTATGACTTAAAGATAGCTGTCAAATAAATAATCAACAAGCCTGAAAACATAATCTATAATCTGAAATATACCTTATGCATCACAAAAAGCTTTAGCAAAAAAATGGGAATTAATATTCTTTAAGAACATCAGTTGAAATTGACGTAAGTAAAATAATTAACGCAATTTTACATGAGAGGCACGTATTTTGATATTTGTCTCCGCTGCAGTATATTTTCCTTCTAGAACAAGTTGCCCGACTTCTAAGTAAATCTCAACTAAAAATAAAAGAAATGCTCACATATTTAGGTCTTGCGAGAATTTTTTTAGCTTATCATCTAGGGATGTTACGGTAGAAATATCTAATGCACTGCTATACAAACAAGAGCCTGGGAATTTGAAGATGTTTTATTTAACTGGGGTGCAGGTGTCTTGTTAGGAAATGAAAAAAAAATAAAACACGTAAATTAGTCTGTCATGTAGAATCACGATACTGTAGGAAGGAGAATTGTACAGTGCACAAAAAAAGCTACCATCCTGTATAATTTTTATTCAGATCATGTGATTTTCACGAAATGAATTTCATAATTTTATGCAAAAAGTTTTTAATTTGTTTAAAAAGTTTTGAAAATATGACAAAATCCAGAAGAAGTAAAAAACTTATTCTGACGGGAGCTGGTGAAAGTTTGGTATTAAGGTGTCCAAACTTTCAATCGCTCCCGTAGAACAAAATCCGTCGAAAAAAACGCTTATTTAGAGAATGTACGCAATGTATATGTTTCTGCAACTTAATTAACAATTAGTATTAATTACCAAATTTGAGGTAAACTTTTTAAACTATTCAGACTGACACTTTGTTCATGAAAATATTATCATTAAAATAAAACTTACTTAGGAAAACTTTTTTTATATTAATCGCGATTGGATTTTATGTTAGCTCATAAGCAAATGGAATAAAAAGTATACTTCAGTTGCGTTTTAATGGGCTGTTTTCTGATAGAAAGAGACTTTATGAAAAAATATTTTGAGCCAGAAATTTTTTATTACAGAATTTAGCAGTACAATATAAAAGCTAAATAAATGTAAACATTTGTTTTTTATTGCAGAAAATGTTTTATATCCAGCAGTATGAAACTTCTGGAATTTTGTTTTTGTTAAAAAAATTTCTGAACCAACATCAATTAATCATTAAAAAAAACCCGATTGATTCCATGTTAATAACTATTTGAAATTATCCTGTATTTCAGTCAATATATGTATACACAAAAAGAAAATGGAAATTTAAGTATGTTTTACACAAAAATAGTATTAATAAATTAAAAAGAATGTTATAACGCAAAATTTAATTCACCTGCAAATTTTTTTCGTTGACTTTCTGTAATGATATAATAAATATAAACGTGGATTTAAATTTAACAGATAACTAAAACAAATTATTCAAACAAATTAGTAATAATTCGACGCAAATCATGCTATAAATAAATATAATGTATCTTAATTATATCTAAAACCAGAGATCTAACAGTTCTTCTGTTTTTATTCTATAACGGATACGCAGACATTGAATTTTTTTTTTTATCTTCACCTACTTCTGAACGGCTGTTTTCCGATATCTTTTCGCATAAGACAACAATGGAAATAATATATTTTAATTTTCTCAACAATGTATCCTACTTTGATTGAACTTTAATGTTGTGCGTCTTCAAATGCATCCTTATTTTGGAGCAAAAGTTCAATATGTCGCACGTTAAAACATCTGTTATTTCAAAAGTTGATATTACATGAAGGAATGGGAAATGACAGATGATAGGCGTAAAATTTTGATATGGGATTAGATTATATAAATAAAACGTTTATTAATTTTATTATTATTATCTGGTTGTTTATTATATAAGTTTATAAGATAACACAATAAAGTGAAAACTAATATAATCAGCTAAAAAAAGTTTTAATAGAAATACAACAAGGTAAGGTGAAATTGAATTTAACATTTTAAATAACAATACTGAATCTGGCAGATTCAGTAGAATGTTAAGCATAAAGTATAAATTTTTCTTCTAATTCATTAAATAAAGTGATTTTAAATGAAAAAGAAAATGTTTGCAGCTTAATAACTAAAGTTTGTATACTATGTAAAACTAATTTTCTTAAATTAACCAAAACACATTTTAACCTATTTTCAAAAGTGTCTAATGGTAAAAGAGGGTAGAAAATTTTAAGTTACATCACTGAATCTTGCAGATTTATTGGTATGTTTTTAAGCATAAAATGTTAATTTATTTTGTAAAGTCTTTAAATTAAAAAAAAAAAAATGCTAACTGAAGAATAATCAGACATTTGTATACTAGATAAAACTAATTTTCTTGAATTCACCAAAATGTCTATTAACATGTTTAACCACAAATATTAGTGGTGAAACATATTAATTAACATTTTAATAGTATAATGAAGTTAGATAAGTAGAATGAAATTAGTTCAAAAACATTTCAATTATCGTCTCTGAATCTTGCAGATTTAGGAGAGTGTTGTTAAACAATGGTAAAACATGTTTGGTAACATTTTAAAAACAATTAATTTCTCAGATTTAGTAACATATTCTGATCGTCTATAAAGCGTAAAATATTATTTTATTCTATCAAGTGTGTAAATAAAGCTATTTTTACCGGAAAAGAATGTTTACATGTTCATGATTGATGTTCGTACTATGAGAAATTGATTTTCTCAAATCCCTTAAAAATATTTTCCCACGAATATTTACATGTTCATGATATGATAGATGTTCGTTCATTGTCAAGTTAATTTTCTCCAATCCATTAAAAATATTTTCACACCAATTCTGGAAATCTATTCTTAATTTGACTCCACTATAAAATCAAACTTCTATAGATCAGAGACTTTAATATTCACGCTATAATGACCTTGTGACTATTCAAGCAATACAGTTTTGTTTGTGGAATGAGAACATAAAAAATGAAACTGTTCAACATAAAAAAATATTTTTTTGCTTTTCAACTCATCCGGCGTATAGCAATGAGTTCAATGTCCGAATATACCATTAGGTTTCCTATGATTACACTTTGTCTCGTGGTCTACTTATCTTCACCTTTAGGCCAATTCAAACATTCCGAACATGTTTCATCACAGAAACAAATAATTCATATTATCATTATATACGATTATTTACTTATTTGCTTGCATTACCAAATACAATTAAGAATTGCAGTTTATCTGCTTCGCAAAAATAATAAGGTATTTAAAGAAATGCATCTGAAATTATTATTTGATATTATTTTTAACAAAAAGGACGATATTTCTTTTTCTAAATAATTCAACAAAAAGGAGTTGCGGATATAATCGCGTGAGTTGATGAAGAGATTATATCTTTTTCTTCCCAAATTTTTATTCATATTTTTTTTAAAAATTTTTTTTTTTTAATTTAATTTTATTTTATTTTAATAATTTTTCTTCTTATCTTTTCACTCTTCTGAAATTTTTTCCTTTCTCTATATTTTGTACTTATTTTATGAGTTTTATATACTTGCAGCTTATGCGCAGTAAATAAAACTTAATTTTCTTCGTTTTTAATCTTTTTTCTTTTTATTCCTTTTGAATTATTTATTTATTGAGCTATATATATATATATATATATATATATATATATATAACACAGTACAAAATTCCTAATTTACCTATTTATCTATTTACATTCTTATTTATATATTTACAATTTGACTGTAATTAAACGAATAAATGTTCTATTTAGGGTAATAATTAAAACAAAATTTTGTTACCGATTCAACAATTTATTTGCCTGTATTCTATTCCGAGCAATAATAAAAATATATTATTTAAATTCTATTCTTTCCACATAAATACATTCATCTACTTTAATTTTTATTAATTTTAACTACTCATTTAAATGAGATGACTTATAACTATAGTTTTTTCAGATAATTTAACAAATAGTTAACTCTGTAGCAAATTTAAAAATTTATTTATCAAATAATTTCTTATATTATAATAGTTATAAATAGGTATACAAATAACAAAAAACTGTTATTTTTGTTATTTGTATACCAATTTTTTCGAGTCCACTGACATTTAATTGTTTCGTTGAAAGATAATGATACAGTAAAACAGTAGTCCAAGATGTTATATTATTTCAAAAGATTTGTTAAAAATTTCCGTTTTTCTGTACTTAATTTCACCTATAATTTTTAAGAACTCACTGGGAACGAATGTATAATGTTTGTTAATTTTAATGAAAGTTTGGATAACAGTATTGAACTTTTAATTACAATACATTGTATGTGATATTTTTCCTAATGAACAGTTTCCGAAATTTCGTAAAATTTTTCAATCAACTTAAATGACGATTTTGTCTTTCAAATAAGTCCGTAGTTTAATGAATATAAATGGTTCTAATGATTAAACAAAGTTTTATTTTAAAATAGAATGACTTCCTGTTTTATTTAATAAATTTAAGAAATATCGATAAAATAAATAAACCTTTTTATTAGTTATTCCTTGCAATATTTAAAGCATTTTCCTGTAAGATTCTTTGCCTTGAGTTTCAGTTCAGATTTTCTGTAAATTGCAGCGCTTAATTCGTTTCAATTACAATGACTAATTAATAAAATGAAAAAAAACTTTTTTTAGAAAATGTTAAGTAGCATTTAAAGCAATTTTGAAGCATTTCATTCTTAATTAAGTTCCAAAATTACAGCGCTTTGAAATTACACAATAGTCCAATTAAAACGAAATATTCTGAATAAGCAGTTTATTTTCACTCTTCTTCTTGAAATTAGTTTCAACACTCTAATTATGTTAATTATTTTCTCGCGGTTAATTTATTCAATATATTTATGATTATTATTTTCACTTTGTCTGATCTTAGTTTTTATGAATTAATTAACTCTTTAAAACTTTATTATTCAATTTACCTGACAAGTATCATAATCACTAGAACTAAATATTATCATGTTCTAAAGAAGATAAAGATTTATATTTATTTTTCTGAAATCAATTTGTGCTTAGGTTTGTACTATGAATCATTATTCTGAAATTGGAACTTTGATTATACATGATTACACTAATAGGCAAGAGTAACATTATTACAAATGCTTTTTCCTCTATTGACTAAACTTTCGGCCGCTTTGCTGATTGAACTATATATTTTGAACAGTACATTTGTCGATGAATTGAACAAAGAGATATTTATTCACTGAGCAAATATTACTTTGAGATAAACTATTGACAAATTTCCCTTTTTAGTAAATTTAATCCCGTTTTCGTTTTTTTTTTTCCGTCATATTTTTTCTCTCTCTAAATCCAATTGGGCTGTGAAGCAATGGTCTCCAATCTCCGGGCCGCGAACCAGTAGCGCTCCATGGGTGAAATGGTACGGATTGCCTAAGGAACATAAAATTATTTCTATTTATTTAGTGTGGTGTATTTCTCTCGGTTTTGTACAACTTTCCATGGACGAGAGGTTAAACAGATGAGAGACGTCATTTAAAGTAGCACCAATACCGCGCATGTAATTGTATTTTATTTTGAAAGCAAGTTTAAATACAATTAAATTAAAATTAGTAAATCAAAACAGCCTAAAATATAAATTATTAGGGTCTCCCTCCCCCCCTTCCCTCTCTGCGGACCGTGATAAAATAATGTAAAGTTGACCTGCCTGAAAAAAAAGGTTTGGGAGCACTGCTCTGAAGGAGTTTCTTTTAACCATATTAACAATATTTTTTTGGTTTGAGTTTTTTTTACTTTTTTTTTTTTAATCTAAGTATGTTTTGTGAAATATCACTATATAGTAAATAAATCGTTATCGTGCGATGAAAATATAAATTCCGTGAAATCGTATTCATTTGCTTATGTATGCTTATTTGCTTTTTTTTTTTTTTTTTTTTTTTGATACATAAATTATCGTTCAATCGTTGGTGAATGATTGCTGTAATTTCTTTTTTATTTTTATTTTTTATTTTATTTGGTTACTTATTTGAGAAAAGAATAAGAGATAGCTGAAATGTCTTATGAAAAAAGAGAACAAAATTAAATCCAATTTAATTGAAAATAATTAAATAACAATCAATAATAAGTAAATTATTCTATATCATAATATAGTTATAAAATATATGAGATAATTATTCAAAAATATAGTTCGGTTAGTTCAAGAAATTCATGAACTCCGTTAAAAACAAGCGCCATCTATTGGAATTATTTGACAACACAGGATATCCGCCATCATAATTGATGAAGATTACAAAAGAAGTTAACAAAAAGAAACATTTAAAAGTTGCTTTATTACTGTGATTTGTTTCGAAAATTCGGTGAGTCACTACTATACTAACATCTTATTTATTTGTACATATTAAATGAAATGTTTGTTGGGAGAATGCAATTAAAAACTTGAGAGTATAGATAAAGGGGCGGGGACGAGTTAGAAGAGTTTCACTTATAATGTAATCAAGTTGACATACTCATCAAATAAAAGTAAATGTCTTTTTAGTATCATTTCAAATTAACTTCACTTGATTTAGATTATTTCGCTCAGACTATTTTTCGAAAAAACATTAAATATTTTTAAATTAATTATAAACTGTGTGATTGTATAAGCATAGTAGCTGATAAATGATTATGAATTTCAAATATTATGATTAATAAAAGTGAACAAAACATACAAATAACATATCAAAACACTCAATTTCTTTTCTATCTCCTTCAAAATTCTTTTCATTTATTACATTTAACTGTTTAGCAAACTTTTTAATTATTTGTTAAATAGCTTTTTTTTTATTGTGATAATATCACCACTTTTTTCTTTTTTCATATTTTTTCCTTTTTTTTCCAGTTCTCTTCGTCAATTTGTAAACGTAGATTTGTACCTTTTATAAGAATTATAAAATTTTAATTCAATAATTTATTCGAAAAGGTAAAAATTTATAATGATAAAGCAGAGCTCGTTTCATTTCTGTGCTTAATATTTTGATTTCAATTTAGATACTAAGACATAAAAAGATTGTCAATATGGAATTCCAGCATTTTTTAAATTTCATAATGCATTGCGACACTTTTTTAACATTGAAAAAATAAACATGAAACGAAATAGTTTCTATTTATTTATTATTTCACATTAAAACTTTTTATATTCCATCAAGTCCTCCGAAAATATGGATAACCAAATACAGCATTTCAATATTTCGTGATAGTGAGTTTCACAACTGATGAAGTAAGAAAGTGCATTTATTTTAGAAACTCAA
The DNA here is from genome assembly GCA_949128135.1 of Parasteatoda lunata. NCBI lineage: Eukaryota > Metazoa > Arthropoda > Arachnida > Araneae > Theridiidae > Parasteatoda > Parasteatoda lunata. The sequence continues at coordinate 15,312,713 of OX421980.1, read as the reverse complement.
AATTTTAGAGAAAGATTTTTAAAAAAAAGAAAAGAAAGAAAAGCGTTAGTCATTTAATTTGACTCAAAAAGAGTTCGATCGCATCCAAGTATAGTTGTTTTAAATTTACTGTTCCGTGAAGACTTCCCTTAATATGTATTTTTGGAATCTTTGTAAAAAATGATAACAAAAAAGTATTGTGTTTTCAAGTAAATATTTTAACGAAGAAAAAAAATTCCATCAAAACCTGGTGGTGGAGGAAAGTGAATTTTTCTTTCTCCACAATATAAAAGAAATAATAATGACTAATATATCAAATAAATGCGTCCGGTGGATATACCTTACAAAAACAGTTAAATGATTGGTGTAAATAACCAAAAATCTGAAATCTTCACTTTTGATATTTAATGAAACTTGTGAGTTTGACACAAAAATTTGAGCTACGAGTCCAGATATGCATTACAAAAACAATGAAATAATAGATGTAGATAACCAAAAATTTGAAATCTTTCCTTTTGATATCTAACCATTCTTTGACACAAAAATTTGATCTTTATATCCTAAAAAATATTTAAGGCTGAGTTAGATCAGTGTTAGAAGTTTTATGTGAATTCCTCTTAAGCTTATTTTCTATCTTTCATTAAGCAATTTAAAATATCAACTACTATTTATAACTTCCCAAAAAATTGTCAAATAAATAAAAACTTAAATTTGAAATTTCGAAATAAATTTTCAAACATTTTAACATGAAATTCTTACGGTAATAAATAACTTTAATGTATATAACTTTAATGATAATAACTTAAAATAATTTCAAACTTTAAAAGCTTCATAACCTTCTTATGGTCCCTGGTCTCAATATTTTTGTATTCATATAAATTTTCCATTGAATCGCAATGCAACAGTTTAAAAAGTATGTGGATACATACCGCTTGTTAAAAATCATTTAGAGTTGATTTTCAATAAACAATAAAAATTTAAAATTAATCTTTACAGTTTCAACTTAGAATAATTGAAAGAAAGATAGCAGAAAGTCACAAAATCATATGGACTTTCTTTACTTTAACAAATGTTTAACGGATATAAAGTTAAATTAACGCGGTTTTTCTGAAAAACTATATTTTAACAGATTAATAAAACTCATATTTAATTTTAAATTTAAAAGTTTTATAAACTGAATAATTCCTACATATTATTACTAGACTATCTTAATTCAGTTCATTTATGATTTTTAAAAATAAAAAACACCAAATAAATACGTCACAAATGTTTTGAAACTAGAGAAAACAATAAAAAAAAACTGGAATTATTATGCACATGAAAGAAACTTTTACTGGTTTTAAACTTATTAATTATGAATATTTAGAATATCCTTTAAACGACTTATAGAAAAATAAATATCTTAATTTCATTTATATTTTTCATTATATAATGTTCACAATATCCTCATAAATCTAGCTGATATTTAGTAAAGTAATATGTTTTTGACAGAAACTCATTTTTTAAAACTAATTATTACTAAGTTATTGCTATAGTTATTTCAACAACTGTTATTAAATGCGTAGAAAATTTACATAAAAATTTGATTGCTTGCTTGAATTACCACAAATAAAAATATCATCGATAGTAATTTAATATTTTCCTTATTTAATAAAATTTACTGAATACATTTTATCAATAAGTACACTTAGACTCTATCATTCTTCGCTAAAATATTACAATTATATGTTTGAATTTAATTAAACTCAGAAATTATCTGATCTTTAAATAATTCCACAATTTGATTGTTATACTAATTCCAAAATAATGAATGTTCAACTTTAGCCTGGAAAAGTATTGTGAATTATTTATCTGACATTTTTATGTAGATTTGATAATACTTGGTTCCGTTATCACGAACAAAAAGCAAAATTAAAATAGGTCGCATATGAGACGGACATTGCTTGATCTCATTAAGTTCCTCCAACCCTCTCATTTTGTTTCTGTCGGCAGTCATCCAAAGAGGAAAAAACCCCAGGCCTCAAACTTGCTGATGGATTTGTATGGTGGATAGCTTTAGGTTTTATAGGGCTTCAATGTTCTAATCCTTTTCAGCTCTTTTTCTTAAACTGAAAGAATCTTATAATTTTTTTTTTTTTGGAATGTTTTGATGAAATTTCCATATTCACTTCAACAAAGAAATTCAGTTTTTCATACTCTTTCATTATTTTCTAGCCTTCGTTGTTCAGCTTCTTTTATTGTGTCTGGTTTCTTATTCTTCTTAAAAAGAGAGTGGTTAATTATTCTTCAAAATATTGAGAATATATTTTTAATAGTTTGATTTCGAACCACGGTGGCTCAGAGGATAGAATGCTTGCTTCCTGATAAGGTGACCCAGTTTCAAATCCGGCTGACCGGATTGTGTAGTTGCCAGGAAGCTGACCTCACATTAGAAAGGTTCTGGGTTCGCATCGCGGATAAGGCATGGCTGTTCTTTCATTCTCTGTGTTATCTGTCCTTACAGTGGGAGCAAAGTTGGCCCACCTAATATGGTGCCCCTGAAAGAATAGCCAAGAAATCTACCCTACTGATACCTGAATGACGAGTGCCAATCGGGTGGGCTTTGGAATCCCAGCGATTGCTAGTCAATACAAATTCTTTTCTCTCACAGACCACAATGTTATTTTATAACCGTCGTTGAACAGTCGACCCAATTTTTGGTTGATGACTACTAATGTTCACCGCCGTAGCCTTGTAATTCTGAACCCAATCCAGAAGACAAAGGAACTCCTGGATCAGACATTGGGCCAAACTTAAACGATACTATCAACCAATGTGTACCAGGATTTGCTTAGATAAATGTGCCATTGTTACTGTCAGCTAAAAGAAAAGAGCGCTCGCTCGCTTTCCAGTTAGATAACCCAGGTTCGAATCCCAGCAATGGGTGCTCGATACTGATTCAGCTTCCACCTCATACCGATCATAGTTGGAATACCCTTTCTGTCGGGCTTACCAAGGGAGATTTTCTTGATTTACCTCTGCATGCAACGCAAATGCTGGTTAGATCCAAGAAAAATTATATTTCGTCCCAATGCGCAATCCAAAATTTCTCTTGTCTTCTGGGTTGAGTCGTAAGCAAAGAATGGGTTGGCTGTTCAACGCTATTTTTTATAAAATCATTTTTATTCCCAAATTTTTAATTTTATTTGTAAGACTAAACTGTTCATGAATTTGAACTTTTTTAATATTATCTAGTGTTACAAAAGAAGAAGTGATTGTTTAGCTAGAGGCAAAATTTTTTAAACTCAAAAATAATATCCATATTTATAACTACTGTTTTTTTTTCTGTAAAAGCTATACAATAATAAAATTTAGTAAATGACACGAAGAATGGTATAGATACAAATAGTTTTAACTCACAATAGATTTCAAAAACTAATTGTTTTTTTATTTGCATTATTTTAAAAAATGTACCTATTTTCCCCATAAAAAAACTATTAAGACTTTATTCTATATAATAATTCATTATTTAGAATAACATTATTAAACATTATAAATATAACATTATAAGTATAATATTACAAGTATTAAGTATAAGTAACTATGAATAATGCCCTATATAAGGAAGAAAAACAAATTTGCAAAAAATGTTTTTATCATTACCTAGTCTTGGTAATTAATAAATTATTATTGTTATTAGATAAAAAAAAATATATGATGCGATGGCATTTCTTTTAATTAACTCTTTTTAAAGATTATTGTAAAGAAAACAGAATAAGTCAAGTTTAAATAAGTATTAGTAATAAGTCAAGTTTAAATTACATAATCATGATACTATTGTACGACTTAAACGAAAGAATTTGAAAGATAGCATGGTTCAAATTGAACGAAAACTTGATTAAACTAACAGCGCTATTTAGTTAGAAACAAATTTGCATGACAATACTGTGGAAGAAATTCAACAAATATTTAGTTTTGTTCACTTCACCAATATATATATATATATATATATATACATATATATATACATATATATATATATATATATATATATATATATATATATATATATATATATATATATATATATATATATATATATAAAGACATAAAATCAAGAATTAGACATATTCAAAGATTAGTTCTTTAAATACAAAATATGCATCATCTATCATCAACTTTTTTTAAGCAAGCGTCATGAATTATCATGATTAATAGTAAATTTCTTGATTAAAATAAAAATTTTATGAATCATGAATAGGTTTGATTGACAGTATTCCTTTCATAATCATTCACTATAACCATTCACTATTCTATATAAATTCAGATTTTCATCAAGACAGTATATATTATTTTCTTTATGAATAAATTTGGTTTATATTAATCACCTGCTTTAACTTCATGAAAATTTCTTGTCCTAAAATTACCTTTTGTTTCCTCTTTTTATGATTCTTTTTTTAAACTGCAAAAAGCCTTCGTATTTTGCACAGTTTTTTACATTTTTAAAACACTTTTCCATGACCTTCTTAAATTTAATGACAATATTTTTTAAAGATACAAGATGTTTCCCCTAACATAACCTCTCTTCTTATAATTAATAAGTGGTTTTACAAAAGTTTTGATATATCATGCTTTTTGTTTGCTTTTTTTCAAAGGAATTTTATGAGTAGAACTATATCTATATATTTTTTTCTCATTTAATTTTCTCACGTTAAGAAATTTTATAAATTCTTTCTGTTTAAAGTGTTAATAATTTTGGCTCAAAACTTTTTGTTAAGGGTCATTTTTTTTCTGCATTCTTACTGACGTTAATAATTAGGTTTGGAAACCAAAGAATATTCTACTTAAACCTTAATTTATTATAGGTGTGCTATAAGTGCCAAACAAAAGTTCTGCCTTGTAAAGTCGAAATAATTATTTTTTACCAGATTCCTACTTTTGGTATCTATAAAATATCATTTAATCTGTATAAATATGTATGTATTTTTTTTTTGTTTTCTTTTTTTTTAAAATTTATTTATTGATAGCTATTTTTTTAAATCACAAGACTTAAATAGATCGTTGAATAAGTTAAACCAAAATTATTTGTTATTTCATTGTACACGAAATACATAAATAAATGTTATTTTCTATGTACATAATATTGGCTAATAAGTAAAAAAAAATTATAAGAATTGGATTTATTTTAAAATATTTGTATAAAAACAGAAATAGAAATACCTCTTTAACTGTGACAAAAGAATGAGTTCATTTGGTGATCTTTTAACTTCACGCTTCACCAATTCTCAACTATTTAAGTACACATATCTGTTTATTTTTTAAGTGTGTGTAATCCGCTTTAAGCGAATGCATCAAAGTTGATAGATTCACGCTATTTCTTTTCTTTTATTACTATTTTTACCGAGTTCTAAATTCGTTGAAAAGGTCATTTCCCAAACCTTCCACCTCCATCATTTTCTTCATTAAAATTAAAAATATTTTATTTCTAAATACAATTAGAAATTTAAAATAAACTGTAACATTATTCATAACAAATTTATATTAATATTCAATTTTGTAATAAAAATACAGTTTTGATTGATTAAAATTTGTGTAACCGTCGTTCAGCAGCCGACCCAATTTTTGGGTTTACGACAACTCATTTGCAACTCCGTAGCTTTGTTATTTTGAATCCAATCCAGAAGACACGGGAACTCCTGGATTAAGTAGTGGGAGAAATTTGCTGGAACTGAATTTGCTTTTTTGATGGAACTCACCCGAATTTGTGTTGCATGGAGAGGAAAATCACGAAAAGCTCTAACGGTTAGCCTAACGGCAAGGGGACTCTAATCCATGATCCGTCTAACACTGAGGATAATTAACGCCATCACTATGGTCAGTACAAGCCGGGTGTAGAATTCGTATCGACCAGTAATCGCTGGAATTCGAACCCGGTTCATCTCATTGGGAGGCAAACGCTTTATTCCCTGAGCTGTTGAACGAAATATGTACTTAGTCTAGTTAAGTGAAACTGCCGGTATACATTTACCCGGTATGCCCTTAACCAATGCTTTTTAATCAGAATTGTACATCTACCAATGTTCAACTCGGTAGCCTTTAACTTGAACCCAATCCAGAAGATAAGGGAACTCCTGGATCAAGGGTTGGGAGAAATTTGCTTTCGGGGAGGACTTTTTGATGAAACTAACCCGCATTTGAGTTACAGGGAAAGGAAAATCCCAAAAACTTCCCACGTTCAGGCTGACGTTAAGGGGATTCTAACCCACGATCCGTCTACTACTGAGGATATTTTACGTTAGCACTCTGGTCGGTGCTAGCCGGGAGCGAAATTCGGATCCCAGCCATACTGGGGTCGAACCCGGGTCCCATCGTCGGTAGGCGAGAACTCTATTTTCTGAGGCATGACGGCTCATACCAAATGATCAGAGTTTTCGGAAGCAAAAATTTTGTATAGGTGGGTAATCTTGGTGTAAACTTTTTTTCATTTTCGATATTTAGAACTTTCATACACCCTTTAAATTGAATATGTAGAAGTGTTCCTTATAACAACTTTTAAGGTTGTTCATTATCAAATTAGGAGAGATATTATACCACAGTTCTTAAAATGTGAATTCAACATAAATTAAATTTTTAAACCATGTTATGAAAAAAGGTATTTCAATTTAAAATCTCAAAGTGGTCAGAAACTTATTTTAATGTTACTTCAGGATTCAATAAAAATTGTTTCTTGTTTTTAACAAAACTCTTTCTTGGAAAATTGACCTTAAACCATGTTACTTTAAAATCTCAAAACGTTTGGCTTTTTAAATTTTAATATTACTTCACGTTACCTTAATCCTCTTTTGTTACAATTTATTGCGCTCATTCTAATACAATCAAATACAAAAAATAAAAATGAAAAAACGTCTCAATTAATGGTGAAAAATGAAAAAAATAATAGTTTTGTATAGTTTTCTTCTATGGGAACCACTCTTCACTGTATTGACCGGTCATTTCGTGTAGATAGTTTACACTGAAAAAGGTGTGGTTCTGTCATCAAAATTCTGTATAAATCGAAATACCATCACGAGAGCAAAAGATTTAAAAGTTCAAAAGGGAGAGAATCAAAAATATAGGTTAATTTTTTTTGCTTATCTTCATTTATCTTTGTTTTCCCCTTCAATAAGTTTATGCAGAACCAGTTTCCGGAAAACTTTTTTCAACCGTTGTTTCCTTATTACTTTTTTCTTATTTTTGCTATTTAGTTCCAAATTAGTTGTTAAGTACACACCTAGCTTAAGATTAGGTTGAAGAATCGATTTAGAATTTTTTTAGATACACGTTTTGTTTTAAATATCATACATGCATTTTAACAGCGGATTAACGTGCATTTTTATAAAATACTTAAAAGCGAAATATGTTTTAATTTTATCTAGCAATAAAACGATGTTTCAATAATATCTAAATCTTACCATTGTATATCGATTTTATCACTTATTTTTTATGCAGCTAATTATACTTTTAAGAGATTCACGAAGATGTCAAAGTTATGTCCTCATTAAAAGTACGATAAAACAAATCTTATTATTCTTTAGTTTAAAATACATATTTATGTTAAAATAAAAAATATATATATACTAAAGAATCTATTTTATATAAATAAATTATTAAATAATCATTATTTAATTTTTTTCAATAAAAAAATATTGCATAGCTCCTTATATGTCATTTAATACATTACATAATTGTAGTTTTTTAGTTTAAAAAATGATAAAATATTTAAAGAATTAATTCTTCTTTTATAAGAGTGTGCGTAATTATGAAATTTATTTATTAAAATTTAGGTTTAATTTGCTGAAAATTCTATTTTTCTGTTTTGTATTATAGAGTAAAGTTAAATAAGTCATCGTTTAAAAATTTATGAAAATTAAATCAAATTTTGCGTTTTGATAGTGTTTGAAACCATATGCTTAACAAAATTATGATATATTTTAGGAACAAAAAATAACAATAAATTACCCTGTCATTTTCCAGCCTTTTATATTAATTGTAACCTAAATCGTAATATTTGATTAGAGAAAAACGTTATGATCCTGAATTCACTTACATATCAGTTTAATATGTTGGAATAGATGTACTAAAATAGTAGTATAAAGTTTAGAACTTATTTTTTGATAAATAATTCAAATTTGATTAACTAAGGAAATTGAAATCTTTAAAACAAGTTTTTACGTCTGAAAAAGTCAGATTTAATATTGTATGCAATGCTTACTGAAGGCAAATACCAAATACTTTATTGGTCAAACTTTAAAATTTATTCTTAAAAATAGAAATGTAAAATTGCATTATTTTGCACAATACGTGAAAGAATCCCATGCTTGCAAGTGACGAGTTAAATTACGTTTCATACATTAAATGGTGAAATATTGTGAGCGACATTTTTTCATACTTTAAAAATTGTTACCTCCCGTTTAATTCATTATAAGTTATTTTTGAATAAATTGAAGAGGAATAAAGAGTTTAAAAAAGGTTTTTTGTAGTAATGTAGTTCTTAAATAGTTCTGTTGTGCAAACTTTTTCATCTCAAGAGAAAATTATCGTTACTATAAAATAATATTAAAACGAAAATTTCTTATGTTTGAGTCTTTTTTCCTTGATTGATTATCATAAAAAATAAGAAATAGTACGATTTTTTCTTTTTAAAGAGAAAACTTTTATAGCTCTTTTGAAATATTTATAAAAAAATAATTCAGAAGTTCATTTATGCTTGGCAATTAGACATTTAGTAAATTTTGAAGAAAATGAAATAAAATAATGAAATGAAATAATGAAATGTAAATAATTAAAGTGCAATACAAGACAGCAAATGACGAATACATAAATATACTTTAGTTTAAATAGAAAACATTTTCAAATTTTATCATTTTGTACAATAACAGAAGAAAAATGTGATTAATTTTATAACTGAAAAAAGAGAATGATTGGAAAAAGCTTCGTGTATTAAATTGTGAAACGTTCAAAAATTAAGTATTCATATTTTGACATATTTTAAAAATGAATTTTTGAATAAATTGAAGAAGAAAAATTAAAGCTTTTAAAACTGCAGTTCGTGAATAGTTTTGTGATACAAACACTCTGAAATTATAATTTTGCACCTGATTAAATAAAATAATATATTTATTTTATGAAAAAATGATGTGTAAAACTAGTTCAGGTAGAAAAATAAATATTTTGCTGAATTTGTAGTCCTTTTTTATGAGAAAGTTTTCTTGATTAATTTCGAAAAATATACATATAAATATATATATATATATATATATATATATATATATATATGTGTATATACACACCGAAGAGCCATTACATTATGACCACCCTCCATCTTTAACAATGGGCTCGCCCAGGTTTTCATGGTTTCTCGCCCAGGAACAATGTTTTCATGGGGCACATTAGGACCCATAATCCTCATAGAACATTCCCTGACGTCTGTAAGTTACTTGAACATAGTTGCAGACCAGGTTCAGCCATTCATGGCAACAGTTTTTCCTGCGGGGGATGGTGTTTACCAACAGGATAATGCACCATGTCATAAGGGTCGAATCGTCATTGATTGGTTCGAGGAACATTCCTTACCTTAATCCAATAAAGCATTTGTGGTCCTACATGTTATTAGCAGGGTGGTCATAATGTAAAGATGGCTCTTTGTACATATATATATATATATATATATATATATATATATATATATATATATATATATATATATATATATATATATATATATATATATATATATATATATCTCGTCTCGTAAATTTATTCTAAATATTTTCTACAAATTTATAAATGTTTTTATTATGGTACTTTAGGTAAAGGTAGTGCTGAGTGTGGAAAGTAACGGACCGAAATTAACGAAATTTAATATCCAATCGAAAATTTAAAAGAAAATCAGCTTAGATTATAAAGCTGTATAAAATACAAAAAATATTTAAGTATGTTCTCTACTCTCTGTTTTCCTCAATTTAATTATTAATTACTTTTATTATTTATATAAGTATTTAAAATAATATAAACAAAAGAATGTTCTTGCAGTCTGCTTTATGTTTTAAATTCAAAATTAGTTAATATTCAAAATTATTCCCATTCAACACACAATTCATATAATTTATTTCTTCGAAAAAAAAAAACATTGTTATACATCTTTTCTCCAATTGACATTTAATTAATTTATTCGTTCCAGAAAATATTATGCAGGAGATTAAATTTCCATAAATGCCCAAATTATCAGCGTTTTGATTCAATATTTCTATTTTTATTTTATACCGTTATTAAATTTATAAAATTAATTACAAAAGAAAAAAAGAGTTAACAATTTATCTAGCTTTCTCTAACATACGTATTCTTATTAATAGTGAAACGAAATAATTAAAAACTAGTTTTGCAATGTTACATAATCATTAACAAGGCAATACGTCCATGAAGTATTTTTACAAAATGCTCAGTAATAATTAAATTTAAGAATTTATTCATAGAATGACACTTAGAAACTAATTTATTTCTTGATTAAGATATACACAGTACTATAGATATTTATATAATAGTTACCATTATTCAATTACATAATTACTTATTTGTAATAGCCATAACCTTGGAGAAATTAACTAGTGATATAAATATGCATAATAAATGAAATACCTTCATAATATGTTTTTTCTTTAGTCAAAGCTTCAAATGTTTATTCATTTGAGTAAAATTAGAATTTTGATTATGAAAGTGAATGCTGAAGAATGTCAAAAAAATCTTTTCAATTTGAATATGCTTCAATCAAACAATTTTATTGTGTTATATACACTGTAAGAAATTTCTCGTAACAAATGTTTAAATAACAATTTATTTAATTGTTATTTTACTATATGCAAAGAAAACATACTAATAACAATGAATAGAATTTTATCCAACTAAGCACACCTAATAAAGCCACTTAGTAACTTGCATCTGGGTACATGTAGCCGAGAGAGCTTATCTGTCAGTCTCAGAACCGTCAGAACCAGGGTTCGAGACCAAACGTTGATACCACAATATATCCTCTATTATACAGTCAACATATGAAGAATTTCCACTGTCCTGTGCTCTTCAATTTGTGCCCTGCTCTTTCCAAAGCCCATTTTCTAAAGAAAAGCCATGCTCAATTGTTCAGTTAAATTTCTTTTTTACACTTTTTTGAAAATATGCTAGTTGTGAATGGTTTAAAAAAAATCACAGTTTTGTATTCATGGGTTTTTAACCGTACTAGTTGTAAACGGATTTTAAACCATAAAAAAGTACAAAATGTTTTTATCTTAAACTTAACGGTCAATTGGATGGACAGACTACTGCCCGGTATTTTAGCATAATTTTAAAATGAAAATTCTAACACTAACAGTGAAATAAAATCAAACATTAAATACGTTCGAAATACGTGAGGGAAATATTTTATACCGCTGAAATCAAAATTTGCAAAAAATAAATATGAAGTCATAATTAAAAATAGCAAATATTTTTTGTGATCTTTGGTTTAATGAGTTCTTTTTAAATGCAATTAATTCAATTACCAAAAAACCCTTAGAGCCGGATTTTTTTTAATCAAGTAGAGAAAATCTATTTTTAATAACTCTTATTTTATTTATCTTATTCTATCTATTCTTATCTTATTCTATTTTTATCTATCTGTTTTTTGATGAAATCTATTGAGAAAAATCTATTTTTTCAGCCTATATAAAAAGTAAATGTTGTTAATGTTTCTTTTTTTCACTCGACAAAATTCATTGTGGAAATGTATATCCATTCCTCATTTCTTTCAATGAATTTTTTTGAAAACAATAAAATAATTTAAAAGATTTGTTTTTCTTTAGATTTACTGAGTATATAATATTCTTTAAGAAGTTATTTTATAGCAAATTCTTTAAAAAAATAATAACAAATATATTATTAAAATGATAGAAAAATAATACTAAGATATAATAAAAAATAGCATGAATTTCTGCTTTGGTTAAGTATATTATAATTAAATGTATTCCCATAAAACATTCATATTGAGTCAAGCAATTCAAAAGCTATTCAAAATAATAACCAATTCAAAAGCAATTCAAAATAATAAAATTCGTTTTTTTACTGCCATTATAAACAGCTAATTTTTTAATCTTATTTTTGTGAAATTTATAAATTATTTTTCATTTTTTTACATATTCTTTCTGAAATATTTTATTAATATAATTTTTAAGGTGGATTTTTATAATTTTATTCTAGAAACTTATATTGATTCCTCATTATTTACATTGAATGATCATTTCTGTGAAGACAGACTACAAAATAACATGAAAGTGTTTTGTTTATTATCAGTTTTTCTATGTATTCAATATTTCTTAAAAAATATATAAATTATGTGTTTTATATCAATAAAAAAAAAAATTGCAGAAAATTTGTTTAAAACCGGAATAAAAATTTCTGTGAACTTCAGTTTCGTAACAATAGTTTTAAATGCAATTTATTCTATTACAAGAAAAGATTTAGAATATTTTTTCACCAAAATCTTAAATCTTAAAATGTTTAGTTTAATCATATGTGCCATTAATTTAGAAGTTTTTTTTTAAAAATTATATTATTTTAAAACAAAAACAAGTTATAAAGCTAGTTATTCTTAATTTGGTCATAATCTTCATAACTTTTTTTTTTTTTTTTTTTTAACATGTCGTTTTATCATAGGTCTTTTAAAAAAGGTTTTAGCGCATTGTTGGAGGGTCTCATAAACTTAATCAAACTAACCTCATACTTTTATCTTTAATGTATATAAAGAAGGGAGTCTTTCAGGGTATAAAGCCTTTAGCTTCCAATGAGGCGAACTAAGTTCCAGCGACGGCTGGTCGTTCGCCCCAGGCTCGCACCGACCATAGTACTGGTAGGAAATATCCTTAGTGGTAAACAGATCATAGGTCCTTTACAGACAAGCTAACCGTGAGAGGTCCTCGTAGTTTTCCACTCCTTGTACCGCAAATGTGGGTAAATTTCATCAAAAATTCACAGGAAATAATCCCCTAATACTTGATCCAGTAGTTCCTTTGTCTTCTAGATTGGGTTGAAAATGACAAAGCAACGGAGTTGAACATTGGTAGTCGTAAACTCAAAAAAATTGTGTCGGCTGTTCAACAACGGTTATGAATTAAAATGTATGAAGAAATTAAAAATTCTGACTTCTTTTTAAAACTTTTTCTATGGATGCAATCATAAGTTAATTTTTTTCTCCGAGATTAATTCTTCATTTGTTTCTCATCCCTTTTATCTAGGCCAGCCGTATATTTTCATCGACTTTGAATCTCGGCCCTGACCGAACCTTTTATTTGGACCGTTGATTTTGATCGATATAAAGATAAAAACAATAATAAAGAAGTGAAACCACTCCACAATGGAAACGCGATACGCTTCGAAAACCATCGTGTGAATGATTAATATGTGACACGAAAAGATGGAAACGGGCAATAAATGCATGGTCACCGAACAAAACTAACTTCGTTTACAGCTGAAATCTTTTCTTCTCAAAAGAAGAGCGTATCTTGCTAGTCTTTATTGTTTTCTTTCACGAGTATTTGATTTTAAATATACAGTTTTCAGAAAATTTAGTTTTCTTTTTCTTGACAGTTTCCTATTTTGAACTTAGTTTGAGTATGATTGATACCTATTATTACCATTATTCTGAGTATCGTTTTAGTAAAAGTCTAAAATTTAGTTTGAATTTTATCCTTCAAAATGGTTAGTTAAGGTTGATCAGCTGTTTCAATGGAGCATTACTAACCAACAACATAAAATTTATAGATTTTTTAGTCATTTTTTAAAAATCTAACCATTCTTACCAAGTCTAACATTTTAAAATTAAGATTTGTCTACATCAGTCTTTTTTAGTGTATCCAAAAAATGACACACATCACCCTACCATGGCCAGTCAACTAGTCCATTTTAGGGTTCTATCTCTTAACAGCTTAGGTCATGTAATTTTGACCCCTTTGAAGGTGGAGGAGCTGGTTACTATCTCTTCAAACTTCCACAACCAAACAGCCACATCAGCCTGCTTCCACACTTCCCTGAGCCGTGATGGCTGAGAGGATAAAGCGTTCTCCTTCCAATGTGGGGAGCCAGGTTCGAATTCCAGAGATGGCTGGTCAATACGAATACCGCATCTGGCTCGCAACGACCATAATGCTGACGTGAAATACCCTCAGTTCTAGACGGATCTTGGGTTAGAGTCCCCTTGCCGTCAAGCTAACCATGGGAGGTTCTCGTGGTCTTCCTCTCCGCGTAACGCAAAAGCGGGCTAGTTCCATCAAAACGTCCTCCACGATGGCAGGCAAATTTCTCACAATGCTTGTTCCAGGAGTTCCCTTGCCTTCTGTATTGGGTTCAAAATTACAAGACTACGGAGTTGAACATTAGTAGTCGTAAACCCAAAAATTGGGTCAGCTGTTCAACGATGGTTATAAGAAAAATAATAATAAATAATAAAATAAAAACTTCCACACCGCAACCAACGAGAGTACTTTCATTTAGAACAGATTTAGTGAGTAACATGCTGCGTGTACAACTAGGTTGTTTTGTCGGTTTCTAGGATTAAACTTATAACACTAAGTTTTCTATCAGTAGTGTGAACAACGCCTTAACAGACTATGCTACTGGAGAGCATCATAAAATTGCATATTATACTGTAAAAAAGAAAGCAAATGATGGTGTTATTTCGAAATTGCAGCTTTGTATATAGCGCTAATAATTTTCTAATTAATGTATTTTGGTTACCTTTGAAGAATTTTTACTTTTCAAGTAGTACTTATAACTTTTTAAGTAGTACTTATATGCTAAATACTTATATTACTTACTATGCTTGTTCAAAAATGTATATAATACTTTGAAATCTAATTTTGTTCTATTATTTTAAAGGAGTAAAAAAATTTAAAATATTTCAATATTTGAATTGTAGTCGGGATAAATAGGTATATTGGATTTTAATAAACAATAACATCTGAACAATGAATTTCTCGTGTTACAAGAAATCTAGTTTCATATCTGAATTAGAGTGAATAAAATCTAAATACGGGTCATCTCCATTTCTAATAACTACAAAATTACCCGCTTTTCTTGATTAACAGAAAGGTGAATGATACCGATTAGAAATATTTTCTCTTATTATACAGGTATCTGCATTGTCTGTCGTTTGGCCTAAAGAAAATTACTCTTTGATAAAATGCTTTTGTTCTTACTTAAAACTAACTCCTCAGAATTATTTAAAATATATCAATATTTATTTTGAAATTTCCGCATGTATCGTTTGTTTTTTTCTACTTGTTTCTTTAAAGCTGTTATTTATCTGCAAAATATAGTTTTATTTCTTTGAATTAAACTACTTAAGAAAAGTACCTACCTTACTCTCAGATGCTATTTCAAAACAAATATAAATAATTTTTAAAACTATAATAATAATTTAAAACTTTCCTAATCATTTAAAGATGTGAAAAATTACAAGCAAATTTTTTTAAAATATTAATTTTTACTTTAACGTTTGCGTAAGTTAGATATGTCTTAGAAAACATGTTTCATTTATTACAATTGATGCGTTTTACTTATTGCAATCTGTTCTATTTTATGTGTTCAATTACTTGAATCGCCAACATTTAGTAAGATTGTATTCGTAGAAAACGACTCTTCTATTAAATTAAGCAAAATCATTACAGTAAACTAAAATCATATGTATTGTTTAAAATATCTGAAATAAAAAATTGTTTTTAAATAATTTTTTAATAAAAATTAAAATTCAATTAAAATAAGTATTTAAAAATAAATTTTTTTATAAAATTACTTTCAAACAATCTTTAATTAATTACTATTTAATTTTATTAAAATATAAATAAATATTGATTCAAAATAGTATACATAATATTAGTTTGTTAAAAGTAAAAAAGCTTGGTTTAAAGCTATTACCAAACTAATTCGTCGTAAAAAAAAGCTCTACGATTTGAAGCTTTATTTGCTCATCTATCGCCGTTATACAATTTTACTTTTTCTATTTTACGAAGATTACTCACAAAATTATTTTATGAATAGTAAAAGCCCTTAAAACAAAAGTTTTACAAGTAACTATATTTCAAATTACGTATTTTTGTATCTACAATTTATGCAATCATCCTAATTAAAATTAAGCGTAAATTACATTGGGAAGTTAATAAAATTCAGTAGTTTTAACTGCAAAATACAAATCATTTAAATTTTTTCAATGTTAAATGAAGCGCAGCTTCCTATTTAAACAAACCCCATACGTTTTAAAAATGGTCTGTACTACTTTGTACTTAAATTATTTCAATGTTTTTAATCCTCGTATTTAAAACATTTTTCAGCCATATTTATAGCCAATCTATAACTAAGTTTAAATGTTTCTGTTGAACTTAGAGTATGGTTTAAAAACTGACCCTACCGTCATTACTAAATCTGAGGACAACTTATCTATTAAAAGTTGAACTGCTTACGTTGAACTTGCACTGTAACTTAAAAACTTACCCTACAGTCTTAACCTTAACTAAAACTGATGACATTTTCTCTTTTAAGTTTGTAAAATTGTTTATGTTGAATTTACACTATAACTTAAAAATATCAAATATTATCCCAGAAGTATTTAAATCTAAATTCTCAAAAAAATTGGATTCAACTTAAGCGCTCATTAGTTTTAAATCTCCTTTTTTTCATCAAAAGCACCCGGTATTTTAATGAATATTCACGTATTTGTTAATTTTAAAACTGTTTCTCTCCATTTCTGTTTCAAATATTAGTAGTTAAAAAACGGGTAAAAATAATTTTTTATCACCTTGTCCAAAAATTTGAAACAAAGTTTTGATGTCTTACTATGCACATGTTGTTAGGTGTATCATTTAAAATATATGAGTTGTATATTGCTGTATTGTATGTATATGAGCTGTATGTATATGAGCTGTATTTATATGAGCAGTATTGTTTCATCTCATGATCTATATATATTATCTAATGTATTATCTATATCTATTAATCCATGATCTAATATATTTGTTTTACCCTATGGAAACTAAATTTTAACTTTAATCTAAAAAAATATTATAAATGCAGTAGAAAAGATTTTTTAAAAAAGTTTTGCCGCCTTTTAAAAATAAATTTTAAAATTCATTTCAGCAAGCGTCATTGTGTTACGCAAGAAAAACAATGACTTTTCATCACAACTTTTAATTTTACAAACTTGTATCATTATATTTTATATCAGTTTTGGATTTTATTTTATTTTCACAAAATGTAATAAGTATTTTGAGTAGTTTTAATTTTTATTATTTTCCATTAAAAATAAAGAAAACTTAAGAATATCAACAATTTCAAACACAAATCGTAACTATTAACTACAATATCAAATTTTAATTAACAATTACTATGACAAAATGCTATTTAAAATAAAGTTAACAAATTATAAGTTATATTTACAGTAGCGAATAACGAGTACACCTTCAGCTAACCCCCTGATAAACGATGTTGTATTTAAATTGTTTCGTAGTATACTATATTTAACAATGCATTTACTCTAGAAAAAAGATACAACTTTTTTATATTCATTTTACTGAAAATTAAAATAATTTATTTGTTTAAAATTCATTTGTTTCATTTGGCTGTTGAATTTATTTAAACATAAAGAGTTTTTTTTAATGGGGGGAGGAATTAAACTGATAAAATTAATAGCTACATATTTTCAATCTTTGTTTAACAATAGTCAATTAGGGCTTTGAATTGGCAGTGATGCCCCAATTTTTATTTCATTCATAACGTTTTAACCTATTTGTTTAAGAACATACATACTAGACTCGTAGATTTTTTAGGCTCCTTCAAAAAATCTCTTTTTTTTATTTCATTTTGGTTTAACGGTGTTCTGGAGCATTAGGAAACAAACTGGAAGCAAATGTGAGTGGGAAATTTAGAGGTCATAAAAGGTTCAAAGGCGTGGGAATTAAAACTTGGTGAAAGCAAATCCATCTATTCGTGAGAAAATCTTCTATTGTTCTATAAAAGTAATACCTTAGAATTAATGTGACTGGAATTTTGAAAAACTCTCATTTAACCTTTTAAACCCGTTAGTATTTAAGAGAGCGAAAGATCAAAAGTATCGTTTAGTGTCATATTATAAACCCTTAATCTTATAAAAGATTACGAAAGAGTGAAAAAATATATACATTTCAAAACAAAATGTAAAAAAAAAATTTTGGGAGAATAGATACTATCTTAAAAATACTGTAAATATATGCGAGGATATGCTTGGTTTTTTTTTTTTAACTTAACCGTCTCGAACTTTATTTCCTATCTGGTATATTCTACACAATAAACTTATCTACTTCTTTTCTTATATTTACAAAACCTAAGTTTTAAAATTAGTTTTATTTTAGTATTTAATATAATTATTTCAATACAGTTTTTGCAACTTACCATTTATTGTTTTAACTAAACTAATTATAGGTAATTGCTAAATATTATTTGTAAATATATTTGTTGAAAAAATACAGTTATGAATTGTAGATTTTTGAAAATTCAAAATATTTCGAAAATTTATGTCTATTACTTGTTAATTCTAAAGAAATAAATTCTCTTTTCGTACGAGTGACACAATTAACTTTCAAAGTTTATAATGTAATAATGCTGTAAAGATTGACTGGATATGAGGGATCTTTGTTTTTAAACTTATCTAATCTTTAACTTTTTTGCGCTTGATTATACATTGCTGAATCAATGATGTATGAGATCGAAGCATAAAAATAAATTTGCAAAACAGCAAGACTCTTATGCAACTGCATAACAACAAAACAAGGTACAATTTAGGCACTGGATGTCAACTCTTTTACTTGACCGCCAATGTCAACTGCATAGATTTTCTTCAAAGAGAAACATTTAAGCAATTGATCTCTTTCCACCTCAACAACATCACTGCTAGAAAATGAAACACATTAAACATAAAAGGAGTTTTGGCACTGGATATCAGCTGCATGAATTCTCTATCTAATATCGACTAGATAGATTTTCTTTTAACAGGAAACATTTAAACAATTGATCTCCTTCCACCTCAACAACATCACTGCTAGAAAATGAAAGACATTAAACATAAAAGGAGTTTTGGCACTGGATATCAGCTGCATGAATTCTCTATCTAATATCGACTACATAGATTTTCTTTTAACAGGAAACGTTTAAACAATTGATCTCTTTCCACCTCAACAACATCACTGCTAGAAAATGAAACACATTAAACATAAAAGGAGTTTTGGCACTGGATATCAACTGCATGAATTCTCTATCTAATATCGACTACATAGGTTTTCTTTTAACAGGAAACATTTAAACAATTGATCTCTTTCCACCTCAACAACATCACTTCTAGAAAATGAAACACATTAAACATAAAAGTAGTTTTGGCACTGGATATCAACTGCATGAATTCTCTATCTAATATCGACTACATAGGTTTTCTTTTAACAGAAAACATTTGAGCAATTAATCTCTGTCCACCTCAACTACAGAGAAAATTAAATATATTAAACATAAAAGGAGTTAAGGTACTAAATGACATCAATTCACTATCTATAAATATTGACCTCCAATATCTACTGCATAGGTTTTCTTTGAATGAGGAACATTGAAGTTCATCTCAAGATTCTGCATAAGGGACTAAGTATGTGGTGCAGATGCTTAGCAAGAAAATCATTCAATGGAACGCTAGATCTACAACGGATCTGGAATATTGTAAATCGAATACTCTTACTTCTCATCCTTTATTTCTTCAAATAATTAACCTAAATATTTTTTCCTCTCAGTAGTTATTACTATCTATTGATAAAAATAGGAATAATCAGTATTTTTCGCAAGTATAATATTATGATATTAATAATTTTTCAATGGGAATAAAAACTAAATTTATCAAACAAATAATAGATTTCTAAGTATATTAATTTTGTTAAATTATTTTGACAAAAAATAGTTTTTTACGTACTGAATTTATCGTCAGTATGTCCAGGAAGAAAATGTAAATAAAAGAATATTCTGTTCGTGAATTTCTATGACATAAAGATAAACACTATGACATAAAGAAATGCTCAAAAGTTTATAACGATAAAACTAAAGTTTTTTGATTATTTTATTTTTTTGTTGACTCGTACGCCTCTATTTTTCTTTGACAATGATCACACCGCCCTTTAGAATTAGACCCCACTGTTTGAGAGTCCTTACTTCGTCCAAAACTGTCAAAAATGTTATAAATATTGGTGTAGTAATAACATTTTGCTACAGTTATTTGCCAAAAGTAATAGCAATGCAAGATCTATGGCAAATCATATCTTATTACTCATACGTAGTATGCAGCATGGAAATAGTATACTGTCTTTACTTAGAGAACCATTTATCAAGAAAGGAGAAATATGGCAAATAGTTTCTATTCAATGCTCTTAATTAGATCTTGTGTATTGGTTTAGTACATTGACCTCTGATAAACAGGCCTGATTTTTTTTTAATTATAAATTTGACCTACTATCAGTTAAAATACAAAAGCTTTTATCTATTTATTTAAATTAACATTTTCTACACAAATAATACTTTTCTTGACTATATACTATAAGGATATATATTGGCAAAGATAATAAAAATAATTCTTAACTTTTATATAAAGTTGTAAAGTATTCAATGCTCTGAAAAAATCTTTATTTCAAATTTAAAAAATTTCTTTTAGTTTGGAATCTTTTAGTCTGCTGTGCATTAAAATATAAAGCATCGAAAATGCACAGCAGACTACCCTTTCTTTTTCTTTGTTTCTGAAATATAATTATATATATATATATATATATATATATATATATATATATATATATATATATATATATATATATATATATATATATAGATAGATAGATAGATAGCATAATAAATAAATACAAAAAAACACGAAGAAAATTAAAGAAAACAATAAGTATTATTTATTGCGCATAAGCTGCAAGTAAATAGAACTCATAAAATAAGTTCAAAAGGAAGATAAAACAAAGAAAAATTACAGACAAATGAAAAAAGGGAAAAAGAAAATTATTAATAACAAAAAATTAAAAAAAACAGAACTGGAAAGGATAAAAAAAATATTAAAAAAAATTAAAAAAAATAAAAATAAAAATACTTTTAAAAAATCATCCGGGGGAAAAAAATTAAAAATTTAAAAAAAATTTTTTAAAAAAATTTTCCATGTGCAAATCCGTGGCTAAAATTTTTTCTAAAAAGATTTCTTTGTTAATTTATATAATTATTCCATGTGCAAATCCATTTCGGGCAAATCCGTGGCTAAAATTATGTGCAAAACAGGCCATTCATGCTTCTTTCTCTTTTCTATTTTATATTTTTTTCTTAAATAAATATTTATTTTCTAAAATTATTTATAGTTAACTTCTTTAAATTATCCAGTATAATATTACTTTGCGCACATCCATTTTCGGGCCCATCCTTGTTAACTAACAAATCAAACGCACTTCAGTAATGCTGCAAGAACGCACTTTAAAATTCCTCTAGTTACGCTATCTCAATTTGCGCTTTTGTTTTCATATTTTGCAATCTGGCAATCTTGTAACAAAAATATTTTAAATCATTCTTGAAAAATTTCCCGTTCATGTAAGTTCATTTGATTTCACTATTCGCTTTATAGATTATGTATTATGTTCTTTTCTGTTTTTTCTTTATATTTTACTTTCTGTTTTTTTGTGTTATTTTTACTTATCGTATTCTATTTTATTTGTTGTAATTGTTGTAAAAAAAATTTTGAGTGCTCCTCACACTATTGTTTTGATATATTTTACTTCGGCTGTATTAATACAATATTAGAAAGCACTCTTTTTTGCAGATATAATCGTGTGGGCTGATGAAAAGATCATATCCTTTTTTTTCCACGGATTTTTTAAAAGTGTTCTATCTTTTTTTTTTCTTTTTTTTTGTATCCCTTCCAGTTATGTTATTTTTATTTTTTATTATTCATAATTTTCCTTTTCCCTTTTTTCATTTGTCTGTAATTTTTCTTCGTTTAATCTTCATTTTGAACTATATATATATATATATATATATATATATATATATATATATATATATATATATATATATATATATATATATATATATAATGTTTTAAATTTATGATTGTAATTGTTATTTACTTTCTAATAAAAATATGCTTTTTATAGCATTTATTATAGATAAACCGAAACTATTTAAATTACTTTTACGAAAACATTTTTTAATCCTTTTCTTCTATTTAAATTTTAAACTTTTCGATCAAAAATAAATTAATTGTATGTAGTTTTTTTTTGAAGAAAATGTGTATTTAACCCATTATAGGGCCATTTTTTTCTATTTATAATATTTTAAGATATTTTTGAATTTGAAATGGATTCATAAAATGAAATGCATTTAGAATTTTTAAGATAATTTTTGTTTGGTGGGAAAGTAGGTGGAATTTTCAACATTTTATTAACTGTAAAGAATTGCCATAGATTTGAACTTCTATACTTATAAATAATCGAATTTATATAATGTCAGACAAAACTTAATAAGAAATAATCAAACGAACAAACGCATAACGTGCAAGATCTCCGCACCCGTATTTCCTTGACCCCCCCCCCGCTCCCTTAACTTTACTGTTACCCACTTTTACATGAAATAAGTCCTATATTCTTTTTTCCCATGTATTTTCGGAAATAATGGCTGCACAAATCATAGGTGGAAAAATAGCTTTCCATCGACGTTAAAATTAATAAAGCTGTGGGGAAGTATATTTCCCATGGCCTTATAAAGGATTAATATAAAATATAGACATAATACTCTATCTCAAAATTGAAACTCTTCTTTTCTTTTCAAATATCAAATTAAAATTCAGAAAGGAAGTACAATTTGGTAGTTTTGTATTTAAATTTTTTAATTAAAAATCTAAATGTTAACGTATTTAGAATCTAAGCAATATATAGTAAGTAATACCGTGTAATTACATATTTTTATGTAGTAATGATATCATTTTAATTTAAATATCTATTAAATATAATCTTTTTCATACTTTAATCAAAGAAGTTAATAATGTTCTTAGAATTCTTAGGATAATATTCATTATTTATTTCAATTTATTAAAACATGTATAAATGAAATGAATAATTGTATGAAAAATAATTATGAATGTGAAATGTATTAAAAGAATATATACATTTCAAAACGAATGTATTTAAAGAACAAAAATATTTCAAAACAAATATATGAAAAGAATTTAAATTTCAATAAATAATGAAATTAAATTGAAAAAAATATTAAAGCAATTTTAATAGTTATTAAAAAAATCATAATTCGTTTGATTGATGAAATAAATCATAACTAAATAAGTCAATCTGATATATTCTAAAAAATAAAAATAAAAAAAATTACCACGCCTTATAACCCGTGGCGTGGGAGGTGCATGGTCTTCATAAGTGTGAATTGTTGCTACTAGACAAGTCCGTTTATGGGTCAAATTAAGGTCAGTGGCGTGGGAAAGAGAGAGTTAAAGAAGGAAGAATTCTTTTAAGTAAAAACTGGTTGTAGTTTTAAAACATAATATAATTTAACTGACGAAGTTATAGTTTAAGTCATATTTTCCATTCGTCCTTGCTGATAAAGTAAAGTTGACTGTCTAAACATATGTGGTCAGGGGTATAGTTATGAAAAAGGATATAACTAGATAATAAAATTTCATAATTTGAGTGTGATGCTCAGGGACAGAGTATTAGATTATATGTTTTATTGTAAGAAAAATTAACAAACCCTCAAGTAAAACCATGTCTAGACAATTTTATCAAAGTTTTCAAGAGTAGGTAATATTTTTCAGACATAAAATATTCATCGTCCATGCATGGATTAAGGGATTATGATCCTTGCAGTCGAGTTCAAAGTAAAGCCATGATCATCAATATATTTTCAAACACAGAAAAAAGTTTTTTTTTTAGTTACGACGGACTGACAGAAAATTTTAAAATTTTGTTAGTTCTATTTTTGCAAAAAAAAAAAAAAAAAATTACAATTGTATAATTTGTATAATAATTCATTAATAGAGTGTGCTAATGGAAGGGGAACTGAGTGTAAACAATAATATGATTCTGAAACCGGAATGGAATTTTGAAAAATTCGGATGTATCTCTCTACTTATCTTATGTTTATGTGAATAGGCTTTATATTCCAGAAAGTATTATTATCAAGATTTGAATTTAAATTTGTACGTAATCTTACCATTCAAAAGATTTTTCCGTATTTTATAAATTCTGAAATGTCGTATCATAAATCGATTAACGAAAATAAATATCACGACATAAATGAAGTGTATTGTAATAATGAATTGTCAAGGCATAAATAAAGTGTAAATTTAAATAGATTTATAAGTTGAATGGTAAATAGCATAGGCATTGTAAACAGTGCAAAATAATTACATTATAGAATGTTGTTTGTCTTAAAAATAAATCGGAAATACTTTTATTTTGAATTTTAACAACTATTGTCCTCTGTATTTAGACTTTTGTGGTTATCCCTTCATAATGCCTTAAGTATTATTTCCAAGTTTAAAGAATAATAAGCATCTTAAAATTCATTTTTCAATCAAAATATACAATTCTAAAAATTTAAAAACTACAATAGGATATTATCAACTTAAAGTTATATATTTTTGTAATTTTGATTTCTTATTAAACATATGATTTAAATCTAAAGCATGTTATACAAATTAAGTTCAAGTTAAAGAGCAAAGACCTCGGTTTTGAAGATTATTAAAGTATTCTTAATTTACTGTTGGGAACAATAGCAGAATTTTCATTTTTTTAAAACATCTATCAAAATTTTTGCTACTTAAACTTCAAAAAAATCATTTCATTTACAACTTAAATGCTTTTTTTCCATATTATATCAAAGAAATATTTGTAAAAAAGAATTCTGAAAACTAACAAAACGTTTTGTGTTCTTTGTTGAAAAAGAATTAATAATGAAAAATTGCTTTACAATACTTTTTTGCTTTCAGTAAAAAAATTCAAATCATTTTTTCAATTACTAAAATAAACTTTATTTAGTTTTGAATTATTATGAATGTATGTTTGATTTAGAAGAGATGAAGTGTCGTTATAACGTTGATATAGTAATTACGTTATAGGGATGAAGTTCTGTAACAGTGATAATACAGATATGATGTAACAGAAAAGAAGAAATCACGTTATAGTGGGAATATAGAAATGACGTTATAGAGATGAAGAAGTGTCGTTATTAATGTTGATATAGAGAAGACGAAGTGTTACTGATTAATGAAGATAAAGGAATCCTATAATTAAGCATGTTATTACTTACAAAAAATGTAAAACCAAACTTGTAATCAAGTTGTATAGAGTAATCATTTGCTGTTATTTGTGAAATAAAACTAGCACATACAAATGTTTTTTGGTATAAAATTCATACATTACTTAAATATTTTTATTTTAATTATCATCAAAATTAATCTGTAACTCTTGTATAAATCTCACAAGTTAAAATTATTGAAAGGTAATAAATACAATTATACAATCTAAACAGTAATCATTTTTAACATTAATATTAATAGCAAAATATCAAATTGGTATCTTATTAACACAGAGAAGGAGACTTAATTACTGACGATGGTAGTATTTGGAAAAGTAATAGCTTTTCACTATTTTGCCTTTAACTAAGTTCATCAAAAACAGTGGAAAACTATTACTTTCCCATATATTATGTTTTGGTTGGTTAAAGCCACAATGTTCTCAAAATTTGCCATGTCACTTTTCAAACTGATTAAAATAAAGATTAGTTGATAAAGTGTTTAATAAAAAATTCTGTAATTAAAATTTGTTTCCTGGGAAATAAAATATTGTTCACGATTTTCAAGTAAAACTATTGAGCTGTTCATTAGTTAATTTCTTGAATTAATAAGTTTCAAATTAATAAGAAACTATATTAAATTCTCTTCCGTTCTGTCAGTTAATTTTTTATTTTGATCTAAAGTTTTAAATTCTTTTCCTTTACATAATCAGATTTATGTAACATTTATCAGACGTTTTAAATGTTTATCTCTTCTATTTTAAAGTATAAAAACGCATTTTGCTTTATTTGGAGAAAAAAATTTACGTTTATTTCAGTTACAAAATAAAAACACATCTTTTCTGAACACAAAAATATAGAAATAGCCTATTTTTTTCTAACAATCATCCCAATTATTTAATTATAAATAATTCAGTTCCTTAAAAGATTATCTTTTGGTTATTTTTACATTTTGCGTTTTTCGTCATATCGTAAATGTATAAAAAATCTGCATAATAAAACTCATTATTGAAAGATAAATATAATTTTAACCACTATTTATTATTTAGTTTTAAAACTATGTTTTGATTTCTGAATTGTAAAAATTTTTCGCACGATGTTACTTTTTACAACTTTGATGCTAAAATGTAAACTTTGAAAGAAGAAAATAGCTAAAGAAAAAGAAAATTTAAAAAAAAAGTTATTACCTTTAATTAAGTTGTTAATTTAAAATTGTTAGTTCGCAAAAACTATTCAACCGATACAAAATAAATTTAAAAACAGCGTTGTAATCAACGTTTTATTAGAGTAATGTTGCAGATATTGAAAACACCTTCTTTTAACCTTTCCAGAAATTTTGTGACCCAAAGAAATTGATTTATCTACTCAGAGAAAAAAAATTCTGGTTAATTACCATATCCTGATTGTAGAATTATAGTTTACGGTATTAAATACGGTGTGCATAAAAATAACTCTTTCAAAATAACATAACGTATTGTTTAAGTTCTTATTATTGAAGCATTTCATGATTTTAGAACTTTTATTTTATAATAATATGTAGTCTATATTAAAATACTAATTTCTTTTTTTAGGTAAGTTCATTGGTGTTTACATATCATTAAACTAACATTATTAAAAGTAAGTCTTTTTTCTTATTTCTGGTAATATCGTCATTGTATGAATTGCTGGCATTTTACAGAATATCTAGTTATTGTGTAGAATGCCTGGTATTTTTAGGAAAAGTATGAAATATGAGTAGTATTAAATACTTTTTGTTTAGTTACTGTATAGATTGCTTATAGCATTCTATAAAATGCTCGATAGACAAAGTTTGAAATATGAATCGTCATATAGTCATTGTATAGAATGCATTAAGGTTTTTCCTTGGTCATTCTAAAGAATGTTTAGGTATTGTGTAAAGTGTAAATGATTTCCAAATTAGTCGGTCTCTCTTAGGCATTCTGTGGATCACTGAAATTCATATTTAATTTTTGTACAGAATGAAAAATAATGCCTCAGAGTGGGGTGCTCTTAATTTAACAGGATTAAATGTAGTTTTTTTGTTTTTTAAGGTTATCTTATAAAAGTTTACCTTACTCAGTACAATAGCAAAAGAACATTTTACAAAATTATTAAAATATGATAAAAGTGCTCCGTGAGAAAATTCCCTTCTAAATTTTATTTTCTGTTTAATAACTTTTAAAAGAAAAGATAAGTGGCTTTTATAACAAACTGTTTTCTAATGACTACTTAACAACACTTAATAAACAAATCAATTGTTAAACACATCTAACATGCGGTTATAAATATAAAATGATTAGTTTAAAACAATCGTTTGTCAATAGCCGTCTATCATTTTGTTTCTCATTCTGATGAATGAAGGATGATTTTAAAAGAAGAACTCTACCAAACCTTCTTTGCAATCTACAAGAAAGTCAATGACTTCACAAACAATTCATTCACTGGTTGAAGTTATGCGCGTAAGACCGTTTTGGGGACTATTCACAAATAAATTTCATGAT
Organism: Parasteatoda lunata; assembly: GCA_949128135.1. NCBI lineage: Eukaryota > Metazoa > Arthropoda > Arachnida > Araneae > Theridiidae > Parasteatoda > Parasteatoda lunata. Next base: position 15,284,859 of record OX421980.1, on the reverse strand, counting down.
GTCATCTTTTATTTATTTATTTATTTTACTTGAAATAAAATAAATTGATTAAACCCGTCATTAAGTTCTCTATTCAATGCTTATTTCATAAATAAGCATTTATAATTTCGATTTTTTTTTCTCGCATTTTAGTCATTTTTCTTAGCGGAGCGGAAAAAACTTGGAACATCTATAGTTAATAGAGTTAAAAAGAGCAATAAGAGTTGTGGTATGAGTACTCAAAGTGAAGGGGTTTCCTTATATTTTTCAAAAATTAAAGAGATTCATTAAAAACCGTGTGCTTTAAGATGTAAAGACTATTACAATTTTAGTAGTTTGAATTAATATCAAAAAATGAGTGAGAAAATTTTTTCCACCGCCTTTGAAAGTGGTAAAATAAATTAATCGGAAAAATCAGTTCAATGACCCAAATATAAATTCCTTATATAAATGCCCAAGATTTTACTTTATAATCAGCGTTGAACAGTGGACCCATTTTGGTGTCACAACTATTCTGTAACCTGATAACTCTAATTCCAACTCAGAAGACAAGTAAACTCTTGGATCAATCATTGGAAAAATTAGGCTTTGTGGAGGACTTTTAAGCGGAATAAATATGCATTTGTGTTGCATGAAGAAGAAACCAAGAAAGCGGATTCTAACCCATGATGTATCTACTACTATGAGACGGAATCTTAATCGAGCATTCATCACTGGGATTCAAACCTGGATCACTTCAATGGAAGCTTTTTTTTTCTCTTAGCCAATAGATGCAATAGCACATTTATATAAATAAATTCTGGTAGACATTATTATCTCTTAAGTTTGTCCCAATGTTTGATGCAGGACTTCACTTGTCTTCTGAGTTAGATGCGGATTACTGATTCAATATTCTTTTTAAAATGTGATATCAACGGTAAGCTAGCATTAAATAAGCAACGACGTACATTCTATAAACTATTATTTTAAAAAAAATCTTCTCTTTGAGAAACACTGCTAGATTGAGTTTTACTATTAGCACAGTTTGAAACTTAACGAATTAACACAAGTAACTATGCTATATTTAACTAATACATGTGAGATTTTTTTGAATGTGTTTTTTGGAATCAAATATAAGTCGAAATATTTTTGTTTTAACTTTTATAAGAAAATCACTACAAAAAAATACTATCATGAAACAAAACTTTTTTGAAGATTTCGCTGGACTGGGTTACATTAAAAGGAATAATTTTACTTTTCCTAAAGCAGTTTTATCCTACTTTGATTTTAAAAAATGACAGTGCATCAAGTATCTGTAGTAAGAATATCTATTTAAAAAATTCTTTCAATTATTTATTTAAGAGTTCCAGGTTTTTTAACTAGTGTTTTAAAAATACATTCTTAATTATTTTTTAAAAATTTTCTAATAACAATTTTTTGATGTACATAAAACTCCTATTGTGTGATCCAATTAAACTAATTCGACAAATCCCTCTACTTATTAAAAATTCTAAATAAATTACCACACTGTATGGTAATGACATTTCTGGTTAATAGAACCACACTGTTGGAAATTTTTCAGAAAAATGGTTAAATAATAATTTATTTAATTGTTTTTTTACCATATTTGAACAAAACAGGCAAGTAACCATAAATAAGTTGGTATTCAAGCTGTTAACTCTGAGAAAAACCGTTTATTAACTGCTTTCACCTAATAAGGTTAAACAACCAGAATTTTATCTCACTAACTAGGCGCATCTAATAAAGTCACTTAGTTCCTTGCAGCTGTGTAAATATTATAGTCGAATAGACTAATTTGTCAATCTTATAACCGAAAGAACGAGAGTCCCAGTATTGACCCCACAGTATTTCCTCTATTTTTCTCTACACATTAAGAGTTTCCTGCACTCCACAATTCGTGATCCTGTACAATTAGAACACGGTATACTCATTCATAACCGACAGAACGAGACATCGAGTCCCAGTATTGACACCACAGTATTTCCTCCATTTGTGATCCTGTACAATTAGAACACGGTATACTCATTCACGCGTAGATTGCAGCACCATAAAGCTGCATCACACCAGAGAAAGTCTATTATTTTCCGTCTCTTACTATAGGTTAAGCAAGCAGATAAATTAAATAAACCACATTCCATGATTCATTTGATAAAACACAAACCGAACCACAACCTAACACCAATGCCAATTACCCTACGAAAGGCCTTTCTTTTCTGCGGTTTTGGAACAATGCTAGTTGTAAATGGTTTCAAAATGTTCTTTCTGTAAACTTAATGGTTAAATGGATAAGCAATCTGTTGCCGGTTATTTCACCGTAATTTAAGAATGAAAATTCTAACAGTGCAAAATATACGGTATTTAAACCATTTATTTGACAATTTTCCGTTCATATAGTAACGGTTTACCGGAAATTCTGGTTTTCAAAATTATAGTTCTTTTTATCACACATTTAGTAAAAATTACAAAACTGAAAACATTTAACAGAAGAAATTATTTTCATGCCATGCTCTAAGGTATCATAATAAAATGACCAAATTTTTTCACATTTCTCAAATTTTATGACATATTATAAACTATATTTTTTGTTAATTTTTTCAAAATAATCACCAAAGCACTAAGGTAGAAATTACTGAGCTTTTTAGGGTTTCCATAGAGCCCAAAACATGGTAAATTTTCCCATATTTTTGTAGTAGAGACCATACTTTTTTTCTCCGTGTAAAGATAACAATTGTATATATTTGAAATGATAATAAAATATGAATGACTTTTGGTAAATTATCTTTAAAACGATATGATTACAATAAAAAAAAAAAATAAAAAAAATAAAAAAAAAAAGAGAGAGAGAGAGAGCGAGAGCGGATAAAAAATGAACGCATGACTAGCAAAAGTTTTGAACTAGGGACTTAATAATCATCAGAGGATGTCAATAAACAATAACATCTTAATTACATTTCCTCGAATGATAGAATTGTTCGTATTAAAATGCAATCTTAATAGTTCAATAGGTTAACTTTAAATAGGCTAATAAAATTGTCAAACGCTATTTAAAGTTACGAAATTAGACATACTTTATTTGAATTAACGTATCACTTTTTCGACGGATTTCGATTCTTGATCCTCAAAAATATGGAAATCATATTTTCCAGATTGGAATCCCTCAATCTGAAAAATTTGATTTTATACTTAAGTCAGTAAAATGGTCGATTGTTTAGAAACCTTTAATGCTAATTCTACTTTCAGCAAATTTTGCTACGTCTCGAATTATGAGATAAAATTTTTGCAAACGCTTATAAAATAAATTTTTCTATTGGTAATTTAATGCAAGGGAAAAAATTTTATACTTATTTACTATTAATTTACTCAATATTCGTTTAAAAAAGAAACTTTTGGATTGATATAAATTTTTCAGATGAGCTATTTAATTTTAAATGACAAAATTCAAAATTTGAGAGAAATTTCACGAATTGATCAACAGTATTAAATTTCGAAAAGTCAATCCATTTACTAAAAAATAATTATATGTATCATTATTTTAAAAATTATTCATTATTTTTTATTTATAATGAGTGAAAACATTTGAATTGTAAGGTATACAAATGTTTATATAAATTCAAACTACGTAATTTTAAATGGTTTTACCCAAAGCTTGAAAAATACTGTCTAATATTTTTGAAAAAAGTTGCTACTAAGTTATTAGAATCTGCCAGCCGCGCGCGCTTTTCTTAATCAGACATCATTTCAATCAGTCATCATTTTAATACGCTTTCTCGCCAACAGTAGACATGTCTCGCCAAAAGAGGCAGCTGAATAAATTTAAAGCTCTGGCACTTAAAGAAAAGCGCTAAGTATGGCTGACGACGAGATGGATAACTTTATACAGTTATATTTTAATAGAGATTTTAATATTCTGGTTGTAAATAAAAATGGATAGATATTTTTAAGTGTCTACTTTGATGTCACAGTCAATAAATTAAATTAAAATAGTAAAAGCAAAAAAAGATCATTTTTTTTAAAATTATTTTATGGATAATCAATTTCTATTCCAGATTTGCAGCGTTTATTAACGCAGCAATTATTATATGATGTTATTACTATTTATTGGTATGCAATCTAAGATAAAATTACTCTTACATTAATTTATCAAAAATGCGCGTATAAAAATAATTGCGGGTTTTTATACGTTTCATATACAATTAAAAACAACAAATTAAAATTTATTAAAACTACTTTTTTCAAGTAGGCTAAATAGGAAACAATTTTTTTTTCTGAGGCCCATTACAAAAAACGTTCAGCTCAGTACTTTCGAAAGACATCAGAGGGAAAAGGAATTTTTCGGCTTTGATAGATGTTTTTTACTTTGATAGATGTTTTTTACTTTAATGGTGTGCTCGTTGTTGGTTAAAACTTGATACACATTTTTTAGGTCTGTTAAAAATTAAAATATTTTTCCATTTTAAAACATTTAAAAAAAATAGTTTTTAAAATTTTTATTTGGGTTTTATGTCTCTAAGTTTCTTTGAGTTCTTACTTAAAAGTGATAAAAATTTCGATAAATTAAGCAGTGATAATATCGTCATTAATTTTACTCACATTATTTAAAAAATCAAAATTAAATTGGATTAACTTCAGGCACTAAATGAAATTTTGAGCACGATAGCTTGTGTGAAGGGGATCGAAGTTTCAATGTGCACCAGGTTCTCTCAGACGTTGAAATAATTGTTTTGAAATTTTGTTTTTAGCTTGTATTGTCATCCAACACAACTCAAGTAAAAATTTAAACACACTAGCTGGTCAAAAAGTTGTCAAAATATTCAGAAACGATGAATTCCAGAAACGATAATGAAAACAAATTCTGCTTGTGTTGGTCAGGAAATGATTAAAACTTATAGTGTTCTCAGACACAGAGCTGCAGTTGAAATTAGAGTATCTAAGGAAGGTGATCGAAAATTATAACTAACAAAAAACTGTGATGATAAATATCTTCCTGTAGCTATAATGATACCATTGAAACCTTCATTACCACCAGGCATAGTGCTGCAAAAAGAGATTTCAGTGCACTGGCTAGTCGGAAAGTGGTTAAAATTTTTATTACAAAATTTCCCCATCATAAATTCGAAAGTGATTTTATAAAAATTATGTTAATAAAAACTATATTAATAATGAAAATACGTTTTGAATAAAATAGGCAATTTAATTTTGAATTTTTTTTTCCTTAAATAAAAATATTTTAATTTGCATTTTTATTTGTAAAAATGATTCACGTTAATTTCAGAATTGATCACTTTAAATAGGAATTTTTAAATTAATATTAATACCTCATAAAAATATCAATTGTATATTAAACGAAAAAGTAGTTTTACTAATTCTAAAAGTCATACTCATCTAAGTTAATTGTGGTCATGAGAATATATTTTAGAATAGTTGTAAAAAGAAGTTAGTCAATAAAATTATTAAGAAACTGTAGTAATCGCCATATGAAAATTTTAAAATAAAAATATTAAAATTTTAATGAAAACCGAACTAAGTCAAGTCAGTTATATCAAAATACTATTAACAAGGATAGAATAACAAGTAATAGGGATAGAAACGAGTGGGATTTAAGATTTTCAACTTTATTTTTGAAAAAAAAATTTCTCGAATATAATTTTTAAAGTTTTTTTTTCTTTGCTTAAAATTTTTATTCCATCATATAATTTTCCTGTTTTATGTACAAACATTATTGTCTCTATTAGAAAAAATTTACATTTAAGGGTCAAATAACCATCAATTTTTTTAAAAATAAATCTTAATTTCTAATTATCTAATTTTGACGTATGAAGTTTTAAATTTTTGTAAGTTAAAGTTTCTAATTCAATGGTTGGTATATTTGAAATAGAAAAGAAATCTATTTTATTTATTTCTAATTAGAATATCTCTTAACCCTTTCGCGACGAGTGTTTTTTTTTTTTTTTTTTTTTTTTTTTTTTTTTTTTTTTACAACAGAACAATTTTGGTAGTATAAACTAGAGTGCCTTATAAAGCAATACAGGCACTCTAGTATAAACTATGAGTTGGGCAGCATTATGCACGGTAGCGCCATCTATGTTCTGTGAATGAAAATACCTTCAAAAATATTGGCAGGACTGGTGGGAAAGTCTCCCACTAGACAGGGAAGGGTTTCTGTCCCAAAAGAATTTTTTGAAATTTGCTTGGGACGTATGTGTCCCGTCAGGTGCGAATCGCTACGGTGTCTGTTTAACCGATCAAATATCCTTTTGCGTCTGTTGCATATTTGAATTGACTTAAATCGAAACTCGGGAAGGCGATCAAGGTTAGGAAAGATAATCAGATTGAGCGAAAAATGAGTTGTCTGAGTGAGAGATTTTGTTAATTGGCGAAATTTGATTGCGGTTAATAGCGCAAAATGATGTCTGATTTCGAAAGGTGCGGCCATTGGCTACTAACTGAAAATTTAAATTTTTTTTCTAAGTTCATCCACCATCGATGGATCAAATGACTGTGCCTTTTTTTTAGCGCTCATATGGAGCAGTGTATGGAAAATTAATATATATATATATAAATTTTTCACGAAGAAATACATTTTTAGTAACTTTGTTCTTGTTTAATTGAAATGCACAGACATAATTACTGTGATATTTAATAAAAAATTAACTTTGAAATTGACGTGTAGAACTTACCAACTAGTATATTTTTTACTAACAATTGAAAATAAGGATTAAAAAAAATACAAAAACAAGAAACCCTTATGATATGCAGTTTTCATATGAAGTTCTTAAAAAATTTATGCGCTTCATTTTAAAGTTACTTGTATAAACAACTAAAAAAAGGGTCAAAAAAATATACTAGCTGATAACTTTTGTACACTATTTTTCGAAAAAAGCTCAACCGGTTGGGAACTGTTTTTGAAGCATTTCTTGTGTTCTAAATAAAAATTAGTTTTCAATGAGGAGGGGGAAGAATCATTTCTTCCGATTGAGATAATGAGTATAGTTTTTATAAAAATACGATCCCCAACTGTGAGTATTCTGCTAATAGAAAGAAAGGCATGGCCTTGAGTTGAAGAAGGAAAAATCTGAGAGAAATATTTAGTGGTGCCCCAGGTACTGTTGAAGGCCGTTCAACCCCTCTTTGGGCCAATGGGACGTTCGATCATCACTTCTCACGTTTAAGTATTTTATTACATTTCTTTTATGTTATTTTTCTCTTTTTTTTATTTATGTAATAATGGTTAACTCGTGATGAACTTTTAAACACCAAAATAGAATAAAATTCCCTATGCCAACGATACATTTGAAATAACAGAAATTTTATTTCGTGCATTTCATTTTAATTGTTGTATGATTGATGTCCATAACTTCTTAAAAGGAATAACACTTCTTCACCTCATTCTCCATTTAATTCATGATTTGATTGATAGAACAAAATAAAAAGAAAAACCACAAAATCGTGTTGTTATGATGGCTAATAACCTCGTAAATTATTCCTCAACATACATTTTTAACAAAATTGCACGCACTCACAAATATAAAATGTATAATTTTTTATATGCTTACATTTATACGCATTATTAAAAAAAAACGATTTAACGGTTAGAATATTTAGCATATAATTTTAAAGTTGTAACGTACTAAATTTTTTGTGGATAATTTTTTATCAGATTTTTTCTTCCGTTATCATGAGTTAGCAATGTATTTTTTTAATGACTTTTTATTAGTTTTTCGGAGAATTCTTAAATCATTAACTAAATTTCTCCAAACAATCCCATGAAATTAAACCCTTTTATCCGCGTAGACTTACCGCTTTTATCAGTAAAGACAAAAAAAAAAAAAAAAAAAGAGGATGGTAGTTGACAGAAAACGAATCACATTCGCCAGAACACAATTGGGTTTTTACAAAAACGATATCATTTTCGCAAATGCACATATTTTTAAATTTAAAAACAAAAAATCAGAAGTAAAATTTGAAAGATTAATTTGGATTTTAAAAAAAGTTTGGAAAAGTTTTGAAATATTTTACGGGAATTATAGCGTATTCGGCGTTCATATTTAGCGTTTTAGCATAACAGAAATTCTTTTAAAAATATTTATTGAGCGCTCCAGACTCGCACCGACAACAGTGCTGACGTAAAATATCCTCTGTTGTAAACTGATCATGAGTTAGAATCCGCTTGCCATCGGGCTAACAGTTGTAGGTTTTCCTCTTGATACAAAGTAAGTTTGGGTTAATTCAAACAAAATAAATCATCATAAAGTCTAGTTTAATTCAATGCTTTAAAATCACAAGACTACGAAAGTCGAACACCAGTTTCCACTTTTTGAAATGAAGAATACATATTAGCAAGCAACATACTGTGAAAAGAAAATAAGAATATTTGTCAAAATTTCATTGTATTCCATAATATATAGAACTAATAATGGTTTTTTAAAAATGCTCTTGTGTTACATAGCGTAAAGAAATGCTGTTTCCATTTATTAGTTTACAATTATAGTTTCTATTTAGTTTACAATTTCCATTTAGTTTAGTTTAAATCTGAGTAGGAATCATACTAAGTTTTTCGTTATTTTTTAATCAGTGCATGATGTAAAAAATTCATTTTTTATTTAAATATGTATCTGGTTCTTAAACTTATTCAATGACTAGATGAATTAAAAAAGAGTTCTTCAACTGTCTTTAAGTCTGTATTTGATTTATAAAAATTTCTAATATAATTAAATCTGTGCATAATTTATAAGATTTTTTTTTTTATTTATTATTTATATATTTTTTTTTTTTGATTTGTCAAATAATTTTGTATTTGGTTTTCAATTTGTTTTGTTTTTTAATTCTATTGAAATTCGCATGATTTACTAAACGATATTTGAATATATATTTCAAGCTATGCAAGGTTTATAAAATAGTCATCAATTATATTGTCATTGAAACTTTCTTCGATTCTACGTTATACAATCTGTTTTTTATTTGTAAAATCTGTATAAAAAAGTTATTGTTTTAAACTGTTTGTTTAATTCTGCATTACTGTTTAAATCTGTGTAAAAGAATTCTCTTCTGTTTAAATGTGTAAATGACTTTTATTTTATAACCTATTGTTGTTGTCGTTGGCCATAAAGGCAGAGAGGGGGTGCGATTGTTCTTGTTTTACAGTGGCGACATTTGCATCCAGTGGCGAATTTATGCAAAAAAACTGTTTGCCAAGAATACGAAATCTTATTTGATAATACTCGTTCTTTAATGTTTTAATAATTTGTATGTAATTTTTTTAGTTATAAAGTAAAACTGATAGTATAATCTTAAAAAATAAGTGTGATTAAATATTTTATACATTTTATAGTTATAGTATAGTTATACAAAGCCAAACATATAGACGTAGGCACGTAGACGCTGTCCCTTACTTACCCTCACAAAAGACAGCTGGGTTTTTTATTTTTATTTTCTTAAAACAACAGAACATTATGATGTGTCAATTGGAAAGGATATTTTTGAAATCACTGTCATTCTAGAATATACTGCAAAAATTAATTTTAATAGTTTATGATTGCTTAATTTGGAAAAAAGAGATTCAAAGATGATCTTAGTTTATTTCATATAGTTTTCGTATGATCATAGTTTATTTCATATAGTTTTCTCCAAACTTCATGACAGCTAAAACATTTATGAAATACACTGAATTTAGCTTTAATTTTTTTTTTCTTCTAAGTAATAGATTGTCCTAAAAAAACTTTGTTTCAAACGATTCTTAGTTCAAAATCATACTTCGGGTAATTTTGTTCTTGTATGTTATAATTTTTTTTTAAGCATTAAGCTATTAAAATTTATTATTAGTGCATTTTAATAAACATTAAGGAGGGTTTTAAAATGAAAATTACCATTACAGAATAGTGATGTATTACAACTTGATCATTCGAATTGCTATGAAAATGTGCAATAATTGTACCAAATACTAAAGAAAGTAATCGTGATCGTATATATTGAAACTAGGTAACTCAATATTTTTTCTATTTTGAGTTATCTACACTAAGTAGATATACAAAGATTTAAAAACGTACGTAAGTGCCATTGAATTAGAGACAGCAAGTTAATAACGAGTCTATTAAAACGGAGCGTTACTGACTCGACAACTTGTTCACATTCTGTTCAAATTACAAATATCTTGATAAAAAAATCATAACACTGTCTAGATTTAAAGTGATTGAGAATTTGCTATAATTGCGTCTGCTTTTATATTTAATATCTTATTTCAGTGACCTTCAAATAACCGTTATTATCTAAATATAAAGATAAATATTAAATGAAATATTTAAAATCATAAGCAAAAAATCTTTAAGATTTTAAGTTTTAGTCGAAAAGAGTTCATTATCTACTGTATCCTAAGGTTTGCTGATAAAGCAACAAACAATACACACAATTTAAAATATTCAGGAATTCTACAAGAAATATGATAAAAATCTTAATTAAATATCGTGATTATATGTCTACATATTGACCAACCAAAAAGATTTATCCGTTAAATTGTAACAAAAAAGATTTTTCCTAAACAATGGAAATAATAAAATATTTACTGAAAAGAATCGTAATGCATACTGATAAGCGTACAAAAGAAGCACATAACGAGGTGTTGACTTCCAGGAATGAAAATTACAACCAATTAAACCTGAATATTGCAGTTCATACTGAATGTTAAATTAATGTCAAGCTATTGATTCTATGTTAGGTCCTAGAAAACTGCAAAATACTTCAAAATTCAATTAGGAAGTATAAAACAATATTATGAATAGATAATTTAATTAATGAAATAAGCAAGAAAAATCTTCATTTCGGAAGCACAAAAGTATAGAGTGTTGATAGAAAGCCCAGGTTTTTAATTTTATTTACGGCATAGATTTATGTCTAAATCATCTCATCCAGTAAATGGCCTCTACGGATTGGCTGACTTATACGCACCGTTTTATAAAAAATTTTAATGAACGTTTTACATAAATGTAGCTGAATATCGCTAATACAAATTTTGATCTCCTTCTTTAAGGTGTAAGTAGTTGTGGTTTTGTTGGCATAAAATGTAGATGTTAGTTTTGAAATAAAGCAGAAAGAAGTTTTACGGTGTTAAATCCCATGATCTACGCTGTTAATTCTGATCACTAAAACGGAAAATTACACGGCATAGGAACAATGCGGAAAATATTGCCAAGCAATTTAAACTCGTTGTACTTGCGTGTCCGTGTTCTTGTACTTACGTGTTTGTGTGTGTGTGTAATTTTTATTAACCCAGAACATAAATTTGCTTCGTTTTTTTTATTTAATTTTATTGCACAAATGGCGCAAAACTCCAATCATGAGCCGAATCGTTCTTTATCAGATTCGGCAAACATTATAAATGTCAACGGTGAAAAAGCATAAATAAGTGTCATACAATGTAAGTTATGTGCCGTTTATTGGCAGCAAACTAAAGCTGCTCGTGAACGTCGATTTAGCTGCATAAACAATGTTATGCAATAAACACTTATTTTAGATTTCGATATTAATTCAATGTGTTTTATTTTAAGTCATACATTCAAACTTAACAAGAAAAACCGGTACGCCAATGCAAGTAGAGAAGTTACTATTAATTAGAGTTACTATTCTAGTTAATGAAAATACCTGTAAAAATATTTTGTCAAAATGCATTATTTATTTCTCTGGATCTTCCTATATTTCCCTGGATGCCCCGAATGGGGGGCGGGACAGGGTAAAGCCGAACTAACTAACTACTTATTACTCTATTTACTTTTACTTCTCCATTCACTAATTTAAACTTAAACATTAAGCCTTGTGATGGAGATGTTTCTTTTTTTTTGTGCTTATACTAACTTTCTTCCTTAATGACAGTTAAGATAGTGAAAATAATTGATGAAAAGTATCGAACTTCCCTTTTGTGTGTGTGTGGGGTAACCTATGTCGATTAAAATCTTAAATGATACTAGGATGTCTTAATCTTAAATGATAAGGATGATTTACGTATTCGGAAACTTCCGACCGAATCATTAAATTTTCGGCAGATTTCACTCAAATTTAAATCTGTTGAAAGAAAAAAGGGGAGTTATAAAACACTTAACTTAGGATGAACATTGCTAAATTTGAGTCATTCAAAACGGATACTGACACTATATTTTTACTAACTTTGTTCACTTTTTACAATAAAAATATTAAAAAAGAGTGCATCATGTTTTCCTTTTTTTGCCGACTATGTAGACATTCTTTTATATATATATATATATATATATATATATATATATATATATATATATATATATATATATATATATAGAGAGAGAGAGAGAGAGAGAGAGAGAGAGATTTAGAGATTGATTGTTTAATATAATTTATTTTGTATTTTAATATATAATTACTTTATAAATTGGTTTCCTTTGAGAAAACCTAATTATCTGAGTTCAAATACATTTTATTTTTCAGAATTAGTTTCTAAAACTGTCATTACTTTTATTTTAAATTTATCATTCGTTTCCGATTTCTTTTATGTACCATTTAATGAATCTATATTTTTCTTAAAGCCAATAAATGTTTCACTAGAACTAGGTCAGTTCATCCACTTTTAGTAATAAGACAATTGTAATTTATGAAACCAATTAATCCACATCTTAGTTTTATTTTAAAAACGAAATTTATTTTAGATTTTTTTGTAATATATATTTATAATAATGAAAATATACCAATTTTTTATTTTTAAGTGAAAGAATGTTCTTATATTTATAATTGAAATAATTTTCACCATTTGCTTGAAATTTATGTTTTGTGTTATATGAACAAGTTTAAAATCATTCTTTTTTTAACAATAAAAATAATGAAATTTTTATTGAAAATTATATTTCAAAACGTGTTGATCCGCTCCAATTTACGATTCATAAAAAGTAATTGGAACAAATTTGGTTAAAAACTGTTATAAATCTGAAATAAAAAAACGGAAAGTCATTCGAAGTTTTCAAACTTTTTTTCGTGAGAAATGCTAATTACAAAATAGTATGCTTTTCTAGGTCTGAGACCATTTAAGAAGAAAATAAATTTGCCTTTTAAATATAAGTTCATCCGAAATTATTCTATTCATAATTGTTTTTTATAAAGTTCTTTACTAAGAATGAAATCTATTTAAATAAATTTTTAAAATATTGATTTTAATAATTGTTTGTTTATTTTTTTGAAAATTGACCTTCAATATTAAACATTATTTAAACTTTAACTCTCCCAGTTTCAATAATTACTTATTTCCTTTCATTTCATACAGATAAAAATTTGAGTTTTTATTCTTAATTTTAAGTAAGTTATATGTTTGTTGAAGTAATTTCTGGGGCAATTCTGTTCTTATCTTTATTAAAATAATGACGTATTACTATTATTAGTACATTAATTACTTGTGTAGAATTTAATGCAAGGCTTTGCAGTTGAAAACAATTTTGTTGAAATTGGAAAGCGTTACTCGACTCTGATTTGTTAAGATTTATTTTTATAGGTTAAAAGAATTCTTTGATTTTATAAAAACTATTTAGAAAAATGTGTAAAGTATGCGAATAAAAAAATTAGTTGAATAAATAGTATGACAATTATTTACTTTATAACTAAAGTTTATTTATTACAGTTGAACATTTTTTTATCTATATTCTTTTGAACTATTGAAAATGATTATGAATTATTGAAACTATGGAAAACTCAATATTAATAGATAAATTATTAATAAATCATTTTTAAAATAATTAACTTCAAGAACAATTTATATAGCTAAGTTGCAAAGTTAGTTAAAGAGCTATAATATCAAAATGAATTTAATATAGAATTTTATTGCTAGTTCCTGAAAACTCGAGATCAAATGTTCTTGTTATAAGCTTATTACACATTTGCCTGTTATATAATTATATGTAGCTCTTTCCCTTTGATTATTTTCTCCAATATCAATATTTATTTCCTTAAGATTTGTTTAAATTTATTTCTTTGATTGTTATGTTAAAATGTAGCATGCACTTTTATATATATATATATATATATATATATATATATATATATATATATATATATATATATATATATATATATATATATATATATATATATATATATATATATGCCTCTACCCTAATAGCACATAAAAAACCAAAAACATATAAAATTAAAATTTTCTTAGTAACAGAATTAATTAGTTCTTGGGATTTATTGAAGTTCGATGTCACGAAAAGTCAAGAGTCCGAGTTCCACAGCTCTGATTTGGTTTAAGAAGCTTTTGAAATTTTGTTTCGAATTTAATCTAAATATTTTATTCGATTCGATACTAAGTGACTCAAACATTTATTTTATAGATGAAAAGGCAACTAATTAGATGGAAAAAAAAACATTCTTCAATTATTATTTCCTACTTGCCAACTCAAATGTTAAATGAAAATAAGAACTACTAATTTTTCCTCTTTTTTTTTCGTCGAAACTAACTCAAGTATAACGACACAATTGCATAGTTGAAATAAAATGAACTCATCCCTGTTTCACAATGTTTAATTATACTAATCTTTTCATTTTTCGTTTAAAAAAAAAATACTGTTCTGTCAGATCTTTTAAACCAGGAAAATCAAACTTTTTTTTAATAAATAAAATAATCTATCTTAAGTTAAAGTCTGTAGAAGTGCAAAAATCTATTGAAGACAAATAAAAATTGCAAACTGAGGGTTAATACCCGTAAAAAAATGTCAGCTGCATTGTTCAATGTATGCAATTGCGATTTTCCTTCAAAAACTGTCGTCTAAATTACTATTTAGCTGTTTCATTTATGTTATATTGAGACTTTATCGTAAGACAGGTTATCGTTATTATTCCTTCATTCCAATTTACACAGCTATAATTAATTGCCCGTATGTAGTGAAATGGTCAGTTACAAAGAGCAGAAAAAAATTCTTTTCCTTTCATAATATTTTGTACTTATTGGAAGGTGTCCAATATAACCCTATAGAACAAGTTCAATTAATTCCCTTTATTCTTTCAGAGCAGATACAATTGCTGAGTTTACTGGAGCATGCTAGAGTTTGGCTCTTTTGCTACCAGCCTCTTTAATCTTCTATTTATCGATCAGATTTGATATTTCATTTATCTTATACATTCTGTTCAGTGCTTCCCGAAGGTCGAGTAGATGTCGGCCTTATGGCGATTAATTTGACATCAAAAAAAACCATTGCTGATATTGCTGATGTTTTAGATATGTTGCCGCATTTATGATTCGAAACTATTATTATTAGCTAGTAGGTTTGAAATATTGGGGGAAAGGGGCAATTTTTTTATTTTTCATTTTTCTCTTCTGCCACTAGCATTTTTTCCGATGCCCACCTGGGGAATTACATTTCGTCATGCAGGCATCTGAAAGGCAGATTTGTTGGCCACTCTTACAGGGGAATCATATTAGGTGAGCCAACGTTGCTCTCACAGTAGGACAGATAATACAGAGAATGATAGAACATCCATGCCTTGCCCTGGATTCGACCCCAGAACATTTCTGATGCAAGGCCAGTTCCCTGACCCCTACACAGTCTGGTCAGCACTGTCCCTGACATAAAACGATAGATTTTTCTAAGCTAACAAGATGTTTGAACATTTTTTGGCCTCAACATTTAAAACTGAATAAATCTTAGTGTTTAATTCTAACACTTTTACAAATCATAAAAATATAGATAATTGGTTATAAATTGGAAAAAGAAATTGTAAAATCGTATAAACATTTTAGCAATTTCTAATAAATTGCTTATATTATTAAGAAGTATAGCTTTTTATTTAAAGTGACATAACAATTTTATGCATTTGCATTTCGTCTCATCCTAAATAAGATTTTATTTGTTTAATTCTGTTCTGGGCTTATGTTATTTAAAAAAAAAAGTATTTCTTTGTTTTACTAAAACAAAGATGAAGGGAATTTTTCACTCATTATGGTATTTTCCTTCTATTGAAATTTTAATTTAATTTAGCTATTATTTTAAAAATCAAATAGTTTATAGGGCATGATTACGGGTATTAAATACTCAGCCTTTAACTCATTCAGAAAATATCTCTTTTAATAACTTAATTTATGCTGTGTTGTTTAAATAAGCTCGAACAGAAAAAATAGTGTCTGGATACAACACACTCTGCGTTTTTTCATTGCATCATTATTTTTATTACTTTTATATGTTCAAAAGAGAACTCAAATAACTTTTTACCAAGATTTTCAAGCACTTTTCAATGTTAGTCGCATGAACAAATAACTAGATATTAACAGCTTGAGGAATATATAGATTTAGTAATCCTCCACTAATATTCAAGAACTCGAAAATTTTCAGTAATATTTCATAGATCAGCAATAATTGTCGTGAAAACAGTTGAGAAATAATAATAATGTCTACCTGTAAACATCACAGTTGTTTTGAAAACTCTAGGAACGTAATTAAAAAATACCAAAAAAGTCATCATAATCTAAAATAATGTGAATTTTTTTAAAATTTTGTATGCTTGAAAACTTTTCTAAACATTAATAAGATAAGTAATGACTAATTAAGAAAAGTACATTTCTTCAAAACGCTGTGAAAACCTGTGATACTTGTGTCGCCTGAAAGAAGGACAACGTAAAACCAATTATTGTTCAGAAAATAACTTGTATTAAAATCTGATTCATTATTAGAATAGTCTTTAGAAAGGAAGATAGTCATTAATTATTTGAAAAGAAAAACATTTTTGCATTCAACATGTTTTTTTTTCAACATCATTGGACATTAAAGTACTTCTAAAAATAGACCTATCAGCCTTACAAAAATGTAACTCAAATCTAACGTTACATCAAGATGAATGTCTTTTAATGATTTTTCATATCATTATCCAAAGCTGACACAATATACTCGAACTAATGTATATTTGCCTTCACATTAAAAATCATAATACAGATTTGTCACTAAAAGCAATCGAAGATCTTGATGAGGCGGTAAAAGGTTTTTTTTTTTTTTTCCAATTAGCGTTCCTTGAGCAATGCATTGTTTTATCAGAAATTTACTGAGCTATCAGCAATGTTCCTTACTATCAACTCAATCTCAATGGCTGTCAGACTTTTTAAAGTGTTAAACAAATAAGAAAGAAAGAGGAAAACAATATTGGGAGGTTATTCACACGAAGTGCATGTCTTACACTATTAAACTGAAATCATTTGTTACTAAATAAGAAAGCGATAGCTTCGGTGTGTGAAAAGTTTAGTGAAAAAGAAATAATCCAATTTAATGAGTTCGAGGAATTGTCTGTTTTATGGGGATATGTAATTATTTTTCTCATATTTAAAACTAAACACGCTTTTTGGAATAGTTAAATTGGAAGTATAATAGTTTGCAATATCTAATCAATTAAAATCTTCATTTTTTGGAAATTTAAAATTGAAGTTTGAATCAGTTTTTATCTATGTTTTGAGATTTTGATATTTAAAGAATCTGATTTTTTTTCTTGCATATTTGAGTGTTAAAAAGTGTAGCTAATAATTTCTAATACCGTCTCTTTAATTTATGTACGTCACATTTTTTGACAATAATCAGGTACATGAAATAGTTCTTTAAAGTGTTCATAATCTTAGAATTTTGTATGCAAACTTAAAGGCAATTGAGCTCTTAAGCTACAACCATTCGTGACTTCGAGAAGTACAATGAGAGAAATTTTAGAGCGTGCTTAACCATCGTTCCTTCTTGTTTCAACATTAGTACGTTGAACCATATTATCTAACTTCCTTACGCTAGATTTAATTTCATATACTATTTAGGTTGTTTACGGCAAAATTGAATCGATATATTTAGTGTCTACTTTAAATAAATTCGTCTAAGCCACACACAAAAAGTAAACCTCGATTATCTCGGTGACTAGAATCTGTCTGAGAATGTGTGGTTTCACGTGAAGAAAACCACGAATATTAATGTTCCCTAGAATAAGTGTCTGTGAATAGTGTGGAAGCCTGGAAACTTCCAGTGTGAATTGATTTCTGATTTGACTTATCAGAAGCTACTCAGAGCTATAGTGGCTCAGGGGGCCTCCCAACGAGATGACCCGGGTTCGATCCCAGTATGGCTTTCCGCTCCCGGCTGGCAACAACCACAGTGCTAACGTAAAATATTCTCAATGGTAGACGGATCGTGGGTTAGAATCCTCTCAACGTCAGGCTAACCTTGGGAGGTTTTCTTGGTTTTCCTTTCCCTGTAACGCAAATGCGTGCTAGTTCCACCAAAAAGTCCTTGCCGAAGGTAAATTTCTCCTAATATTTGATCCATGAGTTCCCTTATCTTCTGGATTAGGTTCAAAACAACAAGGCTACGGAGTTAACATTGGTAGTCGTAAACTTAAGATTGTGTCGACTGTTCAACAATTATAAAATAAAATAAAATAAGCTTCTCCCTCCTTCGCTCTTTGATAAAATGTATAATTTCTTAATTTATTTTTGCTATGAACAACATTAAAACAAAAAATTCCGTATCAGATGAACTATTATTAATCCGACTTTTTTTCTTAACGCTGCTTTGTTTTATCAAAAACAGAAACCAAAATCTTCGATATGAAGAGTTATTCATTTTCCATTGATACGAGGCATTCTACAACAAGAAAAACTTCAAATGATCTCCAAAAAAATTTTTCTCCCTAATAATCCAGTATTCTTTGAACATTGCATTGTTTTATCAAAAATTTGTATATTTGTGAACATGTATGTGGTTCAATCCGATCAAGTCAATCTTATCCTACATTTTAAAATGCTAAACAAATAGAATAGCAAAACAATTGAAGCAATCTCTAAATATTGAAAGGTTGTTCACATGAAGTTGATGAGCTGTCATCTTTTAAATTGAAATAATTTCTTTCTAAATCCAGCGAAAGAAAATTATAATACTTTTTCGGCCTGTTAGAAGTTTGGGGGCAAATTATCGGGGGTCAAGGAAGTTTTCTGTTTTTATGTACGAAGTTGAGGGGTGGGAGGGACAAATAGAAGACCGGATGACGAGTGTGGAACACCTCGCAAAGCGTTACGCATTGTTAGTCATGACTATCTGGTTTCGCGTGAAAAATTTTCGATCTCCGAATAAATTTTATTTGGTATAAAAGCTGTATGTGGATCTTTTTTTTTATTTTTTTTTTATTGGTATCCTTTGGTTGTTATGACCTTGGTATTCAGTATTTATTAGGTGCTCATATATATTCCTACCTAACTGGTCCTAATATTTGGACCGCGAAAATTTTTATTTTTAGTGGCTCTAATAAATAGTATTTAAAATGTTTTTAAAAAAAATAGTTTTTGAGAATTTACTTAACATTTTATTTCAACTATTCGTCAATTTGAATTTAATGGAATGTTTTAAGTGTTTTATCAGTAGCTTCTAATTTATATCAGTTAATGTTTAACATTGAACTGTAAAACAAACTTGTACTGCATAAATGTTCGAATCACGATAATCATTTTTGCCTTAAACCAGCTATTTTTGATGAAATTAAGTTCTTCTTTAAAATTTGTATAAAAACACTCAAAGAAAATTCTCCGTTTTTCTTATAAATTTCTAAACAAAAAAAACAAAAAAATTAACACAAGAATATATACCAAAACGGACTAAATATTTCATAATTATCACCAAAACTCTCCTAAATTATTATAATATTTTTCACATTGAAATGTAATCCATCTAGTTAGAGGAAAATATGGATTGAAAATAAAATACTGCACTAACTGTAAAAAAAGTGTTTCCTTTTTCCTATGGCCTATTTTGAAAGGTTGATTATGTCCTCTTTAGAAGTCGAGTCGTAACATGAACGTCGCATATTTCGATATAACTTGTCAAGTAAAATAAAGGGAGTATTGTGAAGTGTCTCTTTTGTCACACCTTTCTACAATCTCAGATGAATAAATGCCATCTTAAAAAACCCTCAGTTTGAACAGATTTAGACAAATTAATAAAAAAATCAAATTTTTAAATAGTGAAAAAATGTTAAATAGCATTGCTGACGATTTTTATTTTGTAAATTTAAGAAATTATTTTACCATCTTCATAAATTATATAGAATTGGCTCAAATCGTTTTATGATTTCATAGAAAAGGATCTAATAATTGATCATTTGTCTCCTGAGTACAATTATAACTGGAAAGGTATAAGCAATGTTTATTGTCAGAAAAGAAACAAAGATCCGATGGGTTTCTTGTAACATTAATAGAAATTGACGTGATGGGCTCCACCTAACCCAAATAGAGTCCCATTAACATAGTTCTACATATCTTTTAAACAAAAGCTTTTTAAAATTTTTAATATGATAAACAAAACACACTTAAATGACTTTCGATATTTATCGTTTTAGCATAAGATAAATTTGTTTTCATAGGTTTGAAAGCATTTTGTTTTATATTTTTCTCTTCAAAATTAAATACAAAATAATGCATTTTCTGATACTTTTTTAATTCTGAATTTTAAAATATTCTCCAAAAGATCATTCGATGAAATATTTCTAAATCACACACTTGTATTGCTTTCAAAAATTTTGATGATTTCAATAATTACGATAATTAAGTAATGAAACATAAAAATTTTATGGTTTTCTAACCTAATTTGTTATGCGCCTATTTGTTATTTAGGAGATGATGTATAAGGTTCAATGCCTTGTTAAAGGATAATATGATAAAATTTTGCTATCATTTAATTCAATAAGGTGTTCAGGATTCTCCCCCCCCCCACCCCAATTTGTATATATATTGCCGCTTATGCAGACAAGCAAGCTCTTTTGAAAATCTGTTCGATTATTCAACTGCGTGCTTCTTTTTTTTTTTAACTTTTGACCATATGATATTCATTTGCTTATTTACTTTTGAAAATTTGCACTTCCGCCTTTTTGCCTATTGTGTAGCCTCTTACTATGACGTCACGCATTCCTGAAGCCATTATTACATGATGTGTGGTGAGCAAAAGGGGAATGATAACTGAAGAGCAAACGATTATTTTGTAAGATGTTGCCTTGTGACCGCTTACACCTGAGCGACCTTGGTCTGTTGGCTTTCAGACGAGAAGGGGAAGAACGCAAGACTTTTAATTTTCATAAATGCGATTAGAATTATAAAAAATAAGCCGGAGTGACTGGTCAGACAACTTTATTTGAAATTCAGAAATAAACTTATCATTTAATCACACTAAAAAGTTTGAGAATACATAGTATTTATTCTAAATGAGCTTTTCCTCCGTTATTATTATACTAAGTAGTATCATACTTTTTTTCATATTTTTAATCCCAAAAACCTGAATTCATAATTACTCACTTGCTTTCTTTCGTCATAACATTTAGCTTTTTACAAAAATATTTTTAAAGTGTAACGCATCTTTAATTACAAAACTCTTACGAAAAAACACTTATTTGAATTGTTTCCTGACATTTAAAAAAATATTTTAAAGTGTAACACTTTTTTAGTTACAAAACTGTCATGAAGTTTTTAAAAATAACTAGCTTAAGTTATTTTTCTCATGATAGTTAGCACTTTCTAAAAAAAATTTTCTTTAAGTGTAAGTTTTTAAATTATAAAACATCCTTGTTCCATGGAAAAGTGGAGTTAAATAAATGCAAGTTGGCTAAAAAGTGCAAGTACAAGTTTTGAAATTTATTAATTCTTGATAATATATGTTATAATTAGCTTTCCCCTTTCAATGCTAATCAACTGTTTCTCTTTTTTTTGACAAGAGTGTCAACTACTAAAATCGTAAGAATTTGTCACTTCACCACTTGAAAAATAGAAGGCTTCAATTTGGACTGACGTATGATGATATTTCCAAAATTTATTTTTCTGCATCAGACTGCTTTAATTCCATTTATATTTTAGTATTTCTGTACCACAATATAAATGAATTTTAAATTTCATACGAAGATGTAACAATATTAAAATAAATTAGACTTAATGCAAACAGTTCAAAAACAATGGAAATGTAGATTTCGATAAAGGAAAAACTCTACATATTTCTTAAAGGAGTTGTTCAACGGGATATCTTTTTTTAAAGAACCACTCCCCATCTTAAACGTGTTTTCTTTGCTTTTTCTATACCCGTAGAATTGAGTTTGAGGGGCGTTTTAACTGAATAACAAGAGCGTTGAACTATTTAAATATCGGTGAGTAATTTGATATAAAATGAAGAAAATCTATTTACAGAAATCTCACTTATTATTACTTCTTTCAATAAGAGAAATGCGAGATTTTAAGAATCTTACTGACATTTTCAAACCATGTAAAATATTATTATTATTATTTTTTTTTTTTTTAATTTAATATTTTGAGTTCTTGGCATGTTTAAAAGAAATCTTAATTCTAGTTTAAACATTTTCAAAAAATTTATATATAATAATAATAATTAGGTATTTGCAGAACGGCCAACACACATTTGCTTCTGCTTAACTAGATTATTTTTCTTTATTTTATTTATTTCTTTATTTTAATTTTTATTTATTTAAAATTTCATTTAAGTTACTTCTTTATTCATAAATTAATATTATTTTTTTATTTATTAATCATTTATTTTTTTTTACATATTAATTATTTTTATTTATTTATTTGAAATCTTCCTGAAAAAAAGAAAAAAAATTTCAAAGATGTAAGAACTTTAAAATAAATTGGAAAGAAACTTGAATTTAAAAAAAAAGGAAAAGGAGGAAACAAAAGCTTCAAAAACTTATTTTTAAGCACTAAAAAACGCTTTTTTACAAAAGAAACATCATTATATTTAAATTTTTGCCTCGTTTATTTGACCTGAAGAATTCAAAAAAGAAAGTGACAAAATGAAAACTTATCTTTTAAATTTTTAAAAAATATTTCAAAATTTCATGTTTCTTAGAAAATGAAAAAGAAATTATTAATCATTCAATAGAAAAAAAGAACAAAACAAAATCATTAATTTTTTACCGTTTTATCCAATTTATGTTACCTTGTTATAATTTTCCTTCTGAATTTACGGTAAAGTAACCAGCAGCTGTTTGTTCATCCATATAAGCATAAAATTTTTAGTATGGAACATTTCTTATCTTTAAGATTTCGAAACTGTTTACAATTGGTATGGTTAAATACCATGAATACAAAACTTTACAGTTTTGTAACCATTGACAACTTGCATAGTTTCTAAACCATAAAAATGTAATTTAAACACGGGCATTGGAGCTCTCTGGGTGCTGCGTGATTTATGCGTAAATTTTTGTTTCGTATTCTAATTGTCTCAACTGAATTAATATTACCAACTTGAAACTCCTCGCGTATTGAAGGAATGAAAGAAATTTGTGGTATCAACGCTGAGATTCGAGCCGATCATGAGATTGGCCCATTAGCCCTCTCAGCTACAGTATACACCTAATCGCATGGAACAAAATGGCTTCATAAGGTTGGCCTAGTTGGCGCAGATAGAATTCCGGTTGTTGAACCGTCCTAGGTATAAACAATAAAAAAAGTTTTTTATCGCTCTTCACTGTTTGAAAATCATATTTTTTTATGGTTATATGGCTGTTTTGGTTGAATATGGTAAAATAACAATTAAATAAATTGCTGTTTGACCATTTTTACTGAGAAATTTCTAACAGTATCCAGGAAATATGTTCTCCCGTAAACAACTTACACTGTTTTCTTCTAAAAGTATGACAAATTCAATCAGAAA
The DNA here is from genome assembly GCA_949128135.1 of Parasteatoda lunata. Lineage (NCBI taxonomy): Eukaryota > Metazoa > Arthropoda > Arachnida > Araneae > Theridiidae > Parasteatoda > Parasteatoda lunata. The sequence goes on along the minus strand of OX421980.1, from coordinate 15,261,223 downwards.
CAATCGATTCTATTTCCAGACCTAAAAAATTCACGAAAAAGATACTATCACATCAAATTTATTCATCCGATAAAATAAATTACATATTTGATACAGATCACAATTTTTACTGAAGAATTCAGATATAATGACACAAATCACACAATCAAATCCTTTTGGTGTCACTGAGGAAGCTCCGACGAAAGTTCTCAGATAAAATGATTATCCGCATACAATTCTCGTTTACACAATCATAACAGAATGAAAACAAAATACTTGCTCTGTGTTTTCTATCCATTTCATCTCTAATGTAATAATAATCCAAAACGTCCATTCTGTTTCCTTAGAACTAAATATAATTACACTTCCAGGAGGACAGTGAACTAGGTGGGCAGATACGAAAGTTTTAGTTATGAAACCCTCCAAAGAATTTTTTGTAGCGCATTCTAAACTAATCGTCCCGTATTGTCTTGGTCAGTTACCTAACAAAATATACTAATAGACAGTTTTTTAGTTATGTGCCTTCAAACAATAATCTGCAGATATAGTAAAAGTACTGGATTATTTTCTGGACTGATTGACTGATAACTATAAGAGGATCTGCCAATGCCTTTTTATTTTGGTTTTTCATCTATCTTTCTTATCTAACTCAGGATGATTACCTGCATTCATATTAACCTCTTCAAGACATTCAATATAAAGAGACGAATTATTCAGCTTTTTTTCAGATCTCAGTTCTGATCGATTTTTTTTTCATACTAAAATCAATAGTTATCGAAATGTTTATCTTATTCATTAGTAGTTAATTGATTATGTTACATTTTTTTAATTCAGTTCAGATAAATAGTAGATAAATATTCATTGGTGCTGTACAATATACAATGCATGCTGAAAAACATATTCTATTGGTTCTCTTTACTTTTTTGGATCATAAATAAATAAAAACAAATTTTAGTTTTTCTTTTCAAAAACATAATACTAACCTATTATGGGTAACCTAAATATTTTTCAATTTAATAAAAAAAAATTTGAAACTTTGTGGCCACAATAATGACAACTTTTTATCGATTTGTAATCTAAAATTTATGAATTGATTTTTATCCAATCGAATTGTATATTCTCCATGTTGTGAAAATGAAGCATATTTATATGATCAGAAATTTTGCTTAGGGTTCAGTCAAATATAAAAATCAATTATTTTATGAGTTTCATATGCACACATTTTTATTATTTATTCAGCCACAAAGTAGAAAAAGTCATTTTCAAATTACTTCCATTGATTTCAATGCGAAGTAACAAAAGGACACTATTAAAGGATATTATATTATTACATTATAAGCTATATAAAATACCATTAGTTCTTTTATTCTTTAGTGGACTTTTATTGTCTATTAAGTGCGGACTAAATTAGTATAATTTTAGAACCCGCTAATGATGTCATTGTGATTATTATCAAAATAAACTCACTACTATCTGTAAATAAGATTATATTGCTCATTGTTAAAGAAATGAACTTCCGCAAAGCCATTGATAAAGTTCTTAATTATAGTCCAAATAATTATAATAATAATTAGAAAAAAACTGATAATTTAATTTTAAATTGGTTCTTTGAATTTAAATAATGATTATTTTTAATATGAAACCTATAGAAAAATAAAAAAAAAATTAAAAAAATGCTTTGGTACACGTGCATGAAGCAAGAAACACTTTCTTTTTAATATTCCTTTTTTTCTTATATATATATATATATATATATATATATATATATATATATATATATATATATATATATATATATGTATATATATATATACTTTAAATTATCCAGTATAATATTATTACCTTACGCATTCCATTTTCGGGTCATTCCAAGGTAACTAACAAATCAAACGCGCTTAAGTACTTCAGTAAGAACGCGTCATAAAACATCACTCTGTTTACGCTTCTAACTCTATTTGCGCTTCTGTTTTCATATTTTGTCACCTGGAAATCTTATTAGAAAAATTTTTTAAATCATTCTTGAAAGATTCCGGTGCATGTAAGTTCATTTGAATTCGCTACTCGCTTTATAGATTTCGTATTGTGTTTTGTTCTGTTTTTACTTTGCATTTTATTTTCTGTTTTTTACTTGATATGCTTTATTTCTTATATATATTTTACTTATTGTGTTTTATTTTATTTTCAATTTTTTAAGTTCTCCTCTCACTATTGTATTGATATATTTCCCTTTGGATATATTATTACAAATTAGAATGCACTCTTTTTTTCGGATATAAGCGTGTGAGCTGATGAATAGATTATATCTATTCATTATTTAACTTCTGCCTTTCTATTATATATATATATATTAATTTTAAAAAAATAATAAATAAATAATAAAAAAAAGGATTTTAAAAATCCGGATTTTTAAAAAACTTTATCCTTTTTTTTTATTTATTTTATTTATTTATTTATTTTTGATTATATTTTTTTTAATTAAATCTTTTTCTTTCCCCAGTTGTTTGTTATTTTTATTATTATTATTTTTCTTTTTCCCCCTTCTTTCTTTTGTCTGTAATTTACCTTTGTTTTATCTTCATTTTGAACTTATCTTATGAGTTCTATGTACTTGCAGCTTATGCGCAATAAATGAAACTTATTGTTTTTCTTAATTTTTTTTCGTGTTTTTTTGTATTTATTTATTTTGCTGTATTTATATATATATATATATATATATATATATATATAAGATAATACAAAAAGATCAAAACTATAAAAAGTGTTGTACCTTATCGGCAGCCAACAACACCACATACCTTTGAACTAAGATGTGGTGGGTAGCCTATAGGCCGTGTTGCAATTGGCTAGATCCTACATTATCAATAACGCAAAAATTTTAAATATAAATTGAAATCCAGATAAAAACCCGGCTACGTACACAACAACAGCAGCCATATTATTGGATTGAAGATGGTACGTCAGAAGTGGTGGCATTTGTGGACGATGTAAATTTCGAAACTTAATTTATAAATTGGGCCAAAAGGTGATTGATGAAATTATTGTAAAATTATTGCAAATAAATAAGTTTAGCTTTAAAATTTTCAACGTAAAGTAGGTTATATTTTTCAAATTCTATTCTCTAATCTGATAACCTCAGAAATACCTTTGAGCCCTTTGACGAGGATGCAACTAAAAAAAGTTTTGTAGACTTAGTGCGTCAAATTTGAAATCTTTGCTTTTATCCCACACAAAGATAATGGGTTCGTTGCCCAGTTCTTAAAGTAAATCAAAAAAGTTTATTGCAATATTATCATCACTAATTTTAATAAGATTCTATCCAGAACAATTTGGATAAATTGAATGATGTAAATTTTGAAATTCAGGAAAGTTAATGTAAAAAATGTCATCAATATATCCGCTGCATAAAAAATTTTGATTTTATCTCTAAATTTATTGTTACTCTGAGATTTATTTTTAAAAGAGAACTTTTTATATGATAACACGGGGATAGAGTCAAAAAAATGTAGAAAACTTCATCGGAATCTTCTGCAATAAAACTTATCAAAGATATGAGCCTTCTATGTGAAATATTAAATAGGGTAAATTCACTTTCCAACGTCTCTTTTCTTTATCTTACCTTTATCCCCCTTCACATCTATCTCCGTATATACGAGTTAAGTGATGATTACGAGAAAGTTGGACTTGACACAGAATCAATAAGTTGCTTTTTTTTTCTTCTTTTTTTTTCTGTCCCTAAGTAACATTACTTGATTTTTTAAAGATAAATTAACCCTTTATCTACAAAAATAAAACTTATTCAAGGTGGGAAAAAAAAAAACACTTTATTTTAGTGCAGTGTTTCTCAACCGAGGGACCGTTAAATTAGTTCAGTATTTTATCGAGGACTGTTAATGGTAGTAATATCAACTATTGGAGAAATATTTGTGCATAAAAAATTTTAGCACTAGTTCAGTTTGTTTCTAATCATTCACATACTCTCCGCAATGATAAATATCTTGAGCCTAAACCTATTTAAATATAGATAAAATTGATATAAATTCTAATATAAATATTAAAACGAGACTGGAGGTTGAAAAACAATGTTTTAAAGGTTAAATCATTTTTTGGGGGTTTGATGTTTGTTAATAAAAACCGGTACTCAATAGTAGCTTTCAATAACATTTTCAGAATGCTAAGCCATAGCTCAGTCATCTATTTATTTCTTTGTACTATTTTAAATCGAATCATTTCTTTTGCTCACTGAAAAGATAACTATGGTTGTGTAAATGCAATGTTCTTTTTTTATTTTATTTTTTTTTATTTATTTTTTTATTTTGAACTATGGATCATAGTTCCCGCGTAAAAAGCACCTACAAATGTAATAAGGAAACAAAATATTTTTCATATATAAAAGAAATTGAAAAAAGGAAATCATTTTTAGTTGTACGCTTAGTACTTTTATTATTTTCCCATCGTAGCTATTAATTTTCGAAACTAGGCGAGTTGGGGAATGATTCGCATGGTGGGTTATAATGAGAAAGCGAACCAAAGTATTTTTTTTCTGAAAAAAGTTTTTATATAGTTCTCTAGAAATAAACACTAGTTGCTTACTTGCCTTCTCAGGCACTTCCATGTGATCACGTGTTTTACACTTTTTTTGTTACTCAACAGTTAAATACAAAAAGTTACTCATCTCTTTAAAATATTTAAATGATATTGATTACCCCCCCCCTTTTTTTTTTTTTTTTTTTTTTTTACAAAAATCAAGAAATTCTCTTTTTAAATGGCTAGTTAAGATCATTATTTCTTTTCTAACAAATCATTTTAACTGTTAAAAAAATTGCTTTTCTTTTTATCGCTCTGCAAAAAAATTCTGAGAAACGTTTTTATTTTTATTTTTTTATATTAAAAAACATGCATTGAGTTTGTTTCTGTTTAACACTATCGATTATGATTCGATTCCCAAAATAAAAGTATGTGGCTCAAATATTTTTAGTGTTTAATTATGATATTTATTTAAAGCATAGTTTCTCCACGTTTTTTGGTTCATTGCTCACTTAGCAAGAGAAAACTTTTTCTAGGCCGGGATAGGCTGGATTGGTAGGGCGTGGCTCCAGTGTCATGAGGTCATGAGTTCCATTGACGAGGACTCCCACCAGACGAGGACTCTCGGTGTAGTAAATGGTGACTGATGCATGTCACATCAGTCGGGTCACAAAGTCCTCCATGTTCCCATAACAGTTCATACTTCAGGGGCTACTGAATGGAAGATTGATCGTTCTCTGGTTCAGGTCAAAATTACGATCGGTGAATGAATGAATAGATCCGCCCTATAAACGGGCTGGGACGCATGTATGGATGAAGTCGTATATTTGGCCATAGATGGCGCATCTGAAAAACAAGAAACGCACCCTCCGCCTTAAATCTGCTTGGTTTCATCAGGCGAGTTTGCTGGCATTAGTAAGTAGAATTAGAAACAATGACAACACCGAAATTTTTCTACGCCCTCTAAGGGGTATATATATTTTTTCTTAATTTCTTTTTTTTTTTTTTAATTGTTTAGCCTTTTTGATAAAATATACTCGAATCATGCAGTTATTTTAAGGTTTCTATTTACCAATGTATTGGTATTAAGAATTATTTTTATAAATTTCCATGAATATGTTTGTATCGATTCAAATTCAATATAATTGACATGAAATTCATATAATCAAATAAATGTTATTGTTTTAAAAATTTATTCGCATATTTCGTGTAGTTGTTTGAAACAGTGAGGTGTAATATAAAAAAGTTTCAGTGATTTCGGACTGTAATTGGTAAACCTGAAAACTATCGGTGTTCTATTACCAGTAAATCCAGTACTGAGATTAACACGCTTAAAATTTAATTAAATAATTTAAATTATAGTAGATGACTATAAAAGAAATCTAAAGATTTTTGAGAAAAATATAGTAGGGAAGTTTAAACACCTTGAGTTTCTCAAAAAATAAATTTCAGACTTTGTTTTTGATTAATTAAAAAAAATAATAAATACACATTTAATGAAGTCAAAGAACTTAGTAACTGTTTCAGGAATTAGAGACTATTGTTTTTAGGGTAGCCAAGTGAACACAGTTTTAAATTGAAAAGAAAATGCTACACAGCTCTTCAACTTAAAGTGGACAAAACAGAGTTTTCTTGCTGATTTTAAGATAAACGATTTCAAATCAAGCTGTCCAGTTATGATTATTAACGAAGTCAAGGCTTGTTAAACTTTTTTAAAAGCTTCAAAAGACAGCAAAAAAGTTCAATAATTTGTTAAAAATTAAAAATAACAGTTTGTATTTTTAAATACGAAAAGAAAATCACCTCAGTTTTCCTTATATTAAAATTGTTTTGTATGGGATATCAAGTAAAATGGATTAATACTCTTTTACTTAAATTGCTATATTAAAAACTATTTTAATACAATGTTATAAATTCAGAGTTAGAAATTGATAACTGATTTTTCAATAAAAAAATAATAACTTCAAAAGGTACTCAATTTTTAAAATTTATTTTGCAAATTCTTACTAATTCTTTAAGAAAGATATAGCGCCTATAAGTCTCCACGTAGGGAACTTAAGATTTAGAGTTTGATTGAGTGTAATTATATCCCTTCAATGGTTCAAAAAAATTTTGATCGAATAATTAATAACTATCGAAATTTCAGATAATATTTGCGATTTTTCTGTAAAATGATTCAGATTGGAAGATATAGTTGAAATAAATTAAATCTTAGATCAATTATAAGCCACAATTTTAAGTTTTTATTTAGAAGCCATCAGTAATGTGTTTCATTTTATTAAAGTTTCTTAGTGTAATTTAGCGTGAAATATAATAAATGTAATTGAATATGTTTGAAATAAATTAAATGTAATTTTAAATAAAACCGTTTTTTAACAAATGAAAGGTCACCGAAACATTTTTATCTGGCAATTTATTTATTTATTTTTAATTATTAAAAATTTATGTATTTCTTGATCTTTCAGCGAAAAATAATCAATGTGAGAAAAAATATTCATTAAGAAAAATTTCAAAAGTTTTGAAAGTATGAAATATTATCAAAATTAAGTTTTTTCATATTTTTTGTTAGAAATGTTAACAATCTATTGAAACATTTGCAATGGAAAGTTAACGTATTAACGCAATATGTTTGCTTCGTGTGTTGAAAGGAACTAAGGAAATATTGTAGTGCCAACGCAGGGACTCAAACCCCAGTTCTGTCGATCATGAGAATGACAGACTAGCCCTTTCGGCTATAATATGTTCCCATCTGCAAGAAACTAAATGGTTTCATTAGTTGGTGCGATTAAACTCTGGTTATTTAACCGTATTAAGTGATAGCAGTTATTAAACGGTTTTTCTCACAGTTTGAATACCATCTTATTTATAGTTATTTGATTGTTCTGTTTGAATATAGTAAAATAACACTTAAATAAATTGTTATTAATTATTTTTCTTTGAAATTTCTAGCAGTGTATAGACCCTAGTTGTATCGTATTATCGATTACGAAGTACTGTGGTTCATTTTAAACGAGAACAAGTTTCCTTTCAACACTTTATTAAGCCTTCAGCAAATTCGCATACAAATGAGATTCAAGATACCAATATTATGGTTGGACTTAAAAACCGATATTTTGATAGGGTAGACCGATTTTGAAGAGTAAAAATATTGGATAATAGTGCAGATCGGATAATGCAAACATAATTAGTAATAGGATTCAGTACGATAGATTGCATTAAAAAAAAACAGTTTCCTTGTTTTCAAATTCCAGATAACTTTTATTTTAAATCCATGTCAAGAAGTTCCTAAAAAAATAAATTTCTAAGAAAAGATTACATAATTGAAAATTCGTTCTAAAAAATCTTCAACTACTACTCTCTCTGTCTGAGAGAGCAAAGAATTTGATTGTTGATCTGAATTTGGTGTCATTTAAAACCCCATCACGATTTTTGAAACAAGTAGAAGATCAACTCTTTTCAGTAGATCTTCAATTTATCTCAAAAATTCCAGTTTTGAGAACACTAATTCACTTTTTAATCCAATTTCTTTCACGTCGTTTAGTGCTCATGTAATCCTAATTCTAAACACGTCGTTTAAAAGCGAGTCACTTATTCATTCCTCTACATATCTCACTATTTAAATCCATTATCATTTTATCTGACTGAAAAACAGTTTCCAAAGAGACAAACTCTTTGCAGTAATCATGCTCACGTTCCATAACGAACATCAAAGAAGGTTTCAACCATTCACTGATGGCATTCTTTCTTTAAAAAGAATTTACGACCCTCTTGTCCTAAACGTGTCCTTTACAGAGGAACAATGACGTCTAGATGTATAGAGTGAGTTTGCCCAGAATGCTTTTGATAAAATACACACACACACACACACATATATATATATATATATATATAAATTTTTATTTTATTTTTTTTTTTAATTGTCTGTGTTTGTCATATTTAAAATTTATATTTGTGTCATAAATTATAGATCGGTCGAAAGAATTTTGTGATTATTATTATCCTCATTATGTTCAAAAAATCCCAGTACTAATAATGTAAGGTAAATCTACCTCAATTAGATACTTTCCAACATTTGTCTATGTTGACTGAAAAGTTTTTACACCTTCTCTTAGCTAAATGCCAAGAATCGACAGTTATCTATCTCAATGAGCTTTTCAATAAACCTTAAAATCATGGAAATAGTCTTAATAAAATCACTTCCTAATAGTTTTTAAATCTTGTCCAAATCTTAACAGTATCTTTTAAAATATCTTTTTTTCCTGAGAATTAAATTATAGCGTCATTAGCGATACATATATTTTTCATAACTGAAATTATCGCCTTATGACTCTAATTGTTTGAATGTAGAATGATGATATGAGCCCTGAAGTGTAAAAATGAATTAGTAGCTAACGCAAATAATGAACATTACTTAATACTAAACATTTTCATGCATTGAAAAATGTATAAAATAAGCAAACTCTTTTATAACTACTAAGGAAATAATGTTTCAATATAAAGAAAATTGAAATGTGTCTAAATTTTGTAGAAATACGAACAATCTCTAATATATTTTTCATGATAAATTTTATATTCTTTTGAAAAAAGAAGAAAAAACTGACAAAGCAACTCTCAAGGACTAATATAGGGGACTAATATAGGACTGCCTTTATATCTATGGCAACGCTGAAAAAATAGACGAGAAAGAAATAGTGTTATTTTCACAAATCAGTTCAACTGTTTTACAATCTTATATTGTCCCCAAACTTGTTTTGAAGTATTAATTTTTCAAGCTCACCTGCAGAGTTGTGTATTTAAGGTTAAAACATAAAATAGATCATTTCTTTACAATCAAAAGCCTACTAGATCCTTTTACTTTATATCTTAGAAAAATATTTATCCTACAGGACGATCTGCTGATTAGAGAGTTGACCTTCAAAGATATTTCAAAATAATTCCGGCTAGCGTCAAAATAAATCGAAGCTATGTTAAAAAATCTTCTTAAGATGGATCTTTTAACCTCGAATTCTCTAAATTACCTGTGTATACGGTAAGTGGCAGAGCTATCAAGATTTTCTTATCGTTAATTATAGAAGATAAGATTGAACAGAACTATCCGGAAGTCGCTGAACTAGATAGAGTAATTGAATTATCTAACCTTTGACAACTCAACGTCTAGTGAATATGTTTTTTTGAAAAATAGCCATATTTTGAACTTAATGTTCATTATTTATATCTATGATTCATTTATATCTTCCAGTAATATATCTAATAGAATAGCTTATCTGGTGCGCAAAATGAGTGAAAGAAAATTTTTCTTTTTACTTCAATGTCCAGAAAAATAAGTGGGAATCCTTATTTGCCTTTTTTTATATCAAAATATTTCATTCTTTCATTCCTAAATATTCTAAGTCGAGAAATTATTTAAATATGAAAGTTTTATGCCAGATATTTTGTTCCATAATAATATATTAAATAAATGTGTTATTATTATCAGGCAAAAATATTTTGTTGCTTTTTCGGTATAAGAAAATATACTTTTATTTAGCAACAAACCTATTACTTTTCAGACAACATGTTTATTGTAATGCAATATATTTAACATAAAACTATTTTATTTGAAAGTTTGGGACAGCCTTAAAAGTTTTAACAAAATTGCACTTTTTTAATTATTACAACTTAATAAATTTATTTAAATTAATATTTTAAAAAATATTACAAGGGATTTTCCAATATTTTTTTTCTTCATAAAGAAAATTGTTGCAATAACATTCACACTGGTGTGTAAATGCTTCACATATTTTTACACATATGTCAAGTGGGAAAATAACTTTTGAACCCCACTTTAAGTTTTTACAGTATTTTCGTTGTAATACATCATTTGCTGTAGCCAACTATGCTAAACAATTTGTTATTTATAAATATTAAAACTCATATTAGTGTAACATGAGCCAAGTGCAAAATCCAGTTGTTATTCGCACGTGACCCAATAATTTATAAATTTCTTCGCCATTGAAGATATTGTTAACCTTCATGTTATTAAATACAAAATTTAAACGTGGATTAACTAATTTAACTTCAGTTGTAACATTTGTAAAAAAAGAAAAATTTCCTAAAACGTAAAGGAAAAATAAAGCATTGCTGGAATTTAATTAAAAAAATTTTCTTTTTTCATTATCTCGCTACTTGATAAGACCTATAAATATTAAGTGTTATTATTAGTTTGTTTTCCTTTAACAGTTTTCAAGCAGGAATAATTAAAAACTCCGAAAAAGAGCCTTAAAAAGAACCATTTATCCAGGCGTGTTGGGCATTGTAGTATTCCAATAAATGGTGACTAATTTTAAAGTTGCTTCGGTCAAACCAACTACTTGTTATTCTAAATTCGAGTGTCGTATTCACAATTATACCTCTAATTCTATATCATGATCTGTATTTTAGCTACATTTTTACTAGGTATTATCCCTTCTAGAAGCAGTGGGATAAAATTAAAATTGTCTAATTTATTTTCTGTGAACTTTAAAAACTGCTAAGGTTCCTACTTTTCAACTTATATCATTTTTTACCAATTTTGTTTAGTATAACCAAGTAAAATAAGTTTATAAAGATTAACTACTTTTCTTCACTAAAATTTGTATCCAAAATTTATCTTTCCAAAAAGAGTTAAATAAAGATATTTTATGAATTTCTGCACATAAACGTAATATTTGCGGTATTTCAGTAAATTTAATAAATTTCATATAGTTTGATTTTATATTTGAAACTCGTATGACTTTATCAAATTATAGTTCATCTAATTATAGTGTTCAAGGCATCACCAATCCTTCGCCAATATTTACATTTAATTTCTTCACACAGTAACCCTTAAAAGTCTTCGATTTATATTACTTTCAGAATGAACTTATTCCACTTTCCAAAATAACAGTACAAATGATTCACCATCTGTATATTTGATTAAAACATAGCAATAGAATTTTTCTTTCCTGAAGATATTTTTACAGCCAATGTTTGATACCGAAATAAGTTGAAATATTTTAACTGCGTACTAAATATTATGTTAGAGTACCATATTTATGTTTTTGATAAAAATGTAAAACTTCTGAAAAATATTAAAATGAATGAGCGATAACATTACTTCTTGAATCAAAGACTTTTTAATTTTACATAAGTATCCCTGATTCATTATCTAAGACTACTTCCTTGTGAATTGACCGACAATAAAATATTGTGTGTTGGAAGTAATTGCTAATTAACCTTGTATGGTAAAAGTTCCAGCTTCCTTCATTTAAAAACTAAGTATGAAAAAATAAAAATATATAAAAAATAAAAAGATCTAACCAAATAGCACATCTTTTGTTTCAACGGAACTGAATCACATCTAATTATCTAACTATATATTTCTATAGAAGTTCGACAACAATCTTAACACCATCTCATTTTATCTTACCAAAATTTTCCTACAAGTTACTAAAAAAAAGTAAGACAAATGTTAATAAAAACATGAAAGCCGTGCCTATTATCGGCCCCCATTAAAGCCGTAGGCTCCCATGCGGTAAATTTTGAGCTTCCGCGAGTTCAATGTCTTTCCTATATCGAGCCTTAAAGCAGCATTTCTTTTCAATTTTTTTTCTTTGGCTTATTTTTTTATTTTTTTTTCTGTAAGTTTCTGCTGTTGCAAATAATGTCTTACCTGATAAAACATTTGAATATTCAGTATCTTTTAGTGCGACGATTTCGATTTTTAAGACTACTTTCTGACGAACAGTTATGCAAGATTCACGTGAAGTCAAATCGTGATGAGAGTTTGAAATAACAGTATCGTGATGAGAATATAATATTGTGTCATAGGTTTACAATGATAACCTTGGCGTTTAACATGATAAATATGAAAATAATTTAGAGGAATTCACTTTTTAGGGACGTATAATGGATATAAATTAACTTGGAATTGGAAAAACCTAACCAGAGAAGTTTGAGAAGGTAAAAACAAAGAGTCTCTTATAGAAAACTCTTTTCAATACAACTTTCATAATAGACTTTTTTTTTCGAATAAACATGCACAAATCTCTGTCTTTTGTCGTCGAGCGTAAGAATAATAGCCTAATAATTCAAATTGACATGTAAACAAAAAACTGACATACTTTTATATAAAACAGAGATCATCTAAATTTTTAACCAGGACAAACACAGTCTTCTACCAACATCCGAGACCTATTTAGCACATGGGTTTTTTAAAGGGTTTTCCCTCCCCTCCTTCCTCGGCTTTAAGGTAGGTATTTTATTTACGTCCTACTAGAGCCACACAATAGGCGGTCTGGGAAACATCTGTGAAGATATGCCATCGCAATTTTGATCCTCTGGAGACTCTGCTTTGGTAGCCCATCGAATCATTTGGTAGCACTTTACCGTAGAACAGTTTAATGAGAACCGATACCGCGCACTCTTGGACTCTACGTTGATCAAAGTGGTCACCTACCCGCTAACTGACCGCAGTCAGAGATGCTTGACTTCTGTGTTCTACTGGGAACCGTGTCTTTACGATCAGTTCACTGCAAGACTTATAAATTAAAGAAAAAATACTCATTTGTCACAGTTTTTATAATATGTGCATTATTTAAAAAAAGAAGAAGGAAAAAACAGTTTACTTAAAATATCAGTTTAAAAATTAATTTAAATTATTTCGAGAAAATCTAAAAACACTTTGACATTTTTTAACTTTGAAAATTTATCAATAATTATTTAAGCTGTACTTTAGTATTTTAAATAGTATTTAAATTTGAGTTTAAATTTTAGAATATAAATTTTTATATTAATTGAACTTTGAATTTTTTATTTGAGTGGTAAGTGTGATGTCAGTGATGCGAGTTTTATGGGGCAGATAAAATGTGGGTTTTATCTGCTTCATAAACTCATAAACTCACATTTGAAAAAACGTTTCAAAATTAGTCTGTTTTAATCGTGAAATGTAAATACTCTTTTTCGATGCAATTTTGTTTGCAAAAATGTGGATGTATTCAAAATTCTATAAATGGATCAAAAAGTTTCAACATTTTGATACACTTAAAGCTTAACCAATACTTATTAATGCTAAATATATTTAATAAATAATAATTCAAATTAATTAATAATTAATTACTAATTAATTATTATTTTGATTCAAAAGAAATTAAAATAAGGTATAAGGCATAAAATTGAATCACTAATTTGTATCGGCTTTCCTACTAATAAGAGTAACAAAAAATCGCTTTGGGTATCAAAAACACGATATCAATTATGAGTAAAAATGATGCGATAGCTATTACCTATATTTTGATCGTTCCTTTTTTTGGTTAGACATGCTATATTTTTCTATTATCACCATGTATGTGATACTTGTTTATTTAAATATGTCTTTTACACCCAGAATGTAAAAATGGAGAAATCTGTTTTTTTTTTTTGTTTTTTTTTCTTCAGACTAAAGTCTCTAAACCTAAATTTTTCGTTATTTCGTTTTTGTTACTTATTTATTTTTTATTTTCAGTTATTCTTTTCTACCTTACACCATATCACTCGGAAATTATTTGGAGAGAAAACTGATAGATTAAATAAATTTAATTGAATCGGAATAAAAGAGAAAAAAACGTTTCAAAAATGTAATAGCTGTAGAGAAGCTATTTGATAGAGAACACTTAACTCTGGAAAATAATATTGAAATTCGCTTAATTAAATGATATGTTCAACTCCATAACCATAATTAAATAAAGATTTGCAGTCTCGACTTTAAATTTTGTTGTTCATAAAATGATCCCACGGTAACATCACCCAGTTTAATTCGATTTTTTATTCTATTCAGAAATCTAAAAAAAAATATTTATGAAAAGTAAAATAGCTGAAAAAAGTTTTAATAATTTCAAATTTCTCTCAAACAGAGCTTTCGCTTTCTAATTAGCTGAAAACGAAGTTAAAAAAAAAGGGACGATAAAATTGAATACCAGTTTCCTGAGAGCATTTTCGAATGAGCTATGTTTTCTGTAATAAATTTTAAATAAACTATTTTTGACAGATTTTTTTTATTTTTTTTTTTTTTTATTAATCGCCATTTGGTGTTTTAGACAGCTAAAATAAGTAGATATTAAGAAAAAATTAAAATGTAAAATAAATAGAAATATGAAATAAATGGAATTATAAAATAAATAGAAATATAAAATAAATAGAAAGTCGAAAAATTATCTCTAGTGCCAGTTTCTACTTCTTCTTCCTATTATTATTATTAATCCTAATGCAGAGTCTTTTTGAAATTAATAAAAATATGAAATAAATAGAAATATAAAATAAATAGAAGTTAGGAAAAACTAACTCACTAACAGTAAAATAAATTATAACCTTGATGAAAATGTAATGACTAACGAGAAACAAGATTGCAAAAAGTTAAATACTTAAAATCTGTGTTAGTAAAAAAGCTACTCACTTAATCAATAAAAATTAAATAATACATTGAAATTGTTCTCCTAACAAGTATTACTTCATCCTTAATCGCTACATAGTATCTACAAAACAATAAGCAACACATGATGCTAAAAATAACTACAAGTAATCAAAAAATAACAACTAGAAAATCTAAAAAGAAGTAGAATTTGAACGAGAGGAGTTGATCGTTTGGAATGGCCTTGGGATGCTCTTTCGGAATTGTTTATTCTCGTTCCTGCCCTTGACATTGAAGATTCTCTCTTCTTATTCAGTGCGTTCAACTCGTTTTTGCTACTTCCCACGAATACCTGCTACTTATACATATTCTTTTCTCTCTTTACCTACCAATTGTTACAGCATAGATAAATTTAACCTAAAAAAAGAATATACACCGGTATTTAACCGATTGTTTGCAATTTTTCTGCTCATTCTGTGCCGTTATGAAAGTCAATACGACTTAATACTATGTAGATATAAATACGCTAATAAAAGAAATACATTTGAACTATTTATATTGAATACAGATTTAAAAGAATAAAGAATAGTTAAAAGAATAGTTAAAAATATATGCGTACCTTTTATTACAGTCTTAGAAAAATCAGCTCTACGTTGAACCATAATATTGGACAATTAAAAAATAATCTCGTGCAATTTTTCTGCAACCATAATAATCTGTTGAACTGCTTTTCTGTTGAACAATAATAACGTGTCACCGAGTTTAAAAGTATCATATTCAGAAGACAATGTACCAGGGGAGAAACTTTCATGGCAAGCTCTTTTTTCATCTCTACTGGTATTTTAAATTTTAGAAAAAAATGAGTTCAGATAATTATAGTATTAGACAGGACATTTTGAATGCTAAATGCAAACAAATTATTGCAGGATTGCTCCTTCACTCGTAATCCCGTGCAATCCTAACATTTTTTTAATTTTTTGAAAAAATATTCTTAACTTTGGAAATTTCATGTCTTTATCTAGGTATACCTGAACTCAATTTTTCTATAAGTTAAATTTTAGACTACTTTTGAAGAGAATTTGTCACGAAGCATTCTCTTAGCATAAGTAGCTCGAAGCATAAGTTAGCGTACTTAAACTTGTTACGATGTTTTTTGAGCTGATCATTGATTTTGTTTTTCCTGAACGTTTCTTTTCTGAGATATTTCTACAATATTTTCATCGAATAAATATTACAATTGTTTAAAATTCATATATTTCTTATCTACGGAAAGAAATTTATTTTCAAACTCCTTTATAAATCCGGCGTTTCAAAATTCTATTCTGATATCCTGAATTTTTATACTTCTGTAACGTACAGAGCGCCACCCTCAATAACTTTTGATCTAACTACCGGATTTTCACGTTCTAGGACTCAAACTTAATGGTTCGAGGGGGTGATCTCAAATATGTTAGTTAATTAGTGCAGGCAATATTTTAAGGCACAAAAACATACTTTCTCTGAATAAACATACTTTTTTTTTCGACGGATTCGGATTTCAGATCCCCAAAGTATAGGGGGTAATCGCAATTTGGGATATACGGTTTCCATAGTCTTGTTAGAAAAGATATCCAAAGTTTAGATATGTTAAGTTTCTTTTTCTGCGTATTTCACCATATCTCGAGAACATTTTTTGCGAATTGAAAAATTTTGCTCAAAATTATAAATTTCATTTATCCAAAAATAATTCCATGCAAAAGATAAATTAAAGTAAATATTTATTAGTTCGTATTATTTTATTTAATAATAGTCGAAAAAATTTTGAATTGTAAGGTATAACTTTTTTTTAAAATTATTTTAAAGTATAAAATTTTACATGGCAAAATACAGAATTTGAGTGAAATCGGTTAAATATTTCCTGAGAAATCGAATTTTAAAAAAGTCGTATGTTTAAAATTCGATTTCTCAGAAACTCTTCAACCGATTTCGCTCAAATTTTGTATTTTGCCATGTAAAATTACATATTTTAAAATGATGAATAAAATTTAATACCTTACAATTCACAAATTTTTCACAACAACTCACAAAAACAATTCACAAATGAAAAAAAATATATTTATTAAAATTTATATTTTGCATGGAATTATCTATGGATAAGCAAATTTTATAATTGTGTTTTCAAAAAATATTCCATTCGATTTAAAAGATCTCGAGATATGGTAAAATAACGCAAAAAATAAAATCAACATTATGGGATCCAAACTTTGGATCGCTCTACTGATCAAACTATGGAGACCATATTTCCCTGATTGCGGCTACCCCCTATATTTTAGGGGTCAGAAATCGAAATCCTTAAAAAAAAAGGTATGTTTATTCAGAGAAAGTACGTTCTTGTGTCAGATTTTACAACTTAAAATCTCGGCTGCGCTAATTAGCATATTTAAGGTCGCCCCCTTGAACCATTAAGTTTGAGTCCTAGAACGTGAAGATCCGATCGTTAGATCAAAAGTTATTCAGGGTGATATTCTTGTGCACTGAGCTTCAAAATTGCTTGCTATTGAATTCTGATGATCTATCTAATTTGGATCTTGGAACAACACTTTCACTTTATAGTGACTCAATAGAAAAAGCAGCCTCTTTCTTAAACTTTCATACTAATTGTTATTATTTTATTAAGCTAAACAGCCTTGTACCTTTTACAGAGGAAGAAAAACAAGTTTGAGCATGATATTTTACATAAAATAGCTTACTATATGCTATAAAGGTAATCGGATTTATCGCTATCCATATTAGCAAACAAAAAATATGTAACTTATCTTAGCAGAGTATCTTGCTATCGTTTTACTTTGCCCTTTTAAGCACACGTTGTTAAATGGCTCTTTTCAATTTTGTTTTATTCATTTACTTTTTCCCATACAATAAGCAGGCGACAAATTTACAATATCCATTTCACTGCAATTTTAGTACAAAATCTAATTTCTCACCCAGTCGTCTTAAGCTAATTCACTTTGAAATTAGAAAAAAAAAAATTTAACATAAATAAAAAAAATATGATTTTCAATCGAACTTACCTCTTTATGTTTGCCTCTATTGGGAAAATCTAAGGCAGTGAAATTATTTTTCTATTCTTTTAATTTGTTCCCTGATTCAATTCTGAAAATAATTTTTATCATGTATTTAAAAAATGTAATAAAAATAACTGAAAAAGGAAAGCGTTTTGAGGTTGCAGAGGGAAATCGTAGTGTAAAAACAATTTAAAATACAAAAATTCGTTTTAGTTATACAACACTGTACTCAGATTTTATTTTATTTTATATCCGTCGCCGAACAGTCGACCCAATTTCGAGTTTACGACAACCAATGTTAAACTCCGTTGCCTTAAAGTTAAACTACGTAGTTAAACTCCGTGAACTCAATCCAGAAGACAAGGGAACTCCTGGATAAAGTATTGGGAGAAATTGAGAAATTTACCTTCGTAGAGGTCTTTTTTGATGGAACTAATCCGCGTAAACGGAGCGGAAAACCTCAAAAACCTTCCATGGTTAGCCTAACGGCAAAGGGACTCATAATCCGTCCTCCACAGAGGATATTTTATGTGAGCTCTGTGGTCGGTGCGGAATTCGACCATCTATCGCTGGAAGTCTAAACGGGGTCACCTGATTGGGAGGCGAGCGCTCTATCCCCTGAGCACACATTTTGAGAAATGTGCACATTTATGAATGCATTACATTAATAATATTAACAATTCTTTATAATCGTGCTCTGAATTACTGAAGAGCTGATAAGCGAATAGTTCAATTATAATATAAAGTAAGATAGAACAGTTCATTCGAAAAAAAAAATTTTGCACAGGATTTAAATACTTATTATTGAAAACGTCTGGTCAATATGCTATTCAGTCAGTATAGATCAATTTCTATACTTAAATTAATATATCACTTTATTTTATTTCTTCTTTTTACAGCAACACTTTTTCAAACAAAACTGTTGGCGTTTTCAGTTGAAATACCTCTTTTCTAACTTTTTTTTTTGTATTTAAGTTTTAGTTAAAGACGTATAGTTGCATTTAAATGAACGAATATTACAGATATTTTTATTAAAATTTACACATTTCCTGTAACATTCTGCAATAATTATAGATCTCAATTCTATTATGAATTTTAAAGTTAGGAAATTTATTTCAATATATTATCATGGTTAAATTTAGAAGATATTAAATTATTTTATGCAAAAATATAAAACTGTTTTAAAAGAATTATGAAAATTCTAAATTTTTACGAAACACGACGGTTATTTAAAGTAGCGGTAAATTATACTGTAAACGATATATATATATATTGAAAAAGATGACAACAGTCAAATATTTTCTTTTCATTATCCAGCACTTTATGCTACTCTTGCGTACACGAAAATTCCATTTATTACCCTGGGGAGTCCTCCTTCCTACGAAAGAGAGATTTTATCAACTGGCGATTTAAAATCGTCTGCTACTTAAATTCAGTGGAAATGTGTTAAAGTGATGCTCGTAAATTGCTCTTGGTAATTTGGATCCATAACATAGTCTGCAACATTATCTATTTTATTCATCACTGAGACTAAAACACGCCGGATTTGAGAAAGGGTGAAAGATTCAAAATATTTAGGCCACTAAAATCATTATTTGTGTGTTCTAAAATAACTCGTCTAAAGCATTCGCCATTGTTCTATAATCATAGATGAGTATTTCTTGTTTAGCATTCTTCTTTATCACCAATTCAAAGGAACTTCCTCTAGTTTTTTTATTCAATAGAAAGATGGTATATATTTATTTTATTTTATTATTTTTTTATTTTGATTTTTTATTATTATTTTAAACTCAACATTGTTACATGCATTCCAAAAATTTAAACCGCAATATCAAGATCAGGCAATTTAAAATCTCTCAGACTTACAGGGAAATATAATTTTTAGATAGTATTTTGAAATGGATTATTTAAATGCATTTTTCAAAATTATTATTTAATGCTAACTTTATTCAATTTAATTTGTTAGATGAGTTATTTATAAGCTTATAAAATCAAATTGTAGAAATTAATATTGATAAATCACTTGAAACTTAAGAATCTTGGTTTATAAAAAAATTTTGCTGTATATTTCGAAATAACTTTTTTCATAGTATAGAAATGACCATAATATATTTAGAGCCGTGCAAAAGACAGTTAAACATGATTCCCTAACCAAAGATAGATTTAACTTGTTATATAAATATTTTGTAACCAGTATATTTATTCATTATTGAATTTAAAATCGACAGATTTTATTTTCAAAACAATTCAATTTATAAACGGAAATTGTTATTACTTTATTAAGAAATTTATTCGCTTCAAAAATATACAACAGTCATCATGTTTCAAGAGTTCAAAAATAGGCGCCCAATTTCAAGACTTGCCAGACACGCAAAGAAGGCGTGTGAGATTGTTATTAGTTTTTTTCTTTTTTTTTTCTTTTCTTTTTACTATTGATAGATATTAATGCTGTTCATAAAATTTTGTATAAAACTTACCATGTTAGTAAAAAATTTAGCCGGATTTACAAATCAATCGCATTTAAAATTTATATATTTATATTTCAATCACTTTTAACCTATGAAAGTCTGCGCAGTGCAAAGCAATAAAGCCAAATTAACTGACCAATTTAATTCAACATAAATTAAAAAATGTGCGTTGAGCTTTCTGGCCCATTTTTTATGCACTAAATATTTTAACGTTAGCTTACAAAACGTAATCAATAATATTGCCAAACATATTTTAATCTAAGAGAATTTAAAATTATAATATTCATTCGTTAAGATGTCATTTTAATCATAGTCTTGGTATGAATGATAATGAATAAAAATGCTGGTGGTATTATAGCAATAAGCGGCAATTTATCTAAAGTAGACATTTTTGTATTAAACTGTTTATTAGTATTAGTTCCAGATAAATACTTTTCAAGTCTCTGAAATTTCACCCAATAACAGAACAATATACATAAATATCTTATTGTTTTCTTGAAAATCATGGAGTTTTTCACAATAAACGCTTTCTTGAACAAATTGTGGTTTATCATTTTTCCCACTCCCTTTAATTGTTCCATACTTTGTCATTTTTTATTTAATTATTTTTTCTTGTTAATTCTCGATAAATAATATTTTTTAAACAGTTTTCAAATCTATCTCAATTAAAAGCTGTTTAATTACCAAGTATTGATGCTGGAATAAACAATATTTGTAGGGGTAAATATTAAACTAAATTAATCTTATAACTATTGAAATCTGCAATTTTTTCTCCAAAAAATATTAAGATTAATTATTTAAAAAAGTATTGAAGTAAGATAAGAAGAATTTTTCCGGTGACATAACTTGATGATTCCAGCTTAAAATATGCATCCATAAATAAAGTAACAGCAAATTTTTCTCATCATAATTTTCAAAAAACATACCCAATACCCAGAATAACAAAACATAAACAACCGAAACCTCGCTACTACACTTAATAACAAATCGTATTCGCTTGCTACCAACCAAACTTTTTTTTTTAAAAAAAAAAAAAAAAAGGAAAAGAAAAGAAAGAACGAAACATTTCCCGGTGACGTTTCTGCAAATCCTACTCTTTGTCCAATGAAGATTCATGAAATATTATCGTCAGAGTGACGTCACGGAGATACGAAGCAATCGGACCGCCTATTTTTCCTAAGTTGTCAGAGACTTTGAAACCGGGGACTGAAGTGTTTTCTGAATCCCTACGAATGCAGGTGGTTCCTTGAAATCGTGCTGTCATTTCTCATATTTGTTGTTGTTAAGCCGGCCGGGAATTTTGTGGTGCACCATTTGTTTGTAGGATACTGTTTATGTTGAGTTCTTCATGGTACGTTCTTTTAGTAAAAGAAATCGACGTGGTGAACTGGTATGTGTTTATCCTGACGTTGATTTAATTAAAAGTTGTGATCCTAACGATATAATGTTTTCTTCTGATGATACTATGGATCCTGATGTCATGGAGGAATGTCAGGTAAATAAATCTTTTGCATAAATTTGTGTATGGACTAAATCATATGAGTAATTTATGCTTGCTATAATTGTGTCACATGTTAAACAGTTTTAGACGCTCTGTGGCATTACATTATATTAAAAAACATTGTAAAGCATTATATCGGTTTTATTTTCGTGTTCAAGTAATTGGAATTAAAATACTTAACTTCAAAAGTTGTTTACTTTATTTTTATGCAAAAAGAAATACTTCTTAGTACAGTTACGAACTTAGCATATTTCTTATTTATATTTTAATTTGCATATCCACACTATAGGAAGCATGAAATATACTTTATTTTTAAAAGAATCATCTGCTTTTGCTGTACATTTTTAAATATTTCAGATATTCAAAATTCTATTAGCCCACAAAGTACAAGTAACATAAAATTAACTTTATTTCTTTATTATAAAAAAAAATCTGACTTTGTTGAAAAATCTGCCTTGAATATTCTTGAATTTTCAAATATTTAAAATCCTACGTGCCCTGAGCATAGGTGGCATAAAATTTTCTTGGTTTTAATAAGAAAAATCTGATTTTGTCGTTCATTCTTAAATATTGCAAGCGAAAAGTAATCCCGCAGCATCCAATTATCAACTAAGAGTGTTATTCTGCCATTTCGGGACGAAAGATAGCCAATGTTGTCAGCATTTAGCACTTTCCAGAAAAATTGGCATCCGTCGATTTGAAGTTGAAAAGAATAATAATAAGAAAATTACATGTAGCCCAATATATCAATTAAGAGCCGCGTTGGCTCAGGGGGTAGAGCTTTCACCTCTTAATAAGGTGTAGGTTCGAACCCCAAAGATGGCTGGTGGATACGAATTCTGGTCCCGGTACTGACGTAAAATATCCTCAGAGTGGTGAACGGATCCTGTGTTAAGACTACCTTTATCGTCCGGCTAACCATGAGAGGTTTTCGTGGTTTTCCTATCCATGAAACGCAAATGCGGGTTAGTTGCTTCAAAAAGTTCACCACGAAAGCTAGTTTGTTTCAATGCTTGATACAGGAGTTCCTTTTTCTTCTGGGTTTGGTTCAAAATTACAAGGCTATGGAGTTAAGTATTAATAGTCGGAAACTCAGAATTGCGTCGGTTGTTTAGCACCGGTTATAAAATAAAATATATCAGTTATAAATATTTATGCCTTAATTTTAAAACCTATATCTAAAAGTAATTAAACTATTAGCCAAATGAGACTCAATTTTGGGAAATTATAATTTCAAGCTGTACAAAGCATACTTGATTATGTAGAATGTAGTGGCTAATTAATGGAGAAAATATTTGCTTTTTATTATATTTGCGAAACTTGAACATTTTAATTTTGGACTAGGATTGAACTGAAGTATCTACAGAAGCATAATTATTTAAATGTTAAATATATACATTAAGAAAAATTATTGTTTGCCTTAGAAAAGTAATAATTGCTAGTTATATCAGTAAAATACTAATCAGTACCCTAATAAACACGATATTGAATTTTATCCATATTCAGCATCGAGTAGAAATTTCAGTTTTGCGTATTTCAGTGATTTTAATAATTATTTGTATGAAATCGCCAAAAATAGGCTTCTTGAAATCCAAATTGAATCGTATCATTTGCTTTATAGATTTATCAAAAAAATATAAGTCAGTGTTTGGAAATTTTAAATTGTAAAAAATATTAAAATTATGCTTTATTTAGTCCATCCCTTTTACATATTGTAAAATTTTTGTTTATTTTACACGTTTTTCCCCAAATAGTTAACACCCTTTTAATTTTGATAAAGCTGTCGGTTCCAAAGTTTGACGATTTCTCCCATTTAACATTTTTGATTGTTTATTCCGGAATTTGAATAAATAAATTACTAAAATTTCCAACTTCTTACCTTGATTTAGTTAACCTCTTCAAATTGAAATTATTTTCAATAAATATTTTAAATAAAGGAGAAATTGATAAGTTATTAAGATTGATAAGTTATTATTATTAAGATGCTGTTAATTTAAGAAAAACAATTTTAAAACAATATAATTACAAAAACAATTTTCGTAAATTTGTATTTACTTAAAGTAACTTCACATTTACTCAATTATTTTAGAATATTTTGTTTTTAAGTATACGAGCCAAAGTTAGATCTAGCAAAATTTAAATGAGAATATTTGAATGAGAAATAATTAAGAAAAAACTAGAGATTCGTTTTCAGTAATTAAACGTTTTTCTTCCATTCTTAAAAGAGGAAAATGTTAGATAAAAAGGTTTAAGGTTTTCTATTCATTTAAATGACGATATATTTTGCTTGTTGTGTTTTCTTTTTAACTATGCCTGAAAGACAATGTTTTTCTCACCTGGCAATTTTTTGGATTCCCTAATTCTGATACTTAAGTAAAGATATTTTATTTTGGTTCAATTAATTTACAGAGCTAACATATTTAACGATTGTTTCATTAAATATTAAAAAAGCATTAGGGTAAAAAATAATAGTAATTTTTCTATTTCTTTTTTCTAATATTATAAAAATATTGTGATAAACAGGAATTTCAAATAAAAAGCTTTTAATACAATTGCTCGCATAATTTGATGACTTAAGAAAAAAACTGTAGAAATAAAGTGAAGCACATAATCATTTTGAATGAAGTCAGATTATTTATCAGTTATTATATTTTGCGCACTTAGAAAATGTCTTTAGTTATGAATACGTTTTATTATTTATATAGTTGCAATAAATATTTTACTTGCAAATCATGCATCTATTTTATAATTTTCTTTCAACCTCGTTTTACTAAACTAATCTAAATAAAATTAGTATCTAACCATTCATTTGAGCATGAGCTAATTTTTCAATGTAAGATAGAAATTAAAAGTCAAAAAAGTTTCTTCCAGTATTCACTCTTAAAAAATTTCATAGTAACAAATCAAAGAATTATTTTTTAGAAGAAAAAAAATTATACCTTAATTTTAAAAAAGAAAATATTTTAAAATTATGGAGTCTTTATTTGTGTGACTATATTAAATTATAAAAATAGTAAATGACTTTTTTTTTATCAAAATTGCTTGTAATCTGTCTTGTACGATTTAGTTTGCAAAACAAGAATGCTTTGGTTTACAACATGAACAGCAAATGCAGTTATTCATTCTCAAACGAGACTTTTTTAATTGAAATGTTCATTATTATGCTATGATTTTTCCAATTGATACATACAAAAGTACTATTGATCTTTACAAATAGATTGGGAAATACATGTGTAATTAATAGAACAGGACTTTATTTTCCAAATCAGTTCCAAAGATTTTTATAAAAATTTTAATGCATTATTTTTATGAGCTCCAATCATATCAAATAATTGAAATATTTTCTAAATTAGTTTGCAAAATTTTTTAAATAAGTGAAACTTGTAAAAACCTACAATGAAGATCTTGATCATCGAAAATTTCGATATTTGTGAAGAAAAACTTTTTCTCATAACATGGAAACTTGTAATATCTTTAAATCTTTCTACTTTTAAATCTTTCTACAGATAAGATTTAAAAAACCGGGTTCTAGAACAGAGAAAAAAGAAGAAAAAACTCCATCCTTCTTGTTGAGAAACGTGTATTATGTAACAAAATTACCGTAACTTACTCACTTTGACAGTTGTTTGATTTTATCTGATATTACACTTACAATAATTATATTACTTCTGTAATTTAAAAACATATCCTTTACAATGTATTAATTTACTTTTTTTATATACATGAAAAGTCTGTATTTGCGGATCTACAAGAGAAATCAGTTCGTAAACTGAGCAAAGAAATGTTTCTAAAAAAAACAAAAAAACTAAGTTATATGATGAATCACCAAGTCGCACTACATCGATACTCCTCCCCAAATTCTAAATCTTTATTTATTTTTTTTTATTATTTTTTTTTTTTTTTTTTTTTTTTGATTTTCTTAAAAATGGTTCACTCTATATGATGTATTGCTTGCAATATGATATTTCCTTCTTACCTTAGAAAAGCTATGCTTTAAAGATGAGAGTTAGGCTAAAAAAAAAATTTTTTTTTTAAAGTTTCATAGCTTTCCATCATCTTCGGATGATTGACCTTCCTTAGGTAAGCAGGTAAACACTAGTCCTTCGACCCCGAGGTACTTTATAGATCTTTTCTTTTTTTCGATTGTCTTAGTTTTGCTATGATTTTGTTACTTTGATTACGTTATATCATTTAGTTTGGTGTCAAACAGCCGATTCCGAATTTGGTACCAAAGCCATTAAACTCTACGCAGATGTCTCAGTTTAGAATGATTTCGTTACGTTGAATACGTTATAACATTTTATTTAGTGCCATTAAACTCAACACAAGTGTACGAAAGTTAAATATCCTTTTGCAATGGACATATGTGTAAAATATGTTTCGTACGTTAATCTACATTCCCTTTAATCTATAAATTTTCATCATTTTGAATCTTGCAATTTTAAATTTTCCGTTGCATGAATGTGTTAAAATATTACTAACTACGTCGATCAACTGACGTTTGTTGTAATATCAGGCAAGTGTTTTGCTAAGATAAATAAAATAATTATTTTAAACAAACTAACGTCATCTTTCCAAAACGATCTCTGAAATATGCTTTCCATATTTTTTTATTTTCTTTCTAAGTCGGTAACAATTGTTCACATTAAATTCTAAACGGACATAACATAAAAAATGCGAAAAATGTCGAAAGTTTGAGTATGCATAGAACTGTTCACTTAAATAAGTTAGAAATGAATATTTGAGAAAATTTTTTATTAAATGTAGGGTAAACGAAACATGTTGTAATACAAAAATTCAATGTGTTAAATACAATGTTATTAGTGCAGGACTAAAACCTTTTATTAAACACAGATAGCCCTTTCTCTACTGCATGCATGTTTAGTAAAAGTTTTCTGATTTTATACCTGTTAATCCGATTAAATCAAATTGATCACATTTTAGGCAACTATTATAGAACAACAAAAAAAAGTATGTTGAACAATTAGTATGAGATATGGGAATACCATACTCGCTTCCTATAGTTATTTTCGTTTACATCTTAAAGAAATCTGCTTCCAATGATTAGAAACAAATATCTGACCCAGTTTGTCTAACTTGTCGAACTAAAGAGACAATTCAATTAAAACAAATCTGTGTTAAAACTTTAATTTTATCACCTCAAATATTAACAAGAGAGCTCTATCACGCATATCTTAATTTCTGTTAGATAAAATAGGTTATTTTAGTACTTAGGGCTATAATGACTATAAATTTAGCATTTTTCCGTTTCTTACTGATATTTTTTTATAAAAATGAACTGTCTTCATCCTATTTGATATTAGATCTTAATAGTCGTTAAGAAAAAAGAACTAAATATAATCTTTTATTTTGATAACCAGGATAAATGACTCTAAACACGTGAAAGCCCTAAAGGATTACATAAATACTCTTTTAGATCGCCTTAATACACTTGACCTTAGTATACAAGCAAGTTCGTTGCTTCAATATGTTTCCTTTACATTTTCCCACAGTTCTCCCGAAAATTTTTTTTTTTTTCCTCTATCGCACCCCGCGGGTGTACAAAAAGCAAAATATCTCTACTTATTTAAAACCGCCTCCATGTTATTCGTTGAACGAATTAGGTTTATTTTTCGACTGTATAAAATCTTCTTTTCTCATTGAAAAGGGGAATATAATAAAAAAGGTTGAAAGGTATATGTGTATGACCTGCTGGTGGAAGTTATGAATCGCCGGTTGTGAGGAACGCGTTGGAATTCAGTTGGCCGACGGCGTTTTACTTGAAAGTTCAGTGTAGGCTTCACCTGAGGCCGCTTACATGGGAAAGTTACTTTGTCAGTTAAATGACAAACAAAAATTCTTTTAGCGGCATTCAATATTTTCCCTCTTTACTTGCAATCCAGGTTCGACATCCTGAATGCTGGACGATTTGCGAAACATTTTTTTACCAATGCTGATGAGTTACATTTTAATCACTAACACCCCTCCACGATCAAGTTCGATGACTGCGTGTAAGTTACTCGTATCACGCTATGTGACCATTTATATAAATGGTACCTTTTTAATTAATTACGAACATCACTTGGAAGAAAATACCATTAAAGTATATCATCTGTGTAATTTCAAAGAGATACGAGGAGAAAATGGTTCCACGTAATCCACTTATCTTCCAATTTATTGGGTCGAAGAAATGATTTAAAAATTTTATATATACAGTAAAAGTCCATTATAACGACAGTTCACAAATGCAGCTAAAATTGACGATATAGCGAGCGTTTAAAGACATATTGAGCGTTGTACACACATTGAATGATCTTTTGATGTTATTGAATATTGATAGTAAAAATGGAAATAAATGAGCATGTTAGAAAGTTTGAATTTCTCTAACGGTAGCCTTTAAAAAGTTGTCACTTGCTATAAAACTAATATTCAGAAAGTTTCAGCTAAACAAAATGATCGTAATTTTGACCTGAACCTGAAAGCGATCGATCTCCAATTCATTAATCCCAGAGATATAATTTGTTATGGAGGACTTTGTGAACCGACAGATTTAATGTGCATCAGTCATTATTTACTAAGAGGGGAGTCTTCGACCGACTAGATTCTCCCACGAACGTGAGTTCAGCGCCCTGCCAACCGGCCCAAGTGTTTGTATTACTTCTATTTTATCACCTGCCCCCAATTTTATACTTAAAACAAGTCAGTTTTGTACTACTCAAGCAAACGTCAAGGCTGAACTGAAAATCTCCCTCTCCTGTATGAATCTTCGGTAGGAAGGAAGATTCGGTAGTTAACAAATTTTATCTCTGATTTTGAAGTTTTCCCTGTTTTGTGATATCTTCCTTATTTTATATTTCATAAAAATTAATAGTGAAATGAAATAGCTCTCTATATTTTTTTCGTAACACTGATTGCAACAATGCTTTTTTGACGCCTGCGTTGGCTCCAAGGTCTCTAAAAAAATGTCAAAAGGTGAGAACATCCTACTTTTTTATTAGCATCGTTTTTGAAGAGAGTAAAATTTAGCCCACTTTATGATAAAAAACTACTAAACAAGCCGTGAAAAATCGTGTTTGTACCCGAACTAAGAAGAACCATTTTGATAAAAGGTATGCTAATATTTGGTTTATTATCCCATTGCTCTTCGCTTTGTCAAGGAACGGTTGTCTCCCTTCAAAGATTTGTATGCATGCTTAATCAGTTTTGTCTACTCACAGAGATTCATTATTGAGAGTGTTATGGTATGCACGAGTGATAATTTATGAATATTTACTGCAATATTTAGTCTTCTCGTACGCACTTGCTCATATCTAATATTTAGGTCAAGTGAATATATTAAGAAGAATATTCCTAAATATTGTTAATCTAGCTTAAATCTGTTCACACAAACATTTCAAAATATTTTCACATTAACTATTCTGAATTAACTTTAAAGCTTTTAAGCAGTTTTATTTAACTCTAAAAAGTAAGGCTTCAATCATTCTCTGAAGATATTGCGGCCCGTTATAACGACAATGGACAATAGCAGATGGAATTTTCGTCGAGCTTTTCGCTATAAGAAGCTCCTTATATGCAATGTTAAATAATTGAACTTATAAAATAGTTGGACTACAATAACATTTTATGTCATTGATGTCGATTTTAATAGTTAGGAGGGGAAATAAAGCCCATAAGTACAATCACTTAAAGTATGCATCTTGGAAAATAAGTTTATGTAAAAGGATTTGTAATTCGGCCAGAGGTTGTCCGCTTATGTTGAATGATGTTTATTTTTTACTTTTCTGCATTTATACCAGACATAAAGTCTCTGCCTTTTTCGCATAGTTTTGCTCATTTAAACAGCAGGAAATGTATTTCCATGAAAAAATGTCGCTATAACAGAAAACTAGAAATTTTTAATTCCTTATGAACATGTGATTTTTCCATCTTTAAGATTATTATTTTTACGGTGACTTGAAATATTGAATTTTTGCGATTATGTGAATAATCAATGACCTGAGTTTTTGTGTTAGGTTTGGGTTTTGTGAATTTGTGAAAATTCTACCAATAATTTTCTGAACCTTAAGTTACCCTATGAATATGATTATTTTTGTAAGGATCCCGTTATTGTGAATATATGAAAATAATAATAAAAAAGTATCCTGCTAGGAGTTACAATTTTAAAAATCTTGAAATAAAAACTTCATAGATTCCGTTTTTCAATAGAATTTTGTTATGAGTCCGTTTTTAAAATGCAAAACATTATGAAGAGTCACTTTTTTCGCTAAAATAATTCATCTCAAATTTCACCCAACATGACCCCTGACAATAAAATACATCGTTGACTTATATGAAAACACAAAATGTTTTTGAGAAGCATTTTAAATTCTTCATCAAACTATTGAATTTCTTAAAATTTCTAAAATTCAATCGAATTGGTTTTGAAAGCTCTCTTTAATGTCTTGTACGAGTGTAAAAAACCCATTTCTAGAGAGAAATATTTTAAAATTAATTTAATTTTTATATCAATTGATATTTTAAGGATTCTTTCATCTCATAGAAAATATATAAATTTTTCTTGAAAATTGAAAGTGCATCAAATTACACATAATATTTACGTAATTAAGCATTTGATTTTCTTTTAGTAATGTTTCACTTTCTTTTTGATAAATTTAAATTATCGTGGGTTCCTAACTTGCTTTGTAAAGATATTAGTTTTACTCTTTTTGCTCTATATAAATAATATTTTTAATATTAAGTAAATCCTTATATTTCATTTTGAAAAAAAAAAAAAACTTTTATTTTAACAAAAAATCGGAATGTTGAAAATTTTAAATTTCTTAACAGTTAACATTTTTCGTTACATTTCGAATTTCATTGTTTCTTTAATTTATTGAAACTAGATTGAAAATCAATTTTAAAATTTCTTAAGTTAGTGATATTTTGCATAGAAGAAACGCACTACTGAGGGGAGGGCTTATATTTCTTTAATTTTTAAATTTAGTTTCATTCCACATCACAAAAGTTCTCAGGAAAAAGTAATAATTTTTTTTTAAAAAAAAAGGTTGGGAAATAAAGGCTTTGCTTTGTTAGATAAATATAAATAGCGTATTAAAAAAAAAAAAATTTCCTGAAAGACTAACGCGATAAGACTAAGAAGGTTTTAATTTTGGTTATGAAACTTAGTAATTCGAGTTTAAATATTTTCAAAAAGAATTCATTTTTGCACAAACTGATTTTTTTTTTCTAAAGAAAAATAATGAATATTTTCTATATAATGAATAAGTATGAAAAGGGACAAGCTTTTAAATGACCTCTCTGAAAATGCTGATTGCAGAATAGTATTGTAAATATTCTATTATACAAATCTAAAGAAATTTTATGAAAAAATTTGTGCATTCCGATTCTCTTATTTTGATAGAACGATGACCCTCAATGACAATCAATGATGATTTTATATATTTCAAAAATAATAAAAATAAAAAAAAAATGCTGAGTAGAGTAAATAGCAATCATTTGTTTTCTAGTATGGAAATTTAAAAAAAAAAAAAGAAAGAAGGAAATGATTAAAAAAGTATTCTGCATTTTCTCTCTCTGTCCCTCAGATTTTCTACATGAAATTTTAAAACACATTTGTTTTTTCTTTTCTAAAAAGTGAGTTTTCTGAAGTAAGAGGAGCAATTTCTCGCTATTTTAGTTCTTGCACCGAAGCATGTTACGATTGATGATATTTGTGCATTTCATTGCTAAAAAATAAATGGCGCGTTTAATTCGCTCAGAAATGAATCCCATTCTTTACTTTTCTTTTTGGATACATTTATTCTCAGAATTTCTAAGAATTCTTTTCAACCCTTTTTAAAACTTGAAAAATAATGTTCAAAGATTTCTGATAAAATTGAAAGAAAAATGAAATGTTTCGTCAATTGCATTGCTTAATGATTCTTTGGTTATTTATTTTAGTTAATGTCACTGCATTCCCTTCTTTATTAAATTGCACAACGGCTCTTCCGTTTCAAAAAATTGCTTCACTTCTATTATAATTTGAATTAGATTTTTGCCATTGAATATTTTCGAAAAACCTAGTTATTTATACTACACGTGTCATTTGCAATTTTTTCCTTTTTTTCAGTAATAAAATAAGCATCCACTCACTTTTCAATGATTGCCAATCAATTTTGAACAAGAATTGAGGCTACATTAACTCAAATGAGTGATTTAACGATGATATCCTTTCCTTGAACCTTAAAACAGAATAAAGGTACGTACCATGTGGGGGTAATTGCGATAATGTGATTTTCACTATTAAAAGTAGATGAAAATATGAACGATAATATGGGTTCAAAATTTCTAACGGACTATTTTTGATGCTGAACTCCTTATCTTTTTCAAATAAGTATTTTCAGAAATCAATTTTTCAATTCTGATATGCTTGTACAGATGCATCTTTAATTCTGATTTTTTTTTTCAATTTTTGAATGAGACAGAAAGAAAGTCGGATTAGGTTTGGCCCTCATCTATAAATAATAAAACAAACAGCTTGGAAACTCTTTTTAAAGATTATAAGGCAACTTTAAAGTATGGATTCCCAAAGAAACTTAATCTAAATCTTGGACTTTCAAATTAAAATCTAAGAATGTATGCATCTTACCATAAACTTTAAATACTATTAATACCTCAACATCCAATTTTTTTTCAAGTTGAAAACTAAATTCTAGTGGTGGATGTTTGAATCTTTATCATTCCATATTATCAAGAGATTTTCTTTATATAATTAAAGTAATTACAAAATGTGTAACTTTTTTTTCTATTTAATCTTTATTTAACTTGGTTTAACAGAGTTCATTTTCAATTATTTTGACCACCTCTGTTTATAAACAATTTAAATAAATATATAACAGTTCTTGAAATATTGCAACGTTAAAATAATCCCTGCGTAATGTAAAAATAATAATTAAAATAATTGTAAATTCACTTGCTATATTAGATGATAAGAATGATAGATTAGATATATAAGATGTTGAACAGAAAACGTTAAAAACGGCAGCTAAGCTTTTCACTGTCGTCAATAAAGAAGTAAAAATATTGAGTAGCAAAACCTTTAAGTATAATATTTAAATATTATCTTTACTTATTTTTCCTTACTTAATCACACATCTGTATTTGATGGCCCATTTCTTATTTGAAGCAAATGCTTAAAATTTTATAAAGGTTTTATACCTTTTGGAGTCTATACATAAATAAATGTCCTACTTGATCTTTCCTTTTTAAAAAACCAATTTTTGCAGTGGACATAGAACCGATTAATAATATAACGCTGCGTAACTAATTTCCAGCGTTTTATTCTTAAGCAATACATCCAATTCGAAAGTAGAAATCACTTTTCTGCGTGTTACAAGTAAAATTGTCTACACTTTGTAATAATAAAAGAATATCTTTAGTCATTGATTTATCAATCTGGATACAATTATAAAATAGCAAAACATGTCTCTTTATTTTTTGCGTGTCTGTTGAATATATTTTTTTTTTATTTATGTAACGCAAATCAGTTCTTGCTTTATTTAAAAGTTCAGCAAACCTTATCACGTGACGTAGTGCACAGGATTTATGATATAGGGGAATTAAATTTTTTTACTGGCAAAACTCGCATTCAACAACTATATTTCAACAGCTCTTTTTGAATCTTATTTTGCTTTTTTAAAAAATTGCCTTTCAAAAATATGAAATGAACGTCATTTTTTATAAATAAATCACACTCTTTTAAAATCTGTTTGAAAGCTGATTCCTTTTTCTAATACTTGATTAGTTGTAGCTGTGCTGAAAAAGAGCGCTAGGATAAAATAATAAAAATCTTTGACACCATGCCATTGTCTATTTTACTTTTTAGCATGAATCATATTCTGGCTTTACCTACTTTCAAAATTTGCAATTCTAACTGGCACAGCTTAAAATAAAAGCATATTTTTTTACAGGCAATAAATTCAAATTCTAATCCAAGACATGTTAATACGCTCTTTCGCAAAGAATAAGTCGAACGATCAAAAACTTGCTATTGATGCAATCGTTTCTTTATTTTTCTTTAAAACTTCAGGAAATAACCATTGTTTTACAAGAATTAATAATAATTGATAAAAACAAAAAACGATTATAGAAAATTTGAATGACTTTTCATGTTGCTTCAATCTTGAATTTATGAATATTTAATATTTGCAGCGGCTATATTTTCTTATTTAAACTTATTCTAAATGTTCTAACCAGGTAATTTTTATTCATATGTACTAGTTTAATTATTAATGTCGAAAATATTTAAGGTAATTTAATTTTGTTGAAAAGGAAGTTGAATCTCATACGAACATTAAGAAGTAATCTGATTGTACATTAAGCATTGATAAAGGTAATTTTGTTAACATGCAACTTTTTTGTTAGAAATTATAATACAAAAATTTTCTCTCGTTTAATTTTTGTCATTTATTTAAGTTATTGCTTAAATTTTAGTGAAAATTTCGAACAATTTAAAATAAGCATTTTTCAGACACACAGGAAAACACAAATCTATAATAGTATGTTAAGTTATCGTTGCGGTTAGCATAAGATAAGTGCTATGCAAAATATTGGATCAACTTAGCAACGTTAGGTTTCAAAAAAATTGACATAGTATGGCTCTTAAACTACTAACAGTTTTAAAATTTTTATTTTCTTGCAAGAAAATAATTTTGCGAATCGTAAGTTTGACAAATTTTCAATTCAGTTGACATTCATGAGATAGTACTTTTTCACAGTATTATTATTTTATTATATGTATTGAAAATTAAATATTTACTAAACGAATTGTTATAGTTTATTTTTCAACGTGATTTAGAAAAAAGAAGGTAACTTGTGAGGAATTTTGAGCACTATTTTAAATGTGTATCTGACACAATTTCTAAAAATGTTAGCATATTTTATCGAAAAATGTCACCTGTTGTAAAGCAAATCTCATGCTTTAGTTGACGTATTTGGATTGTTGGAAATAAATCGACTGATTGTTCAATAAAGTCTTACATTTGATGCCCTATCTGGAGCAGAATCTCGCAAAAGTAAGAATTGGTCGAAAATATGATGAACTTCAAAAGCATTTGATTATTAATATCTATTGATGGAATCAACAACATTAGAAGAAGAATAACTGTCAACAACGCTCCCTTTTAAGAGAACAAATTTTAGAAGCAAGGTAAACTCTAGGTTAGGCGATGAAGTGAGAAATTCTTTGCAATTCCGAGTTTCTAAAAAAACACTTCATGTTGAAACGCCATTTGAATCTCTACTGCCGTGCAATAGAAAAATCAACGTAAACGACAAAAATTCCAAATTGGCATTTTTGTATGATAAGCTATCGTCAAAA
Source organism: Parasteatoda lunata (assembly GCA_949128135.1). NCBI lineage: Eukaryota > Metazoa > Arthropoda > Arachnida > Araneae > Theridiidae > Parasteatoda > Parasteatoda lunata. Next base: position 15,225,969 of record OX421980.1, on the reverse strand, counting down.
AAAAAAAAAAAAAGAGAGAGAAGTATTTCAAAATTAAATTCTGTTTTATTAGTTTCTTGAAATTCCATATTAGAGTTCATTGTATTATCAATTAAAAGAAAATAGTTGTCAAGCCACTTTTCTCTCGAAATCTGTAGCGAAACACTTGTGGTGTTTTTTCAATTGCACGGCAGAATATAATTCGTAAAATAGAGAACATGATCAATGCCCATCGATGTGGAACAATCGTCAACAAAATAAAAACATCGATAAAAATAAAATATTAATAAATCAAAGAATTTCACTTCAAAATAATGCATATTAATTCCCATTTAATGTTACTTGCTTTCAATGTATTTCGCCTTCTCCTCACTGTTAGAAATTTCTCGGAAAAAATGGTTAAAAAATAATTATTATTTTTCCGTATTCAAACAAAGCAGTCAAATAACCATAAAGAAGATGGTATTCAAACTGTTCACTGTGAGAAAAACCGTTTATTAACTACTTTTACCTAAGACGGTTAAACAGCTAGAATTTGATCGCGCCAACTAAGCCCACCTAAGGAAACAACTTAATTCCTTGAAGATGGGTATATATTATAGCCAAGAGGGCTAATCAGACAATCCCATGACTGACAGAACGGGGGTTCGAGTCCCAACTTTGATACCACAGTATTCCCTCCATTCCTTTCAACATATGGAGTTTCCAGTGTCCTGCACGCCTCAATACCCATTACCTAACGAAAAGTCTTATCTCCTATGTCCAGTAAAATTTCTTCTTTACGGTTTTGAAACCATGCAACGTTGTAAAAGGTAAAAAAGAAAAAACGCATAGTTTTGTATTCATGGTTTTATAACCATACTAGTTGTAAACTGTTTTAAAACCTTAAAGTTAAAAAATGCTCTTTACCGTAAACTGTACGGTTAATTGGATGGACAGACCGGATGCTGGTTATTCTCAATCGGATACCGGTTATTTTCAATTATTTACGAATGAAAATCTTAACAGTGCAAGATTACATATTTTTATTTCACAAGTACTAATCAACCGATTCACTTAAAACTTTTCATTCAAAACTACGTAGTTTGAAGTAGTGGAAAAATATTTCTTACCTTAAAACATAAGCTTTTTCATGCTATTTAATAAAATAATTATTTTTTCATTGGATCAGCACGATTTAAAGTCATGTTCAAACATGTTTTGATTCTCTTTAGTAGTTCCTTAGCTATGATGAAAAATGTGAAATTATCATTCGGAGGTTCAACCCTATATTTTGAGGGTGAAATATTCCATTCCATTTAGAAAAATAAATTGTTTTATTCAAAGGGAGAAAATTTTTGCACATCGAAAGTTATTTAGTGTGTTCATATTTTATTATTTTGCGCGTTATCAATTAAATCCAGATAACTCCAATCCCGAGACAAAAAAATTTTCTTATTTGCAATCAATGTTTATTTTATCAGTTTAATTACCTGAATAACAAAAAAGATGTTTCAAATTAACTTAATCGAGCAACATATTCTGTGTTTAAAATTTTGTGTAAGCAATTTTTTTAATTTTGGGGATTTTTGATTTGATAAACCGCGTTATAATTTGCAGTAATGTTATTTTCCGATAAGCGACTTTTCAGAAAACTGAGTAATTTAAAACATTAATAACTGATAAATTTTGAAACAGTATCTCTATACATCTGTAAGATGTAAATATTATTCGTTACGTTTTGAATAAAGAAAAGTAAGCATTGTTTATTTAAGATAATGATTTTATTTAGCAAAAATTTGGAAAATTTCTTCCTTTACTCGATATTATTTTACTAACATACATACATTGTGTTGTTAGTAGTTAAAAATCAAATTATTAAAAGCTAATTTATTTACAGTTGTGTTTTAATTTAAAGATAGCAAAACAATGTTGCCTTTTACCAGAATAAAACCAACAGAGAGTTAAAATCACTTACGAAAGTCATTTTCACCTTATGATATTTTCAAATATTTAAAAATAAGTTTTATCATATCAGTTAAATGTGAAAGTCATACTCGTGGTTACCATATCAGTAGATCCTCAACAATTATGCAATTTTTTGTCTCAAAAGCAATTTTTAAAAATACTTGCGAATGTATGCTCAGAGATGATTGGGCTCCAGAAAAAATCTGGATTTTCAGATTTTTCGCTAACCACGATCCGGAAGTTTCCGGAAATCCAAGGTCCAGAAGTTTCAAGAAATCATCAATCACATTCATATATAAAAATTCTTGTATAATTTATTTAAAAATATTAGAACTAGAATTTATACTTGGCATCTCTCTCATTTGTAAATATTTTTCTAATGGAATAATAAATGTGACTAGAGATACAAGTAAACTTATACATAATTATTCATTTAAGTTATGCTGCATGTATTTATTTAGAATTTCATGTTTCGAAAATATCAATGATTTAAATTTATAACGACATTAATTTTTTGAAATGTGTCATAAATGATTTTACTCAAGAAATTTTCAGAATTTTTGAGTTGGGCTCACAATCCAATGTTGTATGTTGGTTTGAAATGGTCTAAATTCATTTTTTTATTCGCCCTTTACTTTTTTTTAATTAAAAAGTTCTATAAATATGTTTCTAGCACAATTTACCCATCGCCTAAAAAATTGCGCTCTTCAATATTATCAAAAATGTATATAGTTGTGCAATATTAGCGCGCGTGGTATTATTGCTGAACTATTCACTTGTACAATCACAATTAATCACTATTACTCACTTACTAGAGTATGGTGTCACTCATTATAAAAAAAAAATATTTTTCACTCAATATTTCTCGATTTTATTTCTGATAAATAGAGCACTTTTAAACGAAAAAAAAGCTAAATGGAAATAAATCCTTTTTAATGATAAGATAAAAATCTTCGACGCAAGAATAATTTTTTTGAGTTTCACATTCCACTTTTAGCAAAATATATATTTAAACCTATATATGCTTTTGAACCCATATATCATCACATTATGCGTATTATCGATTTTTGACATAATTGGTTTGAGAGAAAAAGTTTTTCTTTCTTAAAAATTTCTAGCTCCCAATTGTCTTCCTTTGTTTTTTGATTAGTTTTCTTTCTTTTGAGTTTGTGTCTGATCACGTTGAGTACGCAATATCATAACTTTAAGTTTGGCGTAGTGTAGTCGCATTCTCAGATTTTGTGCTATTGGCATTCATTTTATCGCAGAATTTTCCCTTCTGAGGCTTTTGTTTGCAATGAAATAAAATTGATTAGCTAAGTAGCCGTAAAAAGGTAGAGTAAACACATCGTAAATATTTGTGAAATTTACTAATTAAGAGGCTCCAAAGGTTTCCTTTTTTTATTAATTCGATGATTGCTAAAATAAATTAAAAGTTTTTGTAAATTAAAATAGTTAAGAATTTTCAAACAATTTTTTAAAGAAACATGTTTTTCAATTTTTTTTTCTCCGATAAAATTTAGCGTGTTTATAAATTCTTGATATTTTATTATATTTTGACCAAATAGTTTTCTCATTTCTTCCTTCAGCGTTTTTAGCCAATACCATATGTATACAAAACCAGAGCACGACGATAGACCTTTTACCTGACCTATATCTGTAAGAAAATGTGAGGGCTATCCTCATTACGACAATACATACCGAAAAGTTTCAGTTCGTGGCCTTTTCAGGTTCTATCATTGAAAGTTGGGACAATATTGATGCTAATGTCCTCCAGGAATTAATAAATGGTATTCAACATTATATATTTCAAGTCAATAAATAAACATGACGGACATCTATAATAATCAGAAGTGACTTCATTTCGATGGGAAATTTTTTTTCCTGCTTTAATTAGTAGTTTTTTTTTTCCCTGTCCAGGTGGAGCTCCGTGCAAATGAGTGTTTAGATATAGACTTTTTTTTTAATTCCTATTGGTTTTCTTGGCATTCAGTGATGGCAAAAAATCAACGTGACTTTGTTTAGTTGTGTAAACAATAAAATGCTACGTATCGTAATTAATAGCTTGTTTTAAGTCTAAATTAATGGTTTACTCATTTTATCGTCTTTAGCTCATCTCGAATGAATTTTATAACACTTGTTGCTTTTAATCAACATTCCATTACATTAAAAATAGCATCCAAAAGTTTTTTATAAAAAATTTTATGTTGTCTAAAATAAATATTTGGTATATTTTTACACAATAGTTTTCTCGTTTTAAGGCTCGAAGTTGATGATATCCTTTCTATTCAGCACGTCGACGCTCATCTTAAATGGATTATGAATTTTCTAACGTTTAATTAACAAACATTCGGAAGATATGTACTTGTTGACGCGTTCATGCAATGAAGTTATTATCCTTTTGCCATAGTTTCCGGTTGCTTTAACGGCCTAAAAGTAGAGTTGAATGACATTCTTTACCTTGGATGTCGAATCTCGCTTTAGGCCACTCTTCATAATAAGCGAAGCGTAGAATCTATGACCTATGAACCCCCTCTAGAAAAAAGGAATCTTTTGTGGAAAAAAAAAAAAAAAATCAGCGGCTTTGTTTAAGAACAAGAGTTATTCAAGAGAATGGGCTTGATCATTCTAGCCACTATTGGAATACCTTCTTACCTGTAGATAGAAAGAATTGTCTATCTAGGTTATATGTCTGTTGAGGTGTGCGTGATCTCCCGTTCATTCAATTTACTATCTAATTTACATATGAGTGGTGGTAATTGAATATTGAACTTGCTATATTTGTTTTGACAATAGCGTGATTTGTCAAACTAATGACATCTAAAAACTTTGTGTGCGGTATTGTACTTTGTTTTTAAGAAAAATCTATGTGGAAAGGACACTATACAAAAAGAAAAATTGACAGTGTCTTGATTCTTAAAGGGTTAAAAAAAATATGATCAATATTATGCTTGCTCTTAAATTAAATCATTTAATCGAAAATATATTTTACAATGCATTCTAATACATTTTATCTCAAAACAATTGTAGGATAGAATATTTATCTATCTCATACACTGAAGAATTTTCGAACTTTTTTAAACATATAATTTCTTACAAATACACTGTTTATATTGCATATATGTGTGTGTATCTCAAGTTTTTATTCTTATTGCGAAATTTCAGCTTCGTATGCCGCAATTTTGCTATTAAACGAAAGCGTCATTTTAATTTATGAATAAGCTGTTAATTCGCGAACTAAGCAGTTTGAAAAATTAAGTTTTATAATTGGAAGTTATAAGGACTTCTATTCCAATTCTGTGATTCTATCTATTTCTATTTCCTGGTTTATTGCCATGATCTATATCAATTTCCAGTTATCATATCAAAATTAAATAAAAAAAATTTAAAAAAATAGCTTATTGAAGTTATTTTAAGTTAATACTTGAAGAGCTTCGTGGAAGAACCGGCAAACTGATATTCTAGTGAATTTGAGTAAATAAGGGCTGAAGTTTCTAAGTTTCTCCTTTTTATTTTTACATTCAATCTGTTTTTAGTATGTTTGTGAAGACATAACTCACAAAATTTTTAAAGTCTTTTTATTTGATTATAACTCTTTTATATATATATATATATATATATATATATATATATATATATATATATATATATATATATATATATATATATATATATATATAAAGGAAGATTTTAATGATTTTTGTAGGTACCCTTTGGTTGTTTTCACGGACGATTTTTAATGTTTTTCATCGAATATAATTTTAAATAGACAAAATAAATATACATATATTAAGGCTTATATTCAAAACATAAAATTTTAGCAACCTTAATTTGGAACAAACTGGTATCAAACTTTATCTAGCCTTGTTAATCCGAAAACCGATCAAAAACGATTCAGAGGCAAGCATGAGTTCAGCTATCACGGAGTCGATGTTTTACTGGTATGTGTCGCTTTTATTGAAAAGAATTCGCTAATTTCAAATTTTAAAAAAATACATAAATAGCTCTGATTGTGGTCGAAATGTTATGTCATTTCGTTACATCTAAAGGTATTTCTGAAATTATATAAAAGTATTTTTATAGTTTTAATACAAAAAATATCTAGGTATATTTGCTAAAATTCAAATAATTTTCAATTTTTCATTAAAAATTTGACCTTTCATTAAACTTTTTAATTTATAAATATATTTATAAAATAGTTTTAGGTTTTTTTTTTCTATTGTGGTAAACTACGCGTTCCTGATTAGTTACGCGATTCTCTTTTTTTCATAATGTAGGTTACCACTTCACAATTTTCAGTCGTTGAACATCAATCCATTCAGTGAATATGCAGCTTCTTTTTTTTTTTTTTTTTTTTTAAATTTTCAACTTCTTAACTTTGAATTTAGAGGACAAGAGAACAGCTGTTTAAAGAGCAAGGTCACAATCAACTTCGATAAGAATTCTTTTAAGCGAAACTAATTAGCATTTTCGCATTATGGAGGTAAAAACTATGAAAACCTCTCGTGGTTATAGCCCGATGCCAATGGAGCTATGATATCTTTTCACCAAAATATAGTTTGTATCATCACAACAATCTCTGCCGGCAGGGAGCAAAATGTAGTTTAACTATCACTGTGATCATTTATATGTAGACTTAATGTGTTTTCGCTGAGTCATGCCAATTTTAATGAAAAAGTTGCAACTAGATTTACCATTTTGGATTTAATATTTTAAGCGTGCGCACACTTCTTAAAGATTGTTGATGAGCCCTTTTATATTTACAATTTAAAAATAATAATCTAAAAAATAGAAAAATGTTTGGTAATAGGTATCACTAACAATGTGTCAGTTGGTGCTGTTTTAATATGTACTATGCATACTAATGTATCACGATGCCTACTTTGAGTACTAGGTAAACTACGAGTTGTAAAATTGCTTGACCTGAAAATTAGTATATTTTGACTAATTTTTGCATTTTCACTGTGTGAACAACATAGAAATGGTTTTGGTTTTTATAAAGTAGGTATAGCGAGTTACCCTTAATACTTATTTTATTTCAATCCTATAAAAGGTTTCAAAGAATTGTATTCTACTTTTTCCGATAAATAATGATCTGAAACTGCGATTTTCTAATAACGGTCTTTTTTTTTTTTTTTTTTTTTTTTTTACTATGCTTCTTTAATCCTTTTTTTTTTTTTTTTTTTTTTTTACTATGCTTCTTTAATCCTTTTTTTTTTTTCTGAAAGGATGCCAAAATAATGCGTTGATTTACCTGATAATATCTTTCTTTATGCCTTAGATTTAAATATTTTCTTGAGGCGAATACTAAATTAAAAATTAATACTTGAATTATTTCATCTAACATTTTAGAACACTTCTCAATATAATTCATAATTCCTCGTGGGAGATTTCTTTCAGTTTTAAGTTAGATATAAAAAAAAATAGAAAAAGCAAACAACACTTCAACATTTTATTAAAAAAACTAATAGACGTTGCCCAATTTATTCCTTACGTTTAGTTTATACACAAAATATCTATTCAAAAATAATTTTTTTCTCGAATAGTTTATGTTTATATATGCATGTTAAATACTGCTAATAATTATTTTAGATCTGTCTTAACTTGAGCTTTAAAATCTTATCTTACACCCCTCTCTTTGGATTTTAGAGGAAAAGTTAGAGAGGTTTTTTTAGTTGCATATAATAAATTATTGCAAATTAACAGCACTGATTAGAGTTAAGTTATTTTTTTAAAATAACGTAAATAATAATCTTTATAGTAGGCAACACTTTTTAATTTAGATACAATTTGCCTAATATCTTGCTTTTTTAATGTCTGATTTTAGATTTTACTAAGAGAAGTTAGAAATTCGCTTTAGTTTTTTTAATTCTTACAAACATCAATGGCTGGCCCCTGAATAGCCTGGTTGGCGGGGCGCTGGACTCACATTCATGAGAACGGAAGTTTGAATCCAGCCGACCGAAGACTCCTCATGTAGTTAATGGTGACTGGTGTATGTTAAATCTGTCGGATCACAAAGTCCTTCACGTTTCCATGACAAATTGCACATAGATGAAGCCACTGGAAAACAAGAAAAATCGCACCCCTTGCCTTAATGGCCTACGACAACAACATAAGTGATATGATTGCTGATACAATTAGCCATAGCTACTTCAAAATACACGAAACTAAATATTTTTGCACTAACTTTCTTCTAACTGCTTCAAAATTAACTTTTTTTCAACGCAGAGATTTAGCACTTTCCCGTTTGTTCAACGCAATGCAATTACTTCAGAATAATATAGTTTTTCTTCCAGAGCACAAAAATGCGTGTGAAGTGCCCTGTAATATCTTGCCTAATTAGAACGAGATTTGTCGAGTCTTTTGTCTTAAGAAATTAGTAGTTCTATTATTGACCTATGCAGTATTAAAAAAAACGCAAGATTTTTTTATTACAAACCATAGGTTTCCAAAATAAAAATAAATGAGAAAAAGCACTTCTCTGTAATGTTTGTTTGAATATAATTTTTGTTAATAGATATATTTTCTTTTTTCTTCTAGAATCTCGCTGAAGAAATGCATTTAGATAGTGATGCAGATTGGACCCAGATCTTAGATCATCAACCTATAGTTTTAAACGATCGAATGATGACAGATGCTGTTCAATCTCCACATATTCAATCCGAACATAGTTATTCTCTTACACTTAATGATGAACTACCGCAATCCCCCTTTGGGCATAACATTAAACTTGAAGACTACGATAAAGGTAAGATTTTTTATCATGTTTTCCATAATATTGCACAGTTTGATATTAAACAAAAATTACCCTGTAAACTTCAGCTGAGAATTCAATAGAACGCCGATTAATTGGAGTGCCCGGTAAATGAAGGATCTGGATAATTAAACAAGCTTAAAAAAACAATTATTTTTGGGTAAGGACTGGCAATTATAAAAGTGCATAATTTTGCATATTATATATGCCTTGTTTAGAAGTTTTTATTTTCTATAAAATTGGTTAAAAGCTATACATGGAACTTTTATCCAAACAATACACTCAGTGGTCAGAAATAGCTCACTACAAATACTTTTTTTTGGGTGCTACTTTCTTAAAAAGTAGTGTAGTGAGTAGTTTACAACAATTCATACTTTTAACTTTAGTTTAGAAAAGAAACTGTTCTAACGCAACTAATTTTTTTCAGGATCTGTCTATCAATGAATGCTACAGCTGAGCGTTAACAGAAATTGCGTATTTAAAATCACATATAACTAATACTTAAATTAGCTATTGCAAAAAATAGATAATTAATCACTTTGGTCACACTTTCACTTACTCGTGAAACATTATTTTAAAGAAAAGAGACGTATTTTCGATGTACTTAATTTCTTGGACGAAATAAAACAATTAAAAAATTGTAATTATTTGATATTTTCGCATTTCTTAAATTAAATATTTTCTGTCGGAAAAGACATAAGAATTTGAAGGCTAAATAAACAAATTCGAAAAAAAGTGTTTTAGAATAGTGAACAGAAATAAATACTTCTTAATTTTGCCCTAATATTTAATGTAAGCCAATATCTTATTCAAAACCATTTTGAGCATAGGTGTAAATTTAGTTCTCCTTAAAGTACTGAAGTAGTAATTGCAGTTAACTACATTTCTAGAAAAGTAGTTATAGTTGTAGTAAACTACAAAAGGGTAATTTTTCTGTCCACTGCTTACACTATATAGTAAATGTTTAGAAGAAAAAGTCGTTGTGGTTGGAATTTTTTTTATTTTATTATCTTCTGCTTAATAGAGGACATTCTATTTTCTGCAGCCATATTACTCCTAAAACTTTTTAAATGTAAGATTTGACCCCTTTCAGAAAATATTTTCAATATTTTTCAAAAGATACTTGAGGAAATATAATACTAAGCCACGTTTTCAAATTGTTCAAGAGAGTGGTTTGAGTGGGAAAGAAACATGATTTTCATGTAGATAATAAGATGTTTCTTTGTATTATTATAGTATTATGTTGAAATTTTGAAAACAATACTGAAAATAAGACTGATGAAAAAATATGACATCTTTGGTGAAGTCTGCCTTATCATTACATTAACCCAAGACCTTCATCTATAAATATCTATATTCCAATATTGTAAATATCGGGAATATGTCGAAAACTAATTGTTGGAAAATCCTAAAATGGGAAAAACTTTTTTAATAATTCTCATTTGGAAAATAAACTTTAAAAATTTATTAGATTAAGTAAAAAAAAATCTTTTTTCTTAAATATCTTATTGCTTACTATCGATTTAGATGAAAAACTTTTTAAACCATACATATTTAAATCTATCGCCTAAATAAAGTCTTATTTAATTTTTAAGAAAAAAAATTTTCGATGAAAATTTTATTTTACAAAACAAATTGAACAATGTTACTTTTTTAATCACTAGCTGCATTGTCAAATGCGAATATAAATTTTTCTACAGTGGCTCCTTGGCTCTTTAGCTTTAATAATGTTTGCATTTAACCATTTAAATCAAATAATTTTACCAGGAAATTTTTTAAATAAATTTTTCCCCCCAATAAAACATGCAGTTTTGGGTATTGTTTGTTGTAACAATAATGGATAAACCTTTTTACTCATCTTTTAAATATATCCGTGTTAATACTTCATAAAGAGAGAAAAAAAAGATTACGATTTTATTAGATGAAAAAAAAAATGTCAAAGAACGTGATAAATGAGATAATTATTAACCATAATTCCTCTAGAATGAAAATTGTTTCAGGTAGTTTATATTTAGTAATAAGTATTATTAAGGATCAAGGTTAGCATGATTTAAATCACTTGATTTATATCTTGATTAAAATCACGATTTAAAATAATTGATTTTTTTTTAAAAATAATTGATCTAAACCGATTTTTTTAAACAAAAATAATTAAGCCGAAAATATTTTCATAAATACATTCAGACAAATGATCAAACTCTTAAAACAATATAAGTCGAAAGTCAATTGCATTAAACTTATATTATACATATTATTTTATATCCGTCGTTGAACAGCCGACCCGATGCTGAGTTTACTAATACCAGAGTTCAGTTCCGTAGCCTTTTAATTTTAAACCCAATATAGAGGACAATGGAACTCTTGGCTCAAGTTTTGGGAGAAATTTGCCTTCGTGGCGGACTTTTCTTGATGGAACAAATTAACCCGCATTTTCGTTGCATGGAGAGGAAAACCTCCCTAGGTTAGCCTGACGACAAGGGAACTCTAACCCGTAATCCGTCTACCACTGAGAATATTTTTAAGTCAGCATTGTGGTCGGTGCGAGCCGGGTGCAGAATTCGTATCGACCAGCCAACACTGGGATTCAAACCCATTGCAAGGCGAACGCTCTATCCCCTGATCCACCATGACAGGATATTAGACATTAAATGTATTTAACTTATTATCTGTTGACCAGTATAATTTTTATCAGACACTCTTGTAAAAGTCTCGTTACAAATGAAAAATAAACGCCATTTAAAAAAAAATTTTATACACTCTAATACTATACAATTAATACTATGCATTTAATACCCTTAAATGAAACGAAACATGAATTTTAAAATTAATTATTTTATTAAAGGCCAACAAAGGGAAACATCTGACTTAAATGTATTTAAAAACTAAATTGATATTCTTTTTGCTTAAAATTTTAGATTTTTAGACATTAGTTCGGAATTCTTAAGATGTAAGGTTCAGATATTGCCGAAAAGCTCTAGTTAACATGCGGATTTTATAAGTAAAAATAAGTTATTGATTTTCGAACCAAGTCTAATTATATTTTTATTTATATTCAACAACTTTAAACATAATGTAAGATTAATGTAAATACATATTTTTATTCTTTATGGTGTTTTAACTCTTTGCGGTTCGCTGGACAGATTTTATTGACTTATTTAAAAGGATTTATCATCAAATTTTTTAGAGGGTGATATATTTAATCAAAATTTAATTAATGCATTTTTTAATTGCACTAATAAAATCAATAGACTGGAATAGAATAAATATCTTGAGTAATTTTGTTTTTCATTTTCATCCAAAGAAAATGTACATTTTTTAAACTATTTAAGATTACTTGTGAAAAAGTTACAGAAAATCTCATTCCCACAACTTACTTTTACTCAAAGAAAAATAATAATTTAAACTTTTTATAACGCTATAACTGTGAAATATAATCTTGACACTAAATATAGAGCATAAAATTCCAAAGTTCGACTTTTTCCATTTTTAACTAAATAACAAATAAAAATACACTATTTCTTCATGTGGAACGAAGTTCATTTTTCTGCTAAACGCAGTCTTCCGAATCAAGTGTCGTTTGTGCACTCTTGTATCACAACATTTCTGAAATCGAACAAATAAAAATCCACCGTTAGTTTCCCTTAATACGAACAATTAGTTCTTTCAAAATATGTCAGCTTAAAAAATATGGTCATTAAAATTAAAACTGTCGAATTTATTTTTCCAATAATAAAATATTCAGGAAAATCCTTTTGACCACACAATTACACCTAGCAAATGTCTAGACATACGGAATGATCACTATTTGCATTTCTATTTTTTTTAAAAAGAATAACTAATTCTGTCTGCGTTTTTTCTACCCCACCCTGTGTTCGTAATCCTTGATTACGTTTCAGTTGTAAATATGAATATGTCACATAATCAACGTTGGGCTAAAGACATATTCTTTTGTGCCTTGGCGTACCACACTGACCCGTGGTTCAATCCAGACACCTGCTTTCAAGGCTTTTAGACAAGTCCTCAAGCGCATTGCAAGATACGGTTCCGCCTATTCCTGCGACGCGATCTAGAACATTATACTCTTCGAAATATAAAAATAAAACCGCAAAAAATTAGATCAACAACTAGCACGAATCGCTTCCATTGGTACCTGTTGATGTTGACCACCAACCAAGGAAAATGAGCGGGTAAAATAAGATAAAAACAAAACAATAAAACTAAGAAAAAATAAAAACGAATGAAAAGAATCTGGAGCGCACGAGCTGGTTCATTTTGCGTGCGTCTGACTTCAATTCTTTTACCTTTAACATACGAAGCTTCACTTAAAACAGGCCATCAACAACTACGAATTCATATCTTCGCGATATTTAGAATGTCGATTTTGTTCATCTATTCTTTTCATGACTAGTTCCCGAAATTCCTTCCATCAAAAAAGGCTTCCCTGACCTTCATACCATCCTCTTGCACATTTCCTGGTTCTCAAGAAAAGAACCGGATTCATCTTGATGAGATTTTGGAAAGTTTTTTTTTTCCCCTTGAAACTGTCTGCTAACGATCAAAATGTGCAATTATTCATGATCGAAAGGAATGTGTTTCAGTATGAAAACCAGTTAAGCTCCTGATTAAAATAGCTACAATTTAACCTGGTTGAATGGTTTATTATTATAGCTCGTCGGCATTCTTCTCTTGTGTTATCACTTATCCCTCATTGTCATGTCTGTCTGCTGCTTTTGTTTATGTTTTCTTTCATGACCGACACTCAATTGTTTCCGTTAATCTGACGCTAAAAGTCTGCTCTAATACGAACAATTTCATTGCTATTAGTTAAATTTGTTTTAAAATTAGTTAAATTATTTCTAACTAATTCTATTAATTATTTCTTTTAAATTATTTATGTTTGTTCGGATGAAATTTTTCTCTCAACATGATAGTCTTTTTTTTTTTTTTTTTTTTTTTTTTAAATTTAAGATATAAATTAATGAAATTTTTGTTTTCAAATATAGTTTGACGAAATGAGAAAAAAAGACAATTTTCTTGGACATACCTTTTTAATTATTTATTTTGTTTAATGTTATAAGTGCTTACAATGTTACTGTGTAATAAAAATATTTTCAAACTAAAATAAAGATGCTTAAAATCTTTAGTTATTAAATTTTTTTTCCTTAAACCGCATTGATAATGTGTTTTTATTGAATGCCGTGTTGTAAATTTTTACGAGCATCTTTCACTTTTTCAGTAACTGTTTCTTGTCAAACTTTTATGAAAAAATTTAAATTTATAGTGCCTTCTCTATTAATACCTATTGAATATATAATGATCGATAATTTAACTTTGATTAAAAAATAATTTTTAGAGATTTTATTTATGCTACAAAAATTTCTGGTAGTTGAAATACAATTTACAATCTATCTATTTAGATAAATTTAACATCCGATTCAGTTAACCGGAAATTAAGTTCATTAAATAATTATTCGGAGCGTAAGTGGATATATTTTTAGAAAAATTATACTCAAAGTTTAATTTGAAATTGACTGAAGGAAACTTTAATATTTTATGTATTTTAATGAGGCATACAATTATATAATATGTATTAGTATTGTTATAAATGTATCAATTAAAAATAATCACTCAAGGGTAAATCTTTTGTTAATTTAAAAGTATTAACAAAAGTAATAAATATTTCACTTTAATAAAAGTTTTAAATGCATTAGTTGCTTGCACACTTACCAGCACATGTGCATTAAAGAGTTAAATCAAGTGAATAAACGGCTCTGTCACAAAACATTCATATTTTGCAGGGAAAAAAATGAGTGTGAATGACCTGTCCATAATAGGAACCCTAATACCCCACGCTTCTCCCACTCTTATCGGAAAACAGTGCTTTTTTTTCTTCCTCCTATTATGGCTTCAAATACGCCTTCAAAATAAATTGTTTACAAATATTAATTGAAAATGGACAATTTTGATGAATTTACTGATACATTTTAATATAGCAGTGTATCTTTCTTGCGAGCAACCTTAACTTATTTCTACCATAATTTTAATTTAATAAAAATAGTATAATAAAACATTAATATTTTACTGAAATTTCAACATCATAGTCAAATAAAAGTAGATTTCATTTTTTTTTCTGCACATATACATATTAATTATAACCCGTTGCATTCAAATGTCGACTCTATCTCAATTGTTCTAGATAGAAAATAATGACCATTTTAAATATATAAAATTGTTCGTCGTAATTCATTATTGGCTCCGTCTTGTAAAAAGTTTTGTTCTCTTGTTTCTAGATCAATTCCATGTAAAATATTTTCCTTCAAAATATTTTTAGAATTAAAATTCGTATTTTTTTCGTATTTTGAGGTTTTGTGAAAAAATTTTCAAACAAGGATACTAAATTTATAAATTTATTTACGACCGCAAAACTGTTTTTAAGTATAATGTTTGTGTAATTGCATTGAACTCAAATATTTTAACATTTTTTTTGTAACTATACAAAACAAAAAAAATGGCATAATTTCTAATAAAAATTTAAAATTGGACTTTATTTTGAAAGAAAAGCTCTAGAACAAACCTACGTATAAGAAGACCAAATGATTTATATATGTAGAATTTCAGATGAGGATGTAACCTTTTCATAAACACTAACGCTAAAAAAATATTTAATTTTAGCCATTGCTAGATGTTTTTCATGTTTTACCTATTAATAACTTTTTTTTAATGACAAATCGTTTTTCTTTGAAAAATAAATTATTACTTGACAAGAAATTATTTTACACATATTTTACAATTCTTAATCATTCCTTTCTTTTATATTCTATGAAATCTTCAACAGATGTTTGCTTACTTTGATATAACAAATAGTTATTAAATAAAAATATCTTTTTCGTTTGGAAGTTCACATAATTTTATACTTTTTTCATTTGATACCTAAATTACGATTTTTCCATTTTTTTAAAAATTCAAACAAAATAAATTATGTTTTTTTTGTGTAATTTCTTTCGCATTATTTAATGTACATTATGTACTTATATTCAAAAATAATGAGTCAAGTAAACGTTTTCAAAGCACCGTATAAATAGTAAATTATCAAGTAAAAGTGAATTTTGATCATATTTATATCGCATTTATCAACGCATAATAAAAGTTGCTGAATTTTGCGATATTTAGACATTTGTTAAAAACTAAAAAGTCTTTTCAAAGTAATGACTCTATCAAATTAAAAAGTTCATATTTTGATTTCTTATTAAAATTGTCACATTGAAATTAATACAGTTAATAAAGTGCTCTTTAAACTCCTATTCTTAATTATTTTAAGATTAATTCTTATAAAGATTAATATTTATAAGTTTGGTTGCTGACAATCGTGAAAACATTTTCATTACAAATTTAGTTTTAACTTCTGTCGTCTTGGCCACTTCTATCCAGGTAAGAAAAATAGACCTTTTATGTTATGCAAATTTTTGCTTTAGATAATATCATTTGCTCAATAGACATGACCTAATAGGGTGTACTTAAAAGTCAAAACATTATTTTAAAACGAATAATTTTAGCTTAACAAACATTTAGCTTTTAGCTTAACAAATTATGAAAAAATTTGCATAACAAAGTCTATGTATTAAGTTTTTAATTAATATCATTTAACATGGTATGAATTTTTTTTTCTTATTAAAATTATTGTTCTATTGCGTATGGATTAAATAAATATGGATGGCACATTTCGGTAAGTCTATTTCTTTTCTTTTGTTCATAATGTTAAATTATTTATTTTATCTTTTAAAGTTAATTCTTTTAGTTTATATTTTGTAATTTTAGACTTTTATTCGTGGTATTAACACAATTATAATAAATGTTAACACATTGAAAGGATTCGTATATTTTTGATAAACGATTACTTTCAATTAATTAAAAAGCTTTTTCACTTAAAGAATTTTTCTAAGTTTAGATAATTTTATTACTAAGCTATATTTGTTGTAATTTTAAAATGTAAGAAGAAAAAAAATTTGTGTTTTGAGTTTTGCTACCGGAATAAAATACAAATTCAATTCAACAGCTTACAAAATGATATTTTGTGCTGATATCGTAATTACATATTTTCTTTTTTTTTTATAAAAAAGAAGTGGTCCAAATAATTATTATCTTAAAATGTATGATGGTTTTCTTAGTATACAAGAAAAATATTTAGTTTAAAAGTCTGACAATAACACAAGTTTTGTTTTTACCAAAACTTTTAACAGTATATTAGTGGACACTAAGTAATGTTTAAAAAAAAATATTTATTTAAGACTTTATCCCTTTATACTTTCCTATATACTTTCATAGTTGCCAACTCTACTGGATTTACCAATAGACTACTGAATTTTGCAATTTTCTCCTGAACTACTGGTATAATCAAAATTCTCCTGATTTTTGTACATTTTAGAAAATTCCCTTTAATTGAGCAAATTTTTAAAGAAAAATCCCTATTGGAGTAGAATTGTTGTATCGAATATTTTAACTAGTATAACTAATGTATAACGAAGTGAGCCTCATTTATCATTTTAAAACTTTTCTTTGTTCTAAACAGTTTATTTTTATTCAGTACTCTCTGTTATAAAATCTTTTAACTATCAATAATGATTTAATTGTCTAATACTATTTAAAATTAAAAGTTAGCATAATAAAAAAAAAAGGTTTAAATTCATTAAATGCCAATCATAAATGGAAAAATATTGTAGACCATTTATAGTTATTAACGTAATAAAGTTTTTGTTTTTTGATGACAATAAAAATCCCTATACTTCCCTATCTGAAAAATATTTAAAATGTTATGGAACACTTATCATAAAATTTATATTTCATAAAATCGACTGGATTTTTTCCTATCCCTGTTGGCAGCTATGTGTTTTTAATGACCAAAATCTATTCCCGAGATATTTTCCAGAATTAAAAAGGTACTTTATTAAAATGTGAGTATTTTCATGGCCCAAAATCGCTTTGATACAGGTCTGTATGCATTTTGTTATCAAAATTCTCTCGATAGTTAACTTTACTTGATTAAAATCAGTCTACATGGTTATTTTTATCTTTTGGTATTTTTGTTGACTTATAAAGATATCTTTGTCTTTGATCGGGAAATGGACATTGAGATCGCCAACTATATTC
Organism: Parasteatoda lunata; assembly: GCA_949128135.1. NCBI lineage: Eukaryota > Metazoa > Arthropoda > Arachnida > Araneae > Theridiidae > Parasteatoda > Parasteatoda lunata. The sequence goes on along the minus strand of OX421980.1, from coordinate 15,208,142 downwards.
AATGAAAGAAACCACTGGAACTTAGTGTCCACAGTTTTATCTACAAAGAAATCTGCAGTTCCCAGTTGGCTTCAGGGTCAAATTAAGTGAACCGCTTCAAGTTAGCTTAGAATGGTGTGTCGTTGGCCTGAGAAGGACAATAGCAAACTTCCCTATAGCTGTACAACAAAATGACTTTAAACTAATGGAAATTTTTATTAGAACCCTATGAGTTATAGCTGAATTTGTCGTTGCGATCAGTTTTGCTTTCATTTCATAGGTTCTATTCTTTATGAAAAAAAAATGAATGCTAAACGAAGTTCATCGAATTTAGTATATACACGAATCATATTGATGAGGGCTTCAATTATGATTTATTTATCTGCTATGCAGTATAGAGGCTTTTATGTTGACCTCAAAAATGTGGATATTTAGTATAACGAAAAAACTTTCTGAAAAATTTAAAGCGAATAAGTCTTTATCGTGAATAATTTAATTAAAAAAATTCTTTATTACCCTAATTTAATATTTTTAATACATCTAAAAAAATTTCCTATATTGGAAAAACAATTATCACTAATGTTTATAAACACTGAAATAATTAGGCTGTAAGAAATATAACTGCACATTGCGCCCCATTTACAAAAAAACAAACTTAAAAAGACATATTTGGTACTAGGTAAAAATCAATTGCTAGAATGCTATATATTTAAATAACATATTTTGTTAAAAAATTTCAGTATTGGTATTTGTTTTTTTATTAATTTTTTTTTAATATTAATCACTTAAAATCTTTGAATATTCAAATGAGTCGTGAAGAGTATATTGAAAACATGTAACAAAATATGTTTTAATCATAGGTTTAAGTGCAACGAAGATCATTGAGAAATAATGTTAAAAATTAAAATGCAGTCTCGGTTTAATGTTTTATAAGTTAAATATTTTATTATTAAAAAATTTGGACTAAAAAGAATCGAGATATTCGTAACATTTTCATAGTTTGTTTTTACTGTAAACTAATACTAGTACAAAAAGAAAAACACAATGTACATTTTCAAAAAATCTATCAGTTAAAATTCGCAAGTTTTATTGTTTAAAATATTTTAACAAATGCTCGATTGTTTTATTCTTCTCTGATGTAACATCACCTGTGTAACAAATGCTACACAAAAAAAGTCCTCTACACATAACCAATTTTGCTTTGTTTATTTAATTTATTATTTATGTAATAATCGTTTACTATAGCACTTAGCAGCGATTTTTTATAAAGTATTATTTTTCTCTTGTTTCGTGATTTGACGACATGTTCTTAGAATACAGAATTTCATGAAGAAATATCAACTGAAGATTCTTCGCGGATCGAAGAATTAGAAAAGAAATTCAAGGTAAATATTACTTAATATTATATTTAAATGGAAGTATGATTTTAATTACTTTAGCCTGTTGTCACAATTGTTAATTAAATGCCTATTTAAAACTCTTTGATCATAATTATGCTTCCATATTTCTTAATTTTTGTATAACTCTTTTTGCCTGTGCATCAAACAGTAAGTGATATTGTACATTTTAGATTCCATAATAAGCACTTACTATGCATCTGAATATTTCAAACTATACATTTCAGCGGTCCCACAACTTTTCACGCTAAATTTTAATAAAATGCTCAAATTAACCACAAATTAAAAATTTTAAAGTATAATTATCTAGGCTTTTTTTTTACAAATTTTAATATTTTATAAGAAAATGAACTATATTTCATTAAATTATAAAGTTAAATTATATTTTCTTTAAATGTTTCTTATTTAAATCATCTAACAAAAGGCATCACTATGGCATTCGACTAAATCGTTTATAAAATGTTATTTATTGCTAATAATCTTACTGAACGCTTAATTTAAGAAACTTTTGTAAAAAAAATGGTGAAAATTTCTTTATGAAACACTAGAAGTTTCATAACTCTAACTAGCATCTTAATAAGATTGCTTAAGTTTTTAATTTTTTCTTTCATCTAGGTTCACATTTTCCTTTAAATGCCATATCGTTACGAATACATCATTTATTTTTCTTAGTATTTCAACTACTCTTACATTCTATTTATTTTTCGTTCGTTAAGTTGTTAAATAAAATAGCGCTTTTTTTTTCAATGAAAGAAAGTAATTTTATTAAATTTAATTTAAATAGCTTTTCAAAAATTGTCACTCGTTTAAAGAGTTGATCTAGTTTTTTTTTTCGATGTTCCATTATATCCGTTTATAAGTTTTATTTTTTTATCAATTTAAATTTGAACTAAAAGGTGATGCATGTAAATATAACAGTCATCGATAATTTAATGTATCGAATCCTAAATAGATTGATATGTTTCGAAAAATTTCTTTCTTTCTGGAGCTATTTGCAAGTATTTTTTACCCTAAAAATTTCGCCTCAATAAATGTTTGTATTGTAGACTCTTTCTTGAATATTAGACATGAAATAAATTTTTCATTAAAAATTTTTATTAAAGAATAATATTAGGATTAGAATAGATGACATAAAATATAATCTTCCTGAATTTTGAATTTTTTTTCTTTTCGAGTAGTATGTAGAATCCGTTACTTAAAAACTCAGTTATTCAAATATTATTAATATACTCAATTATTCTTATATTCATTATCTCTTGTAAATGTTGCCTTTTGACCAAACCTCATTCAAAGTTGTGTGTACAGAATTTTTCCGAGGCTATAACTTTTGGTGATTAAATAAGCGAAATAAAAAAAGTATTAATACACTTTTCTTCGAACTATTTGTAAATAAGATATTTTTCCCTTAATTATTGACAGAAATGTTTAATTACTTAATATTTTAGTTTTATTCTATGTTGCATAGAAATGAAAACACTTGTTCTTTAATATTTCATGTTTCTTTAATATTTCTTTCTGAAATATTTCAGATAATGTTTTAATTGTGAAATCTCAATATATTTTTTTAGGACTTCATAATTTATTTCGTTAATAACGCTGTCTATAATTATTAGATTACAAAAAATATGTTTTAATCATTCTTTTATACATCACTTAATGCGAAGAAAATTTCTTTGTCAATTTCCGAAAGAGTTTTTAGTCAGTTATCAATGAAGCTTCTTTTGTAAAACAATAGCTAATTTACTAATTACTGTAAATTTTATATGTTAACACAGTTTACACTTTCAAAATACTTATTGCAAATAATCAAAATTAATAAAATTTAATTGTTTAAGTCATTTGCTTTGATTGCATGTAATGTTCAATGAATGTTCTAATCTATTCTCTTATCACTTACAGGTTAATTAACTAAAACACTCTGAATTGAACTGAAAAACTTTTTCTCAATGAAAGTTTTAGAAACTGGAAAACTTTTTAAGGAATGTAATTACGAGAATTCTTTTAACAAAAGTGTGAAGAAGAGGAGATAAAGTAAATTCAACAAATGCCTTAAGAATTGATGGAAAAAATCAAATATCTCTTCTAAAGAAAATGTTTGATAGAAATGAAGAAGGAAAAAAAATATTGAAGATGGAGATTTTTGAAAATTAATGAAGATGGAGAAAAATTACTTTTGCTGTTTAAAGTTTCCATGTGAGATACTGCTATCAAATTCTTAATTTCAACCAAAATCTTCTGTTTTATGTCACAAGATATAGAGCCGCTAGAAAAGAATCAATGTTTTCATCACTTAAGAATATCATGAATTTGTATATGATAAATTTTTATGCTCAGTGAAATCGGCTAAATGTTGAACTGATTTGTGTTCTACTTAAACCATAATAAAGTAAAATCAATTTTAAGATATGTAATTAAATTTAACACCATATTAAGGTTGCTTCAACGATCTTACACTTCAACGGGCTATAGATTCCCATCTTTTCATGAAAATTCAACTTTCCTACAACAAACTCAAATAACATTTATCTAACCTTAGTTTGCAAAATAACTTGAAGTAAATTCTAGAATAAAGCTTTTTGAATTTTTTTCTGACGGATTGACACACGCACACATATATATATAGATATTTTTATAAAATTCTGGTTTTGTGTGTGTTTCTTCTGTATTAATAAAAGACAGACCAATCATAATAAACAGCATGAAAAAATAACATTTTCTATCAACTATAAAAGAAAACAAGCATATATAAGCTGAATTATATAATTTTAGTCATCCTTCCGCACCCCAATTTAACAACAATAGTGAATAATATGAAAAATCTCTAGAAAAATATATTTCTTTCCTTATTTTTCATATGCGTAACAAAATGCGTTTTTGAAATTCTGATAGTGAATGCGAGAACATTTTAAACTGAATTTTTCGGTTTTTGAGGAAAACTCTATAAAAACATCAAACCATCTAACGCTGGGCAATATTCTATAATTTCAGCCTACCATATCGTGTCTCTACAATCTCTGTGTTTCATGCATTATTAATATAAACATACGTGTTTTATTGTAGAAGCTATTCTTTGTATGATTAAAATAAAAATATATTTTTCTCAAGAAATGTCGTCTCGAATTTATTGACTTGTTGAAACTATAACATTTCTAAGTTACGTTTGACTATTTTTTAATAAAGCCTAGGATTTGCTTGAGAAACAATCCAAATGCAATTTTTAAAAATTATTCATTTATAAAGTCAGACACATTATTTATTAAATAACATATGTTGCGTTCTACGGACGTAAAATCACTTTTACTAAATTTCTATCTACCATCATAAAGTTTTTACCAATTCACAAGTTCTTTTTTTTAAAAACTACTTATAGAAAAAAATGAAACAAAAAGTGTTCATACACAATTTTTAAAATGGCCATCAGAGAAAAAGAGTTCCCCAAAAAGAGTTTATATTCATCTCCTTTAAAAGAAGACTTTTATTTATCTAAGAGGTCAATGAAATCATTAAATGCATTTTTTAATTATTTAATTTTATCAAGCTTTACTAGTTTTCCTGCCTAACTAGCTTTTTCAACTGCCTCCTCTTAATCTGATTTTTATAACATCTAATTTAAAAACTGAAATATTCATGAAATCTTGAAATAATAGTTTTAACCTATAAAAATTATTTTTTTACGTAAATGTATGTTAATTTATTTGTGTGTAAATTTACAATAATAATTCATTCCCAACCTTTTATGTCTCGCCGCCCATTTTGCAAGTAATACTTTACACTCCCTTAATTCATTTTTTTAAGCGTTTATTAAACAATTTTTTGACGAGAATAACATTCTTTATTTTTCGATTTTATACACTTTTAAGACTCATTCATTAATAATTCCTACTAACGTTTATAAATTTTTTTTAAAACTTTTTTTTTTATGAAAGTTGCCTTTACGTAAAAAAAAATTGTTAACTGCTGAGCTGTAAGTAGAGCGTTAACTCACTTCCAACTATTGTAACGTTATATTAATGATTAATAAATATATCAAAAAAATTTGTTAAATATTCAAAAAGAATAGTTTGAACTTTGAAAGCAAAATAAATGAAGTCACCTCAAACTTCCAAGTGTGAAAAAAAAAACTTGTGAAGAATGGAAAACAAAGTATTTCCTTAATAAACTTGGGTTTAAGGGTGCGTACAGACTCCTTATACTCCTTAGAAAATCCTTGGAAATAAAAAAGTCTCCAAGGGGTAGTTGGAATTACTTAGATTTCCAAATTAGTCCTTAGAAACTCCTTAGATTATTGCATTGCATAGATGAACTTACTAAGTCCGCTGAAGAATTTGCAGTCCAAGCAGGGAAAATAAATAATATGACTTAGCTCTCAAAATCTAATAGTTTAAGAAAAATTTTAAAAGAAGAAAAAATTTGAATTGCGAGAGTTAGAAGAAAAAAAGAACTGCAAATAATTTTAATTTTACATGTTACAAGCAAACTTAATTAATAATTTACTGTGATACTTTTTTTTTCGTATAAAATGCCTTAAATTTTCTTATGTATTCAAATTTAAAAATATAAGAGGTTATTATGTCAGTCTTTAACATCTGTACTTTAACAAGATTTATTAAAATATTTGAAACTGGAAAATGTATTTATGTCTAAAAGTGATAACTTTATTTTTCTTGATGAAGTTTGACTAAGTCAAAATTTATTTCAAAAGGCCTAGAAAAAAAGTATGCAAAATATACGTTTTTTGAAAGTTCCTTATAATAACTGCTTTTAATTTTTAAAAAAAACTGTCTAGTTATCTTTTACACATAGTTTTTAAATTTTTGATGAGTCCTTAAAATTTTGGACTCCTTGGATACTCCTTGGATTTCTTCTTCTGATCTCTGTACGAAAATATTTTCCCCAATAAATTGCGGAATTAGTAACTGCTTTTAATAACATGCAATTTATGCAGTCTTAAATATGTATTAGTTTTTCCCTACAAAATAAAATTATTAGTTTTAAAGTGTACTCGATATAAAAAAAATTTCTTCTGTATATAAATTTTTACTCATTCTTAGAAGTCCCAACGACCCCTTAGAAGTCTTAAACACCCACTCTGGAATGATAGCGCTTACGTTGGGAAACTATGATTTTATGTATCAAACGCTAATAATCAGGGGTCTAGAACTTTAAAACTCTATATTTCGTTTTATTCTGTAACAATCCATATTAATCAAGTATACTACTGTTGGAAATTTCTCGGTAAATGGTTAAATAACATTTTATTTAATTGCTTTTTTTCTATATTCAAACAAAAAAGTCAACCAACCATAAAAATGGTATTCAAACTGTTCACTGTGAGAAAAACAGTTTATTAACTACTTTCATCTACTACGGTTAAACAACCGAAATTTTATCGCACCAACTAAACTCACCTAATGAAACCTTGCAGCGGCGTAGATGTTATAGCCGAGAGGGCTATTCAGACTTAAAGTATTTCCTCTATTCCCTTCAACACATGGTTTCCAGTGTTCTGCACTCCCCAATTAGTGTCTTGCACTCTCACCTGCCTAACAAAAAGCCAAGCTCTAATAGCTAATCTAATTCTTTTTTTTTTTTTACTGTTTTGAAACCATGCTGGTTGAAAAAGGCTAAAAAACCGTATTTTTGTATCCATGGTCTTATAATCATACTAATTTTAAACTGTTTCAAAACCGTAAAGGTAAAAAATTTTCACTTTACGGTTAATGCGATGCTATAATGCCGTTTAACTATGAACGGTATTGTAGTATTTTTGCCATATTACTATTACTAAGTGCTATTATGCTATTACTAAGCGCAAATGAGAGCTGCGATGGTTCCGTGATTACGCACTAGGCCATTGTGAAGAACTGGAGTTCGATCCCTGTCGATGGCCTGAAGCCCAACCAGCTTTCAAATCGATGGGTGCCAACTTGTCTTGGACGTAAAGGTGGTCGGAGCGCAATGCTGATCACGTAACCACCATCATGCCCTTGATCTCGAAATAATAAAATCTCAACCTGTATGACCCCCTGGACCACATTGGACTGCTACGGAAATGCTTTAAATACTAATGAATTGCACCTTTTAAATTTTTTTTTTCTAAATCCGTAGACTAGCTAAATTTCCTAAATCCATAGAATAGCTTATTTTCTTCATCAAAGGCGTAAATTTTTGCCTTCATATATTCATATTTTGGGTTATTTCTTGTTGAAAATAAATGGAGTGACTGAGAAATAATTCGGAATCGAATGTGCTATGTTCATTACCGATATTTTTTTGTTTATTCTTGTGTATTCTTTAAAACAAATCTCTAAGAAATATCGATAGTATTATTTTCATGAAGCTTAAAATAGATTTTTAAATGGAAAAATACATGCGTAGATTTAGCTTACTATTTCAACTAAACTGATTTTGCTAGACTGTATATTCCGGATTTGCTTATTTTGCAGCAAATCTCTTTTCCATTATGTGTCTTGTAAGACACATAATTTTTTTTTTTTTTTTTTTCTTAATTTATCACAAGAGATCTCTTCTAATATATTTGTATTATATTATCGCTTTAGAATAGAAGTTCTATGTTTTTACAACTATATTTCTCTCTATATTATTATAAACTTTTAATTTAGTCAACTATATCAATTTAATATAACTCTTAAGTAAATATAATTGACCTACAGTTAACATTTGAATGACAATTTAAAATAAACAGTGCTTGAAATGTAACATTACAAATAATGTATTTTTTAGAAATGTGTATACAGTATCGTACATTGAATGATTTCATTGTAACGAATTATAAAACGTTAAATATATTTTTAAAAAAACTCAATTTCTAGTTCCTTTATATTTTATACGCGTATGGAAAGGTGACATTTGACAGTATACATTGATGAACGTTAAAAAAAGTGATAAATTCATCTGTAGAGAATGTAAGATAAAAAAAAAAAATTATAATAATAATCCTCCACTAGACTGATTCTATTTACTTCCGGTATCTCATTCAGAAATGTCCTTGTCTGTCAAAAATGTCGCTAAAAGAGACTATACAGGCGTTGCCTTTTTGATTCGAACTCCGAAGCTCTATGAAGAAAAATTTTTTTTATAATTGGAGCTTCTTCGTAGTGACTTCTGAAATATCTTAGTTAAGCCCAATAACGCAGCAAGAAAGTTAAAAACTGTACAATTAACGAGAACAAATCATTAAATTCTCTACAATTTCGTGCAATTGTCTCTGTGGAAATTAGATTGCATATTTGTCTGCTATTTTCTTTTACTAGTCTAATAGTTAATATTTTAGTCTCCAAAACGCTTAGTTAATACTCGTAGTTGTTGTCTTTTTAAAAAAACATCCAACACTCTTATTTTATTACAAAAAAAATTTATCATCGCTTCTTCTTTAAGCGACTTCTGAACTGATAATTACGAATTTTCGAATACTATTGAAAATGCATATTCGAGATTAAATTGAGACTTAACGCAATAGGAAAGCAAGAAACCTTAATTTAATGGAGAAAAATAATTGTTAAAGTACATAAGCAGTGATTTCATTGAAATTGAATAATCCCTTGAATATTTCCCTTTTTCACTAGTCTAGTATTTAGGATATATTTTAGTCTCCAAAATTTTTAGTCATATATTAATATTCCTTTTTAAAAGATAAATTTCGACTGACTCTTAATAAGATTTATGAACTTACATAAACCTAATTTTTTTCTAATTTTTTTTCCATCTCTTCTTGCTTGAGTAAAAATAAAGGAATTCTTTTCTGTGAAACTTTTGAAAAGTTTAAAACGACCAATACTGAGTTGCATCACAAATGCAACAAATATGAATCTTTAAACTTCTAATCACGTTTTAAGGAAACTTTGAAATTTTTAAACTCTCCCCACCGATGCCTCAGAAATTAATAATCTGATTTCCATTTTGTTAATGTGTCCTAAGTAACTTGATTAACTATAATTTACAGTAAGAGTTTATTTTTTTTAATATATTTCTTATTCTTTATACCTTAAAATTTCGTGTATAATTTTATATAAAAAGTGAAACTATGAAGCGAAAAATATAATTATGAAAATAAAATTATGAAATTGAAAAAAAATTAAATTCTTAAAAAAAATCTTCTGTATTATGATTGAATAAATTTAATTTAATAAATTTAATTATCTATAACTAATCTAATAACATCAAAATAGAAATCAAGTGAGCAGTTTCTGAGGCATCGAGGAAAAAATTTTAAAAAATAAGGTTTCCAGAAAAACATGATTAAAGTTTGATGACTTATTATGTACTACGTTTAAAAAGTTGTTCGTATATATTTTGCCCCATCCTCCCTTTTTCACAAAATCTCACACTTTACCATACCCCTTGTCACATATCACGCTATGATACTTAAACATATTCCTGTAATTCAGAAATAGAACAAATAGAAATAAAAATTAAATTTCATTTTTAAAATTTTAACTATGTTTCAATTACAATTGAATTATATTTGTGAGCATAAAAATAATATTGATTGGATGTTTTTTTTTATATATATATAAAAGGAACATAAAAACAAATAAAATAAAAATTTAAATGTTTTAATTTCTACCAAAATATTTGATATCATGGTTTCACGCCTTCTCCTCGTCACTAACTGTTACAAAGCTTCCCCTCCGAAAATATCATTTAAGGATTGCCTTAAACTCTTTCTGCAATACTTCAGAAAATATGAATTTCAAAAAATCTTTTATTTTACACACTTTCAGAAAGAAATTGTTTGGGGGGAATGTTCCGAATGCAGTATGATAGGGAAATAAGTTTGTTTTTATCATAGCAAACTTAGGTCCTCTCTGAGTTCCTTTTTTTTCAACTTTTTGGAAGAGAAAATAAATTTTCTGTCTTCTTCAAGAATTGTATCATTTACCGAAGTTCGTAATAAAGTTTTGATTGAATGTGCGCAAATACCAACCAATAGTTATTTTATCTTTCAATTTCACCTTGATATTAACAAATGTTTTATTTTGCAGAATTAAATCTGTATAAATTATTTTGACTGAGGGGAAAAAAATCCCAAACAAGAAGGAGTTATGCACGAAATTTGATACGCTTGTTTATACTAATAAAGGTGTCTATTCAAATTTCGCGCTTGGTGCATAAATTTGGCGCTAGTAGCGCCACGGTTGAACATGCAAATCAGGGTTGCTTTGTTCTACAGTTCGTTATTTTTCGTTAAATTTTGACATAAGTTGCTGTTAATCAATGCCTTTAAGAAGACGAAGACATCAACAGCTCGCTGACTTTGAACGTGGTTGTGTAATAGGGAGGGTGGATTTTCTTCCGCGATATTGCAGAAAAACTGGGGAGAAATGTATCCACTGTGCATGATTTTTTATTTTTTTAACAATCGTTGAACGGCTCCGTAGCCTTGCAATTTTGAACTCAATCCAGAAGAAAAGGGAACTCCCGGATCAAGTATTTGGAGAAATTTGCCTTCGTGGAGGTCTTTTTGATGAAACTAACCTGTATTTGCGTTACATGGTGAGGAAAACTACGAAAACCTCCCATGGTTAGCTTAACGGCAGGGGTACTCTAACCTATTATCCGTCTACCACTGTGGATATTTTATGTTTACTCTGGGGTCGTTGCAAGCTGGATGCGGAATTCATATCGACCAGCCATCGCTGAGATACAAACCCGGTTTACCTCATTGGAAGGCGAAAGCTCTATCCTCTGAGCCATCACGGCTCACTCTGCAGGATTGTTTGTAGCCGTGGTCAAGAGTACTGTTTTATGAAGACCATGTTCTTAACGGCCAAGTGGCACTAAGTGCATCCTACAAAAATATTTACGGTATAAAAGAAGGATACATAAATATATTTGCCCACATTTTCAGTAAAAAAAAAATAGATACAATAGAACCCTGATCGATCATTTCTCAAAGAACCATTCCTTTAGAATGATATGGGAAGACAGCCATGTATGGCTGTGGCGTACCGTACTGCGTCGGAATCAGAAATTCTAGGTGCAGTTCGCACTGCAGTGACACAACTGTTACAAATCGGCTACTTCAAGTACAGCTCCGAGCGAGAAACCTTGCAGTTTGCATTTCCCTCACTCCAAACCACTACCGTTTATGACATGAGTGATGTCGCGTTAGGAGGACAGAGTGGAGATCTATTGTGTTTTCTGATGAAGGTCTGTTCTGCCTTGGTGCCAGTGATAGCCGTATATTGGTCAGAAGAAGGCCAGGTTAGTGCCTGCTGCCCAACTGTCTCCGACCTTGACACACTGGACCTGCACCTGGAGTTATGGTCTATAGAGCAACTTCTAATGGCAGCTGGAGGATTCCCGTTTTTATTTCCCACACCTTGACTGCAAATTTGTACGAAAACCTGGTGATTCAACCTGTTATGTTGCCATTCATGGGCAGCATTCAAGAGGTTGTTTTCCAACAGGATAACGCTCGTCCTCATACTACTGTTGTAACCCAACATGCTCTACAGAATTTTCGACATGTTGTCTTGGCCTACCAGATCACTAGATCTTTCACCAATCGAGCACGTATAGGACATCACAACGAGCATTATTCCCCTATTGACTGACCTAGTGCAACAGGCATGCAACTCCATCTCACAAAATGGCATACGGTATATGTATGACCTTACCGTTTTCATGCGTGCATTCAAAATTCTGGTGATTATACCGGTTATTAATGTACCAGTATATCACATTTGATATGGTTTTCTCCGAATTGCATTAACCTGTGATCTTGAAACTTTAATCAATTAAACTCAGACGAACGCATTGCCGAAATTTCCATACTCTACAATAATTTGTTCTTGGTGTTGGAATTTTTTTTTTTTTTATCAGTGTATACATCATAATTTTTATTAATCAATACATTTGATTATTCAGGTCAGTTTTTTAGAAGACATATTTTAAGTTTTAAGCTTTTTCAGAAGAAAAAAAAAATATTTTCCCATTTTGTGTAGAAGTCGAAATTTCGTTTCAAAATAAATTTCAATAATTCTAATCATACTGAAATATATTTTACGTTTATTGTTGTGAATGTAAAATTAATTTGAATAACTTTCATATTTTAATAGTTGGAATAACCAAGTGTTACATATATCCTTGCTTTTTCTTTTGTTAAAAATTCACTGACTTGTACCAATTTCTTTATTATTCCAAAATACTATTTGTTGTGGACACTTATTCTATGTGTTGAGGACATTTTCTTATTCCAAGAATTTCTATGAATATTGGTGTAATTAATTTCGAAAAACTCTCTTGATTCAAATATTTGTCCTTTTCTTTCAGTTATTGTTAATGAAATAATTTAAAAACGTAGTATGCCGCAGAAGTTGTTAGTAAAAATCTGGAGATGGAAGTAATAAATATTGACTGTATATTGATAGTAAACGATTATCTACTATCACTTTCTTTATAGATAACGATTAATAACAAAAAAACAAATCGATGGAAAATATGTAATAAGAGGGATAAGAGAGAAGGGGTTTATGAGAGGTAGTAGTGGGAGGAAATGTGATGTCATGAATGACGTGACGCGTCGCCTAAGCGTAAAAAAGGAAATATCCGCAGATTTGGCCTCTAATCTGCTTTTTTGGTTCTTTAAATAGAAAAAGTTAATAAATTATTAAAAAGGGCGTAATTGGGCGAATTGTTAGGTTGAGTGCATTTTTTCAAGAGAAATTTTGGAAATTGTTCGATAATGTAGCTGAATATTAAAGATTTTGTCAGTAGACAAGCGTTTGAAGAAGCCAATTTTAAAATAATAAGCTGTTTCGTAATATTTTTTGACCAAATTGATCCTATATTCTTCAACTTTTCTAAAAATAAGAACATTTTTATTTTTGTAAAAGCTGAAATATTAGACAAATTTTTAATCTAGATAATATCATTGATATGGTATAATGTAGTTGAAGTAGCGGTTGTGAATGACAATATAGTACAATAAAAGCTAGCATACGAAAATCACAATCGTAGAATAAGCTTTTACTAAATAGTCGGTTGATTATTTAAATTATCAATAAGTAAGAAAACATTTATATTCTCTAAATATTTTTTATTTAAATATTCTCCCACTTTATTATTTTCTGTTATAAGTGTAAAAAAAAATCAATATTTTATTTATATTTTGGATATTTTTATGCGAAATTATCGTAAAAACAATAACGTTTAATTTTTTAAAAAAGAAGATATCAAGAATAATTTGCCTGATAAAAATATAGTCGTAAAAAATGCTGAAATAATAAGAGATTTGCTTCGAATTTTTCCTTTTGAGAAACAGTCATAAATTGGTAAATATTTTAATAAATTTATTTATTTTGCAAAATAAAACCAAACGATGACTTACGTTCTGTCTGTATAACCACGATGCGTTGAGGGTTAAATTTAGAAACGTTTAAAATAATTCAAGCAATAGAATAATAATGTTATAGTCCAAATGATTAATAATGAGTAGCATTAAGAAATGTCGTCTGCCCACCTTCCGAATATCTCGAAACTTTTTAAATCCAATCTAATTATTGCTTTTAGATTATATATACACACAAATATATACAATATTGACAAGCTTAATTATTAAATTTCTTAATACTTGATCAGTCAATTTTTAGACATGAAATTAAAACAAGAATAGTTAAATCTGCCAGTAAGTTGGCTTTTCATTTTTTAAAGAAAAATTGTTTTTTTTTCTTTTTTCTTTAATAAAAGAAAATTTCTTTAAAAAAATGGCGTAATGAAAAATTAAATGAGTAATGAGTTCAAAGCAAAACAGAGCATAACTAGAATGAGAAATTTATAAAGTGATTTCAATTTTTTTTCTTCTTTTAATTCTATGCGATAACCTCAGCTCTTATTTGTTAATTTGCGGTTCAGCTTTTGAAGCACAATCGATTGAAAAATGAGCTCTGTTCCAGTTCTCTAACTTGGAAAAAAAAATTTAATTGCTTATTTGCGACCACCAACAATGTTTCCTTACGTTTTCGCCTGAAATAATTATTTACTTCCCATGAACAAAGTAATAAATAATAATAGTAGAATAAATAATAGTGAATATAATAATAGTAGAATATAATAGTAGTAGAATAATATAATAGTTGAGTAACATAATTCTATACCAGAAAATCAGAATATTCATTAAAGTCAGACGAGTTTAATTTATGTTTTATGAATTTTTTAATTCATTTGAAAGCATCAAGTTAAGACAGAATGGCAAATATAGTTTTTCAGATAAAAAGATTTTTATTATTATTATTTGTACCGTAATCAGTTATTTCCTGTCCTACTAATTCGATTTCCGAAAAAGTTAGAAAAAAAAAATGTTTACCTTTAGATGATTCACATAAATTTTAATTGAGTGTAAAGTGATCTATTTAGTTATTTCCGCATAAAATTTTTTAAAAAAGAATTTCCGCTTTTGCGGTTGACGAACTTCTTAAGAAAGAAAAAGAAAACATGTCTTAATTGAAATTGTTGCAAATAATGTTTTCTTTATCTCGATTTTTCCCTTTTATTCTTAAGCTGACCAGATCCTTTTATTTTATTCTTAAGCTGACCAGATCCTTTTAAAAATTAAGATAATGGTGGTAAAATTTCTATACAAGTCTTTGGAAACTCACCGCTTTATTTTTTAAATTTAATATACTAAGAATAGAAATGCTTCGCAGAGATTCTCTAACAGAAATAATTTTAATATCCAGAAAGTAAAAAATTCAGTTTTCGAATGTTCTTTTAGAAATTTTGCTACTAGTTTTTGTTTCAGGAGGATTCAGGTCAGCTGAATATTATATAATTTCACACCAACTTAAAAGCTTTAAACTATTCCAAATACAAAATTTTATTTAGAAAAACTTAATTTTTTTTAAACAAATATAACTGGACCGGAATTAATAATTAAAAAAAATAGTCTACAATCTTAATGTGTTTTTCCAAATATGTTCGAGCATTTTCCCTGCTATATTTTGAAATATTGATAGTTTGTCGTATTTCAATTTTCTTTACAACAGTAGCTTTTCTCTTAATTAAATGTCGCTTTTTTTTTAATGTACTCAGATTCCTCTGTGTATGAGCATGGTTTTAATTAATCAATTACGTCTTAAGCTGTGATGCTTTTTCATAGATTTTTGATTAATTTTTATCTTCCTTTTCTCCCAAATTTTAATACCCGAATTTTAATGCCCAAATGTAATTTAAAAAGTCTGGTAATTTTTCTTCCATTTGTCTGTTTTCCAATTTCTCTAAATTGTTTACTTGGTATTTTTTGTTACATTTTGTTATTTTCTTTAATTATGGTACATGGAGCAAATTTCCATGTACTACTATTACTTACATCTTGCTACATGAAGCAAAAATTAAAATTTGTGCCAATATTTATTATAATGAGCACAAAACAGAAAAACGCTACGCTCTCTCGTGCATTTAACCCAAGGTAGGAGATGGATATTCAGTGCCTAATTTATCATAATGCCTAAGAAACCCAGCCTCAAAATTTCTGTAAATAATGTTTTCCCTTTAGGAATTAATCACGATCACTAGAATCATGAGTTAACAAAAATTGAAATAAAAATGAGCTTTAATAAAGAATCTTACGCCATTCAAAAGAGTGTTTTTTCGAAACAGGATGTAAACTTGGGTTAAGATTACTATTAGTGGAACCCCTGGTGAGTTTTGTGTACAACCCCTAGTTTTTTAAATCGCAATAAAGGTATTTTCGATACATTTGTACGTTTAATATCTTAAGATTACAGCTAATGGGTTATAAATATAATGTTATATATACTTTCTCATTCTTATCTAATAACATCAGTTATCTTTATTACTGTAAACAGGAACAAATTTACCTGCGCTTTAAAATATGATTTTTGGCAAGTTTGAGTAGAAAACAATAGTAAGATAATTATCTCATTTGAAACATATCCAGGTGACAATAATCAAACTTTAAAATGCCAAGTTACCCCGATTTACTTTATTACTTTGTACACAACAACACGCAATACATATGAGAATAACAATTAGGATTAATCCTGTTTTTTGAATAATCTAAAAATCTTGACAAAAATTCGAAATATGTGAACAGACTGAGTTGAATTTTCATTCTGTTTGACCTACTTAATGCAATTGTTTTGGCGGTGAATTTACAACGAAATTTTCTTTGGAGGCAACCCTTCATGAAGATGGGAACGACCTTTACCGTGCACGCAAGTAAATAGATAAACAGAAATCTAGGAAATCAGACACTGAGTCAATTTACAGCTTATATTTTGTACACTCAAGATTACAATCAAAATAAATACCTACGCTCTAACATATATATGACAGTAAATTTTTTTTAGATTATTTAACAAACATTTATTTATAAGACTTTAATAAACCGTTTTCACAACTTTCTGACCTCAAAATATATTTTTTAAAAGTTTTACGTTAATAAATTCATGACAATGGAATTAAGTATTTACACTCACAATAATTAAAATAAAGATTTTAGTTTGTTAAATGCAATTTAATCTAAATTATATATTAATTTTAATTGTTTTTAGAATACTGAAGAAATTAAGTTCTAGGAACCGTTAAATGAACTTTTTGTTTTGTTACTTAAAATTACTCATTTACTTTATAATGACGATAATGCAACAATTCTCAAGTGAACTAAGATAAACTAAACAAATTAAGATAAATGTGACGCTGAATGTTTAAATGCTGAATTTTTGTCTTTTATGAAAATATTTGCGATTAAGAATATCTGACACAAAACTAATTGTTGCAATCTCTATATCATTTCCCTTTATTTTTTCTAATTTGTTTTGGTTAAAAATAATAAAATTAAATCATTTTTACTTATTTTTTTATATGGAAGCTTCCCCTTTGTTTATTCGTTAATAATACAGACACAATAGTTATTTTTAAAGGACTTAGGTTACAAACCGATTTCTAAACATCAATATATTTTTTTTAAAAAAAAGTTTATAAACAGATCAGAGTAAATACCATTTAGGGAGCAAAAAGGAAATGTTGCCATATCAGTGAAAAAAGTATCTATTATTTTCAGTTCTTAAGGGTATTGTTTAAAAAAAAATTATCGATACTTTGAGAAGTAAACCATTACTGACAATAATTTATAAATTGTGCAAAAAAATTTTTAAAAAATAAAGAATTTCTAGAATTTGCGTTAAGAGCTGTTAAAATACAATAATTTGCCTAATCGCAATCCTTTGACAGAGTCCTGTCCTGATAACTAAAGTATATCATTATAGTTTTAAGAAATAGGACATAAATGGAAACAAATAACTACTTCAAAAATGCAAATTTAAAAGTATTTTTATTTCAAATAACACATTTAGCTATTTTAATGGGAATGACACGCAAAGTAGTTCAAGTCCATCCAATAGCAATTAATTTAAGTAGAGCAACAGTCTGCAGATTTTTTTTTAACTCATAATTGTGTTAACACATTCATTGGATGCCATTTTAAGTAACGTTAATGATATTAAATAAACAAATAAATAATGCTCTAAAAATGGAATTGCGAAGAATATCTTTCATCTTAAATACGTATTCTATTATGAGTGATAGAATTAACAAATGTTTTCGATTTTGTCTATTATGAGGCCGTTGATATGTAGATTCAGGAAGAAAAAAAACATTTTTCCCTGAGAAGGACGAAATGATTGAAAATCCATCCTCAGCAAGTTGAACGACTCCGTGAAGAATGTGGTGTGACGACTCCCCTAGAATGCGTGTACTTGGCGTACAATAAATACGTACGCACACTTCGCGTAATAAAGTAAGGCGGGAATAGCTCAGCATGAGTTAGTCGAATGGGCCATTGAATCTATTTTTCTTTTAATTGGTCACTAGTTGAGACAGGTTTCGATTCTCTTCTGCTCAGCGGAAATGAATTTTGTAAAGAATTAAACTACCTGAGAAACAGTTTTAATTGGAGTTGATGCGGATATTTTTAAGGCTTGATTACAAATTATTTTTTCTTATTGTCATTTTAACGAATGATAGTTTTATTTAGTTATTAGTGGAATTCTTTATCTGCTCTAAAATGGCTGTAAACTGGAGAGCTAAATTATAGTTTTTTATTATTATTATATTTTTTATTATATTATTATTTGTTATTATTATATTATTTTTTAATATTATATTATTATTTTTTATTATATTATCTTTTATTATTATAATTTGAAAAATTTTAATTTAAAGAATATCTTTTACCTTTGTCAGTATAAAGAAACATTTTATCAAGATTAATTTTCTGAGAATCAAATCGATAGTAATAAAATTAGCTGAATCATTTACGTTCCTGTAAAATTTTAAATTATAATTACAACGTTATTATTTAGTCGTCCGTGCTCCGCTAATTTGTATTATTGTTGGAAAATTAAGGGAGTTAAGGTTCTTCTAAATTTGCCGCCATTACTGTAGAGAATTTTTAAAACATATCGTAAGTTTTTAAAATTTCTTCCCATTTCTTCAAAAGTCATTAAATTAATACGTTTCAAACTTCATCTTCAGAAGTCAATCATTTTAACATTAGTTTTTATTCGAGCTATTAAAGGAGTTCAGATAATAGCGTGCTATTATCTAGCTATAAAGGAAAATAGCGTGCTATTTAAGGAGTTTAGATTATTAAATTATTTTATTCTTTAACTATTTGCTAACATTTCGTTTAAACGCCTTTCTGATGTATTCAGAAGCATGACTCACTTATTAATAAAATCTTAATTTGCATTTCTTTCCTTTTATTTGATATATAAATGTACTAATTAGAATACTTGAATGACATTATTTAAAATGTTGCTATTAAACTACACACCTTTTACCAACGTTTAAGAAATAAAAGAATGCTGCTTAAAGATACTTAAGAAACAAAAGAAAAGAATGAATTTTAAATCTAGTCTAAAAATAATTACGGGAATATTATAATGGAAATCGGTTTCAAAGTTCTTAGAAACTGCTGCCTAAAGTCTACACTTCAAAAGGAACGCTAACCCAAATTAACTGATGGAAACGTGACTGAAGAATATTCGGAGAAACTTTAAAAATAAATTCTTCTAAAAGCTAACTTTAATTGACTTACACTGCAACTTAAATATTTTGAAAACAGCTCACTGACAATTAATTTTGAGAACCACGTTTTAGAAAATAAGTGTGAAGTCACTTTACATCTTAGTTTCAACATATTAAATCTAAACAAAATTTAATTATTTAGCAAAAATTAGTACTATAAATTAGGGAGTTCAAATAATGGTTTTATATGAAAAATTTTTTTAATATTCAGCGAAAAATTTCCGACCATAAAACATTTTTAACGAAAAAGAATTTTTACACCCTTCCCCTTAACTAAAACACAAAATCATATCATAAATTTTTTAAATTTAAAATCTGCTAAAAATATGATTTTTTAATCAGTAGTTTTAACAGACGTCCTGTGTAAGGTAATAACAACAAAATTTTAAGGACATCTTTAAAATTATATGCTATGCGTTAAACATGTAGTTAATCCAAAACTGAATTTAAAATTTAAGGTATCTGACTAGCGCAAAAACATGATTTTGGACAAAATTTTCGAAATTGAGTCTCTTATAAATTTAAAATTTCGGTAGTTTAAGTTTTTAAAAAATATTTTACTTCATTTATTTGCAAAATTATAGCAGTTTTTTTGCAAAGTGATAGAACTGGATAGACTAGGAATTTTAAATCTTTAAATGTGTTTATCTCAAAATGAGATTTTTCACTTTTTACACCACCTCAAACACGCACGATATATCAAGTTGTTTGTAAAATAATTGTGTACAATTTTTCATGAGTGTTTACGATTATAGCACACATGTTTTGAACTGCGGACTAAGAGAAAAGAAGAATTTTTTTATACATGCTTTTTCGCAAAGGACTGATGGCAAAATTATTACTCTTTAATGTATTTAAAAAAAGTAAAAAAATTTTTTAAGGAATCTGGTACATGACAAAATCTACTTTAAAGGAATAATGAAAAAAAATTATGCAAAAGTATAACACTCAGTGCCAGATTATTCAGAAGGTCTGAGAAACGTTTACTTGCGACCCCTTATCTCTGCGCTTCTAAATATTATAAATATTTTTTTTTCCTTAAGAATTATTAGTATTAGAATGAGAAGTTCAAATTTATTAATATAATTAATTTGCTTTTCTTATAAATAACTTAAAAATGAGTAAATAAACAACAAATATTATATATACATATTTATATTATGCGTATATATATATATATATACACACACACATCACATTTAAATTAATACATATTTAAATTATTGTGCGTAATTCACGAGGAATTGACCGAATGATGGATGTACCGATTGCACTCTGTAAAAGTCCCACGGAACATCTTGAGCTGTTACCTGTACAAGATAACTCATGTGCAGCAGTTGCTACCTTCTGACTTGGATGCACATGAATCTTTTGCACTATGATTGCTTACCTGGGTGGAAGTTGACAACAAATTTCCATGGAACATTCAGTGGTTTAGCGAAAACTACTTCCATTTGCAAGGTTCTGTAAATACGCACAAAATTGCAGGATATGGGTGACATAGAATCCGTTCCAGCCGTTATCTCTTCACTCTGATTAGGTTAGTGTGGGGTACGGAATAACGGCAGCGTTTGTCGTTGGTCCGTCTTTCTTCGAGGAGATCACTTCTGCAGGTCCTGTTACTGGCAAACGGTATGAAGCTCTTTTGCATAATCATGTCCTTCCGGCACTTCAGCGTCAGTGTGCGGATCGCAGAATATTCATGCAATTTAGCGCTCATCCGCACATTGCCACTCCTCTGAAGCAACTGCTGAGTGCTCACTTTGGAGATGATGGGATCATAAGCCGAAATTTTCCAACAACGTAGCCGCCATGTTCCCCCGACTTAAATCCATGTGATTGAGGCACCTGAAGAATTGAGAATCATGCCGACTTGAAGGCAAGCATCACACACCACATCCATTGCATCAGTACAGAGACCATCTGATGTGTTGTGAAGTGTGCCGTTTTACACTTCCAATTTGTAGCGAAACAAGAAGAAGGGCAGTAAGATGTTTGTTCCAAGAAGCTCTTTTTTTTTTTTTTTTTCTTTCTGACATTATCACTGTTTTCGTTGTAAACACGCATTCTTGTCTTTTCACTGATAAATTGGTTAGTGAACCCCTGAATTCTATTCTTTCGTTTTGGCTAACAACATTCCTGTGTGTAACGAATCCATTTTTGGTCTTTACCCCGACAGGAACTAATTTTTTCCTTTGCCATACAAAATTACATTGCGTCACGATTGTTCTGCTAAAATAACAGGTATTTCTAATAAGTAGTTTTAAAATTATAGATTTTTGAAATCGTAATTTTAATTCAAATTAAAATATTAATTTTTAGTTTTCGTCTCACGTCGCAATTTAAACCAAACTATACTTAATATGAAGTCAGAAATATTAATACTGTGGATTTTATCATCCCTCAGTATTTATTAATATATATATATATATATATATAATTTTATATTTATTCATTTTGAATTTTTATTTCAAATTAAAGAACTTTATGACAGCTCTAAACTTTTATAGGTCAATGTTTGAAGTATTATTTAAGCAACAGATGGCTGTATTAGTCTTTTTTTTTTTTTTTTTTTTTAGTGGGATAGTAATTTGATGTTCATAAAATAATAAACCCATTATATTTTAAAATAACTTTCATAATACTTTATCCTAATTTTTCATAGGCATTTTAAGGAGAAAAAAGATAATCATATTTTTCACACTTTTTTTCAAATAAGGAAAAAAATAATTAAGATTCAACAAAATGTGTTTAACTACTGCAACTAATTTATTATCTTGCATTACTTGCTGCTATGCTTTTAAGAATTTAAATTCAAAAAAGAAATTATTATGGTATAAAAGTTTGTTTGTCGAGAATTTGTCCAACACCTATAGATACTAAATATTTATTATTATTTATTTAAATACTTATTTTAAAAAAAATGATATATATATTAATATCTATAGCTCACTTCAAAAAATTAGTAAGATTTATAATTATTAAATTTGTTTTTGAAATCACATAGTAAAAACAAACATAAATAAATAATATAGGGTGTCTTTCTTTCTTTTTTTTTTTTTTTTCTAAGTTTATTTTCAGTTTAGAGTTTTAGTCGATCACTTTTA
Source organism: Parasteatoda lunata (assembly GCA_949128135.1). NCBI lineage: Eukaryota > Metazoa > Arthropoda > Arachnida > Araneae > Theridiidae > Parasteatoda > Parasteatoda lunata. The sequence goes on along the minus strand of OX421980.1, from coordinate 15,185,584 downwards.
AACAATTTCTTGTCTCAAAATGATATTAACGAAGTCAATACTTTTCTATTTGTATAAAGCTTCATTTATAAATTTGCTTTATACAAATAAAAAGTTTTTTTAAAAAAAATATTTACTTTCTATTATATATAAAGTAGGTACAACAAAAACTATAAGTTAAACAACTTGTAGTTTTTGTCGTACTTACTTCATGAGAAGACTTGTGTGCCTTTACTAAATGATATATTTGTTTCATAAGTAACAAAAATATTATTAAAAATTAGTCTATAACTTTATGAAATTAGTTAATTTAGTATTTGTTCAAATTTCTGCACTAAATTACAATATTTTTTTTTATTTTGTTATAAATGCTGAAGCTCATTTTAATTTTTATAGATATGGAATCTGAATGCTTTCCTGCTGTATCTATATCATCAAGCAGTGGTCAAACAGACTTTGTTGAAGACATAATCATCAAACAAGAGCCGGCATCTCCTCCACCAGCAGAAACATCTCCTCGTTCCCACAATCTGTCCACAATCTCCTCCCTCCTCAATGCTCCGTCACCACCTTTGTCTTCAGCATCATCTGCTTTGCATCCTCAATCACTCCTCAAACAGCCTACCATAGTTCTTGCTGCAAGGCCATCTTCTCTTCAATCTTCCAGAGACAACCAAATGCTCTATCCCAAAGTCAATATCAAAGTGGAACCTGCAGTCTCCAGTATGTACAACCACTTATCTTTTAAAATATTTTGACTAATTGACTTCCTTACCAGTAAAGTAGGCCCTTTGCAGTATAGGTTTTAATTATACTTATTCTAGTCATTAGTATCAACAATATTGTAATATTTTCAATTGTATTTGAGGATCAGAAATTGACATTTCGAAATAAATTATTGACAACTGCCATAGACGAAATGCATTACAGGAAATTTGCATTGTATGAAAATTCAATGTTGATTTCCATTAAATTTAATTTGTATTGATCAATTTTTATTTTTGAGTATCTATAAGCAATAATAATTAAACAAGAATATCCTTGCATTATTTAAGAATGCAAATCTAAAGAGGCAATAAGCACTGCATATAGAAATAATTTTTTAATATTTTCTTTTCTTTCTTGCATTTATTTAGTATAAGTTTTATATGCGATATAAAAATTCTTTTTGCAGTTCAAATTTGCAACAATCAAACAGAAACTAGGTCATTCAAATGGAAATCAAACAATTTAAAAAACTGGACTTTTGCAATGACTAATAAATTATTTTTATTTCACGGCTAGACACAAGTTTCATGGGCCCTGAATCAAAATTCTTCGAGAGCTTCTACTCTAAATCACAAAACGTGTAATTTTATATTTTGCAAACTACATGAAAGAGCCTTTTTTAAACAATAATTTACTTTTTGATTCTTAAAATATTAATTTTCATAAACATACAAAAACTTTTATCAAACACTTACTGATTCTTAAAATTAATTATTATTATTAATTTGAAACATTAAATTTTGACAGGAGTTCACATTTACAACTGCGGCCCAAGCAGTAGTGCTTTTTCTCCCTTGGAAGTTGAAAATTTTATTTTTAGCAGTTATCTTTTTTTTTAATTTGGTCCTTTTTTCTTTTCTACAACAAGAACAACTTAAAAACGGCAACAAAGGGGAAAAACACATGGGCCTGATAAAATAATAACAAGAGAGAAACATAAGTTAAGAGCAAAACAGTGGAGGAAGCTTTTAATTGTATAAAATTTGAATCAATTAATTTTAGCGAGAATACAAAATGTAAGTATTTGCTATGAGAAATTTTTAGACTGCATAATTCAAAATATTAAAATCAGGTTAATAGAATACCTATAAAACATACACATTAACATATAAAAACAAGTCTGATCATAATGGGCTAGGCTTCATAAAATATTTGGTGCCAAAATAATAGAAAATCGGAAATGTCATTATTCCTTGGAAAGAAGCTTATAATCAACAACCTCTGCAGTTTTTTACATTTTCAAGTATCAGGTAGACATCAATGACAATATAAATTAGATTCAAATTATTTTTGGAAACATTAACAATCATTTAATTCCTATAAGTATTCAGAATGCAAAGAGTATTTTGAGAACTGTCGCTGTTAAAGGTGAAAGAGGCTTTAGCATTATGAATTCCATTCGTACACACAAAAGAAGCAGATTGACCGTGGAAAACATAAAATGCAATGATAATTTCTGTAATTGGATTACCTTTAAAAGACTGTGACCCAAATCAAGTGGCTATAAAATGTCGTAATCATTAGGCCTATGGTGCTATAGCAAAAAACTAGAAATTGGAAAAAGCAAGTGAAAACCAAAAATCCATTTAAAAAGTAGTTAATTTAAAACTAAAATGAATGCTTTTTATATTTGTTATTTTATGTGCCTTTTGTATTTTATAATAATTGCTTTTTACTCCTAAAAATATTTTAAGAATACTGGCTTGTAAATTATTTGAATACCATCACTATATATTTATTTAGAGATATATAATTTCATTTTGGCTTTGCAGGTAAAACTAAATTAAACTTGAAAATGCCAACAAAATTAAGTTAAACAAAATAAAATATCTCCTACATTAAAAGGTAGATTTTAATCCTCTAAATTCATGTTAATGCATTTTTATACGTTTTTTATGCATATTTGTAATAGGGCAACACAACTTTAGCCATCCCTTTCAGTCAATGGGGTAAAAAAAAAAAAACTTAAAGAAAAATTCCAAAATTATGAGTCTTTAGGAATTGAGATTTTCAGTTCTTTCTTCAAGTAGGGCAATTATTTCATCGTGTATTGTTGTATAAGACATTTTTACAATTAAAACTTGCAAACCTATCATAAAAAATTTATATTATATGCTCTGCAGTTAAATTTAAAATATATATATGTATATATAACACATTAAATTTTGAAGAATTTCAACTGGGCCTTCAGCAAATCTGAACCCCAGAACAATTTTCCCAGTCTTCTATCCTTTGAGTGCAATCCTACTTGCTTTTATAATTGATGACTTCTCTCTTCAGTACAACTGAATATCAGAGAAAAATATTGTTGGAAGAAAAGTTAGTGCCCAATTAAAAGTTTGTCTTTTCAAAATTTATGAAAAAAAATTAAAAAAAAAAAAGATTAGTGTTTAATTCAAGACAGAAATTTTATTTTATTTACAGTCTATAAAGACAAGTGGAACTAATCCTTTTTTTTAAAACCACAATTAAAATGTAAGTTTGTCAAAAGCGTCATTAAAATTTCAAAAATTTGTTAGGATTCCCCTTAATTTTTTAGGAGCTGGTAGAAAATTGAAGACTAGTGCAAGAACGAGGGATTTTAGCACTATTGAAGGTAACAAGGTTTTAAACACATAAACTTAAAAGCTATCTTTTGCTTTCAGGCTTGATTCCCAAACCATTAACCAAGTAAAAATGTACATATATAGTATGTAAACTTATTGGTTTATAAAAAATATTTAATTAAAATGTAAGTTTGGCAAAACTTAGTCTAAACTGGTATAGTTCAAAAATGTTTTCTAGTTAAAAAATGTAAATAAATTTTTCTGGCTCTGAGAATATTAAAGAAGTTTTTTGGGTTATATTCTTCCAAGATTTAAAGTAGAGAAGAAATCTCGTTGAAACTTTTATTTCGGATCTTACTGTATGAGCTTAGATGAATAAAATAATTAGCTAAACATTGACTAGAGAGTATTAAAATAAAAATTTAGAAGAAAACTCTTAATCAGTTTCAGAATTGGAACAATATTCCAACCTCCAAAACTACTTAAATACCTCTATACAAGGTGGCTATATATAGAGTGGCTGTGTTAAATTGTCATTTTAATTTTAGAAAAAAGTTAATAGAATAAAGTACAAAGGAAACATGTTCAAACTTATATATCATAAGCTCCATTAATGAAATATACTTTTCCTTCTTCACTTCAATAATTCATATCTAAGGAAGCTTAATGTTTACAAAATCTACTGGAGAAATCTAGTTATTTTATATATTGTGTGAACCATAAATAGTGTTATTCTGGACCTCTAACTGATGCTTTATAATTTTCTCCTTAGTAACATATTAGCTACAATAATAATTTTACTTTTACTTTAATTATTTTTGCATGAAATTTTCTCTCAATTGAAAAGTCCTTGAAAATAATATTTAAAAAGTACTTTAAATATTCACATTTCATGTGCTTTCAATGTATATCTAAAAAATATTAAATGTTGTGTAAATAATTTTAGCTAGTGGATTTTCACTTCCTCCGACTCCTCCTTCTTGCAATGGTAGTGATTCTGAGGGAAGTCTTTCTCCAGTCCATGGCAGTTCCTCCTCACACTCATCTTCATCATTAGGTTTACTTTCCACTTCATCTTCATCCACTCAGTCTTCGGGACACACTGGAGGACGAAAGTCACATGCAAAGGTTGTAATGCCTGTCACATCAAAGCATTCTAGTAATAGCCAAACAGCTCTTATCAGTAGTCAACCGGTAAGAATCAAACAATTTTAGACTTTGACTACAATATGTTTTATAATACTAAAACATATTTTATCTTTGCTCCCACAATATTTAACCTATATGACAAATTGCAATTTTTCAATAATATTTTATACATATTTAATGTCAAGAAATTATCTGAAAAATTCTGTCTGGAAATTTATATCTCTTGGAAATTTATTTCATTTTTAACATAATTTTTAACATGCAAACTTCTTCAATTTTAATTTAATACTGAATACTTCAGAAAAATTCCAAAACTTAGCTAGTTTTCATTAATGTGGAATATTTTATTTATTTTTATTTCATTCTCTCATTTAAAAATATACACTTTTTTATTACTGTACCTAAGTTTGATTTCGAAAATAATTAAAAATTATATGAACAGTAAATTTATTACAGTTCTTAATTGCTGACATTAAGTTGCATTAACTCTCAATGATTCCAGATTTATTGAACTAAAAATATTTTACTTCTTTTTGAACTAACTTGATTTCTAGTTTACAATAGCTTCTGTAGGTACAGTAAATCTGTTTTCTAAATTCTACTCATTATTTCAGCAACAAAAAAGCTGATGTGAGCATTTTTTATTGAATATTATGCTCAGTTTTAAACGGGACTGCAAACTTCATTTCTCAGTTGTTAACTTTATTTTTATGCTGATAATAAATGTAAGCATAAGTTTTAATTTGTATATATTTGAATTTGTAAACATATTTGTGGTATTCTAATGAAATATTTTATTGCTTATTTTAATAGAAAGGTGCCACTGGAGTTTTACATCTGACAGATGAAGAGAAAAGAACCTTATTGGCTGAAGGCTATCACATTCCACAAAAATTACCTCTCACTAAAGCAGAAGAAAGGTCCTTAAAGAAAATAAGAAGGAAGATTAAAAATAAAGTGTGTATTTTCGTTATTTTTATTAAATATGATGTAACTTTTTTAAAAAATATATATTTTTACGGCCAAATTTATAAAACATTGAATCATATTTGTTACTTGGTACTGTAGAATCATAATATTATAGATATATACATTATGATTACCATATACTTTTTCAAAGAAGTGTTTTTTCATATGTGTGGACTTGGTAACTTCATTAGTTTTCAACTGATTTTATTAAACATTTAATGGCAAGAGTTGAATAAATTCTAAAATTTGCCAGGTTAAGTTGAATAAGATTTAATAAAAAAAATTACTAATAAATTCGTATTTTGGGAAACATAAAAATTATATCTGTATTGTTAAAAGACAGGAGGAAATAGTGCATGCAAATTAGCTTCTCATGCTGTAAAACCTCGCTAAGCATTAATTTTCAAATAATTTTAACTGTACCAAATAACTTTCTTAAAGAATTTTCCGACCAAGAGTAGAGTTAGATATAGTTCCCAAAAACAATTAAAAAAGATTAATCACCAATATCGTAAAGGAACCTAAAACTACTTTTTTAAAGAAAATAGTTCCGTATCAGATGTGATACATAAGAACTGAGTAAATTGCTTAAAACTTTCCAAAACTTAATAATGTTGTATAAAAATAAACCATCATATACTATTTCAGATGATACACTTGACTCTTGATAGCAATTTTAACAAATATATTTGCATGTGTTAAGTTTGATTTTACAATGCATACTTATGAATCCAATTCTGTTATATCCTTTTAATTATATTTCCTTTATTTTCTAGATATCTGCTCAAGAAAGTAGACGAAAGAAAAAGGAATACATGGATGCTTTAGAAAAAAAGTATGAAAATTACACAGCAATAATTCTAATATGAACATTTTAATTTAATAGTTTTACAATTTAGTACATATAAATTACTCTCATAGCTAAAGAAATTTATTTAAATATGTTTTGTATTATTGCTTTTGAATATTTAGTTGATGTTTCAAATTATATTTTTATAATAGTTGAGATCAAAATGGAAAAAAAATTTTAAGCGAAATTACTTAAAAAATATTTGTTAAAATTTAAAAAACTGTTATTCACTTTAACAAAAAAAAAAAAATTGCAAATTTATGAGAAAAATTCTAAAATTTCAAAACATGTTCATTTTGATGCATTCAGATGTCCTACATATTATATATTGAATTAATACATGGTTTCGAAGTGCGCAAAATGCAAAAATCACTTATAACCACAATAAAAATAATATACTGTTCCATTAGTTTTTCATAAAAATTGTGAATTTCTTTTTATTATTTCTTCTTATGACTTAAAAAATAATCAGAATATTCAGATTCAGAATAACACTAAAACAGCAACTTCTTTTATTCTACAAGAACTCGAAAAGTAGGTGCCCTTATACTCTGTAATCATTATCAAATAATTTATTCTCATTTATACAATAAAATAACATATGAAAACAACAAACTTGATCATAATTCTATTTTATAAGATATATTCCCTCAGTCTCTATAGTTTTTTTTCTCTTCTAAATTCCAGTAAATATACCATAAAATAAATATAGTTTAAGCGTTGTTTAATTTTTGAAGAAGAATATCTATTATTAAGGAAAAATATTTACTAATTTTCTTTTAAAATGATTGGTCTTTTATACACTGTATAAATTACAAGGTTACATTTTTTAGATTTTAATCTGGTTAATTTTCTTTAGAGTGGAAATTCTTTCTTGTGAGAATTCAGAGTACAAGAAGAAATTGGATTCTTTGGAGGGAAACAATAGGTAACTTATAATTATTAAAATTTTTATAACTTGTCTTACTTTATAACTGTCTACAAACTGATCATGAAACGATGGGTTTCGAAGTGCGCAAAATGCGTATAATGTGCATCGTATAATTAGAAAACTACTCTGGATCAAATGTTACAAAATATGGTAGCCAAACATGCTACAGCAAGTAAATATTAGGAAAGTAGCATTCCTAATGCAACAATTCTTTAAAAAACATATCAATCAAAAGAAATAAATACCATCATAGAAAAAAAGAAAGCTTTAATGTAAAATAATTGCTATTATTAAATTATTTCAAAATATAAAGAAAGTGATTCTTAATTCTCTACTAATTTTTCCCATAAAATATATTAAAAAAAATGTTTAAATCCAAAATATTTTTTCTTTTATTTTATAATGAGTGTCTTTAATATTTAATTTAAAGAATTCAAGCAGCAAAGTATGCTCATTATTCATGATCAACCAGCTCTAAACATTCGAAGTTTTCTAAGATGATTTCTTTTTGACTGGTTTTATACATGTTTCTTAACTTTTAAACCCTCTCATAGGTTTATCTCTTTTAGAAAAATATTGACTAAGTCGTCCTTATGATCTTTTCTCCTTTTGTTTTTCCCTCACATTTAATTTGACATCATTTGATTTTCTTGAGTATGTAATGTTTTCTATATTTAATGTAATATAGCTGTTTTTAGCTATTGGACTCTTCAATCTATCAAACTTTCCTTCAATTTATACAACATTACGATAAAAAAAGTGTGGAAAACACTAGGGTATTGCTAAAACTTTCCGGCATTAATGCAAATTATAAATTTTTTCCTCAACTGTAGTATGCAAATTACACAAAAATATAAAGGTTTCAATGTGCATTTTATATCATAATTATAGTTATCTATAGTGAGTTAATGATTAGAGTTTGTTATAAATGTTGGAAATACCATAACCAAGTAATGGATTTAAGGCTGCAATGTTTGTCTATATTTAGAGCAAACTCTGTTAACATTAGGCTTTTATCTATAATACATTTACTATTCTTTGTTTGAGAATAATAATTATTTTAATGTTAACTATAGGTATTTGTTGTGTTTGAATGATTTTTTTATAAAATATTATTACTTTCAAGATGACTTATTCATGTAACACATACATTTTTCAAGATAGTTAATATTGAGTATCTGGAAATCTCATTTTTATTAAACATATAATCAATAAAAAAGTGGAAAATACTGATAAACAATGTCATTATTCTAATCTAAAATTTATATTAACTAGTTAAATATTATTGGTAATTACTTAGAAACTGCTTGCATTCCAAAGCATGTTTTTGTTAAATATTTTGTAACAAATATTTGTACATTGTTTGATACACATGCTCATATTTTATTTTAGATCCCTTCTTTCTCAACTGCAACATCTACAAGCCATTTTAAGTGATATGCCCAGCAAAAGAAGTCGTAATGCAGCCACACAGACCCTTCCTAGTTTATCTGTAAATATTTAAGCTGTTATTATACGTAATCGTAAAAAATTATGAATATATCGTAATATCGTAAAAAAATTATGAATATATGAATTATTATGGTGCTTTTTTTTTTAAATGAGATTTTTTTTTTTCAGTCTGTGAGGCATAATGATGGTGTAGTTAACTCTGAAATTTCTTCTGAAGTGAGAGAAAATGGAGATGGTAAGTTATTTTATTCTGATTAATTTTTGTCTTATATATTATTTACGTAATTGAAACTAATTTTTTTTTCTTTTTTGTAGCCAAACGAAGGTAGCAACATTGCACCTATAGAGTTTGTATACATTCCGGTAAGTTAGTAAAATAACACAATTCCTATCTATTTTTTATAAGTAATAGCTGCCAAGGCTATTCTTGGACAACTTTGCTTTTAAATATTTACAACTTGACAGGGAAAAATTTATTTTAATTAATATCAAGATACTTTATCAAATAAAATTATATATTAAAATTTTTATAAAAAGAGTCATACATTTTTGGAATTTGTTTTATTATTCTACACTATTTTCTAAAAAAAGTTTGTCTAATGTTCCAATAAGACGATGGATTTCTCTTTAAATTCAAGATTCAGTTCATGCTGACATTAACTTATTAAAATTACATGCTATTGACAGATTTAGAAAAAGAATCTTTTTTTAAACTTAGCATAATTTACAACTTAGAAGTCGTATTACAGTGAATTTTCACTATTATTCCATATTACAGAATTGTAAAACGGCAAAAGAACTAAATTTAAAATTATTACAATTGTAAATGAGAATTCTGAGTTTAATAAATAAGATTTTTATGATTGTCTCTAAATGAACCTTACAGATTTTTAAAGTTTAATATGTAAGCTATAAAAATAAATTTCCTCTCTTTATTTGATGGGAAAGATATTTTAAAATATAATGCGAAGGAGAAATCTCATACCATTGCCAATACCCCTTAATGTTGCTATAGAGAGAAATAAAGATATATGAAAGACTTAATTTTATTTCAATAGTTAACACTAATCCTCCATCATGCACTTTTAAACAAAGATTTTATTTTTGTTTGAGCTTTAATTATTTTTCTGTTTAAAATAATTAAATAACTAGACTTGAAATTTCTTACTCTTATAAATCATATTTCCAATGTTCTCCACAAATTTTACATGAACATAAATGATAACAATTCAATAGATTTTTATCACGAGTTTACGAAATGTGCATGTTTCTGTTTAAAATTTCATAGGATAGTTGAATTTTTAAAAAAAGAATTTTTATTTACATAGAGTTGACAACTAGCAATACCCTGTGTAATGAGCAAATATTGAAAATAATAAAATTCTTAGCTATATTGCTAGATTCAAAATGCAACTTAGTCTCAAATTTTTTCAAAAATTGATATGCATTTATTACTAAGACTAAATTATTGATTTATATTTCCTTTACAGAGAATTGGAGTGTTCTGAAGCGTCATATGTCCTCCATATTTTTGAATAAGTGGTTTGCTGTTCATGTGCTTATAGCTTTTATTATGTCATCCACTTCAACCAGAGACTTATTTCCCTTCATCTGTTTTTCCATGTTCTAAATTATGGGATAAGTGTCTCATGGTATCATTATGCATTTTTCTGGACATGACTTCAGAATTTGAACTCTACTAATTTTTCTAATGTGTAGCCAAAATTTTCCAGAATGTTTTTTTCTTTTCTTGTTATGTCTTGTACTTCAGATTCTATGACATTGCTGAAATGCTTGTCGATTATTGTTTCTTTTTTTAAATTATATAATTTTGAGAGTTTAATTTTGATTTTGTTTTCTGCCTGCCACATGTTTATAAAATATATGTCTGAATGAAATATGCCATTTTAAAGTTTATTGTTGATGAATGCATTGAAATATGTTTGAGAAAATTGATTTATTCCTTATTCTATTATCAATATTTTAAGTAAATTAACATACTATTTTATAAGGAGTTTCAATTTTAAACTGAAAAATAGTATAAAAATATAGCAGTTGTTTATAAATTTCACATTGGTCAACAAATTTTATGAAACTATTTTGAAATTAAAATTGCAAAAAAGATCAGTCGAATAAAATAAAAAATAATAAAATAGAAGGTATTCTCAAATCATATTAAAATACAGTTAATGTACTTTAACTTATTTGACCATAGATTTATTTTAATTAAACCAAATGAAGCAAATATTCATGTTCAAATTTTATTTCATCTTAAAGATATATTTTTCATTTATGAAATCACTGTTTCAAATCATTTTTAAAATTAGCGTAGTTTTAAATATTTGTAAGATGTGTCATTTTTTATGTTTTTTACACATCAATTTAACTAAGGGTCCATAAATAGTTATCTGAATTGATGTTTAAATTATCTTAAACTACACATTATTAAAATTATGTAAATGAAAACATATTTAGAATTTAATAAAGGTATAAACATTTGAAATTTTTGATCTTTAAAACAATATAAGTTCATCAAATATATCTCACAATTAATGATAATATCTACAGAAATATACATATGTCCATGTAAATGTAACATGAAAGTCTCATGATACAAAAGATTGACTATATTTTTTGGAAGATTTAATCTATTTATAAAAACTTATAAACCTTAGCAAATGTCCATACTAAAAGTAAATAGATTTCCTGTTTTAATGCCTATTCAAAATATTAAGATAACATTATAAAATAGTAAAGAATATTTTTTCTTTTATTAATTTTTTTAGGTTTTCAAAGGCTCTTTAGAAGTATTAATTTTCGTACTCAGTGAAAAGTTTTATTTCATGCTAGATACGGTAAACTGTGTTGTGATATAAAATACTTTTTCATAAATTATATTTTTTCGGTGATATTGAAGTGATTAGGTGTTGAGTGCCAAAAAACTCATTCTGTTACTACATTTTTCTTATACATCTCATTATTTCTATTTTTTAACCTTTGAATTACTAAGAAAAATTCTACATTCCATTGCAGCTATCCATAAAAAACCAACACTAACATTTTCCATTTTTTGTTAATCCTAATGTCTTACCTCCAAACCTTTTGAGATTAATACAAATATTGTGAGGTGTTTTATTAGTTCTGTCGACATATCCGTTGATTATGTAAAGCACATAATTTTCAAGTTTTAAGTAAATTTAGATATGTTAGTGTTTATTTTGTAAGAAACACAATGGAAATTTAAAAGTATCTTAAACTTAAGAAAAAAGTGCCTCAGAGAAAAACTAAATCAGGGTATCAAAATATTTTACTGTGTTTCATTATATTCATTAATCTTCAAATAGAAACTTTATATTTTTCTATCTGATTTTCTCAACAGTGGCATATACTTTGTTAGTTGAATATTTTAATGTGTTTTTCATTTAAACCTTAGATTGTATTTTTGAATTTCAGACTTTTCTAATAGCATTGTACATATCATATCCATTTCCTTACAGAAAATTTGCATTGTGTTTCAAGAAAGTACTTATGTTTGTGACATGGCCGTGCCTTAAAATGGCCCATTATTTACTTGAGCAACTAGTCTATAAGCACTAATTTTTATATTATATATATACATATATATATTAGCTTAATGGTAAGGGTTGATGTTATTTACTGGGAAGATTGATTTACTAGATCATTTATGTGCAATGTTTTCATTAATGTAGCTTTTTATAATTATGAGAGCCTATACAGATATTTTGATGAAGAATACTTTAAACATTCAAACTTCAGGTTTAAGTGAAGTGTTGACTAGATTGATTTGTAGATTTTTTTACTTGTACAGGTTAAAATTATTTTTGTCATTATCAAGTTTATGAATTGTTATGTCACAAATTAACCTTTTAAAAGTTAAAAACATAGTTGTAAAAACAAATGTTAATGCTTAAAATATTAAACACTCAACATTTCATTCAATCCTGATGAAAATATATTTTTGACAGCCTTCATCAAAAATTTTATTTTTGGGCAATATATTTCAATGTTAAAAAAAAACACATCAATGTCCATTTCTGTGACATAAGTTATATATAAATGATATAGAATATATGTATACACTATATATTATATAAGAGAAAGATAACTATGTTTTAAAATTCATATACACTCATTGGTCATTAAAAGATTTCTGATACTCATTTCATATGGAAGAACATTTATATTGTCACTTTGAATTTTCAAGTTCCTGATTACATATTAAAAATGTATTAAAATTAGTGTTTTAAGCAAAGCTTTTGTATATCTGTTTGAGTTTTATAGAGAAATATATTTATATATTCAAATGAAAACAATGTCAATTCTAATATATTTATTGCACGAGATTTTAACAACACAATTCAATTGCATTTTTGCATCCTATTTATTTGGATTCATAAAATGATGAATATCAGTATCATTGTTTAGGTAATATAAGAGATGTAGATATTTATTTATTAGGTGTAATTTCAAATTATTATAGTTCATACATTTCACTAATTTATTGAATTACTTTCCATGAGTAGTTGATTCATAAGGAATCTCAGTAAGTCATTGGAAAAATACAATAGATTGTTTGATAAAATACATCTTTTATAAATAAGTTTATTAAATTAAAATTTTATTTTGTAAATGTTAAAAAAAAAAAAAAAATAGTGGTTTTCTTTTGAATACCTGTTATTGTGACATTTGTTGTTGGTCTGCTTCTGTACAAATGTTTTGTAAAATAAAGTATAAAATGTAGCTATTGGTGCTGATATTATATGAATAAAAATAAGCTTGATGTAAAACAGTTTGTCTTCATTTAACTTGTGATTATTGTGAATTATTGAATAATTTTTGCACACAATTATAAAATTATTTACTCAAAGATAATTTCCGAGCAAAAAACAAATTGTAATAAATAAATATATTTTTTTTATTTAATTATAATTGAAAATTTTTTGAATTTTAAGGCATACAACGATTTACATCATTTTAAAGTATGTAATTTTACATGGCTGAATACAAAATTCAAGCAAAATTGGTTAAATTGCTCCTGAGAAATTGAGTTTTAAAAATACTTCTTTATTTTGCCATAGAAAATTACATACTAATATTTGTATACCTCAAAATTCTAAGAAGTTTTGACTTTTAATTAATAAAATAATAAATACTTACCAAATTAATGTTAAGGGGTTCAAACTGTGGTGAACTCCCCATTCGTTAAGTGTGGTGAACTTTCCCGTTCGCAAACTGAACTTTCCCAGTTCGAAAAACGAACGAAGAGACTATGGCCGAAGCGTGCCCAAAATGCCTGCATAAGAACTTTATTATCCTTCACGTGCACGCGTAATCTAGTGACGTAGATACTCGCATAAGAGTAGAAGGAAGTGAAGGTCCTATCTTCCCGGTGGCAACAGAATTCCAAGAAATTACCCTCTTTTAGGTTTACCTTAGTCAAGTGGTTTATCTCACTATTGGCGTATCTTTAGGGAGCACAAAAATGTGAAATTTCTTGTCCTGCCTGTGATTGGATAGACTGTCTTACTGTCTCTAAAGCTTTAGAACGTCTTGCGGCATAGTATCTTGCTCACGTGACTTATTAACGATGCATTAGAAAATGCTTGGAAATAGACTTTTGGACTTGGAATAGACTTATAATAATAAACTTTTGTAGTTACACGAAGATATTTTTTAGTCTTACTCAAGTCATTTTATTATGATATTGAACACTAAAAGATTATATTACTTCACTATTTATGTCTTTTGTAATCACATTAAAACGTGAATTTTATTAAACATTATTTTAACATTCATTTCGCTTGATTGTTATCGTTAAAAAAAACAATTGAAAATAATGTTACCAAAAATTTAGACTATCATTTAACAAACATTGAAGATGTTCGTTAATTGAGCTCTTATAAAAACAGTTGTTTATTTAAAAAAAAAAAAAAGGATAATATTTATTTGCAGGAAATATTTGCTAGGCAATAGTATTAATGTTTCATTATGCTATAAAATTTAACTACGTCAACTTTTCTCAGTAGCCGTGTCAAGAGTAAAAATCTAAAAACACAAATTTAAATTAATTAAGATTTTTAAAAATAAAAAGAGAAGGAAATTTAAAAAACATAATTTTTAAAAGATTTAACTCTGTAAAATACTGTAGGCAAGAAACTTCATTGCGCATATATTTCCAAAGATTTAAAATCCTTTTCCATCTAATTGAACAATTAAATTGCATTTAAAATGTAATTCCTTCAAATAAAATTTCATTCGGGGAAAAAATCTACTGGAAGGAGAAATGTTTGCTTCAACTTGTAAATTTTTAAGATACTTTTTATTTCCACAAGTACAGTACAGGTGATATTTTTTTCTACTTTTTCCAAAGAGGAAAAAATTATATTAGTTAAAATCGCTGGCTTTTTAGGAAGCAGCTCTATTATATAAATGATTTAAAATGTTGTGTCCAACTTAGCCGAAACCGGATTTAGCATTAATATTAAGAAAATCTCTGATGCAAAAATAAATAAATAGATTCCCTTTTCAATAAATGAAACCTAGTAACTAAAAGAGCAATTCATTTAATGGGCTAAATCAAGTTTTTTTTTCTTCAGAAATAAGACATTTTAAAAATAATTAAGCTTTACATATAAGTATTTCGGAAACAATCATGACTAAAAACTGTTACCACTTGCCGTCAGGCAAACGGGGGAAGGTTTTCGTAGTTTTCCTCTCCCTGTAACGCAAATGGGGAATAGTCGCCTGCTCAAAAACGGTTATAAAATAAAATAAAATACAACCTATGTTTAAATTATATAATTATTTGTATTAAAAATATATTTATTTAATTTAAATTTTATCTATTTGAATAAAAAAAAAATGTAGAGCATAAAAAGCTATAATCAATTCTTAGTCCATTTTTTTTAAAAAGGCCTTTTGTTTCTTTTATTTATATATCAAATGTTTAGTTTTATAACTTTTATTTATTTTGTAAACAAGAGAATTTTTTTAATTGTTTAGTAAATTTTACATTTTTTCTTTTGACAGAAAAAATTTTATTAATTCGTAGTTTACATTTATGACAATGTTACAACTAGTATATTCCATTCCCTTTTATTTGTGCAGATACGAAATGTGCAACTTTCTTGAGAACTTAATTTTTTTTCATTAAGTTTAATTGCTTAAGAAGAAAAAAGACAATAAAATTTTACTTATTTATTAAGTTTGGTTGCGATTAACTCCGAAACTCTCCCTGTCTTTAAAAGGCTTTAAGTGGTTTTGTATATCTTTAATTGTTTTAGCAGTATCTTTAGTTTTATGATAAACAATGAAAACGAGAAGTTGGTAATTTCAAATCCGTTAAAAATTACTTGACTTGATACATAAATTGGTATTTATTCAACTCATTTTAAGAGCATACTAATGTGCCATTAATTATAATGGGAAAATGAAGTAACTGTCCTTTATAAAACAACGAGGATTCTTAAACCTTGCGAATATTTTTTAATTTATATAAAATAATAATTGTTATTGTTAATAAAATTTCCATTACAAGTGCCTAACTTTTAATATGATAACTAATATTGCAGTTTTTTTCAAATATTTAGACTAATTACAGTAATTAAATTAAAAATTAAATTAAACTACTTTGTTTATAAAAAATTATCTATTTTTATGAAGTGAAATTATCATGTAAATTAGGGGTGTACAACCAGCGACCTGACAAACCTTAATGTGCGACTCGCTGTAGCAACTTGAACAAAATAAAAAGATTAAATAATTTTTTTTTTTGAAAAATAAAAAAAATTCGGAAATTTATAATTTCGCATTTAGGTCTTAGATGCACCCAATCTGTAGTTTTTCGATAGCTTTTTTTCGGTGGTCAATGCTACGAATTTACGCATAGTTTTGAAAATCCCTATATTTTTAACGGCTATATATAATTTCGAATTTTATTTATCACTTTTCACTCTCTTCGTGTATGCCAATTTTATGATAAATCCGATCCATCATAATTGCGAAAATTTAGCTTAATTCCATCCTAGAAAGCCATGCGTTTATGAAGTATAGATTGTGTTCATACGATAAATTAATGAAGAAGCTAACATAAAACTGACGGAATTTGCACTGTACTGATATTTTGTTTGAAAAAAACTTCATTAAAGAATGAAACGTCTATTCGATTTAAGGACCCCTCTGATGTGGGGGCCGAGGGCAACTGCTCCGTATGCCCCTGCTTTAGTCAAGCTCTGTTCGCAAAGTGATTTAAAAATCACACATCGCTATTCCTATACACGCGATTTAAAAATTAGGAAAGGAAGAGCACCATGTGGGAAAAATTCCAAAAACTGAATAAGTTATCTGCCCTAAGTTTAAAACTGACCACAACATCAGCTTCTGTAGAAAAACTGTTTTCCAGAATGAATTGGACATGTTCCAGATCAGGGCTGGGCAAACTACGGCCCGCGAGCTAATTGTGGCTCGCCGGAAGATTTTAGCCGATCCACGGGCAGAATTTTAGCATGGCGAATTTAAACAATATACATTAAACATCTATTTTCTTGTCTACTTTGTTTAAAGCTATTTTTGTTCTTTCTTTTTGTTACAAAGTACTGATGGGCTTTTTACTTTCTCTACTTTTGTTCAATAAAACATAAATTGATGGAAATAGCTAGCACAGACAGTTTCAATTGGTAAAATGTTCTCGAGGTTAAATTCAATACCCTCAGTAAATAAGGAAGAGAATTAAGAAGATGTCTTAAAAAAACTCCATTTTGAGTTAGGACGCAGATTTCAAGGTTATAATGCCATTCAAACAGAATTAGATGTTTTTGCTATGCCTATTTCAGCGTAAATTGTGAAACAGTGAGATCGGAGTTGCAGCTTAAATTTATTGAGTTGCAATCTAACAATCATCTGAAACAGTTGTTTCGAAACATGACAAAGTTTTAGCTTTGCAATTCATTACCAAGGGCTAGTTTCTCAAATCTCATGCCCAAAAATCAGTGATATGTTTGCTTCATCATGTGAACAAGTGTTTTCAACTATGAACCTTAGAAAAAATCTATTCAGAAGTAGACTAACAGACAGTGCCGTAACTTCATCCCTCGGAGTCCTGGGGCAAACATACCTTTCAAAAACTTTCAGTACTCCATCTCTAACCGTCATTTTAGCTATTTATGTATTATGTTAGCGAATATAATTATGAAAACAAGTTATTTGTTCGCATATAAATTGGATAACAAAACATTGTAAGTTTTCCACATGGCAAAATACAAAATTTCAGCGAAATCGATTAATCCTGAGAAATTAAATTTTTAAAAAAGTCGTTCTTATAAAACTCGATTTCTCAGGAACTAATGCACTATTCAACCAATTTCGCTAAAATTTGTATTTTCCATGTGGAATAAGATACTTTAAATATGATAAAAAAAAAAATTAAAAAAAAACTATATGCCTTACGATTCTAAAGTTTTCAGACTATTATTGTCTCAAAGGGGACTGATCGTTAAGACACGGTTCCTAGCAGATCACCAAAGTCAAGCATCACTGGTTGCGGTCAGTGTGCGGGTAGGTGACCACTTGGATCAGTCTGCGTAGGGACCTAGGGTGTGCGGTATTTGTCCTCATTAAACCGTTCTACGATAAAGTGCTCGACTTCGCGTGCAGGTCACCGGGCTACCGAAGCGGTGGTGCCATTCCCTCTACAGAGGATCAAACCTCAAGGGATGTTTCCCAGACCGTCGCCAATAGCCTATTGTTCAACACTAGTGCGACGTAAATGATCAACATCAGACTATTATGAAATAAAAATAATAAATATTTACTAAAAGTTATTTTTTGCATGGAATTATCTTTAGGTAACAGAATTTTATAATCGCGTGCAAAATTTTTTCAATTTCCTTAAAAAGCTCTCGATTTGTAGTGAATTAAAAAAAAATAATTTACATTTGGGGGTCCAAACTTTGGATAGCTCACCCGACCCAACTATTGAGACCATATTTCCTAGATTACAGCTACCTCCTATATTACGGCGTTTAGAAAATCGAATCTGTCGAACAAAAGTTATGTTTATTCACAGAAAGTATGTTTTTGTGTCTGATTGCGTAACTTAAAATAAAATATCGTGCACTAATTAATTTGCATATTTGATATAACACCCTCGAATTATTAAGATGGAGTCCTAGAACGTGAAGATTCGATCATTAAATCATAAGTTATTCAGGGTTGTACTTTTTTGGTTCACTGTATGTAAATGTTACCAATTTACGACATCTCACCGAGGAAATATGACTAGGGGGAAAATAGCTATTCATGTTGTCTACTCCTGTCCCCCATGTCCACTGTAACCATGTCCACCTGTTGAATCCGGTTACTATATCGTTAGGAAGGTCTCTTCAAGACAAAACCATTATAAAAATGAAAATTATTTTTTAGTTTCAAATCTAGAAGTTTTTGATCGCGTTATGGAAACTGAAGGAAATTATAGACTTTTTTTTTTCTATCGGCACATATACACACATTTTAAAAAGTCCTAATTGAAAAAATATTCAGAATTTATTTTTTTCTCTATATACATCGATTAACAAAAACAAAGTTGCCTTACTCCAATATGGACAGGTCCCTAGAAAATCGTTCTTGAATATTTGGCCTATGTATGCATGACGCCATGTAATTATATGTGACAAAATTATGACAAAGAGTAATAGTTTTTTTATGAAAGAAAAATGAGAAAAAGTCAAAGCATATTCGCTAATTAAAAAAAATTCTTTTTAATGGTTTGTCATGACAATGAATTTTAATTGCTACGGATTTCTAAGCTGATGTTCATAGCTTTTTTATTAAATTAAAAGCGTTCTTTTATTAAATTAAATATGATTTTTTTTAAAATATAAAATGAAGATAGCATTTCATTTTTTAATGAAAACAAAGTTGTTAAAAACCCTAAAAATTCGAAGTTCCAATTTAAAAAATTTAAAGGACTTAATAATTTGAAAAGTATAAAATAAGAACAAAATCCATGCACACAATAAACAGTAAAATTATCAATTAAAGTATTTACTATACAAATTAAATTTTATATACGAACATAAAAAAAAGTAATTCTTATGTTACCATTCTTATAAAAGAATAACAGTATATAAATATAAAATTTTATTAAAAGAGTTAATGCAAACATTTACTATCCTTGTTATAAATAAATTTACATTTGGTTTTCTTGTTTTCCAAAGAAAATTTTTATTAAGAAAGGGAATTATCGATATCACGATTTATGTTTGAAAAAAAGGAAGTTGCAAATAATTTCAATAACTCTTAATTAAAGTTAAATTTTAACTTCAAAAATTGAACAAAATAAAAGCTAACAGAAAATTTATACCTGAATTAAAAATGGTTAGTTTAAATGAAGCAATTAAATGAGCTAAAAACTGGAATTTAACTGGAACGTTTTACGTTTGTCTCAGAAAAAATCTCTTGACAAAATGACCTAAGTAAATGTCAACAAGAGTCATCCTCTTGGACAGGGCCGTAACTGCGCCGGGGCAGCCGGGGCACCGCCCCGGGGCCCCGATGGTCAAGGGGGCCCCATATGAAGAGACCACATCATGTTTTTTCAAAATAAAGTACTCTAATTATATATATGTAGGAAAGAAATTGTGTTAAGATAGAATTGATGACAATTTTCTTTTTTTGTAATTGCGTACCTACTATAACATAAAAGGAATGGTAAAAAACGGTGAAACATCTTTTCACGAATTATTTCCCTTTCTCAAAAGAACAAACACGCTTTGCAGAGAAGGGGAAAGGCCACAGCTGCATGAAGTTGATTGTTAACACTTTCTGTATATTGCATTTTTGGTTTACTTAGTTGTTTCCTCTACTATCCAGCGTCAGACCCAGTGGCATGCTAACCTGGGGGAGGCAGAGGACCCCTCTGAAATTTAAGTGATGGGGCAAACGATGCGTTTTGCCCCTCCTGAAATTCAGACACTCACGAAAACAAATTAAAATCGGATATTTAAAAAAAAAAAAAATTTCAATTTTGAAGCTATTTTTGTAATAGAAATTATTCGCCAAGTCGAAGTCTAGTAAGATAAGTAATTTTAGAGAGGAAAAAAAAAGCTATTCTTTCTCAGTTTGAAGATATACATCAAGTAGAAAACTTATGGCGATGTTATGGGCGATGTTATGTTAATGTGTCTTTTCACTTTTGGAAAAGTCAAGTAAAAATGGAAAAAATATTTTATTTCCAATTTTCTCTCTATTTTCTTCCGAAATAGAAATGAGGGGGCGGACATAGTGTTTCACCCCTTCTGAAATTTCAAAGTGCTCAAAAATAATAAAAATTGGTAACTAAAAAAATCATCTTTGAATCTATTTTCCAAATAGAAAACTTTATTTTCTTCTGAAATAAAAGTGAGGGGTGGGGATTTGTTTCTCATCTTCTGAAATTTAGACATTAATAGAATAAAATAAAGTTGGAAATTTTAGAAGAAAAAAATTCTTTCATAACTTCGACGATATTTTCCAAATAGAAAACTTCATTTTCGTATTAAATTATAGTAAGGGGATAGAAAACTTTATTTTCTTCTGATATAAAGTAAGGGGGGCTAAAATGTGTTTTGTATCTTCTGAAATTTAAACATTTGAAATAATAGTTTAGTAAAATTGTTTAAAAAAATATATAAAATAACTTTGAAGCTATTTTCCAAAGAGAAAATTTTATTTTCCTCTTAAATTAAAGTGAGGGGGCAAAGAATATACTTCACCCCTTCTGAAATTCAGACATTCGCAGGAATAAAGTCAAGTAAAATTTATATTTAACTCTTATTTTCGACTTTAAAGCTATTTTCCAAATCAAAAATTTTATTTTCCTCTGAAATTTAATTGAGATGGAAGATAATGTGCGCCACCCCTTCTGAAATTTGACATTCGCTACAATAAAGTAAAATAGAATTGAGAATTTTAGAAAAAGAAACTACATTTTTTCCAATTTACTAGCTATTTTCCAAATTGAAATAGAAATTCACAAGAAAAATACTTCGGTTTTGTTTCAATTTTTCTCTACATGTTACAACTTTTAATTTATTAAAAAAATTTAAAACTAAAACACGAAAAGAGAAGAGGAGCACATCATAAAAAAACATAAGTGTTTAGAAGACTAAAATAAGTACCACTGTTTTCCATCCTGAAAAATGCATCCTACAGATATATTTTAAAGCATCTTTTGTTGACTGTGGGTGGTATGAAGGTGTTCAAACTTTCATACCACCCACAGAGAGAGACTAAAATAAGTACCACTGTTTTCCATCCTGAAAAATGCATCCTACAGATATATTTTAAAGCATCTTTTGTTGACTGTGGGTGGTATGAAGGTGTTCAAACTTTCATACCACCCACAGAGTTGACCCACAGTTATCTGACTCCTCAAAAAATAGCCATCTCCTTTTACACCATGGGAAAATGACCTTTTGCTTCTTTAAATTGCTTTAATCATATTTATGACCCTGGGCTCTTTTGTGCTTCTATAAAATGTCATATATTTACAGTACCATCTATATGTCCCTAAGTCGTCTTAAACTAGCAATTATCTAGATGTTCTAGGAAAATAGATGTAAGCTTTTAAGGGATCCAAGGGGATGACTCTTGTTGACATTTACTTAGGTCATTTTGTCAAGAGATTTTTTCTGAGACAAACGTAAAAAGTTCCAGTTAAATTCCAGTTTTTAGCTCATTTAATTGCGTCATTTAAATTAATCATTTTTAATTCAGATATGAATTTTCTGTTATCTTTTATTTTGTTCAATTTTTGAAATTAAAATTTAACTTTAATTAAGAGTTATTGAAATTATTTGCAACTTCCTTTTATTCAAACATAAATCGTGATATCGATAATTTCCATTCGTAATAAAATTTTTCTTCGGAAATCAAGAAAACCAAATGTAAATTTATTTATAAGGAGGTAAGTAAATGTTTGCATTAACTCATTTAATACATTTAAATTTTATATTTATATACTGTTCGAATTCTTTTTATAAGAATGGTAACATAAAATTTTTTTTTTTTTTTATGTTCGTATATAAAATTTAATTTATATAGTAAATACTTTAATTGATAATTTTTCTGTTCATTGTGTGCATGGATTTTGCTCTGATTTTATACTTTTCAAATTATTATATCCTTTAAATTTTTTAAATCGGAACTTCGAATTTTTAGAGTTTTTAACAACTTTGTTTTCATTAAAAAATGAAATACAATCTTTATATTATATTAAAAAAAATCATGTTTAATTTAATAAAAGAACGCATTTTATTTAATAAAAAAGCTATGAACATCAGCTTAGAAATCCGCAGCAATTAAAATTCATTGCCATGACAAACCATTTAAAAGAATTTTTTTTTAATTAGCAAATATGCTGGCGTTATGAATACATAGGTCAAATATTCAAGAACGATCTTCTAGGGATCTGTCCATACTGGAGTAAGGCAACTTTGTTTTTGTTAATCGATGTATATAGAGAAAAAATTTCTGAATATTTTTTCAATTAGGACTTTTTAAAATGTGGGTATATGTGCCGATAGAATAGAAAAAAGTCTATAATTTCCTTCAGTTTCTATAACGCGACCAAAAACTTATAGATTTGAAACTAAAAAATAATTTTCATTTTTATAATGGTTTTGTCTTGAAAAGACCTTACTAACGATACAGTAACCAGATTCAACAGGTTCATAAAATTGGTATTTTATGATTATAAAAAATTAAAAATATATAGCATTATATTTTTATATGATATTTTTATAGCATTATATTTAAAGGAAAAGGAGGTTACTGTTGACATGAGGGACAGGAGTAGACAACATGAATAGCTTTTTTCCCCCCAGTCATATTTCCTCGGTGAGATGTCGTAAATTGGTAACATTTACGTACAGTGAACCAAATAAGTACCACCTTGAATAACTTTTGATTTAATGATCGGATCTTCACGTTCTAGGACTCCATCTTAATAATTCGAAGGTGTGACATCAACTATGCAAATTAATTAGTGCACGATATTTTATTTATGTTGCGCAATCAGACACAAAAACATACTTTCTCTGAATAAACATAACTTTTTTTCGACAGATTCGATTTTCTAACCCCCGTAATGTAGGAGGTAGCTGTAATTGGGGAAATATGGTCCCACTAGTTGGGTCGGGTGAGCTATCCAAAGTTTAGACCCCCAAATGTTAATTTTATTTTTTTGTATTTCACTACAGATCGAGAGCTTTTTAAGGGAATTGAAAAAATTTTGCACACGATTATAAAATTCTGTTATCTAAAGATAATTCCATGCAAAAAATAACTTTTAGTAAATATTTATTATTTTTTATTTAATAATAGTCTGATGTTGATCATTTACGTCGCACTAGTGCTGCACAATAGGCTATTGGCGACGGTCTGGGAAACATCCCTTGATGTTTGATCCTCTGTAGAGGGGATGGCACCCCCGCTTCGGTAGCCCGGTGACCTGCACGCGAAGTCGAGCACTTTATTGTAGAACAGTTTAACGAGGACAACTACCGCACACCCTCGGTCCCTACGCAGACTGATCCAAGTGGTCACCCACCCGCACGCTGACCGCAGCCAGTGATGCTTGACTTCGGTAATCTGCTAGGAACCGTGTCTTAACGATCCCTTTGGAACAATAATAGTCTAAAAACTTTTGAATCGTAAGGCATATAGTTTTTTTTTTCTTTTCTTTTTGTATCATTTTAAAGCATCCAATTCCACATGGAAAATACAAATTTGAGCGAAATTGGTTGAATAGTGCATTAGTTCCTGAGAAATAGAGTTTTATAAGTACGACTTTTTTAAAATTTAATTTCTCAGGATTAATCGATTTCGCTGAAATTTTGTATTTTGTATGGGGAAAACTTACAATGTTTTGTAATCCGATTTATATGCGAACAAATAACTTGTTTTCATAAATATATTCGCTAATATAGTAAATTACAGGGCCCCCGCCAAAAATGTTTGCCCCAGGGCCCCGAGGGGTGAAGTTAGGGCACTGCTCTTGGACCCCTTAAAAGATTACATCTGTTTTCCTAGAGCTTCTCGATAATTGCTAGTTTAAGACAACTTAAGGGACATATAGATGGTACTGTAAATATATGACATTTTATGGAAGCACAAAAGAGCCCAGGGTCATAAATATGATTAAAGCAATTTAAAGAAGCAAAAGGTCATTTTCCCATGGTGTAAAAGGAGATGGCTATTTTTTTTGAGAAGTCAGATAACTGTGGGTCAACTCTGTGGGTGGTATGAAAGTTTTAACACCTTCATACCACCCACAGTCAATAGATGCTTTAAAATATAGCTGTAGGATGCATTTTTCAGGATGCAAAACAGTGGTACTTATTTTAGTCTTCTAAACACTTGTTATGCTTTTTTGTGATGTGCTCCTCTTCACTTTTCGTGTTTTAGTTTTAAATGTTTTTAATAAATTAAAAGTTGTAACATGTAGAAAAAAATTGAAACAAAACCGAAGTACTTTTCTTGTGAATTTCTATTTCAATTTGGAAAATAGCTAGTAAATTGGAAAAAAAAGTAGTTTCTTTTTCTAAAGTTCTCAATTCTATTTTACTTTATTGTAGCGAATGTCAAATTTCAGAAGGGGTGGCGCACATTATCTTCTATCTCAATTAAATTTCAGAGGAAAATAAAGTTTTCGATTTGGAAAATAGCTTTAAAGTCGAAAATAAGAGTTAAATATAAATTTTACTTGACTTTATTCCTTTGAATGGGTGAATTTCAGAAGGGGTGAAGTATATTCTTCACCCTCTCACTTTAATTTAAGAGGAAAATAAAATTTTCTCTTTGGAAAATAGCTTCAAAGTTTTTTTTTTTAAAAAACAACAATTTTACTAGACTATTATTTCAAATGTTTAAATTTCAGAAGATACAAAACACATTTTTGCCCCCCTTACTTTATATCAGAAGAAAATAAAGTTTTCTATCCCCTTACTATAATTTAAGACGAAAACGAAGTTTTCTATTTGGAAAATATCGTCGAAGTTATGAAACAAAACAATTTTTTTCTTCTAAAATTTCCAACTTTACTTGATTTTAGTCTATTAATGTCTAAATTTCAGAACATGAGAAACAAATTCCCACCCCCTCACTTTTATTTCTGAATAAAATAAAGTTTTCTTTTTGGAAAATAGATTCAAAGATGATTTTTTTAGTTACCAATTTTTATTATTTTTGAGCACTTTAAAATTTCAGAAGGGGCAAAACACTATGTTCACCCCCTCATTTCTATTTCGGAAGAAAATAGAGAGAAAATTGGAAATAAAATTTTTTTTCCATTTTCATTTTACTTTTCCAAAAGTCAAAAAACACATTAATCGCCCTTAAGAAAATAAAGTTTCCTACTTGATGTATATTTTCAAAGCTGAGAAAGAATAGCTTTTTTTTTCTTCTCTAAAATTACTTATTTTACTAGACTTCGACTTGGCGAATAATTAAATATCAGAAGAGGCAAAGCACATAAATGTTAGAGGAATATAAAGTTTTCTATTAAAAAAATAGCTTCATAATTGAAATTTTTTTTTTTTAAATTTCCGATTTTACTTTATTTTTGTGAGTGTCTAGATTTCAGGAGGGGCGGAATGCATCCTTTGCCTCTTCACTTAAATTTTAGAAGGGGACTCTGCCTCCCCCTAGTTGGCACGCCACTGGGTCTGACGCTAGATAGTAGAGGAAACAACTAAGTAAACCAGAAGTGCAATATACAGAAAGTGTTCACAACCAACTACATGCAGCTGTGGCCTTTCCCCTTCTCTGTAAAGCGTGTTTGTTCTTTTGAGAAATGAAAATAATTCGCGAAAAGGTGTTTTACCGTTTTTTACCCTTCCCTTTATGTTATAGTATACAAAACATAAGTTATAAACATAGTATACAAAACATAAGTACGCAATTACAAAAAAGAAAGTTTTCATCAACTCTATCTTAACACAATTTCTTTCCTACATATATATAATTAGAGTACTTTATTTTGAAAAAACATGATGTGGTCTCTTCATATGGGGCCCCCTTGACCGTCGGGGCTCCGGGGGTGCCCCGGCGTAGTTACGGCCCTGCTAACAGACAAGAATTTAGCCTCGTTCCTTAAAATATATACAACTCACTCCGAACCTCATCACGAGGAACTTTAGAAAATAAAATCGCAATATTATTCACCTCATTAAATATTTAAATTCATATTTGTAAATAGTTTTTATTTTTAGAATTTTTTACCTAGCCCATCAAACCTTTTTCTCTCTCGATTTTTTGCCCTCGACCAAAAAAGTTTGGCCATCCCTGTTCTAGATTGGGGAACAGTCTTTAAACAAAACCATTAAATTTTCGTTTAATGCCCCGAAAAAGCTATCAGATGATCAAGTAGATAAAATTATCACAATATTTGAAAATTTTGCAAATTGCAGGATAACCATTAAGATATCTTTTAAGCCATTTTCGACCTACACGGACCATTTTGTATCATATGCTGGGAAATTTGTTATCCTTATATTTTCACAGTAAAAAAGTGTAATCAAGATGAGTAGCGTATTGTAAATTTTAATTAGTTGTTAATATATATTTGTAATTGTAAGTAGCGTCATGTTAAAAAAGTATTAGTCATAAAGAGTTGTTATCAAGTATTTTATAGTTTTTGATTATTAAGGAAAATAGTTCCTTCAAAATGAATGATTTCTTATTTTCTTTTCTCTCTCAGTCCTTTTCTCTTGTGATTTATTCAAAAAAAAAAAAATTATTTTAAAGTTGAATCTTATTTCGGATCTTCAAAAATGCTCTACTCTTGATGCATGGTCTCATTCGAGGAGATAAAAGAGAGAATTATTGTTTCTAATATTTTTGTAAGACTAAAAAATTGTTTCTATCAATTATTATGATACAGAAAATTGAGGAATTTTTACCAAAATAAAAATCAAGCAGTTTTTAAGGACTGTGGGAACCCTGTAAATAACGTTGAATTAGAGCTTCAATAATTAAAGAAATTATTGCATAAATTTTTCTTTTTATTAGTGCTTATTTAAAATTCAAACAGTTTGCAAAATTTAACAGTTTCGTATACTGGAGATTCGATTATCATTTGAAAAAAAAAAATGGAATCAATTTGAAGTAAATATGAGCGGTCTCTGAGGAACCATTTCCATTACATTCTGTACAATACTTGTGCTAGTAGTCCTGCAGTGGACTGATCATAAAGACACAGATCCCAGTAGAACGCCAAAATCAAGCATCACTGGCTGCGGTCATTAAATGGGTAATGGGTGGGTGACCACTTTGATCAGCCTGCGTATGGACCCCGGCGAGCGGTCCTCGTTAAACTGTAAAGTGCTCGACTTCGTGAGCAGATCGTCGGACTGCCAGAGCAGGGGAGCCATCCCCTCTGCAGAGGATCAAAATTTTGATGGCATGTCTTTGGATTATCCTCAGGAATGTTTCCCAGACCGTCGCCAATAGCCCATTGTGCAGCTCTAGTGCGACGTAAATAAAGTACATATGTTCTAGCAGCTCCTCATATTTCTTTCACACTTTAAATGCAGAGGGCATACAATAGTCGAATTATCTTTTGTTGGTATTAGCATGTGTATTTTTCCTTCTGTATGTCTTTTCTTTCTCCAATAAATGGTCTACCTTAGTGGCTATTATAATTTAATTGAAAATTAAAAAAATTACCGTCCTTATTCGCATATGAGTTATGTATCGTTCTTTCTCTTTACTTTGAAATATGTCTTAAATAAAATCAAAATGACACATCCACATTTTTAAATCACAAAGTATGCAAAAATTAGAATATCAAAACTAGTTTGATTGCTTTTGAAGCACTAAAGGAGTTTCTATTAATCACCTTATACCATTTCTGGTTTAATTATTCGAATTAATTGGGTTTTCATGTTGTAAATCTTTCACTACCTAATTAACAGCAATAATTCTTTATTGGATTTTTATTTCCTCTATCTACGATTAATAATAACTACCGTTGATGTCAGAGTTTCATTTTTCCGAAAAATACTTAACAAGTAAGAAATATATATAATTTAAGGAAAAAATATAACAAAGATTTATGAAAATAGAAGAAAAGTTATTAAAAAAAATAGTTTTAAATATTTAAAAAATCATTTTTATTTAAAAAATTTTTTAAAAAGTCTAAAAGCAAAAATAATGAAAATATATAATATTTTCATTATTTTTGTTTTCTGGCTTTTTAATTTATCTTTTTTTAATAAAAAAGATTTTTTTACGTTTTAAAAAATTATTTATTTTAGTAATTTTTTTTTTCTTTTTTCATGAATTTTTATCCCCCCCCCCATGCTCTCTCTGTATTTTTAATGCATTTTAATAGTTCTATGTACTTGCACCTTTTTTGTAGGAAATAAATTTTCTTTGTTATTCTCATAATCTTTTTAGTATTTATTGTATTATATATATACCACTTGGTACCATCATCATTAAAGAATGTTAATTTACTCAAACAAGCTTTTTGATTTATATTCCTTATGCAAGCTATTCTTTTGTAATAATTATTATTAAACTCATTATATAAAAAGCTTATGCTATTTCATGTTCTTTTAAAGCCAAATCTTTTATCAACTGCTATTGTAAATAGATATAGGGATTAAAAAAAATCTTTTTCTAAAATAAACTATACATAAATAAACCTTAATTTTTCATCTTTCTTCTCTGACATCCCTCACCATATATCAAAAGTAAAACCTGGTCCTACTGGTAATCCATTGGACTTGTTGATTTTAAATTATGAATTAAAATAGTTAAAAAAAAAAAGGCTGTTTTCAATAAATGTAAATAAATTTGGATTTCAGTGATATTTGTTAAGAAATTTTAGCAACTTTAGAGAAAGTTTCCAGAAATATTATTTGATACTCAATAACTTAGACAGTCGCTATTCGATTCCTACATGGGCTATTATTGTTATTTATATAGAGTAACTTTTACACCAAGAAAAGTATTGATTTCTATAAATTTTGCATGTTGAAGCTTTTCACCGGGATCATCTTTACATCCAATGCAGAAAAATATACTATTTATAAAATTTATTATACAACTCCACTGAAATCAAATTTTATTTTCTTGCGACATACAAGCAATAGTTCTTAGTTTTAAAAATTTTATTGGTAAGAACATCATTGGATTACAAATCATTTGAAATAGGAACGAACAATATAGTAAATTGAACTAATAATTTTTGAAGTAAATTAAGCATATCAGTTTCAGCAAATAACTTTAATGAAATATACTGAAACTATCAATGAACAAACTTCTAAGATCTCAGCCATAAACTATTTTGTCTAATTTCCAGTATCTAAAAAGAAGAGAATAAGAACAAAAAGATTCATGGAAGATGAAATGTTTAGAAAATATTTAAAAAGTTTTGTGTAACAATTTCGCATAGACCACAGTAAAATGTTTTTAACCCAGTGAAACATACTGTAAAATTTTTTTTTTAAATTTGCTTCCATGATAACGCCTAAAAAAATTTAGAACAAGAATCACAATTAAGATTATAAAAGTCCTAATAAGATTAATTAAGATAATTAAGTAAGTTATGATAAATAGTTATATATGATTATGAAAGTCAAAAATGTTTTCTCTGAACACTTTAACTAGCGCTCTTTACATTTCCTCTTATGTTACGATCTTTAAATTATGGATCTTCATGCTTAATAAAAACTTGCAATTATTTCACGCTGGGATAAAATACAGGTTGTTTTCAATGCAAAAGAAGAGACAATGAATAAATTCTGTCACCTATAAAAGATAAAAATACATTATTTAAAAGTATTTAAAAAAACACACTGATAAAAGGTTTTTTTCTTATAATTTTTTCTTCATAATTGATTAAATTTTTTCATGCTGCTACATTACATTATTATCATTAGACTCATATTTTTTTCGTAATTTCTATGGAATTAGTGTAACATTTGTGAAGATATCAGCTTCTTTAAAAAATAGCTCTAAACTTTTTACTAATACAATTTCAACTACTCCCTTTTATAATTTACACAAAATTTTAACACAATTTCAAACATAAAAAATTCTTAATTTTTTAAGATATTTTAGTAAAATTAATTGTTTAAAAGAAATAGAGTTTCAAAATGGTCTACACGTAAAATTAAAATGTCTTCATTGAATATTCATTAAAAAAAAAAAAAAAATTAAGCTATGCTCAAAATACAAAGCTACTACTCAAATTTCTTTTTTTAAAAAATAATCTATTTTATTAGCTTAAAATAAGTGCCTATTTATGAGCACTCGAATCCTGCAGACTGCTGCTTCCAATTTGTATATTTTTAAGGCAAATGAAGTTACCAATCAAGCAATACAATTAATATCAACTTCTCATTAATATTAAAACAATATTTATAAAATGCATGAATTAAAAGTTTCTTTTTAACTTTGACTAAACTTGAATTTGATGAGCACGATGAGATATAGGCTATATACATGGTAATTCGTGAGGATTGCTCTTAATATATCTTTTTAAATAACTTATCAAAAAAGTTTTTAAAAAAATACACATTTGGGTATAGCAAATTAGTATTAATGAAGAGGAAAAAAATCCTGTCGAAATTTGGCAAATCACCGTATTGGAAGACAAAAGAAATATACAACAAGACACCTTTAACTAAATGAAGAAACAGACAGGATTTGAGAAAATGATTATTAAAAAACACCTTCTAGTTTTAACATCCAATTAAACTTGCTTTCATGTTAATTATATCTATATTTCTCAACTGTAAATCGTCAGAATTCAACAGTGCATGTGTTTTTTCCATACCTTAATACTAATTGTAACACACACACTTTTTGTTTTAATTTTTGATAAGGATTGTAAAAATACATATCAAAAGCAGTATTTAGAGAACACATTGCATATTATACAATTACATTAAGTATTATATCTAGCACATTTCAATCACATTACTTAAGATTTTGTATATTGTATGTTTCCAGAAAGAAAAAAAGATAAAGTTTTTTTGTTCTTTCTTAGTGCAGATAATGTAACTTCGAACAAAAAAAAAAATTTAACATTACATAAGTTCACATATATAAAAGAAAGTCCAAAGGAATTCAATTTTGTAACTGAAGCATAACATAAGGCATCATGAACAGTCCAAAATGAAGTTGGCAAAAGAAATATTAAACATTTTTATTCAACAACAAAACTTTCTAGAGTTCAACAAGATACGAAACTCATGAAAAATAATTTTAAATTACTATACATGGAAATAAGATATTCTTTGTATGAAACAATTTTAGCAACAAGTAAGCTAATAGAGTGCATGTGATCAAATATATTTTGATCCTTAGCATAAGACATTTGGCAAAAAAGATAAAGTCAAACAAACAGACATTTTAAAACTCTCAAGCAAATCTGTATGAAGATCAAACCATTATAAAAAGATAAAGATCTTTATATTAGGCTTGAATTTTTACAAAAGATAATCTGTATTGATATTTAAAAGTCTACACAGAAATAAAAGTTAAGCAGTAAATTATACTGCAAAATAATAGAGCTGAAAACAGTTTGACTAAATATTTTATCAACTTTAAATATGATTAATACACAAAAACAGCTGGTATAAATGAACTATTAGGCATGGAATACATATTTTTGTTTGTTTATTTCAGATTATTCAGTTCAGAAATACTTCTAATAATCTAATAACTTCAAAAAGATATCGTATAAACATTAGTATAAATTATATTAGTATGTGAATTAAGTAGTATTTAATACAATAAACTTAATATTCATTTTAAAAGCACATACAGTTGATTATAAACGAAGAAATTCTCACTTACCCGATAATATAGTTTTCAAATCTTATTCGTACGTCCAGATTTCTTGAAAGCTCTTCAAAATATAATCCCTGTAAACAAAAACAACTTCTTCTAAATCGTCACATTTCCTTAAAAATATTTCCCTACCGTTGAATGCGCGCGCCTACTTTGATCGTGTCAACCCACCTGAAGCCAAAGCACAAAGCAGGACAAAAAAAGCACTGAATGGCGACTAAAACAGCAAATAATGTATCCGCAAGAAATAAAATAGTAACCTTTTAATCATTGCCACCTTATAAAATAGACCTTCACTTCCTTCTACTCTTATGCGAATATCTACAAAAATTCGTGTAATCTACTCAGGCAGCAGTGTTGCCAGATTGGGCTACAAGTAGCGGATTGGGCTACTTTTAAAAGTCTCCGCTACTAAAAATCGAATTTGGGCTACCCGCTACTTTTTGGGCTACTCATTATTTTTCAAACGCTACAAATCTTAAAATTGCGTTACTTTTTTTTCTTACAGAAATATTTTCTCCCCTTGCCATTTTAAAATGATTTTGAGAAGTCTGCAGTTTCTCTATCTTTTTTTAAAAGGACTTTCTTTTTCATTGAATACATATCCGCTTTAGTTTTAGATTCTTGATTTGTTTTGCTGCTCGGCGTCTGGAATCTTTCCATATCTACGTTTCAAATCGTAGACTCTTGAAATCGCAAAGAAATATATATATATATATATATATATATATATATATATATATATATATATATATATATATATATATATATATATATATTATATATATATATTATATATATATATATATATATATATATATATATATATATATATATATATATATATATATATTGGGAGTACAAATTAGTTCGGTGCGTTTTTTATGTGGTCAAAAATACATTCATTTCAGAACAAAATGAATGAACAGATTAATCGAAGTATTGTCCATCGCTAGCTACTACTTTTTCTCACCTCTAAGGCAATTTTCGAATTCCATCTCGAAAAAATGTCTCGTCTTTTGAGGTGATCCAAGTTAGGAGCCAATTTTCGATTTCTGCGAAAGAAGTGAACTGGTGACCTGCCAAATCATGCTGCATACGTCGGAATAAAGAATAATAAGATGGAGCACTGTCCAGCGAATACGGCGGGTGCAGTAAAATATCCACTAGAGTGTTTCCAAATAATTTTTTGCGACATCAGGCCAAACGTTATTATGCGGTAGAATAACTTTGTCAAGTCTTTGCTCGTATTCCGGCTGTTTTTCTCGTAATGCACGACAGTTCAAACGAATCAAATTGCAGCTTATACCAATCGCCCGTAATGGAATCACCAGGTTGTAGCAGCTCGTAGTATACGAGAGTTGCTATTTATATTTCTGGCCTTGGCAACAGTAAGTGTTGCTAGGCGACCGCAGACGATTTTAATCGAAAGTTTGATATTTTTAAACATAAATTCAGCAGACGATTAACCATTATAGCTTCATTTGTGTTGTTGACAGTAATTTGAAAAGTTATTCTCTTTCAAAAAATGGAATTGAATCGTGAACATTTTCGCGCCATTATTTTTCATAACTTTCGACGTGGATTGTGAAGACAAGAGTGCTTGGATGAACTTAATTCTTTATTCAGCGATAAAGCGCCATCCTACAGCACTGTAAAAAATTGGTACATATAACGAATTTAATCGTGGTCGATGTTCGATCCAGGACGAATCCCGTGCAGGTCGTCCAAAATCCGTTGTTGTGCCAGAAAAGATCGATGCTGTGCGTGAACTGATAAAGCAAGATCGTCATGTGACATACCGTGAGATAGAGGCATCTTTGGACATTAGTATGACTAGCATCAATAAAATATTGCATGAACATTTGAGCGTAAAAAAAATTTGTTCGCGTTGGATCCCGCATAATCTGACTAACACTCAAAAAAAGGCTCGTGTCGATTGGTGCAAGGAAATGTTGGAAAAATACATTCAAGGTACATCAAAGGCTGTGTATAACATCTACACACGTGACGAATCATGAATCTATGCATATGAGCCGGAAACAAAACAGCAATCAACTGTATGGGTCTTCCAAGACGAGGCAAAACCAACAAAAGTTGTTCAAGGAAGAAGCACATCGAAACAAATGATTGCCTGTTTCTTCGGCATTAACGGTCATGTGGCAACAGTGGCGTTAGAGCAACGCAGGACGGTCAATTCTGAATGGTACTCGACCATTTGTTTGCCAGAAGTCATCGGAGAAATTCGAAAAAAGCAGAAGAACAGGCTAATCATTCTTCATCATGACAATGCGAGCTCTCACACATCGACTCAAACAAAGGCATTTCTGACGGAGCGAAAGATCGAACTGATGGGTCATCCGCCGTACAGCCCTGATTTGGCACCAAATGACTTCTTCTTATTCCCACACATCAAAAATAAATTATGTGGACAACGATTTTCGACCCCCGAAGAAGCGGTTGATGCATTCAAAACGCATGTTTTGGAGTTACCTCAATCGGACTGGAAAAAGTGCTTTGAAAATTGGTTCAAACGCATGCAAAAGTGTATTGATCATCATGGAGAATATTTTGAAAAACAATAAAACCAATTTCGATCCTACATATTTGTTTTTTCATTATTAGGCCAGAAATATAAATTGCAACCCTCGTACAACACCATTCACCATTCTTGAAACTTCGAAACCATTCCCTACATGATTTATAAATTGGAGCATTGTCACCATACGCTTCTACAAGCATTCGATGCGCTTCAGTTGCACCTTTTTTCCAATTAAAGCAGAAACATAAAACCTCTCGCAAATGCTGCTTAGTTACCACAAAATTTGACATACTCAACAAAGTATAAAACAGTGTTTGTGTATGGAACTCAAAGCGATATAAACTAAATATTATTGACAAATGTTTAACTTCTCTGAAACCACCGAAACCAGCTGTCACTATGAAACATTCATAACATCAGAGCCATCTTTTAAAAACGGACCGAACTAATTTGTACTCACAATATTCCTTAATTTTCCTTTTTCGAAAATGAGACTTTTTTTGGTTACCGTGTCGATTTTTGCCACGTAGTTTTTCACATTGTTCTATTCAATGTTTTCACAATTCATTTCGGCGTACCGTCGGTCCGTAGCGTATGAAGGCTCCAGTAATTTTACATGTTTGATGAAATACTTGCGAGTCCGTATGTGCGTCTACTGACTTGGGTTCGGCTAGAAACTAATTATTAAAAACTAATTAATATTCGGCAGATTTGCTAGCGAGAATTATTATTTTTTTAAAAATACAATTTTAATTAAAACAAGATCTGAAAGAACAACAAATCTTATGACCACCTGAAAATTCAAGCTATTTTGTTGTGCTATAAAAAGAGTTTTAATAATTTTTCTTATAATTGTTTGAAAAAATTTAAAATAGTTTGCATATTTATCTTCTCTATTTGATTTAAATTAAATACAGTTTTTACAACGAAAATTGAGATAAACATATTTAAAGTATTTCTGCTTATTCAGTAGAAACTTTTTTTATTAAACTTGCATAGTACTTTTTTTATAAAAAAGGAGGGGGGGGGGTATGCTAAGATACTTCATGAAGAGAAATTCATGAAGGATAAATAAACTTTCGCTTCTCTTATACATGGTTTTAAAATGGTAGTTTAACATCTCTTAAAATTTTAGCAAAAAATAATTTGTAAATTGTAAAAGCAACAATATCATTAAACCAATGGAATTTTTAAACTACAAAAATTTTTATGATCATATTTTTCCCTAAAGCAGAATGAAAAATTAAAACTATCAGTTTAGAAAATCAAAAATTAATATAAATGTTTAAAATGTCTTTTTTTGCTGATCTAAAACAAATATCTTTCAGCATAATAATAATTCTGCTTTTAACAGAAACAAATCCTCCTTAAAACTGATTGAAGAAAATACTAACTTTTATTAACTACTAAAAAAATTAACTTTTTATATTCAGCAAATTTACAAATTAAAAGCTTGCTGAACTTATTTTAAATAAGTTCAGTAAGCTAGAAATAGTATTCAACGAGATTTGCTGCTTACTAAATAATTTGTTATTTGATTCATGAGATAATGAAAAATTGTCTTCAACTCAGCTGTGAATTAATTTAATTTTTTTAATGTTTATTTATCAAATGGTTCATTACTTATTTTACTAATAATTAGAATAAAAGTAAAGCATTCCTTCAACAGCCCTTTGTGTGACAGAAGGTTCATGGAGATTAAGGCTCCATAATGTGACAATGTGGTCAATATTGTGTGTAGGCAGTCTTTACTTCGCAGACAAGCTTGCACCCATCAACCTGAAGCTGAGTGAGCTTCAAGCCGCCACTGGTAATCAAAGCCCAATCTAATGCGTAATCTATTGATCAATCGCAGCTCATTGATTAGAATAATTAAGTATAAAGTTTTTAAATCAGTACTATATTGGTGGAAAAATTTACATATTGTGAAAGTATTTGCAACAATATAATTTTTTTTTATTAAAACAAAATAATTATCCACTTATTAATGATTTAGTCAAATTCGAAATTTCCTACAGCAAAATGAAAATTTCCCTGTCCCAAATATATAAGTTTGCACCATCGCTGAGAGAGAACAGGCTTGATTTAAAGAATGCACATGCCACCATCAGCTGGTGTCAAGTGGTGGCACTAAGGGTGTTTTCTAATGAATGCAAGAGTTCACTGTTATTTATCTGTTCTAAAAGAATTTAACAAAATATTTTAGACAAATCAAATATAATAAATTATCTATCAAACCACATAAATAATTTATACTTGGATAGGGGGGGGGGATAAATAACTTTAACTATGATTAGCATAAAATTCTTTATGCCTGGAAAAGCAAATGGAACTCAATACTATGTTCAACAGAGCTCTTACAGTATGCATCATGGATATTTCAAATTATATTTTTGAGCAATTATATTTGGTTCTAATTCAAAATTTCCTGACAGCACAAATTAGTAGATTTTTGACCATTCAATAAAAATTATTTGTTTTTAATTAATATTTAGATGCAGAAGGATAATACATTTCAATGCAATTTAAATGTTCTTCTTTTAATTTTAATATTAGTAAAAAAGACTTTTACTTGGGTATAATTAAAACGAGTAGAATAAAAATTTAATTTAGCCAGCTAACATAGAAACTTCATCTCTTGCGTATCTATTTTGATAAACTGTTACATAAAAAATAATAATGCAATTTGCAAAGAATATTTTCTTACGAGCAGCTGGATTAAACATATTAGAGGCATCAAGTATATATAATTTTAAGAAATCTCCATAGGAAAGAATACTGAATACATAAGTGAGGTCAAACCTGAAATTAGATAATAATGCAGTGAATAATGACTCATAAATAGCTTTGAAAAATAACTCATAAGTAATTATCAGTTGCACAAATACTGTTTTCCAACTCTCCCCATACAGGTAAGGAAAATTATGTCGTTTAATGGAAGAACAACTTATTTCATAATATGAAGAAATGAGTTTTTAAAAGTCTTTAATTAAATGCACAGTTTAAAAGCTCAAATGTGGCTTTGCTGCATATGACTCAAAATAAATAATAGAGACTATCTGTCAAATAAAAGAGAAAACAAACCAAAAATGAAGAAAGATCACCAGGCACTGGAGAAACATGGAACCCGAATTATGTTTTTAATTTTAATGCCCAATTTAAGTTAAATCAAGCAATATAAGTTAAGTCTTGTTGCTTGCAAAAGTCTGAGAAACAAGCACAATTTTTATTTTAGAAGTATAATTTTTTTCATACTATTAGCTTGTACAAGGTGTCAAACAAAGGACAGCCTCTAGTAACAAAATTAAAAAGGTCAAAAAAAAAAAAAAAAAAAAAAAAAATGAAACTAGCAGTATTTTATATTGAATGTGGAAGGCTGTACAAATTTTATACGAAAATTCAGAAATTAATAACAAAAGTTGCTAAGAAATGATGCAGCAAGATGTAATCACATTACTTAGTACTAATAAATAGTATTTTGATTACAGTAACATGAAAAAAGGTTGTAGGATAAGGAGGTTTTAACAATATCCCAAGATTTGATGATTCCAAGAATAGTTTTTTTTTTTCATTTCAAAAAACATTCTTTTTAAGAAATTTATACACCACACAGAACAATTGGAAACTTTTGAAGCTAGATTCCAAATTACTGCATAAAATACTTGCAACTTTCACAATAAATATACTCTCAGTTTTATTCCTTTATGGTCAGTTGTTTTTGAGATTTTTAATTTTGTAATTAGGTTGTCCTTTACTGGATAGGTATCCAGCAAAGGACAGCTTGATTTGCATGTATCATAGTTTCTTAGTTAATATCATAGTTTCTTAGTTAATATGGAGCATGCATGATCCAATTATCTTTCTCTGTGATAGTTTGTTGACAATGAAATTTATAGTTGCTGTTCAAAGTATTTCCTAAGATAGGCTGGAGCATTCCAGAGTAAATCCAGAATACTGCTTGACTGCCTTTAAAAAAAAAGAAAGAAAAAAAAAAAAAAAGAACATATTTTGCTACTTTAATATGCTTAAATGTTATATGTCATTGTTTATATTAAAGTCGAAAACATTACTTTGGTTCAATGAGTGTGTATATATGACTCTGAAATATTTGCTTTCAGCCTGAAAAGTTTATTTTAACTGTTCAAAAAGATTTTATAAATTATTAAAAGTTCAATGGCTTCAAAATGTTAACAAAAATGGTTTTCTTTATTTAATCTACGACAGTTTCTTGGAAATTTTATCAACTAAATTGCATAATTGTTTAGTTATTCTATTTCGAAAAAAAAAAAAAATAATAATAAAAATTAACAGGTTAATACAGACCAGGGTTGGTACAATCCTTGGAAAACTCAGAAATTGGTAGTGAAAATAAGAAGAAAAAAAAAGATATATCCTAATTAGGTTCTTATAACCTCAACTCTTAAGATTTCTAAATGAATATATCTAGTTGCAAACTTTGAAATTTTAATCTTAAAAAGAAGGCTAATGAGAAGAAATTTGTGACATTTTTAATGCAAATTAAATATTTAATGCAATATTTAATCTTTATGAGGACTGTATGTATGAGTGTATATATGTATGTGTGTATATATATATACACACATATACAGAGATGCCAACTTGCTCCGATTTCTAAAAAAAAATTTTCTAGTGGTAACGAAATTTAACCCACTGACGGTTCTGCACGTAAAAAATCGTATTTTAACCTGCAGTCTTCACCGCATAACAAAACCGGTTTTTCTATGTTATTAGATAGGGATATAGTGCATCGGGGAGAAACATTCTCCCAATCTTGCCCTTTTGCTAAACCGCCAGTGGGTTTAGTATTTTTCATTTTTAGTAATAATTCCACAGCTACATATCCAAAATATTCGAAGTATCAATGAAATACAATTTTGTTGCATTTATCTTGTGGTGACTCTTTTAAAGAGTGGGAGTAATTATCCTCATTCTTCAGGTTCTACCATTTAATTCGCTACCAATTTATTAAAACTTTTGCAGAAAAGGGAGCTATTGGCATTCCTATATATATATATATATATATATATATATATATATATATATATATATATATATATATATATATACATATATATATAGAATACAATTTAAAATACGTTATGAAACAAGATTGAAATTTGAGAAGTAAAACATATACAATTTCAAGTCAGTGACTATGTATATATATATATATATACACTCATTTCCATAAATTAAGGATAATTCAGAATCACACGGAAATCAAACTCTAAAATTAAAATTTCACCTGTAGAATTATCACACATCCTGAAGAAGAATATGCAAATTACAGGAAACCACTAGATGACGCTGGTAGTACGTCACAATGACGAGAGAGAGGGGTTTATAAGGAATGGTGGCAAAGAAGTAAAATTGTTCACAAGCGCTTTAAAAGCCTTTCAGTGCAATAACCGCATACTTATGGCACAAAGGAAGCATTTGGCTGATTTTTTACGTGGCAGAATCATCGGACGACTGGAATGTGAGCGTACCCAGCTGGAAGTATCCGAGGAACTTGGAATCGCCCAGAGTGTCATCTCCAGGCTTTGGCAACGATTCCAAGATGATGGTAATGTGAGTTGACGTTACAGCACAGGTCGCCCCCGAGTTACAATGCCGAATGAAGACCGGTATTTGGCAGTCACTGCCAAAAGAAACAGACGGAGCACAGCATCAGACCTGTCTCGTCAGCTCTCCTCAGCTACCGGTACGACAGTTTCAAGGCAGACCGTGTACAGACGCTTAGGGCACATTGGTCTATATGCTCGTAAGCCTGTCAGATGTGTTCCACTTACCGCAACTCACTGTCGCCTGCGATTAGCCTGGAGTAGAGAGCATGCATTGTGGACACCGCAACAGTTGTCTTGTGTGATGTTTTCGGACGAGTCTAGGTTTAGTTTGCAGTCTGATTCTCGCCAGACTTTCATATGGAGAGCGTCAGGTACCCTTACCACCAAGACAACACCATTGAACGACACCGTTACGGTGGTGCAGGATGGCTCGTTTGGGGAGGAATTATTCTTGGTTCCAGGACTGACCTGCATGTTCAGAGTGTAACGATGACAGGCCACATCTATAGGGATGTCATTCAGGAACATGTACGTTTGTTTCGGGGCGCCATGGGTGCTGAATTTCTGTTTATGGACGACAACGCCCGTCCTCACCGTGCAAACATTGTAGACGAATTCCTTCAATCGGAGGATATCACCCGTATGGATTGGCCAGCATACTCACCAGACTTGAATCCAATAGAGCATGTGTGGGATATGCTTGGCCGACGAATTGCAGCCCGTTAACCCCCTCCCACCTGTCTACCGGAATTTCGGAGGGCATTGCTTGATGAGTGGTGTAATATTCCCCAAGATCAGATTGATAATTTGATACTCAGCATGCTAGGCGTCGTACGGCCTGTTATGCATCGTCCGGGAGACATACTCCGTATTAACCATCATACTAACCATGTTATACTGTTTTTTGTAAATAGGTTCTTTTTTGAAATTTGCTCCAGGGAGTAAAAATCGCAATTTTTATTAATTATGTCAAACATATAGCATCTTTTTTGCTCTTTACCTTTTGTTTAATACATAGACTTTACAAATAAGTCAAATTTGTTTGGCTTCTGTCTCTTTCTGTGCCTGAACTTCATTATCCTTAATTTATGGACATGAGTATACAGTCGGACTTCTATTTAACGAACTTCCATTTTACGAATTTCTCTATTTTGCGAATTTTTTCGTGGAACCAAGAACATTTTGGAAATTTCTTTGTAAAATAACTTCCATATAGCGAAGTGAATTTTCTATTTAACGAACTTTTTTTTCTTTTTTTGAGATCTACTTTTTCCTTATTTCCCAAAATATTTGAGAAAATTATAAACTTGTTAACGCCTTTTATGGGGGAAATGACTAACTGATTTTCGCATCCACTTAACTTTTAGAGAAAGCAGTAAAATCCCTTTCGCTTTTTGTTTGCATTTCATACAGGAAATGCAACACCTATAGAAAAGAGGGAAAGGGTCAAATTCCTTGAGTAGGAAATGAGCAGAGAAGATGGATGGAATGGGTCATCAAAGTGTGTGGTTCCTGGTCCCTTATTGACATGTCCCATGCTTCATGGTGTCTTTATCCCCACCCCCACTGTTCACTTCCCTTCTAGAAAAACTTTCAACATTCCCGTTGTTCACTCAGTAGAGCTCTGTTCTTGAAGTCGCCTCCTGTTTTTAGATTGCTGATCAGAGTGCTGCTTGTTGTTGTTCTTGCGGCTGCAAAATGTCGTAGCGAAAGTTAATAACCATTAAAGAAAAAAGTTTCATTCTTCAAGAGGTGGATAAAGAAGTGAAAAAAAAAAAAGATATTGCTTCAAAATTTGGTATTCCTTCAAGCAGCTTATCAACGATAATAAGAAACCGTGATAAGATTGAAAACAATGATTTACCGAATCCTTGTTCAAAACGTTTAAAAACATGTGTCTATGAAGATGTGAATGAGGCAGTTTTGAAGTGGATACGCGCGATGCGAGATAAAAACGCGCCGATCTCTGGACCTTTAATAACCGAGAAAGCAATGCAATTTGCAAAGGCATTGGGACACGATGAATTTCGAGGAAGTAGTGGATGGCTTGACAAGTTTAAGAAAAAACAGGGAATTATAGGAAAAGTTATGTCTGGTGAAAGTAATGACGTCGATGATAAAGATTGTGAAAGTTGGATTACAGAGACCCTTAATAAAATTTTAAAAGATTATAAGCCGAAAACATTTTTAATGCTGATGAGATGGCTTTATTTTTTCAATGTTTGCCTCAAAAGACCTTAACATTTAAAAATGAAAAATGCTTTGGAGGAAAAAATAGCAAAGCAAGAATAACTATCATACTAGGTGCAAATATGACTGGCCATCAAAAATTAAAACCCTAAATTATAGAAAAAAGCAAAACTCCAAGATGCTTTAAGGGCACAAATTCTTTGGATGTTGATTATGACTTAAAAAGAAAATCATAGATGACGTCAGAAATTTGTGATAAATGGATTCAAAAGTTGGACTAACTTATGATTGCAGAGCATCACAAAATTGCTCTAATTTTCAACAATTGCCCTGCCCATCAGAAGGAAATCAACAAAAAAACTGAAAAACGTTACAGTTTTTTACTTGCCTCCAAACACTACATCGAAGCAACAACCAATGGATCAAGGGGTGATTCAAAACTTTAAACTGCACTACCGCAAAAGAATTGTACAAAAAGTTATCACTGCGCTTGAAAATAAGCAATCTATGCCAAAGATCAATTTGCGAGAAAGAATAACAGAAATTTCTAAAGCATGGAGCTATGAGGTTACAGATCGTACCATTCGTAACAGTTTTGCTAAAGCTGGATTCTTTGTCAACGCTGAGAATTTGGAAAGTGCGGAGGACGAGGATGATATTCCTTTAGAAGAGCTTAAAAAAATTTGGGTACAGCTAAGAGAAACTGATGATGTACGGATTAATGATTTTCTTTCTATTGATTCTGAAGCTGAAATCACCGAAACATTAACTGAATCGGATATTTTGGACGGTGTGAAATATAAAAACAAAACAGCCATAAATTGTGAGGAAGACGAAGAAGATGAAGACGGAAATGGTGAAGAAATTAACAAACTTTCATATGATGAAATGTTAAAATCATTTGAAACAATTCGACGTGGATTGCAGTTTGAGGAGAATATGCCTGAAGGAATTTTTGGTGCATTACAAAAATGCGAGACCTATTTTGAGAAAAAAAAATTTTCAAACGAAACACTCAAACAAAATTAACGGACTTTATCAGTAGCAATTAAAATTAAGAAAGCATGTGAAAATGTATGTTTAAAATTACATTTATGCAGCAATGATTTTAATCTATAAAAATTCAGCATTTTTATTCAGTGGAAAATATATGTAGCATGATAGTATATAACACTGGATAATGTTTTGTTCTATTCTTAATTTATTTGCAGATTTCTTCTATGGTTGAGATTTACAAAATAAATAATAATTCACAAGATAAAGGTGTATCAATAGCAATTTTAATTATTTCTAGTGTTTATGAATTTAAAACCTGTTTTACGTTGTGTAAGTATTTCAAAAGGTGATTTTCTATTTAACGAATTTTCCATATAACGAACTTTTTTTCGGGATTTAGCGACTTCGTTAAATAGAGGTCCGACTGTATATATATATACAGAAAAATTAGAAATCCAGAGTTTTATATAATACCAAGAATCAAACGGCTAAGTATGAAATGATAAAACA
This sequence comes from Parasteatoda lunata, assembly GCA_949128135.1. Taxonomy (NCBI): domain Eukaryota; kingdom Metazoa; phylum Arthropoda; class Arachnida; order Araneae; family Theridiidae; genus Parasteatoda; species Parasteatoda lunata. The sequence continues at coordinate 15,141,249 of OX421980.1, read as the reverse complement.
TTTCTCACATTGCCTCCTCAAGGATTCATATCTTCATGGGTTGCTAGCTGGCTATCACTATTGTTGGCTCGGTTTGACCTGGCGCTTTTTTGTAGGTTAATTTCTGTCCTTTGGTAGTTTAATTTGTAATTTAATTTTCAAGCTTAATTTGTAGCTAAATTTCTAATGCTCATAATTATGTGTGACTCAGGGCCTTGGTGAATGGGCTGTAGGGCAAATCGATAGAATATATTAGTAACAGTTATTGCTATGTATTATTCATAACAGGATTAACTAGGATGATTATCCGACAAAGATGTGAGCCATAATCAGATACTATTAATAATAATCTAATAAGATGGTTAAAGAAAAATTTGCGTTTCATAAAAAATTCATTTCTTGAAAAAAGAAAATTTTATTTTTCTTTAGCTGCCAACTCAGAAATACTTACTTACTCTTTGGTGCTACAACTCATTAAAAATCTCGGACTCCTTCCCACTGTTTTCCTGGGTCTGCCAACACTATTCCATCCTATTATTTGTAAATTCAGTAGCCTGCAATGCATTTTAGTTTTCAAAATACACCGTCAAATGAAACTTTTAAATGCCAGAACATTTTTTCCGATTGCATAGTAATGAAAATATGAATGTACCTAAAACTAATTTGTTGGGTTGGAAAAAAATGGCATTTACTTCATTATATATATGTCAACACTCATATTTTAAGCATAAATCAAAAGAAATAAACAAAGAAGTATCACGTACTATTAAATAAAAGTATTACACACAGAAAAGTATTAATGGAATAAATGCATATTATTATTATTAACAAAGAATTAACATCAAAATTATTGCATATTATAGGCAAGTGCATGCCATTCAACATGTTACTAAAAACAACATTTAAAACGTATACATATGGATTGGGGTCAACTTTTTCTAATAAAAATATGTATGACCAGAGGGATAAAAAAGAGTAAATTAACTTTGTACTTAATAGATTTTTTTAGATAATTAAATTTAATAATATTTAGATCTTATTTATTAGATCAAATATAATCACTTTTCCTTTTTTTAACTTCTTAGGTGCCATTTACTTGATACTAATTGAATATTTACATGATTTTTATACGGTGATAATTTTGAATATTTACATGCCTACTGATCATGTAAAGGTAAAAAAATGAGCATGTTGGGGAATATAATTTTTGAGGACATATCTGAAACGACATGTTTCTTTATACATATAATTTTGTTTTCTGTTTTACTTTCAGTCACAAAATGCATGAAATTAAATATAGCTATGTGTTTCATTCTTCATAACAAATTATTGGTAAATGCAAATTTAATTGAACCAAACGTAAGAATGTACCAGTTTTTTACTTAAGAAAAAAAAACACATTTTAAGCAAAATGAAACAAATTTAATCAGCTATGTGCTACCAAATTTACAATTCAAATAAATTATCAAACTAAATGCTTTGAAAAAGATAGATATATATTTTAAACACGAGCTTTTCTTCACGACAGCAATAGTACAAACAACAAGGAAAATCACAGAATTCACAAATGAAATGATAATAATAATATTATTGAATATTTTAATAAATGTTATGCCATCACAACTCCAATACAAAGAGACAGCTTGCATTAATTTCCAGAGAAAACCACAAAGGAACAGGAAAAGAAACATTGTTTTCCTGGAATAACGCATGTTAAACACACACCGCTCACATTTAGATATTATTTTAATATCTTTTAAAATAATTTTAATAATAAACAGTGATAAAAACAAAGATGATACCAGCCAATTGTAAAATTAAACAAAACCGTTCTCTTCACAAGTTATAAAAAAATAAATATGACTTAAACAATTATTTAGAAAACAAAAATATTAAAATAAATAATATAATATGAAGTTAAATGAATATGATGCAATTGAAGTAGTAAACAATTAGCGATATAATCACAAATATAAAAGAGCACCATGTTCTCACATACATATTTTTAAAACTTATTAATTAAACCACAAATGTGAAATTAAAAATTCAAAAACTTTAAGCACATTTGTAGTATTAACACACAGGATAAACTGAAATAAAAAATACAAGGTATCTAATGGTAAGGTAAACATTCCATTAGCTATAAAACATATTTGGCAATTCAGAGTTAATTTCTTAAACTGGTTCTGAAAGCTTTTTTTTAAATGTAATATTAGACTTAATTATTTTTTTTTCATTTATTAAAAATGAAAAAACTAAAGAAACTTTTAAACATCCAGTGTTCAAATTTATTAAAAAATATTTTAATGTTAGTAAATTTGCAAATGCACTCTATTTTTAAAATGTCTACCAATGTATGTTAAGAATATATTTAATGAGAAGCTTCTTAAAGAGCACTTCAAGGTTGTAAAAAATAATATCAGTACACAATATATAAAACTCCAGTCATACATTAATAGAGCAGATGAATATGATCATAAAAGCTGCTGAACCATTTAGATAACAGAGAGAAATTTTAGTACAGTACAAAATAAATTGTGCACTGAAATTTCTATCAGTATTTAAGACTTTACCACAAAAAGTATATTTACTTATTTACACTTGAAAGATATACCATTATAAAATTGCATATTTAACCTTCTGAGACCCAGCATCGATTATATTGGACAACATTTGGTATAATATTAAAGCTTAAAAAATGATATTTTATGCTTTTTTTTACATTTGTATGCCTTTAAAAAGAGACTGACAGGGTTGGGTTCTTACCAGTCAAAAATCAGTTTTTAGCTGTAAAAACCATGCAAAAACCTAGTAAATACTATTGTAAAGGGTTAATACCCATGTTTATTTACTTATAGATATAGTGGTTTGTTATTTATAACTGAGAGCAGTATATATTATTTCCGTATTATAGCTAATATTAGTAATTAGTCAAAAATAATTTATTAGATAAAACATATTTATATTATTAGATAAAACATTATATATATGTATATCAGCAAGTAACAAACCATTGGTCAAATGATATGATGTAAGCTATCTCCTAAATTGTAATTGTAAAACTAATTTTTCCCATAATAAGTTGAAGCAAATCTTTTCACTATTAAAACCTTAGAAAAGTGATAAATGACTTAGATTTTCAATATGAGACAACAATCATTAACTAAATATTAAAATCATAGTTATTAATTACATTATTATATCACTTTATACCATAAATTTATTACAGCTGCATTTATATACAGAAAATAATCATGAAGCTCAAATAAGCAGAATTTTGGAATTTTATATATATAAAAAAAGAATTGAACAATATTGATAAAAAAAATTTCTTGTTTTTTTTTTAATAAAAGAGTAATTAGAACAATAAAAATTCACAGTAGTGATAAGGGTACTTTAAAATAAGGATTCATCTTACCTACCTTTTGTCATTTATTTTTATTAAATTAGGTAAAGAAAAAAAAATATTTTACTTAATAATAAGTAGTAATAAGTGAGTACACCAATTTAATGCTAAATGTTATTGTTTTACCTTAATAGTGTATTCTCTTCCACACACTACACTTTAACTAATATTAAAACTCAAACAAAATAATGACTAACAATAAATTGCCAAAACATAGTATTTGCAAATTGCTAGGAAAAAATAAAATGGAGTGCAATGGCTTTTGACTTCACTCATAACACTGAATGTTGATCTGAGTAGTTAGCTATAAGGTGGAAAATAGACGCAAGATACGTTTTGATCAACAAAAGTAAAGGATCATTCCTGAAGTATGTAACAAAATTTGAAAAAATAACAGGTATTTTCTTTAGGGATTAGGACTACTTAGTTAGTGGTTGCCTACAAATGTTTACAACATAAACATTTTAGGTTAAGATTGTAAGAAGAAACAAAGAGAAATGAAGCTTGTTTCTTAGTTTTCCACATTGATACCTCTTTTCTATATATGAAAATGTCTTTTGATTATCTTGATTTCAAGTAATATTGCTCACTAAAACACAAAATATATTTTTTATAATAGCGGAAGACTAGTAATTTTTAACCAGTTACAAAATTTTTTTACAATTTATATTAGCATTTTAAACGGGATCTCATAATATGTGGTGTTTATTATATTCAGTATTATAAAAGAGTCATAATATTGCTCTACAACAGAAAAAAAAATCAAGAAAAAAAAGGTTAAAAGGGCAAATCAGGACATAATATATTTTACTAGGAATATTAAAAATAGTCTCGACCATTAAAATTTTTTTTCAAAATTTAGTTCTTAAAATGATCATTTATTGAATTGCAATGTTACAATACAAGCCTGCTTTTATGTACGCTTTTAAGAAGTTCACAGAAATAGCAGAAACAAAAAGAAATTTTTGGGGGGATGTGAGAAATGTTTGTCTTAAGTTAATACTATGAGAAATTTTTTATCAATGGTAAAAACAGATTTTCACAAACCGGTAAAAACCATGGTAAATACTGGAAAAAACCTCACCTGGTAAATACCATGCCAACCCTGGCATAACCCATACATAAAAATATAATTTGTTTTACTCTCGCAGACCGGAATTTTAAATTACAATGAATAATTATAAGAAAGGCTAGAAGTTAGATTCAAGTAACCTTTTCAAGAGTTTTATTTTAAATAAATATTTTATTATTTGTTGTTGCTTTATGACCAAAGTGTGAACTACACTATAAAAGTACCTTACAATTTGAAAAAAAATTGCCAAAAATTAAAAATTATCATTTCTTTATGTAAGAACTCAATTCAAAAATAATAAGTTTAATTAACTGACTTTTTAAAAGGATTTTTTAATCATAATTATGAGTTTATTTTCTTGTAAACTACATATTCTTAAATGAAATTTACATTTTTGATCATTATTAAAAACTCAGGTCTCAGTGGATTAAATAATGATTATGATAAATCATCTGGTGGTACACGATCAGGATATGGTTCTTTAGGAGATGGAAATGGAGGAATCACTCTTTCATCTTCAGGGCCACCAACGGCTCCATCAACAGTTGCAGGAGATATATTAACTGGAGCAACAGTTTCTAAAGCACCATCAGCTGCTGCAGCAGCTAAATTAGTTATTGATTTACTTTTCACACACTGAAAGTCTACATGTCGACTTTTTGCTTCTTCCTTTTCCCATGACATTCTAATGAATGGTCTTTGAACATAGTTATAAATGACTTCTGCCCTGCCACTAGGACGGCATTTTACTTTTTCTTTATAAGTAGGATAACCTAAAAGAATGAAAATCCTTGTTACTTGAGCTTTTATTGAATGTCAACAGCAAATAATGTTCATTTTAAAAGACCATTTATATAGACCAACAAAGTGATCCAAATTAAAAAGAGGAGCTGAATTTTGATTAATTCCTGCATAAAAACTCTTAGCAGGATCAAAACAAGCAACAGTCTTGGTGCTTTATTTTAAGGTTTTGATAATTTTACAAAATTTCAGAAATCATTAAATAATACAAATGCACTTTGCATCTATCAATAAAACTTGCACACCCAATCATATTTAAGAGTCAATGCATTTTTGGATCATAGGGTACAAAAATTTTATGCTGTCTAACAATTAGTTCTAAAAATACAATGAAATCAACAAAAAGTAAAAATAAATATCTCTTTAATAAATTAATAATAATAATGACAACTATTTCCCTTATTTATTAAATAAGAAAAAAATTATTTAAGAAAATACTTCTTTGTGTTATATAAAATACTTTTTGCCCGAACTCTAAATAAGAAAAGTTAGGAAATGATCAAGTTAGTCAAATTCAGTTTCTTAGATACTATTTTTTTTTTACAAAAAAAAAAAAAAAAAGGAACAGAAGAAACCAAAAGTTTTTGTATTTTCTTTTTCATAATAGCGCTACTATGAAAATGCTCTAAAAGCTTGCTTTTCATGACAACTTAAACATCAAAACTGTGAGAAAACTTGAACCTCAAATCAGCTTTCATTACAAATATCAATTTATAAATTTTGTATTAGCCAATTTGAAATTAAAGAGCTTATTAATGATAAAGAGATACAAACAAAATTTTAATTTCATTAATATTCAATAGAACAAGATATATTTTAACATGATAAAATTAAAAACACCAATGAAAAGCTATAGTTTTATTATTTGCATAAAGCCTAAAATTTGGATTTCAGACAAACGTAAAATAAAGTTTTTTACCTTCTATACCAAGCCTTATCTTTTTCAAACCTCTTTCCTTTAAAACTTGTTTTGCAACATCACGATTTTCAATATATTTAAAAAATCTGTAGAGAGCAGTGCTATAAACAACTGAAAAACATGATTACATTAGTATGTTTTATAAAAATATGCATAATGTTCATGTTTGTTTATCATTAGCAAGTTAGCTTATTAAATACAGTAGAGAACCAATTATCTGGTATCCAGAAAACCGGGAAAAATTTTGCACGGTTTTCTCACTATTTTGAACTAGAGCGTTTCTGAAAAAAGAGCGGAAATTTGACTCATACTCGAAGTTGAGTAGTGGAAAACGTGGGGAAGGGGAGAATTTTTCTCATGGTTTGCCCAGAGATACTTCATTTCTTCCGACCTTAAAGATCTTTAGATTGAGAGGGGGCAGGTAAGGGCTGCCTGTTTGAAAGAATTATTGTTTTTCTGATAAGCTGCCATCAATCAAACTTAAGGAGTGGCATGCTGATTTCATTTTCTCTCTGATTTAGGAGATGGGGAGAAAAATGCATTGCACACACATATCAGTGAACAGAAGATAAAATAAAAAAGAAAAATATATTTTATAAATACAAGATTTATTATGATAAATTGCTTTATAATTTTGGATAATACATTATTTATTAGGAGCAAAATGTTTTTTTTTATCACCAGTTATATTTATCTATTTGACATTGATTAACAAAACAATATTTTTATTTTGAATAAATTTTGATTTTTTAGAAGTGTAGTATCATTTATTCGCAAGTTTTTCTTGAAATGGAATCGCATCTGCTTTTGTTAAAAATCGTCTGCTTTTATGAAAAAAATAAAAGGAGAAAATTGTTTATTAATTTAAGCATATAATTATATATTACTAATAGCAGATGATTATTTTATGAAGCAGATTGCTATTTTGATTATATTTTTTAATTTTGGTTTTCTGATTCCATTAAGTTTGAGTTTTTTTTCTTCTTTTCATGATAAATTTCATACTCAATAAATTAATTCTTTTTATTCATTAATTTTATAAATAAGTCTTTTTTAAATTCGGTTGATCTTATAATATCCCACCTTGTTCCAGGTTTCAATTATGCTAGTGCCTTTTTTTAACTAACGTTAACTATAATTTTCAAGTGTTGTTTTTATTTAGATTAATAAGTTTTCCTTTTTAAAAGTGTTTTGTTTTCCTTTCCCCCCCCCTTATAATTACGCGTATTCCCCTTAAATATATTGCGTTATTTAATCATTGGTTTTGTTTTATATTAGTTAATTTGGGGTTTTTAATTATTCTCAAAAAATAAATTTGTGAATTTTGTATTTTTTAAACTTGTTTTTCTTGTCTAAACTTGCAAATATTTTTATTCTTTTAAATGTTATTTTTCCAACATTTATTTTTAACATTTAGAAAAGCTTTTTTTTCTTTTCTTATTTTAAAAGGTGTTACACTTTTTCATTGTAGTTTGGGCTTGATAAAACATCAATTAGCGACACTTTTTGGCCGATTCAGAAAACCGGGAAATTCAGACATCCAGGATAGCGATGGTCCCAAGCACCAAGGATAATTGGTTCTCTATTGTATTTATTTTGAATGTAAAGAGTGCTATGAAAATATAAATAGATACTAATTATAACCTTTATAGAAACAACAAGAAATCCACCGGGTTATTGGTATAAAAGGTATAAATTGGCATCTCATATATTTATTCATGTTATAAAATACTTTGTCATCTGGATAATTTTTAAGAGGAATCTGATATATTGTACTGCAAAATTATTGCTTGCATTTAATGCTTATGTCTACTTCATAATAAAATTCTAGATAAATGGTTGAGGGCATAAAGTATAACAAAGTATCTTATTTCTAGTGATACACTAACTGAATAGACATCTTTTAAAGAAAGTCTAGTAAATTTGAGAATATCAAGTTTAAAATTTTTTTTAATGTATTCAGAGATTTCAATAAAAAAGTATACCTTACATACATATACAGTGCTCCAGGAATTTGAAACATGTTGGTACCTTTAAAAATTTTCAGTAGCCAGTAAAATAATTAATACCTCCCCATATCATGCTAAATAGTAGGTCTCATTGAGTAATGCTATAAATTAGGACGCTACTTCGTCAAAAATTCAGAGTCCACAAAACTCCAAAAATTAGACAAAAACTCGCAAAGATTACATAATCGATATGCACAATTTTATCAGGAATTCACACATTTTTTTTTACTCCGAACACCCTAATTGGGAAGACCCTTCCTTAAAATACAATGAACTTTAATTTATGCACTGGCCTAAGGGACCAACATAAAATGTACATAAGTGAAAGAGATGCATAAGAGAAAAGCCTATTCAAAATTCTAAAACACAACATAAATTGCAATAAGACCTGAATAAAGATGTTTTTAATATTTAAATGTTAATACTTAGATTGGCAATGGCAATTAATATGCAACTATACCAAGAAATTTTTTTAACATACCTAATAATAATCTATTGTTTCATAAAATAATCTATAATAGATATTTTTGCCTAAGAATTTTAAAAACAGTTTTCCAGTTCATACAAATAAGAATAGGGAGTTTTAGTAGCTGAATTAAACTGCAAAAAGTCATGAATAGTGTAACACTTTCATTAGATTTGGCAGAACTTTTTCATCCTCTTTGTCATTATCATCATCTATGTCATCATTAGTCATTTCATTAATGATGTGTTCTTTATCTCCCAAATTATCAACATCAACAAAATCATTAAAGGAAACATATCCATCAGATACTTGTGATCACTAAGATTAGCCTCCCAATCATTCAGCTTTTTTTTAAACAATTCCTTATGCTAGAAAATTTAATACTTCTCCATGCAGCGCATACCATATTCATTGCATCAAGAATTGTAATTTTTGCATCAGCTACAGCTGATTTGCATGTTTCTAGTTTGGTAAGATAACAACGGAGCAAAATTTAACAGATCTCGTGGATGAGCAGGACACTAATCCATAAATAAGAGGAACTTTCTTTTTCCATTTTATTCTCAAATGCATGCAGAAAGGGCAAGAAAGCTTTTGAAGTCATCCATGCAATCAGATTATTAAAGTACTTGCACTGAAGCTAATGCTTGTTTTTGAAACAGTGAGGTTTTTTAGACTTGCCAATGATAAAAGAAAAATTTTCTAATTCATCTGCAAAAACAAAACAGTTAATCTCTCTTTACTGTTTTTTCCACCGTAGCAAGGTTCCCTATTATATGCCAATTTTTTTTGGGCATCATCTTGAAAAACAAACCAGTTTCATCATTATTAAAATGTCCCTTGCGGTATATCCCTTAATTAAAGCTTTTAAGTCCTTTTTCCACAGCTTTTTTGTCCACATTTGAACTTTTCCCAGATAGGGTAAAAGTTTCTAAGTCGCGCTTCAATTACTCCCTCCATTCGTTGAATACAGAAAAATTTTCAATGTTCAAAGTCTCAGTGAAATGAACAGCTTTCTGTTTGAGCATTTTATTATTGGTTTCCGGAATGTTAGAAGCATGGGCTAATTTAAACCATTTTAACAAACACCCTTTAATTCGTGGAACGTTTTTGAATTTGGCTTTTCTTTGAGGATTCATGCTGTACAGCAACAAATGCTTCATTTTTTTAAAAAAAAAACTTTTTTAAGTTGACTCAGGAATTTTAATATGTTTAGCTGAAGCGTTATTAGAAGTTGATGTTTTTTTTCTCTTCAAATTTCTCAATGACATACACTTAAAAAAAAAACTAGATTTCATTTTTTAGAAATTTTTTGAGAGACAAATCTTAAATGCTGGAAAAGTTTAAGCTATAATTTGATATATTTGAAAAATTAAGCTTTTGGAAAATAAAATGCTGTAGGGGGGAAAAATGGAGTTCGACCAATTTTTTTCAGTGCATCTTGTTTTGGTTAAAAAATTTAACAACTGTAAAGCAATTGCTAGGATGCAGTGAGTTGGAGATGGTTCCTACAGATTTAAAAAAGAACTAATTTATTTCTGCACATTATTCATGCAAATTTATTTCTTACCACTTCCCTATTTTCATTTGGTTCCACTTACGGGTAAAAAAACTAAGCTTTATACCAATTAATTAATCTCAATGCGATAAAAAGTTCATTGAATTGTGGAGTATAGAAGTTATTTGGATTATATCAAAAATGATTCCTGTCATTACTCACTATAATAATTGCTCATTTTATATACTCACAACAAATAACTCAAATAATTAGAGGAACCAGTGTAGATAAGAGTACTGAGGCAATCGAGCACAGTTTCCATAATTTGAAAATAAATTCAACATCTACTTATGATGTTACACCACGCAATGAACTTCAATTTTCATTTGTCGTGATGTAAAAGATAAACATTTTCTCAGAGACAGCTCATAACTTTTGGACAGTCGATATCTTACGCTGCATGGTGATATGTCAAATTTTATTCTGTATTTTTAATTTCAAATGTAATACAATTTTATTTTAATCGTTCGGCTAATATTCAATCACTTCTTCAAAGTCTTTAGTGGTACAAATTATTTATTTTTATTATTTAATCAAATTATAATTAATGCCAAAGATTACTTTCTAAAGTTAATGGGTAATTAACTCATTTAGGAAATTCTAAAAATGCCTTCTAGTCTATATGGAGTCATCTGTTAAAATGAAACAAGATGGGTGAATTTTCCCTTTTGGATGACGTTTGATTACGTAAATTACGATTGCGAAAATCTCACAATCAAATTCTTTTTAGAATCCCTAGATAAAAAATGGGATTACCGAAAATTCTGTGGCTTTTTCATGATGTAATTGCTAGTAAAATTGGGGCCCTAAACATCCAACACCTTAAAAGGGGAAACTCTTAAGGTATATTTGTTTTGAGTTGATAAATAAAAGTTTGAAGAAACAGATTTGTCTGTTGTTAAAGGAAATTACTTTTTTTTTTCTACAAATAAGATCTCTTAATCTTATATATATATTGTAACAGATTTGTAAATATACGTAACATTTTTGTAAATATTCTTTTGTTATCAGGTTAAATATCTCAGACGGACCCTTAAACAGTTTGATTAGAAAATTTGCAAGAAAATTGCATAATTCTAAAAGATATTAGATCAAAAATAATGCTTAAAGTACTTCTTATGGAAAACTTGGTTTGGCGACATCTTTGCAGATTTCGCAATAATATTGATGACAAAATGAAAGTTCGGGAAAATTCGATTTTCAAAGTGATAGGACTAATATTTATGGAGTTAGATGAGAATTGTCAAGGATCATGCTGAAAGTTCTGGGGTTTCATCAACAGGCCTATATAGATAGGAGTGTGCCTAGCAGAATAGAGAAGAGAGAGAAGTAGAGAACTAGTCTGTTTGCGACTGCAATAGGGTTCTAATTTGCGGGTCTCTTGTGAACCGCCTGAGGTTTCAAAGACTGTGATTTGTTGTGAACTAGATGATTATACATGCTGAAATTTAGTGCTAAAAATCACTGTATTTTATAGAAGATTCTACTGTTAAATTTTGGAAGTCTTAAGGACTGTTTTATTCATCTCCAATCAACACGAACCCCTGAGCTGGGTATATTATATTGATATACAATTCCCAGCCACAAAAGCACAAAGCTGCTAAAGTTTTAAATTATAAATAAAAAATAATATGAAGAAAATGCAAATTAAAGCAAATTACTTGACATAAATCTAGTTCACAACATGAAAGTAGGAACCATTTAGCTAATATCAAAAACACCACACAATATAAAATATTTACAAAATAAAAAATAAAAATGGAAAGCACTGACACCAGGATACTGTCATTGGATCATTTTGAAACACAATTGAGTGCCTGTCTAGATTTCAAATAGATTAGTTTGATTTTATTTACTTTTTTCAATTTTCTTCTCTTCTTAAATTTATAACTTTAGACATTTAATTCCAAATTTTGTGGTTTTCTATTTTGGCATATAAACTAATTTAATACTGAAACCTGCAACATTTGGCCCTCATTCAAAAGATCAAGTTTCCCTATAGTCAAATATATTTACTTCAAATTCAATTTTTGGGATTGTAATATATTATTTTCATGATTATTTTTGTTTCTTGCTTATTAATCTCTTTTGGAGGAGTCTGAAGTATGATTGTTTGTGGTATTTGGTCATCAATTGCAGAATTTGCTTCGATACTGACAGCATGGTAACGTCCCATTTTTATTCTTTGTCTTGTAAATATATTTTCTATTGTGCAGTGTTCTTAACACTAAGTTAAATAGCTCCTGCTCACATGATTTTAGAATGCAAAGAAAATATTTTGCATGCATAAAAAAAGTTTTAATTTGGTCACACTAATGAGATTATATATAAAGGAGTCATTTTACAACCAATATGCAGAATACAGTATTCTCTAATTGGAAGTTGTTGTACCATCCAGTTCTGCAGATAATTGAGAGGCAACTATAATGGTTATATTTAGAAACAACTGTGAATATTTAAACCTAAAGTCATCTTTGATCATATAGGAGAGACATTTAAAATGCATGAAAAACTTTATTCACAACATATTATATAATAAGTTTGAATACTGAAAGACTGCTATTTGAAAACTTTACCTCAAGATTAAAAAAAAAAATTTTTTAAATGCATACTTAATTTTTCTACAGTTTTGGTAATTTAGAAAACTCTTACTTTGCCAAACTTATGCTATTCATTTGTTCTGAATTTTTTTGCAGATAAAAATATAAGGATAAAAAAGATAAATATGTCTGTAAATATTGAGATAAGTTTCATTAAACTTTCACAGGGTGTTAAACACTATAATTTTTTGTCCATACTGAATTTACAGTTATTGGTTACAAGAACAAACTCAAATTAGAGGAGAGATAACCATAGTAAATTAAATTCATAAAGTCTAAATGAAATAGGCGATGTTTCTTAAAAAAGTTCATATATGTTCTTGAAATCCTGCATTAATATTTATTGCAACTAATAAACTGAATACATTATCCAAAAAATAAGAAGTATACATTTAAAAATTTAAATCAGCTTTAGAAATCAAATTTGAGCAATGCTCAATTTTTTTTTGTTTATATAAAATATAATAATAAACAAAATGAATTCGCAAACATGAAGTGTAAAGAACAATGCAAATTTACTTTGTGAATACTCTTCACCCATTTGTGGAGGATAATCAGTATCCCAATCAACTATATCATCATCCAATAGAACAACAATATGGCATTCTCGATCGCCACGCTAAAATAAGAAACAACTTATAAGTACACTAATATACAAAAATTAATGATGAAAACAAATATGTAAGTCATTAGAATAATGATATTTTTTCATTAGTCAGGTTGTTTATGAAAAATATCTTTCATTCAATAAAATAAAATATTTTATAAACTAACTTATGTTGTTATAAAATACAACATATTCTTATTACTTAATAAAAATGAGTTCTCAAATTATACTATATATATATATATATATATATATATATATATATATATATATATATACATACATACATATATACATACATACACACACACATATATATATACAGTCGGACCTCTATTTAACGAAGTCGCTAAATCCAGAAAAAAAGTTCGTTATATGGAAAATTGTTAAATAGAAAATCATCTTTTGATATACTTACACAACGTAGAACAGGTTTTAAATTCATAAATATTAGAAATAATTAAAACTGCAATTGGTGCACCTTTATCTTGTTAATTATTATCTATTATTTATTTTATAAATCTTCCCCATAATCAGCAATGTAAAAACAGGAGGCGACTTCATGAACGGAACTCTACTGAGTAAACAACGGGAATGTTGAAAGTCTTTCTAGAAGGGAAGTGAACAGTGGGGGTGGGGATAAAGACACTATGAAGCATGGGACATGTCAATAAGGGACCAGGAACCACACACTTTGATGACCCATTCCATCTATCTTCTCTGCTCATTTCCTATTCAAGGAATTTGACCCTTTCCCCCATTTTCTAGAGGTGTTGCATTTCCTGTATGAAATGCAAGGGAAAGGAATTTTACTGCTTTCTCTAAAAGTTAAGGGGATGCAAAAATCAGCTCAAGGTCATTTCCCCCATAAAATGCGTTAAGAAGTTTATAATTTTCTCAAATATTTTGGGAAATAGGGAAAGTAGATCTAAAAAAAAATTCGTTAAATAGAAAATTCACTTCGCTATTTGGAAGTTATTTAACGAAGAAATTTCCAAAATGTTCTTGGTTCCACGAAAAAATTCGCAAAATAGAGAAATTCGTAAAATGGAAGTTCATTAAATAGAAATTCGACTGTATATATATATATATATATATATATATATATATATATATATATAATTATATATAATATATATATATAATAATTTCAAAAATTGAAGAGTAAAAAAATACTTGATATATAAAGCTTGATTGATTTTTGAGTGCATAAAACTGTTTTTAACTCAGTTTTACTACATTCATAAGTTTTAAAAGCAAATTAAGTTTTTATATCATCAAGTATGATAAATTAGTTTTTTTTTTATCATAAGTCTTAGTCATACTATTCTCATATTTATATTGCTATGTCATATATATAATGCAGCAATAATATTTGCCACAAGCTCAACTTAAAAACTACTTTGCACATAGCAGCAAGAGTCTGTAAGAGGCATATGCACAAACTAATGTTTCACTTTAATTCTGTACTTCTATATTTCGCTTATTCTCCTAGAAAGCATTGTATTAATCCTCTCTAGTAACATCCTATCAAACTACAAGACATATGGAAAACTAAAAATGAATTATATATCGAATTGAATGTAAAATGAAAACCTGACTACTACAGGCCACTTATGAACACTTTTAAGGAAATCTCAAAGTTAACTATGACGGCAGGTTTGAAATGAAGCTAACTTGGCTTCAATTGCACATAAAATTCAAATATTTTTCCGTCATCAGTACATTTTTCTTTTATTCGTATAAAAAGTAAATATTTAAGCTTCAATGCCGTATATATCATTCTAGAAAATTTGAAAATAATACACTACATATTCATGAACTTTAAAAAGATAAAATAATTAAATTTAATTGCTGTTAATCATAAGAGTTTTTAATAAATTTTTCAATTTCCTACATAAGAATAATTAATACATCATCATTCATAAAGATGAGACTGAAAGTTTAAACTATTCTTATATTGAGTCTAGTTGCATGCTTTCTGTAATACAATAACACTAAAAAATAGAGATAACAGTTTTCTATACAAACATGAATTTTTTTTCATTTAAAAAAATTCTGTGAGTTAGGAGAAAAATAAAGACGAAATAATGAGAATAGAATTTTTTGATCATTAATAACAATAAAAACAATTTTGCATAGAAGAAGACCATACACTTATTTTATGGACATAATACTGTATATTAAAAGCAACAGCATGTTTTATCCTTAAGTTTAATTCAGTCACACATCATATTCAGTCAAGTTTACCATTTTAAAAGCTCACAACAATAAAATTTTTATGTTCATAACCAATTTTTTGTGATAAAAAATTAATACTGACAAGAATTCATATTTTTTAAATTTTAATTTATTATGCACATTAAAAGAAAAAATTCATCTACATGTGCAGATGACACCATTATTCAAACAATAAGAACATCTACAAATATTTAAAAGACATTTTTACCTTTTATTCCAAAGACTCAATTTTTAAGGCTCACTGACAAAGAAGTCTAATTTGCCTATGCAATATACAATTATTGGAAAGATACAGGCCTCTCAATACTTTTAGGATAAAAAATTGGGAAAAATGGGTACCATTTTTGTTGAAATGGGGTCTAAAATTTACAAATACAGAGTTGATTCATATTGAACAAATATACATTTTTTATAATATTACTAATCTAAAATATTAAAAATGAAATGTACTCAATAATTTTTAAATTATTATAATAAATGTTTTTTTTAGCAAGTATGTTAGATGAAATGCTACAAAGTAGGTCTAAAGTAATTGACATATATTTTTTATTTAATAATACTACAAAGTGATAACAAAAATTATGCTCATAAAACTTGATGAAATTACACACATGTAAATATACTGTAATATTCTTTAAAAGAATATAAATGTTAGCTATTGCCTAAGCTTCTTTTAAAAAAAAAAAACTCGTTATCGTAGAATTTTTTCCTTTATGCAGCTGTCTATCTAACGCTTTAATTGTTTATTCTTCTTTTGTCACTAGAACTTCATTGCATTGCTTGCAGTACTTTTGCCTCAGCAATATTGTTGGACATAAGGCTTTTATTAATTTATTCGTTCTCTTCTTCAAGTAGTGTATCAATAGTTGCTGTGGAATCCTATACGTTTTTCTTGGTTGTTGTTAATTTGTCTTCTAAAACGGAAATATCCATTTTAGACTTTTTAAACATGATCAGGGCTGGCCCCAGGGTAGGGCGATCCGGGCGGCCGCCCGGAGCGCAATGATCTAGGGGCGCCAAAATGATAATTGACAAGATTGAGAGGCGGCAGGAGGAATTTATCATTTTTATTTCTAAGCACATAATTCAAATAATATAATATATTTAAACATTAAGGCAAAATCTAGTTGAATTCAATTCAACATGACAAAACCACTCAACCACCGCCTTTCAAGAATTGACAAGTTTTTCGACCCGTGGCAACACGACTGTACAGGAAACAACAATTTTGAAACTAAGCGAAACAAGATCTAACAGCCCTTTTTAACTGCATATAAAAAGGAAGTAGACCTAAAACAATGCATTATTTGCCACTAGATTTCGGCTGGTGTGAAATAAAATAGTTTGTTTAAATTGTTAGTGCAAAAAAGCTTTAAAAGAGTGCTTGTGCAAATTGTCTAGTGTGTTTGGCTTCTGTGAAGGTAGGTGTTTTAATTTCTGTTGGATAGGCAATGATAACTATAGAACACCAAATTAGTGACAAATTAGACTTGAAATCACTAGTTCGTGAGTTTGCCGAAAGAAAAGTTAGAAAAAGGGCATTTTAATTACTTTGGTTAGTTAGAATTTATTTATAATATGGGATATTAGTTTAGTTAGCATTACTACACTTTAATTTTTGTTATTTTGCCTTAAGTGTTAAATTGCTTATCTTGTTATCTGATGATTGAGTTTTTAATAAAACGTTTTTTTAAATCAATGTTTTCTTGACTTTCTGATACGGTCGCGTGAGATTTACTTAAGGCCAGCCCTGACATGATCTCTTTTTTTTTTCCAGCTCTTCTAGCTTTTTTACTTTTTCAATTTTGTCTTTTTCCTTTTTTTTCTTTCTCTAAATATAGGTAAAGATTATAGCTTTTGTTAGCAACACATGCTAAACATGACAACTTTTCTGAGATTGGAACCATTTCAGGCTTATTATTATATGCTTTTAAAGCATCAGTGACAGTCAAATATGCATTCAGTGTTCTAGAAGACATAGATGCTCTCTCTTCTGATAATATTCAGCCAGATTTGGAAAAAAAACTTTCTACATCAGCACTAGTGTCAATACTGCTGAAATAATATTTTTAATATGCACATATTTAATTTTGAATATGTCACTCCGAAACTTTTCAATAGGTTTTTCTTCAATAACTTCTAACTGTTGATGTTCCCATTCATCAATTACATCTCCCATATTTGAAGGAAATGGTAACAAGGATGCAATTTTTTGAATCTTTTTCAAACTGTTTGCTTTTTTAATATTACCAGGTTAAATACACGACAATATAGGTAATAATTCAATCCCCAGAGGCCCTTTTTTCAAAATATACTTCCGAGCTGTTAGAAAATGTTTCTGAACATTCAGCATGAAATTTCTTTTCTCTACATCACTGCAAGAATGTTTTTTTTCTAATACAATATCTGTCAGAGGCAACAAATTGTCTTGATCAAATATATCTGGTAATGCACATGTCCTTTTTTTAAGATCTGTCAAAATTTCTGATTTACGAACTCAGCCAGCCATTTCAAGCAGGAGTTCTTTTATGCAATCATAAAGTTCATGCACTAAAGGTCCTTCATTTTGGAAAAATCTAGTATACTTGGACAAAACTGTAGAACTCGCACAGACAAAACTTAACTCAGCTTTAATAAGTGGTAGTCTTAAAAGAGAAAAATTTTTTTTATAATTTGTAGAATCTAACTTTTTTTCTGTAAGAGGTCAAAAAATAATGAACAATTCCATCCCAAAATTCTAATAATGGCTAGTTCTAAAGTAAGCCATTTTAAAGTTGAATGTTTGATAAAGCAAAGGTCTTTAAGCTTCTTTTCAACCAAAACAGTTCGAAAATCTTTTCTAGCAGGCTATCCATCAAAATAGTGAAATAATGCAATGGCTAAATCAGAAGTGCTACACCCAAAAATATTTAAATTTTTTATAGATGTATTATGTAGCAAAATCTCATATTTAGCAACACAACTCCTTTAATTGATTTTATTTCTTCATTCATTTGATTAAATATGGCTTTGTTAACATTAGGTCCATCACTGGAAAGCATTAACAAGTGTGAAAAAGTCAAACCTACATTATTTACGGCAAATTTTTGATGCTTTATTACATCTTCAGTTTTTGCACGGCCTAAGAAAAATGTCTCAAACTGATGAGAAAAAACTTTTTCATTTTTTTCAGACCAAAAACGAACTCTAGTATGTAGTTCTTTCAAACTAGCATTGTTTGTAGTTTCATCAAATTCTAATGTATATAATGAATTTTTAATCTCCTTCAAAAATTCCTTCCTGAAATAGGGTGCTAATGCATCAGTGATTAGGTAAGTTGCTTGAGATGGATTAAGTGAAAAGTGTGCCATAGTTTAGGACGGAAACATACAATTAAACACCTTATCTATGTCTCTGCATGTAGATATAAGGATATTAGAAGAAATCATTTTCAGGCATCAAATAATTTCATCTTTCTAAGCTTGATCTTTAACGCTCAGCATACTTAATGATGAGGCACAACCAGACAATGTAAGTTGATTGGAATTTTTTTTGCTGCAAAATTTGACTTATGTTTATCCAATTCAAAACGCCTTTTTATAGCATAAAACCCTTTATTAATATTGACAAGTATCATCATATTGCACAACACACGAATCACATTATTTTCACGTTGGACACCCCAATCAGACACTATGCCCGTTAGAATCCATCATACCAAGCCATTGTTTTAAAAATTTACATTTCTTCATTTCATAAAAAATTTAAGTTTCGAATATTCAAAATAATTTTAATAAGCAAATGATTATGTTCTTAAAAGCATTATTTACTAAAAAACAAAGCATTGGGCATAAAATATGAAATTGAAATGGTTCAGCTTAAACATGTGCCAGTATTGGGGAAAACATTATTTGTTGGTATATTACAAATCTTTAAGCTCCCAACTCAGAGCAAATTTGCTTAGCTACTAGCTCTCATTGATTTGTAAATCATCAATCTTTAACATGACATCATAAATGAGTGATTGCGTGAAAGGCAGAACTTACGTGAAGGTGGAACTACTTAACCAGTAAAAAAAAAATTTTTTTTTGATAAAGTTGCAATTTTTTAAAAAGAGAAATGAGTAAAATGCGGTTATTTTCGATGATGGGTGGACTTCGCAGTGGTAATTTTTTTTGCAGACTTTTGGGAAATTTGTGGACTATTTGGGCTGCCTGAAGATATCATCTAAATAGTGTTTAGATGATCTTTTCTTTCCCAACTACTCTAAATATTTTTTAAAGCTCAACAAAAATAACCTAACTAACCTGTGCAGATGATACCATAACTGGAAGAATAAGATCATCTAAAAATCTTTCAAATTGTTGCCTGGCACCTTCATTAGAAAGTTCATGTAGAAAACCTCCTATTAAAAAAAAATTAAGACAACAGTTTTAGCACTCCTTACTAACTGAAACAAAAAACATAAATTTTTTTTTAACTACATTCTTTTTTAATAGAATAATATCAATTTAAGCATAAAGAGAAGAAGAAATGAAAATGTTTACTCAAAATTTACTAAATAACTGAAAACACTTTGAAATACTTCTAAGTCTGATATAGATAACTTTACTATAATTATGTTTTATAGTATAACTAAATTATTTTATTGGCTTAATGAAAAACTATTGAAAAAAATGATAACTTTTAAATTTTTTTCATTGTTATCAGCTTGTGCAATAAAATGCAAAAAAATTGTAGAAAACTCCATAATTTTACAAGAAATGTGGGAAATAATTACAGTCGGACCCTGATTTAACGAATTCATCAGAACCGGAAATTTTATTCATTAAATCGGGGTTCAAAAGATTTTTTTTTTGTACATATGTATTATTAAAAATTACTAGTAATAAACGACTATCTAAATATAATCTATAAATCAAGAACTTTTATTCATCAAATGAAAATATTATTACAAACATTGGTTACATTTTGACAAAAAACTGAGTTATAGAAGTTTGATGACTTCCCTGATCTTTTACCCGAAAAAGTTCCTTTTCAACTTTATGAAGATTATCAAAAACTTCATCGTTCACTTCCTGCTGCATAAGGTATGTTTCAACAGTTTCTAAGCTACTTAAGGCTTGAGAAAATGGGGCAATTTTAGCAGGAGCTTCATCATCGTTTTCATCCGAATCACTGTTCATAGTTTCCGACGAGTCAACACTTTCGGTAACTTCAGTTGCACAGACAGCCAATCCGTCATCACATGTAACGTAATCATTGAAGTCTATCCCAGGAGCAACTTCTTCTGAAATGGGGACATCAACGTCGACTTCACCACTTTCTATTTGAGAGCCGAAAAATCCCGCATTCTGAAAACACTTTTCTATTGTACTGTTAGAAACTTGATCCCAAGATTGTCGCACTAGACAGAGAGCATCCAAAACATTGAGTCTGTATTTTTTTAGCCTCACTTTTATCTAAAGATTCTGTTATCTTTCTCCAGAGTAACTTTCTGTAATTAATTTTAACAGATCGAATAATGCTAAAGTCTAGTGGTTGCAGAACACTCGTGCAATTCGCTGGAAAAAACAGCAACTTGACGTTAGTTAAGTTAAGAGGATGAGCAGAACAAATAAGCAAAATAATTTTTTCCTTCTGCATCCACATAGATTTGTCAAGGGCCCTCAAATAATCCGTGAACAGAGAAGAAGTCATCCACGACTTTCTGTTAGCTGCATAAGTGGTGGGTGGACTCTTGATGCTTTTGAAGCAACATGGTTTTGCCCATCTGCCAATGACTAGTGGTTTTAACTTGTCAGTTCCATCTGCATTGGCTGTAAGCAAAACCGTTACTCTCATTTTGCTTTTCTTTCCTCCAAAGCATTTTTCATTTTTATAGCAAAGCATCTTGTCTGGTTATAAATTATAAAACAGTCCAGTTTCGTCTGCATTGTAGATGTCTGATGGTGAATATCCTTCAATCAACTTTTGCAGCTTTTCTTTCCATTCCTTTACAACATTTTCGTCCACATCTGCCTTTTCGCCGCATTTATTCTTCTGACATAAATTATGTCTGTTCTTAAATCGGTCAATCCAACCACTAGATGCAGTAAAGTTAGTCACTCCGTGCTTTTTTGCTAATTGAAGAGCCTTTTCTTTCATTAAAGGACCGCTGACAGCAATATTCCTGGACCGAACGATATTAAACCATTCTACCAGTTCCGATTCAAGAGCAGTAAGAGGGGTATCTTTCAATGATTTTCGACGACTTTTCACCGACTTCAACTGATCTTTTTCGATTTCTTTGCGCTGTTTCACAATTGTTGCCAATGTCGACGCTGAGATCCCAACATGCTCTGCTAAAGCATTTTGTGGTCCGACGTTATTATCAAATTCTCTTAAAATTGACATCTTTTCACTTAACGAAAAACGTTTTTGCTTTCTACTGGCATCCGCCATAATGGGCGATGATTTGAAAATTCTAATCGTCCAGAAAACATTCAGTACAGCTCGCTTCTAAAATTGGTGTGACAAGTTTTAAAATTCTCCCCTTTGCATTATTCGGCAACTAGAGATAAGTTAAGAAAGGAATTTCCTGTTTGACTCATAGCCCACGTGACAAACCCCTGGAACACGAACTTGCAAGTGTAATGCCTTATTGACTCCACCCACCTACCCAGGACAAATTTTGTTTTTCCCTGCTGCAGGCTTTTCTTTTGTTTGAGACGAATATGCACTTTTTCTATTTTATTCCTCCCAGGAAAGATTTTTTCCTTTAGAATCTGCCAATTACAAAAAAATGCAATATTTTTCTGATGAAAATTAACGAAAAATATTTTTTCCAGATGCTGAAATAATTCGTTAATTTGGGGTTAATTATTCGTTAATTAGGGGTTTTTGACTCTGTTTTTTGCTGGGGCTTAAAAAAATTCGTTAAATAGGGGTTCGTTAATCAGGGTCCGACTGTATTCTCAAACAAAAAAAAAATTTGCTAGAAAGCTTGGGGTTTGCGAACATGTCAAACGAAAAGTTGAAAACGTAGCCTATTATTCCTACAACTTCAGTACATTAATAATTTCCTGCATTGTATGGATTTGTTTTAATAAACATTTTCTTATATATCTCTTAATATTTTGCAAAAGAATATTTTTCTAAGAATGTCATTTCTAAGTGTATGTCATGCAGGGCTTTTTATGGAATAGCATAATTAATTTTTTGAAAAAAATTATTTTAATTAGTAATACATTTCAGCATTTCTTTTTTCCACATTACAATTACCTTTCTATATACAGGGTATCTGCTACATTTTAGATTTTCAAATTCATGATTTTTCATGACTTTTCATGACTAATTCCAAGACTTTTTCATGACTTACCAAAGTTACTATTTTCACCGACAAAAACACAGCAATAAATTAAAAAAAGCATTATAATAACATTGATTGAAATGATAGGTATAACTAAAACTGTAGTACTCTGCATCTTCATATTTATTTATTTTAAACTTAAAAAACAGAACAAAGAAAAAGTTAAAGCAATAAAATAGCTAAAAAAAAGCACAATAATGAAATAATAATACAATACAATAAAAAATTACAAAAACAGTTAGAAATATGTAGTTATTTAAAGTTGTTTTATCTCTTCTTTAAAGTGTAATATCAAAAGCTTAAACTCTCGATCACAGCAAACTTTTTTTATTTTTTTATTTTTCAATTTTCTCATTTATTTCAATTTCCTCTTTCTCTCTATCCAAACGTATTTTCTTTTTCACATTTTGCAAGTCTTGCAATTCATTTTCTATTTTTCTTTTTTCTAAAGCAATGGAAGTTCTTTTATCTGATGCACTCTTCTTCTTCTCCAAATCCTGTCGATACCGCTGTCTAGCAGCACGAACAGCTTGTAACATTTTCTTGTCTATTTTGACATTTGCAGATCCTCCAGCAGCCTTAATTCCATCAAAAACTCTTCTCTGGCTCACAAGACTCTCTTCTTGGAGGTTTTCTACCAGCATTGTCTTGTTAATAGAAAAACCTTTCTCCACTGAAGCGTTACCATGTGAAAGTATAAAACACATCTTCACAACACTCCAAAGATCTTCCAAGCTCTTTTCAGAAAATAGTAATTTATAGTAAAAAGTATCGAGTCCTACCTCAGTTCTTTCTGATAAAAAGGAGGTAAAGTCTTCTTTGTAATTTTCCTTAACAGTAGAGCAAAAAGAACTATACTGCTTTTTTGCCTTTTCAGCTACAGTTTCAGTGATGCGATTCGCATCATGTAATGCTTCTAAAACAATAATGAATCTAGACAGTCCAACACTTGGATTGTTCAATATCATGGATGGGAGACTGGACAAACCCGAACAATTTTATATTTCAATGGACTTTTTTCAACGATTTTTGATGCAACTGCCTGCAATATCTTTTGACATTCTATATAAAAAGTTTGACTTATTTTGTCAGAGACTTTAGCCTCTTTTAAAAACTTCTTTGCCCCAAAACCGATGTCAATCTTCTTTGGTTCAATCAGATTATCTTTAAATTTCAAATTTAAATTCAGCAATGCTGATCCTTCAACTATTTTGTCTGCTTTAAGGAACTTTTTCATAATACCTCCCAACAGTAGAGACAATTCTGAATGTAAATATGGAGTGAGTACTTTTTCAGACTGAAACTTCTTCAAAAAATCTTCACAGTGAAGAGAAAGTGATTTGAAAAAAGCAAGTTTACATTTTAAGACAGGATCAGAAAAAGATTTCTGTAAAAATGCTTTAATCTTGCTTTCTGTGCATTTTGCTTCTAACAAATATTTGCCAACAGAATCCATTATTTCCAGCGCTCTATCTATACAATCACTATTCTCAAGCCACCTCACAGCACAGAATTTTTTAGGAAACTTATGACAGCCTGTTATATGGATGAATTCTGCTCTCCGAGCAGGACTATCTTTAAACAAATAATGTAAGTTCCTTAAAACGCCAAATAAGTCCCAATCAACTGACTTAAGTCCTGTTTTTATTGCACCATGGATGACGTGCAGGCCACAAGTAGGCCCATCTGAATAAGTTGCTTGCCAGATGGATTTTCTTCAAACATATATTCTTGAAGTTTTTTTAAAAATGACAGATTGACATTAGGTCCATCCATTGAAACATGCAATAATTTATGCAATGGAATAGAACCCAATGCCTTAAGAAAATTATCAAGGAGGTCTTGAGCAGTTGAACGCCCAAGAAAAACGCTTCCAACATATCTTGTACAAACACTTTCATCTTGCCAAAATTTGATAACTAAATCCATCTGGCCCTTCTGAACAATTTTATTCAGGGACTCATCAAAACATATAGTGACATTATCAGAGTCGTTAATGACATCGGAAAGTGTGTCATTAAAATAATGAGCTATGCCATAATGAATTATATAGGAAGCCTTATCTTTTCCCATTTGAAACTGTTGAGCAATAGCACTATCAAAAAACATACTTTTAAAAATACTTGATATGTTATTGCAGGAATTAATAGACATGCGCTTCTCTACCACATTTAATGCCCATAAGATTTCTGCCTTCAAGACTTCATCTTTTAACATAAAATTCTGCATAGTATTGATTGTACCTATATGAGGAATTACTTTTGAAGAGTTACTAGATTTAGATAGTGACACACTCTCGGTATTTGTACTAGTAGACACAGCATTGGCAGTTGAAGAATCCAAACGATTAAAGTAATCGGATATGCCAGATTTTGAGGCTCTTCTTTTTTAAATGGCTTGATGCTCATTACCTTTGCCGTGATATTTCACTGCACCCACGCCCATATTACATAAAGAAAAGGTCTTTCTGCAAAAGTCACATCGGGCACTATGAACATCATTTTCCACAGCACTTAACCAGCCTTTAAATTCAGGGTATTCAGCGTGGTCTAGCCACCTAAGATTAAACTTAGTAGCTTTTCCTGGAGCCATTTTTTTTGAAAAAATAATTCTAAAAATAAAATAAAAACAGTCAATATATAAATTATATTAAAATATTTATAAATATGTTTAATTAAAGTATAAATATAAATTAATTTAATTTTATGAAGCTGTATAGCTATTTCTATATTCATTAAAATGCATAATTTAGATTTAGATTAAAAATTGAACCAAATAAAAACTATCTGTTTTAAGTATCTACTAACTGCATTAAAATATTAATATAAATGAGTTTTTTAAGTATGAGATTTCTTAAATTTTGTCAATAAATCTGTTTGAGTAATATATTAAAATCATTTACAGAGCTGTCAACTTTCCTAACTTGCTATCAGCAATCAGAAGTACAATGATGCATAAGATAATAACAAAATTCAAATTAGCGCAATTTAAAGGCATGTTTACAACTTTACAATTAATATTATGTGTGAAATAACTAATAATTAAAAAAAGCAACACTTAAGTGTTACTTTTTTAATATTCATTACAAACAAAGATAATTATAATAACTATTATTATTATTACTAATGAAACTACTATTCTCGAAACTACTATTATTATTACTAAAGTTCTCGAAAATCATGATTTTTATTCCTCTTCTCAGCCATAATTCCGTAATATTGACAATGAAATCTTAATGTTGATAAATGGTAATAGTTGACACCTCTGCATTTGCGAAGTTTAAAGTAACACTTAAGTGTTGCTTTAATAGACATAATAGACACAATAATCCTGTTTAAAAGTATTAATCAAATTTATAATATTTTTTCTCTATATTATTTTCAGTTGATTGACAGAATTAGTATTCATATTTTTAAGAAATGATAAATTAGAATAATTGTGGTCGGAATAATTTTAATGCATATTTTATTTAGTATATATACCTTTTTTTTATTATTATTTAGAAGAAAAGAATCAGATAAGATGAGATATTTCGGTTTTCGTGGATCACCGGGTTCATTTTGGTAGCTATAAAAACTTTACATAAATTTACACATAGAAATAAAGAAAACACATAGAACTCTCATTCCCCCCCCCCCTTTATCAGCAATATTTATAATTTCAGTTTTAAAATTCGAAAAAAATTAATACTTTCAATTCAGAAAAAAATATTAGTTAAAAATTATAAAAATGTTAATTAGCGCAAAACAATTACTTTAAAAATCCCATATTATTTTTAAAAAAATAATAAATAAATAAAATTACATAAAGTACACTTAAAACACTCATACAATGAAATTGGGTTTAACAAATTATCAAATTCTTAAAAAAAAAAAAAAAAAAAAAAAAAAAAAAAAAAAAAAAGAAGAAGAAATTATTTGTTTTAATTACTGATCATAATAAAATCATATGAATTTTTTTTTTTTTTATGAAACTTTTACAAAATACATTTTCATTCTTTTAACTAATTAAAATGTAAGCTGATGTTAAGTTTTTGTATTAGGACATAAATAATCAATATTTATATAATTTTTTTTATTAAATTATATGTAAATTTATTTCTAATCGTAAGCCTGACATTAAATTTCTGAATAAAAACAAAGTTATAGAACGGTTATTAAAATTCTAAGTTTTGATTTATAATTTAAAAAATTTAAAAGTTAAATAGATTTCATAAATATCAAACAGGAACAAACTCTGTGCGTTAAAAATAAATTGAAAGGTAAAAAAACAATGAACGTCAAAATCACGAACTAATGTAATATATAAAAAAATATAGTTTACAAAGTATAAAAAAACTCAATTCTTACAGTATATAAACATACAATTATAAATGTATTAAGTGATTTAATGCAACCATTAGCTTACCTCCCCAGAAATGGATTTATTTTAACTTGTCATCCAACCATAAACTTCATTAAAAATACCTTATATAAAGTTTATTAAAAAAAAAACTAATAATTTAAGTCAAAACAATTAATGAAACAAAATATAATAGTAAACAAATATTTTTATTTATCAAAATTTTCAGACTGGAAAAATGCTTATATAAGTAATTGAGCAACTGTACGCGTTCTGTAAGCAAGCAATAGAACTCTTGTGAAAATCACAAAGAAAAAAAAAAATTTAACAAGAGGCTTCCCCTAGTTGAATCCCTAAAACTAAGCTTTCATACATATGTTTTCCAAGAAAGATAATTGCTGTTTAGAGAATTTCTGAATAGATAGCCAACAAAGTGATGGGTCTGTTGATACCCCACATTTTAAGAAAGAGGACAAAACAGCCCAGGGCAATAAATAAGATAAAGACAATTTCAAAGGCAGCTATTTTTGAGGTATCACATGGGAGGTGTTGAGGGGTGCTTCAGAATCAATCATTATCTGTTAACAGCATGAAGAAAAGAAATGGTGTAAAGAGCTTTTTATTCCTTATTGAAGGAAAGGGGGACAATTCTTGTAGTTCTCCAAACACCTGTTTTATTTTCTTTATACATTGAATTTTTTTATGTGTTTTATTTTTTACTAATTTTCCTTAAATTTAATTTATATAATATAATAAGTTGCACTATGTAAGAAAAAGAGATTAAAAGTTATGGAAACAAAACAGAAATATTTTTTCAAAATAATGGACCCTGGCATCCCAATTATTGGGGGGGGGGCGGACCCCTATTGTTCCGACGCCAGTGTTTATAACTCCTGAAAAAGGGGCAAGCCTAAGTCTATGTACGCGACCACAAAAAAATATAGCGAAATTCGCAAAATAAAAAATTAACATTAAGAGGTGAAACTATTAGGACCATACACTCCCTATATTTTATGGGTCAGAAATTGAATCCTAAAATAATAATAATAATAATACTAAAATGATAAAAAAAAAAACAAAAAAAAAAAAAAAACGTGTTTATTCAGAGAAAGTACGTTTTTGTGTCTAATTTGGTTAATTAAAATATCGTCAGTAGTAACTAATTAGGATATTTGAGATCACTCTCTCGAACCATTAAGTTTGAGTCCTAGTACGCGAAGATCCGATCGTTAGATCAAAAGTTTCTCTGGGTGGTCCATTTTTTATTTTGCGCACTATTATATACAGTTAGCGATGCTTGAAAAGCAAATTCAATTGCTTTCTAGGAGCGAGAATATGAAAGGTTACGATAAAATAGCAATTAAAATTAGCCTTTAAGGAATAAATAAAGTCTGAAAAAGCAAGTACATATTGATTAATCTATTAAAGCTTCTAGTTTAAAAAGGATTTTAAGGTTTCTAATAGAAAATTGAAGTACAAAATACTGGTTTTATTTCTAAAATTTTATGTTAATATGATTCGATTAGTTTGATTCTCGAGAGTTAGATACTGATTGAAAGACCAGGATTTAAAAAAAGAAAAAACTCTTATTTGTCAGAGAGAGATAGCAATTTTCATCTTCAGTTAATTTTCGCGAAGTCATTTTAATGCTAATCATATTAGATCACATGGATTTGCAGTAATCATGATTACCGAGAAAAGGGATAAAAAGATTTACAAAAAATAAATAGCACTTGGAGCTGGGTTATTTAAATAACTTTATTTTTAGTTCACTTGCTCAATTTTAAAAACAATTTTTTACTCATTTTTTTTTTAATCTAAGGCAGTGCTTCATATTCAAGAAAGAACACAAGTTATGTGGCAGAACAGCTCCAGGCATGTAGTTGCTGTTTCAAGGACAACACCCCACTTCCATCTCTACAGCAGCAATGACCAAAAAAATAAAAGAGCTAACCCGATTAACTTTGCCTAGGATGTTAGTCAATAAAGCTGTTAAATGTTTAAGATTTATTTATATCAGATTGTTTCAGTCAAACAGTAAAAAAAATCCACTAATTACAAAAAAATAAATTAAAATGTTTTATAAAATGATATAAAGTAAAAAAATTAGAAATCAATAAATATGTTTTACGTATCTATTATGTTAATTAAAATATTACAAGATGTTTTAAATATCAAATATATCTTTTAAAAACAGTTATCTTGCCCTTCTTAGTTATGCTGGCTAAGAAAGTTTCAATACGTTATAAAAAAGTATTTCGATTAGTTGCTGAATTTCGCTACAAATCATATTAAAGAGAGAGAGGGGGGGGGGTAAAGTTTTCTGATCTTATTTTGCAATCTGCTGGCAAAAAAAAAAAATAAATAAAAATAATAATAAAGAAATATAATAAAATTTAATCTAAAAACATTAACATTAATAACTCTTTCCATTTGAAAATCTACTTAAGAGATATAGTGAGCAAAAAACAACTTTTCTTCTAGCTGTCGACAGATTTAATGAAATGCTGATGAAAATAATTTAATAACAAATAACTTTTCCTCATCACTGTGCAGAATATTTTGCTATTTTATATAGTCAATCAATTCCTAATTCAAACAAATGAAAATAAAATGTATAAATGATTCTAAGATTAGTTACACTGAAAAACATCCTTATAAGAAACAAAAATGCAATGACGATTGATTCCCGATTTGTTTTAGTTGTGGAACCCTAAATGATCGACCTTCTTATAGAACATTGCTTTTAAATTCTTCCTTCAAGCATTTCAATTATGTACTTGCATAAAAATAACGGAAACATTAAACAAATGGGACATTAATCGGATATAAAATTTATGAATGGTTTTAAAAAAATTTCCTAACTCTTGGAATCCCTGTGACTCTTCCACGGAACACAAGGATTCCGCGGAACATCATTTAGAAACCGCTGTATAATATAATATGTTTCACTCTCCTGCCTTGAAGAAAGCAAATTTTCTTCAAAATTTTAAATTTGGCAAATAGTTAACAATATTAATTATAAATTATGAAGAAATAACTGAGGAAGAAAAATTCGAACTTCTCTGGTTGCAATTAAATAAAAAAAAGAATAAATCTTGTTAAATGAATTAATAAATAAAAAGGGATAAATGAAAATATTAACAGATTAAAAGAGATAATACTACCCTTCCCCCCCCCCCCAGAAAATTGAAGAACCTTGGTACTTACATGATGAAGTAATTATAAGTGGAAAAGGAAATTTTGCGTACCTGCCACACATAAATTTACATTTAAATTAATGGGTGAGGCAAAAAAAACAAAAATTTTAAAAACAATACAAAAAGTAAAAATTCTTACCTTTTCAAAAATCTGTCTGAATAGGAGATGGAATTTTTCTTCTTTAACTTCAGCTTCTTTAAAAAATATTCCAACTACACTGCATATGATGTTAATGATAGGACGATCTCCTTTATCTGTTCAAGCATGCAGCGTCAGCCTTTAACCACTGGACATCATTGATGGCTCTCTCAAAGATCCGTGGCAGAATCGCGGCAACACAGCGATATTGTCTCAGAACGCAAATGAGTTCTTGCAGAAAGGAAAAAGTATTTTTCTTTCCAGAAGAAAATTTTTTTTTGTCTTTTCTGCAGAATAATATTCTAAAGATACTTCGCTCTAGAAATGATGTTCTTTCTTTCATTTTTTTGAAAGAACACCATAATTTTTAAAGAACATTTTATATTTTATTAAAATACGACCGTGAGTGGGAATTTATTTACAAATTCGGAGGCGGTAAATTAGATTTTTCAGCAACCTAAATTCATGACTTTTCATGATTTTTTAAAAAAAATCGTTAAAATCATGACATTTCATGACCATTTTTCCTCAACACCGAAATTCATGAATTTTCATGATTTTTCATGACTTTTCAGGTGCGCGGATACCCTGTATATAACTTCAAATGGTAACAAATATTTATACACTACTGGCCATTAAAATTGCTACACCAGGAAGGTAACGCACCACGAATGTGAAATTTGCAGGACGGAGAGAGCATGTTGTGGAATGCAAATAGTTAGTTTAACAGCACATTTATGCAAAGCAGGCGACGATAGTGACACCTACAATGCGTATAAAAGAAGAGATTTGGCAGTACGTTTCTCATACAGAAATTGAATTTGAGCATTGTTCTTGGGTAAAAAAGGTTTTGTTATGCCTCGTGAAAGAAGGAGAAATGCCTACCAGCACGTGTCTGAGTTTGATCGAGGTCGAATTGTGGCTTACCGAGATTGCGGTAATTGAAATATTACATACTTCAATTTTCATTAACTCTCCATTTTAATAAACATTTCTTAAGGAAATCCACAAAAAGAAATAATTTGTAACATTTAGAAATCCTGTGAGAGTTAAGCACGCCTATCGTGGCGAGTGGTGGCCTTTTGGCGATGAGATGTTGTGAAATGGCGATGAGATGAAAGTGATAATGTGAACACTGCTTTTGAACGTTCTCTTGCTCGAGATTAAAATTTTATATATTTTCATGTGTTATCTGATTGTTATATTTGTGTGTATTTGTTTGTGTTGTGGAAATGAAGAGTTTTAATAAATAATAGTTTCCAACCTGGAATACTTATTTGTGCCACACACTACAGACAAGTATATTTATTGGAGGTTCCACCAAGATTCGGGAGAAAGAAGGTATGTGTTCTCATTTGTTTCACATCCCATGCCATAATATTTTCAAATAAATTTTCCAACCTCGAAAATTTTTTTTAACACGCCAGTGTTGCAGAAAAGGGAATGTATTGTGAATGTTTATATTACATGAATATTGATTAAGTTTAAGTTATTCTTATCATAAGAATTAATAATATCTTGGTGTTCTCAACTAGAGAATTTTTGTTTTTTATGTTATTTGTTCTGATATTGTATTTTAATGAAGATAGTGATTTTCATTGATATAAAGGGGATGTGGAATTAAATTGTTTATATGTAGGAAGAAAATGATTAAGAACGTCAGTTCTAAACATATTTGTTTGACATTGCTTTAGATGAAATGTTTTTAACTTAATTTGGTTTTTATCGAGAGTAGATTTATTTTATTGATATTGGGCTCACATCAGTGCAGCGGATATATATACAAATACATAGTCATGTAAAGGTATATGTTGTTTCAGTTTGAGTGCTTTAAGTATTGTTAAATGAAACTCATTTTGGAATTAAGAAAATGAAATATAAACTCTTTGATGCGTCAGTCTTTTTGGCGTCATCAGAAATATATGAGAATTAATTATTTTTCTATTCCTCTGTTCATTTGCGTGGGAGGAAAGAAGACTGTTTATGTTATAAGTAGCCGATTGGCGACGTGAATTATTTACGTAGTAGAATTGAATTTAATTCATTTTTTAATTTGTAAATGAGAAGAGTATTAATTTCTTTTTATAGAATTGAATATTAAGTTGTGATATTTTTTTGTCTTTCGCTCTTTCTTACGTTCAAGTGGAGAGACAAATCTATTTCCTGTTATTTCTGTAAACCAATTCTAGTGATAGATAGTAGAACTTTTAAAGCTTACTTTTTGAATTATTTACTTGATTTATTATTATCATTATAATAAGATATATTTTATAAATTTGGAAAATGTCTTTTTTAAGTAAAGCTAAAAAGTGTGATCTGTTTGTGGTCGATGAAGAATTGGGAGTAGACGTTTCGGAGGACCTTAAAATAATTGGCTTAAAACAAAAGATAGTTAGTAGTAAAAACTATGAGGAAGAATTTGTTAAAAATTTATGTGAAAGTACGATAAATGCTAGGATTGAAAAAGAAGGGTTAGAAAAGGAAGAGAAAGATCGGGAATTCGAATTAACAAAACAGGAAAAGGACAGAGAATTTGAATAAGAAAAAAAAAAAAAAAACGGTAGGAACTCGAGTGCCTTAAAACAAAACAGGATAACGATCCTAATGTTTCTACATCGGTTGTAGATTCTACTTTTAGTCAAAATTTTCAAAAGCTTATGCCGAAATTTAACATAAAAACAGATGATATAAGTTTATTTCTCGAACTGTTTGAGAGACAGGTTAAGGTGTTAAAAATTAATACAGACAGGTGGGTGTCATATCTAATCGGTACACTACCGACAGAAATAAATAATTTAATTGCTCGAGAGTTCGAGGAATTAACTCGTGAGTATCCAAATGTTAAATCTTTGTTACTAACAAGATTTAAATTAAGCGCCGAAAAATTTAGACAATTGTTAGTAAAATGACAAAAGAATCCCGATTCAACGTGGTGTGATTTCTATCACGAATTAAGTGCTTATCAGGATGGGTGGCTTGCGGACCTTAAAATTGAAACTTTTCAAGAGCTCAAAGACTTAATGTTAGTAGATCAGATTAAAAGAAGGGTTTCGATTGAATTTAAAGAGCACTTTCTTGAAGAGTGGGCCTCTATAAAGTCACCAAAAGAATTTGTGACAAAGATTGAGGAATTTGAGGATGCTAGGAAAACCATTAATGGGAAATCTAAACCTAGCGACCCTAAAACAAAACAAGTTATAAGTCTAATAGAAATAATAATTTCGGGGATTATAAATACAAAGATAAAAATTTCTCTTGGAGGAAAAATAATGAAACACGTAATTCTGCAAGTAAATCAGAGATTTCTTTCGACCAAAAAAGGAAGTTAAGATGTTACGAATGCGGTTCTATGGAACATCTCCGGCTGCAATGTCCTAACCTTAGAATTCCGAAATCTGAGGCAAATAGGATCAAAACAATATCGGATAAACTTATCAGATCTGTACACTTGTGAGGGTAAAATAAATGGATTTAAAATGCCCATTCTCAGGGGTACAGGAGCAACTGTTGATGTTTATCAGAAATATGTCAGTAGAGATAGAATGACAGGAGAACACGTTTGGGTTAAACATATTTTTTTGATAACCATATGACATGTTTACCTGTCGCTAAAATTGATGTAGAGTGTGATTTAGGCATGATTACAACTAAAGCTGTAGTTGTTGGAAATGACTTAAATCAGGGACGTTAACTTTTAGGAAACGAAACTGCATCTCTTTTTGATCAATCTGGGGAAAATGGTGGCTCGAAAATTGAAACTGTAAATGCCGTTATTACAAGGTCTCAAAATCAACAGATAAAAAATCAGGAGAATTTAGTCGACATGGACGTCAAGTTAGACGTCGAAGAGGAAAAAGTTGATCTTGAAGAGGGTGAGATAGGGAGTGATTCGCAGGATATTGATGTTTTACCTCAGTTAGATAAAAATTACTCGACTCTAGATGTTATTAAAATAGACTATTACTTTTATTGAAGAACAGAAAAAAAGCAAAGAGTTAGTACCATTATTTAAGTCAGCTAAGACTGAGGATAATCAAACTGATTTTAAAATAATTAATGGGGTTTTAGTAAGAAATAAAGTAGATAAATTGGGGTTTGAAAAAAATCTGATTGTTGTACCTGAAACAGTTAGGGAGCAAGTTAAAAGGGTAAGCCACGAAGACACTTCTTGTCATTTAGGGATAAATAAAACAAAGGGAAATTAGGGGAGGCATTTTTACTGGCCAAATTGTTATAAAGATATAGAAGAATATGTTAAATCATGTGATGCTTGTCAGCGTGTATGTAAACCATTCGATCAAAAGAAAGCGGCGTGAATGATTGTACCCATAATATCGGATGTTTTTAGTATAATTTATGTTGACGCATGTGGGCCATTGCCTACGTCTACACAGGGCAATAAGTATCTTATTACGGCAATGGGTTTGCCGTCGAAATACCCTGATGCTGTCCCAGTACAAAATTTAACTTCTAAATCAGTTGTGAATGCTCTTTTGTTGACATTTAGTCGTATGGGTTTTCCTAAAGTAATTCAAACCGACCGGGGCAAGTATTTTATGAGTGCTTTAACGGTAGAATTCCTTGAGAGGTTTGGCGTGAGGATTGTTAGGGAGTTCTGTTTACCATCCACAGAGTAATCCAATCGAACACTTCCATCGTTCTATAAAACGGATTTTGAAAGTTTTATGTGTTGAAGCTGCTCCTGACTGGGAAACAAATATACCTCTAGCTCTTTTTGCATTAAGAATTGTAATGCATGATAGTACCGGGTTTAGTCCTTCTGACCTTTTGCATGGAAATAATCTTATTAAATGTACGAAAAATGGTTAGATCCTCCCGACGAGGAGAATACGGTAGTACAATACGTTTTTGAGTTAATAAATCGCTTGAAGCGAAGCCAGGAATTAGCTAAAGAAAAAATGGAAGAAACTAGGGACAAAGAGAAAAGTTGGTATGATCGTAATGCTGTTAAACGGGAATTTCACGAGGGTGACACAGTGCTAGTCTTTACCATAAACCGACCTCATAAATTAGCTCCTCAATGGAAAGGACCAGGTCGAATTGAAAAAAAGTTGTCGGAGACCAATTATGAGGTTAGTTTTGAGGGTAAACAGGAACAAAATAAAGTTTATCACATTAACATGCTTAAGTCTTATTGTAAAAGACCTGAACTAGTTAATATAGTAGGTCTTGCAAAGAATGAGTCCTTTGAGTCTGAAATTGATGCAGATTTCCCTTACAAGTTAGCCGATCCTTATGTGCATGATTTTAATGAAATAGTTGAATCAAATAATTTAAATAAAAGGCTAAATGAGGAACAAATCAGTCAATTAATTTTTTATTTATTTAAGTATCGTAAAATGTTTTCCAATATTTCTGGGAAAATGCATTTAGTCGAACACGATATTGAATTAATTAGTGATAAACGAATTCAACAAAACCCCTATAGAGTCACACATCGCCAAAATGAATTGCTTAAAGCTGAAGTTGATAAAATGTTAAAGTATAACATTATAGAACCCGGCGATTCTGATTATATATCTCCAATGATCTTAGTTGAAACTCCGGGTAGGGAACCTAGACCGTGTATAGATTATCGTAAATTATATGAAATAACACTAACTAAATTTTATCCTATTCCAAACACATTTGAAGATATTGAACAGAGAGAAGAAACTGTAGCAGCTGCCAAATATATCAGTTTAATTGATTTAACAAAAGGGTATTGGCAAATCCCGTTGAGTAGTAGTGCTCAGAAAAAAGCTGCTTTTGCCACAATGTTTGGAACCTATAGACCTTCGCGTATGCCATTTGGGCTCAAAAATGCCCCACATCACTTTAGTAAGACGATTAGTGAAATTTTAAACGGGTGTGAGGATCTTGCAATTCGTTATCTTGATGACATTGTGATATTTTCGCAAATTTGGGAAGAGCACTTGCAACATTTACAAGAGGTTTTAGAGTGAATAAAGAATGCTAACTTGACTATAAAACCAACTAAGTGTAAATATGTGCAAGAGGAAGTAAAATATCTTGGGCATGTTGTTGGTAAGGGAAAACATTCACCAGCAGAACTTAAAGTGAAAGCTATTCAAAATTTTCCCATACCCACTTGTAAAACAGAAATTAGGGCTTTCTTAGGTTTGGCCTGGTATTACCGACAATACATTCCTATGTTTTCGGTGATAACTGTGCCACTCACGAATTGCTAAAGGGTAAAAATAAAAAAGGGAAAGTTGTGTGGAATGAGGAATGCATTTAATTTATTTCTTTATTTCTTTATTTTTTCTTCAAGCATTTAATTCTTTAAAGGACAAACTTGCGAATAAGCCTATTTTACATGCACCAGATTTTTCAAAACCGTTTATTTTGCAAACAGATTCGTCAGATTTAGGATATGGGATTATCTTGGCTCAAAAAGATGGTGAGGAAAATGAACATCCGATTTTGTACATAAGAAAAAAATTCATATCAGATGATAATACTCCACGACCGAAAAGGAATGCACTGCAATCTTATACGGTATTAAAAAGTTAAAGTGATATATTGACGGGCTATCAGAATTTTGTATCCAAACAGATCACAATCCTCTGGTTTGGCTGAAAAAGAATGTCTGACAAAATCCGCGACTTCTTCAATGGTCTTTGGCATTGCAATATTATAATTATACGAAAGAGCATAAAAAAGGAAAGGATAACTCTAACGTAGACTGTTTAAGTCGAAATCCTTTATACAAGGATTGAGAAGTAATATTATTTATTTTTCGAATTTGTTTATATTCATGCTTACTTGTGATTTATATTGTTTAATATTCATATTAAATTGTTTTGTATTCTTAGTTAAATTGTTTTGTATTCATAGTCAATTGTTTTGCATAGATTTTTGTATTAAAGTTAATTGTTTTATGTAGTGAGTGCATGTATATAAATGTTGAAATTTTTGGTTAGCAAGATTTCATATGCATATTACATCCTTTTATATTTTACAAACTCATGAACTTAAATCTATAAATGCAAGGAAGAATTAAATTTTTCTAAGATGTTAAATTTTTTCACATGGCCTGGTGATGATGAGAGAGCTCCCTTCCCTATTTCTCTCATGGAGTTTTTTTCCTCCTTTGCTTTCCCCCATGTATCGGGAAAGGCAAAGTCTGGTGGTTGGAGGAGCATGTAATATTTAAATTTTCGTTAACTCTCCATTTTAATAAACATTTCTTAAGGAAATACACAAAAAGAAATCATTTGTAACATTTAGAGATCTTGTGAGAGTTAAGCGTGCCTATCTTGGCGAGTGGTGGCCTTTTGGCGATGAGATGTTGAGTTGGATAAAGAAAGTGATAATGAGAACACCGCTTTTGAATGTTCTCTCGCTCAAGATTAAAATTTTATATATTTTCATGCGTTATCTGATTGTCATATTCGTGTGCATTTGTTTGTGTTGTGGAAATGAAGAGTTTTAATAAATAATAGTTTCCAACCTGGAATACTTATCTGTGCCACACATTACACTGCTCACATTGGTTGAGATCCCATGACTGTTAGCAGAATATGGAATCGATGGGTTCATGACGGTCATATGGAACGCCGTGCAGGATCTCAGCGGCCCCCCCATCAGTAACACCAGAGAAGACAAGCATGTTATCCACATGGCCTTAAGGGATCGTACAGCTACGCCTTGAACCCTAAGTCAACAAATGGGCTCATATGCAAGACAACAAGAGTCTACAAGAACAGTTCAAAGATGTTTGCAGCAGCATGGAATGCCAGCACAGCGACCATGGCTTCAGCTACTTTTGACGCTGCACCACAGGCAGGAACGCCTCTAATGGTGGGATCAACGACGAACCTGGACGTAGGAGTGGCATGGCGTAGTCTTTTCTGATGAAACTAGGTTCTGTACACAACATCATGATAGTCGCATCCGTGTTTGGCGACATCGCGGAGAACGCTCTTTGGCAGCTTGCATTCGACGTCTCCATACTGGCCCATCACCTAGAGTAATGGTATGGGGTGCAATTGAATACGTATCTCGATCCCCTCTTGTTCACATTGCTGGCACTTTGAATAGCAGCCATTACATTTCTGATGTGTTAGGGCCAGTTGCTCTGCCTTATCTTCAGGGTTTCCATAACGCTACGTTTCAGCTGTACAATGCACGGCCGCATGTTGCCCACACTGTCCTAACCTTCCTTGACACAGAACATGTTCGCCTGTTCTCTCACCAATTGAAAACCTCTGGTCAATAGTTGTCGAACGACTGGCACGCCACTACTCGTCAGTCACTATGATCGATGAATCGTGGCATAATGTTGAAGCTGCATGGAATGCTGTACCCGTCCATG
This sequence comes from Parasteatoda lunata, assembly GCA_949128135.1. Classification (NCBI taxonomy): domain Eukaryota; kingdom Metazoa; phylum Arthropoda; class Arachnida; order Araneae; family Theridiidae; genus Parasteatoda; species Parasteatoda lunata. The sequence goes on along the minus strand of OX421980.1, from coordinate 15,102,240 downwards.
CTATCCAATCTCTGTTTGACTCGATGCCCAGGAGAATAACTGCTGCCAGGGGAGGCTGCTCTGAGTACTGATTCCTCAGGATTTATGCACCCAAATACCCTGAAAATTTCATCATTTGTTCTTCCAACTACAATGACAATGAAATTGCCAAAAAATGCATGAAATCTACCTTCTAAAAGAATATAAACAGATTTTTTGATAGACTGAATTAAAACTAGTACTTAATGACATAAGAACATGATGGAGTTAAATCATGTCGTTAATTAAACAAACTTTGAATATCTCAAAACACTAGATAAATTAACAAACTAGATAAATTATTAACATTTCATGCTTGATAAATTAACAAAAAATAATATTTTTCCTATTTTAAACTATATATTGCAGCAAATTTTTTTTCATCAATTGCATACTTCATAAATGTTACACGAATGCATAAAAAAATCGAAACAATAAAAGCATTTGTGAAGTAAGCCATTGTTAAGCCATTATCATATTATTCTAATATTTATCACTTTAAGATTATTTATTGCATTGACAGAAAAAGTAAGATGCAAACTTTTTGTTGAAATTTTCAAATCTCAAAAATTTCATTAATAATGAAAATTATCATGTAAAAAAAAAAACCCCCACTATTTTTAACAAAACTGCTATTTTGATAAGTTAACAAATTAAAAAAAAAGAGATAGCACAAAGTTTTTTTCTCTTTTTTAGCACGACATAATAGTTCGACTTATAATATCAGTTTTTTTTATAATTCTCGATTGATTACAGAAAGAACAAAAAATCAATTAAACAAATTATGCTAATACTCTACTTGATGAAGATTTTACACTAAAAATTTGTGTTATTGTATTTTCAGGAAGAAAAGTATGACTTATGAACAAAGAGGCATGTGCAACATTCAAGAAATATGGTTATTAACAATCAGTTTATGAAAACGGTTGCATTCTTCTTTAACTTTAATATTTGTGTTCAATTTTACTGTAGTTCAATTGTGAATAAAAATTAACTGTTGTGAAATTTTGTTTAGATGCATTTGAAACAAAGTAACATTTAAAAATATGTATGTTTAAAATAAAAAAAAGAAGAAATAAAGAAAACCTTTAAGCAGAATGAAAAAAAAAATTCCTAAATGCAGGAAAACTATGAGACTTACTTAAATTATGACATTTTACAGTGTTAGCATCAAATGGAATAAGCAAATAATCGCAAGCATCTCTGAGTTCAGGAACAGACACACTTGGAGGACAATGAATAATACCAGTTGTGTAATATTCCTATTTTAAAAAGGAAAGATAAGAAAATCAACTTAAAATTATTTAAAACATTAAAAACCAAAACACAGAAAATTACAGATGAAATAAATAATGGGCAATATTGAGGATTTTTAAAAGTTTACCATGATATCATCAAACCAAATGTGATCTGCATTTTATGGTAATCGACGAAATTTGGCTTTATTAAAAAATTAATAATACATATACAATTTATTATTGTATGGCAGTTTGAAATTCTTATAAGTTATGTATATAATAACTTAATGTCATACAGTTAATAGTAATTTTTTAAAAATAACAATGCATACTGAAACATTTCAAAAATCAATTACCGAAATTCAAGACAACAAAGCAATAAGTTTTGAAATTAATAATAAAATTCTTTGCTGTAGTATATTTTAATAAAAAACCAACCCTCAAAGTGAAAATTAGAAATATTAACACTTTTTAAAGAACAATGTCTATTTAATTAGTAAGCAACATATAAATGATATATTTTAACATTGTCATAGTTTAAACTAATACTAACAGAAATATCAGCATTTGTTTTTCTCAACTATTGCTTATAATGCAAAGAATATAGTAAAAGATAAATTGTTAAAATAATGTTTAAATAGATGTTTGGCAACAGCTGTAAACAGTTTGTGTGTTTTTTCACTCCCTGAACAATTTTTATTAACAAAACAGTAATAAATAACAGTAATAAAGTTTTAATATAAATAGGGTCAATACATTAACTGAAACAAGTTGGTAATAACCAATTAAGTGCTGAATAGGGTAAAATAGCTTGTAATGCATGTAATGAAAATATAATAAACAAACAAGATATAATTCAATATTCCAGCAGCTGCTATTTTTGCTGTTGAGGTTTTAGTGAAAGATCTTTTAGACTCACCGCAGGAAAAAGAAATAGATGGAAATGCATAAAATGTCAAGATACGGAATCCAAAAACCAAGCTCAATAAACCAACTCTCAGTGAACCTCAAAAAGAAATTCCAACCTAAACAGAACGCAGAAAACAAATTCGTCGAGCAAAACATGCGTAAAAGAAATTCCGAGCGCACTTGCAAAATTGGAAAAAGAAAACTCTGAACTAAATTTCCCCCCCGGGATATTTTAGCCCCTAACCATCAGTTGATTTTCAAGAAAACGGTCATAAAGTGCATATTTTTTTAATACACGTATATTATACACGTATTTGATTAGTGCTGACATCTAGTTTAAAATAAACTATCGACAATTACCTTAAAAATATCTTGGTACTGCAATTGGGTGTGTAAAATGAGAAATAAAATGTTTTCCGGGCAAAAGTAATGAATTACTCCAGCCCATCATTTTCATGGGAGCGAGAAGAAAGGGGTTAATGAGTATTAGAAAAACTTGGACTTTTAAATTGCATTCAAATTAATTCATATTCATATATTTGAATCACATATCAAATCTAAAAGAAACAATCACCAATACAAAAAATGACTGTGAAAAAAGAAGCTGTTCAAAAACGCTAAATGATCTGAAAACACTAATTTAAAAAAAAAAGAAAACCTGAAAAACATGATAACAGAACTACAACAATATTCATGCCAAGCATACTTGGAGCACTCAGGCTTGCATGAGGATAAAAATAAAGACGTGAACAAAACAGTTGATAAAGTTTTGACCAGCCTTGATGTAAAAGGCCTCCTGCTATTGTAGCATTATAGACAGTGCTGACAAGTCTAAAGGATCACCATAAATCTATTATTGTCCAATTTACTATGAAATACAACAAGACAAATGCTTCATTGCTACCAAAAACAAATACCCGCTAGTTAGTGTTATAAAAAAATAGATTTACCACCTCTCCAGCATTTATAAAAAAGCTTTTGGCTCCAGCTACTATGAAACTACTTTTTTTAAGTAAGTCTTTCAAAAGGGATAAATAACTAAATTTTGTTAGGTGAAAGATGGAAAAATATTTTTACGTAAAAATAAAAAGGCTAGAGTGTATCAAATATGTTCATTTTTAATTAAATACAAATCGAAACCACCAACAGTTATCCAACATATAACCAATTTGAATTTCTTTTTATTACAAACTTAAACTATTTCTACATCTTTTAAAAAACCCAAACGCCTGTAACAAAAAAGACACGACTACTAGTGAAGACCTAACCAAATTTTATACACAAGTCTAAAAATAAAGTTTTCATCAAATTTGTCAGTATTTATTGTTAAAATGCTTTAATTTACTAGCTGCTGAAATTCAAAATGCAAATATTTTTAAAAACTTTCAAAAACTACAAAACTTTTTTTTAACTTTTTCTCTACTTAATGAAAATATTGATGAAATCGCAGAAATTCTAAACACCCTTTATCTTTTTTTTATGTAAATCTTGTTAATCATAATTATATTTTTGAGTTTTTATGACCGGTTTAACTTGTTTTAAAACAGCTACTCTTGCTTGCCACCCTTTAAATTTTGAATAAATTTATTATTATTTTTTTTTTTTTAGCTCTTTTGTGTTTTCCTTTATATGTGTATATGTTTTTTTTATTATTTATCATATTATAATATATAAACTCCTTTCTGTAGTCACTGACATGGACCTAGAAATCAAACATTGATTTGAGCAATTTATTTCTTCTGTAATTACTTGTTTCTTGTATTTAAATTGTATTATATTGAATTAACAAATGTGTTTCATATTAATGACAAAAAAATACTATTTACAGGATATATGTGTCAAAATAAAGAAAAAAAATTGGAATTATGCAAAAAATGAAATTTATATTAAGGGGTCCCAGAATCGATCTCCTGACCAAACTATTGAGGCCATATTTCTGAAAGTGCAGCTACTCCTCATATTTTGAGGATCAGAAATAAAAATTAATAATAAAAAAAAAGAGGTATATTAATTCTGAGAAAGTAAGTTTCTGTAACTTAAAATATCATCTGCACTAAGTTATTAGCCTATTTGGAGTCACCTTTTTAAACCAAGTGCGTGAAAATAGGATTCATCAAAAGTTATTTAGGGTATTACATTTTGTTTTCGTGCACTGTATTTACCAAATTTAATAAGTTTGATGCTTTTAAATTTGTTATTAGTAATTATTTGTACTTCTACAAATCTGCAAAAGCATGTATTGTTTAGATCTATAATATTTGTTAAGTTGATGAGGTGTAGATATACTGGATTTGAGCTTAGCCCTTTCATTATAGCTTCAATCTTCTTGTAGCTATTGCAGTAAGTTAAAGAGACAAAAATAATTCAATTAATAAAAAAGTTTGTGGTAACTCTTGTTACAAAAACTTAAAACTTACTCTTGTAACAAAATTAAAGTAAGAATAATTGCAGATAAATTATAAAGATCAGTTTCAAACCAATGGCCATTGTGTAAATACAGGTAAGCAGCATACTATACGGATATTTTTGATTCAAAAAAAATATTTCTAATTTAGGAAAAACTTCTATAAGTTTATGGTTACTTTTAAAATTTCAAAGAACAATAAAAATGAACCTTTTTTATCACAGTAGTACATATTTTTTTATCATTTTTTAAATATTAACTAAATAAAAGTATGTACTGATATTATAAAAATACTTTATATCAATTGGTTTCTTAAAACTTGCAATAAATTTATAAATTTTTGGATAAAAAGTATTATTTTCTAGACCATTTACTAAAAACATTACAGAGAAATATCTGTACCGTTTTCTTTAAAATTTATACTAAAAAAATGGGAGAAAAAAATTCACCAACTATGCCTTACTTTCAGTGGAATTGCTTACACATTTCTGTTTCCTTCACTGCATAATATAGGATGTAACAAGGAATTATAAAAATAAATAAGGAATTCTAAGATCCAACAAAATGCTAGTTGCAAGTTAATTTGAAAATAAAAATACCTCATTATTATTTGTGAACTGAAAATATGTATGAAAGTTTACCATTATAGCTCTGAAAATTGTAGCTGATATGCCTTCTGCAACTTCATATTCACCTCTTTCATTAGGTCGAGTAAAGTTATTTTCTAAAGAAGATCCAAACATCCTAAAAATATTTTTAAAAAAATATTTTAAGACTGGGGTTGAATTCAGTCTTATTAACTTCAGATTAAATGAAAAAAAAAATATTTACAAAAATATTATGACTATTGGGTTGTTTACTTTAATAGAAATGTTAATATTTATTTTGATATATAGTTTTAAAGAAAAAATAAAATTATAAGAATATTTGTTTGTGGCATAATTACAATATTAACCTTTTTTATTCTTTGACTTTGGTTATAATATACAACTACTTTATGCCTAGTAAAAGTTTTCTAGATCAGGTTACTGTGTGAAATTTATATCTGCTATACACAAAAACTCAAAATTTTTAACTAGGAGTTAGAATTAAATTCTGAAACAATACTCTTTGTAAATTTTAAACATGAAACTTTGAAATTAAGACTGTTAAGTATAGAAAATAGGGAACTCAATTTACCTAGATCTGAAAGAATCGTAAAAATAGAAAAAAAAAAAAAAAAAAAAAGGGAATGTAAAGAGTTTATTTATTAAGGATTATGAAATTATCAAAAGTATTCATCACATAATAGAAATGTATTATTACCTCCCAAGCATTGTATCTGGGTGAGCAGCAAATAATGCTGGATCCACAATAATACGTGTATTTTCTACAACAAGAGTAATTCGTTCATCACTGACAGATTGTGCATTAATTCCCTGATTGGCAGCAGGTAAAGCACTTGAATTGGCTACTGGAGCTGAGCAACTAGCTCCCATTGGAAATGCTGATAAACATGTATTATCTCTACCATGATTTCGAGCTGGTCCCAAAACTTGAAAACTTGGATGGGCCCGGACTCTAAAATAAAAAAAAGAAACAATCTAAATGATTAATGCAAACCATTAGCATGGCAAAAAAAAAAATTGCTTTGGGAATTTTGACTTTTTTTAAAATAAAAAATTAACACACCTTCTTACAAAAATCATATATACTTTATTTCTGTCACTCTTCATATGTACATTAAAATAAATTTGGTTATCTATTCTAATTTAAAATTACAGGTAATACTGGTCTGGCTATACAAAGGCAAAATAAAAGGCTCCTTTGAAGAATAGTGATATTTTATTTTTTATAATTTTTGAAAAGCAAGTTTTCACACTGGCATAACAAGGTGGGTAGAAGCGGCTGACGATCACCCTGAACACCAATGAATGATCAGATTGAATGTTCACTAAATTATTGATTTCCCCATTTTTTAAAATATTGTTTGTTTGAAAAACATATTTATAGTTTTTTTATTTTTAACTATCTCATTTTTTTCAAGAAATATTTCGAGAATTATTTTATAATTTTAGAAGTGTTTAGGTTATACGATTTTACATACATATCAATGAAGTTTAAAGCTTTTAGAGGTTTGAAAGACTGGCAATAAATTATGAATGGAAAAGAGACTTTTTGAACACCCTATGCCAAAATGTATAATAATAAGTTTGTAACTTATAATGATTATTTAGATAATTATATGCAATAATTTGCACAAAATTTCATAAACCTAGTTTAAATATTAATAGAAATATGGGCAATTTTTTTAAAAAAACTAATTTTTTGGCATGACCTTTTCTTACTATAACTGCAGAAATAGTCAATAATATAAAATAATTTTAAATGTTTATCTATTTACAATTTAAAAAGCATAGCTGAAAAAAATTGATTTAAGTAAAAAAAAAGCAACTTTTTTTACAAAAGCGAAAAGTCTAAATTGGTGAACATTAAGAGGTGAGTTGAAACATTTAATTAAGATTCTACTTAAGTATTCTAACATAAAACTAAGCTTTAAATTTTTAATAAAATTTTTTAAATAAATAAAAACTAATAATTCAAAAGAGTTAATACAGCAGCACAAAGTATATAGGTATCCATGTTTTCAGATTGAGTTATCTCTCAAACAGATAAAGGGGGAATATAATATATATATATATATATATATATATATATATATATATTAGATTAAGAACTCCTAACTTGTAATAAGTAAAGGAGAAATTTATAAAGTATAAACAAAATAATAAGAAATATAGAATGCTATAGTTAGAAAATATTTAAAATTAAAAAAAAATGGGAACGTTTATAAAACAATTTACATTAAAATTCAGGGCTTGAAAAAACTTAAGACATTTTACCCGTCCCCGAAGATTGCTTGTCCAACAATATACCTGTCCTCTGTGGCTTCTAAATAAATAAAGATATAATTTTCTCTTATTTATTACAAATATTTATTTAAACCGCACAATGAATTAGTAGTTACTAGGATTACATTAGACAGTAATAGGAAAGGGAGACAAGAACTTTCAAGAAGACGAGTGACAGTGACACAAGGGATCAGAGTAGTAAGGTTTGGAACGGCGCGCCAGGATTCGAGGGCCCTGATTGGAGGCAGCAAAAAGAAGTCAACAGTGACGTCATGAGCTGGGCGGTATGTGATCAGATGAATTGTTACTTCCTTCGTTAGAAGTCCAAATGCACATGCGCAGAGCAACTTTTCTTTTTTTTTTTTACCAATTACGCGAGCATGCGCCTTTGGACTGACGAAGGAAATAGCAGGATTTCTAGATTAGAGGGTCATTTTAGAAGTGAGGCGCTAGACTCTTGTAAGATAACAAAAATTGAAAATGTATCACGAACATTAACGGGAAAATGACCATTTGCGCGGATGTTGGATTCCAGAAATTCGTTGTCGGCGGAGAATTTTTGACCACCGAGGAAGGGCGGTTTTTCGAGCCCTGTTAAAAATATGTACCACTTCAATAGAAAAAAAATTGAAATGACTTACTTATTTTTGGGCCCAGAAGAAATTACACTAGACTTTGGTATTGGGTCAGAATTTAATGGTGGGGAATCTCTAGAACTTCCACTACTAGAAGGAGAAGACAAAGACTCTATATGGTCACCCATGCGACTTACGAGGCAAGGCTTTAATTTTGGAGAAGAGCTGCACCTATGAATGAAACAAATATTTTAATCTTTTATCAAAAATACGCAATTTGTACTATACACATTTATACTTAACACAAATTTGTACAATAGAACCTTGATCCATCATTTTCCTGGGAACCATTCATTGTGAACGATAGATGCGAGAAAATGATAAATGCGGGCTAACATAAAACATCAAATAACGACTAGAAAATGTATGTAAAATAATGAAAAAGCAATAGACTTGGAAATTAATTATTAAAAAATTGTGCCTTGATTAAAAAAAGTATATACTTAATGTGAAAAAAGAAGTACACAAAATAAAGCTACACTATACAAAAGAAAACTAACAGACATTTTTATTTAAAATATTTGGAAATTATTGTTTGACCACTTTCTTTTCTTTTCATCTCAGACAATGAATTTTCAAGATTTGAAATAGATTGCTGTTCCTTTTTGTGAGTTCAAGTGATTGCAGAAAGTTTCTAATAGTTTCAAAGGCTTTGAGGACTTAAGAAAACGTTGTCACCTGTTGTGGTTCTGTTTCGTCATCTTTATCTACATCACTTTGCCCTTTTTCAGCATTTCCATCAATTTATGCATAATCATCTAATGCGCTGTTTGAGGCATTTCCTTCTAACTGTAACAAATCCTCATTTTTGGAATCATTAAAATGAGAATAACTTCAATATATTTTTGTTAATGATGGTCGAATTTTTGAATGATAAACACGTGAATAAGCTAGTTTGAAAAATTTTCTAAACTGGTATTATTAGCATTATAAGGATAGCATAATGGAAGGGACTAATAAAAAACAAGATGATGCAAGTTGGGAAAACGAATAATATGGGAACGATGGGCTGAGGTTCGACTGTACTATAATTATTGATATTTGAGATTTTTAACCTTTCAATGCATTTTAAGACTAACATATGTGTTTAGTTTTATCGTATTTTAGCCAAATGAACTAGACTCACTGCTCACTACAAAGACAATAAGCATGGTGGTTTATGATATAAGATAAAATAAAGAGAATGCAAATCAAAATCTTCAGAAAGAAATAGCATATCTATCTTTTTAAAAATAAACAAATATAAAAATAAATAATTTAAAAATATTAAAGCTGTTGATTTTAATTGTTTTTCTTTAAAACTCGCCTGCTGCTGACTTCGCACCAGTGCTCGATAGTTGCTAGCGTTGGAACCTGTGGTGAGAAATCTGCAACAACATATCTGTTAATCAAAATTCGTCATGTCACAAATCGTATAATCCCTTATCACAAACTGGAATAGTTTTATGGATTTCTTTGGTTGTTAGGTGTGACATCACATGCGAACAGCTCCAAGCAAAAACTTTTAAGCTTAAAATTTGAATTCTGATACTTGATAATCAAAACTTAAATTAGTAGTTACGGTAAGACATCTGAAATTTTATGTAATATCAAAAGTTTTAAAAAATTTGAAATATTATTTTAATGCGTCTGCTGCTGATCTCGCGCCAGTGCTAGATAGTCACTAGCGTTGAAGCCTGTGCTGGTACGTGATCAGCAAACAGTGATGTATTAATCAAAATTCGTAATCTCACTTATCATATACCTTACCATAAACACTGGCATAATTTCAGGAATTAATCCCTAGTTATGCGTGACATAAACTGTATTTGGCCACTAGCAAAAAAATTTTAAGCTTAAAATTTGAATTCTGGTACTTGATTATCAAAATTCAAGATATTAGTTATTGTATGACGTCTCAAATTTTGATGTAACGTCAAAAACTTTCCAAAAATTTTAATTTTTTGAAAATATAGAATTTTAAATCTTCAATTATGAAAGTAAGGCTGAAAAAAACAATGTTTTTTGAAAAAAAAAAAAAAAATTTTATTCTGTCGAAAAATAGAAATTATTTACTTATTTTTTATTGAGGAAACAGTTATATTATATTTATTCATTTGAAATTGGGTATGATTAAGTATGTTATACAGTAACATTTCACAGTAATATTTCGCCTAAAAAAAACGTTGAATATGAACATCGATTATTCTTGATGGCACAAGGGTACAAAAGTAGTAAACTACATACAAAAAATAAAATATAAAAATTTCTCACTTGATATTATCATTAACTAGAAAAGAACAGTCATCTGTTATTCTACAAAAAAAAAAAAAAAAAAAAAAAGTAGAACAGAAATTATAAACACCATTTTATCTCAATATTTAAATTTTTTTAATGTATATTTTTCGGAAAAGTACAAGTGGGAAAAAAAGCAGATTTTTCTTTTAACTTTCCGTATCCCCCTTTCAGTTAAAAAAAATAATGATTCTTTATATTTTCCGTCATACTATAGATCTACTAAACAGTTCAAAATACAGAGATAGTCCAATTAATTTTTAAAAAAATTATTGAATAATAGAAGAAGTCATAAAAATTTAAGTTCAAATGAAATATGTCGAGTGATTAGATTCGACCTTTGGTTTTTTTTTTTTTCAGAGTTTCTTTCAAATGTCCTTTGCCGCCATGTTGATAACACAACAGCATAGTAAACACTGCTAGAGAAATTTTTTTTAATAACTTATTTTAAAAATATAAAATATATTGAAGCAACAAATACATTTGGAAAGAGTGACGGAAACACTAAAGATAAAAACTTCTTAAAATATAAAACAGAAAAAATAAGATTTAATCTGCCTTTAAAGGCGAAATGGATTTGAATAACGACGCTTTGCAATTAAGCATAATGCATTAATTTCCAAAGGAAAAAACTCATTAACATTGCAATCTTAACGATTGAAAACTTGCAAAATTACATATTTAGTAATTTATATTAATTTATTTTTAAAATTTCAATTCTTTTTCCTCGCATGAACGTTTTTCACAGTATGTTTTACCTTTGATATTCAAAACAGAATTATCTAACTGCTTTTTGTACTTTTCATTTGTAATTAATGGCTTTTTGTATCTATTTCTGGGACATACCATAATATAAATACAGTCTAAAGTTTTTATAAAAATATTTTTTAAAAAATCACTCATTTGAGTGCAAGTTAAACTAGAGCCGATCAAAATTATCAAAGTAAAAGCTATAATTAATAAAAATGCATATGAAAGTTCTTAAAAAAGTACTAAGTTTCATTGTTTTTATTTACACTAAAGAGGAAAATGTGAGAACCTTGTTCATAATTTTAATTAGCTTCGGATATTGTTCGACATAAACACTTATGGTGTTAACATTATAACTAACACTACTAAAGACAAATGCCGCACTTCGTTGAGCATTAAAACCGAGCAGGGCCGTCTTAATAGCAAGCAGTGCCCCCGGGCACAGAAATGTTTTGAGCCCCTATTACATTTCAAACTGTTTAAAATCGAACTAAAAAACTTCCCATTCAAAAATGAAAAGCATTTTTAAGATATGATATAATTTAAAAAAACTTAAACACATTTTTATCACCCCAAAAACTCAATGCACATAAAATAAAGCATTTTTAAACTAGGGATAATAGGTATTTTAGAGATGCTAACCAATTGCTATCCTCAAATAAGAAATAATTTTCAAAACCAAGAAGTTAATTAAATTAAAAAGCATAAGGGTATAAAAAAAATTTTATATTTTAGTTTATAACCTTCGTTGAATAGCGGACCCAATTTTTGGGTTTACGACTACTACTGTTCAACTCCATAGCCTTGTAATTTTGAATCAATCCAGAAGACAAGAGAACTTCTGGATCAGTACCCCCAGAAGTTTGATTTGTTATGAAAACATGGAGGACTTTGTGTCTCGACAGATTTAACGTGCATCAATCACCATTTACTACACGGGGAGTCTTCGGCCGGCAGAGATCGAACCCACGAACTCTTGGACATGGGCCCTGTGCCCTACCAACCAGGCTAACCCGGCCTAGGATATAAAAAAAAATTTATTTTATATTATAACCGTTGTTGAACAGCCGACCCAATTTTTGTTCAAGACTCTTAATGTTTAAGTCTGTAACCTTGTAATTTTGAACCCAATCCAGAAGACAAGGGAACTCCGGGATCAAGTATCGGGAGAAATTTTGCCATTGTGGAGGACTTTTTGGTGGAACTAACCCGTATTTACATGAAGAGGAAGACCACGAGAACCTCCCACGGTCAGCCTGACGTCAAAGGGACTCTAACCCATGATCCTTCTGCCACTAAGGATATTTCACGTCAGCACTGTGGTCTGTGCAAGCCTGATGCGGATTCGTATCGACCAGCCATCGCTGGATTCGAGCCCGGTTCACCTCATTGGAAAGCGAACGCTGTATCCCCCTGAGCCATCGCGGCTAGGGTATAACAATTAAAAAAATTCAAAAGTTATACATTGTTTCGTCAAACTATTAAAAAGTCAGTTATTATAATATTAATATTTAAACATCTTTCAGTGCACATCAGACATAACCAGTTTAAAAGTTGCTGTTGTGTAATTCTAAACACTTTCAATTATTACTTTAATTAACTATAAATACCAAACAAAGTTGATGACTTAGAGAGTTGAGTACCTAAAAACTTCATTTTAACGAAGAAAAATAGATTTCGGTTGACTTTTTTAAGTTCTCCTGGTGATAAACTATTCAAACTATTGGTGTTTGTATGATAATCAATCGCTATTTTTGGAAAACAATGCACACTTTTTATACGAGAATATATCCCAGAAAGCATGTAACCTACTACCTTGTATCGTTATTTTCTTCTTATTGTCACGAAAATGTTTGTACTAAAAACATTTTTTCAATAAGCCAAAAATATTGAAGTTTTTATACCTTTCATCCTAAAAGGATTACAAATTATTTTTAAAACTTTTTTAAAAAGTGTTGTCACTTAAGTAAAATGGTCACTTAGGTCCACAATGGCGTTTTAGCTGACGTCACACTAACGATTGGATGAAATTGCATTGTCCATTAAAATTTCATGACAAGGTAGATTTAGCTGAGAATACAAGAATTTGTGAAAAGAAACCTTATAATTACCTAGGTTTATGATTATTTTCACCTTGAGACTAGCTTCAGTAAAGGATTTTTCTCACGCTTGAAAACCCTAAGTCAACCTCGATTTAAGGTTTTTATATAGAAGGTTGTTTTCCAAGGTTTTGGATTAGGGTAATGTGCGTAGAATAGAGCATATTGTCACAGATCTCATATAAAGGTTAGATTTACACGTAACCCGCATAACTAACCTTTTTATTAGGTTTACATTAAAAGGTTTTTACTGAGTGAAATTAAACCTTATTTTGCTATCTGGGTATTTATTTTAAAAATTATATAATGCAAAGTTGTTTATTCTTAGCTGTTTTTTTTAACGCAATTTATAAAAAATGAGATTCTCAAGGGCCCCCCGAGTGCCTGGGGCCCCTGGGCACTGCCCGGGTGTGCCCATGCGTAAAGACGGTACTGAAACCGAGTCTTCTTTCTCTCAAAAGATGCATTTTTTTTTTTACATTGGTGGAAAGAACCTCAATTTAACGTTTTCCCATCTCAAGGTGTGTGTTGATAAAATAAATGGAAAACTAAAAATGAAGCATGGCTTGCTCTTATGATTTATCATATTTGGAGATAGGAAAATATAGACAGCAAGTGAGCAAAAAGATGTAAAATATTTGCAATGATTATCAAAAATTTTTAATCTAGCGTTGTCACTTAATTAGAAACTTCAAAATATTATACCTTTATTGTTTAAAATTTTTTAAAGCACCTTCAAAAGAACGCCAGTCAAATACTTTTGAACAATAATCGGATAAACAATTAATTCGATGGTTTCTTTCTTTTAATTAGTTTAAATTGTTTCCTCATCAATATTACACTAAAATAATCTTTAAACAAAAAAGATCAGATAAGATTATTAGGGGAAGCAAACTTATCGTTGCTTTACAACGAGAGAATGAGACGTGTTTCGAACGTAAGTACCGTTTTAGAATAACTCACATAAAAGTTTTTTCAATAATTTATTTTTACATGAAAGAGAACTTTTTCTACATAGTCACGATAATAGTTAAGACATCTGTCTTAGCGGGAAACCAACTTGTCTTTACCCTCTTCAAAGAAAGATCCCGCCATTAAAGACCAGTCACTGCTAAATATCGTTTTTCTTTCTTTTGTAATTACGTCTTAATCGTTGTCAAAGCGATTATCTCCAAAATCAAGTTTCAAGCTCAAGAACAAGTGGTAGTCTGAAGGCGCGAAGATAGGGCTGTAAGGCAGGTGATCAAACTGCTCTCAATCGAATTGTTGAACAAGGTTTCGAGTGACACCAGCTGAATATGGATTAAGTTGTTGGAGTGTATCATTGAATTGTCGAAACCACTTTCTCATAATTCCATCGCTTATTAAATTTTCACAATAAATCTGGGTAATAATCACAATAAATCGTCTTACAACATTTTGAACGCTCACTAGCACACGTAGTACAACACAATTCAGCAGTAATGTCAATGGACAGGCAATCAACCAGAGATACGACCCGAACCCTTACATTCGCGCTAGAGGTGGCTCAAGAGGGTACTAAAATCTCCATTCATTTGCATTTTTTTCCTGCTATAGATGATTATTTTGCTTTGATTTTTTAATCACTTACTTAAATCAACGTTTTATTTACGTATGTAAAGTTTCGTTTCATTCTGATAACTCGTTCTAGGTACGCTAATTTCCATGGCAATGAGAGTAATTTTGCCTTTTTTGATAGTGATACGTCAGATTTCTACAGCGATTTTGTTTGTTTTCCCCATCATAGAATAACCCCTGACCCGTGGACAAGATGAAGTCACGTGACTGCAGCCTATACTTGCGGTTAACTGAGACCGCTTCTATTCCCGTCCATTCGTTTAACATTGCGATCGTCGGATGCAATTAACTGTCTGTCTTTTTAATTCAGAAATAAGAATGTTACAAAAGTCCTGAGCATTTTGCTGTAAGGAGAAGTTCTCTAGGGACTGTCCGATAACTTTTTACAAGAAAGGGCGACATTTTTTTTATTTTTACTTTTTCTATTTAAAAATTGAGTTCAAAATTTTTGCTTTAATAATCAATTACGCTCGTTTTTGTTAATTTTTTTTTTACATTTAACATAAGTTCTTATTGTTTCTTTAACTTTAAACTTAAAATGTTTAAGTATCTTTCAATATATACTCTATTTTTTAGCTGAAATAGTTGCAAAGCTTTGTTGATTTCCTTGGCGAGAGAAATAGTTTAGCGCCAAGAAACAGTTTCGGTTTCGTTTTAGTTCTCTTTAAATGTCGATAAAATTTCTATATATTCTGAAGATTATGTATATCTTTACCTCTTGATTAGTAAGATCCAATATTTGTCTTGTTCTGAAATATTTTCCAATAAATATATATATTTCAATAAAAAATATGGTACATAAGAAGTTGTGGTTTTTAAATTACATAGGAATGCTTAAAAAACAAATTATTTGTGTATTCTTATATGTTTGATGAATGAATAAAATCTATGAAATATTTTTAGTATTTAAATTTAAAATAGTGTATAGTAGTTCTAGTGTTAATTTTTAATAAAATTGTATAATTCTGTTACTAAACATAAAATGAATACAAAATTATGTACTATTTAGAAAATAAATTAAGGTATATTTAATATAATCATTAAGTACTTGTTTATCCTTTTTTTATTTAAAAATAGTTGCTATATTGGAAATACTTTATTTTACTAGTATATTAAAGTATAGAATTAGTTTGAATTAGTGCAACACTTTCAGAAAACATAACATAGAAGTGGCTAAGTTGTATAGTAGTAAATTAGGGCAGTGTACCAGCACGTGATGGATTGGTATGGAATAAACTGTTCAGACGGCCAAGGTTAACAGCTGGCTGTGGTGTAAAGATTTAACACCCTGAACCTTTCTTGTAAAATTTCAAATATTTTTACCTTTGTATAGATTGTATATATTTTATTTGCTAGCTGGCTAAAAGATATAGTTTTAAATGCGTTTACTATTTTTAAGAAATTTACATTTTTTATGGAGGGGCATTGTAATTTTCTTTAATGTCAATAAAATGATTAAGATTTTTTTTATTTGTAAAATAAAATAATTTTAACTGTTACTTTTTAAGTTACTGGTTTTCTGTATAAAAATTATTAAATATATATTTACCTATAACTCATAAATAGTTGCATAAATTGCAATTTCTATCACAATAAAAGTAAGGTTTTTTAATTATAATTATTAGTTTGAATCTACATTTAGTACAAAGTAAAAATTCTAATTGTTTAAATTTTGAAAGCTTTTTTACTAGTCACTTTGTGTGTAAAATTCAATTTTCCTTGTAATTTATGGAATTAGATTGCACATTAAATACGAAGTAAAATTTCTAATTGAACTCTTTTATTATTATTTTTTTTTATTCGTTCAATGCTTTCAATCTTATATTTTTCTCTATTCGGCACTGAAAACCTTTATATTAGAATAAATATTTTATTTCATATTTAGACAAATTGTTAGTATTACGTTAAAATGCAACAGTAGTTTATTTTTGAAAAGATCAATTTTAAGTGTCAGGAAAAAAAGAAGTTAAAATGCTAAATTAATAACGTAAATAATCTTTAGTGCATAAATAATTTAATGTGTTCATAAATAAAATTCTAAACGTAGTAATTAAAATTTGTCAAAAATATGTCTTACAACTATCCTATTCATAAAAGGTTTTTTTTTTTCCTTGAAGCTATTTTTCCCGAAATTTAATATTACCTCTGTAGCAGTCTCTTGGTGTGCATAAAAAATAATGATAAAAGTGTTGCAACATTAACGTATCTTTTACATTTTTACGTATTAAAACAACATTTTTTTTCCTTATTTTATTTCTAAGCATCGAAATATTTTCAGACAATCTGTTTAATTTTACAATTTGCTTTATCTTACAGTGATAAAACTTTTAAAACGTAAAGATGAAACTTATTTTTTAAACGAACTTATGTTTCATTAAAAAAGAAAGGCAACATTTTCAAATTGACGTTTTAAGCCCTGGTAGGAGTAAAAAAAAACCTTGATTTTTATATGGAAGTTATTATTTTTTCTTTTTTAAAATAACTAAACGTTGGAGTTATACAGTTATTACAATATATATAATAAAAAAATTTAAAAAAAAAAAATAGGTCTTTGTAATAAAAACATTTACAAAATTTTTTCTGAATATAGTAATAAATATAAGTAGATCAGAATATCGTTTTTTATTTTTATATAATGAATAAATTTTAAGGAATAGTGATAAGGGTAAAGACGAGAACGTCTTAAATTTTCTAATAAAGGCAGTATTTTAATTAAAACTTATTTGTTAAGAATAAAAACTCCTTATGTGCGCATCGGTAATATCGAAATAAAGCTGGTTAAAAAACTTTGTGCGTCAACATTTGTGATATTGTGCCAAGTTATTGCACTCTTTCCATCACATGACTCCAGCTCTGCTTGGTATATGTGGCGTGTCTTTTCGGAAGGAATAAAGCGAGCTTGGTTCTTCTACCTACTATCTTAACTCTATGGTTTTTCCTCGGTCAAATATTTGCGATTGCATTGTGATCGAATACGCCATCAAGGAAGAAGACCAGTTCCATGTCTTGACCCTCCCTCCTTTCTTCTCCTCTTCTCAGTTGTATAGGAATGTACTACAATACTTTCTCCTTTTTTAATATTTTTTGTATTTAATTATCAAAAATATTTTTTTTTTTAAATTTTCACGATGCTTTCTTTTAGAACTAAGTTTAATGAAGCTTTCATTTCCATATAAATTCCTAACATAAAAGTTTTTAATCTATTTGAAAATCAAGACAGAAACTTCCGTACTTCCTTTTCCTATGACTATCCACACGCTAATGGTGAAAGCATGCGAAGTGTTGCCATAGGTAGAATGCTGCTCTACGCCACATGTAGCCCATTTCGATCGCCAATTGTCTCGCGATCAATAACATTCATAATTTTTTACTTCATATTTGACAAAAAGATCGTCCTTACTGCATGTGATTTACACAACTCCGATCATCTATAAGATAAAAGGAGAATCTAAACGGTAAGTTTTTCACAGGAAAATAAGTTTCACCAATCAAGTTCTCATTCTTCAAGGTGATCGGAGGTGCATTGAAATGCATTGGGAATAGTCCATCTAAAGATATGTCTATGATGATAGCAGATCACGCTATCATCTCCCCTATACATCTAGAGAAGTATAATATTTTATTTCGTATGGCTTTCGTTTTTCAAAATTATTTTTTGACGGAAAAAAAAAACAAACCCAACAACAACTAGATTTTGCTGGTGTTTTAATTTTCAACATTTGCGGATGAATAGAAGAATTTCAAGCCGATTAAATAATGCATTGAAAATCGCTCGTACAAAAATACATAGATAAAGGGTGATTATAGTGGATTATTCTGCATAAAGTTTGACATTATGTTTTCGTTACTCAAACTGCATTGTCAAGAAAAAAAAAGAAAAAAAGGCTGTTCCAATTTTCAACATTAGAGAATGAGTAGAAAAATTTCAAAACTAATTAAAGTAACACAGAATTTCTACAAGAAATTTTTAAAAAATAATTAGTTAAAAAGCTAAAACGCATTTAAGACGAAGAAAGGTGGTATTATTTCTCTTACGGATCTGAAATTATACCTATAATTATTTAACCGCATAGAATCTATAATTATTTATCCGCAATCCGGAGCAAGTTGTCATTTCAGCATTCAGCAATGAGGCTTACTTTTGTCAAATATTACATATTGTATTTTACTTAAAACGCTACCAAATAATAACTGAAAGAAAATTTTGCACTTGTTTTGCTCTTTTCTTTATTGAATTTTACAAAACGTGGAGAAGTTAGGAAGGTCGCAATTTTAATTTAGTAACCAATTTTATTTTTCTAATGGATGGTGTTTTCAGTAGAAATGTAAACAATGACAATCTCGAGCTGTATGTCTGCTCTAGTTTCGGTTAGAAAGTTTGCAGCTGCTTACTACATGTTATTCTGCGAGGCGATATTTTCAAACGGATAATTTTGTTATTTCATAAGATATTAATGTTATTATGTAATTCTGGTGAGTTTGAAGGGAAAATTTGTTTTAGTTATTTAGAGATATATTGTTAAAAAAGGTGACATGGTTGCTAGATTTTGAATAACTCGCTTTTTTGGCAGTCTTGATTTGGCCTCTTTTCATTTGTTTATTACTGTTTGTTCGTGTTGCAAGCTGTGCACCATCTTACGTTAGTGTTAGCATATTCTTCAAAGATCAAGATTAAGTTTAGTAATAAGTATTCAAATACCACGTTTGCAGGAATCTTAAAACACAATGATCACGTTGTGAGCCAAATGGCTTTAAAATACACCGGAAACAGTAACCCGGAAGTATAAGCGGGATACAGCTTGCAGCGCTCCTTAGTGTCGAAAATACCATCCATAAATCGGTAAAAAAGGTTTAACATTTTTTAAAACATAAGCAGCATCAGAAGAACTTCTTGATTTGATAAATGTTCTTTAAAATTAACGTTCAAAAATTATCGCATCATTTTACTTACAAATAATTATTTGAATTATTATTTATTCACTACAACAACTACCTTAAAAATTAGATTTTGATACCTCAAAGTAACTTCAAACTTTCAAAACATTAAAAAACTGTTTAAAATTAGAAATAAGGTAAATAGAACAAGACTACTTTGAATTAAATTAAATGGATAAATAGTGAAAAAACAAAAACTAGCAAAAATATCTTTATTTATAAAATTTTAATGATATCCATTAACATCTCATATATCGAAACATATCAGAATAAAACCATCATAAAAAATTTTCAAAGTAAAGTAAATCAAATGAAACTCTGATATGAAAAATATTATTCATTTAAAAAGATCAAGTGAGAAAAGGAGACTAATGACTTAAGATGTCGAATCTTAAGTAAGGTTTGTTGAGATAAATGAATTTTATGAAATGACAATTTTTTTCCCCGTTTAATATTGTGAAGAGAGAGAAAAAAAAAAAAAGAATTCTTTTGGCAGGAGATGTAATTTTCTCGATAAATCTGAGCTATTTATTAAATTAATGATTATGAAAAGCGATGAATAAGTAACGATTAATCTGTTATTGGAACATTGAAAAAAAAATGATTTTGAAAGTCAATCCATAAGTTATGAGCAATTCAAAAATATTTTGACATGAAAATAAAGATGATGAGCGGGATAGCATAGTACATGTATTTTTTAAGTGTAGAATTACTTTTATGAAACAAAATTATAATAATTAATACACAATATCAGAATATTTTTTCCAAGTAAATAATAGTTTTTTGAATGTTGAATAAGTAGTAGACCGCGAGATCTAAGGGACGGAAGTGACGTTACAATAGAACGTCAAAAAGTGCTTATTTGTGCCCGAGGGGGGAAAAAAAAGAAAATTTTTCGTAAACCGGAAGTGAGCTTATTTCTTCTCTACTTTAGGTCAGGTTTTAAGTGTCGGCTTATTTTAATAGTAGTTTGGTGTTGGCAACACTTATTTATGTTTTACTGTTTGGTGATGGCAACAATACTTTGTTTCGTTGTACTGGTGAAAATTCGTATAGTATGACGTCACGTGTTATTGGTGTATGAATCTATTAGGTTATTAATTAATCTATTAATGAAACTATTACGTAATTGTACTAATGTGTTAAAAATAATTTCGGTTCTGAAACTGGCAGATATATTTGGTAGCGCCTAATCTTTAGTTTTGGTACTCTTCAAGAACTCTTATTAATATCAATATTTAAAAAATAATTAATTTTTTTTTATGAAAAAACAATTATCGAATTAAAAAAAAACGAATATATAATTATATATCTACAGTATTTATTCAAAAATATTTTTATTAAAATAAATATATATTAATAAATTTGTTCCCCCTTTAAACTTTATCAACTAAAAAAATTTTATTATTATATTAAAATATAAAAATACTTATTTTTTAATCTTATGAAATGAAAAAAATATTTGAATTAATTTTATTTTCTGTTCGAAAATAAATAACTGCATATTTACATTATGTTATATATATATATATATATTAATTACAAATTATTTTAAATCTAAAAAACATATGGATGGTGTTTTCAATATAAATGTAAACAATAACAATCTCGAGCTCTATACCTGCTCTAGTTCCGGTTAGAAGGTTTGCAACAGCTTATTCTGCGAGGCGATATTTTGAAACGGATAATTTCGTTTCAATAAAAGAACTAAATTTGATAATTTCTGAACTTAAATCTGCCATATTTCATAAGATATAAATGTTATGTAATTCTGGTGAGTTTGAAGTGAGAATTTGTTTTAGTTATTTATAGATATATTGTTGAAAAAGGGTGGCATGGTTGCTAAATTTGTAACAACTCGCTTTTTTGGCAGTCCTGATTTGGCCTCTTTCCATTTGTTTATTACTGTTTGTTCTTGTTACAAGCTGTGCACCATCTTACGTTAGAGTTAGCACCTTTAGCATTGTAGACACAAGTATTGTTAGCATTGTAAACACAAGTAATAAGCAATCAAATGCCAGGTTTGCAAGAATCTCGAAACACAATGATCACGCTGTGAGCCAAACGGCTTTAAAATACACCGGAGACAGTAACCCGGAAGTATAGGCGGTATAGAGCTTGCAGAGTTCCTTAGTGTAGAAAACACAATCCATAATGGGAATTCTTGCCACTATAAATACTTCATTTTATTATTTGATATTATAAAAATGGTAATAACTTACTTTATTTTCAAATTAAGAGTTATGATACCTGATACCTATTTCTCACAAAATTTTAGTAAGTTGATTTCAGTTAGTCACCTTTAGAGAAATAATTGCTTAACAATTAAAAAAATATGTGTCTTAAATTTTAATTAAAAAAAAGAAATGCTTCTTATAATCACAAAAAAATTATTTATAAACAAAAAAAAAAACATGCAATTCTAGAACAGTACTTTTTCTTAAACAAAAACATTTTTTTTAAACATACAAAAAATTACTTTTTTGAAATTCAAAACAGGAAAATTATTTTTCTTTATATTAAATCAAAAGTTTTTTTTTTATTAAAAACTTTTATTTTTAATTAAAATTTAAAGAAATTTTATATGTATGTTTTCAAAAAAATGTTTCATAAAAAGAAAACTTTTTTTTATCTGTTTGAAACATTTTTTTAGGATAATATTCACAAAATAATTAAAGGATTCACAAAACGACTTTTCTTGATAGTAGATTCTTCAATATAGTAGTAAATTTCAGGGCCTACGACTAAAAATTTATTCTTCTGAAACTATAATCTAACAAATTAACTAATTGAATGAAATATAAACTAATTTCATTAAAATAGAACGGAGTAGGTGAATTCTTTTATTAACTTCCAGTGTAAATAACGTTAAGGCTAGATACGAAAACTGAGTTGCGATGAAGAATAAACATTAAGCAAAAACACTGATTTGATATCAAAACCTACAATTATTCATGAAAGAGAATTATCATTCATATAATAATCTTTTTCATTTTTCACCTCATAGCTTTATTATCATTTCACATGAACCACATCTAATTTGTACACTTTTTCAAAGAATCATCACAATATATAAAACCTTTACTTCAATTTTATTTGAATTTATATTTTACAACCATATTCTAACTAATTCCCTTTTAGAATTTACAATTTCATTCTTAACTTTATTATGTACGACATAACGTCTTTGTAATTTGACAAGAAGTGATAGTAAAAATGTATTAAAAAATCAAGACATATTACATTAATTAAGAAAAGGCTGCTGGAATCTGAAATATATATTTTCTTAGCTCTATAAAAATAATATCTCCCAAGTAAAAATAGTATATCAATGGACTTAGATCTTTAGACATAATTCTGAAGACATTGTATTATTAAATTCCATATGAAACAGAACTTTATTACTAACAAATTAAGGAATTCGGGAAATGAGATATGAATAAACGAATGATAAGTAAACTCTAAGCCATCCTATCGCTGCCAAAAATAGCAAAGTATTACTTCAGAAAATACCTCAACTAATTAGAAAATATGGTATGATTGACCACTTCTGTGAAGAGAACGGAATTCAATACCCTTACGCAACCGAACGAGATAAATCTTGTCCGAGCTTGATCCAAGCGCTCTCACGTTTTGTAATCAGGAACCATAAAAGTCTATAGAAACTTTTGAATTCGATTCTTTATTCGAAAATAAAGTTATTATCATTTATATAATATCAAATCATAAAATGAAGTATTTATAGCGGGAAAAATTCCCATTATATGTCTCTTCAATTTAAAAAAATTCAATTGTAATTTTTTTTTCTTAAATTAATATATAATTGATAACACAATGTAAATATGAAGTTATTTATTTTCTAACAGAAAATAAAATTAATTCAAATATTTTTATTTTATAACATTAAAAAATAAGTACATTTATATTTTAATATAATAATTAATTTATTGTAGTTAACATTATAAGCTTCAAAGGGGGAATAAATTTATTAATATATTTATTTTAATAAAATTATGATTGAATACTGGAGAAATAAGCAGCTCTAATTTCAACTGACAACTCTGACTAACTAATAAAATATAGATAAAACTCAAATGATGCAGAATATCATTTGAGTAACTATCTTGTTGAATTTTGGGAGAAATAGTTATAATCCGAGGCTCTGTAATCAGTACTAAGCACTATGCTACTTTATAATCTGACTAATTGATAAAACGTAGATAAAACTCAAACGTCACGGACTGATATCAACTAAGTAAATTGGGAAATAGATATCATGACTCTCCCACGTTCTGTAATCAGTATCCATTAAAGTCTATAGATACTTTTGAATTTAACTCCTAATTTGAAAATAAAGTAAGTTATTATTATTATTATAATATCAAATAATAAAATGAAGAATTTATAGCGGCAAAAATTCCCATTATATGTTTTTTAGATTTAAAATAATTAATTTGTAATTAAAAAAAAATATATATAATTGATAATAGAATGTAAATATGCAGTTATTTATTTTCGAACAGAAAATAAAATTAATTCAAATATTTTTTTCATTTCATAAGATTAAAAAATAAGTATTTTTATATTTCAATATAATAATAAAATTATTTAAGTCAATAAAGTTTAAAGGGGGAACAAATTTATTAATATATATTTATTTTAATAAAAATATTATTGAATAAATACTGTAGATATATTATATATTCGCCTTTTTAATTCGATAATTTTTTTTTTCATTAACAAAAATAAATTATAGTTTCTTACATATTTATATTAATAATTGAAGTTCTTGAAGAATAGCGAAACTAAAAACTAGGCGCTACCAAATATGTCTACCAGTTTCAGAACCGAAATTATGTTTAACTCATTAGTACAATTACGTAATAGTTTCATTAATAGATTAATTATTTACGTAATAGATTCATACACCAATCACACGTGACGTCATACTATATGAATTTTCACCAGTACAACGAAACTAGCGTGGTCATATCAAAACTGTTTAACATAAATAAGTGTTGCCAACACCAAACTACTATTAAAATGATACCGAAACTAAAAACCAGATCTACAGTATAGAAGAAATAAGCTCACTTCCGGTTCACGAGATATTTTAGTTTCCACTCGGGCAGAAATAAGGCAGAGCTTGACGTCCCATTGTGACGTCACTTCCGTCCCTTAGATCCGACGGTGCACTACTTGAATATTTATTTCTTTTTATTCTGCAATATTATAATGCATTAAGATAATATTTATTTATTAATTTTAAATGATTTCTTTGCCTTTTTAAAATACTTATTTAAATTATTTTAAGGAATCTCGAACACAAAACAAACGATAAATTTATAATTTTAAAAAAATGAAAAGGACAAACCAAAACACCAAACTTCATACAAAAATGGAGTATGCAAAACCTAAAGCTTAGGTCTTTAGTGTTGGGTTTAATATTACAAGGATGGGGATGAGAACGTTGGAGCACTACATTACATTGATAAGCTGTTAATCCAAGGAGATAAAAATAAATGTATAATAAATTTTTTTTTTTTTTTTAAATCATCAACAAATATATATAAAAGCATTTGAAAATTAAAAACAAATAATTTTAATGCGTAGAGTTTAGATTATCATTAAAAATACAATTTTTACAATAAATGAAATTTAAAATAGCCGTCAAACTCTTAATTTTAAAAAGGAATATTTTAAGTTTATTTGAAATATATATATTATTTGTCTTTAAATAGTCATTTAAATTTAAAAACCGCAAATATCCAAAAAATGTGGTTCTGAAGCGAGGTGAAATTGAAAAAGTTATTAAAAATAAAAGATTAAACTAATGTTTCCTTCAACATTTTAACTCTGTGTAAAATTTGTGTTAGCAATAACTTATATTGAAACAGAACTTTAAAAAGGCATTAGAAATTCAATAAAATGCAAACTCTTTCACAAACACGTAATACACATCAAAATAAATGTATCAATGAAACCAAATATTTTTAACAAACAAGTTGTTTTACATATTGCTCAGAAATCGGATATTGTAAAATCAAGTGAAAAAGCTACTTAATGAATAAAAAAACTCTTTTAAGATCGTGTCTACAATGAAGACGAATATTCAAAAGTTTCAAAATATTGATTAAAATAAATCTAAATGAAATAGCAAATCAGTTTAATGGTTTCAGGTCGATACGCATTCCATGATTTGATCAATCAAAATCTGTTCATACATGAAGAAGAAATGTTCTATTCTTCGATACGACGCGTCGTTTTCGTTTCTCAAATCTTTTTCAGTGAACATAATAATTGATTTGAGTTAAACAGTGATGGTTAGAGTTCAAATATGTACAGTGCGCAAAATTAAAAACGGACAACCTGAATAACTTTTGATGGTTCTAGGGGGTGATTTTATAATTTTAAACGATTTTATATCATTTTAAACGAGTTTTTTAACTGTGTGCATTTTTTAAAAAATTTGCTTAAAAAGTTCTCGAAATATAGAAAAATATGCAAAAAATAAAATTCACACTAAGGGTCCAAGCCCTGGTCGGTTTCCTGACCTAACTATTGAAACCACAATTGCCAGATTGCGGCTACCCCCGATATTTTTGGAGTCAGAAATCTGAATCCGTCGAAAAGAAAAGTATGCTTATTCGAAGAATGTACGTTTTTGTGTCTGATTTCGAAACTTAAAATATTGTCTGCACTGACTACTTAGCCTATTTTAAGGTCACCTCCTAAAACCACCAAGATTGAGTCCAAGAACAGGAAGATCCGATTATTAGATCAAAAGTTATTTAGGGTAGCCCGTTTATTTAATTTACGCACTGTACATTATACACATCTCAACCACATGTTAGAAAATGCATCTTAAAAAGATTATGAAGGAAATAAGTAGAGTTTAAGTAGTAAAGGCTTTTTGAGTCCCAGATTATGGCTCTGAAGGCACCGAGCGAAGTCTATTTTAGGAAACAAATTATTTTTTGAACAGACTTTTAATCTAAGCTAAGCATCGCTTAAAACTGTCTAGCCACCTGTTATTCACAGCTTTAAGCAGATCTTTTCTGACAAAGAATCTTCAAAAAAAGTTTCATTAGATTGTTCGCGTTAAAATAATAAATAATGGGTGATCTATAATGACTGCCCTTAATATGTATTTCTTGAATCCTTTTCAATAATTAAGTCACTAAAGTATGTACATTAGGGGTTTCAAATTTTTAGTAGCAAGAAATAACAAAAACATGATCGAAATTCAACAAATCATGACTGAGGAATGCAAGACTGAAAACATGTTAGATTGCCGGGGGTAACAGAGAAAGGTGAATATTAAAAGCATCTATAAATTTCATTACGCAAACAAACTAGTTTTCAGGTAATTCGTAACATCTCCCACATTGACCAGCAGATAGATTTCGATTGCGTTTCTCACATTTCTCAATACAAACTCACAACCTGTAATGTGTATAATTTTTTTTACACACACATATATACATATATGAAACACCTCGTATTTTACAATTTCTAATAACTGCAAACATATATTTTTCAAACTAGAAACAGGCAACAAATAGTTTTAGATGGAGGTAGATGGTATAATAAGCAATTGACAAAAACTAAACAGATATTAAAAAATGAAAAATAAAAAAAACTAAAGGATACGTGAATAAAAACGACCATAAACATATTTTAAGGAGGTTTATTTAACACATTTTAAGATAAGAAGAAATGAAATAAATGAAATGAAATTAAAAGAGCTCTAAAATATACATGAGTAATAACGAATGACTAAGTTACAACAGGCAGGAATACACAGAAAACACACAATTAACATATAAAATAAGACCACACTAGGTCAACATCATAATTATTATATTTTTAGAATTTATAAAATAGAAAAAGAAAGGGATGAATGGTGTATTAAATTATAGATATTCACCCAAAGAAAATTAGCAAAAGAACGATTTGGTAGAACTCCAACTTTGAAATCATGTTTTTCCTTCTTTCTTTCGAAAGGGAATGCAAATAGTGAGTATGTTACTAATTAGTAAAGTTAATGATATAGAAGAGCTTTTGAAAATTTGAAACTCATTTCAGAATCACAGAGAAAGGATGACATCTTGAATTTTAGTGTTTAAATAGGAAGGGGGATGCAAAAAATGGCAATTGGGAAAAATAGAAACAAATAAATTTATTAAAAAAATATATTAACAATTAAATAAGCATCTCTGGAGCAAAATTAACAACAAAGAGAAAAAAAAAATTATAAAAATCAATGACTATGAAAAATAAATAAATAAATGTAGGAAAACATTAAGTACCAAATATTCTCCATTGGCAAACAGTATTTCACTAAAGATAAATTTAACACATATTGGAATGGATTGAATTTAATGTTGTATGGTCGGATGCAGTTAAACTGCGCGAAACTATCAATTATGAAGTACTTAAATTAAAAGACATCAGCTAAGTGCAAAGAAAAATTGCGTGATCTGAACAAAATTACACAGGACTGTGTAATAAAATTCTGATATTTTTTGTATAAAACATAGAAACTCCATACGATTTTACTTATTTTATCTAAACTGCAAAGTTTTGAAAAAGGCTATACAATTTCTAATACAAAACTTTTATAGCAAATAAATAAAAATTAGAAGTAGTGTCAGCACAGAGGTAGGAGAATTTCAGAAAATAAATTAATTAAAATCCTAAAAATATGACCAGTAAGGTAAATACGCGTTTACACTCTCAAATTCTTACCAAATAATTTTCACAGTAAAAAGAAACGATGTTCCGTAATAAAAGACCTTAATATATATTTATAGAATCCTTGTCAAAAATGAAATTAAAAAGTATGCATATTAGGCGCAGGAAACTAATATTTAAGCAAGGAAATAATGATTACTAATATAAACTATAATTTAAGAAAGGAAAAAAAAAAAAAAAAAAAAAAAAAGACTACGTAAAGAATCTAACGAATCACTACTGAGGGAGGCAGGGCTGAATACATCAAAATCAGTTTGATATCAAGATGAAACAGAGAAGTTGAAAGGCGATTATTAGAAACATTTCTAAGTTTCATCAGACAAACTTATTTTGGATGCCCCCCTGCCTCCTTATAAAGCAATTCGAAAGATTTCAATAAAATTTCTGTTTCTTCTATGCTTAAATATTTATGTGCGACTCCTAATGTGTAAATTTTTTGACTAAATTTTCACAGAGATTCTGAAATTATACATTACGGGCATTAATTGCAATACACCTTTTATATATGAACATACATGGTACATAATAAATCGATTTTTTTCAAATTCTAGTGACTGTTTTAGTAGACGACCATTAGAAAATATTTTCAGCAAAAATTCTAAAAGTTGGAGGTTATGCGTATGTATAAAAATGAAAGAAATGAAAATAAATGGAATTTTTCAAATGATGTTCAGACCTTAGGCGTTAAAAGAAAAGGTGAAAAGCATTCGAACCAACGAGAATCCACTATGCTTAAAAATGGATTGGCAAAATACCTAATCAAAATGAAAGCATGAAATTGTATCGACCAGTGTCAGGTTGAATTTATACCTTTCAAAAGTAAGCTATTAAAGTGTAAAAAACACCGAATGGAAGAATATTTAATTTGCCTTCGCCCTTTTAGAAAAACTATTAGACATTTTTTTTTTATTTACTTTTTAATATACACCTTCTAACATAACAAATTCAGAAAGATTAAATCGTAATTTTAATTTTAATTGATACTAAACGCCATTTTATATACAATAAATTAATTAAGAATGTTAACCAAATCATTAATGTGTTAATCAGTAATTGAAAATGCTCTATTCTTATTTTAATTAACAGAATAAACTTATAATAAATTAGGAAGTTATTTAGAAAATATTTCCATGTGAAAATATTCCGATGCTTTTTTTTTATTTTTTAAATAAAGTATATCTGTGTTTTTCATTTTTAAAATGTAGTAACTTTTTTGGACACAATAAATATTCCAATATAATTTACACTTTCATATATAATATAGTTGATTTTATATAAATTTTAGGAACATGTCCAAGACTTAAAAACTTAATACCATCCCATCTGTAGAGAAAAGAGAAAAAGATGTTACCAATCTTTTTCAAAACTTATAACGGAACGTATAATTTTATGTCATAAAATAGATTTAGATAAATACAAATTACAGAATTAAAGTACAACAAATTAATTTTAATTTAAAAATCGGTTAACGTATTTTCTGGCCGAAAGCTACATTCCCTCCACCCTACAAAATAAAAGATTTTTCAATAAATAAGAATTTTAAGATAAAAAGTTAACTTTGTGTTAATGTGCTTTTAAAAATTTTCAAAAACTTTCTGGGGTAATCATATATAACGAGAGAATAAAAAATTGAGTTGAATTTACCCTAGTTAATGGAACATTTTATTGACTTAAGTTAATTAGAATTCAATAACCACTATCGAATTAATAAAAGTTTCGTAGTTTTTTGAAAACTTCAAAGCACACAAATATCGTCGGTGAGCTTTTTATTTTGGCTCAAAAAAGGGATTTAAGAAAATGGGCATTTTAAACTTCCCTTAAAAGTATTATCAAAGAATTAGCTAATAAATCGAAATAAAATAGTAATGTTATAAACCATTAATATATATCACTTAGTATACATAGAAATTTTTTAAAGGTAAATTGAGCGTTGTCACGGGTCTAATAAATTTATAATAGTTTTAGTAAATTTATGTTGTAAGAATTTCGATTTTTTAAATAGCAGTATATCGTTTAGAGATTTGAATATGAAAAGATCACTTGAAAATCATTGTCAGCTTTTTAATTATTATTTTTTTTTTTAATGAAAACGTGATTTGAGTTCTTGCTCCCTTCCTGTAATAAACACTGTAATTGCAGATACAATAAGTAGCTTTAATATCAGACATCATTAGAAATAATTTTTTTTTTTTAAATTTTCTTTTCAGTTGAGATTTTTAGGATGAGCGAAAGTATTAATGCAAAATACATTTATGAATCTAAAAGTCATAAAGCGTCATTTAAAATAGAGCACGAAATTTTTCAACTATTTATTCATTTTATCCCTTCTCTCCTAAAATCCGATCACTGATTTAAAAAGTGAAACAGAAAAAAATTTTTTTTTATCATCATCTTCGTGTTCGTAAATCAATTCATCATGAACCGGGTGAGATTAAGTGCCTTTTGAACACGATGTCATAAATTCTCGGACTTGTTTCAAATGATAAGTCCAGTACAAATTTTTACCCTACATAAAAAATATTCACACATAAGAATAAATGTTATTTGATATGCTATTAAAAGATTAAAGTTTTCATTTTAAAAAAGAGTAAAAATAAATAAGGAAAATTGATACAAAGTGCGGTAAAATCAATCGGTTTCAAGGAAAAAACTCAACTTCGAAATCATTAGTTGCGGAACTCAAGTTTCATCAATAACTACACCAAGCCGATTTTTTTATTAGAATAAACTTTAAAAAAAAATCAAAAGTAAGAATTATTCTTATTCATACCAAAAGCAGTTCCAGTAAACATTTTCACTGAGTTTTGCTATATTTTATTATACATAATTGACCAAATTATGGCTTAGACCCTGATTTATAATTAAACCTTTTAAGACAACAGATACATACGATAATCCTATCAATTTAACCACCCTTGTAAGTTAACCTCGAATCAGGATTGGCATTTTGTCCGAAAGAAACCTATTTCTTTCAGGACACAAGAAGAAACTGGAAATAACCGAAAGACACTAGACAAAACGGAAGAAACAAAAATAACCAACCCAGTTGTTTAGCAATAAGTATTATAAGAACAGCTTAAATCTAAGCAAATTAAATTTAATTTAGAAACAGAAAATTTAAAAGTATTTCACAATTACTTTACAAAAAAAAAGTTTGTTTTAGTTTCATATAGAATTTTAAAAACCCATATCATATTATTTAAGAGTCAGTTTGAGTACTCACACTTAACAGTATTTGATTATGAAAATTAGTACGCTATTTGCAATTGTGAATTCAATATGTGTTTTTTCAGTAGCGTAACTATAATGTTCAATCTGTGATTTGTTAATTTAGTAGCATTAATAAAATTTGATTATGTTTTTTTAACAGTTCTTTAATTTAGTAAATTAGGTTTGACTTAACTCATTTACATTAAATATTGAAAACTAGTTTATTTTAATCCCTTAAGAAATTCATAAATTTTTTTTCTTCTAGTTGTTACTTTTCAGTTTTCACTAAATTAAGCAAAACCTTTGCAACCTGATCACCTGCCTATCTAAGTATGTTGACCGCTGAAACAAATAAAATTTGTCTAGAAGTGCTATTGAAGTGGTAAGAGCAAAAAAATAAATAAATAAATAAATAAATTTCTAAACATTTGTGAAGTTACACTAATTTGCAATGTTATGTGTTAGAATTTCGTTGAATTAGTGAAATAGTATTAAAGGCTAACCTAAACTTCTTCGTGAGTAGATCATATAGGGAAACTATTAAGGACTTTTGTAACATTAGGTTTATAAGTGCGTATAAAAAAGATTAAATTATTGAAATAAATATAATTTTATTTTAACTGCATACGTTTCCGTGAGCTAATATTTTAAGAAATTATTTATGATGAATAATTGGATCACTAACAAAAGTATGGACAGTTTTTTTTTAAACTAATCAGTTTAATATTCAATTTAGGAAACAAATTGTAATTCATTCTGATAATTAATCTCATTTCTTAAGATTTGTTAGTTGCCAAATAAACTTTAAAAAAAAAGTCACGTTTCACAGCTTTATATATATATATATATATATATATATATATATATATATATATATATATATATATATATATATATAAGAATAACACGATTAAAGGAATGCTAAGTGGTTAACTTTCACAGCTTTAATTGCAGTTAATTCATCTACTAAATGATTTCTACTAGACGAAACTTGTACTAAATAAAGGTTCTAAAGAGCATCGATAGAATTCTATTATAATATTTTAGAGCTCGAGCGTAACTATCAGAACCTTTGTCAAAATAAAAAATTTTGAAAAGCAATCAAAACCAAAAACAGCAGCAACGGTTTTCTTATTATTTGCCCTTCCTTGTTTTTTCTTCTTATTATTTTCATCCCAAAAATAGTCATAGTAAACATTAACGGTAAGATTTTTTTTCACACGTAATTGACCAAATTATTGCTCTGACCGCAATTTATAATCAAACTCAAGACCTTGATTCGGTCACGCACACAGAACGAACTTCATTAGGGAAATGAAAATAGATTCGACAGTCGGAAAGGAAACTATAGTTATAAACACAGAAATTATTTTATAACCGTCGTTGAACAACTGACCCGATTTTGGGTTTACTTATATTCAACTCTGTAGCTTTGTAATTTTGACCCAATCCAGAAGACAAGGAAACTCCTGGATCAATACCCCCAGAGGTACGATTTGTAATGGGAACAAGGAGGGCTTTGTGTCTCCACAGATTTAACGTGCATCACTCACCATTTACTACACGGTCAGCGAGGATCGAACCCACGACCTCTTGTACATGGGCCCAGTTCCCTACCAACCAGGCTATCCCGCCCCTAGAAATTATTTGTAAGAATATTAAGTATACATTATGTCAACAAATTATTATATCCCTTCAGAATTTTATAATGTTTACAATCAGCGCCATATAGTTAAAGTAATGATTAAAGCAATTTTGAAATAAATTTAAGAAGTTTTATTTCATTATGAGGACAAAAATTATCGAGATGTGTGCGCTCTGTTATATTTCACTTCTATGCTGTCGGATTAAGGGATTGAAGTGGTTATACTCAGTAAAATGTAAATAGCGAAATCACATGGTATTATATACAGAGTCTGACCAGAAGGCCTGGAAGAACACTGGGCAAATCTTTTCCTAGCACATCTATTATTTGCTTAGATAAAAATAACTTAGTAAATTTTGAAAAATTAACTTTATAATTACAGAGTAAAGGATGCAAAAAAGAATTGAGAAAAATATATCCTTTCTTTTTAAACAATTCAAACAGGGATGAGAAAAATGGGGGGTTCTAGGAGATGGCCTTTGAACCCCAGTACGACTGGCGGTTGCACAACTGTGACACTGGAAAAGCATGTTTCGTTCGTTTTCTTTTCCTTTACGCAATGTAGGACAAACAGACGTTTCTCTTTTCTTTTTTTTTTTTTGGGGGGGGGGACAATTTAAGAATCACTTGAATGATTTTAAAATAAAAAACATACCTGAATTTAGAGGTTTAAAGAAAGAGATACCAAACTTTTATATCGCGCTTGGTACTATTTTCTTATAGATTTTAATTTTGGACAAGACGTTTAATAAACGATTTAATAATAATAAAAAAAATAAAAAAATGGATAGAAATGAAAACAAACAATGAGATATAGTAACTATTATTATTTGTTTCAAACATGCATGCACATTTAAAAACGACGAACTCTTTAAAAAGTGTGTAAGAAAAATTATAATAAAAATTTTAACCAAGCATCAAGGATTTTATACAGCAACGTTTGAAATAAATTCTATAAATTTTTTTTCTTCAAATAATACAAATAAACCATCAACGGAAATTCTTCAAAAGGAAAAAAAATCAAAACTGGAAAAATGCCTAATTTCTTTTTTTTCGAGGGAGAAATGGTAATTTGAATAGAAGATGAAAAATTTTATCCCAATTTTCCTATTATACTAAATTTTTTTTTTTCAATAAAGCTTATTTGAAATAGTGTCTAGAAAAACAGTCTTTTTATTTATTTAAGTAAATAAAACGACTTAAAAAAATTTACACACGTCATGCTATTTTACGAAGAGTTTTTTTATATTTTTTTATAAAAATTTTTTTATTAAAAAATCTACTGAACAAGATATTGAAACTAGAAAAAACTTTAAACTAGCTTAAAATTTTAAAGCATTGAAACTAGAAAAAAAAATCGATAAAAATATATTTAAGAATATA